>CM053145.1:35319063-36569063 GCA_028571685.1 Heterohyrax brucei
CAAATCTCCCTCTGTTGTGCTGTACTCTTTTGCACCTCAGCAGCTATGTGTGAGAACACTGGTTTCCTCACAGTCCTGTGAAGAGAATGTTGTCAAGCTTTTGGATTCTTGGCAATCTGATGGTGAGAAATGGTATCTGAATATAGCTTTGTTTTTCTTTTCATTCATTTTGAGTGAAGTGGAGCATTTTTTCCTATTTCAGGGACATTTGTATATCTTTTCCTATGAATTGTCTTCCATTAGAACCTGTCAGATTAGGAAAACCCCCTTAATGATCTCCTCACAGTCTTACTTCCCCAATATGTTCCACATAGAATTTGCCTCAAGTGAGTATCAGCAGCAGTCTTGGAGGACAGTGGTCATGGGATGGTGATGAGCAGTCTTTGGAGACACTAGGAAAGGGTGAGGGGCAATCAGACACTTTAACCTTGCTGTGAACAGAGCCATGCCAGCTGACTGTGAAGTGTGCACCTTAGGGGTCACATGTGAAGCAGCACCGCGTTCTCCCTTTTGACACTTTCTCTGGGTCATTTCTAGGATGCATATGGGGGACCCTTGAAGCACGGGGCCTAGAGGGAAGCTTGCATGAATTCCTTACCCAGTTCTCATTGATGATATCCTGCTGGGTTAGTTCACTGGTTGCTACCTGGTTTTCTTGGGTGCAATCTTTTGCCTACATGTCTCATTTCTTTTTGCACTCTAAAGTACCAGGAAAGGTAATCTGAGGAGTAACTTAGTTGTCCCACCTAGAGTCAGGAGGGCAAAATTTCAGCATCGCAGAATGTGCAGTCCTTTCCAGAAAAGACTATGTCTCCTCCTCATTATGCCAATACAAGATTGCTGAAGTCTGACTCCCAAAACACTCCTTAGCTGGCTCAACGTGAGATGAGAATTATTCCACTTAGCAAAGAGGATTAATGTTTCATAACAAAAGGTAATTTATTCAATTGTATGCAAAAGAGGTGGTGGTAATGGCATGTACAAAGCACATTTAGTTTTGTCTATTGTATCATCTGTTTAATTCCTACAAAAACACCGGTAGCTTTATTGAGTACCTTCTGGAGAACTTGACCACTTCCAGAATGAATTGGATTTTGTTAATTAAATACTCTTGACTTTGATGAAACTGAAACCTGATAGGCTTTCAAGGAAATGAGGCTTAGCAAGCTTTAGTGAATTTTAATAGATAGTGGATAGGATTAAATACAAAATCAGGCAGCTCTGGTTTTCATCCACTGGAACAGCAGAAAGACACCAGTCACCTCTGCTTATATGGCAGAAAAGTTTACCTTTTAAGGACTCATATGGCCTTCTGCTATAGAGTCCTTTTATGGCACAAACAGTTGTGTGATAGGCCACTAACTGAAAGGTTAGCACTTCAAATTCATCCAGAGATACCTCAGAAGAAAGGTCTGACAGTCACTTCCAAAAGATTACAGACATTAAAACGCAGCTACGCTCTGAAACACGCGTGGGTGTCATAAATTGGAAATGACTTGACAGCAGCTGATGTTTCTCCTGACCATCTGCTAAGCAGAGAATATGTCTCATAGAACCCCGCAAGTTCAGTCTGTGATCAATAAAAGAATACCTGAAGAAGAAGAGGACCCTGGAAACCTTGGTATATTAGAAACGGCTGAAAGAACTAAGGTATTTTTCCTAGAAAAGAGTGGCTGTAGGTTAAACTCAAACCCAGCCCAAACCCATTGCTGCTGACTTAATTCCAGCTCATAGCAAACTTGTAGGACACAGTAGAATTTCCCCATAGGCTTTCCAAGGAGCAGCTGGTAGAGTTGAAATGCTGATCTTTTAGTTAGCAACCGAGCTCTTAATTGCTGTGACACCGGGCCTCTAGATGTAGGTTACCAAAAAAAAAAAAAAAAGCAAAATCCACCGCTGCTGAGCCGATTCTGACTCACAGTGACCTATAGGACAGTGTAGAACTGCCCCATTGAGTTTTCAAGGAACAAGTGCCAACCTTTTGGTTACAGGCCATAGCGCTTAACCACTCTACCACCAGGGTTTCCAGATGTAGGTTAGTGAGAGGACTCTGTCCCTGAAATTCAGAGAGATCATCTTATCCAGTGATCAGACTTCGCCATTATGTGAAAACAGCCTAGTATGCTCCACGTGACGTAACCATAAATCTGTAAATAGTTTTATGCCTTTCACCCCACCCTCCTAATCAAAATCCTTCCTTTATCATAACCTTGACCATAAACAAACCTCATTCCCGCCCCCTTCTAATCAACACTTCTTCCTTATCAGATCATAAATCCCTTAACCAGAATTTCTTGCTAATTCTCTTCTCTTTCCTTCCTTTATCAAACCATAAACTCCCTCACCCCACACTACCTCATCAGAACTTTAAAAGTATAAAAAACTGGCCCTACGGGGGGAGAGCAGGCTGCACCACCCTCTGCTCATACCGTACTCTTTTTATATTCGAATAAACTTCACTGGACCCTTGGACTGGTGTGTCCCTGCCTGTTTCGAGCCACTCTTTCCCCAACATTTTTGGTGCTGAAACCCGGGACAGCAGTGTACAAGACCACCAGCTCAAGGGTCCTCCCTCCCCTTGAACCTTTGCCACAGCACTCCAAATGAACAACAGTACACTCACAGACTTCTAAAATGAGTGAGTTGGAGGATGAGATTTCCCTTGCTGGGCAGCCTTGCCATCTTCTCTCATCTCCACAAACCCCAGCGCTGGGTCAAGGCTTTTCTCAGGGTGCTGGAACACTGGTTCCTTGCCTCATCCCATTTTTGCTCTTTGGGGAAGCCAGGACAGTGAATTGGGATCAGAAACTGGTCCCCAGTGAAAGCCAGGACTTTTGCCTTTCCCTGGGAGGACAAATCTTCCCTCTCTCTCTTCCTCCAGCTCACTCTCTGCATTGTTAAAATGAGGCATAAGTGACTCCATTTTGAGCCTCCATTTTGAGGAAGGGCACAGTAAAAATTCAAGATATTAAAGTGGAAAGCCCCAGGAAACAACTTAACAGAAAATAACAGGAAATACCACAGAGTAATCTCACCTTTGTCTTGCAAAACATCTGTTTGTCACAAGACAAAGCCTGGAGACAGCCTTGCAAATGACCCCTAGAACTTGACCACAATCTACTAAAACATTTGCTAATGACCACATTTTACAACTAACAGAAATTCCAGGTGGCCTCAACCAATCATTGTAAAGGTCAGCTCCCCCTCCCTGCTTTCTGGTTTCATGGCTTAAATACTGCGTACTAAAGAAGCTTGGGGTCACCTCCTGCTCTACGTAGTTTGGAGTGCATCCCTGGTGCACCAGTCTTTTTCCTATTGGGCACATTTTTAATAAAACTTAACTTTAAAGAGAATCTGTGTCATGTCTTGAAATCCAGACCCTAACAGCATGATGGGGACTAGCCAGTCTAAGCCCCCTAAGAACACCCCATTGGGGTGCATCCTAGAAAATTTAGGCACCTTAGGAACATTCTCCATGAATTAGTAACCTTCATAACCTGCAAAGGCAAGTGGTCTGAGATCCTTTATATCTGGGCCCTCTTTTTCCTTCATAATTGCCCCTCTGTTTGCCAAGCCTCTACTACTTTTCAAATATTCTTCCTTGAGGAAAAAATCTCAGCCTTCTAAGCCACCACTTCCTGAACTTGATTTCGATCCTTCTAACCATGCCTCTCCCCTTCCTTATATTTCCCCACCCCCTTCAACTCCTGCCTCCCTCCTCTTCTGGAATTTTGATTTCTCCTTCTACGACAAACCCCCCGCTCCCACCACATATTCCATGACCTACCATCTGCTTGATAGTCTCCTTTGACCATATCACCTACCTCTTTCACCTCCACACACCGAGTACAGGGGATAGCCCCCCACCCCGAAACTCATTTTTTCCCTCTGAAAGGTAGCAGGAGCTGAAGACAACATCCGGGTACACGTTCACTTTTATCTGGCCAATCTATCCCAAACAGAAAAAGGCTCAAGTCTTTTTCGTCTGACCCCTCTCATTTTTGCAAAAAAATCCCAATATCTAACCCAGTCTTACAATCTCACGTGGCAGGACCTTTATGTTATACGTACCTCCATGACTATTCTGAAGGAAAAGACTCACATTTGGTCAGCTGCCATGGCCTTTGCTGACTCACTTCATAACTCAAACGCTAACTACCAACCCTCTCCACAGGGTGACAGCAGTGCCTGCTATAGACCCTAAGTGGAACTAAGTCACCTGGGAGATAGACAAAAATTCTGTCACTTTCTTAAATAGACTGATAGAAATTTTAATCAAATATGCTAATCTAAACCCCCCTTTTAAGGGACAACTCTACTTAAACACTCACTTTATTTCCCAAGCTGCCTCAGATAGCAGCAAAAAGACTCCAAAAGCTTGAGCGTGGTCCACAGACTCACCAAAGGGATCTTTTAAAACTTCCTTTAGGGTTTTTAACAACCAAGAGAAGGAGGCTGCCCGGGAAAAACAGGCAACACACCAAATGCTGGCGGCCTCAGCCCTTCAAGTGAAAGTGGAGGCTGCCTGGCAACCTGCAGAAAACCCCAACCTACCTCCTCAGAGCCTCCAGGCTCTTGCTCCAAGTGAGGGAAAGAAGGCTCCTGGGCCCACTTGTGCCCTAACACTTCAGCTCCACCCAAGCCACGCTCACCCTGCGGTGTCCAGGGCCACAAGGATGGTTGTCCTCAGACTGCTGGGTTGGAGGTCACCACTTCAAAAACAGTGGCCAAGCCAGGGTTCACCCTGCCAGATCTCTTCCAGCTGGCCACCAATAACTGAGGAGGCCTGGGTTCTAAGACCCTGCCATCAGTGTCTCACTTGACCAAGCCTCAGGCTTGTCTTCAGGTTGCTGGTAAGCAAATCTCCTTTCTGTTAGATATGGGGGCCAGGCAATCTTGCCTGAATTTTCAGGGAGTCCCCTCCTCCATTTCTAATTGTTGGTGTAGATGTAATCCTATCAAACCACCTTAAAACCCCTCCTTTAACCTATCAATTAGATCACTTAACTTTTTCCCCATACCTTTCTGGTAATTCTAAATTCTCCAACCCCCTTATTAAGCAGAGAGCTTCTTAACAAACTCCAGACAACCTTCATGTTATATCTATCCAACCTGTATGAACATATTCAGCAACCAACACTTCTATTTCCATCCTACTCTAACCCTAGAGGGACTCCTAACCCACAAGACAAACTCTATACCTTCTCTCCCACGGCCTCTCTGGGAACATTCTACAATCTAATCTTAAACTTACTTCTACCCAACCCACTGGAAACTCCTGAAACTTTGCTTTCTCTTGTCTGATACTGGGATTTACAGACAGAATTTATTGATTATTCATGGCAAGAAATCTCCCAGAAGTTAGAATCAGGTTCCCCCACCTCTTTATAATCACCTGCCTCTCTACCAAGGCTTCCACACATAAACCCCCCATGTACTTAACACCCTTGACCTAACTTATTCTTGCCTAAACCAAGAGGTGCTGGATCTGTTTGCTCCTCTCCTCAAGTGCTTACACTGCATCTCCAGTCCCTAGGGACACATAGACACAGACCACAACCCACTTGACGTATACTAAAGAGAGAGGGTCTGCCTTTCTCAGTAGAGCAGACACTCACATAGGAAGCTACCCAACCGCCATAGCCAGTAAAGTCATATTACTGTTCCAAACCTTCGTCGGACACATACAACCCCTCCCCCAAGCCTCCACCCAAGTTTCAGGACCAACAATACTGGACTTAACTGTCTTAAGACAACTCCCTTCTGCATGCAGTAATCAGACTTCAGCATTAGCTGACAACAGCCTGGTATACCGCACCTGGTATAACCATAAATCCATAAATAACTTTATGCCTGTTTCCCCCATCCTCCTTGTCACTCCCATCCTCCTAATCAAAGCCCTTCCCTTATGAAAATCTTTACTATAAACAAACTTTATCCCCTCCCCCTTCTAATCAACACTTCTTCCTTATCAGACCATAAATCCACTAACCAGAATTTCTTACTGACCCACTTCTCTTTCTTTCCTTATCAAACCATAAACTCCTTCATCCCACAATACCTCATCGGCACTATAAAACTGTAAAAAGCTTGCTTACTGGGGAGAAGCAGGCTGAGCCACCCTCACCTCAGACTCCAATTTCTTTCTCTTTGAATAAACTTCACTGGACCCTTGGACTGGTGTGTTACTGCCTCTGTTTCAGGCCACTCTCTCACCAACAGTTAGGAAGGGCATAATACTTGTTATCAAATAACTGAAGAAGTGCCGTGAAGAAAAAGTATTAAATGTGCTTTCTGTCATTACAGAGAATAAATATAAGACTTTATAGTATGTTCATTAAATCTTTCTAGATGGCAAACAACAGAAAGCCAGTATGAATTCATTTACATAAAAGAGGGAATTTAGTGTAAAATTGACATTAAGACTGAACACAGAGACTTGAACCGTGTCATAGATTGAATTGTGTTCCCCCAAAATTGTATATAGCATTTTGGTTAGGCCATAATTCTCCAGTATTGTCTGATGTTCCAATATGTTGTAACTCTTGCCTCTATGATGTTAATGAGGGAGTACGGGCAGTAGCTAGTGAGGCAGGACTAGATCCAGAAGAGTGTATTATGACTTAAGGCAATCTTTTGGAATATAAAGGAAAGGGAAGCAAGCAGAGATTTGGGGACCTCGTATTACCAAGAAGCAGTGCTGGGAGCATAGTGCATCTTTTGGAAGGAATTTGGGGTCCCTGTGTCTCAGAAGCTGCCAGTCTAAGGGAATATTGATGATGATGACCTTCCAGAGCCAACAGAGAAAGCTTTCCTCTGGAGCTGATGTCCTGAATTTGGTCGTTTAGCCTACTGGACTGTGACAGAATAAAATTTCTCTTTGTTAGAGCCACCCCCTTGTGGTATTTCTCTTAAAGCAACACTAGATGACTAAGACAACCCCCTAAAGAGCATTTTCATTCTATTACTTATTTCTGCTGCTTTTTGTCTCATCTACATTCTTTCAGATTTCAAGAAGCTTTTTCCTTGGTGCAAAGGACCCAGTTATCAACAGCTTCTGGGCTCCCTGTACCACAAATTCTTCGTTATACAGGAAGGAAATTTTCCCCCCAACTTTTTTGTGTGTGTGTGCTTTAGGTAGAAGTTTACAGCTCCAACCAATTTGTCATTCAATAATTTATACTCATACAGTTTTGTGACATTAGTTGAAATCACCATAATGTGACAACAGTGCTCCCTGTCATGGATTGAAGTGTGTACTCCTAAAAATATGTGTAGTAATTTGGGTCAGGATTCCCTGCATTCTGTGATGGCCCTCCATTTCGTGATTTTCCTATGCTGTAAATCCTAATCTCTGCCTGTGGCTAATAGACTTGATTTGTGTTAAGAAGGTTAGGGTAGGACTGTAAAAACATTCCTAAAGTCAGCTCCTTGCTCCAAAGTAAAGAGAGTTTCCCTAGAGGGTGGCTCGCACTACCTTTTGTACTTTCATCCCGCGAAAGATAAAAAGAGAGAGAAGCAAACGGAATTGGGAACCTCATACCATCAGGAAAGCAGCACCAGGAGCAGAGCATGTCCTTTAGACCTGAAATTCCTGCACCAAGATGCTCCCTGACCAAAGACAGATGCAACACAATGATCTTCGTCCAGAGATGACAAAGAACGAAAGCCTCTCCCTGGCACTGACACTCTAAATTCAGACTTGTAGCCTACTGGACTATATAAGAGTAAACTTTTTTTTTGCTAAAGCCATCCACTCATGGCATTTCTGTTAGAGCAGTACCAGACAACTAAGACAGTCCCCTTTCCACCCTGGGCTGCCTGTGTCCCCTGGCCCAGTTGCAGTCCCTCCCTGCCTGTTTGCCATGGTTTTGGACAGAAGTTGCCCATTTGGTTAATATATTTGATTCTAAAAAGCA
Organism: Heterohyrax brucei; assembly: GCA_028571685.1. Classification (NCBI taxonomy): domain Eukaryota; kingdom Metazoa; phylum Chordata; class Mammalia; order Hyracoidea; family Procaviidae; genus Heterohyrax; species Heterohyrax brucei. The sequence continues at coordinate 35,326,983 of CM053145.1, forward strand.
CATTCCTCAGGTGTATTATTTTTTGTTTTGTAGGCCTGTCTAACCTCTGTCTAGAAAGTGGTCTTCAGGAATGGTTTTTTTTCTGGATTAGCCATGCATTCATGGGCCGCAGGTTTGGGAGTTCCTTTGGGCATTTTTTTCATGAATTTAAATTCTGTTCTATGTTTTCCTCCTGCTTTGTCTGAAACTTTCTGTTGTGATCCCTACAGAGATGTCACTGGTGGTAGACAAGTACCATCAAGTCACTGTAGTCCCAGACTGGTGGAGTCTCTGTTTCGTGAGGTTCTTTAGTCCTTTGGGCTAATGCTTTCCCTGTGTCTTTGGTTTTTGTCATTCTCCATTTCTCTGGATGGGATGGGACCAATAGATGTGTCTTTGATGGCCACTCAACAGCTTTTAAGACCCTAGATGCTACTTGCCAAAGTGAGATATCGAACACTTTCCTTATAAACTATGCCCAGAACCCGGTCTCAGTTGGGTCTAGGAAACGTCTATGCTTTTGCTTTGGTCCAGTCTTGCTAACTTCCCCAATACTGTGTGTTGACAATTGTCTACTATCTAGTTAGGGATTTTTCCTCCCTAACCTTTTAAAAGAATGCTTTTGTGGATGAGCATAAACTTTTCTTGGAAAACCTGGTGGCATAGTAGTCAGCTGCTACAGCTGCTGTCCAAAAGGGCAGCAGTTTCAAAGCTATGGGGAACTCCTTGGAAACTCTATAGGGCAGTTCTACTCTGTCTTATAAGATCATTATGAGTCAAAACTGACTTATGGCAGCAGGTTTGGTTTTCAAACTTTTTCTTGAATTTTTATAAGTGATATCATACAGTATTTATCCTCTTGTGATTGACTTACTTCACTCAACATAATGCCCTCCAGATTGATCCATGATTTGAAATGCTACTCAGATTCATCATTGTTCTTTATCATTGCACAGCATTCTACTGTGTGTATGTACCATAATTTATTCATCCATTCATCTGTTGATGGGCTTTTAGTCATTTCATTGCTTGCTATTTTGAATAGTGCTGCAGTGAACACGGGTATATATGTGGCTGACCATGTGACAGCTCTTATTTTTCTGTGGTGTATTCCTAGGAGTGGGATTGTTGGATCATATGCTGTTTCTAGCTTTTTAAGGAAATGCCATATTATTTACCAGAGTGGTTGTACCATTTTATGCCTTCCTTCTAGCTCTTGTATGAACCAAAATTTCAAGGGAAGAATAATTATTGGCCTGGCTTAGACTACATGTCCATCTCGTGATGACCCACTGTGGTCAGAGGCTTCACCCCTCAGCTCAGTCCAGCTGAGTACATTTTCCGTAGTGTGGATGATAAACTCGTATAAGAAGATAGACACTCCATTCAGGCCTCATGCTGAGGGACAAAGAGGAAGCAGTTGACCAGAAGAAGGGTAGGCTTTTCAGAAGGAAGGAGTGCTGGAAAACAAAGCCATAATTCTCCGCTACACAGAGAAATTGGTTTTTTAAAAATATATCGGAGACTGTAAGAGTCAGAACTTACGGAGTATTTGGCCCAAAGTAACCTTTTGAATAGCCATTCAGGAACTTACAAAAGACTACAGCAACAGAGCACGAGGGACTCCAGGGAAGAATGACCTGCCATACTCATACAGACATCTGTCCCTTTGTCTAACGATGTCACACTTCCTCTTATGTCTCACATCTTCATCTCAACCAGCTATAACCCTAGCGTTGTAGACTAGCGTTATACCCTAGACTGTGACTCTGTCGCACTGTTCTGCTAACTTACTCACAGACTGCCATGTTTAATAGCCTTTCAGGTAAGATCCAGTTTCCAGACTCCCTCTTCCCAATCCTCAGACTGGCTGTCACTCCATCAACCTATCTGGCTTAATGAGTAGGGTCTTGAGTAGTTTCTTCATATGCATGTTCTGACCAGTGCTCCGTTGAAGATTTAAGGCGGACCCTCTTCAGATTGCCAGGGCTCTCTCTGCATTCTGCCCTGGAACTCTCTAGCTGGGTTGGCCTCCTCGGACTCCAGCCTCTGTCCTTAGCTCAGGAAGTCTCAGGGTTCCACCTTGGTTTCTCTTCTCTGTGCTTTGGCTTCAAATATCTCTCAAAAGAGTAATCCAAGGCAACTGTAGTGCTCACCTGATCGCTTTCCTGTCTCTCGAGGATTACTATTTGTCATTGTCTGAAGTCTATTGTCTTGAAAACTGTTAGTTCATAAGTTTGTCTTTTCTATTTGTTTAGGTAAGTTGCTAAATTTATTCCTTGTTACTCTATCTTACTTGGAAGTTAAATTTCATAGTCAGAGGTTTAATTTTTTTTTTTTTGGTAAAAATGTTGAAATGTAGTGTGTTTTCCCTCAGTCTCCTCCATTCCTGTGCGTCTTGAGCTCTCTATTTAGTCAGAAGGAATTAGGAAAGCTCTGCTCTTCATTGCCAATTGGCTGAAGCCATGGGATTGTATTTTCACGAAATGGAAGAAGATTTCCATTCAGCAGACCACTTCTCTACTGTTTCATTACTCCTGCTTCTCTCATTCCAAATCAGCAATTTTAAATGAACAGTACTTACATGTATTCATTATCTACTTTTATTGCAACAACTCTAACTCAAAGTATGAGTTATAAATTATTTTCTTAAAAAAGCCTTTAGTTACAGAAAAACTCATTTCATATCAGACTAAAAATGTGTTATACACACTTAAGCAGTAGAGAAATGGTCATTATTTACTGAGAAAATAGTAATTATGAGGACCAGTGCTGCTTCTAATGGAAAAGAAAAGAGTGACACCAAGTGTCACAGATTGAATGTAGTTCTCCCAAAATATGTGTCAATTTGGTTAGACCATGATTCCCAGTATTGTGTGGTGGTCCTCTATTTTGTGATACAATTATTTCATATGTTGCAAATCCTAATCTCTGCCTGCGGTTTATAAGGCAAGGTTGGACTATGTCAAAGAGGGTTAGTATAAGGTATAACACCCACCCTCAGGTCACATCCTTGTTCCAATGTGAAGGGAGTTTCCCTCGGGTGTGGCCTGTACCACCTTTTACCTTATAAGATATAAAAGGAAAGGGAAGTGAGCAGAGAGTTGGGGACCTCATACCACTAAGAAAACAATGCCATCAGCAGAGTGGGTCCTTTGGATTCAAGGTTTCTATGTGGAAAAACTCCTAGATGATGGGTAGACTTCTGACAAGGACCTTGCTCCGGAGCTGACACCCTGAAACTAGACATCCACTAGCCTTTAAGAGAATTAGCTTCTGTTTGTTGAAGCCATCCACTTGGGATATTTCTGTTATAGCAGCAATAGATGGCTAAGACACCAAGGGGAAGAGGAGGTGTTGGGGGAGGAACCATGTGTTTTCATTTCTTCTTTCATATATGCATGGGAAGAGCTAGGCTAAAATTTTCTCTTAAATATGACCAATGTTTGAGTGTGTAAGAAAATTATATGAAAAAGTGGTACTGCATTGTTAATTCACTCACCCTGGAATGACATCCACTCTTTTCTTTCAAAAAAAATTTTTTTGCGTGGCAAAAAGTTTTATGATACAACATTTGCCAGTGCAACACTTTTCACATGCACGGTTTAGGGACACTGAACCATCACAGGTATCCGCTGCCAAATTGTCCATCACCACAAACACATACTCAGTATTTTCTGAACAAAATAAAAGACATTTCTTAAAAGCATATAATAAACTAAACTTTTAAACAACTTGTATACTTTCAGTCATTTGAATTACACTTGAAACAGGGTCCTGCTCTCATGTGTAGATAAGAATCATTTGTAATTAACACATCGATTATTTGTATGTAAATGATAGTTTCTAAAGTAACAGTGGATGGTTCATTAACTTAAGCAGTCTCCTCATAAATTTGTTTTAACCTCCCTGTTAACTTTTTTATTTTCGTAAGCACTTATAAATGTAAATTTTAGCTTAAGCCAGTATGATTTACCATAAATTCCAAGTAAGGCCCAAATTAATGAGGCTTTACTATAAATTCATGCAGGAACAGTGAAGGCTGACTGTTGAGAGAGAGAAAGAGCACAGATGTGTGGCTGATAGGAGGGCCCTTGAGAAATCGTATTCACTGAGTGCTTACACGCGCCAGGCACTTAACTAAGTGCTTTACAGGTCTCTCCTCATTTAAAGCTACTAACAACACAGTGGAAACCCTGGTGGCATCGTGTTTAAGTATGACTTCTAACCAAAAGGCTGGTAGTTTGAATCTACCAGGAACTCCTTGGAAACTCTATGGGGCAGTTCTACTCTGCTTTGTGGGATAGATATGAGTTGGAGTCCACTCACTGGCAGTGTTTTGTTTGTTTGTTTTTAAACTAAACAATGATTTAGGAGATGCTATCCATTTTAGTGGGGGCAATGGTGGAACAGTAAAGAATTCTAGCCTTCCGTGGAGGAGGCCCGTGTTCATTTCCAGCCAGTGTACCCCATGTGGAGCCACCGCTAGTTCTGTGGAGGCTTACATGTAGCTACGGTGCTGAGCAGGTTTCAGTCTAGGACAGACTGGGAAGAAAGGCCTGAACATCTACTTTTGAAAAGGTTACCACTGAAAACTCCATGGATCACAATGGTCTTATGCACAATCCATCATGGTGTGGGATCAAGAAACAATTTATTCTGTTGTGTGTGGGGTTGTCATGAGTTGGGGGTGGTCCACTGTACAGTAGCTAACAACGTACTGTATATGGAGGCTCACGATGGTTTGATAATCTGACCAAGCCACTCTTGTAGAAACTGATCACACAGAGATATAAACCCAGATTTGCCTAGTATCAAAATTTCTGCCCCTCATTGCATGGCATGTAGCATGCCTGGTGTACCGAGTGCTACCTGCACACCTCTGCGTTGACCAACAGTTCTTTCTGCTCTCTCTGTCTTCTCCCACTTGTGCACAGCCCATGCAGACCCCCATCCATTCTGCAGACTCCTGGGCTATAGTAGCCTGGGACTCATTCAAAGCCGTTGCCAAAATAGAGAGTCTAAATCAGCTGGGGTAATTGGCTGTCGAAGACCATAGAAAGTATTAGGTTTTTTTGTGTGTGAAAATGGCAGTTAAGGTTCTAAATAACAACAATGGAGGATATTGGAGATGGTTTGAAAAGGGGTGTTGTTTGCTGATTTATAACCAACTTTGAAATGAAATTTAATAAATCTGGGAAGATATGTGAGCCTTCGAGGGCTTGTTATATGAATTGTTTGCAACGTACTTGTTTTTCCTAGAGAATCTCGTAGCAATTGCTTTTATATATTGTTGGAAAATGAACTCTAGGAATGAGAGTTTTTGTCTAGCTTCTATTGTCTCTCTTGTTCCCAGACAAATGTAGATTATTTCATGTTAAGCAGAATTTCCTCTTGCAGGAAAGGTAAGCTATAAACTTGGACTCGGGAACCTTGGCCTCTAGTCCATGTGGTCCTCTTGCCTTGATGTATGACTCTGAGCATGTCACATACATCTTTAAAACAGAACCATAATGTGCCTTGTTCTCTCCCATCCCACCTACCTGCAACCCTTCTCAATATAGATCAGGAGTAGGCAGCATGAGCCTCTGGTTTGACATACCAACAACCTCCCCCCAAATATGTGTATTCATCCGCTTTACTTTCAGTCTTTTGTTCCTTTATGCTGCAGAAGTTTACTGCATAACTTCCAAGTGCTAGATACTATTGTAGTTGTGGGAAATGTGGTGCTGAACAAGGCAAACAAGTGACCTTCTATCTTGCTGTTGCCATCATAAAGGTCCTATAGCACAGAGCAGAACTGCCCTATAGGATTTTCAAGAAGTGGCTGGTGGATTCAAACTGCCAGCCTTTTGGTTAGCAGCTGTGCCACAATGGAGGTAACAAACAGACAACAAACATAAACAAATGAGTAAGATAGTTTCATCTAGATGCCACCAAGAAAATAAATAGAGGAGAATAGAGTAACTGGATGTGTCTGTGGGTGTGATGTTGTATATGATGATCAGGAAAAGAGTCTCTAATGCTCTTCTGGAGGAATTTATGACCCAGAGGGGATAGCTAGAGCAAATATCCTGAAATTAGAAATCAAGTTGATAGCAAATGAAGGCTGTTGTGGCTGGAGTATAGTAAAATGGGTCTATTTCATGAAGAATCTTATAGCCCATGGTTAGAGTTTTGGATTTTATCCTAAAGGCAGTGAATATTTAAGATACTGTTTTAACAGAGCACTTTGGATGCCTGATGAAGAACAGAGTGTCAAGGCAGCTGCTGCTGCAATTTAGGTGAGAGCTAGCAGTCACTGGGATTAAGATGAATAGTGGCTAGGGTAGGAATTGGTTAAATTCAGAGTATGTTTTGAGCTATTGCTAATAGGTTTTATTGGTCCATTGGATGTGAGGAAGATGATGAAAAGAGAAGTCATTGTAACTTCCCATTAAAATGTGTGCATAACAGAAACAAAATAAAACAGAAAAAAAGCCTGCAGAAAACGAAGACCTAGACACAGTATCAGCAAATGCTGGAGAACTCTCTACTTCTCTAAGCATACTTTTGTTTAGTTGATCAATCACTTCCGCAAACTGACCCATCTTTACGTCTGGGGACCATCTTTACTTCTATGTCTTATCACAGTGATTTTTTTCAAAAGGCTCAAGACTCATAAGGGCAAGCTGGCTAGGAAAATTGAGTACAGGGAGAGGGAGCAGACTAGGGAGAGTGAGTAAAAGGAAAAGAGTAGTCTAGGAAGATTGAATGGAGAGGGAGCAGACTAGGAAGATGGAGTAAAGCGAGAGGGGCTAGGCAAGGAAGATTGAGTAAAGGGACAGCGGGCAGACCGGGACGACTGGGTAAGGGTAGGGTGAGCAGCCCTCACTTGTCCGTCACTAGAGGCTTGCTTGTTGCTGTGATGCTGGAAGCTACGCCACTGGTATTTAGGTACCAGCAGGGTCATCCATGGTGGACAGGTTTCAGCTGAGCTTCTAGATTAAGACAGACTAGGAAGAAGGACCCGGCAGCCTACTGCAGAAAAGAATTAGTCAGTGAAAACCTTATGAATAGCAGCAGAACTTTGTCAGATATAATGCCGGTAAATGAGCCTCCCAGGTTGGAAGATGCTGAGAAGATGACTAGGAAAAAGCTGCCTCTTCAAATTAGAGTTGATCTTAATAATGTGAATGGAGTATAAGTCCTTTGGGACCTTCATCTGCTAATGTGCCCTGACTCAAAATGAGAAGAAACAGATGCAAGCATCCATTAATAATGAGAACATGGAACGTACAAAGTATGAATCTAGGAAAATTGGAAACTGTCTAAAAATGAAATGGAATGCATAAACATTGACACACTAAGCATTAGTGTGCTGAAGTGGTCAGGTATTGGCCATTTTGAATCTGACAACTGTATGGCCTACTATGCCCCAAACAAAAACTTGCAGAGGAACAGTGTTGCAATCATCGTCAAAAAGAACATTTCCAAATCTATCTTGAAGTACAACGCTGTCAGTGATAGGATAATAGCTATATGTCTACAAGGAAGGCCAGTTAACTTGACTATTATTCAAATTTATGCAAGAACTTCTAAAGCCAAAGATGAAGAAACTGAAGATTTTTACCAGCTTCTGCAGTCCGAAATTAATCAAACATGCAATCAGGATGCATTGATAATTACTGGTGACTGGAATGCAAAAGTTGGAAAGAAAGAAGGATTGGTAGTTGGAAAATAAAGCCTTGGTGATAGAAATAATGCTAGAGATTGCATGATAAGAGTTTTGCAAGACTAACAACTTCTTCATTGCAAATACCTGTTTTAACCAACACAAATGGCTACTGTACATGTGGATGTGACTGGATGGAATACACAGGAACCAAATTTGTGGGAGAAGACAAAGAAAAAACTTCACATCAGTAGTCACAACAAGATCAGGTGCTGACTGTGGCACAGATCATCAATTGCTCATGCTGAAATGCAAACTGAAACTGAATAAAATTAGAAAGGGCCTATGATAGCCAAAGTATGACCTTGAATATATCTCATTTGTGTTTGAAGACCAGACGAATTATGGACTGACATCAAAGACATCAGCTGTGAAGAAAGCAAGAGCTCATAAAAAGACAGGAAAGAAAGAAGAGACTAAAGTGGATGTCAGAAGAGACTCCGAAACTTGCTCTTGAATGTCAGGGAGCTAAAACAAAACAAACAAATGATAAAGTAAAAGACTTGAACAAAAGATTTTGAAGGGTGGCTCGAGAAGACAAAATAAAATACTATAATGGCATGTGCAAAGAGCTGGAAATAGAAAACCAAAAGGGAAGAACACGTTCTGCATTTCTCAAGCTGAAAGAACTGAAGAAAAAATTCATGCTTTGAGTTCCTAATAGAGAAAATATTAAATGACTCAGAGAGCATCCAAAGAAGATGGAAGGATTATGTAGAGTCATCATACCGGAAAGAATTGGTCGATGCTCAGCCATTTGAAGAGGGAGCATGTGATCACAAACCAATGGTACTGAAGGAATAAACTGAAGCTGCGTTGAAGCCATTGATGAAAAGCATGGCTCCTGGAAGTGATGGAGTATCAATTGAGATATTTCAACAAACAGGTGCAGTACTGGAAGTGTTCAATCATCTATGCCAAGAAACTTAGAGGACAGCTACCTGGCTGACTGGAAGAGATCATATTTAATGCCCATTCCAAAGAAAGGTGACCATCTGAATGTGGAAATTACTGAAAAATATCATTAATATCACACACAAGTAAAATTTTGTTCAAGATCATTCAAAAATGACTGCAACAGCATATTGACAAGGAACTGCCAGAAATTTAAGCCGGACTCAGAAGAGGCCGTGGAACCAGAGATAGCATTGCTGATGTCAGATGAATCTTGGCTTAAAGCAGACAATACCAGAAAGATGTTTACCTGTGTTTCATTGAATATGCAAAGGCATTTTACTGTGTAGATGATAACAAATTATGGTTAATATTGTGTAAAGTGAGAATTCCAGAACACTCAATTGTGGTCTTAAGGAATCTATCCATAGATCAAGAGGAATTCATGTGAACAGAATGAGGGGACACTGTATGGTTTACGGTCGGGAAGGTGTGTGTCAGGGTTAAATATTTTCACCATACTTTTTCAATCTGTATGCCCAGCAAACCATCTGAGAAGCTGGATTATATGAAGAACAGCAAGGCATCAAGTTTGGAGGATGACTCATTAACAACCTGCATTATGCCGATGACTCCACCTTACTTACTGGAAATGAAGAAGATTTGAAACACTTACTGATGAAGATCAAGGACCTTCAGTATGACTACATCTCAACATCAAGAAAACAAAAATCCACAACTGGATCAGTAAGCAACATTGTCATAAGTGGGAGAAAGGATTGAGGTTGTCAAGGATTTCATTTTACTTGGATCCACAATCAATGCCCATGGCAGCAGCAGTCAAGAAATCAAAAGACACATTGCATTGGGAAAATCTGCTGCAAAGGACCTCTTCAAAGTATTCGAAAGTAAGGATGTCCCCTTGAAGACTAAAATGTGCCTGACCCAAGCCATGATATTTTCACTCATATCATCTGCATGTGAAAGCTGGACAATGAACAAAGAAGTAAGAAGAATTGATGCCTTTGAATTATGGTGCTGGAGAAGAATGGTGAGGGTCCCATGGACTGCCAAAAGAACAAACAGATCTGTTCTGGAAGAAGCACAACCAGTGTTTCTTTGAAGCAAAGATGGCAAGACTGTGTCTCACATATTTTGGACATATTGTCAGGAAAGATTGGTCCCCAGAAAAGGACATCATACTTGGTAGAGTGGAGAGTCAGCGAAAAAGAGGAAGATACTCAAAGAGATGGATTGACACAATGGCCACAACAATGGACTTAAACATAAAATGATTGTGGACATGGCACAAGACCAGGCAGTGTTTCATCTGTTGTTCATAGGGTCACTATGAGTGAGAGCTGACTCAACGGAACCTAACAACAACAAAAGAGAATAGGCTGAGTTGAGGAAGGATTCCAAGAATACCAGAATAGAAACAGAAGAATTAAAATCCCAGTGGAGGCAATGGAGAACAAAACCAACTCTGTAGAAAATTAAATCAGCAATACTTATTTTAAAAAAAAACACAAGAACTTGAAAAACTTTCTTCTCTGACTCAACGGCACTTGGCTTGGCTTTGGCTCTATAGAACAACCTTAAAGAGGATGGTATAGAAATGGAAGACAGAGATAAACTCTGCAGGTGTCCTCAAGTGACAATCAATAGCGGTTGTAATAGAAGCAATGAACAAGGCAGAATTGAAGGAAACTTGCCAGAAAAGAAAAAAAAAGTCTGAATGTGTATCTCACAAGGGCTTGCTCTGGTCACAAGAAAAGCTAATGGAAGGTATACCGTTAGAAAAACAAAACAAACAAATAAAAAACAAACCATAAATGCTATCACTATCACACACAAAACAAGCAGTTACCAAAGGAACAAAAATCCAGCTGACTTTTGACTTCTTCTCGGGAATGCTAAATACTAAAACCAATACAGCAATTTTGACAGTAGTTTCCTGAGTGGGAGATGTTGCTGACTCAAGACTTACATGCACTGGCCTGTTGTTTAGGTGTAAAGACAATAGATGGTCTCAGATGTTCAGGAGACTGTAAAATACATAAAATTGGGTAATGACATTAAGTGTCTTCTCTAAAGTTTCATTATCACTTAGCGTTATTTTGGATTTTAAAAGAATCCATGTATAGTACTTAGGAAAAAATCTTATATACCTACAGCCTGTGAAAATGTTTGCTGCTGTTATTATTGATGATGATAATCATATTCCTCTTTGGGAAAGATTATTTTAGAATGTACCTCATGTGACTAAGTTGGAACAAAAATGAAAATTCAGGAATAGGAAATGCAACATGGAGTCATCTGGAAGACATTATGCTGAGTTAAATTAGTCAGATGCAAAAGGACAAATATTGTATGAGACCATTATTATAAGGACTCAAGGGAAGGTTCGAGCACAAAAGAAAATAATCTTTGATGGTTACAAGGATAGGGAGCAAGGGAGCGGGTATTCCTAGATAGGAATTGTGTTGGTGAAGGGAATGACAGCACGTAGTAGAAGAGAGGTCAGCACAACTACAGTACACCAAAAGCTAAAAGGTTTCCTAAATACAACCCAACATTTTGAAGGACAGTATAGCACGGACAGGGGTCTGAGACCGTGGTTTCAGGGAACATTTAGGCTAATTGCCATAATTAAGATTTTTTTTTTAAGAAAGTGTTCTGGTGAGTGGCATCTGGGTTCTTCAAAGCTAGCAAGCGACCATCTAATTAGCATCAATTGGTGCCAATCCACCTGGAACAGAGGAGAATGAAGGATACCAAAGGCATTAAGAAAATATGAGCTCAGCAGATAGAAAATGTTATATGATCCAGATACTACATCAGTATGAGACCAGACAAACTAGATGGTACCAAGCTACCACCAATGATCATCCTGATGTACCAGGAGAACCAGTGATCGCCCTGATGTACCAGGAGAACAACGGGTGTACAGAACTAGAACTCTGATAAAAGACCACACTTGATGGCTCATCAGACTGAAGGGTCCCCTGAGGACATGACCGCCAAACTCTTTGTTAGCCCAGAATTGAAACCAGTACCCAAGCCAATTCTTCAGACCAAGGTTGGACTGGACTATAAGACACAGAATGATGCTAGTGAAGAGTGTGCTTCTTGGTTTATATACATACATGAGGCTGTCTGAGCAGCTCCTCTTTAGAGGTGAGATGAAAGGATGGAGGGGGACAGGAGGTAGTTGAATAGACAGGTGAGAAGTGTGTTGTCACAGAGTAGTGTGAGAGAGAGCAGTTACAGTTGCATAGTGGTATGTGTTCAGAGTTTTAAACAGCAAATTGATTTGGGTTGTAAACTTTTACTTAAAACACAAATAAAATACTTAAAAATGTTCTAAATAACTCAAATATATATGAAAAATTAAATTCTAATTACTGATTTTTAGAATTATTATAGAATAGTATATAATACAGAAGTTTAATAAAAATATGGAAAAAATTTTATTTCAATTCTTTAAGAAGTCATGACCAATAGATTGTCTTCTCAAAAATGAAAGTTCTCAGGCCACAGACTTTTCATGAGCAGGTACTTTCTACTTTAAAGAAGCAGATGATCTTTGTGCTATATAAACTATCCCAGAACATCAAAACACATGAATAGCTCTAGTCAGTTCAGTTTATGAGGCTATTGAGAAACAACTGCCGTACTGTGTATGACAATATCTTCAGATTTTATGGGTAGAAATTGTGTTGCTGGACTACATTTTCCCCATATCGAGTTTTCTACCAACCACCAATTTTATATCAACACAAAATAGCTAGGAATGACCATACATTTGATAATGGTTCTTCTTTAAATTCCTAGATAATTGTTTTAGAATACCTGTAATTTCTTACATCCGTTCAGTAGAAATTTAAATCTAGGTCTGCACAAACTTTAAGTAAATTATTATCTAAGTCGTCTAGTGCTTCTATAACAGAAATAACAAGTGGATGGCTTTAAAAGAGAAATTTTATTTTGTCACATTCCTGTAGGCTACAAATCCCAAATTCAGGGTATCAGCTCCAGGAGAAAGCTTTCTCTGCTGGCTCTGAAGGAAGGTCCTTGTCATCAAACTTCCCCTAGACTGTTTGCTTCTAAAGTGCAGGGACCCAGGGTACTTTCCAAAGGATATGCTCTACTCCCAGCGCTGATACTTGGTGCTATGAGGCCGCCAGACCTCTGCTGGCTTCCCTTTCCTTTAGGGACCAAGAGATTGCCTCAAGGCACAATGCAGCCTCACACATTGAGTCCTGCCCACCAAAAGGACTGCCACCCATCCTCCCTCATTAACATCATAGAGGCAGGATTTAACAAATGGAAACATCGCACGGTACCAAATGGCTACACACATTTTTGGAGAGGCACAATTTAATTGACTGCTGAGGTCTTCCCAGAGCATCACCAGCACTGACCCGTGAAAGAACAGAAGCAAACACATGAAATAAGATCACAAATGCTGTATCTTGTGGAAAAGAATGTATATCAGTGGAAAGGGACCAAAGAAGCTATTAGAATACTGTTCATACTTACAGTTTCGAGTTTTCCCTTTCTGAGTTTGAAAAATCTGGCCTCTGTTGTTGCCCAGTTTTCATGACATGGTGAATGCCTGATGAGCAATAAAATTTCCTAAGACACGTACAAACAGCTCTTACTATAGCACTGCTTAACGCCACATTCCCAGGGCTAACCCTGTTAGAGGAATGGGTTCTGGTTGCCATACCAGCTGAACAGTGGTGCAGTCAGCAGAGGAGGGGATCACAAACTCTGGGTTCTAGAGGGATGGCCCTGTGACTAGGGGCTAGGGTTGCATTCTATTCAGACCTACTAGGTGACTTCATCCTGCTTCTTCCCTTTCTTCTGGCACTATAAAGTACTATCATCGAGGTAACCAGAATATCATGGCTTTTGACACCTGAAAGAACATAACAAATGCAAGGGATTACTTTATGAAAGCAGAATGACTTCGTATTGCCCAGTGGAAAGGTTTTCTCAGATAACAATAAAATTGTTGTTGGCGAAAAAGATGCTTTCACATTCTGTTTAACATAGAGTATTAATATTCTATGTATTATGCCATTTTAATAAGCCAAGCTTAATATTTGTTTTTCTTTTAAAATATTTAAAAAGTCAGACTAAATAAAACTACCAATAAACTCACCATCTGGAATATAAAAATGTTAACATCTTATATTTTGGGCTTCAAGTTTTCTTTCTGAAAGAAATGAAACAATACAAGTGAAACTAAAGTTTCCTTCATTCCTACCTCCAGCTCCACTCCTGACCCTCCCTGTCAGACAAAACCTTTATCATGAAATTTTTCTGTATTTGTCCAGTCCTTGTTTTTATACTTAAACATCCATTTATAAAAATAAAGATAGCATTGTTTTGGGCTTTTAACATCTGTACAAATCTTATATATTACATGTATCTGTTTTATACTTTTTAGATATTTTCAGTTGAATACGTATAGATCTAGCTTATGTTTTAAAGTGTTATAGTTCACTGTATGACTATACCACAACTTATCTCTCTGTTCCCCACTGGTGAACATTTAATTCTTTTCCGTATTTATTTATTTATTTTTTGCTGTTACAAGCACAGCTGCAAGGAGCATTCTTACATGCATGTGTAACAGTGTCTTGAGCTTTTATGGGTAGATATTGAATTACTGGACCTTGGGTATATAATTTTCAGCTTTACTACATACTGTCAGGTTATTCTCCAAACTGCTATCACTAGCAATAATCTTGACAGTTGCCCCTGCTTCTACCTCTACTGCCTCTCTGGCCTACCTCTGACAAGTTCTCCAAATCTGTCATTGATGGCTTCTGTTGGCTTGGGATTTCTACTATCTCCTGAATTCTGACGAAATTGCCTTCTTTCATGTCTCAGTTTAAACATCATTCTTTGGGAAAAACCTTACTGATTAGGTCCATCTGTAGTTCTTTGTAACTCTTACCACAACTGCAATCCAAAATTAGTGTATTTGTTCCATAACTGTCTTCCATATTAGTCCCTAAACTCTCTGACAGCAAGGACTTTTCTGTCTTATTTATTTCTCTATCCTCAACTCATACCACAGTACTTGATCAATAGTTTTTAAATAAACACATGCATTCAAGCCTCTCAGGGCAGACACTGTCCAGTCATCAGTCAATATGTGGTTCCTCTGCTGAACTGAGAGGACTCTGGGTGATGCAAGTGGTTTTCAGTTGGCTAGTAACCTCAAGGATAGAGGTTCAAACTCATCCAGCGGGCCTGTGAAGAAAGTCCTGCATCTGCATCTGTAAAGATTACAGCCAAGAAATACTCACGAAGTAGATGCATTCTAATATGTGGGGTTGCCATGAATCAGAATCCAGTTGACAGTAAACAGTAGTATTGGCAGAGCTCCAGTAAGGGCCATTATGGTGATGTGATTAAAAACAGTAGCTTGAGAGACAGAGACTTCAGTTTCAGTCACAGCTCAGTGACTAATTAAATGAGTACAACATTGGGAGTATTACAACTTCCTGAATCTTAGTTTCACCCTTGGTAAAAACAGTTAAGAAAAAACAGTACTTGCTTCATAGGGTTGTTATAAGAATGAAATTATATGGCACATATAAAATACTTCACATGGTACAAACTCAAAGAAAACACTAAAAAAAAAAAAAGCCATGTCATGGATTGAATTGTGTCCTCCTAAAAATATGTGTGGCCATGTGGCTGGGCCGTGATTCCCTGTCTTCTATGACTGTCCTCCATTTTGTGATTTTCCTGCACTGTATGTTAAAGGATTAGGGTGGGACTGTAAATTCCTCTAGAAGATCACCTCCCTGCCCCACTGTAAAGGGAGTTTCCCTGGAGTATAGCTTGTACCACCCTTAATCCTTTCATCCTGCAAGAGACAAAAGGAAAGGGAAGCAAGGAGAGAATTGGGAACCTCACATCACCAAGAAAGCAGCCCCGGGAAAAGAGCATATCCTTCAGACCTGAGGTTCCTGCACCAAGATGCTCCCTGGACAAAGGCTGATGCAATACCAGACTTTTCTCCAGAGCCGACAAGATAGAAAGCCTTCCCCTGGAGTGGACATCCTCAATTTGGACTTGTAGCCTACCAGACTGTATAAGAATGAACTTTCCTTTGTTAAAGCCATCCACCTCTATGGTATTTCTGTTAGAGCAGCACTAACTGACTAAAACAAACTGTGAAGATATGAACAAGAAATTTACAGAGAAAGAAACCATCAAGATTAATAAACATATAAAGAGATACTCAAATTCGTTGGTGATCAAAGAAATGCAAATTAAAATGACAATAACATATTATTTTATACCTATTATACTGGTAAAGATCCCTGGTGGTGCAATAATTATGCACATAGCTGCTAACAGACAGGTTGGCAGTTTAACCCTACCAGCTCCTCCTCAGGAGAAAATAATAACTTCAAGTCTCTGGAAATGGTCCTGAAGACATAGTAAATGAGGAAACATTTATTTTAATTTTTAAAAAAATCTAATAAACCCCAATAAGAAAAGTGACACTTGGTGGTATTCGAACTAAGACCTGCTCTCTCTCCCCTATCTTAGCTTAGTAAGATGAACATTCTGTTCTGCACTAGTACAACCAGGAGCACAGGCTTCCTTTTTACCTTACAACATGCATACTTTCAAAACAGTCAAAGAGTCTACTCCCAGCCAAGGCCAAGCACAACTATGAGGCCATTTATACAAAATATGTGTCATAGATTGAACTATGTCCCCTCAAAAATGTATGTGGCCATTTGGCTGGGTTGTGATTAGCAGTACTGTGTGATTTTCCTACGCTGGATGTTAAAGAGGGTTAGGGCAGGACTATAAATTCCTTCCTAAGGTCACCTCCCTGCTCCACTGTAAAGGAAGGGTCCCTGGGGGGTGTCTTTCACCACCTTTTATCCTTTTATCCCGCAAGAGATAAAAGGAAAGAGAAGCAAGCAAGCAGCAGCAGCACAAGCAAGAAAGCAGTACCAGCAGAAGAGCATGTCCTTCAGACCTGAGTTTCCAGCTCCAGGATGCTCCCTACCCAACGACTGAGGCAACACAAGGATCTTTCTCCAGAAGTGACAAAGAGAGAAAGCCTTTCCCTGGATCGGACACACTGAATTGGGACTGGTAGCATACTGGTGGACTGTGTAAGGATAAACTTCTTGACTGAAGCCATCTCCTTTGTGGTATTTCTGTTAGAGCAGTACCAGATAACTAAAACAATACGGAAACCCTGGTGGCATAATAGTTAAGTGCTACACCTGCTAACCAAAAAGTTGGCAGTTCAAGCCTGCCAGGTGCTCTTTGGAAACTCTATGAGGCAGTTCTAATCTGTTCTATAGGTTCACTATGAGTAGAAATCAACTTGATAGCACCAGGTTTTTGCTTTGTTTTGTTTTAATACAAAATATATGGAATAGAGAAATATATACAGATAGAAAGTAGATTAGTGGTTGCCTAGGTTTTAGGGGGAAGGGTGGGCACATAAGGTGATCCAAGCTAAAGGCTACTGAGTTTCTTTTTGAGGTGATGATGAAGTTAAAATATTAACCATGGTGATGGTTGCACATATCTGTAAATATGCTAATGACCATTAAATTCTATTCTTTAAATGGGTGAATTGTGTGGTATGTGAATTAATTCTATGTATACACACACACAAATATGCACAAATATCCCCCAACACACAAATAGTAAGTTAGGTGGAAGCTTTCCGCGTAACGGAACTGTAGCTGAGGCTAGTACTCTATTACTTCTTAAAAAGGGGAGCAGGGCACTAGACTGAGCAGCACCTTACAGTCAATAAACTCAGCCAATAATCATGTCACCTAGTTAAATGTTAAACCATGGGAGCAAATTTTAAAAATTATAATGCAGTTATACATGGAGTACTGTGTACTATTTCACATCATGCTAAAAAAATTGTAATCACAGTAAAATATTCATACAGTTAGAAGTCAAAATAAACTACAAAACAGTGTGAAACAATGATTTACTTTATATTATATTAATGTATGCATTTTTTTGTTAAGACATGTACATTACTCCCTCCACTCATCTATCAGTCTGTCATAATGTAGTCACTTGAGTGTTACTGAGATGCCGGAAGCGATACCACTGGTATTTCAAATACCAGCAGATCGCCCATGGTGGACAGGTTTCCGTGGAGCTTCCAGACTAAGACAAACTAGGAAGAAGGACCAGTGGTCTCCTCCTGAAAGATTTAGCTAAGGAAAACCTTATGGATACAGCAGAACATTTTCTGATATAGTGTCAGAAGATGACCTCCTCCGGCACGAAGACACTCAAAACACCGTGGGGAAGAGTAGCCTTCTCACAGTAGAGTTGACCTCACTGACATGGATAGAGTCAAGCTTTCAGGACCTTCATCTGGTAATGTGGCGTGAATCAAAATGAGTAGAAACAGCTAAGTCAAACATGGAATGTACAAAATACAAATCTAGGAAAACTGAACCTTAACAAAAAAGAAATGGAAAGCACAAGAAAACTGATAATCTAGGCATTGTTGTTGTTGTTAGGTGCTGTTGAGTGAGTTCCAACCCATAGTGACCCTATGCACAACAGAACAAAACACTGCTGTGTTCTCTAGCTGCTCTAAACTTAAAAGCCACTTTTGTACTGAGAGAGGCATTAACCAGCCTCAGCTGAAAGCAACTTGGCCCTCAGGGGTGGCAGACTCTACCTCCTGGATGACAAAGATGGCATCTTGTCTGCCGTACCCTGACAGTATGATGTGGCTCAAGGAAGGGAGGAGTTAGGGCACTGTGGCACTTGGCCACCAGCCCCCACTACATTCTCTAGATATGATCATCTTAAAAACAGCTTTTCTGCTGAGAGAAGTATGGTTGCTCAGCATGGGAATTAGCCCCAGGTGAGACCTCAGGTGTGGCTAATTCCTCCTCTCAGCTGACCAAGATGGTGTCCCACTTGAGCCAACTCTCCTGCAGTGAGTCAGCAGTATCTATGGTGAAGCTCAGAGCAAAGGGGGGTGGGGTAATTGGCACCCTCAGTTGAATACTGCATCTGGGTTCTCTAAATGTGGTTGTCCCAAGCACAGTCTCTCTGCTGCAGGACATGCTATTTATTAAGCAGTGTAGTTCAGTATAGTAGCCAGCTCGTGCCAGGCTCACAAGCTCAGCAGTCCAGGTCCCAGCCTCTCAATTAACATAGAAGGCATCTGTTCCTGCAGTCCTCTCAAATGATGCACCAGCAGAAGGAGAACTCAGTGTGCCACTGCCTTGCCTCTAACAGAGGTAGTTTCCCCCTTCCTGTTGCCCAGTCCAATCTCACAACCCTATGCCAGATCTTGGATTTCCCAGAATGTCCACACTGTTCCATTCAATTATTTTTCTAGGCCTTAGATCTCAGAGGGAATTGAGAAGTGTATCTTGGCCCTGCCCCCAAGATACCAGAAGAAGAAACAAATTCATCTCGGAAGAAGTACAGCCAGAATACTCCTTTAGAAGCAAGGATGATGAGACTTTGTCTCATGTACTTTGGACCCGTTATCTGGAGGGATCAATTCTTGGAGAAGGACACTATGTGTGGGACAGTAGAGAGTTAGTGAAAAAGAAGAAGACCTTCAAGGAGATGAATTGGGAATGGCTACAACCATGGACTCAGGCATAACAATGATTGTAAGGATGGTGCAGTAGTGAAGAGTATTTCCTTCTATTGTACATGGGTTTGTTAAGACTCAGAACCATCTCAGATTGCATCTGACAGTAACATACATTGCTTAATGTCCATTCTGTGTAGTGTGAAACGGACATCATGTGACCTGGATGTTATATGAACATCCTATTATATTCAGGGGAGAGGCATGTAGGCCCATCACTGGCCAGGACCTGTGACACTGCTGTCAGAGCCTCAGCTGCCACACTGAGGGGCTACATGATAACTCTGACTCTGCCATCACCAGTGCTGTGTGGTTGCCGCTTGCTCTCTGAGTGCCGTGCCCAGCCTCTGCCCGCCTGCCAAGGTGTGTACTCAATTGCCAACTCACTGTCTTCCACCCACCCCTACTGGGCAACTACCATCATTGGAGGAGCACAGCCTAGGGATAACCATCACAAGCAGGGTGTCTAGGATGAGTGTGGCAGCAGCCTCAGCAAAGAATCCCCCTCAGTATCTCTGATTGCGTCTTTGAAGTCCTTGCCAGAGGTGAGCACTGTGAGACAGACAGCTGTTTGTGGGAGCCATGACACCATCACTCTGTTGCTCCAGGGCTGGAGTGGACATGTGATCAAGAGAGCTAGTGAGAGACCAATCAGATTTCCCTACATAACAATGTAGTACCACCACTAAATCTCATTTTCCAATTGGTTAACCTTACGGGACCATGGATGCACATGCAGCCTGATGCTGCCTGAAAGGCCATTAAGCTACTCATACCCGCATATGCGTATACATAAAGCTATTCGTATACATACGCATTCATAAAGAGCTTTTTCTGAAAATGTAAAGAATTTTTTTCCTTTATGCTGAGATTGTGTATAATAAATCTTTTATTCATTTTTAAATTAAAAATAATTTATGGTAAAAAAGCATCAAATGACAAAGTATCTAAAATAAAAATTGCCACCTTCATCTTCAACAAATGTCAGTTCTTAAAATTAGCATTGGCAATTTGGTGTGTATCCTAAAAAGTTTTTTTTCAAATACACACACAGACGCAAATATGTATAATATTTTCAAACTGTTAAGTGGAATTGCATTATTCATGCAGTATTACATCTTGCTTTTTTCTCTCTAAAAATTTAACATGGATATCTTTGCCTGCCACCACATGTAATTATTCCTCATTATTTTTAATAGTACCATAGAACTGTAGTACATAGTATATGTAATTTATTTAATCAGTCACATACTGATGGACACTTAGATTGTTTTTGTTTTTTACTATTACACAAAATGATAACAAAACAGAAGCAAGGTTACTAACAACCCTTTCCCCTAAACTTAATGAGAAAAAACAGCAGTAACAACAATAACAACCACAAAACTTCCAAAAAACAGAAACAACAAAATATAGAAGCAGAAGTCATACCAAAAAAGTGACAAAACCTAATAGTATAAACTTTGGAAAGAGTTGTCTAGAGATAGGGATGAAGGTCTAGGAACTCATAGGTGGTCTCTTCATCTGCTACACCCCAAATAAAAGCATTAGGTTGAGAGAAGAAGAAAGAAGATAGTGGAAAAAAACCCTGGAAATTGCAACCAGCATCCCCTAATATGGCTAGAAACACATGATGAGGCTTAGTAGACAGCCCAGAGGAAAAGAGAGGACTACCTCTGTGCAGGAGAAGGCCCTCAGTTGTCATAGTACATGATGGTGGCTCATGAGAGATTGGAAAGAGTCTTTCAACTGACCTCACCATTTTGGTGTTCGCTGGCTAGGAAGAAGGCAAGAGAGAACCTAAAGAATGACCATCCAATGCTAGTAATCTCTCACAATAAACAGACATTCAAAATAGGAAAAAGAAGGTAACAAAATGATGAGAAATTACAGGAGGAGCTAGCAGTCTGAAGACAAAGGTACAAGAAATGCCTCATTTCAGGTGTTCCTGCAGATTAATAACTGGTACAGACCTTTGAGTTACAACCTTGTTCTCCTGTCTGTCAGTAAAGGAAATGGAGTAGTTGCTAAGAAGAGGAGAAGTAGCTGACAACAAACAATGTGTGCTCACTTTCTCTGGCAGCAGTGGAGACTTAGCTGCTCATCTAAATTAGGAAATAGTCAAACATCAGGGGCACCTGGTCAAAGTTTAAGACCACCAGTATTAAATTTCTAGGCAAATGACACCAAAGAAGAGAAAACACATCCAACAATCATTAATTTGCATAAATATCTAGTTAACTATTGCTCACCACTTCTAGCAACAGAAAAGTGGTTACAACACAAGCTACTAAAACCCACCTATCAAACTGGAGTTGTGAGAGGAAGACAAAAAGAAGCTCACACAAAGTAGGAAAGGAATCAGAGAGAATCCTTTCACAGCAAATGAAATGGCTAGCTGCAGCCACCCGTATCAAAGATAACAAAGATGGAAAGAACTGGAATAGTAACTTTCAAACATGCTACAGAAAAAAAAAAAAGGAAAACAGAGCAAAGAATATCACATGAGTTTTAGAAGAATCTACTCTGGAGAAAGAGTGCCCTGAAAGACACGAAATCTTTGGAACAAATACTGCATGCTCTTGTAGAAATTAAAAGAAGACAAAATCGATTAAATGAGAGATCCAACAGGACCCAAAGTAACAGAACTGAATTACTAAGAAAAAGCAGAACGTATAATACTATTACACAACTGTTGATGTTGTTGTTAGGTGCCATTGGGATGGTTCTGACTTACAGTGACCAACAGAACACCAGAACAAAACACTGCCCGATCCTGCACCATGCCCACAACCATTTTTATGCTTAAGCCCATCATGCAGCCACTGTGTCAATCCATCTCCTTGAGGGTCTTCCTCTTTTTCACTGACACTCTACTTTACCAAGCATAATGTCCTTCTCCAGGTACAGATCCTTCCTGACAACATGCCCAAAGTATGTAAGACACATCCTCCCAATCCTTGCTTCCAAGGAACACTCTATACTTCTTCCAGAACAGAGCTGTTTGTTCTTTTGGCAGTCCATGGTACATTGAATAGTCCTCTCCTACACCACTATTCAAAGTCATCAATTCTTCTTCTGTCTTCCTTAGTCATTGCCCAGCTTTTGTGTGTACATGACTTCCAATTAAAAATACCATGGCTTGGGTCAGCTGCACGTTAGTCTTGAAGGTGACGTCTTTAAATTTCAACACTTTAAAGAGGTATTTTGCAGCAGATTTTCCCAACGCAATGTCTTGTAATTTCTTGACTGCTGCTTCCATTGGGAGTTGATTGTGGAACCAAGTAAAATGAAATCTTTCACAACCTCAATCCTCTCTCTCTTTATTATGACATTGGTTACCAGTCAGGTTGTGAAGACTTTTGTTTTCTTAATGTTGAGGTGCAACCTATACTGAAGGCTGTGGTCTTTGACCCTCACGAGTGTTTCAAATCCTCTTCACTGTCAGCAAGTAAGGTTGTGTCATTTGCATAACGCAGGTTGTTAATGAGTCTTCCTCCAATCCTGATGCCTCATTCTTCTTCATATAGTCCAGCTTCTAGGCATGCAGATTAAATATCTATGGTGAAAGGATAAAACCCAGATGCAAATCTTTCCTAACTTTGAACAATGTGATGTTCCCTTGTTCTGTTCCTACAACTAGCTGTTAATCCATGTACAAATTCTTCATGAGCACAGTTAAGTGTTCTGGAATTCCCATTTTTCTGCAATGTTATCCATAATTTGTTATGATTCATACAGTCAAATGCCTTTGCACAGTCAACAAGAGATAAGTAAACATCTTTCTGGTATTCTCTGCTATGAGCCGTGATGCTTCTGACATCAGCAATGATATCCTTGATTTCACGTCCTCTTCTGAATCTGGCTTGAATTTCTGGCAATTCCTTGTCAATATAGTCTTGCAGTCACTTATTAATGATCTTAAGCAAAATTTTATTTGTGTGTGATATTAACAACATTGTTCAATAATTTCTCCATTTGGTTGGATCACGTTTCTCAGAAATAGGCATAAATATGGGTCTCTTCCAGTCGGTTTGCCAAGCAGCTGTCTTCCAAATGATGAGTGAACACTCAACAGCACTGTATCCATTTGCTGACATATCTCAGTTGATATTCCATTACTTCCTGCAGCCTTGTTTTTCACCAATGCCTTCAATGCAGCTTCAACTTCTTCCTTCAGTACCATTGGATTCTGATCATATGCCACCTCTTGAAACGGTTGAATATCAACCAGTTCTTGCAGGCATAATGACTTTGTGTATTCCTTCTATCATTTTTTGATGCTCCCTGAGTCATTTAACACTTCCCCTGCAGAATCCTTCACTATTGCAACTCAAGACCTGAATTTTTTCTTCAATTCTTTCAGCTTCAGAAATGCAGAGTGTGCTCTTTCCTTTTGGTTTCCTATTTCCAGCTCTTTGCACGTGTAATTATAATACTTTACCTTGTCTTCTCGAGCCACCCTTTGATCTTCTTTTTAGTTCTTTTACTTCCTTTTGCTTTAGCTGCTGATGTTCAAGACCAAGTTTCAGACTCTCTTCCGCTATCCAGTTTGGTCTTTTATTTCTTTCCTGTTCTTTTTTCTGTTTTATTGTGATTAAGTGAAAGTATATAGTCAAAATTAAATTTGCATGCCCCCCTATCTGCAGCTCCTTCTGCTCTCCTTACCTGGTGACAGCACACTCCTCTTTTTCATTCTCTGTATGTCGTATCATCTTAACAAATCTCCTGTCTCTTGCTCTCCACCCTCTCTTCTCCTTTCCAGTAAGAGGCCAGTAAGACACCATCCTATAAATGCACAGAACCTTAAAGTACACACACCATATGGTCACATTGTATCCCCAAGTCCAGTCCAGTCCAGTTCTGTCCAAAGAGTTGATCTCAATGATGTTTTCGGGTCGAGGCAGCAGCAGGTCTAGGGGCAATGTTCCCCGGGGAACCCACAGGCCTCTGGACTGTACATTGCAGTCATTTTGTGGAGTTCTTGAGGTGCACCCCTCTTTTTCTCACGTTGCCACTGAATCTCAACATTGGATACCCCATTACAGTTGCCTTTGGTGGTGACTGGGC
Source organism: Heterohyrax brucei (assembly GCA_028571685.1). NCBI lineage: Eukaryota > Metazoa > Chordata > Mammalia > Hyracoidea > Procaviidae > Heterohyrax > Heterohyrax brucei. The sequence continues at coordinate 35,351,300 of CM053145.1, forward strand.
ACCATCTGGTTCTTGTGGTCGCATGTTGATACAGACACCCACGCACATGGGTCCCTCTGTCTCCTGGGCTCTTTTGTCATCGTGTCTTTTTGGTTCTTGGTGATCATCTGTTTGGGGTGAGTTGGGACCATTTGATTTACCTCAGATGGCAGCTTGCTAGCTTTTAAGATCCCAGATGCCACTCACCAATATGGGGTGCAGAAGACTCTCTGAGCAGTAGACTAGTGATATCACTTGGCCTTGATGTCCCCTGAGAGCATGGTCCCCATACCTCACCCCTGCTACTCTATCCTTGCAATACTGGGTTAAGATTAGAAGGGTTTTCAGTTTATGTTGAAGTCCAGTTAAGTTGATCTTCTTTCTACTGTGTGTTGTCACTGCTTTCACCCAACCAAATTTCTACCAGCTATCTAATCTATGACCAGTCCTCTCCCTCCTTCCCCTCCCTTGTAGCCATCAAAGAGTCTTTTCTTCTTTAAATAAGTCTATTTTTAGGTCCTTAGAGGTCTCATACAATATTTGTCCTTGTGCCACTGACTGATTTCACTCAGCATAATGTCTTCCAGTTGAAACCAGGTTATGAGATGCTGCCTAAAATTATCATTTTTCTTTATCATTGCATGGTGTTCCACTGAGTACGTAAACCACAGATTGTTTATCCAGTCATGTGTTGTTGGGCATCTGGATTGATTCCATCTGTTAGCTATTGTGGATTGTGCTGCAATAAATATTCGTGTGCATGAATCTCTCCGTGTGACTGCCCTTGGTTCTTTAAGACATATTGCGAGCAGTGGGATTACTGGATTAAATGATATGTCTATTTCCAGCTTTTTCAGGAAGTGCCAAATTGCTTTCCATAGAGGTTGCATCATTTTGCAATCCCCCCAGAAGTGTAGGAGACTTTCAATCTCTCCACAGCCTCTCTGGAATTTGCTGTTTTGTGTTTTTTGAATCATGGCCAGCATTGTTGGGATGAGATGGTATCCCACTGTAGTTTTGATTTGGATTTATCTGATAGCTAATGATCGTGAACCTTTCCTCATGTATCTCTTAGCTGCCTGGATGTCCTCTTTGGTGAAGTGTCTGGCCATCTCCTTTGCCCATCACGTCATTGGGTTCTTGATATTTTGCAGTACCTTGTAGATTGTAGAGATCAAATGTCTGCCTGATATGTAGTTGTCAAGTATTTTTTTTCCCATTCTGTAGGTAGTCTTATAATTCTTTTGATAAAGTCTTTGAATGGGCAAAAGTGCTTGATTCTTAGTAGTTTCCATTTATCTATTTTCTCTTCTGCTGATCATGCTTTGTCATATTTTGAAGTCTGTCTAAGCTGTGTATCAAAACTTCCATTGTTGACCCTATTTTTTCTTGCATGATCTTTATCGTTTTAGGTTTGAGGTCTTTTGTCCAATTTGAGTTGGTTTTTGTGTAAGATGTGAGATATGAGTCTTGTTTCAACTTTTTGCAGGTGGGTAGTAATTTGGCCAGCACCATTTGTTAAAGAGACTGTTTCTACTCAAGTTTACAATCTTAGGGCCTTTGTTGAGTATCAGCTGTTCATAAAAGGGTGGTGGCATCTCTGGGGTCTCAACTCTGTTCCATTGGTCTATATGTCTCTTTTTGTACCAGTATCAGGCTCTTTTGACTACTGTGGCAGTGGAATAAGTTCTATGATCGGATAGTGTGAGGCCTCCCATTGTGTCAGTCCTTGTCATTAGTGCTTTACTTATCTGGGACTTCTTTCCTTTCCAAACAAAGTTGGTGATTTGTTTCTCCATCTCCTTAAAAGATGTCACTGGAATTTGTAGTGGGACAGCATTGTACATGTAGATCAATTTGGATAAAACAGACATTTTCACAAAGGTAAGTCTTTCTATCCATGAGCAAGACAGTGTTCTCCATTTATATAGGTTAGGTCTCTCTTAGTTCCTTGCAATGTGATCTTGTAGTTCTCTTTGTACAGGGCTCTTATTTCTCCAGTTATATTTATTCCCAGGTGTTATATATTCTTAGGGGCTATAGTAAATAGTATTGATTTCATGATAACTTCTTTGATGATCTCTTTGTTGGTATAAAGGAATCCTACTGATTTACTTATGTTTATCTTGTATCATTATACTTTGTTGAACTCTTCTATTAGTTTGAGTAGTTGACTTATGGATTCAGTAGGTTCTTCGTGTATACAATCATATCATCTGCAAATAGGGAGATTTTTAATTCTTCTTCACCAGTGTGGTTGCTGTTTATTTCTTTGTCTGGTCTAAGTGCTCTGGCTAGAAACTCTAATACAATGCAGAATAAAAGTGGTGAGAGTGGGCATCCTTGTCTAGTTCACATTTCTCAAGGACAATTCTTTCAATCTATCTCCATTCAGGATGATGTCACCAGTTGGCTTTGCATAGATGCCCCTTATTGTCTTGAGGAATTTTCCTTCTCTGCCTACTTTGTTGAGAGTTTTTAGCATGAAAGGGTGTTGGTCTTTTTCAAATGTCTTTTCTGTATCAATTGACAAAATCAGGTGATTCTTATCCTTTGTGCTGTTTTTGTGGCTGACCACATTAATTGTTTTTCTGATGTTGAACCAGCCTGGTATCCCTGGTATGAATCCAATTTGGTCATAATGTATTATTTTTTTGATATGTTGTTGAATTCTATTGGCAAGGATTTTGTTGACGAGTTTTGCTTCTAGGTTCATGAGTGATCTTGGTCTGTAATTTTCTTTTTTTGTGGACTTTTTCCCTGGCTTTGGTAGCAAGGTTATGCTGGCTTCATAAGAATGAATTTGGGAGTATTCCGTCCCTTTCTATGCTATAAAATAGTCTCAGTAGTATTTGAATTATCTCTTCTCTAAAAGTTTAGTAGAATTCTCCAGTGAAGCCATCTGGGCCAGGAATTTTTTTGGTTGGTAGTTTCTTTTTGATGACTTTTTCAATCTCTTCCTTTGTGATGGACTTATTAAGTTGTTCTGCTTCTCCATGTGATAATTTCAGTAGTTGATATGAATCTAGAAATTTGTCTATTTCCTCTAGGTTTTCACATCTATTAGAGTATAGTCTTGGGTAGTATTCTGTTATGATAGTTTTGATTTCAGTTGAGTCTGTTATGACATCACCCATCTTAATTCTTACTTGGGTGATTTGTTTCCTCTCTTGTTTTTCTTTTGTAAGATTAGCCAATGGCTTATCAATTTTGTCGATCTTTTCAAAAAACCAGCTTTTGGTTTTGTTGATTTTTTCAGTTGTTCTTCTAGTCTCTAATTCATTTAGTTCTGCTTTAATCTTATTATCTGTTTTCTTCTGGTGTCTGAGGGTTTCCTCTGTTGCTCTCTACTTGTTCAAGCTGTAGAGTCAATTCTTTGGTTTGGGTCATTTCTTACTTCTGGTTGTGTGCATTTATAGAGATAAGGTGACCTCTGAGCACTGCTTTGGCTGTATATCACTAGTTCTGGTAGGATGTGTTTTCATTCTTATTTGATTCCATCAATTTCTTTATTTTGTCCTTGATTTCTTCTATAACCCATGGCTTTCTGAGCAAAGTATTGTTCAGTTTCCATGAGTTCTAACTTCTGTCTATTTTTTCTGCTATTGATCTAAACTTTTATGACTTTATCACCTGAGAAGATGCTTTGCAATAATTTAGTGGTTTGGATTTTGCTGAGACTTGCTTTATGTTCTAACACGTGGTCTGTTCTGAAAAATGTTCCATGTAATTGGAGAAGAAGGCATACTTATCTGTTGATGGATAAAATTTCTGTATATGTCAATGAGGGCTAGTGGGTTACTTGTCTCAATAAGATCTGTGCCTTTACTGAGTTTTTTTCTGGGTGATCTGTCCATTACTGAAAGTGGAGTGTTGAAGTCTCTCTCTGACTATTATTGTGGAGTGATCTATCTCATTTTTCAATGTAGTCAGTGTTTGTTTGATGTATTTAGATGCTCTGGCATTGGGTGCATAAATATTTAATATTATTAAGTCCCGCTTGTGTTTTCAAGCTTTCAGCAATGAATACTGAACATCCTTGTCCACGATGGTGCATTCTACATTAAAATCTATTTTATCTGAGATTAAGTGTTGCCACACATGCTCTTCTTTGCATGTTGTTAGCTTGGTACGTATTATTCCAAACTTTAATTTTCAATTTGTTCATATCTTTAAGCTTAAGGTGTGTTTCTTGTAAGCAACATACAGACAGATCATGTCTTTTGATCCAGGATGACACTCATCTCTTCAGTGGAGCATTCAGTCCGTGTACATTCAGTGTAATTTTTGATAGGTATGTGTTTAGTCCTGCCATTTTGACATATTTATTTTGGTGTTGGTGTTTTTGCTGTTGTTCTTAGTATTCTGTCCTGGGTCATTCTTCTTTATGGGTTGAATTTTCTGCATTTTCAATGTTGATTTTGTGGTTATTGAGACTGCTGTGTTACATTTGTTGTTTTAATATGTTGCATTGTTATTGTGCTTTACAGATCCCCCTTACTACTCTAAATTTAAACCCAATTTTAACTTGTGTACATCTTTTTAACTTCTTCTCCATCTGAAAGGACCATAACTACTGTGGTATATCCCTCTTTTTAGTGTGATGGTGTCATAGTTTTTGTGATATGATCACTGGTTCCCTTCTTTTAATATTGTAGCTTTGTGTTTTGTCCCTTTCCTAATTGAGTAGGTTTCTGGATGCTGTGTCCTGCATTGCCTTCTTAAATATACACTTAATGGTTTTGTTTTCCTATGAAAAGAGTTTCTTTCACTATTTCTGGTAGTTTTAGTTTGGTTTTTACAAACTCTATAAGCTTCTGTTTATCTGTGAATGTCTTAATTTCATCTTCATACTTGAGAGACAGTTTTTCAGAATATATAACTCTTGGTTGGAAGTTTTTCTCCTGTAAGGCTTTGAATGTGTCATCCAACTGCCTCTTAGCCAACATCATTTCTGCCAAGAAGTCAGATGAAAGCCTACAGAGCTTCCGTCTGACCGTTAGCTTGCTTTGAGCCTTGCTGTCTCCAAGAGGATCTGTTTATGTTTTGTTTTATTCAGCTCAATTTTAATATGTCTTGGTGGCTTGGTGGCTTTCTTTTGGAGTCCATTTTTTGTGGCATTTGATACACATCTTGGAAATCTATGTTGTCTTCTTTCATAATTTCAGGGAAGTTTTCTGTCAGCAACCCTACAACAATTCTCTCTGTGTTTTGAGCTACCCCCAGGAACTCCAGTTACTCATAGATTATTTCTCTTAATAGAATCCCACATGTTTCTTAATGCTTCTTCATTTTTCATATTTTTTTTCTCTGAATTCTCCTTATAATGGCTGGTGTCAGTTGCTTTATCTTTAAGGTCACTATGTCTGACTTCTATCTTCTCAATTCTGCCCTTTTGGCTTTGGATTGAATTGTGTAATTCTGTTGATCTGTTAGATCTCAGATCATTGATGTTCTATCAGTTCAAATAGCTTGCTTAATTTTTTCTTTTTACTCTGTTGCATTTTGTTTAATCTCTAGGAAGGCTCTATATAGAATTTTTTTGTACTCGACCTCTGATAGTTTCAGAAAAGCTTCTTTATCTGGGAAGTCTTTGATTCTTTATTTTGAGAGTTTTCTGGAGCCATAGTAGACTGTTTCCTTAAATGGTTAGCAATGGTTTGTTGTCTTTGGGCCAGCTAGCGGGTGTTTGGTTTCTCTGGTGTTACATCACTTGGAGTTGAGGCATAGTTCTGAGACGGGAGATGTTCACCAGATGCCTCTGTGTACTACAGTAACTGGCCCCAGTGGACTCTATTGGGTGGCAGGCCCCGCCTCCCGACTGGCAAAGCCAGCATCCTACTTATGGAGTCGCTGGGGGGCCATCAAATGACCCTACAACACAGGTCAGTAAAGGCTGGAAGAGATGCTGTCAGGCCACTCAGCAGTTATTTCTCCAGGCAGCCTTATTTTAAAAAGTTGTGAGCTGTCTGACAACTGCCAAAATCAGTCAGAGCATCAGGTGTGTAGGCCCTGCCTTCCAGCTGACAATGAAGTGCCTCTTTGGCCATCCCCAGGTGGAATTCAAAGTAGGGAGGGGTTATGGCCTTGCTGCCACCATCAGTCAGGCCCTACCCATAAGGTAATACTGCTCAACACAGTCTTTCTGCCAGAAAAGTGCTTTCCAGACTGGCACTACTTCTCAGCTTGAGAATTACACCCTTCTGAGGCCTCCAGTTTTGTAACTCTGTCTCCCAGCCAACCAAGATAGTGTCCCGGCCGAGCTGCCCTTTCTATTGAAAAATAGCAGAATCTCTGGCTGAGCTCAGAAAAGAGAGCATAGGGGGCAGTGATGCCGTCAGCCAGGAGCTGGGCTCTCAAAATGTGGCTGTCCCACACAGTGTCTCTTTGCTGCTCTGTATGCTATTTACTTTAGCATTGCAGTTCAGTGTATTTACCAATTCATGCCCATCCCCTGCCTCCCAGATAACAAAAACAGTGTCAGTACCTGCAGTCCACCCAGGCAGTGAGTCAGCAGGACCATGGCTCAGTGTGCACTGCCTAATGTTAGAGAGAGGTAGATTCCCATCTAGTGGCATATAGTCCAATCTGACAACACTATGCCATATCCTAGGGCTTCTTGGGTGTCCAGAATGCTGTGTTCAATTATCAACCCAGGCCTTGGTTTTCAGAGGGAATTGATAAGACATATGTATAGTCTGCCTTATTGGTCCCTCCCCCTCTTTCCTGTCTTTTTAATGACCTCTTGCTTTCTACATGGCTGATGTCTTTGATGCCATTCCACAATTCGTCTGGTGTTCAGTAATTAGTGTTCAATGCATCAAGTCTGTTCTTGAGATGATCTCTAAACTCATGTGTGATATACTCAAGGTTGTACTTTGGCTCTCATGGACTTGTTCTAATTTTCTTTAGTTTTAATTTGAACTTGCGTATGAACAGTTGATGGTCTGTACCATAGTCAGCACCTAGTCTTGTTCTAACTGATTATATTGAGATTTTCCATCATCTCTTACCACAGAAGTAGCCAATTTGATTCCTGTGTAATCTGTCTGTTGATGTTCATGTGTATAGTCACTGTTTATTTTGGTGAAAAAGGGTATTTGCAATGAAGAAGTCATTGATCTTGCAAAATTTTATCATATGACTAATAACTTAAAAATAGAAATAGAATGCCAAAGCCAAGTGCCATCGAGTTGGATCCGACTCTGGGAGAAATAGAATAGACACAGATAAAATGAAAATAAGTTATATGGATTAAAGATTCACAACAGTAAAAAAATGTGGTAGAAAAAGTAAAGAGATGGAAGTAATAAAATATATAGGATAGACAATGGAGCTCCAACATATGCATAATTTAAATAATCAAAGTAGAAAGGAACAAAAATAATATATAATGGTTAAATATAAGAAAATATTCCTGAAATAAAAGAAATAAGTTTTTAAATCAAACAGGCACATTGTATTTTAGAAAGAAAATAGAGAAAGAGCTTCCGGCAATGAAACTTACTCTACAGGCATTCGGACAGCAAATGATAATCCCCTGGCTAACTCAACATGGTAGATGTAATCAGATTTTCCCATGTGGGAATTAAACATCAGAAGATGTTTAATTTATGTGGTTTATGTGGTTTAATTTATGTGGTTCCTACTTTAAAGCACCAAAGGACTAATACATGTTCTTAATGCCTCTATAATTGTTCTAAGGGCTGGAGATCAGCAGAAGGGAGGAGGACCAAGTCCCTGATTTGTGAAGTTTACATTTCAGTGGGGAAAGACCCATGATAAAGAAAGAAATTAATACATAAGTAATTTTGTACAGGTGGTGATAAATTCCATGAAGAAGAATAAAACAATGTATGGGATAGAGAATGAAGGGAATAGGCTGCTATTTTGGACAGGATGGTCAGGGAAAGTTCCTTTGACTAGGTGCCTTTTGAGCAGATATCAAACTCAATGCCACTGAGTCAATTCTGATTTACAGTTACCCTATAGACAGAGTGGAATTGCTCCACAGAGTTTCCAAGGAGTGCCTAGTGGATTTGAACAAGAGTATTGAGAGGACTTAACCACCATGACACCAGGGTTTGCAGAAGTGAGGGAAAGAAACATAAATATGTTAAGCATCAAGACTAGCCCATGCAAGAGCTGTGAGGTAGGAGCACATTAGTCTTATCGAAAGACATGCAAGGAGGCCATGTAGCTGTAACAGAGTGGAGCATGAGAGAGCTAAGAGAGGTAGCTGGGAAACATATTATGAGGCTCTTGAAGTTGTCCCAACAAGGGATTATAACAGCCTAAGCAAAGGTCCAGAAATGGAAGTAGGAAAGTAATTTTAGGCCTCATTATTAAGGTAGAGTTGACAGGATTTACTGGCAGCTTAAATGTGAAAATGTAAGAGAAAACAAAACCAAAAAAAAATCCAGATCCTTTACCATCAAGTCAATTCTGATACATAGAGACTCTATAGGACAGAGTAGAACAGCCCTGTAGGGTTTCCATGGAGTGGTTGGTGGATGTGAACTGCTAAACTTTTGGTTAACAACCATAGCTCACCATAGTTCTTAAGCACTGTGCTAACAAGACACTTGCAAGAGAGAAAAGGGAGTCAGTAATGAGTCCAAGAGTTTTTAACTGGGCTGATAGGTGAGTAAAGGGCTCAAGGTTGGTGAAGGAGTGTGCGTCTGAGGCTAGCCTGGGTTTTTCTCCTTCCATGAGTCTAGCATTTTCAAGAACTTAGTCTTGGCTATGTTACATTTGAAATGCTTATGAGTCATCCAACTGGAAATGTTGAATAGACAATTGGATGTACATCTGGAGTTCAGGATAGAAGTCAGACCTTTCAATATGAAATGAGAACTCATCAGCATATAGATGGCAGCTAAAGCCACAAGACTGGATGAGATTAGAAAGGGTCTGTGCCTTGAGTCCAGGATCACACAATCACTTATCAGTCAAGGAAATGAGGGAAAGAAATTAAGAAGGAGTAATCTGAGAAGCAAGAAGAAAAGCAAAAGACAGTGATAGCCCAGAAGCCAAGTGAAGACAATGTTCAAAGAAGGAGGTGGTTATCTGTCGTGCTAAATGCTTCTGAGATGTCAGGTGACATAAGGACTGAGAATTGACTCTTGGATTTAGGAAGGTAAGGATTGTGGTGATCCTGACAAGAGTTGTTTTCATGATGTCACTGAGCTAAAAAGAAAATGGAATTACGTTCAAGAAAGAATCAGAAGAGAAGAATTGGACACGTACTTTCAGAACAGACAACTTTTTTAAGTAAGGAGCTGTCTTATTAAAAAAATATGGTTACCTTCAAGTGGATTCTGACTCCCAATGATCCCTATGTGTCAGAGGACAACCAAGCTCCACAGCATTTTCAAAGGTCGGTTTTCCTGAAGTAGATCACCAGACCTTTCCTCTGAGACACCTCTAGGTGGACTAGAACCACCCATCTGTTAGTTAGCAGCCGAGTGTATGAGCTATTTGTACCTAGAATAAAAAGGTGATGGTAGTTGAAGAATGATGTGAAATCTGTGGACTGTGGTTATTGAATAATGCAACGTAATAGAGAATTTATGTATAACACTTGGAGCAATCTTTTAGAAAGGAAAAGCTGGCAACACAAAAGAGGGCAGGATACCTGCAGGAACAAAATCCCTGAATAGGTGACAGAGGTGGGATCTAATACCCAGGTGGAGGAATAGGAACAGTGTGGCTCATCTACTGTCAGGGAAAGAATGGCAGGGTGTATATTTGTAGATGTGGGGAGGTTGGTTGATCTGGTGGTGGGTGGATGGATGTGGAAACCCAGTTTTTATTGTTTCTATTTTCTCAGTGAAATAAGAAGCAAGATCATAAATTGAGAATGAAGACTAGGAAGAGGGTGTTAGAAGTTTAAGAAAAGAGTATATATCAGTTAAGATTTTTTTCTTCTGTTAGTAAGATACTGAAAATAACAGTGGCATAAATAAATTATGAGTTTTGGAAGTAGGTTACCTAAGACTGGAGTAGGAGCTCAATTCCAGGAAGTTCCTAGAGACCATGGCTCTCGGCAGTGTTCCGCTCCACCATTCCTGAATCATGGCCTTCAACCTCATGGTCTGAAGTGAAGCTCCAAGCTGTAACATCCATGTTCCAGGCAACAGAACAAAGAAGACGGAAGCACTGGCACACTGTTTGTGTGTTGGTAGTCTTCACTTTTCTTACTGTTTTTAAATACACCTAATTTTTTAAAGGAATTTTAGGTTCACCCCCAAATTTGAGAAAGAGAATTCCCATATGGCATCTCTCCCCCTGCATACCTTTTCCCCTATTACTAGCATCTTATGTTAGGGTGGTATATTTGTTTCAGTTGATGTGCCAATACTCATATGTTATAGAGTTCACTTTTTGTGCTGTGTAAGTTCTATACGTTCTCACTAATTCAAAACATGTATTCACCATTACAGTGTCTTGAAGAATATTTTTGCAGCCCTTGAAATCTCATGAGTGCCACCTGTTCTTCTGTCCCCAAGTCCCTACCAACAGCTAATCTTTTTCTTGTCTCTGTAGTTTTGCGCTTTACAGAATGTCATGAGTTGGAATCATATGATATGGAGTTTTTTCAGACTGACTGCTTCCACTTAACCCCCGCCCCCCGAAAACCCATTGCAGTCAAGTCAATTCTGACTCATAGAGACCCTATAGGCAGAGTAGTACTGCCCAACTGAGTTTCTACAGAGGGCCTACTGGATTTGAATTGCTGACGTTTTGGTTAGCAGCTGTAGTAGTTAACCATTAGACCACCAGGGTTTGCACTTTCACTTACAAATACACATTTATGGTTCCTCTGTGTTGTTTTGTAGAAAGCCCAGTGACATAATGGTTAAGTGCTACGGCTGCTAATGAAAAGGCCAACAGTTCAAATCTACCAGGAGCTCCTAAGAAATTCCGTGGGGCAATTCTACTCTGTCTATAGGCTGTAGAGTCATTAGGAGTCAAATCAACTAACAGTCAATAAGGTAGAGTAGAATTGCCCCACAGGGTTTCCAAAGCCAAAATTCGACTAGACAGAAACGGTGTTTTCATTTTTGTTTTTTTTTTGTTTAATTTTTATGAAAGTAAATTCCAGCTCCCTTTTTAACCTCCTAGCCCCCTCCCAGTGCAGCTAATGGATTCCAACCACCCAGCCATCCCATGAGCAACCAAGTGTTTAAACATCACACATCCAGGGCTCCTTAAAGAACTGTTAACAACTGAAAAATAATTCAAATAAGATTATGGTTACAAAATTTTAGAATATAAGTGGATCCTGTAGGACCGGTAGTTTGGATTTTTTGCCTGATTACAATGAAAAGACTCAATAGCAAACTAACAACAGCAACAACACTGGTAGTGACAGGATGATGTGACCTGACTGGTGTTTTTTAAAAGATGACTGTGTCTGTTATATGAACAAAGTCGTGTCAGTGTAATATCAGTAACCACCTTTAAGGAACCCGTTTTCACTGCTCAGATCATCACCGTGACTCCAGGCTCACCTAGACAGCTTCCCTCCTAGAGCTAGCCTTCCCAGCTCCACCACCCAGGCTGTTTGCAAGCACGGGCCACTGCTTGACCACAGTGGTTAGGAGAGAATCAGAGGTCAGTGACTGCTGAGAGATAGAGAAAGACACAAAGCAAGAGAAAAGGTTATAAAGGTATTTGGGGACCATTTGTGTTTGTAGCCTTGTATTTAAAAAACTCCAAAGGGAGAAAAGATTTAAACATACAAATTACAAACAGAAGGAAACATTATGGGGTTTGTCTTGAAGTCAGAAAGTCTTTGGTAGGGTGACAACGACTTAACAACAGAAAATATTGTTCGATATTATTATAACATGCCTCTGTAGAAACTCTGTAAGGAGGAAAAAGGCTAAGTTGAAGACTTTTAACAGAGTATGTGGGAAGTAATTTACAATTTGAGTGAAACTAAAAATATGTAATTAAAAAAAAGCAAAAATAAACAGTTGCCATGGAGTTGACTCCAACTCTTGTGTTTCAGAGTAGAACTGTACTCCATAGGAGTTTTTTTTTTTTTTTTTTTAACGATGTTTTATTGTGTCTTGGGTGATCGTTTATACAACAGTTTAAATTCTCATTCACACAACTTCTATGTGAGTTGCTCAGTGACATCGGTTACATTCTTCACAACAGTACATGAACATTCTCATTACTGGCATTTCCCTCTGGTTTTTCCATTTCCATCAGTCTCAGCTCCCTGCCCCTTTACATTCTCATCTTTGTTTATAAGTGATTGTTTTTTTTTAAAGGAACACAACCCTTATAGGTGATATTATTTTTTGAGTCAGTTTGTGACCTAGCTACAAGGTAATCTTGGGTTGTCTTTTGTTCAAGTATTGACATGCCTCAGGGCAATAATCTTGTGGAGTCTTCCAGTCTCAGCCAGCCCAGTAGGTTTGTTTTGTGTGTGTGTTTAGGAATTTGAAGTTTTTCCCACATTTCTTTCCCATTCTACCAAGGGTCCATATATCGTGCCCCTGATTATTACGGTCAGCAGTGGTGGCCTGGCCCTGCCTAGTACTTCTGGTCTCAGGGTAATCCTGCATACTAGCTTCTTTTTTGAGTCTTTGGGTGGGCTTCTGTTCTTTTGCCCCAGATGAGTAGAGATCACCAACCATATCTTAAGTAGCTGCTCACAAGCTTTTAAGATCCCAGACTCTACTCACCGAATTAAGATGTAGAATGTAACATTACGAACTGTATTATGCCAATTGAGTGTGATGTCCCACAAGACCATGGTCCTAATCCTTTAACCCAGAAATCGAATCCTGCAAGGTACTTAGTTATGTCTAAAAAATATCCATAACTGTGCTCTTACGTGCTTCATTACATGTATGAATATATGTGCATAGTCACAAAGATGCATACACACATACATATGTGTACACCTATGTGTATGTGTGTGTATGTATATACATGTATGTATATACCCCTGCATATGTGTATATACACACATACCCCTGCATGTATATTTTCTGGGTGTTTTTGCTGTTGTTTCAAAATTAAATATGACATAGCAATTACCAGTAGGTCCCTTTTCTCCTTGCATGCGTTTTAGTGACGTTGTTTGCTTTCATCATGTCACCATTACTGGGTATTACCTTTCCTGTCACCAAAAATATCTAGTATCTGCTCCCTGGAAAGTGACTCTCCCTTTCCTCTCTTCCCTGGTAACCACTAATGAACGTTAGTTTTGCATGCTCCATAGCGTTTTCAACGGCTGGGTTTTTGGAAGTAGATTATCAGAACTTTCTTCCAAGGCACCTCTGGGTGGGTTCCAACCTCCAACCTTTCATTAGCAGCCGAGAACTTTAACCATTTGTGCCACTTTGGGACTCCAAGAATACCTGCTAACTATTATTTTTTGAGCACTTAAAATGCCCCAGACACTTTGAAAAGCATTTCACGTGCATTATTTTGTTTATTCTCACACATTGATACACTCACAGTAAAAACTTTAGTTTATACTTTTTTTTTTTTCAATAGACAAGAGAACTGGAGCTCAGAGGAGTCAGATTACTTGTTCCAAGTTACACAGCTGTTAAACAGAAGAATTAGAATTTGATTATAGGCCTTAAACTACCTATTCTACTGTTTGTTCGCCGGATCTTCTGTCTGCCCTTCTTCACCCTGCTTGCGCCATGAGGAAGCTGACAGGAATTTCATCAGTGAACAGCCTTGACCTGTGGCTTCCTGTTGGGTTTTGCAGATCGGAGGATGGACGGAGGGTGAGATTAGGTATTTATTTCACCTGCTGCTTTCCTACTGGCTTGCCTTTCTCTTCTAAAAACCACAGCATCTGTCTGCTCTCCCTCCTGCTTTTCCCAACTCTCTGGCTCTCTTCCTTGGTCCATTTTTCAGCCCAGCTGTGGTAATGGCTCTCTGGTCATAGTGCTGCTAAGTGACGCCGCTCTTCACTACCTCTTGTTGATTTCCCTTACAGCTGCCCACACCTACTTCTGTAAATAACGCACTGCCGTGGAGTCAATGTAGACTCACAGTGATCCTATAAGACAGGGTAGAGGTGTCTCGTAGAGTTGCCATGGATTTGAACTGTCAACCTTCTGGTCAGCAGACCTAGCACTTAACCACTACGCCACCACGGTTTCCTGTAAACAGTCTCTATTCTTCACATTGTTTTCCTTGTGCTATCTAGTCCCTGCTGGGGACTCAACTGATCCAAGTCTAGGTCTAAAGCCCAGACTCCTTCTAAGCATAGGGTAGGTTGGGGGGTGAGAATGAGTCAGGACAGTGATCATCTCAAGGATGGCAAGGTTAGGTGGAAGAAAAGCAGGAGCGAGGGTTGTGAAAGTATTTGGGGATGAGATCATGCTCGGAAGGCTGAGAAGTTTCAAGCTTTTTCTGGCTTTTAAGTGACCATTAGCAAGTGTTGCAGATTCCCAAGAGGCCGTGCTGACCTGTGTAGAGTGAATTCAGTGTGTGTATGTGTAAAGAGGAGGTCTGGTGGTGCAATAGTTAGGCCCTTACCTGCCAGCTGAAAGGTCAGCAGGTATAACCCACCAGGAGCTCCATGGGAGAGAAGACCAGGCAATTTGCTTCTGTAAAGATTACAGCCTAGGAAGCCCTCCCTATGTGGAAGTTCTGCTGTGTCCTATGGTGTCCCTCAGAATTGGAATCCGCTCTTCAGCACACAACAGTGACAACATGTGGTACGGGCTAGGGAGTGTTACCAGAATTACAGAGGACAGGAGCAGAAAATCGCACCAAGAACTCCAATCTGACAGTACCCTCTTGCTTCTTGTGCCTTATCTGGATAGCTCAGCAAAGTCTTTTGCACCTGTCCCTCCCAGGCCTTTGCAACCTTTTGTTTCTGGCTGAGGCATTCTGGAAAATCTCAGCTCAAGATTGATGGCTTCATAACCTTCCCAGAGTCCTTGCACTGTGCTGCCGTGTCCATGAATCATCAATGCCATATCATCCGCACTCCCACCAAAAAGGACTGGAAGGACACTCCTGAGCAAGGGCAGGCACTGGCATCTTTCTGTTTGCTGGACACTGGGCTGTGGCCATCGAAAGGGGGAGGAGAAGCTGCTGGCAGACAGCCTTGCCTCCTCTGCAGAGAGCTATGGTGGGGCCTGTCTCTCCTGTTAGTTTTTCTGGCATCCATTTCATCACTATGGCAATCACAGCAATAATAACAGTTATAATTTAGTGCATACATCAAATCAGGCTTTATGTAGATTTTTAAGTTTAATCTTCCTCTCAGAAACATGAATTCTGTCTTTGAATTCCATTTTACAGTTGGGAAAACTGAAGCCCAGTGAGTGGCAAATCAGAGATGCAAACATAGTTCTAATTCTTAGGCCTGGACTCTTGCTAATATACATTTGCATACACGAAAGACGATGTTGATGATTCAGTGGCAGAGTTGTCACCTTCCTTACAGGACACCTGAGTTCCTTTCCCACTCAATGCACCTCATGCCAGCTTCCACCTGTCTGTCAGTTGGGGGCTTGTGTGTTGCTATGACGTTAAACAGGTTTCATCAGAGTTTTAGACTGAGAGAACTAGAAAGAAAGGCCTAGCATCTACTTCCAAAATGGATCTGAAAATTAGTCAGTGAGTATCTATGGATCATAATGATCAGATCCTGTGGGTATGGGGCCTTTGCAAGCTGGGGCTGACAAGATTTCAGCTAATGGTAACCACATGTGAGTATGAACGTTAAGTTGTAGAGAAAGCTCTTTTGCACTAGTTTCCTTTGTCCCAAAGTGATGTAACCTTATCTGCCGTGATGTGCAGTGGCAGTTCTATATTTTTCAGGGCTCCCAGCCTGAGGAAGACTTGTTTGTGCCCCTTATATCTGCCTAGGCTGTCCTGGCTGCTGTGCTCGGTTGGCTTCCTACTGAGAAATCCGGATGTCCTATTGGGTCTTCACAGTCACAGAAGAGAAGAGGGATAGGGGGCCTGGGGTGTGGGGTACAGGGATGCTTTTTAGGGGAGCAAGGGTAAGGAATAAAGAAAACACGGCAAACCAGTCTACCTTTGAGGCAAGTTAGGTAAGAGACTTTGAAGAGCCCCACTAACTCCTCACCATCTCCACTTTATAAAATGCAGGTTTGCTGCAGCAGCTCATCCAAGCACACAGATTACTATTAGTGATACCACCTCACGAGCACTGTACCCATTGTCCTTGCTTACAGAATGCCAGGCAGCCCTCCTGCAAAGGAAGCTCATAGCTGGCTCTACTAGCCAACTTAGTGTTTCTCCTCATCTGGGAACCCAGGCCACTCAATATTCTGGAAGATAGAGATCAATTCCAGTGCACCAGAGAGGAAACTGATCAGTCGAGGAAGAGAGGGCCCTGCTTAGAGATTAGCAGATCTAGGGGAAAAAAAATTAGCAGCAGCTAATTCAGTCACACTTAATTTAAAGTCTTCCCAGTAAGAGGCTTAATCTAGATTGAATAAAGTAGGATCTGTGCATTCGCTGGGAACTGAAAAGCTACAGATGAAATTTTGCTGTAGCTGTTGATCACCCGCTTTCTTACTCCTACATACCTCTGGTCCTGTTGGTGATTACTGCACAGTGCCAGCATCTGGAAGAAGTCTGGTATTTGATAACAGCACTGGATAAGACAGGAAGCACTGTGCTTGAATACAGATGATGGATTCAAGGAGACTTGCTACTTTTGGGGGGAGGGTTGTTTTGCTCCTCATGTACTATTCATTCAACGAACATTTAATAAGCAACTATTGGGTGCCAGGGCCTGGAGGGGGCTTACAGTTATGATGTGTTCCAGTTTCAGCCCCTTAAGTGCTCTTGGTCTAGAAGAGCAACTTGAAAATGATTAGAACTGCCACTGAGAGTGCTATGTGCTCTGCAGCTAATAAAGTGTTTTGGGAAACAGGAATGGCGTGGAGATGCTGGTTGGAAGAAGGGACACAGAGGAGGTGACAATTGAGCTACATGTAAGAGGATAAGTAGGACATTTCAGAAAGACACAAATTGTTTTCATCTCCTGTCTTAGTTATGCAGTGCTGCTATAACAGAAATAACTACAAGTGAATGGTTTTAACGAAGAAAAATTTATTCTCTCAGAGGAGGCTAAAAGTCTAAATTCAGGGCACCAGTTCCAGGGGAAGGCTTTCTTTCACTGTCAGTGCTTGGGGAAATTCCTTGTCTTCAATCATTCCCCGGTCAAGGAGCTTCTCAGTGCAGGGACACTGAGGCCAAAGAACACAGTATGTTTCCATTGCTTCTGTTTTGGTGGTATGAGGTCCCTATGTCTCTCTGCTCACTTCTCTCATCTACATTTTGAAAGAGATTGATTTAAGACACAGCCTACTCTTATAGATTGAGTCCTGCCTCATTAACATAATTGCTGCTAATCCCATCTCATCAACAGAGAAGTTTTCTAACAGGAAAATCACATCAGACAACAAAATGGTAGATAGTCGCACAATACTGGGACTCATGGACTAGCTATGTTGACACATGTTTTGGGAAGACACAGTTCACTTTATAACACGTCCCTTTTATAGTGAAGACCAGCCACATGATCTAATTTATCCAGAGACCCAGACCTTGAACCCTGGGCCCCAGCTTCAGAGGCAGCACTCTTTCTGCCATTCCCTTTAAGCTTCTTTGAGGTACTTTAAGGTCTAAGACTAGCAGACCCCCTTATTTGGGGATGGTGGAGAAGAAAGCACATAGAGAAGGCATCATCCCCGAGCAGCCACAGAGCTGAGTGCTCCATATCCCACGGGCCGAGAGCAACTGCAGCTGGTACAGGTTGCACCTTCGGACCCAAGGTCACCACTCCCTGAGGCCTCTGTGGCATGTGGCAGTGATGAACAGCACAGGCTTGGCTGTATCTCTTCCCCTAACAACTGAACTGATTAGAAGGAAACTTCAATGTGATTAGTAATAACAGTCTTAGTGCAGGCATGGCTCTAAGCCCACTCATTCTGGGGAGGAGAGAAATGTTTTGAAAAAACAGGAGGCACCTCACTGCCAGAGTGAAATAAAGGCTGCTTTCAGCTCCTTTCCACATCTGCTACCTTCCCCACTTGGCTTCCAAACTAGTGTCAGCATTCTCTGGGGGATGACTGGGAAGGCAGAGCAGAGCACAGCTCCTCCCTGAACTACCTTTCATGCAAAAGGCTCCCAAAACAAGTACATCTTGAATTGTGGCAAAATGCTCTCTTTGCCCATCTGTTGAATCCAGAGTCAGAGAAGCTGGACTCTAACTGCCTGGAGCCTTCAGGCATCACATACCTGCAGAGCTGGTGTAAGTGGTACCCAAGCCTTCAGGCCACGGTCAGACCACCTGGGCTCAAAGCTTAAACCACTTACTCCCTGGGGAGCCTTCAGAAAATTGGCTACCTTCCATATACTTCAATCTACTCATCTGCAAATTGAGAATAATAATAGTACCTATCTGAAAAGGTCACTGAGAGAACTAAAGGAGACATTGTGAATGAAGCGTTCCTCGTAGCACCTGACATATGAACAGTGCCATTGTTTTATTGTACATCAGTCTGCCATGAGTCAAAATCAACTTGATGGCAACGAACAGCAGTGACAAACACGTTCATCATCATTGTTACTATTGATGTTGTTATAAATAGTGGAACTCCGAGCTGCACTACTTGGGGTGTGGGCGACCTTAAGCAAATCCCTTACAACTCTGGATCTTAATCACTTCATTGGTAAGAGAGAGAAGATACTTACTCATGGAGCTATTATGAAGATTAAACAAGACCATGTGAGTCAAAGGTCCTACACAGGTAGAGCCTGCAACAGATCTGGGGCCCTCTATATACCAGATGAATCTGTCTCTGAGTTGCATAGGATGTAGTCACTCAGCCTGAACTCAGGATGAAGTTCCTTAGGCCCTAAACAGTGTGTTGCTGCTGGGTGCTGTTGAGTCAGTTTCAACTCATAGCCGTTGCTTTTGACTCATGTTGACCCCTGTGACAGAGCAGAACTGCTGTATAGGGTTTTCTAAGCTGTAATAACTCTCCCAGAGTGCCTGGATGAGTTCAAACCACTGAGCTTTGTGTTAGGAGCTAAGCACTTAACCGCTGCACCACCAGATCTCCTTGGAGTACTACGTTAGGGACTATAGCCGTAAGTATTGTGGAGTCTCTAAGGGACATGCAGCCTCTACTCTGAGGCAGCTCAGATAGAAGAGGCAGAAATAAAACACATAGAAACTTGAGGCTCTCTAAGCCCCTGTGCAGATGAGTAAGATCAAGCCCTATGCTCCAGTACTGGAGGGATACAAAAGGAAGGTGTGAGCAGTATGAGAGAGGACTGAAGAGGGCATAAGAGGAGAGCATTAAAAGAGACTGGAAAAGGGCAATCCCCAGGAGGGGAGGGAGGTGGGAGTAAGCATTTACTGAGTGCTTATGAGGGCGATGTGTGCTTGTAGCTTTGCATCCAAAACCTCACTGATCCCCGAATAGTCTCTGAAGGGACAGTTCTGCCCTGCCTGACAGCTGAAGAACTAGAGTCAGTTACAGAGCTAGCTCAAGTTCACACCACCACTAGGGTGAAGCTGAGATTCTCTTTGCCTTTAACAAATTAAGTTGCATTTTTCCATTTTGATTGCATTCCTTATTGATGTCTTTCCTCTAGGCCTTGGCTGTATGGGCTTGGCCTTTGACCTATGGGCCTGAGCTAATCTGAAAACTCTAACTTCATCTTCCTATTCCAGCACCATTGTTTTTCTCAGTGTTTCATGTTTCTAGTGTTTAGACCAGGGCCTGGAGCTGGGGAGGTACCCAGTAAACACATATCTACTGCACAGGGACTGTTACAGATTGAATTGTGACTCCCCCAAATATATGTGGACATCCTAACTCCCATACTTGTAACTATGACCCTGTTTGGAAATAGGGGTTGCCTTTGCTATGTTAATGTAGTTATACTAGAGTAGAGTAAGATCTAACCTCCTCAATTCTGAGTTATAAAAAGAGAAAAACCTAAGATACAATCCAAGACCCAAAGATGCCCTGGGAGGAATACAGACACCAAGGAACACCAAAGAACTCCAAGTGTGTTGGTTAAAGTTGTGTGTCAGCTAGGCTAGACCATGATTCTCAGTGATGTGGCATTTACAGTGTAGTTTGGAAGTTACGTAGTGATGTAACCACCTATATAATGAGATCTGGTATAATTTAATCAACTCCATGATGAGATCTGTTATTAGCAGTGAACTACTTGAAAGGGAGTTTCTTTGGCGGTATGCCTGCATCCAGTATATATGGACTTTCTGAAAAAGCTCACTGGCTTTTACTTGTTTGGGATCCTGCTCATCATTATCTGACCTCCTGTTCTTGGAACTTGAGCCAGCAGCCTGCTGTCTGACCAGCTGATCTTGGATTCATCAGCCCCTGCAGCTACAAAAACCAGGAGAAACCTCCAGCTTCACCCACGGTCTCCAGTCTCTACAACTGTGTGAGACATTTCTTCAAGATAAATCTGTCTCTCTCTCTCTCTCTCTATGCTTCACTTGATTTATTTCTCTAGAAAACCCAGCATAAGGTATATAAAATGGAGAATCACTCTAGAAAAACAAAATTTTAAGGATAAGTTTTTCTAAATGGCACTCAAATCTGGATAGTCCTAAAGATGTTGATGATTCTGTCCCTTCTGTCTGAGTTTTGCCAGAGTAGAGGCTGCGTCTCCCATTCCCTTAGAGACTCTGTAATACTTACCACTATAGTCTCCAACAACACAGTACACCGAGGAGACCTGGTGGTGCAATGGTTAAGTGCTCAGCTCCTAACACAAACGTTGGTAGCTTGATGGGTTCATATGGGCAGACAGTCTGAAATCTGGAACCACCGAGACCCTAAGTTCCACTGAATCACTCTTGTCAACAGAACAAGCCCTCCTGCTCCCACCTAGAGAGATTACTCCACCTGTGTTTGCTAAGCCACCCTCCCTAGTAAAACCATTGGTCCCTTCTCCCCAATTTGATGATATTAACCCAGTTGTGTCTGAAGACCCTCTGTCTGGGACACTGCCTGGGGTCATTGAGTTAGTTCTGACCCATAGGTGCACTATAGAAAAGAGTAGAAACACCCATAGGGTTTTCCAAGGAGCAGCTGGTGGATTTGAACTACTGACCTTTCAGTTAGCAGCTGTAGCTCTCAACCTCTTGCTCCCTGTTCCTATATGCATAACCCAACCAAACCCAAACCTACTGCTGTCAAGTCTAGTCCAGCTCATAGGGACCCTATAGGACAGAGAAGAGCTGCTCCACTGAGATTTCATGAAGCATCTGCCAACATTTTGGTTAGCAGACGTAGCAC
Source organism: Heterohyrax brucei (assembly GCA_028571685.1). Taxonomy (NCBI): domain Eukaryota; kingdom Metazoa; phylum Chordata; class Mammalia; order Hyracoidea; family Procaviidae; genus Heterohyrax; species Heterohyrax brucei. The sequence continues at coordinate 35,372,605 of CM053145.1, forward strand.
TTACTCACTATACCGCCACGGTTTTCATTCGTATAACAGAGGACGGGATATGAATCCTACACAAGTTTACGCTGCTTCTACCTCCGTGAAATTTCTAGGAGTCCGGTGGTGTGGGAACTGTCAAGATATTCCTTCTAAAGCGAAGGATAAGTCGTTGGATCTGACCCTCTCACAACTGAAAAAGAGGCATAATTCCCAGTGGGCCTGTTTGTATTTGGGAGGCAATATATTCTTATTTGGTTGTGCTATTCTGGCTTATTTATAAAGTGACTCAAAAAGCTGCTAGTTTTGAGTGGGACCCAGAACAAGAGAAGGCTCTCAAAAGGTTCAGGTTGCCATCCAAGCTGCTCTACCACTTGGGACAGATGTCCTGGCAGATCTGGTGGTGCTTAAACTATCAGTGGAGGGTAGAGAATCTGTTTGGAGCTTCAGCAGACCCTATTGGTGAATCACAGAGCAGACTCAGGATTTGGGGCAAAGCCCTCTCATCCTCTGCAGACAATTATTCTTTTGATAAAAAGCTTTTGGCCTTAGTAAAGTCTGGATACCTAACTACAGACCACCAAGTCACCATGTGGCCTGAGCAGCAGTTCCTTCAGGAACTATGTCAGTCAAGGCTTGAAGAGATGCTACCAGGCCACTCAGCAGTTATTCCTCCAGGCAGTATTATTTTAAAAGGCTGGGAGCTATCTGACAGCTGCTGAGTCAGGCCATCATGTGTGGCAGACCCTGCCCTCCAACTGACAAATATCACCTCTTTGGCCATCCCCAGGTGCTATGATGGAATTCAAAGTAGGGAGGGGTTACAACCTTGCTGCCACCCTCAGTTGGGATCTACCCATAAGGTAACACTGCTCAACACAGTCTTTCTGCCAGAAAAGTGCTTTCCAGACTGGCATTGCTTCTCAGCTTGGGAATTATCCCCTGCTGAGGCCTCCAGTTTTGTAACTCTGCCTCCCAGCCAACCAAGATAGCATCCTGGCCGAGCTGCCCTTTCTATTGTGAAACAGCAGAATCTTTGACTGAGCTCAGAAAAGAGAGTATAGTTGGGCAACGATGCCCTCAGTCAGGAGCTGGGCTCTCAAAATGTGGCTATCCCACAGAGTGTCTCTCTGCTGCTCTATGTGCTACTTAATTTAGCACTGCAGTTCAGTGTATTTGCTGGCTTATGCCATTCCCCACCTCTCGGATGAGGGGAAAAAAGTGGGGAAAAGCACCAGAATCTGCAGTCTGCCCACACAATGAGTCAGCAGAAGCAGAGCTCCGCATTCTGCCTCAGCAGAGAGAGGTGGTTTCCTGTTCAGCGGCATGTAGTCCAATCTGACAGCCCTATGGTGTATCCTAGGGCTTACTGGGTGTCCAAAGTGTTCCGTTCAGTTATCAGTCCAGGCCTTAGTTTTCAGAGGAAATTAAGGAGATGTGTGTCTAGTCAGCCATCTTGGCTCCACCTCTCTCATTTTTGCTTTTTTAACTCTTTAAAGAGGTCTTTTGCAACAGATTTTTCCAAAGTAACACATCGTTTGACTTGTTGACTTGTGCTTTTGTGGGTGTTGACTGCGGAGGCACATAAACCAAAATAGAAACATTATTTACTCTTTATGGTCATCTCTGAGAAGAGGGCACTTTGGGCATTTTTCTGCATATATAAGGATGGCAACTCTTATCTCTGTCTGCAGTGTGAACCCTGACCCAGTGCCCATGGAGACATTCCTTAGACTATAACCTAAACATCATTTCTCCTCTTTTTCTCTTTTTCTCCTCTCGTCCTCTTGTTCATTGTTCTCATTCTTTGCCATTTGCTTTTCTCTTATAACACCTGTTATTGGTCCCTTTAGTCTTATTTCCTAACTGTCACTCTGTGTTGGGCTGGTCTCCAGCACACAAGGACATTCCTGGTGCCTGGGGCCCCCCTTTTTCTGTAGAGCAAGAACAGAGTGTAAGCTGGGATATAACTTGCATACCAGCCTGGTCTGCAGTCCAGTGTGGTACAGAAGGTACCTGTCTTTGTTATGTAGCGCTGCTATGGCAGAAATGCCACAAGTGGAGGATTTGGGCAAGCAGCAATTTTATTCTCTTACAGGGTAGAAGACTAGAAGTCTGAAGTCAGATCACCGGCTCAAGGGGAAGACTTTCCGTCTCTGTCGGCTCTAGGAGAAAGTCCTTCTCTCCTTTCAGCTTCTGTGGATCCAGTGTTCCTTAGAGATCTCTGTGTGTCTCGGCATTAATCTTCCCCTGAGTTTAGGAGATTTTCAGTACACGAATTCTGGGTCCTCCTCTCTTTCTCTCCTTCTCTCTTCTTTTATCTCTTGTTAGATAAAAGGTGATAGAAACTATATCACAGGGAAACTCCTCATACATTGAATCACTGTGACTTGAGTAAAGGTGTTACATTCCATCGTAATCCTACCTCATTAATATTACAAATATAACCTAATCCTGTCTCATTGACAAGAGGTAGAGATTAAGATTTGCAATGCATAGGAGGATTATATTAGATGACAAAATGGAGGACAACCACATAACTCTGGGAATCACAGCCTAGCCAAGTTGACACACAGTTTGGAGTGACACAATTCAATTCATGACAGAGCCATATTTTGGGGAAATAGGATGAAAATACTTGCTCCCCTTCCATTACATAGCCATCGTGAGAGTCAAACAGACCATACCAGATTCTGTCTGACTGAGCATGGAATCATGACACCTTGATTCAAGTTCTGACTCTGCCATGTGTCCAACTCTGCCAAGTCAGTTTCCCTATCTGCAAAAATGAATATCTTAAAGGATTATAGCAAGAATTTGGTCTGCTGACTATGGGAAAGTGCTTATAAATGCTAAAGTCCTGATCTCATCTAGAATGGTGGACCAAGCCATCCTCTACTCATGGCTGCTCTCTTCAAAAAGAGCTGACCAGTTTCCCAAGGCAGCCTATAAAAGAGCCCTTCCTTTCTCACCCTCCCCCGGGAGTCTGTTCTGCCTTCTCCCACCAACTGTCTTCTCTGGGGTTGTCCCCAGTGAACAGGATCCACATAACAGAGTCTGACCGTATTGGGTTTGTCTGAGAACTCTTGGCAGCCAGGCTGCTGATTTATCTCTTGATGCACTCTTTGCCATCTGTTTTTATATTGCTTTCAGTGCAAGATAAGTGGCTCCCATATAGCACTGAGCTTCAGAGATTGCAAAGTTCATGAGTTTGCAGAATTTATGATAAGGCAGAGAATTGTCTTAGTGCATCATTCATGTGTTCGAGGTCCAGAACGAAATGTTTTTGCTTCCAGATGTTTCCTTCTGCCTTTCCCTTCCCTGCTCAGGAGCTGGGGATGGCCAGCCAGAATTCCTACCACTCTTGCCTGGATGTCATGAGTGCTTCAGGCCCCTATTAGTTTCTGCAGCGACATAGCAGGAAGCATCTCTCCACAAAAGTAGGGAGAAGGAAGAAAGGCAGGAGGTAGCTTATTGTGGTGCTCCATGGTCCTCTGAGAGCGGCTGGCTGACAACAATGGTGTCAAGCAGCTGTTCTGAATGGACTGGGTGACAGGGAATACTACAATGCAATATTTTCTCTTTAAGGGTTTTTGTGTTTTGTTTTGTTTTTTAACATATTTTATTGTGTTTTAGCTAAAAGCTTACACAACACTTTAGGATTTTTATACGTATTACCTTGTGTCATTGGTAACAATTTTTATGGTTTGTCAGCATCCTCATTATTTCCATTTCACTTGTTCTATTTCCATTGCTCTGGCTGCCCTTCCCCTCCTTGCTTTCTCACCTTTGCTTTTGGGTAACTGTTGACCAGGTGCTCTCATACACTTGATTGTTTAACGGAGCACATTACTCATGGGTATTGTTTTAGAAGTCAATCTATTATTTGGCTGAAAGGTGACCCATAGAAATAGCTTCAAATTCATGTTTGAATGTTTTCTTAGAGAGATACTAGTCTCACGGGTTCCTCTAGTCTTTATCATCCCAGTAGGTCTGGCCTTTTTTAGAAATTTGAGTTTTGTTCTATGTTTCTCTTCCATTCTGCCCAGGACCTTCTATTGTGTTCTTGACCAAAACAATAGGAAGCAGCAGCTAGGCACCATCTAGTTCTTCTGGTCTTGGGTTAGGAGGGGCTGCGGCTTGTTTTTTAAACTTTTTTTTTTCTTTTTTAACAAAAATATATAACCGTTTAGAATGATAGTCTATGTCATAAGTTATAAATATTCAGTAAAATGTACCAAAACTGATTGTATGTAGTGTGTATATTTCTCTACCTCAGTGTTCTCTATATTTTGAAACTGGATGATACAGTCAGCTTGTGAAAGTCAAAACCTTTGTGTTGTGGTTTGAATTGTGTCACCCCAAAGTATCTGTCAACTTGGCCACATCATGATTCTTAGTATTACATGACTGTCTACCATTTTATCATCTGATATGATTACCCTATGTGTTGTAAATTCTAACGTTATAATGTAATAATATAGATTATTGGTGGTTATATTAAAGAGCTCTTCAAAATTAGTATCTTAAGCCAATCCCTATTGACATATAGAAGAGTGAAGTGATGGAAAACACAAACTCCATTGCTATTGAGTTGATTCCAACTGATAGCAACCCTGTAGGTCTCAGAACTGCCCTATGGAGTTTCCAAGGAGCACCTGGTGAATTTGAACTGTCGCCTTTTTAGTTAGCAGATGAGCACTTAACCACTGTGCCACCAGGGCTTCCATAAGAGACACAGGATGACCTTGTACTGTCAAGAAAGCAGTGCCTGGTGCAGATTGTGTCCTTTGAACCTGAGGTTCCTGCACAGAGATGCTCCCAGACCGAGGGAAAATTGATGAGGAGGACTTTCCTCTAGAGCCAGTAGAGACAGAAAGCCTTCTCCTGAAGCTGATGCCCTGAATTTGGACTTGTACCCTCCAGGGCTGTGGAGGAATAAAATTCTCTTTGTTAAAGCCATCCACTTGTACTATTTCTGTTATAATAGCACTAGATGACTAAGACAGTGAGATGATTAAGATAGTTAAATAAATGTAAGGCAGAAAACTGACAGTGAAGAAAAACTCAAATTTTCACTAATAAAGAAAAGATCATACACTGTCAAAGGGAGAAAACTTTTGGTACATGGCAAAGCAAGGAGTTTGGCTGAGACCTTACAGGTTTCACTTTATCATATTCCTTCATTCATCCACTCATCTGCTTCTTGAGTGTTATGATCAAGAGTTTAGGCTTTGGAGTTAGATGGCTCTGAACCAGAATCTCAGTTCCTTAGCTTACCAGTTGGTTTAACTGGGAGGAGTTATTTAACCCCTGTAAGTTTCGTGTCCTCCATCAGAAAAAAAAGAGATAATAATAAGTCTGCTTCGTATGTTTTTTGAGATACAGTAAGAAGATACATGTAAAAGGTTTAGCATAGCACCTAGAAACAGAGAAGACATTCACTACCTATACGCTGCTATTATTAACTATTCACATAGCTGTATCTTCCAGGGTGGCATGAACCTTTTTTTAAGGGGTTGTGGTCAGTAGTTATAGTACAGAGAACAGAGGGAGGACCAAACAGAGAGAGGACCAAGGGGCTGCGAGATACCTTGAGCTCTGCAGAAGAGAAGCCTTGAATTCCTGGAGGAGGGTTAGAATACTTTTGGAGTTTTGGCTTTGCAGCTAATTCATCAGCGTACAAGCTAATCAGGTGAAGAAGGTAAAAAATAAAGTTTTGAAAAGAAGAAATGGCACATGCAAAATCTCAGAGGCAGCAGTCCATGTGGCTGGTTCTGTAACTGTGTGTGTTGTGAACATAGCCAGAGCAAAGAGAATATGCGGCAAGTGTGGGAAATGAGATGCAGATGATGCAAGGGTCAGGTTGCATAGAGTCTCGAATGCCATGCAAGAGAGTTTGCACTAAATCCGCAGTGAGCCACTAGAGACTGCTTCCTACGTGCTGGGCTTTGAAACATACCTTATGTATGTTTTTCTCTTGTTTATGATATCTCGGAGCAACTCTGTAAGATAGATCTTATTATCCCATTTCTATACATGGGAAGCCCTGGTGGTGTAGTAGTTAAGTGCTATGCATGCTAACTGAAAGTTTAGCTGTTCAAATCCACCAAATGCTCCTTGGTAACTCTATGGGACAGTTCTACTCTGTCTACAAGGTTGCTATGAATCAAAATTGACTCAATAACAGTGTTTTTGTATTTTTTTCTACACATGAGAAAATTGAGGGTAAACCATGTGACTAAGGCCATACAGCAAGTTGTAGAGCTGGGTTTCCATGTAAGTCCTGCTAACACCAAAGCTCTTTACCACTGTTCTAAGGCATCTCCTAAGTGTTCCAGTGTGTCCTTTTAAGGTAGCCAGTCTCCTAATGGCGTACATCATGTTTAGGTGGGCATGGCCTATGGTTTAGGGAAAGACTCAGAAGGTGGGAAAAGCCATGGCCTGGGATGACCAGGATGGAACAGACACTGGGTACATGATGGCGTGCTACGGGTGCTGATTTGACGGACTGTAGCCTAGCAAGTGATACGCAGTGGTAGAACAAGTCCAAGTTGAAGTGACAGGTGTTTTAACATGTGGGAAGAAATCATTGTAACCCAGGTGAGGGATTTAGAAACTCCAGCAAGCAAGAAAGAAGTTGGAGCTCCTGCTCCCAAGTTTCTATGTGGATATTGAGTCAAGTGATTGATCTGAAGCACAATTAGCTGAGCTTCTAGGACTTCCTGACTCACCCATATGTCATTTGTTTGCTTCTCTTGACAGCCCCAGACTTCTGCTCAAACCATTAGGCCCTGTGCTAGTATTATTGGCTCAGAGCAGTCTTCCTTTCTTTTTAGGATTTCACTACTGAAAATAGCTTTTCCCTATTGTCCCAAGAATTCACTCCTGGCATCTAGAACAACACAGTGACATGTATAACCTGACCCCCAGAACTGTCCTATTTTTGTGCGCTTCCGTGGGCACACACTTCGCACAGCTTTCGTTTGTCTGACATGTAGGAACAAGACAAAGTCAAGACAAAACTGACTGTGGCAGAGCAACTGGCATCACAATCCCAAACCTATGAGGAGAAGGCAGAAAGAGACAAATAATCAGAAGTGGTTTTTGTGGACAGGGCTAGAACTTCCCACTTTGTGTCGGCAAGTTCTAGAAGCATTGCAAAACAAAAATCAAACCTGTTACTCATAACTACTACACCAACAGAGTTTCCTCTGAAAGTATAGACACCCAATAAATTCCTGTTAGAATTAGTCAGAGTGTCCCTGAGTGGTGTCAACAGTGAAGCATTTTCCTACTAGGCAAAAAGTTAGTGATTCAGACCCACCTGGAGGCTCCTTGTAAGACAGACATGGGGATCTGCTTCTCAAAGAGCATAGCCTTGAAAACCCTATGAAACTATTCTACATGGGGCTGCCATGAGACAGAATTGACTCAATGGCAACCAACAAAAACAGAGTTAATCAAGTGGGGCCCCATAACAGTTCTTCATCTGGACAAAATCTTTAGAATGTGTCTGTGGTAGACGATCAAGAGGAAAACAGACAGTGTAGGGTAACAAAGAGGTCAAAGAGTAAAGGAAGCAAAGTGGCACTTATTGACCACCATGTGTGCCCAGCACTGTTCTGGCTCCCACAAGCCTTATCTAATCCTAAGAACAGCTCTGTAAAGGTGGTTGCTATCACCCCTTTCACAGATGGGAAAACTAGGCTCAGAAACACAATATGACTTAGCCAAGGTCTCATAAACAGTAAGAGACATGAAGATTTGAACTCCGAAAGAACCTATTGCTATCAAGTTGATTCTGACTCTCAGTGACCCTGTAGAAGAGAGTAGAACTACCCCATAAGCTTTCCAAGTAGTGGTAGGTGAATTTGAACTGCTAACCTTTTGATTAGCAGCCATGCTCTTTATCACTACTCTACCAGGGCTCCGGATCTGTCAAACTCCTAGATGCACACTTTTAACTACTGAAATAGCTGCTGTTTGTGAATGTCTCAGCATCAGCGTCAGCTTCAGCATTAATTGCTGTTTCCCAGAGGTATTTACATTTTAATAGTGAGCTCTTGAAAAGCTCATGATGTAAAGTTGGCTTCCTAATAGGGTTTTTGGATATGATGTTTTTCTTAGATCCATTAGACCTGCATTGTTCAATATGGTAGCCATGAGCTGTACGTGACTATTGAATGCTTATATATTGAGATGTGTGTAAGTATAAGATGCATGCCAGATTTTGAAGCGTTAGAACAAAAAAAAGAAAACTAAATTATTCATTCACAATGTTTATGTTAATTACATGTTACTAAGGAAATAGTGGGTTACATGAATGATCTTATTAAAATTTCTTCTGTTTGTTTTTACCTTTACTAACATGACTGCTAGAAAATTTAAAGCTGCATGTGTGTCTTTGTGGTTTGTATTATATTTTTAATGGACATGCTGCTGTAAATAACTACAGTCTTTTTCTTTTGTTTAAAAGTATTTCTCAACGGTGACTGCTTTTTCTAAGGGTTTATCATATACCTACATAGTTAACATATAATTGTTGTATGTACTTGTGTGCCAAAAGCTGGACCATGAATAAGGAAGGCAGAAGAAGAATTGATGCCTTTGAACTGTGATGTTGGAGAAGAGTATTGTATGTACCATGGACTGCCAAAAAAATGAACAGGTCTGTTCTGGAAGAAGGACAACTGGAGCGCTCCTTGGAAGCAAAGATAGCGAGACTGTGTCTTATGTACTTTGGACTTATTGTCAGGAGGGATGAGTCCCTGGAGAGGGACATCATGCTTGATATAGTGGAGGGTCAGCAAAAAAAGAAGAAGACCCTCAATGAGATGGACTGATACAGCGCCTGCACTCCCTGATGGGCTTAAGCATAAAAAGGATTGTGGGCATGGCAAAAGACCAGTGTTTCATTCTGTTGTGCACAGAGTCACTGGGAGTCAGACCCCACTCTACGACACCTAACAACAACAATATATGCATCAGTACCCCCATTTTACAGATGAAGAAGATGAGAATTAGGTTAACTAAACCCAAGGTCCGTCTATCAGTAGTAATACAGAACATTGTTACAAGTGTAGACCCTGGTCTGGATTCATTTCTCAGTTCTGCCACTGACTAGCTGATGAACGTAGGTAAGCTGATTACCCCTCTATGTCTCTGTTTCTTGATCCGTACTTAGTGATGAAAATGGAACTTACCTATAATACTTATGAGAATTCAGTGATTTTAGACATGTTAAATAATTTCTGCAGTACCTGGCACACAAAAAATAAATAAATATTAACCACTATTGTCTTCAAATGACAGAGGTGGGATCTAGACCTACTTGGCCTAAATAGCATCATACAGCCTACTGAGCATCTTTAGTGCTCTTAAGAATTCCTTTCACTGACATACGAGTTTGGGGCAATTGTATGGGATATTGGGCTGGACATCAGATTGGGGCTGGCTCGTGAGGACCAGGAATGCCAAACTAAGTTGATGGTTTATCAAAAGCCAGTCCTCAAGATTGCTGTCTATGGCTGCACCTTAGTGCACAAGAGGAGGCTGAAATCTGTCCTTCCCTCCCCCATCAAGCTATGCATTCTCTACCTGTAGGAAGGATACTTTTTTCTGTTTTTCAAAAGGCCCCCTGAGCTCTGACAGCCCTGTCACCCGTGTGTCTTTTTATGAGAGTTCCTGGTCACTGGCAATGCACAGTGTTGCCTCCCCTACTCTTGGGGATCTGTTTTCCTTCCTTAGCACCTGAAGCAGCTAAAAAGCTTCTCTCTTGCTCCCCCCCCCACCCATACAGAGAAACTCCCTGGGAATAGGTGCCTTCCGCTCTTCCTTCCATCAAAAACGACAGCTCTGTCCTGGCTATGTCGGCTGTTTCCGTACAGTTGGCATTGCTGATGAGCCCTGGATGTCTCCATATCACTGCAGAAGGGGCTTCAGGGTCACCTCCCAGTGGCCCTGGCTTATGTTTGTTCACGTAAAAGTGTTCAATGCCAGTGTTTGTCGTGACCCCAGCACTGTCCCTGTCACCATGGGACCAAGCGGAAAAATATCACCTCTCTGTCGTCTCCTGGAGAGCCTGGCTCTCTCAGATTGAGTTAGTCACCACTCCCAACTTCGCCATCATCGTTGCCTTCTGCAGCCTATTAAAACTCTATCCCTGACTAATGTAGCTGAACACACCGCTCCTACCTTGTTCTGCCAGCAGCAGCTGCACACACACAAAAAAAATCAGCTTTGTCAGGCGCGCTTCTCTTTCTCTCTGCCTTTCCTCTCCTCCCCTCTAAGAGGCCACCTAGTGATCGCTCTCCCCAGCTATTCCCCAAAGCTCTCTGTGCCCTTTAACTGTCCTCAGCCTGCATTCCAGGACTCTAGGGCAGCTGCTTGTCTCTGTCTGGCAGGCTGTAAGGTCCTCTCTCCCCCAGCTGCCATCTCCACCCACCCATATGGGCAAACAATATGCTTTCTATAGCAGCCTTTGTAGGTTCAGTCCAACATGACACACCGCATCTCCAACCTTGCCTGACAGCATTTGCATGTGACGTAGGAACAAACCAGACAGTTTGTTGACAAGTTCAACACATGTGGTTTGGCACTGGTTCAGGCTGAATGTTTTCTGGATGCGTGTTAAATATGTTTTCAATTTGTAGCCTTGTATACACAAAGAGAGAGAGAGAGAGGGAGAGGGAAAAATATGATAAGGCTGTATAAACACAAGCCTCAAATTTCAGAGAGCAGGCAGTAGGCTTCATTGTATATGCTGTCTCTTTGATCTATTGCCTGTTTTGTTTGAGTTTCACAGAGTTCTCTGCAAGTGAATTCCTGGGGTGCTGGCCACAGATCCTAGGGAAAGAAGATGAGGCATGTCGTCCTCTATGATTGGATGGGATGGGATATTTTGCAACTGCTGAGGAACAGAGGGTATGAAAATATTGCTTCTACCTGAAGAGTATTTTTTTGCTGTCGTTGCTGTTTTTTCTTACTTTTTAAAATATGTCTCATCTAAAGATAGAGGCTGACTAATGTCCACAGCAGGAAGTAAGAACAAGCAAATTTGTTGATTAGAATCCTATTTGTGCTTCTATTGCCCAGGCCAATCATTTTACTAATTAGCTAATTCATTCATTGATTGATTTAGTCATGTACTCATTCATCCAACATGAATTTGTTTTTTTAAATAACATTTTTTTCTGATTATAATGGTAATGCATATTCATTGCAGAATTTGGAAAATACATTAAAATACAAAGCAAGACATGCAAATTACCTTCTTTTCTACCAACTCAAAGCTAGTGACTGTTAATGTGTTGGTGTATTTTGTTTCATAAAGATATCCCAGGTGTGGCTGGCCCCTTGGGCAGCCTGATTGCTTGCTCCTGTGTCTACCTGGAAGAGAGACAGCATCTGGTCACCTCCCTTCAAAACAAATCTACTTTCACAAAGTCTAAGGGAAAAATGAATACTTTGCTGAATATTTTGGGGAGAGACAGAGTAGAAGTATACATTGCATAGCGAAATTTAATAAAACACTTCCATGAGACATCTGGGTTCTTCACAATGCCTCTGATGCCTAGCAACTGCTTCAGCTCCTTTCCTATCATATTCCTACTGCTCAGACCCCGGAGCCCTTCCACCCTTCCGTCTCTGTATACACCCATGTGCCCTTTCCAGTGCTCTTACCTTTACAAAGCAGCAGTGGCCTGTAAGAAAAAGACATTTTTCCTTGTAATAAATAATGTTTTTTGTTTCATCTAGATATGTATGTATGCATTTATGCATGGATGTTTATAGACATATGCACACACATATGGCATATGCATTTTGTTCAACTGAGATTTTTATTCTATCTACTAGTTTTCAAAGATGTCCCAGTAGCACAGTGGTTAAGTTTTTAGCTGCTAACCTTTCAAACGCTCCAGTGGCTGTGCAGAAGACATGGAGAGCTGCTCCCATGAAGGTTACTGCCAAGAAAATCCTAAGGGGCAGTTCTCCTTTGTCACATGTGGTCACTATGGGTTAGATTGATAGGATGCTCAACAACAACTATGTTTAAACTGCTTTCCACCACACAATATATTTATTTTACCTTGTCATTAAATGTTCTTTTTAGAGCACAAGTTTTCATAGTAGTATAGTATTTCAGTACACATTGCCTATAAAATTTCACCAGGACTGTATTGTTGGATACTTAGGTTGTTAACAATTTTGACTATTATATATATATATAACTGTGATAAACATTCCATTCATCTCCAATTTATTGTCTTAAAATACACTTCTAAACTTTGAGTTTCTAGGTCGTTTCAGAGAACCACTTTGGAATTTGATATAAATTTGAAGTCATCTTGAAAAGTATAAACATAACCCAAGTATTAAGTGTTTATTAGGTATCAGGCACTAGTTAGCTTCTGGAGATTCAAAAATATGTAAGGCATATTATTCCCTGTTATTAAGGAGCTTCTTGTTAAGTACTTGCTCAAACTAAATGGTAGGTCCTTCCTACCCCCACTAAAAAGTCTATTTTGATTTGCACTTAAAGATACCTTTGAGAAACTGTTGACTCTGATCTTAAATTTATTTTCAAATTATGTGTGTCACACAGACACATCTTTCTAATTCTTGAAGCCAACCAAAACCTTCTGTAGGTAATAGTTGCCAGCATATAGGACATGCAGGTATATAAAGGTTTTCTAACTTCAACCAAATATCATACATTTTTAAAGTAAAATGATGATTACATCCTACTTACGAATCGACAGTTATTTTAATTTGGTCTTGAAGAAATTTCTATTTTGTTCATATAAATGTTGTCTTAGTTATCCAGTGCTGCTAAAACTGAAATACCAGAAGTAGATGGCTTTAACGAAGAGAGATTTATCCTCCCACAGTTTAGGAGCCTAGAAATCCATATTCAGGGTGGCAGCTCCAGAGGAAGTCTTTCTGTTTCTGTTGGTTCCGGGAAAATGTCTTTGTCTTTAATCTTCTCCTAGTTCAGGAGCTTCTCAGTACAGGGATGCTGGGTCTAAAGAATGTGCTCCCCTCTTGGTGCTTCTTTCTTGGTGACATGAGTTCCCTCTCCTCTCTGCTCACTTCTCTTTTATATCTCAGAAAAGATTGACTCAAGACACAACCTAATTCTGTAGACTGTGATTTGTTTTACTAACATAACTGCCTTTAATCTTGCCTCATTAGTGTCACAGAGGTAGGATTTACAACACATAGGAAAATCACGACAAATGACAAAATTGTGGACAATCACATAATACTGGGGGAGGAGGGGACACAGTTCAATCCATGATAGATATTATATACTGGGATCTTGTAGTAAACCCTAAATTCTGTTCACCAGCAGAAGATGAAATTTATGTCTCTGCTGGGATATTTTCTGCAGCCCCACTTCATCATTGCCATGCACTATTGTTTGTAAGTGCATTTCTTATTTGGCTCATATATAAGTCTGTCTTAGCATTCTTTCAGTAATTAATTGTAAGCAATGAAATTATACTACATATGTGGTTGTAAATTACATGATTATATTATTATAACCAAATGTTTGCAGGAATTTCTATATCCCTGAGTTATTGATCCACCAATTGTCTGTTAGTTACTGTGATGGCTTGCCTGTTGCTGTGATGCCATTGTTATTTCAAATCCAGCAAGATCACTCATGGTGGACAGGTTTCAGAAGAGCTTCTGGCAATTTGCTTCCAAAAAAAAACACACCAACATTGTCAATAAATGTCTTATGGTAGCAACAGAACACTCTCTAGTTTAGTGCTGGAAGATGATGAGCCCCTCAGACTGGAAGGCACTCAAGACACAATCAGAGAAGAGCAGCCTCTTCAAAGTAGAGTCAATCTTAATGACATAGATGGATTAAAATTTTCAGGACATTCATTCACTGATGTGGCACAATTCAAAATGAGGAGAAACAGCTGCAAGTATCTGCTAGTAAATGGAATGTGGAACGTACAAAGTATGAATCAAGGAAAATTGAAAGTCATCAACAATAAAATACAATGCTTGCAAACCAGTATCTTAAGCATTAGTATGCTGAAATGAACTGGTGTTGGTCATTTTGAATCAGACAAAAATATGGCTACTATGCTAGTGTCTTAGTCAACTGGTGCTGCTATAATAGAAATACCACAAGTGAAAGTTTTTAACAAAGAGAAGTTTATTTCATCACAGTCCAGTAGCCTAAAAGTTTGAAGACAAGGTGTTGGCTCCAGGGGAAGGCTTCTTTGATGTCACTGGAGGAAGGTCCTTGTGTTGTGTCAGTCCTCCTTTGGTCTGGAAGCATCTTAGCCTGGGAATCTCAGGTCCAAAGGGTGCACTTTGCTCCTGGTGCTGTTTTCCTGATGGTATGAGGTCCCCATCTTTCTGCTCACTTCCCTTTCCTTTTATCTCTTGTAGGATAAAAAGACAGTGCAAGCCACAGTCCAGGGAAATTCCTTTACATTGAATCAGGGAATGCACCTGAGTTAGGATGTTACAGTCCCATCGTAATTCTCCTTAACATAATCTAATGTTGCCCTATTAACCAGAGCCAGAGGTTAGGATTTACAAGGTAGGCAAATCATAAAATGAAAGACAACTACACAATACTGGGAATCATGATCCAGCCAAATTGCTGCAGTGTTTTCGGGGGGAGATAATTCGATCCAAAACATTGTGCGAATGACAAATTGAAGAGGAATGGTGTCAAATTAATTGCCATAAAGAATATTTCACGATCTATCCTGAAGGAAACCCTGGTGGTGTAGTGATTAAATGCTTTCTATGGCTGCTAATCGAAGGTTGGCTGTTCAGATTCACCAGGTGCAGCTTGAAAACTCTATGGGGCAATTCTATTCTGCTCTACAGGGTTGCTATGAGTCAGAATTGACTCAATGGCAATGGATGCTATCCTGAAGTACAGTGCTGTTGGTAATAAGATAATATCTCTATGCCTACAAAGAAGATTATTTAACCTAAGTGTTACTCAAATTTACACACCAATTAGCAATTACCAATGCCAAAGATGAAGAAATTCAAGGTTTGTTTTTTTTTTTTACAAAGTCTGCAGTCTGAAACTGATCAAACACATAATCAAGATGTATTGAGAATTACTCGTGATTGGAATGCAAGAATTGGAGAAAAAGAAGAGGGATCAGTAGATGCAAAATATGACCTTTGTAATAGAAATAACACTGGAGAGTACATGGAAATATTTTGCAAAACTAGCAACTTATTCATTGGAAATACCTTTTTCAACAACGTAAATGATGACTATATACGTGGACCTTGCTTGATGGAATATACAGGGATCAAATCAGAAAGAGACAATGGAGAATCTACATATCATCAGCCAGAATAAGGCTAGGGACCAACTGTGAGACAGATCATCTATTGCTCACATGCAAGTTCACATTCAAGTAAAACAAAAGTAAAATAAGTACAAGAGGGCCAAAGTACAACCTTGAGCATATCCTACCTGAATTTAAAGGCCATCTCAAGAATAGATTTGACTCATCGAATGCTAATGACCAAAGACCAGAAGAGTTTTGGGATAATATAAAGGACATCTGTATGACAAAAGCGAAAGTTCACTGAAAAGATGGAAATGGATGTCAGAAGAGACTCTGAAACTTGTTTGTGGTTGTGAAGCAGTCAAAGTGAATGGAAGAAATGGTAAAGTAAAAGAGCTGAACAGAAGATTTCAAAGGGTGGCTTGAGAAAACAACTTAAAATGTTATAACGAAATATGCAAAGACCTGGAGATAGAAAACCAAAATGGAAGAACATGCTCAGCATTTTTCAAGCTGAAATAACTGAAGAAAAAATTCACAGCTTGACTTGCAATACTGAAGAATTTTATGGGCAAAAAATTGAATGATGCAGGAAGCCACAGATGAGAAGAATACATGGAGTCACTGTGCCAAAAAGAAACGGTCAACATTCAGCCACTTCAAGAGGTAGAATATGATGAGGAACTGAGGTTACTGAAGGAAGAAATCCAAGTTGCACGGAAGGAACCATAGAGAAACATGCCTCCAGAAACTAACAGAATGCTAATTGAGATGCTTCAACATGGATGAAAAGCTGGAAGCACTTATTTATCTATGCCAAGAAATTTGGAAGACAGCTACTTGACCAGCTATCTGGAAGAGATTCATATTTGTGCTTTTTCCAAAGAAAGGCAATCCAATGGGATGCAGAAGTTATTGAACCTATACCTTTTGCCATAAATTTTATTCCAAGTCTAGTGACCCTACAGGACAGAGTAGAGCTGCCCAATTGGATTTCCAAGTCTGTAATTTTTATAGGAGCAGTTTGCCACATCTTTCTTCCAAGGAGCAGCTGATGGGGTTGAACTTCCCACTAGCAGACAAGTGATTGATTAAGTGCCGCTTCACTAAGGCCACTAATTATGAAACAATATAATGATATTGCTGATATTAATTTTGTTGAGAATGATTAAACAATGGTTGCAACAGGAAACTGCCAGAAATTCAAGCCAGATTCAGAAGAGGATGTAGAATGTGGGATATCATTGCTGATGCCAGATAGATCTTGGCTGAAAGCAGAGAATATCAGAAGATATCTACCTCTATATTATTGACTATGCCACACTCCAGGAAAATTGGAATTCCAGAATACTTAATTGTTCTCATGCAGAAACTGTTCCTAGATAAAGAAGCAGTTCATTTGAACAGAACAAAAGGTTACTGTGTATGTTAAAATGTGAAGAGGTGTGCATCCAGGTTGTATCATTTCATCGTGCTTACTCAATCTGTATGCTGAGCAAATAATCCAAGAAGCTGGACTATATGAAGAAGAATGGCATTAGGAGTGGGGGAAGACTAACAACCTGTAATATGCAAATAACACAACCTTCTTTGCTGAAAGTGAAGAAGACTTGAAGCAGTGACTGACGAAGATCAGACCACAGCCTTCGGTATGCATTATACCTCAACATAAAAGAAATAAAAAATCCTCATAACTGGACTGTCATGGTTGGAATTGTGTCCCCCCAAAAATGTGTGCAGCCACGTGGCTGGGATATTATTCCCAGTATCTTGGGACTCTCCTCCATTGTGTGGCTTTGCTAAACTGTACCTTAAAGGATTAGGGTGGAGCGGTAAATTCTGCATAGAATTACTTCCCTGCTTGCTGTAGGGGGAGTTTCCCCAGAGTATGGCTTGCCCCACCCTTAATGCTTTCAGAGATAAAAGGGAAAGAGAAACAGAGGACAATTTGAGAACCTCGCTACCATCCAGCATGCAGCACCGGGAGCAGAGTGCGTCCTTCAGACCAGAGGTTCTTGCGTCAGGACGCTCCGTGGACAAAGACTGATGCAATACTGGACTTTCCTCCAGAGCCGACAAGTGGAAAGCCTTCCCCTGGAGCAGACACCCTGAATATGGACTTGCAACCTACCGGACTGTGTAAGAATAAATCTTTCTCTGTTAAAGCCATCCACTCTGTGGTATTTCTGTTAGAGCAGCCCCAGCTGACTGAAACATGGACCAATAAACAACAACGTGACTGATGGAGAAAAGTTTCCAAGATTTCATTTTACTTGGATTCATAGTCAACATCCGTGGAAGCAGCAGTCAAGAAGTCAGTGGATATGCATCCGGCAAATCCTCTGCAACAGACCTTTAAAGTGTTACAAAGCAAAGATGTCACTTGTGAAGACTAAGGTACCCCTTGACCCAAACCATGGAACTTTCAGTCACTTCGAATGTATGCAAAAGCTGGACAATGAGTAAGGAATCTAGAAGAATTGGTGCATTTGAATTGTGGTGTTGACAAAAAATAGTGAGTATACCATGGACTGCCAGAAGAATGAACAACTTTGCCTTGGAAGAAATATAGTCAGAGTGCTTCTTAATTGCAGAGATGTCAAAACATCGTGTCACTTCCTTTGCACATGTTGTCAGGAGGGACCAATATTTGGTGGAATACATATACATAGTAGAAGATATGTAAGAGAGGGCATACAGTGGCTGCAACAATGTGGTCAAATATCTTAGCAATTGTGAGGGTGGCATATGACGGGATAACATTTTGTTCTGTTGTGTATATGATTGGTCTGTGTTGGAACAGACCTGGCAGAACCTAATAATGATGACATGTCATGCATGCCAGTCTTGGCTGTTTGATTTCCTCTGACCAAGGAAATACGAACGTTAAAGACAGTAGTTATATTCAAGCGTAAGCTTTAAAAGCCATCATTTAGTTGGGCCATTTCTTTCTCCCCTTACCTCCTTGCCAATTTGTCTTTGATTAGGAACTGTTGTTGCAGCCTGGGTCAAAGAATACAGATAATTCTAACACTCATGTAATGTGAGTGAGACGTAAACTTACAGTGTGTGTCATGGATTGAATTGTGTCCCCCCAAAAATGTGCTTACCAATATCACTGGGCCATGATTCCCAGTATTGTATAATTGTCCTCTCTCTTGTAATCTTCCTATGCTGGTATAAATCTTAATCTCTGC
This sequence comes from Heterohyrax brucei, assembly GCA_028571685.1. NCBI lineage: Eukaryota > Metazoa > Chordata > Mammalia > Hyracoidea > Procaviidae > Heterohyrax > Heterohyrax brucei. Next base: position 35,391,080 of record CM053145.1, read on the forward strand.
CTGTGGTTAATAGATGAGATTATGTCAAAAAAGAATTAGGGTGGAACTGCAACACTCTTACTAAGGGGGTTTCCCTGGAGTATGTCTTGCATCACCTTTTATCCTTTTATCCCAAGAGAGATGAAAGAAAAGGGAAAAAAGCAGAGAGTTAGAAATCTTATACCACTAAGAAAGCAGCCTTGGGAGTGGAGCGCATTCTTCAGACATGAGATTTCTACATCAAGATGTTCTCAGTCTAAAGAAAGACTAGTGTAATACACAGACCGTCCTTCAGAACCAACAGAGGCACAATATTTTCTCCAGAGTTGGCACCCTGCACTCAAAATCCTAGCCTACAAGACTGTGGAAGACTAGACTTTTATTTGCCAAAGTCATCCACTTACAGTGTTTCTGTTAACAGGAGTACCAGATGACTAAGATAGTGTGTAAGCCTCTATAATTTGGGGATCATTTGTTATCACAGCATAATGTAGCTAACTGTGATAGATGCTGTCATGAGAAGTAGTGATATATCATTACTCCAGTTCATTAATTGACATCTGCAAGATACGGCATTTCATTCATAATATTGGCATATTGGATTGCTATAATTGTTACTTGCTTTTTTATTGTGATAATGCATACATTAAAAAAAATCCCAATTTATTATTTTTTACATTTACAATACAGTGACATTAATTACATTCATAATATTTTAGAACCATCATTATTATCAATTTTTAGATACTTCTATCATCCTTAACAATGCCCCTAAGCAATGTCCATCATTTTACCCTTCCTTCTTACCCTCGGTAACCACTAATAAACTTTTGCCTCTATATACTTGTCTAGTCTCAGTATTTCCTGTAAGTGAGAACATATGGTATTTATCCTCTTGTGTCTAGTTTATCTTAAACTCAGCACAGCGTTTTCAAGATTTGCTCATGTCGTAGTACGTATCACAACTTCATTTCCTTTATGACTATAATATTCCCTTGTGTGTACATATGACATTTTGTTTATCTGTTCATCTGTTGCACATTTATGTTATTTTCCATCTTTGGATGATCATGAATCATGCTGCAGTGAATTTTTGGACCATATTTTTGAAGGGTCAAAGAAGAAAAATACATTTTACATACCAAAAGATTAGGATTTTGTTACAAATCTCTTCAGAAAAAAATGGACCGGACTTGGGATACAATGTGACCATATGGTGTGTGTACTGTATGACTCTATGTACTTGTAGGATGTTGTCTTACTGGTGTCTTTCTAGATGGGAGAGAAGAAGGTAGAGAGGAGGGGACAAGAGCTTGTTAAGAGGATACAAAAAGTATAGAATGAAAAGGAGGAGTGTGTTACCATGGGGTCTGGAAAACAGAAGGAGCTGCATACAGACAGGCATGCAAAATTAATTTGATTGTATACTTTCATTTAATCATAATAAAAAAATAAAACTAAAATTAAAAAAAATATGTTTTGTTACAAATACTAAAGAATACTTCTATGTTGATGTCCAGTTTTCCAGGTTTTATCTCTAACATCAGAAGATTATGTGAGTTGCCTTCAAATTGAAATGCAAGAATAAATTCATGTTCAATTTAATCAGTCCCTAAAGAAATTAAAATGTACCAGACTCCTATCTTAAGCTACGCCCTTCTCCTTTGTCTCTTTGTAAAGTCGTCCACAAAACCCCTTGGCATGCTGGTTGCTCTTCCTCTGCATTTCTGTGTTATTTGGACCATGCTCCTACAGAAGAATTGACTCTGTGTGAAAATCATGAGTTTGTATACTACTGGGCAGTTCATTCCTTAAAAGCAAGTACTGTATCTTACCCAGCACTTCGTGCATATTAAACACTCATTTTTTCCCAAGTATTTGTTTATTCTTCAAATATTTATTGAGCAATTGTTACACGTCAGACAATGTTCTCAATGCTGGGAATCCAGTGGTTAACAAAACAGACACAGGCTCTGCCCTTCTGAAGAAGATAGGCAATAAATAAGCAAAGAAAAAGAAATCGAAAAAGTGATGAAATTCTACGAAGGCATGGTGCAAGTTTAAGTTAATGATGGTGGATGAGGCAATATGGACGTGGAAGAAATTGTCAAGCAAGGCATGCAAAACTTAAACTCAGGCCTAAAGGTCTAAAGAAGCTCACCTCAGAGAAGTATCACAGCCGGATGAAAAAGGAAATATAAAGCCTCCAGGGTTAGAAAGAGCTTGGCTTATTCCTTATCTGAGGAGTTAAATGAAGTCTGGTTGTTACAGGTGGACCCTGGAATTAAGGGAGTCCAGAGAGACAATAGTTCTTATAGGTCATGATAAAGTGTTTGGACTTTATTCTAAGAGAAATGGGAGCTCACTGATGAAATTTAAGCAGTGAATAACACATCTTGTTTATGTTTCTAAAAGATTATTCTGGGAGGCTACTGTCAAAATTTATGGAAAAGGTAACTACAGCTTAGATCATGCAAGTGGTAGTGACTTTAGGCAGAAAAGGGTGGATATTGGATATATTTCTAGATAAATTCTGAGAGTTGCTAACAGGCTGAGTTATGTAGGTGAGAACACTTCTGTTTGTCAGTTTGTTATAAACTGTGGTGGCTCATGTGTAACTATGGATCACAACAAAATATTACCTAATAAAGTGCTGGAAAGTGAGCCCCCTTAGGTAGAAGGCACTCAAAATACACAGTGGCTGCCACAATGGGCTGTAGTATACCAACGATTGTGAAGATGGAGGAAGAACCAGGCTGTGTTCAGTTCAGTACGGGGGTAACTGTGAGTCACGGTCAACTCAAGAGCAACTTACATCAGCAATCTGTGGGTGAGGGAGATGGAGTAATCAAGGTGACATCCATGTTTTTGTCTTGAGTCAGTGTGTGGTTGGAAGTGCTCTTTACCAGTATGCCTTCGATTGGAAGAGAAACAGCTGTATAGTGGAGAGGAGGTGAAATCTTTAGCTATATTATGCTTGAGGGGCCTATGAGATAAGAAAAGAAGAGGTTGAATAGACTAAGATATATGGTTCTGTAGTTGAGAGGAGAGCTTTCAGCTGAGATATAAATTTGGGCATTGTAAGCATACAGGTGATATTTAAAACCATGGAAATGAAAGAGATCACCGAGGGAGAACGACCCAATGAATGTTTACTGAATGAGTCAGTAGATACCCGGAGAGCTTGAGAGTGCCAGAGAAGAAGCAGGCTTGGCAATAGGGAGGAAGGGAATAAACATGGTTTGGATTTTTGAGAACGAAGTGCCAACTCCTCATTCAGTCAGAGTTCCAGGAGAAAAACCTCTAGACCTCATCATCAGCCTCTTGGAAGTCCAAGCTATTGGAATGCATAAGATTGTCTGGGATGACCATGAAGAGTGAGAAGAAAGGAGCATTACTGATGGGAATACAGAGGACTTGAAGTTCAAACTATGTGGAGGAAGAGCATCCCAAGACAGGGCCACGAAGGAATGGCCACAGATGGGGCAGAGAATCAGGGATAGATGGATCTTTGGAGACACCAAGGAAGGAGACAATTTTCAAAGAAATTTATTGTCAACAGTGCCCATTGCTACAGAGAATCAGAGTAAAGTTGTTGGATCTGGCAAATAAAGTCTGAATTTTCAGAGTGCAAGTCACTGGCGTTGTTGTTAGGTAACATTGGGTTGGTTCCGATTCATAGTGACCCTATGAACAACAGAACAAAACACTGCCCCGTCTTGTACCATGTCCACAATTGTTGTTATGCTTAAGCCCATCGTTGCAATCACTGTGTCAATCCATCTTGTCAAGGGTCTTCCTCTTTTTCAGTGACCCTCCACTTTATCAAATATGATGTCCTCCAGGGACTGATCCTTTCTGACAACATGTCCAAAGTATGTTAAGACACAGTCTTACCATCTTTTCTTCCAAGGAACACTCTGGTTGTACTTCATCCAAAACAGATCTGTTTGTTCTTTTGGCAGTGCATGGTATATTTAACATTCTTCTCCAACACTACAATTCAAAGGCATCAGTTCTTCTTTTGGCAGTCCATGGTACATTCAACACTATTCTCCAACACCACAATTCAAAGGCATCAATACTTCTTCTGTCTTCTTTGTTCATTGTCCATTGTTCAGGTCACTGACAGTGATGGGAAAAGCCCATTGGTAGTTGGATAAGAGTGAGTGGGAGAAGAAGGGGGGGGTAACACTTTGGAAAGCCTTACTGGAGAAAAGAAAAAGAGAGTTTGTGGGGAGGTAGTTTGAGAAAAGACATCCTTTTAGTATGAAAGAGGATTGATTTACTGATTGAGGGTATGTGAGGTGGGGAAAAAACATTTGTTGCAATAACAGCTGGAATCAGACTACCTCTTAGAGAGAAGACTAGTTTTGTTTAGGAACAGGAATGTGAAATATGAGGCCTCAAACCTAGCCTGGAAAGACACAACGAAACTGGGAAATAATGCAACTGCTCTGCATAAGAAATAAATAGGAATTTGGGGACTGAGGTGAACAGAAGAGAGAAGAGAGAGCATGAGGGAGGAGCAAAGGAGACAGAGAGGCATGATGGCAGCAGGCTGAACTCTGCAGAGGAAAGGTGGAGAAGGAATTCTGGGTAAGGTGGTGGAGTGCTGGAGGATACTTAAGATATGAACACTGTATCTTAATCAATTATGAGGCTTTGGTGATTCCATGTTAGAATTCTTGTCTTCCACACAAGAGACTCAGGTTAGATTCCCAGTCAATGCAACTCATGCACAGCTACCACCCCGTCTCTCAGTGGAGGCTTGTTTGTTGCTAGGATGCTGAACAGCTTTCAGGGGAGCATCCAGACTACGATGAACTAGGAAGAAAGGCTTAGTGATCTACACCTGAGAATCAGCTAATGAAAGCTCTATGAATCACAATGGTCTGATCTGCATCCAGTCATAGAGATGACACAGGACCAAGCAGAAGTTCATTCCATTGGGCTTGAGATCTCCGTGAGCTGGGAGCCAGCTCCATGGCAGTTAACAGTGATCATCAACGAAGGTTTTGGGGTGTACTACAGTGCAATCTCTGCTTCTTCACATTTTATTAAAAGCATTCTGTACCCACAGCTTCATAGGAAGAGTATTCTGGAGAAGGACAGAATCTGGTAGAAGCTGGTGTTAGGTTGTGTAGGGGTGAAAAAAAAGACATATATCTTTAAATAATAAAATAAGTTCCAAACTGAGCTAATGCTGAGACAGCGTGAATCCAAAAGCCCAAGTTAACCAGAAGAAGCACAAATGCTTCCTCCAAAAATCCCCGGAGAGATTAAGTTTTCTTCCCCAAGTGGACTTGGAAGTATAGGCCAATTTTGTTTGACTCTCCAAGGACAGATTGACTCCAGTTAACATTTAGGTTTTTGCATACTCTGGGCAAGAGACAAAGTCTTTAACATCTGGCAGTTTTTATTTTTATTTATTTATCTTTTTCAGAATGATACTACAAGGTACGTTCAGAGTATTAGGTCCTGTTTTGAAAATGTGTTACTCAGAGAGGTTAAACTGTTTGTCCAAGGTCACATAGCTTGTACTAGTGAAGTGATGATTGAAAGTCAGATTTCTCTGACTCTGATCTTCTTTTATTTTGTCATACTGACTCTACTCATGGGCCAGTGATGGGGGAGAAGGTAGTGGTGGGAGGACTTGAAGCAGTAACACAGTGAACAAAAGGAATCAGGAGACAGAGAAGACACAAGAGTGGGAAGAAGTATTTGATGAAGTGAAGTGATTTCTCTGACCCTTCCCTACTCCTACCTTCCTTCCATTTGCTTGGGTGATTCTGATACAGGCAACATGCTACGGCCAAAAATGACAGCAATTAGTGGGCTCTCCCTCTCTGTTTAACTTTGGGTCCCTATCCCCTTTAAGGAGCAGTTACTTTCTATTTGGCTGAGTGGATATGAGCAGTGTTAATTCTATAATCAGGCCTACCACTCTGCATTCTTGACAAGCATTAGGTGCGGAATCACACTGCTCCAATGAAAACAGCCTTGCCGTAAATCTATCAATGCCCATGTGTAGACCTTTAGGCCTTCTCATGCTTCCAAAATGCTTAAACTGCACACTTAGTATTTAACAGTAGGATCCTGGGCTCCCCGAATGTTTTGTTTTTGCTCAGGGTTGCTCTAGGTTACGCTCTGGTTTATTTATGCTAAATGATGATTCCCCAATGCCTAGAAGTGAAAGCAGGGCTTTGATTCACAAACCTGCTATTTCTTGGTCTTCGCTACACTTTTAAGGCTCCTAGTAATCATCCGTGTGCTGTTTGCATCGTACATAAGTGTTTGGAAATGGCAGCATGGTACACTGGATGGAACTCTGGGCTGCTACCACGGAAGCCTGGTGTGTAGTCCAGGTTCAACACTAAAAAGCTGGTCAAGACATTTTATTTCTCTGGACTTCAGTGTTCTCATTTGCCAAGTGAGGGGCTTGGATGAAATTTGGAAAAAAAAAAAATCCACTGCCATCGAGTTCATACTGACTCATAGCGACGCTTTAAAGGACAGAGTAGAACAGTCCCCTAGAGTTTCCAAGGACTTCCTGGTAGATTTGAACTGCCAACCTTTTGGTTAGTATCCATAGTACTCAACCACTATACCACCAGTGTTTCCAATGATTAGGGATGGCGTATATGCTAGCTTCTTGTCCTGAGCACAGACATCGCAGATGCTACTAATCTCCTGGTTTTATTCTCTAGCAACTGCCTCAAGAAGAATTCTTACTTTTGCACTCAAGGCAGCCCTGACTGATAGATTGGATTTAATGTTATGGAATGACATCTCTTTTGACACTCAGAGCAGAAATGGCCCACCTTCTTGGTTCAATTTATTCCCTTGCTCCAAGGGCAGACTGCATCAGACCTATGCCAGACACACAGGGATCTATCCGGATCCTAATTTTATCCAGGATGCTTTTATCCAGGATGCTGTCATCTTCTTTAATAGCAGTCACGGATTACATCCCGCCTAAAATGTGTGTATCAATTTGACAGGGCCATGATTCCCCATACTGTGTGATTGTCCACCATTTTCTCATCTGATGTGATTTTCCTATCTGTTGTAAATCCTGCCACTATGATGTTAATGAGGAAGGATGGGCCGCAGTTGCTTTTGTGAGACAGGGAAATGGGACAGTGGGACTGATGTATACCAGATACAATGTGAAACACGAGAGATGAGATAATAAACATTTGAAACAAAACAACCCCGTCTTGTCTTTGCTACATCCTTGATAAATGAATTAAGTTACTTAGAATAGCTAACCAGTGTCCTTGAGTTGTTTTTGCAGAAGCTGCCTTGCTAGAAACAGTTTGCTGAGCATAGTAGAAAGAGAAACCCCTTGACCGCTACATGGCCTTTCACTAGGAATGCCTGGGAGTCCTGATTCTCTTTGAGGATTCGAACAGGGGGAGCAAGAAACCACACAAGAGCAACAAACTCTGCTGCAAAATTCATGTTGGTGCCCAGCTTTGCACACAACCTCATTAGCTTTTTCCCATCCACTTGTCTAAAAACGACATCCCTTTCTCAGAAAACTGTTGAATAAGCATAACTGCCTGCTTGGAGTTAAGACTATAAAGCTTCCAATCTCTTTCTCCATGGGGAGGCAGACTTCGGAGAAAAATATCAACTCTGTCTCCTGTGTACTGGTGCATAATAAAATCTCTTCTCATCACACCCCTGTTTGTGTCAGGCAGCCTGAACCCTGCTTAGATTTGCAGTAATGTTAGTGAGTCAAGACTTGATCTACGAGATTGGGTTATGTATTGAGAAAACCTCTTTTGAGAAGTGGAAGACAGAAGCAAGCAGAGAGGCAAGGAGACCTCATACTACCAGAAAGCAGTGCCTTGAGCACGGCGTATCATTTGGACCCAGGTCTCCACAGGGAGAAACTCTGAGTCTAGAGCTAGATGATGAGATGGCTGGAAGAGACAGAAAGCTTTCCCTTGGAGCCCAGTGCTCTGAATTTGGACTTTTAGCCTACTTTACTGTGAGGAAATAAGCTTTTATTTGTTAAAGCTATCCACTTTTAGTGTTTCTATTACAACAGCACTAAATGATGCAGACGATAGCTTTTGTGGGAATTTTATAGGGCTTCCTGTTGGAATATTCTGTGGATTTAACCTTAAACTGCTCAAAAAGCCTTTGTCTCCATTTTCTTTCAGCAGTAGAAAAAAATAAAGCCTGTTGCTGTTGAGTCAATTCCCAACTCTTAGTGACTGTATAGAACCGAGTAGAACTGATTCACAGGGTTTCAAAGAGTGCCAGTAGATTTGAAATTAGCTCTTAACCACTACACAGCCAGGCTTTCCTTCAACAGTAAAATAGAGGAACATTAGATTTTAAGGTTTAAGATAGGACATTACCATTGAGATTATCAGCTGATTGCTAATAACAATCTAAACTAAAAACCAAACCCATTGCCAGTGAATCAATACCAGCTCATAGTGATGCTGTAAGACAGAGTAGAACTGCCTGACAGGATTTCCAAGGTTATAAATCTTTTTGGAAGCTGACAGCATCATCTTTCTACCACAGAGCTGCTGGTGAGTTTAAACCACAGAACTTTCAGTTAGTAGCCACTGTGCCCACGTTTATTGATGACTTACGATGGAGCAGTCACTGTGCTAGGAGCTTTTCATGAATTAGCTTCTTTAATACCAAAAACAATTTGGCAATGGCTTGGACTACCAGTGACTTTGAAGTTGGTGTATCTGATGAACCTTTTTCCCTCCACCGTGCTCACCTGGTAGATTCCCACAATGGGTCTTTTGTCTTTGCTTCTGTACTTGAATTGTTGAGAATTCCAAGAGAAATCCCATCACCAACTGATAAACTTAATCTTGTAGCAAAGCTTGCCAATTACATTGGCACTGGGCAGCTGCCTCACTCTTTGTCCTTTCTACCCCTTACCTCCCTTCTCTTCTCTCAAATTTCTTTCCAAGTCTCTATGTTCACACACTAAACAGATCTTTTCATCCATGACTTCATCAGAATAATTAGAAAACTGAAGAGATAGATAGATGCATAATGCATTTAATGGCACAATGCTTAAGTACTTGGCTGCTAACAAAACATCAGTGGTTAGAGCCCACCCCTTTGTTCTTTCTGTGGGAGAAAAGACCTGACAATATGTTCCTGTAAAGATTACAGCCTGGCAGTTCTGCTCTGTCATATAGGGTCACTCTGACACGGAATAAACTCTACTACACCCAACAATACCTCTTTCCCAGACTAATCTCACTGTAAGAGGAAGAGTCTTTCTTCTTGATCAAAATCCATCTCCTACTAAACTCCTAATCCTGTATTCTTCCATCCGTTTGGGGCCTCAGTCCCTTGTTATTCCTTGTCTCTCTTATATTATGAACTTCATTCTACTCATTTCTCCTAGTTAGCCTATAAAGAGGCTGAGAACTTGCCAATCCTAAACAATTCTCCCTTGATCCTATATGCCTACATATATTTCTTTTCCTTCCCAGGCAAATTGCTTGGAAGATTAATCTACTGTATCTGTTTTCTAAGCTCTTACTCCATCCACTGGGAACTGGATTAGCTTCCCTCCGTCTCCTCACTCCATGGCTCAACTGTTTTGTCAGAGGTCATTGATGAACTACATATTATTAAACCCAGGGGATACTATTCAGTATTTCTTTTTAAGCACATCAGTATCATCAGAAAATCAACTTGAAACTTTCTACTTTCTTTTATTCCCCACCCCCAGATACTCTTCCTATCTTCTTAGATATTTTTCTCTCTTATAACTTTATAACTTCTATGCTTCTGCCTGATCTTCAAATGTTGGTGTCCTCTAGGCCTCCTACTCTTTTTGCCTATCCTGTCCTTCCTGGATCAACTCACTGTCTCCCATGGTTTTTAGTAACAACTGTATGCATATGGCACCAACCTCTTAGCTCAATTGCTGGTTCATATGTCTAGATGACTTCTGTTCATCTCCATTTGGACATCTACAGCACTTTAGTCAGCAAGTCTAAGTTTAAAGGGCCTCCATTCTTCCCACATCTCCCTTTTTCTTCTGACCCCTAACCCTACTCTAGCTCCAGAATATTCTAGATGACCACTGGCACTTCCATCCACTCCTACCATAAATCTTAGCGTTATCCTAAAATCCTTCTCAATGACTCTTCACTTTCAAATAATCACAGACACTGTTCCAGTTTTCATCTCAGTTTCTTAAATTTGACCCTTTTTTCTCATCCCCTAATTTAGGCACCCATATTCTCTCACATGGAACTTGCCACCTCCCCAGTTAATCTCCTTACCTCCAGCCTAAAACCACTGTTAAATCCTTTTCAATTCTGCAGCCACACTGACCTTTAAAACACCAATCTGACTACATCCCTTTCCTCCCTAAAATCCTTCAGTGCCTATAATTGCTTATAGCATAGAGACCAATTGTCAGAGCACAGTGAGCAGCAGAGCATAAAGGTTAAAAGTTAGAAGGCTGAATTTTCTTGCTGGATTTAAATTCCAGCTGTATAATCCGTGACTTTGGGAAAATTCCTTAATCTCAATGCCTATTACATTTTATGTGTAATGTGATAGAGTTGTTGTTAGAATTAAATAAAATAATTCATGTGAAACTCTATGTTTTGCTGGATTGTATATATAGTAGCAGTACCATTATTGCTACTTCTATTGTCACTATTTTTGTTCATGCTGTTCCTTCTGCCAGACGTCTCATCTTCCATCACTGCCCTTGCTACCCCTCCTCAACCCCGGCCTCTCTTTGTGTGACTGTCTCTCACATGCACGTGAGCGCACGCACACACACACTAACTTCACCCTCACCAACCTCCATAAGCCTACTTCAAACCCTAAAACTGGCTGGGAAGCCCCTTCTCTGCATTCTCGTAACACCCCGTGCTTAGCTCTTTTGTAGCATCATGATTCAGGATTCACCTGGCTACTTTATTTATCTCACCCCTTGACTGAGAGTACAAGGGAAAGATGGGCATAGTTCCTGATACAGAAACACTGTTCAATAAGTGTTGTTGAGAAAATAAATCCACAAATAAATAAATGGATTTTAAAACATAACTGTAAGTCCTTGATGTGGAGGAAGCTCTTTCTTTCTCTGCCTTCGCTCTGCCTTACTGTAGGATGTCTTTACTGCTGACCCCAGCGCTTATCTAGATAACCAATGCCCATGGCATCCCTTCTGTCTCAGCTGGAAGATGAAGGGTGGCAGCATTTCTTTCTTCTTTCTCTAACACCCTGAAGTCCCCTCTAGCCTTGTGGACGTGACTATGAACAAACTCATAAATTTCCCATGAGTGAGAGGTCCCAGGAACCCTGAGTACAGATTAGACAGTGATGGGTTAAATCCTAGCCCAAAGAAAAACCGGCTCAGAGGGAAAGGGGAAGGTTGAAAAAAATACAAATGACCCTTAGAAAATGTTTTAGAATTTGCTAGTAAACTAATCATTTTAAAATATTAACCTAGTCTCTGCCATTCTAGCCAATCTACTGTCTTTTCATTAAATATACAAGGTCAACATCCAAATGAGAACCGGTCTTTGGGTTTTACAATAAAATGGTAGGTTCAGAGGCTGAGAAGAGCTCATCATTTTTGATTAGTTTCAGACTTCACTGAGTTTTATTTGGGCCAGATAATCCAAATCTTTATTAAGCGAACTGGAACTGGCAGCAACAACTGCAGGGGTAGCGGCATCTGTGGCAGGGTGCATGTGTGGGACCCTGGGGGCACAGTGGTTAAGAGTTCCACTGCCAACCAAAAGGCCAGCAGGTCAAATCCACCAGCCACTCTTAGAAACCCTATAGGATGTTCTATTCTCTCCTAGAGATTTGCTACGAGTCAGAATCAACTTGAAGGCAATGGGTTTGGGTGTGTTTGTTTGTTTTAAAGCCACACATGCATGGAGGTGTATTATTCCTGCACACCTGTACACCAGGGTGGCCCGTTGTGCCTCCGGGAGGGGGCGTGTAGCACTAGTATGTGATAATGTGAGAGAGAGGGATGAAGTTTTCAGAGGTACAAGCTCTCCCAGAAGACCAGGGATAGCTTCTTTGTCACTCTTCTCCTGAAGCCCAGCCCCCGCAAGGCTTGCCTGCCTGAAGGTAATTTTACTCAATCTTGGCAGTCTTCCAAGATAGACTTAAGTAAGCAAGGATCAAGCCACTCACAACCTTAATTAGTCTACACATAAATAATGGATTGCCAGATTAGTTGAGAACATACAGGAGGGATGTGAGAGCAATAAAACCAACCTTCCTTAAGTGGCCCCTTCCTTCAATGAACTCCTCTTTCTCTAGGCAGAATGTCTGTGTAAGGTGCCATGGGGACACTCAGGTAGTACATTTCTCATTCATTTATTCATTCACCCCCACACATTCTCACTAAACCCTTCTGACAACAACACAGGATGCTAGATGCTGTGGGGGTAGGCAAAGAGGAAACCAACAAGAATTCTGTCTTTTTGAGACAGCTAGAAAGGACAAGAAAACGGGATGAACTGACACTGGGAAGTAGGGGTGGAAAGGCAAGAGTGGTGATACATTATGGGGATTGCAAACAATGTCACCAAGCAGTCTGTGTATAAAGTTTTGAATTAGAAACTGATTTGTACTGTAAACTTTCACCCAAAGCACAATAAAATAAACAAAAAAAACTTTGTCTTTTAATCATTCAGTTACAAGGTAGATTTCCATACATAGAAGTGAAAATTGACTATTGGTTTATCAGTAAGTAGAGCACTTGGCTTGGCATATGGCCAATAGTCTTTTTCAAGGAGGTTCATAACAAAAATCTCCTACTCTATATGCTCTGCTTACAATGTGACCTTGACATGGTTCTCATCCATTGCCACTGCCTATGAACTTGACAGTATTACACCTTTGTCAATAGACTGAAGACCTCTGTGTCTGCCTTAAGCAGTAGTAGAGCACAGAAATGAGTCTATATGACTCCTGAGGCTAGATAAAAATGCCATACACCTTCACTTTGTGCCTTTTGGGGTACCCTCTTGAACCCAGCCACCGTGTTGTGAGGAAGCCCAAATCAGCCCAGGCCACATATATCTTGTCAGCTGGTCAACAGCCAGCATCAACCAACCACCAGGTACATAAGTACAAGTGATTCCTGCACTCCTGCAAAGTCCCTCCAGACGTGGTAGAGGAGAAACAAGCCATCCTACTGCATGTTTTTTAGATTCATAACTCACAGAATCTGGGAGTAATCACATGGACTTAATAAACTGGCTGTTCTTGAGTTGCTAAGTTTGGAGATAATTTGTAACTCAGAAAGGGCAAATGAAACAGCACTGTGGGGAAAAAGAGTTCTCTAGGTTTTCTACTTCTTTCACTCAGTGACCATCAAGTCTACCCAAGCCTATATGAAAAATTTCCCTTGCATCTGTTCCTTCTCTTCATTTCTATCACTATTGTCTTTCTTAGAAAATGCTCTCTATCTGGTCTTCCTGCCTCTGGTCTCATCCCCCTCCAGTGCATTCTTCCCATACTGTCTGCTTTATAATGCTCAGATCTGAACAAGCTATGCTCCTCTGGCTCTTACGTCATGTTTTGAACCTGGAGTAGCCATACACCCGGGGAACATTCAGAAGTTAGGGGAACCAGAAGATGAAAGTGGCAAGTCCTTGTTTTACTCAACAGGAAGTGATTTTAGACATTTTTATATTAAAGCAAAGATGGATAAATTATACCCTAAAACCAAAATTGGCAAGCATTTTAAAGTTAAAACTAAGATTTCAGGGAAATTTCTCTTTCAGGAAGGACTTTCTGAGACAGCTGGCTGTACCATTCTACTCACTTTCCTCTGCCCTTCATAGTAAGTTCTGTGAGGAAAGTTGGAGACAAGCTGCCCCTAAGTTGGTAGTAGTAGTGGACTGAGACGAAGCTCAAGGAGCCCCAGGGTAGCACAAACATTAGGCACTAACTGAACGGCTGCTGGCACAAACCTCAACCAGAGGTACCACGGAAGAAAGACTCAGCCATCTGTTTCTGAACTCTCACAGCTTGGAAACCCTACAGGCAGCAGTTCTATCTGGCATACACAGGGTCAGCATGAATCAGAGTCATAACATTGGCAACTGGTATGATTTGGGGTTTTTTGAAATGGAGCACAGTATTTATGGTCTTCCACACTCTCCCTAACCCACACTCTCAGTCTGGCTTCTTGTTGGTAAGCCTAGACAAGAGCTGCTGAGTGGGTGTCTCCACACACTTGCAAAGGCATCTGCCTGGAGAAAGGAGAAAATTTGGAAGACTCAAATCTTTTTTCTCTGACTCTGGAATATGCCATAGTCTTTTATGCCTCCACGGTCTTGTGCTTACTATATTCTATCTTGGGAAACACTTTGTTTCTTCCATATGCTGTTCAAATGTCTCTGTGAGGGTTTTCCTAACTTCTTTGTGGGACAAATTGCTGTCTTTCGTGTGTTCCAATAACACTTTGTTCTTACAGTATTAACCACAGAGTAGACTGTGTGTGTAGCTGTCTGGACCACCAGACTTGGAGCTCCTCAAGGACCAAAATGATGTTTGTTTTTCAAAACTCCTCTCTACCCCTTAGCTGCCCACCTCATTTTCTACCTGACTGAGCACAGTGTTTCTTAAACCACTGGATATCAGTTATTGTTTCTTGAAGCAAGTTACTCTATTTACTTACATTTATATGTACACGAATAAATAGCTACAGAGAGCTGGTCCTCAGGCCCGGCACCTCTTGGATACATCTAGATGGGCTATGGGTTCTTCAGGAGGGTGATCCCTTACTGGCTCTAGGACTCAGTTTATATGAGATGTGTAACTCCAGTTCTCTTAACCTACCATTATCAGGATCATGTTCATACCTGAAGCATATCATGACTAGAAAAGAGGTGAGTTCTCGAGCCAGTAAGGGATCACCTTCCTGTAGAATCTGGAAGCCCATCCAGATGCAGCCAGGAGGTCCCTGGTCTGAGGACTAATTCTTTGTAACTATTTATTTGTGTAAATAAATAGACGGCAGTGGGCTTGGGTTTTTTTTTGGTTGGAGTTACATATGGATTCCCTGGGTGGTGCAAATGGTAAACATGCTTGGCTGCTAACTAAAAGTCTGGACACTGGAGTCTACCCAGGGATGCCTTAGAGGAAAGGCCTGGCAGTCTGTTTCTCAAAAATCAGCCACTGGAAACCCTTGGGAGTACACTTCTACTCTGGTGCACATTGTTGGGGACGGTGAAGTCATCGGGAGTCAGAATCAATTCAGTGCCAACTGATTTACTGGTAGCTGGTACACAGCTAGTTGCTTTCTTCATTAGGGGAGAAAGCAATCCCTGCCTCTCCGAAGTCCCACGAGTAGGCTGTGTAGACATGGCTTGAGTGAGAAGCAGATAACGCTAGATCACCCCTAGCCACAAAAGAGCTCTTCCCCTGCCTGTCCTAATGTCTATAGTTCTACCACTGGAGATTCGTTCCTCCCTGCTCAAGGTTTTTTAACTTTTAAGAGTTCCCGATTATAATGCAAATACTCCTCCGAGAGGGGAGAAATTTAAACTACCACCTCACTAAAGATTCAGTGATAGACTGAGAGCAGTGGCTGTTAAAGAAACAGGACAAAGGTAGGAACAATTCTGTTGAAAAGAAAGAAAGAAAGAGGCTCTGTTCACCAAATTGTATCAGTGCATCAAAAAGCCCTCTCTCTGCTTGCTTTGTCTGTATCTGGGGCTGGCTGCTATGCAACATAATGGGGGTTAATTCCAGGGCTCAGAGCACTATCTGGGAATTGGAAGTTTCTACCAGGAGAGAGAAAGAGGGTGAACTCAGGTTTGATGCTCCTGAACAACCTCCTCTTTTTTCCTGGAAAATGGAAGCTTCCCCCTTTCAGGATTCCAGAGGTGAGAAAACATGAAAATGAGGTGAAAAGATGGGCTTTTTTTTTGTATCCTTGCAAAACAAACAAGGGCTTTTAGTAAAATTTCAAACATTGGTAAATACCATACGAAGTCTCAGCTTTGGGGAGTTAGAGGCAAAGACCTGGGGAAGGGAGCAGAGGGTTGCATTTCTGTGAGATGTTTCTATGCTGCCTGCCAGCCTTGTTAGTTTTCAAAATTGCTTTAAGAATACATGTCAGCTAAGGGAAGTGCCCCACCTAACTGGAACCCTTAGAACACAGTGGCATCTTGGAGATTAACCCTTTTAACCATCATTTCAGAGAGGTGAAGTATCCCACAGGATGCAGCAAGTTAGTGGTCAGGGCACTATGAACGCACTGTCTACCTGTCCTGACTCCCTGCTCTGGACTCCAGCAAGGAGGTGCTGGTCTTCCCTTTTTTGGAGCTGAGGCACATTGCTTCTTCTCCCTTCTTTCAGGGACTTTGATGTTCCTGGAAGGGGACAGTGGTGGTTCATTTGCAGGGTTCTCACCTTCCACACAGGAGACCCAGGTTCAATTTGTTCCACTGTGCGCTGGGTCTCCATGAGCCAATCCTTTTAACCAGGACTGTTTATGTGCTGAACTGTCTGTCGTATGTTCAAACAGAACCCAGGAAAGTTATTGTTTTGGTTGCTTTTGTGTTATGGACCTTAAGGACCCTAGTCTTGTGTTGCCATCCTTGGCATTCAGCTGCAGAGGATCAAATCAGCAACTCTGCCAACAAAAGAGAGGGAAAGAAGCGTCTGCCTCTTCCCATCCAATCTCCCCATGATCCAGGAGCTGGGCTGAGTTACATAGAATTCTTTTGGTGGTGGAAGTTTACCCTAGTTCAGCAGCCTGTGTGGTGGTGATTGATCAGTGTGTGTCCCTATCCTGATGACTCAAGAGCTGTGAGAAGTTGAGCTGTTTATACAAGGTCACTTTATTAGCAGGGAAATCACTCTTATGATAAATGAGCATCCTGATGCTGCAGTAGCTGCTTCTCTTTCTCCTTTCTGCTCTGAAAAGTGTTTTTGGAAGTCATAGCTGCTGTGTGCTTACCAGCTTCGTGCCTTGTTAGTGCTAGGGACCACTGCACCTGGAAGCTCACCCTTCGTCTTTGAGCTTCAGTCCTCACTGGTCAAGCACAAGGTCCATCACAAGGAAAAGGTAATTGTGATCCTTTTCACAAGGCTTCCTCTGTGGGAGCTTGCCAGTGGCTCTAACATAGCACGTCCTTTTTACGCACTCCAACCCCAAAACCAAACCCAGTGCCATCAAGTTGATTTGGGCTCATAGGGATCCCAAAGGGTTTCCAAGGCTGTAAGTCTCCATAGAAACAAATTGCCCCATCTCTCTCCCACAGACTAGCTAGTGTTTTTGAACTGCTCACCTTCTGATCAGCAGTCAGCAGCTTTAATGGTTGTGCTACCAGACTTCCTTTTTATGAACCAAAAGGTGAAATCTCAGAGTCCCTGTGTGGTACAGGGAAACGCTGGTGGCATAGTGGTTGAGTGCTACATCTGCTAACCAGAAAGTTGTCAGTTCAAATTCCCCAGGTGCTCCTTGGAAACTCTATGAGGGAAGTCCTACTCTGTCTATAGGGTCGCTATGAGTCAATACCGGCTCAACCACAATGGATTTGGGTTTTGGTATAGTACAAATGGCTAACGTGCTTCGCTGTTAACCAAAGGTTAGTGATTCCAGCCCACCTAGAAATGCCTCAGAAGAAAGACTTGGTGATCTCCTTCCAAAAAAATTAGGCAGTGAAAACCCTATAGAGCACAGTTCTACTCTGAAACGCATGGGATCACTATAAGTTGGAATCAATTCAGTGGCAACTGATTTCTGATACACAGGATTTCCTATCAGTCATGTAGTTTCTTAAATTTGTACAGCTCTTTACAGTTTACCGTGATTTTCTCCATTCTTTACAGTAAGGCTTTTTTTTTTTTTACCAGCACTTTCTGAGTAGAGGGTCCAAGAGAAGTGTTACTGTATTTATTCCTATCTTAGAGAGAAGAAAACTGGAAGTCAGATGCAGGGTTGACGTTAAGGAATAGGGCATTTGATCCGAAACCACAGTTCATGGGCTTTAGACACAGAAAGACTTAGATTCAAATCTTGGCTACTATTTACTGGCCAAATGGCCTTGGAAGATTAAGTCCTTTTATTTTATTTTTTTAACTGTGAAACAGAGATAATAAAGTTGTTATCTCTTCATAGGACTTTTATAGATTAAAAAGCTAAAGAATGCCTAAAATCGCCTAAACGCTATGAGTCAGAACAATCAGATCCCTTTCACATAAGTCACCATGAGTTAGAGGTTAACTTAATGGCAGCTAACAACAAGTACAGTGTTAATCTGGAAAGAAAGTATAAAACTAGATGACATAAAAGTACCCCTCAAAAGACTTTTGGTAGGATGGTACATCTGCCTATGGTCTCTCCTACACCTGGAGGCCTGAACCCCTGAGGGTTTTGGGGGCTCCTATTCTAATTTCATCAAGCAGAGAAGGGATAGCTGTGTCTACAAAGTGGACTTTGTCTATAAAGTTGGGTGTCTCAATACTGTACTTTCCAGGACAAATGGAGCAACCAAAGGTCTGCAGAGTAGAAGGCTGATTGGCAGAGAAAGGTAGATGCTTACATTACTTGAAATAGTCCCAAAGACTCCACCAAAAGCCAAACCCATTGCTGAGGGGTCAATTCCAAATGCGATAGCATAGAACTGTTCCATAGTGTTTCCAAAGCTATAGATCTGTACAAGAGCAGACTACCATATCTTTTACCCATGGTGTAGCTGCTGGGTTTGAACCGTCAACCTTTCTTTAAGTCAAGCAGCTGAATGCTTAGCTACTGTACTACTAGTGCTCCTTAAACACTCCACAGACTCACCAAATTCTGAACCAAAGAGCTACTGAGGTGAGTAAGGAAGGTTGCTGGTCTAAGCAGAATAGCACTGTGGGTAGTTGGACATATTTTTTCATAATAATTCCTGCCTTTCTTTTCTACTAGCTGTATTATAAGAATCAAATGAGGGGGCGGAGTCAAGATGGCCGACTAAGCTCACGTCTCCTTCTATCCCTTTCGAAACCAAGACCTCAATTGACAATCAAACAGAGCCTTCTGAGCACCTAATCAGCCTCAGGACACGGCACAGGGCTGTTAATTGGGACTTCATACCACTCAGCGAAAATTCTCCTCTCTCTCACTGACTCCTGCTCCTGGCTAGCCCCGGCTCTCACGGACGGAAGGTAAACGCACCATTTT
The DNA here is from genome assembly GCA_028571685.1 of Heterohyrax brucei. Classification (NCBI taxonomy): domain Eukaryota; kingdom Metazoa; phylum Chordata; class Mammalia; order Hyracoidea; family Procaviidae; genus Heterohyrax; species Heterohyrax brucei. The sequence goes on from CM053145.1 coordinate 35,410,236, forward strand.
GACTTTTTTTCCTCTGTCTCGGCGGGCAGGCGGAGCTGGGCCTTGCCGGGTGGCTGGACTCAGACACGCTGCTGGGGGGATAGGCAGGCGAAATTCCCATATTCTGAGAGCCAGGCTCGGGACTCTGTTAATCTAGATGTTTTGAGCCTTTCGTTTTATAGCTGCCTCAGTGGGGTTTGTGGGGAACTCCGTGGTCACGGTGCGGGACGCCATGTTGGTACCGAGATTTTAGCGGGACCTCGTTCTTAGCCTGGGAGCCAGCGCCTGCAAACGGGACAGCACTTCTGTGTCAGAAAAGTAGTGATTTTGCACAGTGCTGCCTACGTTGGGGGCCCTGCAACAGAAGCAGAGGAATCGCTGCCTCTCGGCACCTTTAGCCCCCCTGTCTGCTGCCTGTGTGGAGGCCGCCATCTTGGATACGCTGGCCGCAGCTGGACCTAATTCTTAGCTTGGGAGCCAGAGCCTGCCCACAGGAGAGCGCTTTTCTATCACAAAACCAGTACTCGACACAGTGTTGGATAAGGCTAGGCCCTGTCAGCAGAGGCCACCAGGGCACTAGCAGTGCTGTATTCTGAACTAGTTTGTTATCATCTGGGGTTGGATACAGTGGCACTTACTTGGTCAGATGGGAAGAGGGACCTCTACACCTGAAAACCTAACTGACTTGTGAACTGGTCAGATACCTTTTGCTTTACATTTGAAGACAGCCTAGAGAAACATTTGCAATCCATCCTCACAGTACCTCTTCCAGCCTCTATATACTCACATGGGACCCAAAAAGCAACAGACAATTGTGGCATACAAGCAATCACTCATGGCTTCAGAAGGCTCCCAAACAAAGCAACCAAGGAGTTTTCCAGATGAAGAAACTTTTATGAAAGCACCAGGAAGTGAGTACAAATTGATTATATTCAGGGCCCTTCTAGACCTTATACAAAATGCAGCAGAACAAAATGAAAAATTAAGCAAGTTGTTCGATCTGATGGAACACCAGTACTCTGAAATCCAACAGATCAAGAAGAAAATCAAAGACATAGAAACTTGCATGCAAAGCCAAGAAAACAGAATGGAACAAATGGAAAAAAGAATTTCTGACTTGGAAGACAGAGCTACTGATGCCAGTGTCTATGAGCAGAAATCAGAAAAAAGAAACAAGAAAAATGAAGAAACATTAAGAAGCACGTGGGACTCTATTAAGAGGAACAACCTTCGATTAATTGGAGTCCCTGAACAGGGTGAGACATCTGAGAACACAGAGAGTATTGTTGCTGAGCTGCTGACAGAAAACTTCCCAGAAATCATGAAGGAAGAGAATATAGACATCTCAGATGCATATCGTATGCCACCCAATATAGATCTCAAAAGAAAGACTCCAAGACATATTATAATCAAGCTTAACAAAATGAAACATAAGCAGCAACTCTTAAAGGCAGCAAGACTCAAGGCAAAGCTAACATTCAGAGGGAAACCCTGTAGGCTCTCGTCAGATTTCTCAGCAGAAACCATGCTGGCACGGAGACAGTGGCACGACACATTCAAAGTCTTGAAGGAGAAGAACTTCCAACCAAGAATTATATATTCTGCAAAACTGTCTTTCAAACAGGAAAATGAAATTAAGACATTTCCAGATAAACAGAAACTCAGAGACTTTGTAAAAACCAAACCCAAACTGCAAGAAATACTGAAAGAAGTTCTTGGCTTGGGCTTAGAAGAACAAAACCACTAACTTTATATTTCAGAACGACACACTACTCAATACTCATTTAGGGAAGGCTCCAAAGTAAATCACAGCTTTGATTTGGAAAGAAGCAATCCAGTGATCATCATGAAAACTATGGTGTCATCATAATAAAAGAGGGATGTACTGCAGTCGTTATAGTCCTTCCAGATGGAGAGGAAGATGACCAGACTGGTAGTAATTAAAATTGGGTTTATAAATAGTTTATTAAGGGGGTTCATAGGGGCAGCTGTAAAGCACAACAAAGATGTATCATACCATTTCAAGAAATCTAACACACGAGTCTCAACAACTATAAAACCAGCTCTGAAAAAGGTGAAAAATCAACTCACAAAAAAGAGTGTCTCAGAACAGACTAATAAGAAGAACAGAGAAAACATCAACATAAAAATAAACATATCACAATGGCAGCAGTGAACACATACCTATCAATAATTACATTGAATGTGAATGGACTGAATGCTCCAGTAAAGAGACACCGAGTGTCATCTTGGATCAAAAGACACGACCCATCCATATGCTGTCTACAAGAAACTCACTTGAGACCTAAAGACAGGAACAAACTGAAAATTAAAGGATGGAAGAATATATATCAAACTAACAATGAACAAAGAAGAGCAGGGGTGGCAATTCTAATCTCAGACAAAATCAACTTTAATGTCAAATCCACCATCGTGGACAAAGATGGACACTATTTATTGCTGAAAGGTTCAGTACACAAGCAAGACTTAACTATATTAAACAGTTATGCACCTAATGTCAGAGCACCTAAATATATCGAAGAAACACTGACTACGCTCAAAAGAGAGTTAGATGACTCCACAATAATAGTGGGAGACTTTAACACTCCACTCTCATTACTAGACAGATCATCTAGAAAAAAGCTCAGTAAAGATACAGAAGACCTCATTGACACAATTAACCAACTAAACCTCATTGATATATACAGAACTTTACACCCCTCAGCAGACAACTACACCTTCTTCTCCAGTGCACATGGAACATTCTCCAGAATTGACCACGTGATAGGCCATAATGCAATGCTCAACAAAATCCATACCAATGAATTATTGCAAAGCATCTTCTCAGATCATAAAGCCATCAAAGTTGAAATCAATAGCAGAAAAAACAGAGATAGAAAGTGGAACTCTTGGAAACTGAACAACATCTTGCTCAAAAAAACATGGGTTATAGAGGAAATCAGGGATCAATTAAAGAAATTCATGGATTCCAATGAGAACGAAAACACTTCCTACCAGAACCTATGGGATACAGCCAAAGCAGTGCTCAGAGGTCTGTTTATCTCCATAAATGCACACATCGGGAAGGAAGAAAGAAACCAAATCAAGGAACTAACTCTACAGCTTGAACAAACAGAAAGAGAACAACAGAGGAACCCCTCGGGCACCGGAAGAAAGGAGATCATAAAGATTAGAGCAGAGCTAAATGAATTAGAGAATAGAAAAACAATTGAAAAAATTGAAAACACCAAAAGCTGTTTTTTTGAAAAGATCAACAAAATTGATAAACCACTGGCTAAACTTACTAAAGAAAAGCAGGAAAGGAAACAAATAACCCAAATTAGAAATGAGAGGGGAGTTGTCACCACAGATGCAACAGAAATCAAAAACATCATAACAGAATACTATGAAAGACCGTACTCTAACAAATTTGAAAACCTAGGGGAAATGGACCAATTCCTTGACTCATTCCACCTAACCAAATTATCACAACGTGAAGCAGAACAACTTAATAAACCCATCACAAAGGAAGAGATTGAAAAGGTCATCAAAACACTGCCAATCCAAAAAAGTCCGGGCCCAGATGGCTTCACCGCAGAATTCTACCAAGCATTTAGAGAAGAGTTATCCCCAATACTACTGAAACTATTTCACAGTATAGAAAGGGATGAAGTACTCCCAAACTCATTCTATGAAGCCAGCATAACCCTAATACCTAAGCCCGGGAAAGATCCAACAAAGACAGAGAACTACAGGCTGATATCACTCATGAACTTAGATGCAAAAATCTTCAACAAAATTCTTGCCAACAGAATACAACAACATATCGAGAAAATAATCCATCATGACCAAGTGGGATTCATACCAGGGATGCAAGGCTGGTTCAACATCAGGAAAACAATTAATGTGATTTACCACATAAATAACACAAAAGACAAAGATCACTTGATTTTGTCCATTGATGCTGAAAAGGCATTTGATAAAGTCCAACACCCACTGATGCTAAAAACTCTTAGCAAAATGGGCATAGACGGCAAATTCCTCAACACAATAAGGGCCATTTATACAAAGCCAATTGCCCACATCATCCTGAATGGAGAGAGACTGAAAGACTTTCCCCTGAGATCAGGAACTAGACAAGGATGCCCACTGTCACCTCTCCTATTCAACATTGTGCTAGAAGTTCTAGCCAGAGCAATTAGACAAGACGAAGAAATAAAGGGCATCTGCATCGGCAAAGAGGAAGTTAAAATCTCCCTGTTCGCAGATGATATGATTGTATATGCAGAGAACCCCAAGGAATCTATAAGTAAGTTACTCAAACTGATAGAAGAGTTCAGCAAAGTCTCAGGATACAAGATAAACATAAATAAATCAGTCAGATTCCTTTATACCAATAACGAGACTGTTAAAGAGGAAATTATCAAATCTATAGCATTTGTGATAGCCCCTAAGAAGATAAAGTACCTAGGAATTAATCTAACCAGAGAAACAACAGACCTTTACAAAGAGAACTACAAGCCCTTACTACAAGAAACTAAGAGAGACTTAGATAAATGGAAAAATCTACCCTGCTCATGGATAGGAAGACTTAACATTGTGAAAATGTCTATTTTACCCAAAGCAATTTATTTATATAATGCAATCCCAATACAAGTTCCAGCATCATTTTTTAATGAGATGGAGAAACAAATCACCAATTTTGTTTGGAAAGGGAAGAAGTCCCGGATAAGTAAGGTACTACTAAAGAAGAAGAACACACTGGGAGGCCTTTCATTACCCAACCTTAGAACATACTACACTGCCACAGTGGTCAAAACAGCCTGGTACTGGTACAAGAACAGACAGATTGATTAATGGAGCAGAACTGAGACCCTAGAGATGACACCATCTGCCTATGAACAGTTGATATTCGACAAAGGCCCTAAGACATTAAACTGGGGTTAAAACAGTCTCTTCAACAAATGGTACTGGCAAAATTGGTTATCCATCTGCAGTAAACTGAATCAAGATCCATATCTTACACCTTATACAAAAACCAACTCCAACTGGATAAAAGATCTAAATATCAAACCTAAAACGATAAAGCTCATCGAAGAAAAGGTAGGAACAACAATGGAAGTTTTAATACACAATGAGGACAGACTCCAAAATCTGTCAAAGAAACCTCAATCAACAGAAGAAAAAGTAGATAAATGGGAACTATTAAGAATCAAACACTTTTGCTCATCCAAAGACTTTATTAATAGAATTAAAAGAACACCCACAGAGTGGGAAAAAATATTTGGCAACTCTATGTCAGATCGACGCCTGATCTCCATAATCTATAAGATACTACAAAATATCAATAAGAAGAAGATAAACCATCCAATTAAGCGATGGGCAAAGGAGATGGACAGATACTTCACTAAAGAGGAGATCCAGGCGGCCAAAAAACACATGCGGACATGTTCACGATCTTTAGTTGTTAAAGAAATTCAAATCAAGACAACAATGAGATACCATCTCACCCCAACAAGATTGGCCATGATCCAGAAAACACAAAACAACAAATGCTGGAGAGGCTGTGGAGAAAGTGGAACCCTCCTACACTGTTGGTGGGGTTGCAAAATGGTCCAGCCTCTTTGGAAGGCAATCTGGCGCTTCCTTTAAAAAATGGATATCGATATACCATTTGACCCAGTAATTCCACTACTTGGAATATATCCTACAGATTCAAGGCCTTTCATAACAACGGACACATGAACCAGAATGTTTATCGTGGCACAGTCCACAATAGCAAAAAGGTGGAATCAACCCAGATGCCCAACAATAGAGAACGGATAGGTAAACTGTGGTACATATACTCAATGGAGCACTACGCAATGATAAAGAATAATGATGATTCCAGGAAACATCTCCTAACCTGGTTTCAACTGGAAGACATTATGTTGAGTGAGAGTAGTCAGCGACAAAAGGACAAATACTGTATGAGACCTCTACGATAAGATCTCAAAAACAGACTTGTGTGTAGAAGAAAAGACTCTTTGACAGCTGCAACGGAGTGGAGGGAGGGAGGAAGGGCGAAGGGGGGAGGGTTTAGTTTAGGTAGTTACTAGAAATCTAGTTGGGAGAAAGCGGTGACAGCACACATTAGGAACAAGAACAACATTAAGTGGACTTCAGCATAACTTGAGTACTCCTTCCATCTTAACTCAATACTGCAAGGATAGAGTAGCTGGGGCGGGGGACGGGGGACCATGCTCTTAGGCAAATTCCAGGCCAATTAGCACAACTAGCGTTTTGCTAAGAGAGCTCTCTGCACCCCACATTGGTGAGTGGCGTCTGGGGTCTTAACAGCTGCCAAGCTGCCATCCGAGGACACAGCAAAGGGTCCCAACTCAACAGGAACGGATGCTCACCGAGGGCCAAAATGGCATGCGGTAAAGACAACCAAGAAGACAGAGAGACCCACAAGAGTGGGTGCCTACATTGACCTGGGACCGGAAGAACCAGATGGTGCCTGGCCACCACCAGTGATAGCCATGACGGAGCTCACAGAGAGGAGTCTCACTGGCAACACAAGAATAAAAAGAGGTGCATCATGAGATCTCCACTAAAAGACCTCAATTGATGGTCCAGCGGTTTTGGGGTTCCTCTGAGATCATGGCCCCCGGCCCTGATGCTGCCCATTCCCATAAATTATAACAAAGGTCCACTCTTTGGACAGGAATGGAATGGACTTGGCAATGCAGAGTAACCATATATTGGAAGCACTTTATGTTTCTATACATCTATAGGATATCATCTTGCTGACCTCTGGCTGGAGGAAGGGGAGTGGACGGATAGGAGGGGAAAGGAGACTGTTGGGAGGATGAGACATGTATAGAGCAGAGAGGAGTAGTGTGCAGTCACCGGACAGGGAGAGCAGTGGAAGCTGTATATAGGGGGGCATGTAAATTTACATGTGAATGTACATTTTCACTCAGTTATGTTAAATAAAAATAAATAAAAAAAAGAATCAAATGAAATGTTTAAGAAAATACTTCATAAATGGAAACTCAGAAAAAATATCATTTTCTGAATGCCTACTATGTAATTTTAGGCAAGTCTTAGTGTCCTGATTTATAAAATGAGGAACATAATGGTAACAAATTCATGGGTTTGTTGGGAGATCAATGAGGACTATCCATGTGAAGTGCTAGCTCAGTAAGTGTGTGTGTGTGTGTAAAGTATGCATATATGTTGTTAGGTGCCATTGGATAGGCAAAGTAGAACTGCCCTGTGGGATTTTCTTGGCCATTATCTTTTTGGAAGCAAATAGCTCTGTCTCCCTCAGAGCCACTGGGTTGGTTCAGACTGTCAACTTTTGGGTTAGTACCTGAGTGCTTCTACAAGGTCTGATAATTAAGCTGGCAAACTTTCCACCATGTGCTTATGTTGGCAGCACTGTACAAACAACTCAGAAAGGTTTCATAACTTTCGTATTTTCGTGTCTCACAGCTGTGTTCATGTCGACGTGTGGTGGTATCTTGGCGAGTGGTGTTCATTATTGTTGTTACACGTTTTGTGTGCTGTCATGAGAATTGTCAGAGCTTGAATTAGAGCAATGAACAAACTTTAAATTTCTTGTTAAATCTGGCAAGAGAGGAAGTGAAATCTTGTATGTGTTACTCCAAGTTTATGGGGATAATGCCATGAGGAAAACAGCAGTGTACAAATGGACTAAACATTTTTCTGAGGAGAAGCAAAAGCATCACTGATGAAGAAAGGTCAGGGCAGCCAGTAACAAGCAGAACTGATTAAAGCATTTAAAAAATTCATTGAATTGTGTTTCAAAATCGTTGGCTGACTGTGAGAAGCATAGCAGACCAAGTAAACATAGATATAGAAGCAGTTAAGAAAATCTTAACTGAAAATCTCTGCATGAGAAAGGTGTGCAAAACTGGTCCCGAAGGAGCTCACCAATGAACAAAAGCAAAGGAGAGTCAATGTTTGCTAAGACCTTTTAGAGAGGCACAATGATGTTTTGGGACATGTTATCATTGATGATGAAACACGGATGTACCAATACAACCCTGAAAGACAGTATCAAGGTACACAACGGAAGTCAACCAATTCTCAAAGACCAAAAAACTTCCATCAGTCCAAATCAAGAGTCACAATGATGTTGCTAACTTTTTTTAATATCAGAGGGATTGTTCAAGATGCATTTGTACCAACTGGACAAATAATTAATGGACTTTACTGTTTAGAAGTGCTAAAAAGCCTGCATGGAAAGGTAGATGAAAACAACTGGAATTTTTCGTGAACAACTCATGGCTCCTGCATCACAATGCACCAGCTCACCCAGCACTGTCTGTGATAGAGTTTTCAGCCGGTAAACAAGTAACTGTATTGTAACACCCTCCCTACTCACCTGATCTGGCCCACAATGACATTTTGCTTTACCCAGAGATAAAAGAAATATTGGAAGGAAGACATTTTGACGACATTCAGGACATCAAGGATAATACGACAATAGCTCTGAGGGCCATTCCAGAAAAAGTGGTCTCAAATTGCTTTGAAGGGTAGACTAGGTGCTGGCTTCAGTGCATAACTTCCCAAGAAGAGTACTTCGAAGGTGACCCTAGCAATATACAGTAATGAGGTACACAGCACATTTTCTAGAATGAGTTCATGAACATAATTATCAGACCTCATATATATTAAGTGAACAATAAATGTTGCCAATGCCTATTTCTACCTCAGCTAAACCTCCCTAAATTCTTTTTGGTTCATTATTATCATTATTATCCTCATTTTATGGATGAAAAGACTGAGGCTTCCAGAAGCTAAGTAACTTGCTCCAGGATACCTGGCTGTTAAGAGGAAGAGTTGGGATTTGAACTCTACCCCCACCTCCTTTTCTAAGCCTAAGCTTTTTTTTCCACCAAGCTCCTGGATGTAAAGTGCTATACACATGTAAATTCGTATTTTGATTGGAAAAATGTCATGTAGCATGTTTTCAACCGAGGCTAATAGAGTTCTCTCATCTTTAAATGTGAAGAATAGCAAAGTCGAGGTAATAATGGTGCAAGAAATGGCTTCAGTTTTGCAGATTCCAGTTGGAGCTCTATATTTGTGCCTAGGGGAATGTGTATCAGCCTGCAGCCAAGAGGCTCCATCTGTACTGTGGAGAGAAAGTCACATTGGTTAGGGAGGGTAATGAATTAGGAGGAGCTGCTGGAACACGGGAGCTCACCTAGTATTGATGTATGATAACCAGGGCACGTCGTTACTGAAAGGCATAACATAATACAAAAAGTTATTTTTCAGGCAATATGCTGACACAGCACTATTTGGGGTCCCTAACTGAAAATGATCTATGAATTATCTCAACCTGAAGTCAGAAGTATAAATTATAGAATACATCTTTCACTGTTTTATTTGGGCTGTAAAGAGACACCTTATTATTTCTCCCTCCTGGGCTTCCTTTAATGAATCAGGATTTGAAAGTGAAATATTTATTATATCACAGGGAAGAGATTACATGGTGTTTCAGAAAGGAGAGAGGGAGGGGTATGGAAATCAGGCAGCATCTTGGAAATTGGTCTCTTTCTTGTTTATGAGAAATGGCTGATGCTGGTGTTTTTCCTGAGCTGTGAGAGGCTTACTGAAGAGGAACTCCTCCAGCGTGATGAACACAGGGCACAGGTTGCAGAGTCAGGAATCCCAGCCCCCAACCTGCTGTCACATATAAACCGTTCTCATCTGATTGGGATCACCCAGTGGACAAGAGACGCTGTTTATAATGCTTTCGTGGTTTGCATGGGGAGGTGGAGTCTGGTCAGCCACCTTATTGGGTGGAAGAAAGAGAAGCAGAGAGGGAGAGAGGAAATGTCTTCGTGCTCATTGGTTTTTGGATATTGGGTAATGGCAATCGATTATTCAAACCATAGGGCAGTTACCGAGACTCAGCACTGGCTTAATGGATATATTTCCTCTTCCAGCTCCCAAATCAGCACTGATGGATGGTACAGGGAGTTTAGTGTGTCATGCAGCTGCCAGGGCCAGACAGCTAGATTGTCTCTCTGTTCAGAGTGAGAGCTGTTGGAAGATTTCTGGTGCCACCACCATACATGGTAGGAGAAGAAATAGGCAAAAAGGCTGGCCCCACACCATAGGACAGTGTTACTATGCAGGAGCCTTGCAATCATATGACTGTTTCCATGGTTCAGGGAAGAGAATCCTATGCAAAAATTCAGAGTCTTTCTGACTCATTTGTTGCCTATTTTTTATTCATGTATTCATTCATTTATTCTGTAATTAGTGGTGAACAATTCTGGATGTTGTTCACTGTGCTAGGCACTGTGGAAGGGAGAGGGATAGTACAGAGTCCTGTGCTCGATGAACTACAGACAGGTAAGGAAGACAAACCATAAAGAGAAATCAACAGGGTGTTCCAAGATACACCATCAGGGAATGCAAGGATACAGTGATAGTTCAAAAAGGAAATGAATGACTTTGATTGAGGGAAGAGGACACAGGGGAGTTTTCAAGGCTTCCACAAGTTGATTCATAGACTAATGTATGTTGAATAGATTTCTTCATCATTAATGAAGAGGCAATACTTAGGAGTGAATTGTGTCACTGAAAATACTTGTTGGAAACCTAGCTCCTATGCCTGTGGACATGATTCTGTGTGGAAATAAGATTTTCTTTGTTATGTTAGTTAGATCATACCTCAATAGAGTGAGATCTAAATCTAACGCTTCTGAATTTTAAAAGAGACAAATGGACACACAGATGTATACACAGGGGAACTACAGATGCTATGTGAAGATTACACACACACGAAGAAACTAAGAAATATCCAGAACTACCACCAGAAGGAATGGACATGGCCAACACCTTGATTTAGACTTTTGGGCTCTAGAACTGTGAGAACCTTAATCCCTGTTCTTTAAAGCCATTCTCTTGTGGTATTTGTGTTGCAGCAGCACGAGGTAACTGAAACAGACAGAAGAGCGTTCAAGAGTAGGTGCAAAGGCATAACTGTGAAACAGAAAGGCTGAAAGAAGTGTTGGAGGCAAGATACTATAGTTTGCCAAGGGGGAAGTCTGCTGTGGGTCCCCATCTTATAGGTGCAAACCCTCCATTCACACAATGAGCTCTTTTCCTAACATACTGGTCTTCTTACCACGATTATTCTAGGCTTTATGTCATGTCTCGTGATTCCAAAATAAGAATATCTTTGACACTCCTCCCTTCTGCTAATACAAGCCACTTCCAGCCCAAGGGCTGGAGGAAATGACGGTAGACACTTTCCTCTCCAAGTAATATGGTAGGAAGAACAGGGCCCCAAACCTTTCTTCCTACCATCCTTGTCACCAACCCTCTGTCCCAAGTCATTCACTTACCACTCTGCTGTGATGGCATTCATTGATGGGTCATCAAATAAACTGCCTTCAGGGCCAGGGGATAGGTGCTCCTGTGAGGGCCAGAACCTTAGGTTTCTAGCCTAAGGCTGCCTGAGGCTGCTTTGCAAGCAAGAGGTGTTTGAAATGAGTTTGACTGGCATTCTGAGCCTGGGAGGCTGAAAGGGCTGAGCCCCATTTGTCAAGGCAGTTTTTTGTGTTGAATGCCGTTAGCACTGGAAAAGGACCACGTGGTTGGGGAGGTTGGTGCACCAGCGCAATGGCAGCAGGCCCTGTCCGCAGCTGATGGGGTCAGTAATCTGGGGTCCTGCAGCAGGGATTCTGCAGCTACCCTGCATTCACAATTCAGAAGGGACTGGCAGTAGCTTGGAGCTTTCCCTTGACAGCCAGCTTCTGAGAGCTATGAGTTAAGCAGAAGCACCTGCCAATTGTAAAATATCTATGTTCTCTGAACAACCACAGTGGTGGCAGTAGCCCAGATGAGGCAAAGGCATTTCTTCCTGACAGGGATGGCATAACCCAACGATTGCAATGTATCTCAGTTCCTCATCATGGAGGTGACTAGACATCCTTTGTATAAACTTTAAACTGAAAGAGGACTTAGGTATTATCCAGTGCATGCTCTTCATTTCATGTTTGTAGATGCTGTGGAGATGATGGTTACAGCATGTTCATGTTGAGACTTGAATCCAGGTTTCCTGCCCTCTACTACTCTGACTGGCCACTGCATCTATCTATACTTACTAGGGCTGGGTGGAGACAGAGGGCAATTAATTGAAACAGACAAAAAATAAATAAAACAAACCAGATACCTGGTATATCTAATATCTAGTAGTCAATTCATAAATTGTATGGCTTCTAGATTTTGCTAAATTGTACAGAGTTTATTCCATTAGGCATGGAATCACCAAGAGATGGAGGTCAGCTGAACACCAGCTAATAGCAGTAGTCATTTTCTGTATTTATTATTACACTTTACTTGCATTGAAATGTATTTTTCTCCTTTGCCTCAGTGTATATAAATTTACATTGCAGTTAGAGAGATTCCAGCAAGACAATGAAAATAATATTGCAGTGCTGGAACTCACCACCAAGGGTACCTGAAGCTTGACCAGCCTTGGCTGGGGCTGAGTTCAGGGGAGCCTGTCTAGAAGCAAGGACAGAAGTGAGGTGATAATCACTAAAAGTCTTTTTAAAACAGAAGATGCTGTCAGATTTGGAGTATGTGCACATGCATGTGTTGAGAGTCAGGCTACAAGAGCAGGATGGTAAGGATGGTCTTTCTTTTATACTGTCTGCCCCCTCCCTCCATTCCCACCAGATTCCCTCTAATTTCAGTGGTTTGTAGAGAGAAATCAGGAACTTATCTCAGCTAGCTGACTTCTGAGCTTAGCTCTGTGGAAATGAAGCTGACTTTTTAAAAATACTTTATTTTTTGCTGTTCTTGTTGAGGCTATGCACAGCCAGACATATATCAACTCAAAAATTTCTACATCTACCATTCTGTGACCCTGATTATATTCTTTGAGTTGTGCAATCATTCTCATACTTTTTGTTTGAATTTTTCCTTCCCCTTTAACATAAACTCACTGCCACCCCAAGTTTCCTATCTAATCTTTTGAGTTGCTGTTTTCAATTTGATCCCATACAGATGGTTTTTAAAACAGTACAGGGGCAAAGTCAAGATGGTGGACTAGACACATATCTCCTTAATTCCCTCTGAAAACTAAGCCTGGATTGATAACTTAATGGAAGTTTCTGGACACCCAACAGGCCCTAGGACAGGGCATAAGGCTATCAGTTTGGACTACCTGCCACTTAAGGGGAAACTTCCTCTCTCTCACTGAGCTCCATTCCTACTGAATGGCTAGCTCTTGTGGACTAAAGGTTTCAGCACTTTTAACTGTTTTTTTCTTTTCCTTGGCTGGTAGGTGGGGGATGGACATCAGCTGGCAGATATGCTGAGCTGCAGTGCTGAACTGAACAGCGTGTGCTGCAGCAGAAAGACAGTGTGTGGAATAACCAAGTTTTGAGAGTCTGGTGGCAGACTGAGGGCACCACAGCCTCTACTCTGTCTTTTTGGAGCTCCACTATAGATTCGGCTGTTTCAAGGTGGGAGGGGTAGCTTGACCAGAATGCCATCTTATGTGACTGGGAGGTGGAGTCACCCAAGTGGAGGCCTCAGCATGGGCTAATTCCCAGGCTAAGAAGCAGTGCCAGTCCAGGGAAAACTTTTCCAGCAGAAAGTCTGTCTTTAGCACAGTATTGCCTTACAGGTAGCACCTAGCAGGTGATGACAGCAGTGAGGTAGCCCCTCCGTACTTTGAACTACACCATAGCATCTGGGATAGCCTGAGGTGCCTCTGTTGTCAGCTAGAAGGAGGGGCCTGCCACATCTGACAGTCTGACTGATTTTGGAAGCTGTCAGATGGCTTTTAGCTTTTTAAAATAAGCCTGCCTGGAGAAATAACTTCTGTGCAGCCCAGTGGCATCTCTTTCAGCCTCTACTGACCCACATCATATGGTCAGTTGAAGGCCCCCCAGTGACTCCGTAAGTAGAGTGGTGTCTTTTCCAGCCAGGAGGCAGAGTCTGCCACCTCAGAGAGTCTAATGGGGCCAGTCACTAGAGTACACAGAGGTGGCTGGTGACTAACTCCCTTCTCAGAATTACCCCTCAGCTCCTGTTGAGGCAACATCAGAGAAATTAAACAGCCTCTAGATGTCCTGAAAGCAACAGATGCTTGACAAACATTTAAAGAAACAACCAACCATGGCTCCAGAAAACTCCCAAAATAAAGAATCAAAAAAAAATCCCAGATGAAGAAGGCTTTCTGAAATTATTGCAGGTTGTATACATAAGAATTATATAGAGAGTCTCCTAGAGATTAAACAAAATCCAGAAAAGTAAAATGAAAAATTAAGCAAGTTATTTGAACTGATGGCACATCAACAATCTGAAATCTGACAGATCAATATCAAAATTACAGAATTAGACAATTCAATTCAAAGCCAAAAGAGCAGAACTGATGAACTGGAAGTCAGACTTAGTGAACTTAAAGACAGAGCAATGAGCACCAGCATTTATGAGCAGAAATTTCAGAAAAGAAATAAGAAAAATGAAGAAGCATTAAGAAATATGTGGCACTTTATCAAGAGGAATAATCTATGATTAATTGGAGTTCCTGAACAGGGAGGAATAACTGAAAACACAGAGTATTGCTGTAGAGTTGTTGACAGAAAACTTCCCTGAAATTATGAAAGAGCATAGATATCCAAGATATGTATCAAATGCCACAAAAAATAGAGCCCAAAAGAAAGATGCCAAGACATGTTATAATCAAGCTTAATAAAATGAAACAGAAACAGATTCTTTTAAAGGCAGTGAGGCTCAAAACAAAGGTAACATTCAGAGGGAAGCACTATAGACTTTCGTCTGACTTCTCAGCTGAAATAGAGTTGGCATGGAGTCAGTGGGATGACACATTCAAAGCCTGGAAGGAGAAACACTTCCAACCCATAATTATATATCCTGCAAAACTGTCTTTCAAATCTGAACATGAAATTAAGACATTTGCAGATAAACAGAAGCTTAGAGACTTTGTAAAAACCAAACCAAAACTACAAGAAATACTGAAAGAAGCTCTTCGCTTAGAAAAACAAAACTATTAAATGTATATTTAAGGAGGCAATGAGGGCACAACATCTAGAAACCTACTCAGTTAAGGAAGGCACAAAACTCAATCAGAGCTATAATATCAATGATTGTATCATGAAAACCAAGATACCACTACAATAGTTATAGTCCTTTCAGATGGAGAGGAAATTAACAAGATATGTAGAAATTAAAATTGGATTTAAACTTAGAATAGTAAAGGAGGTTACAGGGATAGCCACAAAGTACAATAACATTGCAACATATCAAAACAAGAAATGTAATACAAGAGTCTCAACAAACACAAAACCAACATTGAAAAAGACAAAAAGTCAACCCATAAAGAAGAATGACCCAGAAGAGAATACTAAGAGAAACATAGAAAACACCAACACAAAAATAAATACATCAAAATGGCAGCACTAAACACATATCCATCAATAATTACATGAATGCAAATGGACTGAATGCTCCAGTAAAGCAACAAAGAGTGACATCTTGGATCAAAA
The DNA here is from genome assembly GCA_028571685.1 of Heterohyrax brucei. Lineage (NCBI taxonomy): Eukaryota > Metazoa > Chordata > Mammalia > Hyracoidea > Procaviidae > Heterohyrax > Heterohyrax brucei. Next base: position 35,425,775 of record CM053145.1, read on the forward strand.
GACATGACCCATCTATATGTAGCTTACAAGAAACTCACCTTAGACTTAAAGATATCAACAAACTGAAAATTAAAGATGGAACAATACATACCAATCTAACAATAGATAAAGAAGAGCAGATGTGGCAGTACTAATCTCTGATAAAATAGATTTTCACTTAAAATTCACCATCTTGTGCTGTTTCCGGCATCCCAGCAACCTGCACTGGGAAGGGTCCAGGGCCAAGAGGGACAGGAAAGAGGATGAGAAAGACTCAATCACACAAAGAACACATCACACAAGATGAAGTTGGGGCCAGGTACGACCAAGGTCTCTGATGGAAAACAACGGCCACTGTTCCTTTGTTACAAGCTTTACTTATATATTCCAGAAGCAGGAAGACAACAGGGCAGCACACATTGGAAAAAATGGTTTGGATCTTTGTAGGAAGCATTTGGATTGGTTACAGAGTACAGGGAAATCTTGTCTCCAAACCAAGGGCAAGGGACAAGGAAGCAGCTTAGCCTAAGCTTTTATTTTCAGTTGTGTAAACAGCTTTATAGTATTAAGCAGGGTGGAGTAAAGGGAGAGGGAAGAGAGAGGGCAAGGAGGTTAGAGCATAACAGCTTTTAGACCACAACAATCTTGGACAAGGATGGTCACTATTTATTGCTGAAAGGCTCAATACAGAAACTGGACTTAATATGAAATATTTATATACCCAGTACTATACGGAGCATCCAAATACATTGAACAAACACTGATTACATTGAAAAATGAGACAGAGCACTCCACAATAATAGTTAGGGACTTCAAAACTCCACTTTCAGTAATGGATAGATCATCTAGAAAAAAACTCAGTAATGACAAAGAACATATAATTGCAACAACTAACCAAATAGACCTCATCGACATATATAGAACTTTATCCATCAACAGATAAGTACACCTTCTTGTATAATGCACATGGAATATTTTCCTGAATAGACCATGTGTTAGCACATAAAAGGAAATCTCAATTAAATCCAAACCATTGAATTATGGCAAAGCATGTTCTCAGACCATAAAGCCATAAAAGTCAAGATCAATAGCAGAAAAAACATATACAAATTTGAACTCATGGAAACTGAACAGCACCTTGCTCAAAAAGCCGTGGGTTGTAGAAGAAATCAAGGACAAAATAAAGAAATTTATGTAATCAAATGAGAATGAAAACACATCCTACCACAACCTATGAGATACAGCCAAAGCAGTGCTCAGAGGTCAATTTATCTCTGTAAATGTACACATCCAGAAGAAGGACAGGACCCAAACCAAAGTATTAACCCTACAGCTTGAACAGGTAGAAAGAAAACAACAGAGAAATCTCTCAGGCATTAGAAGAAAACAGATCATAGAGAGTAGACCAGAACTTAATGAGTTACATAAGAGAAAAACAATTGAAAAAAACTGATGATACCAAAAGCTGGTTTTGTGAAAAGATCAACAAAATTGACAAACCATTGTCTAAACTTACTGAAGAAAAAGAAGAGAGGAAACAAATAACCTGAATAAGAAATGAGATGGGAGATGTCACAACAGATCCAAAAGAAATCAAAAGTATCATAACAGAATACTATAAAAGACTGTATTGTAACATTTTTGAAAATCTAGAAGAAATAGACAAGTTCCTAGATTCATATCACCTACCAAAATTATGACAAAGGGAAGTAGAACAGCTTAATAAATCCATCACAAAGGAAGGGATTGAAAGAGTCATTCAAAAACTGCTAAGCAAAATAAGTTCTGGCCCAGACGGCTTCACCTGAGAGTTCTACCAAATTTCTGAAACTACTGAAACTATTTCACAGCATAGAAAGAGATGGAATATTCCCAAATTCATTCTATGCAGCAAGCATAACCCTGATACCAAAGCCAGGACAATATACCACGAAAAAGGAAAATTACAGACTAATATCATTCATGAAACTAGATGCAAAAATCTTCAACAAAATCCTTGCTAATAGAGTTCAACAACATATCAAAAAAATAGTTCACTGTAACCAAGTTGGATTCATACCAGGAATGCAAGTCTGATTCAAAATCAGAAAAACAATTAATGTAATAAATCATATAAATAACACAAAGATAAGAATAACCTGAGTTTTTCAACTGATGAAGAAGTGTTGTTTGACAACATCTAACACCCATTCATGCTAAAAACTCTCAGCAAAATAGGAATAGAAGAGCAATCCCTCAACACAATAAGGGGCATCTACGCAATGCCAACCACCTACATCATCCTGAATGGAGAAAAACTTAAAGAATTCCCTTTGAGAAAGGGAACTAGACAAGGATGCCCACTCTTACCACTTCTGTTCTACATTGTAATAGACGTTCTGGCCATAGCAATCAAATGAGATAAAGAAATAAAGGATATCTGTGCTAGCAAAGGAGAAGGAAAAATGTTCCTGTTTGCAGATGATATGACTGTATACACACAGAATCCTAAAGAATCCATAAGTAAACTATTCAAACTATTAGAAGAGTTCAGCAAAGTATCAGTATATAAGATAAACGTAAGTAAATCAGTAGGATTCCTTTATACCAACAAATAGATCATTAAAGAAGAAATCACCAAATTGGTACTACTCACTATGGCTCCCAAGCAGATAAAATACTTAGGAATAATTCTAACTAGAGAAATATGAGATCTATACGAAGAGAACTACAAGACTTTACTTCTAGAAACTGAGACTTACACAAATGGAGAAAACTACCCTGCTCATGGATAGCAAGACTCAACATTGTGAAAATATCTATTTTGCCCAAAGTGATCTACATAGACAATGTAATCCCAATAAAAATTCCAGTGATTTTTTTTTTAATGAGATGGAGAAACAAATTAACAACTTTGTCTGGACAGGGAAGACATCTCGGATAAGCAAAGAACTACTGAAGAAGAAGAACACAGTGGGAGGCCTCCACTACCAACTTTGGAACCGATTACACTGCCACAGTAGTCAAAACAACCTGATACTGGTACAAAAAGAGACATATAGACCAACTGAACAGAGATGAGACCCCAGAGATGCCACGACACTCCTATGAACAGTTGATATTTGACAAAGATCTTTGTCCGAAGACTGTAAACTGAGGTAAAAAGAGTCTGTTTAACAAATAATGCTGGCAGAATTGGATATCCATCTGCAAAAAATTGAAACAGGACCCATATCTCACACCTTACACAGAAACCAACTGAAATCAGATAAAAGACCTAAATATCAATCCTAAAACAATAAAGACAATGCAAGAAAGATAGGGTCAACAATGGAGGTTCTAATACACTGCTTAGACAGACTTCAAAATCTGACAAACCATGATCAACAGAAGAGAAAACAGACAAATGGAAACTACTAAAGTGAATCGAACACTTTTGCTCATTCAAAGACATTATCAAAAGAATTAAAAGACTGCTTACAGAATGAGGAAACAATATTGGCAAATATATGTCTCATCAACATCTAATCTCCATAATCTACAAGGTATCGCAAAATATCAACAAGAAAAGACTAAATAATCCAATTACACACTGGGCAAAGGAGATGGGCAGACGCTTCACCAGAGGACATCCAGGCCGCCAAAAGACACACGTGAAAATGCTCAAGATCATTAGGTATTAGAGAAATCCAAATCAAAACTATAACGAAATAACATCTCATCCCAACAAGGTTAGCCATGATCCAAAAAACACAAAACAACAAATTCTGGACAAGCTGTGGAAAGATTGGAACTCTCCAGCACTGCTGGTGGAATTGCAAAACACTACAATCTCACTGGAAAGTAATCTGGCACTTTCTCTAAAAAGCTGGAAATGGATATACCATTTAACCTAGTAATCCCACTGCTCAAAATATATCCTTCAGAATCAAGGGCAATCACATGAATAGATACATGCACAAGAATGTTCATTGCAGCACAGGCCACACTTGCAAAAAGATGGAATCAACCTCGATGCCTAACAACAGATGAATGGATAAGCAAACTATGATATATATACTCAGTGAAACACTATGCAATGATATACAACAATGATGATTTTAGGAAGCATCTTGTAACCTGCTTTCAATTGGAAGACATTATATTGAGTGATATCAGTCAGCAGCACAGGGACAAATATTGTATGAGACCCCTACTGTAAAGACTTAAAAACAGACTCATGGACAGAAGAAAAGACTCTTTGATGCCTGCAAGGGAGGGGAAGGAGGGAGGGAGAGGGCTGGTTATAGATTAGATAGTTGATAGGACTTTGGTTGGGTGAAAGCAGTGACAGCATGCATTAGAAAGAAGATCAACTTAACTGGACTTCACCATAAACTGAAAATTCTTCCAATCTTAACCCAGTATTGTAAGGACAGAGTATCAGGGGCATGGATTCAGGGAGCATGCTCTCAGGGAACATCAAGAACAGTCGGCATAACTAGCCTATTGCTAAGAAAGTCTTCTGCACTCCATATTGGTGAGTGACGTCTGGGGTCTTAAAAGCTACAAGCTGCCATCTAAGGTACCAAATGGTACCAATTCAGCAGAAGTAGATGATCACCAAGGACAGCAAAGACATGAGAGAAAAAGAGCTCAGAAGACAGAAGGACCCACATGAATGGGTGACTGTATGAACATGTGACCAGAAGAAAAAGGTGGTCCCTGACCATGATTAATGACAGCTGTGATGGGGCACACAATGTGGAGTCCCTGTGGTAACATGAGAAAAAGAGAGGTGCACCTCAAGAACTTCACTAAAAGACCACAGTTGATGGTCTGAAGCCCTGGGAGTTCCCGTGGGAGCATGGCCCTAGACCTGCTGCTGCCCTGATCATAAATCATTACTGAGGTCAACTCTTCAGACAGGAATGTATTGGACTGGGGGACACAAAGTGAACATATGGTGTGTCCACTTTGTGGTTCTATACAACTATAGGGTGCTGTCCTATTGGTCTCTTACTAGAAGGGAAAGGAGAGGGTGGAGAGCAGGGGACAGGAGATTGTTAAGAGGGTACGGCATGTATAGATTGGAAAGGAGGAGTTTGCTGGCACTGAGCAAGGAGAGCAGAAGGAGATGCAGCTAGATGGACATACAAATTTAACTTGGATTGTATACTTTCACTCAATCACAATGAAAGAACAAAAAAGAGTACAATGCTCAAGGCAGACATTTTTGGCAACTGAAGCTAAACTACTGGTTTTAAGAAAACTTCAAGGAATATTTTTAGTTTAAGTCTTAATGAGTATCTCAGGGTAATTGTTTTGGGTGTTCGTGCAGCCTCCGTTCCTCCAGAAAGTCTAAATTCTATGAGAACTTGAAATTCTTTTCTGTACCCTACCCACCCCCCCAGCATCTTTGATCACAATATTTGGTAAAGGTAGCCAGGCACCATCCAGATCTTGTTGCATGGCAAAGGAGTCAATTATTCACGGGTGCAATTAGCCATGCATTCCGTTTTCTCCTCCTATTCCTGAAATTGAATTTCTTAAAACAAAAATTCTAAAATTCATACATACAAAAGAATTTGTCCCTGCTTCCCTTAGTTATCCTAGGAGAACTTGTCCACGTTGTCCAGTAAGGAGGGTTCCATTGCTTTGCTATCCATGAAACTCTTCTCAGAACTGAAAGTGTTCATGTGAGTCTTTTGTTTAGGAGTAAATCTTCATTTGGGATTTTGAGATTAAGTCAAGATCACACAGCACCAAGTCTGAGTTCAAAGATGAAAGCTGAGCTGTGACAGTGCAGTAAATCCCATAAGGGCAGGGCTATGTCTTCTTCCTCCATCTTTCCCCATTATCTAGCACGCAGCATAGAGAAGAGGACTTCCCCCTTCCTGACCAGTATTCATTCTTCCACAGCCTTTCTTTCTTCACTTTTGAATAGCACACAACCTCATAGACACTAATGGGGTGAGAGCAATTTGGGCTCACTGGGACCCAAGGTTTGAGGTCTAGAGTCATCCCTAAGCTGGAAACAGAGGTAACTGTCTCAAATTGTTTACTACCTTTTGTTACCTGGCACTTCACCTCCATCACCTCTCAATATCTTCTGATGAAAGAGGAAGAAAAAGGCCATGAGATATGAGATAGAGTGACAATTAACATCAAAGAAAGTCAGAAGGCAAGAATAGAAAGAGAAGAACCTTCCCTGCCCCCAGCTTCTACCTTATTTAAAATAAAATGCATGCCTTTATTAAATATCTGCTATGCAGTGTACATGAGTCCCTGGGTAGCACAAAGGGCTATACACTCAACGGGTAGCTGAAAGATGGGCAACTTGAACCTACCCAGAGGCACCTCAGAAGACAGGTCTGGAAATCTGCTTCTGAAAGGTTGCAGTCTTAAAAGCTGTATGGAACAGTTTTACACTACCCACATGAGGTTGCCACAGATCAGAACCAAATCAATGGCAACTAACACAACAACGACCAGCACATTTTTTTCTCTCTCTTTTATTTAACCCCCACAGGTCTGGTTTGCATGCTGCTATGACATTGGAAGCTATGCCACTGGTATATCAACTACCACTAGGGTCATACATGGTGGACAGGTTTCAGCTCAGCTTCCAGACTAAGACCAGGAAGAACTTGGAAAACAATTACCAAATGAAAACTTTATGACTAGCAGCAGAGGTTTGTCAGATGTAGTCTGGGAAGTTAAGCCCCTCGTGTTGGAAAGCACTGAAAATAAAACTGGGGATGTGCTGCCTCCTCAAGGTGAGTCGATTTTAATGACATGGATGGAGTCAAACTTTTGGAACGTCCATTTGTTGATGTGGCACAGCACAAAATGAGAAAAAAAATAAAACACAGCTGCAAGCCTCCATTAATAATAGGAACATGGAATGTACAAAGTATGAAACTAGAAAAACTGTAAGTGGTCAAAAATGAATTGGAAAGAGTAAACATTGATCCTAAGCATTAGGGAGCTGAAATGGACTGTTACTGGCCATTTTGAATTGGATGATCGTATGATCTACTGTGAAAGGAATGACAAATTGAAGGAGAATGATATGGCATTCCTTGTCAAAAAGAACACTTCAAGATCTATCTTAAAGTACAATGGTCTGAATGCAAGGATAATATACATACACCTATAATGAAGATCAGCTACTACAACACTTAGAGGAGTTTATGTACCAACTACTGATGCCAAAGATGAGAAAACTGATGACTTTTATATCAACTTCTGTGTCTGAAATTGATCAGACATGCAATCAAGATGCATTGGTAATTACTGGTGATGGTAATGTGAAAGTCGGCAACAAAGAAGAAATAGTAGTTGGAATATGTGCTCTTGGTGATAGAAACAACACAAGAGATCACATTACAGAATTTTACAAGACCACTGATTTCTTCATTGCAAACACCTTTTTTCTGCCAGCATATACAGTGACTATATACTTGGACCTTTCTGGTTTGAATACACAGGAGCCACATTGACTGTATCTGTGGAAAGAGATGATGGAAAAGTTCGATAACATCAGTGAGAACAAGGCCAGAGGCAGATTGGAACAAATCATCAATCGCTCACAGGCAAGTTCAAGCCGAAGCTGAAAAAAAAAAGTCCATGAAAGTCAAAGTATGTTCTGAAGTATATTCCACCTGAATTTATCAAACATCTCAAAAATAGATTTGGTTCATCAAACACTAATGACTAAAGACCAGTCAAGTTGTAAATGACATCGTACATGAAGAAAGTAAGAAATTAAAAAGACAGAAAAGAAAGACCAAAGAGGATATCAGATGAGACATTGAAAGTTGCTTTTGAACATAGAACAGCTAAAGCAAAAGGAAGAAATCATGACGAGAGCTGCACATAAGATTTCAAAGACATGCTTGCAAAGACAAAGTAAAGTATCATAATGACATATGCAAAGACCTAAATTTAGGAATCTAAAACGGGGGAGCACAGTTGGCATTTCTCAAGCTAAAAGAACCGAAGAGAAAATTCAAGTTTTGAGTTTCAACATGGAAGGATTCAATTGGGATAATATTAAATGATGTAGGAAGCATCAACAGATGGAAGAAATACAGAGTCACTGACAAAAAGAATTGGCTGACATTCAGCCACTTCAGGAGGTGGCACATGATTAAGCATTGATGGCACGGAATGAAGAAGTCCAAGCTGCACCAAATGCATTGGTGGAAAATAAGGCTCCAGGAATTGACGGATTATCAGCTGAGATGTTTCAACAAATGAATGTGATGTTGGAAGTGCTCATTCATCTACCCTAAGAAGTTTGTAAGACAGCTACCTGGCCAACCAGGTAGAGAAGAGATCCATATTGGTGCCTATTCTGAAGGATATCCAATAGAATGTAGAAATTATCAAACAGTATCATTAACATCACACACAAGTGAAATTTGGCTGAACATCGTTCCAAAGCAATTGCAGTGGAACACTGACAGGAAAATGCCAGAAATTCAACCTGAATTCAGAAGAAGACTTGGAAAGAGGAATATCATTCCTGATGACATGAATCTTGTCTGAAAGCAGAGAATATCAGAAAGATGTCTGCCTATGTTTTATTGACTATCCAAAGGCACTGTGCTGTGCGGTTCTTAACAAACTATGGATAACATTTCAAAGAATAAGGATTACAGAACAGTTAATTGTGCTCACAAGGAATCTGTATATACACAAAGAAGCAGTTGTTCAGACAGAACAAGGGGACGCTGCATGGTTTAAAATCAGGAAAGGTGTACATCAGGGTTATATCCTTTCACCATACTTATTCAGTCTGTATGCTGAACAAATAATCTGAAAAGCTGGACCATGTGAAGAACAGTACAACATCAGAATTGGAGGAAGACTCATTAACAGCCTTCAATATGCAGATAACACAACTTTGCTTGCTGAAAGTGAGGATAGCTGGAAAGCCTTATTGATGAAGATCAAAGAGTACAGCCTTCAGAATGGATTATGCCTTAGCATAAAGAAAGCAAAAATTCTCACAAATGGACCAATAAGCAACATCATGATAAATGGAGAAAATACTGAAATTGCCAGGGATTTCATTTTACTTGAATTCACAATTAATGCTCATATAAGCAGCTATTAAGAATCAAATGATATCTTTGCATAGGGCAAATCTGCTACAAAAGACCTCTTTAAAGTGTTAAAAGCAAAGATGTCACTTGAAAGACTAAGGTGCACCTAATCCAAGCTATGATGTTCTCAGTTGCCTCATATACATGAGAAAGCTGTAGAATGAATAAAGAAGACCAAAGAAGAACTGAAGCCTTTTCATGATGTATGTGGAATATATTATGGACTGCCAGAGAATGAAAAAAATCTGTCTTGGAAGAAGTGTAGACAGAATGCTTGTTAGAAGTAAGGATGGTGAGACTTTATCTCATGTGCCTTAGACATGTTATCAGGAGGCACCAGTACCTAGAGAAGGGTATCATGCTTGTCAAAGTAGAGGTTCACAGCAAAAGAAGAGGTGGATCCTCAACAGGATATATTGATACAGCGGATGCAACAGTTGGCTCTAGCATAACAATTATGAAAATAGCACAAGACCAGGAGGTGTTTCATCATTGTACATAGGGTTACTATGAGACAGAATGGACTTTACAACCCCTAACAACAATAATAATATTCTGAAAACTGGGACTCTGATGCCTGGCTGCCTTGATCCTAGATAAAGCTTCAAAACATCTCCAAGTACAATGTTGTGTCTCAAAAGGCAAAGAAGTCTGACTAAGTGATGTTTCCTCAGCCTGATTTATTACTTTGCATCTGTCACTTGGCAATGAGTTGTACATCTTTCAGAGTAGAGCCTAAAGGACTGTCATTATTTATACTATCCCTCACTTTGAGGCAAGAATTGAGAGCTCCAGAACCATCTACCTGTAGTCACAGAGCCTGGTGCATTTCTATTCAACGAGATATTTTAGTCACCGCTGTTCCCACAGCTGGTCAGAATGGCTTCCTGCCCACTCCTCACAGACTCTCCTCACAAAGCTCTGAAAGTACATGGGTCTGCACGTCAGCATGCCTCTCTCACAGCAGTCAGTCCCACCCCACACTGACCTACACCTGACCCCTGAGCATGCGTGCACACTCACATGCACACACGTACAGATGCTCCCTCCTTCACAGTATCAAGAGTATAAAGCCATTTTTGAAAAATGAAATCTAGTATCCTCTCATGTAATCATAGCACCCCCACCTCTTCCCCCCCAAGATGATTAGCATCCACGAGAATTATTTAAAGTGCTGCTTGGTTTCTCTTTCTAAAGCTGTTTTCCCCCTCCCTTTCATGCTGAATCCCCAGTGTAGACACAATGCTGGGAGCAGCTCAGAATAGGTGACAGAGGTCAGCTCTCATTAATACAGATCCTATTTGTTTAAAAATAGCGTATCATGCCACTTTCAAATAGCCCAAATGTGCTAAACTATTAAAGAATTGTTAGTAACTGACTTTGGACCTATTGTGAGGGTTTAATATCTCACAGTACAGTGACATACGGTACATAACCCATGGAGCAGAGCTATTGGTTGGGCTGTTCTGAAGTGAGGAGTAGAGAAATAATTGAAGAGAATTTTTTCTGGCCCAACACAGAGAAAGGAAGAGAGCTAGAGCTCAGCAAACGTGGGGACTTGTTAGGGCCTCCTAAAGTTAAGCGTGGGCCTGAGGCTAAAACTGAGTGGATGGGTAGCTGTATAGGTGGATGGACGAATGTTCCATCTCACTGGTCCTATTAACAAGGTTGTCATAGTACAAAGCCAATGTTCCTGATGTGGCTAGTGGACTAGATTTTCATGTTCTTCTACTCAGAGCCCAGATAATGCCCAAATGCAGTGCTTGTTGGAGGGAGTAGGAGAAGCTGAGAGCCCCAGGGTAGTACAAATGGTATATACCCTCGAGGGCTAACTGAATGATTGGAAGTTTCAGGCTACCCAGTGGGACCTTAGAAGAAAGGCCTAGTGATCTACTTCTATAAAATCAGCTGCTGATAAATCCATGAGGCCCAGTTATACTCTCCCAGACCCTGGGTTGCCATGAGTTGGAACTAACTCAACGGCAATTGGTGGGTGATAAGTTTGGGGATATGGCAATTGCTAATAAATTATTAACATTTGATTAGAAATGAAGACAGACTTAGGTTCTGATCTTCATTCCACATCCTATAATGTGACCTAGAGTCAGTTCTCAGCTTCTAGAATCTCAATCCCCTACTCTTTAAATGTGAGTAATAAAACCCACATCCTGAGGCTGTGGTGAGGTTTGAATATACAAAGATACACAGTACATGCTGGCTTCCTCCTTCTTGCCTCTTTCAATACCTCTTTCCTTCTCGCTGTACTGTCTTCCTCATTGCTGTGTTCTCTGCAAAACCTTAGACCTAACCAGGGTTTTGGTTTCTTACATGCAGACCCCGAAAAGACCTGTTGTTGTTGAGTTGATTCCATCTCATGACAATTATATAGGACATTGTAGAACTGCCCCACAGGGATTCCAAGGCTGTAATCATTATAGAAACAGACCTCCACATCTTTCTCCCGCAGAGCAGCTGGTGAGTTCTAACCACTAACCTTTCAGTTAGCAGCTGAGCACCTTAGCCACTGCATCACCCGGGCTCCTTTTACATGAATCCTAACTCAGTGGAAATTATTCCCATACTGTTGACATTCATACCAATCTAGGGAACTGGGAGAGATGAAGGAGTGGAAGAGTTTGTTCATTCTCCCAGCTACAGAGCAAAACCTCACCTTCAGCCTCAGTCTTTCCCCTGTCTTGGCCCTCCTGAGGCTGTCTTATTTATACGAACTCTTTCCAAAGATGCCAGGGAGGGGACTTCAGGGAGAAGAGGGGAAGAGTGTTTTAAAGGCAGGAAGCTCAAGATGTAGATATTAAGACTCTGGGAGAGCCTGGGTAGATGTCCCCTTTAATGGCCTCAACGCTTCCTCGGCCTCTTTCCAAACCTCTGAATTATACTGGTTGTGGCTTAGGACTGGGAAACATCCTCCAAGCAGGCTGCTTAGATTCGCTTCCATGAGGGAGTGAATGTGTGTATGTGCACACTTGGGCCTCTGTGACCCCTGGGCCTACGCATGGTCCTCAGTCTACATCTTATACTTAGCTCAGATTTGAAAGAGGGGACAAGGCCAACTTCTCTGCTCAGCCACACTACCCATGGAATCAGTCAGCTTTAGCTTAGGAGTAAGCCATTTTAACCAGCATTTGAGACATGATACAGAGAAAACCACCCACTCACCAGTTTCCCTGTCATTTCACTTTCTGTGCGCAGCTTGTCTTTGTAATCTCAGATTCTTCTTCCTTCACTGACCCTGCCCTCTGCCTCTGGGTAACCATCTTCCTCTTCTCTCTTTCTGCAGTTATTTCTTAAAAAAAAGTTTTCCCAAATCCGAGGTAGCACAAGCTGTGCCTTCTGTTTTGTTGGTCTCTTGGGAAAAAGAAATGCTTTGATTTACCCCTCCTTTAACCAGTGGGGGCTTCTTGCCCTTTGCCGTAGGCCTAAGCATGAGGCGGTCAACTGTAGTCCACAGACACTTAATTTGACTGTGTATGTGTTGGTGGTGGTTGAGAGGGGGTAGAGGGGCAGGAGAGCTAGTTAACTCCTTCACTCCCACAGTTAGAGAGCAAAATATGCCTATTGATCAGACAATGCATAATGTGGGTCTCCCAGAGGATGGTGATGAGGAGGCTAGGTTCTCTGCTTAGATGTGGATAGAGGGCTCAGGTACTCTACTTCCCATTTCTCTCCATTCTGCTGAATCAAATGCTACCTCCTACTGGAAGATCTTTTCAAGTCTAATGAGGCCTACCAGAAACAAAATCACATGTCATTGAATTGCAATGACCTTGAGAGGTCATCCAGTGGAGTTCTTGTATCTGGGGATCTCTGGGAGCCAGTCCTGATATCAGTGCTGGTGGTCAAAAGGCTACAGGACTCTAGTTCTTCTAATTGTTGATTCACCCATTTGCCTTCTTTTTTGGCAGTTTTAAATACTTAGCCTTTTCTCCCAAACTCTTTTTTTGTTTTCCCCCTTCTCTCTTCTCCGTGTTTATTTCTTTCTTCTTGTCTTTGAATTGCCCTTCCAAAAGCTAAAATAGCAACCTTAAGAAAGAAGGTGCAAAGTAGGAGAGCATAACTGAAGATTTATAGAGAAACCACTTCTACTCTTTGGAAACCCAGGTGGTTAAGCGCTGTGGCTGCTAACAGTTTGAGTCCACCAGGCACTGCTTGGAAACTCAATGAGGCAGTTTTGCTCTGTCCCATAGGCTCATTGTGAGTTGGAATCTACTTGACAGCAGTGAGTTTTTCCACTCTTTTTTTTTTTTTTTTTTTTCTTACCACCTTATGCTCCTCTTAAGAGAGTAAGTAGAGCTGTAAATGAAATTGATAGGGAACATGTTTTACTTCAGAACATTTTTAAACATGATAATTAGGTTCCCATACTGGTCCAACAAAGCTTCTTTAACCAAATGGTAGTCTTGAAATGAGCCTGCTCAAATTTCCAGAATGTTCTGTGTACAAAGAGATATGTCAGATCCCCAAGCTGAATTTTTGAGTTTCCATGAATATTGAGACTTCCTTGGCCTAACGCCCTCCAAAGTGCAGTTGATGAGAAACCTCAGAGAATATAACTGGAAGAGGAGGAGGATGGCATTAGCCACTCACACATATGTGGAAGGCAGTGTGGTACAGTTCAAAATGCACTAGGCCAGGCATTGGTAAACATGGTTCTAAGACTTGGCTTAACTACTTTTTACTTTTATACTATCAAATGAATCATTTAGCATCTGTGGTCCTCATTTCCTTTAAGTGGTGTATAGATAAGCACAAAGAAACCCTCATAAAGACACTTACAAGCCTATGCAGAAAAAAATACAACTCCCTAAATATATTCAGATGAGAGTGGAAGTGTTGGGAGAATAACTAACGTGTTCAGAACTTGGTGGGGGTATCATGGAAAGACTGAACAGGGGAAGAGGAAATAATGTTTATTGAACTCTTATTTGGATCATACACCATCCTAAGTGCTTTGCATAAACAGAGCAAATAGAAGCAAATATGAAACATATAACTCCAGTATTATTCTTAGGGAGGAAATTCTCTTTAGAAAAATACCTTCAAGATGCCAATATGTGTATGGAGGATGAGGTATTGAGGACAGTATCTGGAAAGAGGCAGAAAATGGAAGAGAATACCAACTATTGTGCATAAGAAATGAAGAGTTTCTGGTTCAAAATGGCAGACAGAGCACATAAATTAACCTTCCATCTCTCCAGAGATCCCATTAAAATGAAGGCAAAGGAATACAGAAGTGAATAAACCCACAATAACAAAGAGAATAGGGTGTGAGGTCAGAATCACCAGCAGTGCAGAGGTTTCAACAGATCCTTGGAAAATGAAAAGTAGATGAAAGCGGGTTGATAAATGAAAGGGAGTGAGGAAACCAAAGCTCAAAATACACTCACATGGTGGCTTCTGAGAAGGTAGAAGTCAATATTCCTGGCAAACCTTAGAAGCTCTGGGCTTAGAGTAAACAGGTATGGAGAGTGAGACTGAGGAGGGGGCTGATACAAGAGCTGCTTTCACTGCCCTCTTCCCCTTGCACTTATCTTTACAAAGGTGAACAATCCAGAGTTTCTAATGTGGACATTGGAACCCCATAGCCTCCTCATTCTGGCCCCAGCTTTGTCTCTGACTCATCAACTTACATCCTAACGCAAAGCTTACTGTTGAAAAGCTCTGATTAGTGGCATCCTTCTTGTATTATGGGCTTCTACATAATGCAACTACTTGGGATAGTTGACAGAGTCCTTCATTTTCAAGCTTAATGTACAACCACAATCATCAGATTAAATGTACAGACTGAGCAAGGATGGATAAACCAATAAGCAAAGGCTTAATTGTACTTACTAATCTGCAGTGCACAGCTTCACCTGGGTGTCACCATGCCTTTGACAGTAAAGTCTCATCTTTGATACAATGAAACCCAAGTGAAACTGTGCACTACAGATTAGTAAGTAAGCACAATTAAGTCCGTGCATACCTCTGTTACAGTAAACTGGTATATACAGTGCTTACTGGTTAACCTACCTCTAAGACTAAGATGGAAACACTGGCGGCTTAGTGGTTAGGAGTTGAGCTGCTAACCAGAAGGCCAGCAGTTTGAGTTTATCAAATGCTCCTTGAAAAACCTTATGGAGCAGTTCTACTCTGTCCTACAGGGATGCTGTGAGTTGAAATCAACTCCATGGCAACAGGGCTTTTTTTTTTTTTTTTTTTTCCTTCTTAAAACCAACGTATATTTCAGAGTAGTTGACTAAAGGACATGTAGTTAACTAAAAGAGCAGGAGAAAATTTCTAAACTCTAAACCCAAAGAACTTTAAGACAGTACTGCATCCATGATCATCATCATCACCATCACTATTTTCACCATTAGCATTTCTCTGGGACAGGTACTGTTTTAAGCACTTTATATATATTAATTCCTTTAACCCTCATAGTAACATATGAAGTGTTACATGTTATATATCATAATCATGTCCATGTTACAGATGAAGACACTGGACCCAGAGATATTAAGTAACTTAGCCAAGTTCACACAACCAGAAAGTGGCGAGTTAAGATCTGAACTCAGTCAGATTTATGAGTTTGTTCTTTTCACCACTACAGTAAATGTCCTCTCATTAAAAAAAAAATTCTATGAAATAGAAACAACCAGAAAACAAAAAGTTCTCAAGGACATTAAAAATATATGATTGCCAAATTTAAAAATTTAATTGAAGAGCTGAAAGATAAGGTCAACGATGCCTCCTAGGATGTAGAGTGGGGAGAAAAGGGGATGGGAAAAAGTAGAGGAAAGAAATTTATCACAGAAATTATCCAAGAGCCCAGTTATATTTTTCAGAGCCAAATGAAATCATGAGTCCTTAGGCAAAAGGGAGCCTACTATGTCAACATAAAGAATGGTGAGCAAGTCTCCCCTGGACATAGAGTGATGACATTTGAGAACAACACAGTAAAGAGAGGAAAAACATGCAGCAGTAATGATGATCCTGACCTTAAAGTGACCATCACCAGTACCAGATTGACCCTGTCTTATTTTGGGGTTCCCTAGAAGAGTAACACTAGTAAGGAATATCAATGTATAGAAAGATTTTATCAAGGAAACAGTTCACCTGACTGTGGAGGCTAGAACGTCCCAAGTTCATATATCAGGATAGCGGCTTCTCCTGATACATGTAGCTGCAGGGACTGGCAAACTTGCAGGTCAAAGAGCAGGGGCCTTGCTCACAGGCTGTGAAGATCAACGAATCCTAAGATTGACAGGTAAGTACCTAGCTCAAGTGCTAAGAACCAGAGGTCAGACAAACAGGATGCAGCCACAGGATCCAGAGCAGGCAAAAACAAGACTATCCACTTATATTCAGATGCAGATCATGTACCCAAGGAAACTTCATTTCAAATGATTGACTACTCACAGCAGAACCCATCATGGGAGTGGTCAAATATAAGTACTGAGAGGCAGGCCCCAGGCAAACTGACACACAGTGTTAACTTTCACAAGTTCTTAAGCTACCCTGCAGACTCACTGTGTAGTCCCAGTGCACTCATTTTCCATTTCACCTTGGCCATTATTCTATACCTGTTCTCCCTTTCTCAAGCCTCCATAATCTCCTCCCCTGCTCTCCTTCAGCTGACAAAATGGAAGAAACCAGAACAGAACTTTCTCATGCGTCCACACCACCTCATCCACCTACCTACTTCTATGCCCAACTATTCTGCCTTCTATTCAGTAACCATGCTGCAGTGTCTGTATTTACATCAAAGCCATCTCCCCAGTTATGCTCTAGATTCCATCCCTTCCTCTCCAACCATCCTCTCCATTCTCCATCATTAGTTTCTCCTTTTTTTTGATGAACAGTCCCATCAGCATAAAAACATCTTTAAAAAGACGCTCTCTTCACCCGCATCACCCTCTATCCATTGACACAGTTTTCTTCTTTACAGACGAAAAATGTATTCAGAAGGGTTGCTTATATTCTATATCACTATAGTGTTTCTCCTCCAATTCTTTCTTGAACCTGCTTCAGACAGCCCCCAACCTCCAAAACACATCTTCTCAAGGTCACTATTGACTTACACATTAAAAAAAAAAAAAATCAAATGTTTAATTTTTAGTCTTCAGTTCATTTGATACATGTCATAAAGGGAAAAAAGGTTCAGGGAATACAAAAAGTGCCACCAGACATTAATGGTCCGTATTCAAATAAAAAACAATACTTTGCTGTATTTTAAACACTGCTTAAATGTGGAAAAAAGACTACGTCTGACCTGTCTCATAAGAATACTGTCCTCTAAAGGCAAAGGAACCATGATACTTGTTCCAGTGAGAAATGGACACAATTCTAATTCAACTAGTTGGCTCTGCAGTGAATAATATTTATATAGAAATAGATTTAATAATTTAAATACTCTATGGCAATGATACACGTGGGTTATGCTGAGTTAGCCAGCCAAGTGCCGTCGAGTCGGATCTATGCTGAGTTAACAACCCCCAAATATCACTGACTTAATATATACAAATTCGTTTCTCATTCACCCATGTGGCCCAAGCAGGCCAGCAAAGGATTCTGCTCCCTCTTTTCTCAGGAACTCGGAGGATAGAGGCTCTACTGCCCTGATGCTGCATCATCTAGAATATGTAGCTTCCTCAGGCATGATAACAGAGAAAGACTGGTAAATTTCATTGCATTTTCACTGTCTCACCCCAAACATGACTTCTCATGTTTCGCTGACCAGAACTAGTCATGTGACCCCACCCAACAGTAAAAAACATGGAAAGGGTAAGAGAACAATTGGAATATGTGGTGGGTATTACTGCTAACCATCACTGTTCATAGTATTCAGCTTGTAGAATCATTTATGTGAGAAGAAAAGTCATCTAGAGCAAATTCAAACTACAGATGAGCTGTTTTGACAAATACAGATTTTAAAAAATAAATCAAATGAATTTAAGTTGGATATATTGTTTCCTGTTTACAACAGTCCTCCATACTCCCTCAGGTATAATTCTGGGCCCACTTGACTCATTTTTGTTGCCAGTGTGGTCCCTAAAGTCATCTCTAACTCCTGCAGTACAGCTCAGGGAAGACAAAGCTATTGCTATTGAGTCAATTTCAGCTCACAACAAACCTAGAGGACAGAATAGAACTGCCCCCTATGGTTCCCAAGGACAGTCTAGTGTATATAAACTTCTAGCCTTTTGGTTAGCAGCTGTAGCTCTTAATCAAGACTCAGGGATACACTATACATTGTTAATACATGGAAACGAAGGACCAGAGGTACAGCTGACAGAGGAGCAGACAGTGGAAGAACAGAAAGAGAAGTAAAAGGAAAATAGGTATGCTCATAAACTGATTTTATATTGTAGGCAAACTATCTGATCTGTATGAAAGATGACACACATATTCACACACATCATTTAAAATAATTAATGCAATAGAACTAAAAATTAATAGCTTAAGAGGATATGGATATAAATCTATATTTAATAGTAGGTAATTAATAGATAATATCTGTAGTTGATAAGTCAAGCAACAGAGATATAAACATACTGTTTGATGTGGGAGGAAACCTACAGAAGGCTTTAAAACTTTAAATGGTTTTCTCTGGGGAGCGAGCTAGAGGTAAGCAGAGGTAGGAGAGGAGGGTGCTGACTTCATTGTAAGGGTGCCTGTGCTATTTGATTTTGTTGTTGTTGCTGTTCATGTGTGACTCTGATTGAAGTACGTTAAGGTTATCTTCATCTGATTGAGGTATCTTAAGGTTATCTTTAAAAAGAAATGAACAGGAGTTTGGGCAAGGAAGAAGAACAAAAATGATCAGAAAGAGGAAGACAATTGTTTCCAGTGGCGTGGTGGAAAGCTGGAGACCTGGGAGGAATGAAAACAGTGAAATATACTTCACCAAGGAGTGGCTTAATATAATTAGTTAGGATGAAAAAAACTAATGCCAATTTTTTTTTGTTTGTATTGTTGGAATATGAACTCTATTAATTGCCCCAAACCTTGTTAGTGATTATTACACATCCATCTAACTTATATGTATGATTAAGAGGGAAACTAAAGAAAGAGATTGAGAGCCAGATTGGGAGCACTGATGAGTAGAAAGAACAGCAGTAGACAGCAATGAGACAGAGTAGAAGTAAGAATTCAAAATTCAAAGACAAAAGTGTGTCATGAAAATTTCAGCTCTCTGACATACACAGGAATTTTGAACATTACGTTTCCTCTAGAATCTGAGTTAGAAAGTTTGAGTCAATTTTATTTAAAGTTAGGGGACAGTATGGCCTTAGCTGACATCTGGAATATTTAAGTTACCTTATATAATTCTTAAAGCAACCTTATGAGATATTTATTCATTAATCCAACAAACATTTATGTGTTTATTACATGGAGTACCACTTAGTAAGTCTTGATTGCTAGTCTCAAGATGTTGGTAGTTTAAAGAAGGAGACACTACAATTAAGGTAATAAATAAGTGTACCAGATCCTATGAAAAACACTGGAAAGGAGCAGCTGATCTACTTAGAAATGGGGGAGGCTAGGAAGCTCCTAAAGAAGGTGAACAGGGCTGAATTTTGTAAACTAAAAGGGAGTTTGCTTGTGTCTTAGTCATCTAGTGCTGCTGTAACAGAAATACCACACATGGATGGTTTTAACAAACAAAAGTTTATTCTCTCACAGTCTAGTAGGCTAGAAGCCCAAATTCAGGGTGTTAGCTCCAGGGAAAGGCTCTACCTACCGGCTCTGGAGCAAAGTCCTTGTCATCGGTCTTTCCCTGGATTAAGAACATCTCAGTACAGGGACACTGGGTCCAAAAGATGCAGTCTGCTCTCAGTGTTGATTTCTTGTTAGTATCAGGGCTCTGTAGTCACTTATCTCTTTTATATCTCAAAAAACATAAGCTCAAAACACAATCTAATCTTTTAGATCGAATTCTGCCACATCAATATAACTACCTCCTGTCCCACCTCATTTGAATCATAGAAGCAGGATTTGCAAAGCATAGGAAAATCACATCAGATGGCAAAATGGTGAACAATCACACAACTCTGGAAATCATGGCCTAAACAAATTGATACACAGTTTTGGGGACACAATTCAATCCATGACAGCTTAGCAGATAAAAAGAGTGTGGATAAGAGTAGGCAGAGGAAACATTGGTAGGGAACCATTGAAACTAAAGACCATTTGACCCACTAGTGACTTCCAGAGGCTGTGTGTCAAGTAGGGCTGGGGACAAATCAGAAAAGGACCAGTGTGCCAAGGAGTGCTACCCTGGGGGGCATGTGGCCTCTGTCAATATACACAATAGTAGTGACCTCAGATCATCCTGCCAACACCCAATCTCCCTTCATTCTACAAAAGAAATACTTCAGAGCTCAATGGGAAAGGTTCTGGAACAAGACAACCCCTTCTGAACCAGCACCAGATATGGTGCCCCAGGATAACCCCACAGGCAGGAGTCCAGAGCTTTCGGGGTCCTTGATCTAGCCCATGTGTGGAAAAGAGTACTGAGGGGTGCTTCAAAGGAGCAAAACAGGAGCTGGGACCTATGTGGGTCCTAGTTCAGATCCTGATTCAAACAAGCACACCCCACTGCTGGCCCTAGTTGGAAGGGAAGTTAGAAAATTTTAGAAACTTGACTCAGATGGCTGACTTGTCTCTTCAAAATAAGATACCATACTAAGATCTCAGCATTAGTTGCTGCTGTTGACTTTTTATTATGATGATGATGATGATTGAATGAAAATTTACATTCACATATAAATTCACATCCGACTTGTATTCAGGTCCCACTGCTCTCCTTGCCTGGTGACAGCACACCCCTCTTCTCTGCTCCATACATGTCCTATCCTCCCAACAGTCTCCTGTGCCCTCCTCTCCACCCACTCCCCTCACTCCAGCAAGAGGTCAGCAGGATGACATCCTATAGATGCATAGAATCATAAAATTCCCACAAGATACGGTCACTCTGCGTTGCCAAGTCCAATCCATTGCTGTCCAAAGAGTTGACCTTCATTATGATTTATGGACAGGGGCAGCATTATAGCCAGAGGCCATGCTTCCAGGGGAACCCCGAAGCCCCCAGATGGTCTTTTATTGGAGATCTCAGGGTGCACCTATATTTATTCTCTTGTTGCCAGTGAGACACAACTTTGTGAGCTCCATCATGGCTATCACTGGTGGTGGCCAGGCACCATCCTGTTCTTCCGGTCACGAGTCGATGTAGAGACCCACTCACGTGGGTTTCTCTGTCTTCTGGGTTCTCTTTCCCCCATGTTGTTCTTGTCCTCGGTGATCATCTGTTCTTGTTGAGTTGGGACCATTTGCTGTACCCTCAGATGGCAGCTTGGCAGCCAGACAACACTCACTGATGAGGGGTGCAGAGAGTCCTCATGAGAAAAATGCTAGCTGTGCCAATTGGCCTCAATTTCACCTGAGAGCATGATTCTTGGCCCCCTGCCCCAGCTACTCTGTCCTTGCAATATTGGGTTAAGATGGGAGGAGTATTCAAATTGTGTTGAAGTCTGTTTATTATTGATTTTCTTTCTAATGTGTGCTGTCACTGATTTCCCCAGCCAAATTTCTATTAACTATCTAATCTAAATCCTCACCCCTTCCCACCGTTGCAGCCATCAAAGAGTCTTTTCTTCTATGCATGAATCTGTTTTTAAGTTCTTATCGTAGGGGTCTCATGCAATATTTGGCCTTTTGTCACTGACAGCTTTCACTCAGCATAATGTCCTCCAGTTGAAATCAGGTTAAGAGATGTTTCCTACTATCATCATTGTTCTTTATCATTGCAAAGTGTTCCACTGAGTATATACCACACCTATCCATTCCTCTGTTGTTGGGCATCTGCGTTGATTCCATCTTTTTGCTATTGTGGACTGTGATGTGATGAACATTCATGTGCATGTATCAGGTGGTGTGAATGGCCTCGACTCTGTAGGATACATTCCAAACAGTGGAAGTACTGGGTCAAATGGTATATCTATAGCCATTTTTTTAAGGGAGCACCAGATTGCTTTCCAAAGAGGTTGCACCGTTTTGCATCCCACCAACAGTGTAGGAGAGTTCCAATCTCCCCACAACCTCTCCAGTATTTGTTATTTTGCATTTTTTGGATCATGGCCAACCTTGTCAGGGTGAGATGGTATCTCATTGTCATTTTGATTTGAATTTCTTTAATAGCTAATGATTATGAGCATGTCTGCATGTGTTTTTTGGCTGCCTAGATATCCTCTTTAGAGAAGTGTCTGTCCACCTCCTTTGCCCGTCGCTTAATTGGATGATTCACCTTTTTCTTGTTGATATTTTGCAGTACCTTATAGATTATGGAGATCAGGTGTCAGTCTGACATAGAGTTGCCAATATTTTTTCCCATACTGTAGGTGCCCTTTTAATTCTATTAATGAAGACTTTGGATGAGCAAAAGTGATCGATTCTTACTAGTTCCCATTTATCTATTTTCTCCTCTGATGATTGTGGTTTGTTTGACAGATTTTGAAGTCTGTTTATGTTGTGTATAACACCTTTCATTGTTGTTCCTACTTTCTCTTGGATGAGCTTTATTGTTTTAGATTTGATATTTAGGTATTTTATCCAATTTGAGTTGGTTTTTGCATAAAGTGTAAGTCATGGGTCTTGTCTCAGTTTAGTGCAGATAGATATCCAATTTTGCCAGCACCATTTGTTGAAGAGGTTGTTTTCACCCCAGTTTAATGTCTTAGGGTCTTTGTTGAATATCAGCTGTTCATCGGCAGCTGATGTCATTTTTGGGGTCTTGATTCTGTTCCACTGATCTATCTGTCTGTTTTTCTACTAGTACCAGGCTGTTTTGACTACTGAGGCAGTGTAATAGGTTCTAAGGTCGGGTAATGAGAGGCCTCCTATCATGTTCTTCTTTAGTAACGCTTTACTTATCCAGGGCTTCTTCCCTTTCCAGACAAAGTTGGTAATTTGTTCCTCCATCTCATTAAAAAATGTCATTGGAACTTGTATTGGGATTACATTATATAAGTAGATTGGATAAAATAGACATTTTCACAACTTTAAGTCTTTCTATCCATGAGCAGGGTAGATTTCTCCATTTACATAAGTCTCTCTTAGTTTCTTATAGTAAGGGTTTGTAGTTCTTTTTGTAAAGGTCTGTTATTTCTCTGGTTAAATTT
This sequence comes from Heterohyrax brucei, assembly GCA_028571685.1. Lineage (NCBI taxonomy): Eukaryota > Metazoa > Chordata > Mammalia > Hyracoidea > Procaviidae > Heterohyrax > Heterohyrax brucei. The sequence continues at coordinate 35,449,008 of CM053145.1, forward strand.
ACTCCTAGGTACTTTATCTTCTTCAGGGCTATAGCAAATGGTATTGCCTCGGTGATTTCTTGCTTAGTAATCTTGTTGTTGGTATAAAGGAATCCTACTGATTTACTTATGTTTATCTTGTATCCTGAGATTTTGCCGAATTCATCTATCAGTTTGAGTAGTTTCCTTATGGATTCTTTGGGATTCTCTGCATATACAATCACATCATCTGCAGATAGGAAGATTTTTAGTTCTTCTTTGCCGATGCAGATGCCCTTTATTCCTTGGTCTTGTCTAATTGCTCTGGCTAGAACTTCTAATACAATATTGAATAGGAGAGGTGAGAGTGGGCACCTTTGTCTAGTTCTTGTTCTCAAGAGAAACCGTTTCAGTCTCTCTCCATTCAGGATGACATAGGCAGTTGTGAGGAATTGGCCATCTACTCCTATTTTGCTGAGAGTTTTTAGCATGAATGGGTGTTGGACTTTATCAAATGCCTTTTCTGCATCAATAGACAAGATCAGGTGATTCTTGTCTTTTTTGATATTTATTATGTGGTTGATCACATTAATTATTTTCCTGATGTTGATCCAGCCTTGCATTCCTGGTGTGAATCCAACTTGGTCATGATGGATTATTTTTTTGATATGTTTTTGTATTCTATTGGCAAAAATTTTGTTGAAGATTTTTGTGTCTAGATTCATGAGTGATATTGGTCTGTAGTTCTCCTTTTTGTTGGGTCTTTTCCTGGCTTTGGTACCAGGGTCATGCTGGCTTCACAGAATGAATTTGGGAGTATTCTGTCCCTTTCTGTACTGTGAAATAGTCTTAGTAGTATTGGAGATAATTCTCTAAAAGCTTGGTAGAATTCTGCTGTGAAGTCATCCGGGCTCAGGCTTTTTTTTTTGTGGTTGGCAGTTTTTTAAGGGCTTTTTCAATCTCTTTCTTTGTGATAGGTTTATTAAGTTATTCTGCTTCACATGGTGATAAATTTGGTAAGTGATATGAATCAAGGAATTTGTCCATTTCCTCTGTGTTTTCAAATTTATTAGAATGCAGTATTTCATAGTATCAGCTATGATATTTTTTATTTCTGCTGGATCTGTTGTGACATCTCCCCTCTCATTTCTTATTTGGGTTATTTGTTTCCTTTCCTGTTTTTCTTTAGTATCTTTAGCCAATGGTTTGTCAGTTTTGTTGATCTTTTCAAAAAACCAGCGTTTGGTCTTTTCAGTTGTTCTTCTATTCTCTGATTCGTTTAGTTCTGCTCTAATGTTTATGATCTGTTTTCTTCTGGTGACTGGGGGGTTCCTCTGTTGTTCTCTCTCTGCTTGTTCAAGGTGTAGGGTCAGTTCTTTGATTTGGTTTCTTTCTTCCTTGCAGATGTGTGCATTTATGGAGATAAACTGACCTCTGAGCACTGCTTTTGCTGTGTCCCATAGATTCTAGTAGGAAGTGTTTTTGTTCTCATTGGAATCCTCAGATTTCTTTATTTCATCCTTGATTTCTTCTATAACCTACGGTTTTTTGAGCAAGATGTTGTTCAGTTTCCATGAGTTCCACTTTCTATCTATGTTTTTTCTGCTATTGATTTTGACTTTTATGGCTTTATGATCTGAGAAGACACATTGCATTAATTCAATGATATGTATTTTGTTAAGAATTGCTTTATGTCCTAACATGTGGTCTATTCTGGAGAATGTTCCATGAGCACTAGCGAAGAAGGTATAGTTGTCCACTGATGGATAGAAAGTTGCATATGTGTTAATGAGATCTAGTAGGTTAATTGCGACAATAAGGTCTTCTGTGTATTTCTTGAGCTTTTATCTAGATGATCTGTCCAACATTGAGAGTGGAGCATTGAAGTCTCCTACTATTATTGTGGAGTGATCTATCTCCTTTTTGAGTGTAGTCAGTGTTTCTTTGACATATTTAGGTGCTCTAATCTTAGGTGCATAAATATTTAATATTGTTAAGTCCTGCTTGTGTATTGAACCTTTCAGCAATAAATAGTATGCATACTTGTCCAAGATGGTGGATTTTACATTAAAATTGATTTTACCTGATATTAGAATTGCCACATCTGCTCTTCTTTGTTCATTGTTAGCTTGATACATGTTCTTCCATCCTTTAATTTTCAGTTTGTGCCTACCTTTAAGTCTAAGGTGAGTTTCCTGTAGGCAACATATGGATGGGTCATGTCTTTTGATCCAAGTTGTCACTCAGTGTCTCTTTAGTGGAGCATTCAGTCCATTCACATTCAGTATAATTACTGATAGATAATGTGTTCAGTGCTGCCATTTTGATGTTTATTTTTGTGTTGATGTTTTCTCTGTTGTTCTTATTGATTCAATCTATGACCTTCTTTGTGAGTTGATTTTTCACTTTTTTCAGGGTTGGTTTTGTGGTTGTTGAGCCTCCTGTATTACATTTTTTTGATACGGTATGTTGCTTTTTATTGTGTTTTGCAGCTGCCCGTACGATACTGCTTAGTAAACTATATATAAACCAAATTTTGATTGCTACTAGTCTTGTCACCTTCCTTTCCACTTGGAAGGACTATAATGACTGCAGTACATCCCTCTTTTTAATATGATGATATAATAGTTTACATGATATGATCACTAGATCGTTTCTTTCACTATTATAGCTTTGATTGTGTTTGGAGCATAGGATTCTGAATAATGCGTCCTTCTAAAATATAAAGTTAGTGGTTTTGTGCTTCCAAGCCAAGAGATTCAGTAATTCTTGTAGCTTTGGTTTGGTTTTTACAAAGTCTCTGAGTTTCTGTTTATCTGGGAATGTCTTCATTTCATTTTCATATTTGAAAGATAGTTTTGCAGGACATATAGTTCTTAGTTGGAAGTTCTTCTCCTTCAAGGCTTTGAATGTGTCATGCCACTGTCTCCGTGCCAGGATTGCTTCTGCTGAGAGATCCCATGAAAGCCTACAGGGTTTCCCCCTGAATGTGAGCTTTGCTTTGAGTCTTGCTGCCTTTAAGAGTTTCTGCTTATGTTTCATTTTGTTAAGTTCGATTATAATATGTCCTGGAGTCTTTCCATTGAGATTTATATCGAGTGGTGTTTGATACGTATCTTGAATATCTATGTTCTCTTCTTTCATAATTTCTTGGAAGTTTTCTGTCACCAGCTCAGCAACAATGCTCTCTGTGTTCTCAGATGTCTTGTCCTTTTCTGAGCTCCAATTAATCATAAATTGTTCTTCTTAATAGAATCCCACATGCTTCTTAATGCTTCTTCATTTTTCTAGTTTCTTTTTTCTGATTTCTCCTCATAGATGCTGGAGTCAGTAGCTCTGTCTTCCAAATCAGAAATTCTCTTTTCCTTTTGTTCCATTCTGTTTTCTTGGCTTTGAATTGAAGTTTCTATGTCGTTGATTTTGTTCTTGATCTATTGGATTTCCGAGTACTGATGTTCCATCCGTTTGAACAGCTTGCTTAATTTTTCATTTTGCCCTGCTTCCTTTTGTATAATGTCTAGGAGCGCTCTCTATATAATCCTTTTGTATTCACCTCCTAAGAGTTTCAGAAAAGCTTCTTCTTCTGGGAAGTTCTGAGGTGGTATCTTTTGGGGCCTTCTGATGTCAAGGGTGATTTCCAGGTTACCATCTTCTCCAATGTTTGTTGCCTTTTGGACTTCATGTGGGTCAATAGAGTCTGGGAGAGATGCTGTGAAGATGGACCACAGTTGTTTCTCTAAGTCGTCTTAAAATGAGAAGTAAAAAGTATTTGACAACTTCCAAAGTCAGTCAGGTTTTCTGGTGTATATGTCTCTCTTCCCAGCTGGCAAAGTAAGCACCTCTATATTGAGCCCCAGATGTTATAAACTAGCTCAAAATACAGAAAGTCTACCAGGATGCTGGCCTCTTCTGTTGGGCCTCAGCTGTAGGTAATACTGTGTAGAACTCTGCTTTTCTGTTGGAAAAGTAGTCTCTTCTGGGTAGGCACTGCCTCCTAGCCCAGGAATTAGGTCCAGCTGAGGCTTCCCTATGAATGACTCTGCCTCCCAGCAAAACAAGATGGCATCCCACATGAGCTCACCAGTTGGCTGGGCCCAGGCTCCCAGCAGAAAGAGAGGCTAAGAATGCCGAAATGCCCAGAGTCCACAGCCTCCTCTGCTGGGCCCCAGCCCCAGCCCCAGGTGACACCGTGCAAAACACCACCTCCCTGTCGCAAAAGCACTCTCCCTCTGGCAGGAGCCATCTCCCAGCCTATGAACAAAGTCCAGCAGGGGCCTCTGCCTGGGCTTCTCTGTTTCTCAGTGGATCAAGATGGTGTACCACCCAAGCACATCTGCATGGCTACCACATGGCAGAGGCAGAAAGCTAGGCCAGAGGAGCCGAGGTGTTTAGAGTCCAGAGCCAGGCTCTCAGAACCTGGCAATTACGCTTGCTGGTCCCACCAGCAGTGTGTCTGAGATGAGCAGCTAGTCAAGTCTCAGTTCTGACTGTGAGCCAAGACAGAGGAAAAAAAATGAAATGGTGAGTTACCTTTGGTCTGTGCAAGCCTGTGCTCACCAAGAGTGGGGTCAGTGAAAAAGAAGTGGTTTTCCGTTCAGTGGTATGAAGTCCAAAGTAACAGCTCTGTGCCACATCCCAGGGATCACTAGGTGTCCAGAAGCCTCCGTTTAATTATAATTTCAGGTCTTAGTTTCTGGAGGAATTTAGGGAAACACGCATTTAGTCTGCCATCTTGTCTCCACCCTCTGCTGTTTATGTTTAACAGCAGCAACAGCTAAATCAGCCTTCATGAAAGGGGTCTCTGAAGAGCCTCCATCCTTAAAACTCTGGAGAAGCTCTAAGGCTGAAAGCAAATGATGTTATCACCATGAGGTTAGAACTGTCCACAGCAGCTGTGGCCAAAAGCAGACATGACATTGGGGTGATAGGAGTCAGGGCATAGAAGCATCAGATCAGGGGTTTTCTAAAAGATAAAGAAATGTAACATCTTATGAAAATTTTAAAAAATGACTGTAAATACATTGCTAGGTCCCAGAAAGGCCTTTGTGAATGAGGAGTGCCGGTGGGGAAGCTGGGACAGATGCAGGGTACAAGCAGTTGGCAAGGTCTTGGGAGATCTTGGTTCCCGTTCTGGTTTGGGTGCTATTAAAGGATCCCAGCTATACAAACTGTTGGAAGAAAGCTATGGGAACCTGGAAAGATGCCAGTTGTGCATAGTGATATGGATGATGCTGGTGCTTTCTTGGCTTAGTATCAGAATATTCAAGATAGGTGGGACCTTCTGTATATCCTGATCCAATTTCCATTTTACAGATGAGGAGCTTGAGGCCTGTAAAGGGCAGCTCAATGTCAGGCAGTTATTGGCAAAGATGGGACTAGAATACTATGGTTTAAAGTTAATTGTTGGTGCCTTTAAGCAAGTGTTCATTGTTAGAGCCTCTCATATCTTTTAGAGTGTGAGCAGTTGCTCAGTAAAAGCCTGGTTTGCATTCTTGCCCCAACATGAAGGAAAGATCTAAGGGAATGATTAGACAGGTTTTACTAATGTACATTTTCCTGCCTTCCTCATTTCTTTATCCCAATATCCTAAGGGGATCTTGATATACTAGCAAGAGTATGCATTTGCTAGTCATTTATTGCTTACACCCCTCTTACCAAAATTGCATAATTTTTTTAATAAGATGTCTTGTTGTTTCTTTATGTGCTATAAAATTATAAAATTATTTTGTTTTCTTTCTTACTTTCTCTTCCAAGTTCCTAGAAGAAGTTAACCTACCATCCATCTAACTACGATCTTTCTCTCTGTCTACCTACCATACATACATACATAACCCCAAGGAACCACCATCCATCCATTCATCTATCATCTGGCATCTCAATTAAACATTTGTAAAAGGAAGGGCACAGTTTAATGAGAAGGACATCTCCATGGCCTAAAACAGGCAGATGTCCTCTAAGAGAATGCCCTGCACAGAGATGCGTTCTCTTCTCTAGCTGTCAAAACAAAGCAGAGTGTGAGACTAAAATAGTCCTTCAACCATCACTTTTCTTTCTAGACAGAGCCACTCCCTCTCTACTTCTGGAAACCCCCTTTCTCCCAGTTCCTTAGCATGCACTGACCACAGCCTGGCAGGATCTGACACATTGGCATTTTAATTTCAGCTAGTCTAAGCTGATGGAGAAAGAGCCAAGAAACTCTTGAGATAAGTGGTACAAAGATAGAAGGAAGAAGAAATCACATTAAAAAAAAAAAAAAGGAAAAGAAAAGAAAACATGAGTGATATGATTAAAATAAGCCACAAACCAATGATCAAGACTGTTTCCCCAGACACAGATGGCCTGTCTAAAGGTTGGAAACCCCTACACATCACTTAAGTAATTATTATTGTTATTATGGTAATTAATTATGTATTCAAAGTCTGTATAGTTTCAGCCTGGTATAGTAGGTGCTCAATATGTGTTATGTGACTGGCTGAATGAAAGAATGCATAAACTCAGGTCATTCAAGGGCCGAGTCTTACCCTAAGACCCCTTTCTGCTTCTCTGTCTCCATCTTCCCTCAGAAATTGTGAGGAAGCCATCACTCAGAGGGAATCTTCAGGAGGATGTAATGCAGCAGTATTGGCAGCCTGTCATCTTCCCAGTTCTCCCCTCCTTCTCTTCAAGGCTCACGCTCCATTCCCCTCCTTCTCTTTTAACTTCTTTCTCCTCCCTTCCTTCCTCCAGAGGCCCCAGACTCAAACTGCCAGGAAGTCTCTTCAAACAGGATTGAAATTGCTTTAAATATTAGAGGATTAGGTGAAGACAAACAGACCTGGGTAAGGTCTGTGTTTGGGGGATTAGAATTAGATCTCCTCTGCTGTCCAAGTATTAGCAAAGGCCACACTGCTTGCCTCTGGGCTCTGTCCTCCAGAGGCTGACACAGCCCAGGGTTAGGCCTCCAGTGCAGCCCTCATCTTTGGGCCCATCTCTCTACAGGGCTCTATATTGGGAATTTTCAGGTTAAACCCAGCCTTGCAGCCTTTGCTACTTCTCACCCCTTCCTCTACTCTCCAGGCAACCACTACCAGTTGAGTTAGTCTGAAATAAACACTGCTTTTCACCAAGGCCTAGAATCTCGCTCAGGTGGTGGTACAAGCTGATTGTGTGAGAGCTGTGTTCTGTGCTCTAAACTAGGTATGGGGAACAGAAGGAAGAGAAGTCCTGTGGCTCAGCAATACAAGTTTAGACACAATATATGACCCAGTGAGTGTGAGGTGTGTGTACTTCTGTTTACACAAGTGACCATCCAATGTATTGTGACTTATGTCACGGCCAGGCATGCTACTGGTTATATAACTCAATATTCATCAAACAGGTTTTCTTACTAATTAAAACAAAAGCAAAACCTACTGCCATCGAGTTGATCCCAACTCATAGCAACCCTATAGGACAGTGTAGAACTGTCCCATAGCACTTCAAAGACTTCTTACAGAAGCAGACTGCTACATCTTTCTCCCTCACAGCAACCAGCGGGTTTGAACAGCTGACCATTTGGTTAGCAGCTGAATGCTTACCACTGGACCATCAGAGCTCCTTCTTAGAGCTTGATGAGGCTGTAGAGATCTCACTTAAGGCAGATCTCCCTATAACATCCCTAGTTTCGGGGTGGGAGTTGTTCCCCAGTCTCTTCTGGAAACTCCTGGGTGACAAAGTAAAATGGCTCATTTTATGGCTGCCCAGCTTGAAATGTTAAAAAGGTCTTCTCTGTGTTGACAATCTGCCTTCTTGTAATGGCAGGCATATAGGTCCCAATTCTACTCCCAGAACTAATTATAAATATGAAAATCTCAACCTGGAATTGAAAGTGGGTAGGGAAGAATTTCTTAAACAGGTTAGAAAAAGAAATAATCATAAGTGAAAAGACTAATACACTTGGCTACATCAAAATGATAAATCTGTTCATCAAAAGACCCCATTAAGAAGGTAAAATGCAAGCTACATTGTAGCAGATGTTCAGTGCTGATGCATCTGACAAAGAGCTCAAATTCAGACTGTGTCTGGTATTCCTAGAAGAAAAAAAAGACAATCTGATGAAAAAATGGCCACAAGACAGCTATGAGAACAGTCAATAGACATGTAAAAGAGTGCTTAACCTCATTAGGAAATAGGAATAAACAAATTAAAACCACATGGGAACATCACTATATAGTTACAGAATTGACCAAGAAGCAAACCAATTTCCACTGAACTGATACTGACCCATAATGACTCTATATGACAGGGTAGACTTATGACAGGGTAGAACTGTCCCATGGACTTTCCAAGAGCAGCTGGTCAGTTCCAACTGCTGATCTTTTGGTTTGAAGCTGAGCTCTTAACCACTGTGCCAACAGGGATCTCACAAAATTGACAGAAAAAATATGGAAGTCTGATAATATCAAATATGAAAAAAGATGAGTTAAATTTCATCACTGCTAGTGGGATAGTAAAATGCAATAGCCAGTTTGAGAAACAGTTTTGGTGTCATCTGATAAAGATCTGCAAGCTCTGTCACCTAGAAATTCCTCTAGATACCACCTCTTGACACGCAGGTGCACTAGGACACACAAACAAAGTTTTTAACTCTGGCATTGTCAATTTAGTGGCCCCAACTAAAGATAGCTCATCTATTTGTTAACATCAGGCTGGATCAATAAATTATGGTATAGACATACAAGAGAAATACAATAAAAATTAGTTGCCATCAAGATAATTCTGACCCATGGCAACCCCAACTGTATTAGGATACAACTGTGTTTCATAGTGTTTTTAATGGTTGATTTTTTGGAAGTAGATCTTTTTTGGAAGTAGATCTTTTTTGGAAGTAGTCTTTTTTCTTATATGCCTCTGGGTGGATTCAAAACTCCAAACTTTCGGCTAGCAGTCAAACCTGTTAACTATTTGTGCTACCCAGTAACTCTGGAAATACCATACAGTAACAAAAAAGAATAAACCATAATAATTTGCAACAATGTGGATGAATTTTAAAAACCAAAAATGTTAAGCAAAGAAAGCATGTTATTGTTGTTTTTGTATGTACCTTGTGACAATTTTGACTCATAGAAACTCTATGACAGAGTGGAATAGGTGCATACGGTTTCCTAGTCTATAAACTTCATGGGAGAAGATCACTTTTCTCAGTGCAGTTGATTGGTTCAAACCACTGACATTTCTGTTAGCATCCCAGTGGTTAACCACTGTACCACCAGGGCTCCTTGGTACTCTATGTATCTCCATTGATAAAACCCAAATCAACCTCAGTGCTATTGAGGATAGTGTGACTCATAGTGACCTAACAGAGTAGAACTGCCCCATAGGGTTTCCAAAGCCGTAAAGTATTTTTGCGCCCCCACCTCAGGGTTGGGGTGGTGTTTTATTGTGCTTTACGTGAAAGTTCATGTTGTAAATTAGTCTTTTTTCTGATTTCTCCTCATAGATGCTGGAATCAGTGGCTCTGTCTTCCAAATCAGAAATTCTATTTTCCATTTGTTCCATTCTGTTTTCTTGGCTTTGAATTGAAGTTTCTATGTCTTTGATTTTGTTCTTGATCTGTTGGATTTCCGAGTACTGATGTTCCATCAGTTTGACCAGCTTGCTTAATTTTTCATTTTGTCCTGCTGCATTTTCTATAAGGTCTAGGAGGCTCTGTATGTAATCCTTTTGTATTTACCTTCTGAGAGTTTCAGAAAAGCTTCTTCTTCTGGGAAGTTCTGAGGTGGTGTCTTTTGGGGGCCTTCTGATGCCAAGGGTGATATCTGGGTTACCGTCTTCTGAAACGTTTGTTGCTTTTGGGGCCTCATGTGGGTCAATAGAGGCTGGGAGAGATGCTGTGAAGATGGACCACAGTTGTTTCTCTAGGCTGTCATAAAATGAGAAGTAAAAAGTATTTAACAACTTCCAAAGTCAGTCAGGTTTTGAGGTGTATACGTCTCTCTTCCCAGCTGGCAAAGTAAGCACCTCTATATTGAACCCCAGATGTTATAAACTAGCTCAAAATACGGAAAGGCTACTGGCCTGCTGGCCTCTTCTGTTGGGCCCCAGCTATAGGCGATACTGTGTAGAGTTCTGCTTTTCTGTTGGAAAAGCTGTCTCTTCTGGGTAGAGACTACCTCCCAGCCCAGGAATTAGGTCCAGCTGAGGCTTCTGTACAGATGACCCCACCTCCCAGCAAAACTAGATGGTGTCCTGCACAAGCTTGCCAGTTGGCTGGGCCCAGACTCCCAGCAGAAAGAGAGGCCAAGATTGTCGAAGTGCCCAGAGTCCACAGCCTCCACTGCTGGGCCCCAGCCCCAGGTGGCGCTGTGCAAAACACCACCTCCCTGCTAGAAAAGCACTTTCCAATGGGCAGAAGCCACCTCCCAGCCTAAGAACCAAGTCTGAGTGGGGCCACTGCCTGGGTTTCTCTGTTTCCGATAAGCCAGAGGAGCCGAAGTGTATAGAGTCCAAAGTCAGGCTCTCAGAACCTGGCAATTACGCTTGCTGGTCCCACCAGCAGTGTGTTCGAGACTAGCAGCTGGTCAAGTCCCAGTTCTGCCCGCTGGCCAAGACAGAGGAAAAAAAATCAAAATGGTGATTTACCTTTGGGCTGTGCAAGCCTGTGCTCGCCAAGAGTGGGGTCAGTGAAAGAGAGGAGGTTTTGCATTCAGTGGTATGAAGTCCAAAGTAACAGCTCTGTGCCACATCCCAGGGCTCACTAGGTGTCAGAAGGCTCTGTTTAATTATCATTTCAGGTCTTGGTTTCCAGAAGGATTTAGGGAGACATGCATTTAGTCCACCATCTTGACTCCAGTAAATTAGTCTTGCTCAACGATTCATACACAAAATTATTCTGTAACATTTGTTGCTATACCCACAAAATATCAGTATTCTCTCCCTTTGCACCTTAGGTCCCCCATTTCTTTTTGCCCAGTTTCCCTACCCCTTCCTGCCTTCTCATCTTTGTAAATTGCATTTTGGTGTTATACAAAGGCATTCTAAGGAGTGCCTTCCTCACGAGTGTTATGGTTTATTTAACCCTGGTGAACAGTTGTGTCTAGTAACCAAAAGGTCAGCAGTTTGAATCCACCAGGCACTCTTTGGAAACTCTGCAAAGCAGTTCTTCTCTGACCTATAGGGTTGCTATGAGTCAGATTAGATAGTGGTGATTTTGGTTTGAGTCCATGATTTGGCTGAAAGGTGATCTGTGACAGTAGCTTCAATTCTACATTAGAAGGATGTCTAAGGACAATAGTCTCAGCGATTCTTCTAGTCTCTATAAGACCAGTAAGTCTGGTCTTTTTTTTTTTTATGAGGTTTATTCTACAGTTTTCTCCCACTGAAACTGGGAACTTCTACTGTATTCGTGGTTAGACTTGTGAGTTGTCATACCTGGGTAGCATCTATTTCTTCTGGTCTCAGGTTAATCGAGGCTGAGGTTCATGTGAACCATTAGTTCTTTGGGCATATTTCTTCTTTAAAGCTTTGGTTTTCTTTATTCCTCTTTGCTCCAGATGGGAAGAGACGGATAGCTGTATCTTAGATAGCCGCAGACAAGCTTTTAAGACTGCAGATGCTACTCATCACATTAGGATGTGAAACATTATCTTTATGAACTCTGTTGTGCAGTCAACCTAGATGTACCCTGAGACTGTGGTCCTAAACCATTAAACCTAGTATCCCAGTCCCTTGATGTGTTTGGTTATGTCTAAGAAGTTTCCATAACTGTGCCCCCATGTGCTCTATTATGTATATATATGTATATAGTATATATAGATGAATACACATGCTCTACATATAAATATGTGTCTAGAAATGTTCACAATCATATCTACCTGTATGAGGACTGACAATGAAATTCATGAACCAATCCTAGAAAAAGTGCTACATAACTGAATGCTGAATATCACTATAGTCACCTTTGAAGTACTCCCCTTGGAAAGCTATGCACTAACAGCAGTGCTGAGTTCACCCTTCAAAGCAATTTTGGAACTCCTTTTTTGGAATGGCTATCAGGGCTGTTGCCATATTACCCTCAATGTCCTGAATGTCATCAAATGTCTTCCTTTCAATATTTCCTTTATCTTCAGGTGAAGAAAAAAGTCACTGGGGGCCAGAACAGGTGAGTAGGGAGGGTGTTCTAATAGTTATTTGCTTACTAGCTAAAAAATCCCTCACAGACAACTGTACAATTAAATTTGTGAACTTGCCACTATGCCACCATGCCACCATGCACAATAACCATTCCAGAGAGAAATTCCTCTGAAGTGTGGACTATGAGCTTGCATTTGCACATAGCTTCCCAAGGGAAGTATTTCAAAGATGACTGTAGTGATATTCAGCGATGACGTATATAGCACTTAGTACAATTAAGTTCACAGACTTGTCAGACCTCATATGAATGGGTGTGCACCCATATAACCTCCTACATCTATTTAACATGTATATTACCTATATATATCCATTTGTAAATTATTTTTTATTATTATTGCTGTTGCAGAATTGTATATGCTGTAGTGTTTACCATCAAAAAACCCAAACCAAACCCATTGCCACTGAGTCAATTACAAATCATAGTGACCCTACAGGACAGAGTAGAAATGTCCCATAGAGTTTCCAAGGAGCATCTGATGGATTTGAACTGCTGACCTTTTGTTTTAGCAGACACAGCTCTTAACCACTATGCCACCAAAGTTTCCATATTTACTGTAGTTGCCCTTTATTCTTGCCATACCTTTCTGTGTCATCCTTTGCCTTGGTCATGTTGTGCTGGCTTCCCCTATATTGTGTATTCTGTTATTTTGGTGTGGTGGTTAAAAGTGTTTCACTGCTAAGCAAAAGATTGGCAGCTCAAATCTAACAACCACTCTGTGGAATAAAGTTGTGACAATCTGTTTCCCTACTGAGTTGGAATCAACTGTAGTGGGTTTGGATTTGGGATTTCACTAAAATCAACACACATCTACTATCTGGTTAGTGATTCTCACCCCTCCTCCTTCCCCCATCAAAGTATGTTTCCTTCTGGTCATAAACCTTTTCTCGATTTTTATAATCGTTGTCTTGTACAATATTTGTTCCTTTGTGATTGACTTATTTCACTCAGCATAATACACTCCAGGTTCATTCATGGTGTGAGATGATTTTCAGATTTATCACTGTTCTTTATCATTGCATAGTGTTGTTCCATGGTATGTAAGTACCACTATTCGTTTATCCATTCATCTGCTGATAGGTAAGCTGTAAATCTAAGCCACATCTTTCCCTTGGAAGAACTCGTGGATCTGACCTACCAACTCTTGGTTAGTGTCTGAATGCTTACCTACTATGCCACCAACATTCCTCTCTCCACTTATACAAGTTCAAAAACTGTAAAAAATAAACTGTGTCATTTTTTGTTGTATATTTAGATGGTAAACTATAAACAAAGTGATTACTATAAAAGACAGAACCATTAGAACTGTAGTTACCTAAAAGTGCAGGAAGCTGAGTGTGGCGTGAAGTGGTGGAAGAGGCTGGTGATGTTATTTATCTTGATGTGGGGGGTGGTTACACAAGTATTTGTTTTTAAATAATTTGTTAAGCTGTTTGTTTTTACATTTTTCAGTTTTAAAAAGAGAATTCTAATCTTGACAGCTATAGTGCTCTGCTTAAACGTTCTCTTTTCTAGGCTAAACATTATTAGTTCCTTTAACTGAATGATTTCCACAGCCTTTGCTCCCCTGGACATCCTATTCTCTCTCTTTTTTCCTTTTTCCTTTTTTTCTTCCTATCTTCCCACCCTCTCTCTATTTTTTCTTCCTCACTTCTTCTTGCTACTCTCTTTCCCCTTCTATCCATCTACATATTCATCTATCTCACAACCACTCACAACCCAACGACCACTGTCCTCATTAGGGACAATTAGAAAATCAGAGGCAATAGAGGTAAAGAAACTCTGGTGGCTTAATGGTTAAGTGCTGTGGCTGCTAACCAAAAGATCAGCAGTTTGAATCCACCAGGTGCTCCTTAGAAACTCTACGGAACATTTCTACTCTGTCCTATATGGTTGCTATCAGTCAGAATTGACTGAATGGCAGCAGGTGCTTTTCAGAGGTGAAGGAAAGCTTAAGAGTCAAGTGCAAGCTCAGTGTGTACTCTGTTAGGTTCAAATGAGGACATATGCCATCAATAAAATAAACCATTAAACAATAAACAAAACATAAAATAAATAAACCATTAGTATGAGAACAGAAGTGTCTACACATTCGTAATTTAATTTCTTATCCTTGATGATAATTAATCCATTGACAGACATTACTTGGTATAAGTTGCAAACAGGTGTCAGCAAAGGCAGAATCAGTTGTAAAGATTCAGGCTGTAGAAACAGCCTGGCTAGTCCTGGCAGAAGAGTGCAGCCTCATCATCTAGCCACTGTCTTCCTTGAAGGCTTTGCTTTGCAGCTTGGGGGAACAAGATCTAGCCTCTTACCTCTGCTTACTTGTGTCGGGGAGGGTTGGTTCTGACTAGGCCTTGGGGCAGACCTCCAGTCTCAGTACAAGAGGCCCCCCCAGATTTCCAGGCCTTGTTTAGGGGCAACCAATCAAATTTCCCACTACTTCCTACTCTGATACCCTAGGGAAGAAGTTAAGCTTGGGGAAAAGTGAAGATTTGCTTGGTCAATTGTGAATGCTAATCAGCAAGGGCTGTTTGGCAGCCTCAAGTCTTTCCTGATTGCCTGGCTGGTGAGAAGAATGCAGAATGCACAGGTGAGGCTTAGCAGCTGACAGCCCCTGGGAATGGGAGCTGAAAGAGGATGCTCCCATCACCCACCATCTCACAAGCACTGGAGACAGAGACACCTGTGTCTAGTCAATCAAAACATGTGTCTACCTTAAGCTTCGCTCCAGGTGGATTTACCATTATTACTACATCACACTATCAGGTTTTCATGATGCATGGAGCTCTCCTGGGGCCAGGGCTTACCACAGAGTGTGCCTGTAGTCGGATCAAGGAGAAAGTCTATGTGTCCTGCTCTCTGGGGAGAGGCAAAATCCCTAGACATTGATGACCAGCCCCTCCGAGACACTGCCTTCAGAATCACACCGGTGCATAAATGGATTTAGGTAAGTCAGGGGAATTTAATTCTGCTTTTTAATGAAATGTACAGAGCTTGTAGTTGCATATTTTCAGTTGAGAAGGTGCATCTCAAATGGGAAAAATAAAGTATTTCCTAGGGTTAAAGTACCTATTAAATAATCTGCTAAGGCAGCCCAATCAGTGCAGGTATCGAGATTCAAATCAAGACCCACCACCCTCTGAGCAGCATCAGCTCTCTAAACTGTCATCACCCCTCTTCTCCTGTCTTCTTCCAACAAAGTGAGCTTGGAAACAGTGAGGTCTTGTGAGACACGTAGATTGTTCAGAGGCAAGGTAGGTGGGGTAGGTATCTACCTGCAACAGCAGATAGATGCTTCACGGTGGAACTGGGTTCAATGAGTAGGGAGCTTGAAGTCATCATTAAGAGTGAATGTGTTCTTTCAACAAATGTACATCAGCTACGTTTTGTGGGCCATGTGCCACATCTGGATTCTCAAGACTTTATTTTCAGTCTTCTGAAAATGTTCAGGTTTTCTTCTCATGAAACTGCAGAATTTTTAGAGTGGAAAAGGGCTGGATAAACTCTTCTACCCCTTTTATGACTACTAGAAACCAAGAAGGAAAGGAGTTTTGCCTTAAGTTATTAAGGTGGTACTTAACAAATCAAGGCTTGAACCAAGATCTCTTGGCTACAGATTTTGTGTCTTTCCATCATACTTGGGTTGAGCAGGCATCTTTGTGTATCCTTGAGCGGCCAGCTGCCATCATGTCAGTTCCATCTCATGGTGTCCCTATCTGTGTCAGAGTAGAGCTGTGCTCCACAGGGTAGAACACTAGGGCTTTCTTTGAGCTGCCTATCAGCGGAACCACCAACCCTTTAGTTACAAAATCTCAACTATTTCACAGAAAGGGAGACCCAGGTTGATACAGTGACCTGCCCAAGGTGACTTAGCTGGTGGGAGATGAGGAAAGAAATAATAATGTCTGGACTTCCAGGTCAACCCAGTTCTCATTCAGCATTGGTTTTCTCAGGTTGGAATTTCCCTTTTGCTCGCTTTTCTAGTCTTTTCTTTTTGGATTTTTGCTCTCATTTTCTCTTCTCCTCTTATGTGGAAGTTTCTGAGCCACATGAAGGAAATAACCACTTACTCAGTAGAGGGACACACTCATCTGTCCACCTACCCAAAAGTCCTGCTCAGGCCAAATGTCTGCTTTGGAGATGGGACCTAGAGATGAGGAATAATAATGAATTGAGAGAGAACTCAACAGGGTTGAGCACTGCACACAGCTCCCCATCTGCTCTAGTACAGGCTGCTGGATTTGCCTTAGATTAGGTCTGTTTCTGATCTGACAACAGATGCCCAAGCCATAAATAACTGTGTGTTTTTCCCTTGAACTTTCACTGCCATCTCCCAGTGTCTCGTGTCACATTATATTCTGGGGAGAGATGAAGTGGACCGTGCTGCCACCTCCTCGTCCTTGTCCTGTCCCTCTTTGCTCAGCGCCTTGTCCACAGTGAATCCTCCTGCAGATGCTGCAAACAGAATAGCTATTGATAGTGATCAGGGTTCCTATAGAGGACCCAAGGACCCAGTAGCCCTAGTCCCCTCCCCATTCAACCTCCCAGCTCACCTTTGGCTTCTTTCAGGAAAACTGAAGGTGTTTGCATGGGCAGGGATCACCGGAATGAGGACATTGTAAAGCCTGATCTTTGACTCAGCATTTGACAGAAACAAAAGATACAGGACTCTTTGCAGGTAGCAGGCCAGCCCAGGAACTCCCAAGGAAACTGATGGCCTAATGTGACACTGAGCCCCCTACCCACAAAGAATGACACTAATACGTAAGGAAGTATCTCCTGGAGCCCATAGGAGGAATTACTGAACTACTGTTTTCCATGCTTGGTAGCACATCTTCTCTGCCTCCACCTCCCATTCCTCACTCTTTCTCTAGCTGTATTTGGTTCATTTAGAAACCCAGAGAAATTACCCTTAGTGCAGACCACAGCGGAATATTCTATAATCAACAAAACCTGAAGCTTACTTCTTTCTGCTTGTCTTACTGATGGATGAAATATTGATAGCAGAATAGCAAGTTCAGATGTTGGCCAAGTTTCAAAATTAGGACCTATCCTATTTTCTGCAGCTCTAACTCCAAGCAGTGTATACTCTCTTCCTCTCTCCTTCCTCTCCCTTGACCTTCTTTTCCCTCAATTATCTTGTCAGTCTTGTGACATCTCTCAATTGCTCTCCCGATCTCTCCCAATCCTCCTTGTCTCATTTCCCTTCCTTACTGATCTCTCATCTCTGTTCCTCTCCTTCCTGTCTTGACTCTGTCTGTTGGTGTTTCTGCGTCTCTCCTTGCCTGCTCTCTCACTGTCTCGATGTTTTGGTCTGTAAGCAACTGCCTCTATTGCTCTTCTCCTCATTTCACTTTCACAGTGTCCTCAATTTTCAGACTAGTAGTTTCTCAAGGGAGATGCTTATGACATAAGCTATGCTCATGCCATGTCAGCACCTGGCTACCTCACTACACTGAATGATGAGGAAGGCCAATTCAGGCAAAGAACACTTTGTACTTTGCTCTGCCAGCTGCTTGGGTTGGGCAGTCCCTTGGTGGTGGCTCAACACAGGATTAGCAGTTGGCTCTCTCTGAACAGATCAGGCTAAGCTGCTTCTTGGTCATTGACTTTCTGCACCTTTCCAGAGGCTCAGATTCTTTCTCCTTCCTTTCCTGTTTTTCTTTCTGGCCTCTGTTCTTCAACTCCCTCTCTGGCTCTTGCCTTTTTCTGACTCCTCTTCTGTTCATCCCATTCTTCCAAACATCTTTTTTCACTCTCTCTTTTTGTCTTGTCTCATGACTCACTGTCCCTCTATTTTCTTCCTTTCATTTTTCCCCTCATACTCTTTGTTTCTTTCCCTTATTCATTTCTACAGACAGTTTTCTATCTATTCTGGGGGAAACTCAGATCATTTCCCTGTAGAGGGAACAAATATTTCCCCTCTGAGCACTGTTGGGTCTTCTCTTGGTCTTCCTGCAGCACTGAGTCTCTGCTCTAGGGGTGGCATCTATGTTCTCTTATGGAGAGAAACTAAGACTCTTCACCAGTCTCTGCAGGACTGGGTATTTATGACAAATTGAATCCAGACAGCACATACCACTTAATAAGCAAGATGTGAAAGACCAGATATGACAATCGAGAGAGAAACAAATGATAAAACTGTCTTATAAGACATGGGGATTAATCAGAACAGAGGAGAAGAGACTCAGAGGAGACTGAGTAAAGCCTGCAGTTAGAAATAGGGGTGTTGTGTAGGGTGAAGCACGGACAGAAACAAAAATGACAGATTATCTGAAGCTATGGAGATAGGGAGACTGATGAAAAGCTAGAGAGCATTACCCAGGGAGATGATGGAGCAGCTCTGAGGCAGTTTTGAAGAATGGCATCTAGTGATCTGCTCCTGTAAAGATTAGGGCCTAGAATACCCTATGGGACAGTTCTAGTCTGTCTCTTGCGGTCATTATGAGTCAAAATCAATTCGAAAGCACTAAATAATAACAAAAAGCTTATCCTGATGGAATGAATTATGCACTGTTCTTCCTTGTAGCAGATGATGGCAAAGGTGACCTCCATTTCCTTTGTGTTTTTAGCTCGGGCTGCTTGCTTTATCCTCAGCCACAACAACATTCAGACTCTCTGAACTTGAGATTGCTAATGCCTCATTAGCCCCTGTAAATAGTGATATAGCCTTGCCACTGAGCCATCACAGGCATGATTCATCATTCCAGTGTGCTGACTTGACGCAACCCACCCTTGCTTTGATACCATTTCGTCCTACGCAGCTTCACTCACCCCTCCTACCCCAGAGTAGCAAGTCTGTTTTTATCATCATTGGGATCCTGGGACCTGGCTGGAGGGCTTGGAAGCCCTCAGGAACTTGCAGTTCTCAGGTCTAGGTCCTACTTTCTCAAGTCAGACAAGTACTCTAAGTATACCTGCGTCTTGGACAGTTTCCATCTCCTTTCTTTGTCTACCTCAGCATAATCTGAGCAGTGAGTGTGATGCAAAGCAAAGCAGTGCAGCTGGCCAGCCAAGACCATTCTGCATTCCTAAGATTTAAGACAGAGTCGTCAAGGTCTGAAGACCGCCAAGGGGCATCTTATTGAGTGAGACATGCATTTTTAATAAGCTATATTTGACTTCCATGGTGGGCAAGTTATTAAGTCGTTTGACAGCCAATGGCATGAGGAAATGAAAGAATACCTTAAAAGTAGACATTTCTTGGCAGATAAGGGAGAAATTCAGTGAGCTGAAGGCAATAGAAAAAGAAATGCAAGTAAAGATATGATGCTTTTACCCATCTGCGTAGATGGAGAAGTCATTAATATAACAGTGAATAGTGGGATTTTTATCACTACTTGACTTGAATGTCTTGAAAAACTGGCTCAGCCTTGAAAGGATCTGTCTTTGTAACTTTGGACAAAGCCCTAGTCCTTTGTCTCTGTGTGGGGAAGATGAATTTGTTTTCTGGTGTGTTTTCACTCTGCCTCGTCCTTTCCACTTCCTTCTGAAATGAGCTTTGGGTTGGTTTTCCATCACCACCTGATTTAGAATTATTAAGGGAAATGATAAGGAGTAAATGGTTCTTTTTCATCGAAAGGCACATTATGAATTGATGGATGCAGACCCAGGCAGGCTGCCTCTCTGTTCGCTGTTCCAGGTGATGGAGTGAATGCTTCTCACTCTGGGGGGACCTGCAACCCTGGTGCCGTAGTAGTTAAGTGCTGCATCTGCTAACCAAAAAGTCAGCAGCTTAAATTTGCCAAGTAATCCTTGGAAACTCTATGGGGCAGTCCTACAGTGACCTATACAGCTTCTATGAGACAGAATTCACTTGACAGCAGTGGCTTTTTTTGGTTTTGGCCTTGAATCCCGTCTTCTCCATGAAACTTTCTGGGACCCTTGGGCCTCCAGTAACCTTCTGTTTTTACTCAACACTTTGCTGAACACTTACGTTTTGGGCCCCGCTCTCTGGCTGCCCAGAATCAGTAGTTTTCTTTTAAAGGACCTATGGCTTATAATTATTTTGTTAGTTTTTCTACATTTGTGCTTTGTTGTTTGGGGTAGACGTTAAGATGATCACACTCCTCTCTCCAATGAAAGGGTAGCCAGGACAAGCATATAGTGATGAAAAGGGGTTAGCCCCATCACTGCTGTCTTTGGTGGTGGCCAGGCACCATCTGATTCTTCCGGTCACATGTTGGCACAGTCACCCATTCACATGGGTCGTTCTGTCTCCTGAGCTCTTTTTCCTCATGTCTTTGGTGTTCTCAGTGATCATCTATTCCAGATGAGTTGAGATCATTTGGTGTACCTCAAATGGCAGCTGTCTAGTTTTTAAGATCTCAGATGCCACTCACTAATATGCGGTGCAGAAGACTCCCTTAGCAATAGGCTAATTAAGCCAGTTGACATCCATATGTTCCCCGAGAGCATGGTCCCCATACCCCACCCCTGCTACTCTATCATTGCAATATTGGCTTGAGATTAGAAGAGCTCTCAGTTTATGGCGAAGTCTAGTTAAGTTGATCTGCTTTCTACTGTGTGCTATTACTGCTTTCAGCTAACCAAATTTCTACCAACTATCTAATCTATGACCAACACTCTCACTTCCTCCCCACCCTTGTAGCTTTCAAAGACTCTTTTCTTCTGCACATAAGACTGTTTTTAAGACCTTATACCTGGGGTCTCATACAATATATGTCCTTTTGCCACTGACTGATTTCATTCAGCATAATGTTTCTAATTGAAACAAGGTTATGTGATGCTTCCTAAAATCATCATTGTTTTTATCACTGCATAGTGTTCCACTGAGTATATGTACCATAGTTTTTTTATCCATTCATCTGTTGATGGGCATCTAGGTTGATTCCACCTTTTTGCTACTGTGGACTGTGCTGCAATGAACAGTCGTGTGCATGCGTCTGTTCGTGTGACAGCCTCTATTTCTGTAGCATAAATTCTAAGCAGTGAGAGTACTGGATCAAGAGGTATATCTATTTCTTGCTTTTTAAGGAAGTGTCAGATTGCTTTCCAAAGAGATTATACTATTTTGCAATCCCACCAGCAGTGTAGGGAAGTTCTGATCTCTCCACAGCCTCTCCAGCATTGTTGTTTTCTGTTTTGGGATCATGGCCAACATTGCTGGGGTGAGATGGTATCTTATTCTAGTTTGGATTTCTCTGATAGCTAATGATTGTGAACATTCCACATGTGTCTTTTGGATGCCTGAATGTCCTCTTTGGTGAAGTGTCTGTCCATCTCCTTTGCCGTTTGCATTATTTACCTTTTTCTTGTTGATATTTTGCAGTATCTTGTAGATTATGGAGATCAGACATCAATCTAACATGTAGTTGTGAAATATTTTTTCCCATTCTGTAGGTAGTCTTTCAACTCTTTTGATAAAGTCTTTGGATGAGCAAAAGCATTTGATTCTTAGTAGATCCCATTTATCTATTTTCTGTTCTGTTGATTGTAATTTGTCAGATTCTAAAGTCTGTCTAAACTATGTATTAGCACTTCCATTGTTGACTCTATTTTTTCTTGCATGATCTTAATCATTTTTAGGTTTGCTATTTAGGTCTTTGATCCATTTTGAGTTAGTTTTTGTGTAAAGTGTAAGATACGGGTCTTGTTTCAGTTTTTTGCAGATGGATATCCAATTTTGCCAATACCATTTGTTAAAGAGACTGTTGTTACCCCAGTTTACAATCTTAGGGGATTTGTTGAATATCAGATATTCATAAGAGGACAGTGGCATTGCTGGAGTCTCAGCTTTGTTCCATTGGTCTATAAGTCCCCTTTTGTACCAGTACCGGGCTGTTTTGACTATGGTGGCAGTGTAATAAGTTCTAAGATTGAGTAGTGTGAGGCCTCACACTGTGTTCCTCTTCTTCAGTGTACTTTACTTATCTGGGGGCTTCTTCCCTTTCCAAACAAAGTCAGTGATTTGTTTCTCCATCTCATTAACAAATGTCACTGGAATTTGTATTGCAACTACATTATATAAATAAATTGCTTTGGGTAAAATAGACATTTTCACAATGTTAAGTCCTTATCCATGAGCCAGGTGGGTTTCTCCATTTATATAAGTCTCTCTTGGTTTGTTGCAGTAAAGTCTTGTAATTCTCCCTGTATAGTTCTCTTATTTTTCTAGTTAGATTTATTCCTAGGCATTTTATCTTCTTGGGGGCTACAGCAAATGGTGTTGATTTGGTGATTTCTTCTTTGATGATCTATTTGTTGGTATAAAGGAATCCTACTGACTTACTTCTGTTTATCTTATATCCTGATACACTGCTGAACTCCTCTATTAGTTCTAGTTTACTTATGGATTCTTCAGGATTCTCTGCATATACAACCATATCATCTGCGAATAGGAAGATGTTTACTTCTTCTTTGCTGATGTGTATGCCCTTTATTTCTTTTTCTTGTCTAGTTACTCTGGCTAGAACCTCTAGTACAATGTCGAATAGAGTGGTAAGAGTGGGCATCCTTGCCTAGTTTCCATTCTCAAGGGGAATTCTTTCATTCTCTCTCCATTCAGGATGATGTAGGTGGTTGACTGTGTAGTTGCCCCTTATTGCATTGGGGAATTTCCCCTCTGTACCTATTTTGCTGAGAGTTTCTAGCATGAATGGGTGTTGGACTTTGTCAAATATCTTTTCTATGTCAATTGATAGAATCAGATGTTTCATATCCATCGTGCTATTTACATGGTTGATCACATTAACTGTTTTTCCCATGCTGAACCAGGCTTGTGTCCCTGATAGGAATCTAACTTGGTCACAGTGAGTTATTTTTTTTGATATGTTGTTGAATTCTATTGGCAAGGATTTTGTTGAAGATTTTTGCATCTAGGTTCATGAGTGATATTGGTCTGTAATTTTCTTTTTTAGTTGGATCTTTCCCTGGTTTGGGTATCAGAGTTATTCTGGCTTCATAGAATGAATTTGGCAGTATTAGATCCCTTTATATTCTGTGAAATAGTCTCAGTAGTATTGGAGTTAACTCTTCTCTAAAAGTTTGGTAGAATTCTCTGCTGAAGCCATCTGGGCCAGGAATTTTTTGGTTGGTAGTTTTTTGATGACTTTTTCAATGTCTTCCTTTGTGGTGAGTTTATTATGTTGTTCTACTTCTCCTTTTGTAATTTTGGTAGGTGATATAAATCTAGAAATTTGTCCATTTCCCCTAAGTTTTCAAATCTGTTACAGTCTTTCATAGTATTCTGTTATGATACTTTTTATTTCAGTTGGGTCTGCTGTGACATTTCCCATCTTATTTCTTATTTGGGTTATTTGTTTCTTCTGTTTTTCTTTTCTCAGTATAGACAATGGTTTACCAATTTTGTTGATCTTTTCAAAGAACTAGCTTTTGATTCTGATAATTTTTTCAGTTATTCTTCTATTTTCTAATTCATCTAGTTCTGCCATAATTTTTTATTATCTGTTTTCTTCTGGTGTCTGAAGGGTTCCTCTGTTGTTCCCTTTCTACTTGTTCAAGCTGCAGAGTTAATTCTTTGGTTTGGGCCATTTCCTCAATCCAGATGTGCATATTTATAGAGAAACTGAGCTCTGAACACCACTTTGGCCGTATCCCATAGGTTCTAGTAAGATACATTTTCATTCTCATTTGATTCCATGAATTTCTTTATTTCACCCTTGATTTCTTCTATAACCCATGGATTTTTGAGCAAGGTGTTGTTGAGTTTTTGAAAGTTCCAATTTCTACTTATTTTTTTTTCTGTTATTGATTTCAGCTTTTATGGCTTTATGGTCCAAGAAGTTGCTTTGCAATAATTCACTGTTTTGGATTTTGTTGAGACTTGCTGTATTTCCTGACACATGGTCTGTTCTGGAAAATCTTCCATGTGCGTTGGAGAAGAATGTATATTTATCTGTTGATGGGTAAAATGTTCTGTAATACGTTGATAGGTTTTAGTTGGTTGATTGTTCTGATAAGATCTTCTGTATCTTTACTGAGCATTTTTTTCTAGATGATGTCCTTTCTAGATGATCTGAAAGTGGAGTGATGAAGTCTCCAGCTACTGTTGTGGAGCAATCTATCTCATTTTTCAATGTTATCAGCATTTGTTTGGTGTATTTAGATGCTGTCTTATTGGGTGCATAAATATTTGATATTGTTTTGTCCTACTTATGTGTTGAACCTTACAACAATGAATAGTGACCATTCTTGTCCATGATGGTGGATTTTACATTAACATCTCTTTTATCCAAGATCAGTATTGCCACTCATGCTCTTTCTTGTATGTTCTGCGCTTGGTACATATTTTTCCATCCTTTGATTTTAAGTTTGTTCATATCTTTGAGTCTTAGGTGTGTTTCTTGTAAACAACATATAGATGGGTTATGTTTTTTGATCCACAGTGCCACTCACTGTCTCTTTACTGGAGTGTTCAGTCCATTAACATTCAATGTAATTATTGATAGGTATGTGTTTAGTGCCATCATTTTGGTGCATTTATTTTTGTGTTGTTGATGTTTTCTGTTATCTTCATGTTCTGTTCTGGTCATGGGTTGACGTTTCATCTTTTTCAGTGTTGGTTTTGTGTTTGTTGAAACTCCTGTATTATGTTTCTTGCTTTGATATGTTGTGTTGTTATTTTGCTTTGTGGCTACCCCTATGATTCCCTCTAATATTCTAAGTTTAAACCAGACTTTAACTTCTGCATATCTTTTTAATTTCCTCTCCATCTAAAAGGATTATAGCTACAGTACTATATCTTTCTTTCTAGTGTGGTGATGTCATAGTTTTCGTGTTGTGATCACTGGTTCCCTACTTTTAATAATGTACTTTTGATTGAGTTTATTGACTTCCTTAAATGAGTAGGATTCTGGATGCTGTGTCCTGCATTGCCTCCTTAAGTATACACTTAATGTTTTTGTTTTTCTAAGCAAAGAACTCTTTCAGTATATCCTGTGGTTTGGGTTTGGTTTTTACAAAGTTTCTAAGCTTCTCTTTATCTGTAAATGTATTAATTTCACCGTATTAAATGTATTAATTTCATATTTGAGAGAAAATTTTGCAGGATATGTAATTCCTGGTTGGAAGTTTTTCTCCTTTAGGGCTTTGAATGTGTCAGCCCATGGCTTTCATGCCAACATTGTTTCTGCAGAGGAGTCAGATGAAAGTCTACCAGGTTTTTCTCTGAATGTTAGCTTTGCTTTGAGCCTTGCTGCTTTAAAAGTGTCATGGATTGAACTGTGTCCCTCTAAAAATGTGTGTAGCTATGTAGCTGGGCCATGATTCCCAGTGTTGTATGCTTGTCCTCCATTCTGGAATTTTCCTATGCTGTATGTTAGAGGATTAGGGTGGAACTGTAAATCCTTTCATAAGATCATCTCCCTGCTCCACTGTAAAGGGAGTTTCCTGGGAGTATGGCTTGTAGCATCCTCTATCCTTTCATCCTACAAGAGATAAAAGGAAACGGAAGCAAGTAGAGAATTGTTAACCTCATACCATCAAGAAAGCAGCACTGGAAGAAGGGAGCATCCTTCAGACTTGAGGTTCTTGTGCCAAAATGTTCCCTAAACAAAGACTGATGCAACACAAGGATTTTCTCCACAGCTGATAAGGGGGAAAATCTTCCCCTGGAGTGGACAACCTGAATTTGGACTTGTAGCCTCCCAGACTGTGTAAGAATAGACTTTCCTTTGTTAAAGCCATATACTTTGTGGTAATTCTGTTAGAGCAGCACTAGATGACTAAAACAGAATTTGGTACTAAGAGACAGGAGTGCCTCTCTAACTGGAAATGGTTTTAAAGCTGAATGGATAGAATATTCAGAAGTAATGGAGAACTGTTAACATTGAGGAAGGCTCAGATAGTGAGAAAATACAGAGGACCAGCAGCCGCGGACAGGCCGCAGTGGAACCAGAGCAGCACAAGACAGTTCTGGAGCTGACCCACAGAGAGAGCTGAGTACCTGGTGGAGCAGAGTGCCTCTGGACACTTGAATCAGTGGAGCTACAGAGCTTTGGAACACTTGCCCCAGCAGGAAAGATGTGGGTCTGAGATCTGGGCCATGAAACTATAAGAAGCAGAAAATGAAGAGACAAACAGCATGATAAGCTGAGCTGTCTTGATCTCAAAAGGTATGGCCAAGATCTCAGGGATTTTGAAAGGGTGGAGCCAGGGCTTCCTGTGTTTGTAAGGGTGGAGTTGCCACTCAGCTGGGCTTAGGGAGTCCATAAAGCCAAGAGGGCGGAGTTGCTGTTCAAGTGGTGTAGAAGGCAGAGTTGTAGCACAGGGCCAGGTGTCTGTACTCAGAATCTGGAGAGTATGGCCAATACCTAGAGTCTGAATGTCAAAGCTATCATAATAATGTCTCAGAAGACTGAAGATTATTTTCAAAGCTTTGAGACCTAATGTAATGTGTTCTGCTTGTTGCCTGTTAATGTGTTCATTCTCTGCAGTTTCTCCCAGTTGTAATGGAAATGTCTAACTTGTGCCTATTTTGCCATTATACCTTTGGAAGCAGGTAGCCTGTATTCTAGGTTTCACAGATGTAGACTAGTTTTTGTATTTTAGACTTGGAACTGATTTAAGACCTCTATAAATATGGGGTGGACATGTTTTTGCTATGACTTTTGCTATGATGATATGATTGTGTTACATGTTTCAAAGGTGTGATTTTGGGGGGTCCAAAGTATGGGAGTGTCATAGATTGAAGTGTGTCCCCCTAAAAATATGTGTAGCCATGTGGCTGGGCCATGATTCCCAGTATTCTATGATTGTCCTCCATTTTTTGATTTTCCTATCCTGTGTGTTAGAGGATTAGGTTGGAACTGTAAATCCCTTCATACAATCACTTCCCTGCTCCACTGTAAAGGGAGTTTACCTGGACTATGGCTTGTACCACCCTTTATCCTTTCATCCTATGAGAGATAAAAGGAAAGGGAAGTAAGCAGAGAGTGGGGAACCTCATGCTATTAGGAAAGCAGCACCAGGAGAAGGGCATGTCCTTTGGACCTGTAGTTCCAGAGCCAAGATACTTCCTGGACAAAGACTGATGCAACACAAGGGCTTTCCTCCAGAGCAGACAAGGCGGAAAGATTTCCCCTGGATGGATAGCCTGAAATTGGACTTGTAGCCTACCAGACTGTGTAAGTATAAACTTTCCTTTGTTAAAGCCATACACTTTGTGGTAATTCTGTTAGAGCAGCACTAGCTGACTAAAACAAAAAGCCTCTGTTTATGTTTCATTGTGTTAACCTTGATTATATCTTGGTGTCCTTCTTTTTGGGTCTAGTTTTTGTGGCATTTGATAAGCGTCTTGGATATCTATGTTCTCTTCTTTCATAATTTCAGGGAAGTTTTCTGTCAGCAACTCTACAACAACGCTCTGTGTATTTTCATCTATGTCTTCTTGTTTAAGAACTCCAGTTATTGGTAGATTATTCCTCTTAACAGAGTCCCACATGTTTCTTAATGCTTCTTAATTTTTCTTATTTCTTTTCTCTTTCATAAATGCTTGTGTAAGTCTGACTTTCATGTCCTTAATTCTGCTCTTTTGTCTTTGGACTGAATTGTCTAATTCTGTAATTTTGTTATTGATCTGCTGGATTTCAGATCTTTGATGTTCTATCAGTTCAAATAGTTTAATTAGTGTTCCATTTTATTCTGCTGCATTTTGTTTAATCTCTAGGAGGAGTCTCTATATAATTCTTTTGTACATGACCTCTGATAGTTTCAGAAAAGCTTCATCATCTGGGAAGTATTTTGATTCTTTATTTTGGGAATTTTCCAGAGCCATGGTGGACTGCTTCTTTAAATGGTTATCAATCAACTGTTGTCTGTGCACCCACTGTTACCTCAGTGGGAGCTGTGGCATGGTTGTAAGAGGGGAGTTTGTCACCAGCCATCTCTTTGTACTCTAGGGATGGCCCCAAGTGGACTCAGTAGGGTGGCAGGCTCTGCCTTCTGGCTTGAAAAGACCCCTTGAAAAGAACCCTACTTATGGAGTCACTGGGAGGCCATCTGGTGACCCTATGATGTGGATCAATGAAGGCTGGAAGAGATTCTGCTGAGCCTCTCAGCAGTCAGTTCTCCAGTTGGTCTTATTTTGAAAGGTTACTTTACTCCTGAGTAGGGAGCTGTTCAACAGCTGCCAAAAACAGGCTCTCAGATGTGGCGGGCCTCGCCTTGTGGCTGACAATGAAAGCAGCTCATAGGCTATCCTCAGATGCTATGACATGGTTCAGAGTAGGGAGAGGTTAGAGCCTTCCTGCCATCTCCTGTCAGGTCCCACCTGTAAATGTAGACTCTAATCATCTCAAGCATTGAT
Organism: Heterohyrax brucei; assembly: GCA_028571685.1. Lineage (NCBI taxonomy): Eukaryota > Metazoa > Chordata > Mammalia > Hyracoidea > Procaviidae > Heterohyrax > Heterohyrax brucei. The sequence continues at coordinate 35,477,405 of CM053145.1, forward strand.
TTTCTGCTGGGGAAGCACTTATGAGACAGGCTGCTGCCTCACTTGAGAATCAGCTGCAGTGAAAACCACCCACCAGATGACCCCATCTTCAAGTCAAACAAGGCTTCCTTGCTGAGCTGCTCTTCCTTCTGTGAAACTGTAGAGTCAATGGTGGAGCTCAGAAAAGAGAAGGTAGAGGGGCAGTGGTGTCCTCAGTCAGCAGCTGAGCTCTCAATATGTGACTATTCCATGCAGTCTGTCTGCTGTATTATATGCTGTTTACTTAAGCACTGCCGTTCAGTGCATTAGCTGACTCATGCCCAGTCCCCACCTCCTGGATAGCAAAATGGTGTCAGTACCTGCTGCCCTCCAAAACAGTCAGTCAGAAGGAGAAGGGCTCAGCAGCCACTGGCTCATCTTTGAGAGAGGTAGTTTAGTCCATTACTGGTGCCTAGTCAAGTCTGACAACTCTATGCCAGATCCTAGGGTTCTGCAGATGTCCACACTGCTCCATTCAGTTATCATTCCAGGCCTTAATTCTCAGCAGGAATTGCAGAGACATGGGTCTAGTCCACCATCTTGGCTCCACCTCTCTCCAAATTTATCTTTCACATATATTTTTGAATTAGCTTGTCCCAGTTTTGTGAGAGTTGACTGTTGATAAGTCTATTTCCTTTGTTGATGAAGTTAATCCCCATCTCTTAAGTATCTTTTCATAAAGCATATAATAGTATTTGGCTAATTATTCCTGAATTCTATCTAATTCTCAAAGTTAAAGGAAGGGGTTCTTGTCTATCTTTTTTTCTCTCTCTGTGAGTAGGACTTAAAGGACCGAGTTATAATACTGTCTTAGGCTGAGTTTTGTAGAGAAGTAAAACACAGAGAGAAACAGAGACAGAGAGAGAAAAATTAATTTCAAGGAAATGGCTCACACTTTTATAGAGACTAGCAAGTCCCAAGTCCATGGGTCAGGCATCAGGATGAAAGCTTTTCTTAAGTCATGTAGTTGCAGGGGCTGATGAACCCAAGATCAACAGATCAGACAGCAGACTACTGGCTCATAGACTTGAAAGGCTAATGAATCCTAAGATTGGTTGCTAAATTGCTGCCTTAACGCACAAGAATGAGGGATCAGATGACGATGAACTGGATACAGGATCTAGAGAGAGCCTTATCAAAACATCTGTTTATGTACTAGAGGCAATCCACACCCCGCAAGAAAACATTCTTTCCACAAATTGGCTGCTCATAGCAGATCTCATTGGAGAATTGATTATATCACTACATAGATGCCAGATTCCATCAGTATGTAACTGCCAAGCTACTGAGAATGATGACACAGCCAAGTCGGCATACAACTTTAACAATCACACTCATCTAAAGCCTAATTATGCTGCCCTTCTATGTAAAACTCACTTATCCCATTGCTCATTAGGTCTGGTAAAAGAGAATACAGTAACCTCTATCTTCTTGACTTCCACTCCAGTCCTTTCAATATCATTCTGTAACCTGGATCTCACTCCATTGAACTCCTCTGCATGCCCGAGTTCCTTGATTAGTATTCAGATTTCTCTGTGATCTGTCCTGGACTATTCCAGAATACCTAAAGGAACTAGAGAATAAAGGGAGGTGAAAAATGTATCTCAGTCTTTCCTTGCCCACTGCAGTAGGTACTCAACACTGAACTCTCCAAGGAGACTTACTAAGTAAGGTGTACTCACCAAAGGAGGACATCAGGGTAGAGCTTCTCATTCCTCCTCATCATCTAGTCTTGCTTGCAAGGCAGGATGCTCTGTCTTAGTGTCCTCTCCTAGCTAGAATAGATGTGACTACTCAAGAAAGTAGCAGAGAAGTCATGCTTGGTCTTAGGCATCATGGGAACTCTGAGAGATATGTTTTGAAGTAGCCCTATGCCATGACTAGACTCAGTCTTCTAAAGTTTTCCATTTCTTGTTGTCACCAAATTGCTATCTGTTTCTTAGAACTTATCTCCTCAAAGACTGTTAGATCAAAACTGTAGGCTACTTCTCATTGACTTAGTCACACAACAAGTAAAAAAGAGAGTCCAATTTGTCATATTTGAGTAGCATCAGAAACTAGTTTTCACACTGAAGAATGTGGCTATCAAAGTTCTTATCCTGATTATCATCCGCTGTTCAATACATGTAACTTTGGCAAATACTCTGTCCGTAAATCTACTTTTTCAGCCATACCTCCTGCTCTTCCCTTCTCTTGCTGTTGTTAGGTGCTGTTGAGTTGGTTCCCACTCATAGTGACCCTACGAACAACAGAATGAAACACTGCCTGGTCTTGTGCCATGTCCACAATCATTCTTATGCTTAAGCCCATTGTTGCAGCCACTGTGTAAATCCATCTTGTTGAGGGTCTTCACATTTTTCACTGACCCTCCACTCTACCAAGCATGATGTTCTTCTCCAGGGACTGATCCTTCCTGACAAAGTATGTAAGATATGGTCTTAGCATCTTTGCTTCCAAAGAGCACTCAGGTTGTACTTCTTTCAGAACAGATCTGTTTGTTCCTTTGGCAGTCCATGGTACATTCAACATTTTTCTCCAACAAAGCATTTACAAGGCATCAATTCTTCTGTCTTCTTTGTTCATGGCCCAGCTTTTATGATGCAATTGAAAATATCATGGCTTGGGTCAGGGGCATTTTAGTCTTTAAGGTGATGTCTTTACTTTTGAATACTTGAAAGAGGTCCTTTGCATCAGATTTTCCCAATACAATGTGTCTTTTGATTTCTTGAATGCTGCTGCCATGGGTGTTTATTGTGGACCCAAGTAAAATGAAATCTTTGACAACCTCAATCTCTTTTCCGTTGATGACAATGTTGCTTCCTGGTCCAGTTGTGAGGATTTTTGTTTTCCTGGTGTTGAGGTGCAATCCTGAAGGCTGTAGTCTTTGATCTTCATCAGTAAGTGTCTCAAATCGTTTTCATTTCCAGCAAGTAAGGTGGTGTTGTCTGCTCAACGTGGGTTGTTAATGAGTCATTCTCCAATCCTGCTGCGTCGTTCTTCTTCACAGATTATTTGCTCAGCATACACATTGAAAAGGTATAGTGAAATTATAGAACGCTGATGCACACCTTTCCTGACTTTAAACCATGCAGTAGTGTCTTCTTGTTCTGTTCATGTGACTGCCTTTTGATCCATATACAGATTCCTTAAGAGCATGATTAGGTGTTCTGGAATTCTCATTCTCTGAAATATTAGCCATAATTTAGTATGATCCACACAGTCGAATGCTTTTGCATAGTCAATGAAACACAAGCAAACATCTTCCTGGTATTCTTTGCTTTCAGCCAACATCCATCTGACATCAGTGATGATATCCCTGGTTCCACGTCCTGTTCTGAGTCCAGCTTGAATTTCCTTGTCAATATACTGTTACAGTCACTTTTGAATGACCTTCAGCAAAATTTTACTTGCATGCAATATCAACGACATTGTTTGTTAATTTCCACACTCAGTTGGATCATCTTTTTTTTGGAATGGGAATAAATATGGATCTCTTCCAGTCAGTTGACAAGGTAGTTGTCCTCCAAATTTCCTGGCACAGATAAGTTAGCACTTCCAGTTCTGCATCTGTTTGTTGAAATATCTCAATTGATAATCCACCAATTCCCAGAGCCTTCTTTTTTGCCAATGCCTTCAATGCAGCTTCAACTTCTTCCCTCTGTACCACTGGTTTCTGATCATAAGCTACCTCTTCAAATAGCTGAACATTGACCAGTTCTTTCTGGTATAATGTCTCTGTGTATTCCTTCCATCTTCTTTTAGTGTTCCTTGAGTTGTGTCCTTCCTTTCTGGTTTTCTTTTTCTACATCTTTGCACATGTCATTATAACACTTTCCTTTGTCTTGTCAAGCTGTTCTTTGAAATCTTGTTCAGGTGTTTTACTGCACCATTCCTTCCTTTTGCTTTAGCTGCTCAGTGTTCCAGAGCAAGTTTCAGAGTCTCTTCTGACATCCATTTTGGTCTTCTCTTTCTTTCCTGTCTTTTAAATTACCTCTTGCTTTCTTCATGGATGATGTCTTTGATGTCATTCCACAATTCGTCTTTTCTTCTGTCATTACTGATCAACAAATCAAATCTGTTCTTGAGATGGTCTTTAAACTCAGGAGGGGTGTACACAAGGTCATACTTTGGCTCTGGTGGCCTTGTTCTAAATTTCTTCAGTTTAAATCTGAATTTGCATATGAGCAGTTGAGGATCTGTGCCACAGTCAGCATCCGGTCTTGTTCTAACTGCTAGTACAGAGGTTTTCCATCATCTTTGTCCACAGATGTAGTCAATTTGGTTCCTGTGTGTTCCATCTGGTGAGGTCCATGTTTACAGTCACTGTTTGTGTTGGTGAAAAAAGTTTTATTTTCCATGAAAAAGTTGTTAGTCTTGCAAAATTCTGTCATGTGATCTCCAGCATTATTTCTATCATCAAGGCCATATTTTCCAACTACCAATCCTTCTTTTTTGTTTCCAGCTTTTGCATGCCAGTCACCAGTAATTATTAATGCATCCTGATTGCATGTTCAGTCAATTTCAGATTGCGGAAGCTAGTAAAAATATTCAGCGTCTTCATCTTTGGCCTTAGTGGTTGGTGCCGTAAATTTGAATAATACTTGCATTAACTGATCTTCCTTGTAGATGTATGCATATTGTCCTATCACTGACAGCATTGTACTTCAGGACAGATCTTGAAATGTTCTTTTTGATGAAGAATGCAACACAACTCCTCTTCAAGTTTCCATTCCCATCATAGTAGACTACATGATTGTTGGATTCAAAGTCGCCAAAACCAGTACATTTCAGTTCACTAATGTCTATTCTGTCAACGTTTGTGCATTCCATTTCATTTTTGACAACTTCCAATTTTCCTAGATTCATGCTTCATACATTCTATGTCCTGATTATTAGCAGATGTTTGCACCTGTTTCTTCTCATTCTGAGTCATGCCACATCAGCAAACAAAGATCCTGGAGATCTTACTCCATTCATGTTGTTCGTGTCAATTCTACTTTGAGGAGGCAGCTCTTCCTCGGTCATCTTCTGAGTGTCTTCCAACCTGGGGGGCTCTCTTTCAGGCACCATATCTGACAAGGTTCGGCTGCTATTCATAAGGTTTTCCCTGGCTAATTCTTTTCAGAAGTAGGCTGCCAGGTCTGTCTTAGTCTGGAAACTCAGCTGAAACTTGTCTACCATGGTTGACCCTGCTGGTCAACCATGTGATGATGTGGCATCACTTCCCACATCACAGCAACAAGCGAGCCTCCACTGACAGAGAAGTGGGGGCTGCTCACTCTCTTTACTGTCCCTATCTGAGGCTGTTAAGCTACTTACCTGATGGTGTTACCCCACTTACCTGATGGTGTTACCCCACTTACCTGATGGTGTTACCCCACTTACCTGATGCTGTTACCCTCCTTACCTGATGCTGTTACCCTCCTTATCTAACACTTACCCTCTTTACCTGATGCTGTTATCCACCTTGCCTGATGCTATTACCTGCCTTTCCTGATGATGTTACCTTCCTTACTTGATGCTGTTACCCTCCTTGCTTGATACACTTATGCTTCTTACCTGATGCTATTGCCCTCCTTACCTTATGGTGTTACCCTCTGTACCTAATGCTGTTACACTCCTTACCTCGTGGTGTTACCTCCTTACCTGATGCTGTTACCATCCTTACCTGATGCTGTTACCCTCTTTGCCTGATGGTGATGTTTGCCTCCAAAGGATGTGCTCTGCTAGTCTTCTTTTCACTAGAACATAAATTCTAGGTAGACAACAAATTGTTCTTGAGCTATTTGTATCCCTCAGTTTTTGACACATAATAGGTACCTAAAAAATGGCAAGAAACCCTGGCGTCATATAGAGCTGTGTCTGTTAACCTAAAGATTGGCAGTTGGAATCTATCAGGTGCTCCCTGGAAACTCTGTGGAGCTGTTCTACTCTTTCCAAAGTTGCTGTGAGTCAGAATCCACAAATCTACTTTTCTAGTCATACCTCCTGCTCTTCCCTTCTAGTTTGGTGAATTTCTGCAAAAACATCATACTCTTTCTCAGAGATTTGTTTTGGCACATGCGGTTAACCCTACCCAGAAGCCTTCCCTCTTCCTTTCCATTTATAGAGCTTTCTCACCTAGATTGATCTGAGAATGCAGGGACCATGTTACCCATTTCTCCACTTACTGGTAACTGCTGTTATGCATTTGAAGAGTTGGTGATTGTGGATTCCTCCCAACTTCCTGGGTATAAAGAAAGAGTCAAAAAGGTGTCTTCTCTACTAACATAAAGTCACACGTACTGCTTCTTTCTCCCACTAGTTTTCTCTAGTTAAAGCAACTGAGTACAGATGCACTTCCATTTTCTTTAGATGTTCCATAGCTCTAGTTTAATACCACTCCCATAACACTGCATTGTAATGATTAACAAGAACACTGAGAACTTACTGTCTTTAGGCATTGTACCAAGAGCTTGACATGCTTTATCTCATTTAATCCTCACAACAACCTCAGAAGACAGGCATTACCACTATCCCCATTTTATACACGAGAAGGATAATGCTAAGGGAATTCAGTTGACTCTGTATTTAAAACCCACTTAACCCAGTACTCCTTAGTTCTGGTACTCTCTGGGATAAAGACCAGAATACAACTTTGTATCCTTCTTGGTACATAGGACCATTCAGTTAAACACTGCAAGGAGATTTTTAAAAGAATCAAGCAAACCAACCAGTGCTTGACCATAGCAGGAAAAGGCAGCAGAGCCTAAGGATTATTAACGAAAAGCTGGAGATTTTTCATTTGAGAAGGTGGCTTCTGTATGGGATATTGTTGATCTTTGAGTGAAGGAGCCTTGCCTACCTCAGATGTGTTGCTTCTTGGGGAAAAAGGAAGGAAGAGGATAGCAGGCAGATTGTTTGTGTCTGTCTGTCTGTCTGTGTTTGTGTGTGTCTGTCTGCTTGCTCTTGGGCTCAGATACAAGGAATTGGAGAAGGAACTACAGGAAATCTGTTCAGATCTGGGATCTCATTGCTGAGTTTATCCACAGAGCAACATAAGCACGTCGGTGAGCTCTGTGAAGTTGCAGAAGCCATCACTCGAGAGAGAAGGATGTGACAAATCGGGAACGAATAGCAACCAGCAACCTCAGGAGCTTGGTAAGTAAGCGGGCCAGTGGGAAAGTCCTAAAGCTCACTGAGTTTTAGGACTTTCCCACTGACCATGTTTTCTTTTCTCCAGCAGTCTCTTCTTGTTCCTCAGAACAATGACAAGAGCCTCCATTACAGTGTTTCTCAATTTGTAATGTCCAGCTGCATTTCCTCTGCTGTAGGCTAATACAACAATCCTAAGAATTTGTCTTGACAAGGGTTGGTCTCCCCTTTCGCAGATGAGGAAGTTGAGGGTCAGAAAGCTTGAAGACTGGTCACAGTGCTAGGGAGTGGCAGATCAGGGCCAGCAGAGCATGTCCATTTTCTAAAATATGATTCCTGTACCCTTTCCTTTTACCATGATCCCTTCCTTAGCCAGTGAGTAAATTAGAGCCTCTCTGCCTTGGGATTGGGAGGCTCTAGGAGTGGCTGAGCATGTCTGCTTCTGTCTTGTTCAGTGCAGGTATACTCCAGTCAGGTGTCGAGGTTTATGATCCTGAGCAGGTTGTACATCTCTGAGATTTTTACTTATACCCAGCCAAAACCAAACCAGTTGCCGCAGAGTTGATTCTGACTCACAGCGACCCTGTAGGACAGAGTAGAACTGCTCCATAGAGTTTCCAAGGAACACTTCATGGATTCAAACTGCCAGTCCTTTGGTTAGCAGCCACAGCACTTAACCACTAGGCCCACCAGGGCTTCCATGGTTGCTTAAGGCAGGTGGAATAAACTAGGGTTTGCTGAATTTGTATGAACCTTCAATCTTATGCCCTTCATAGAAGTGTTGGCACTTATTTTTGTCTGTAGGTAGTGTGTATAGATTTCTTTTTCAAGGCTTCCAGAAGACATGAAATGATCTTCACCAAGGAACACGATATATATTAGTACCAGAGTTAAATGTGTTTGAGTGTGTGTGTGTAAGTTAAGTGTGTTCCTCAGTTTTCTCATCTGTAAAGTAGAGATAATAATACCTGCCCTAACTACTTTATAAGGTAGCATTGAGAATCCAGTTTAGTAGTACACGGGAAAGCACTGTGTAAACTTCAAGTGCTTTGCGAACAATCATCTTTATCATCGATGGCATGAATAAATTGGGCACAGAGTAGTGATTTTATAAACTGGGCTAAAAAATGATTTTTGTATGGCTAAATTACAATAAAACATGATTTCTGTTTAGTTTCACAAATTTTATCATCTGATTTTTCAGAATAATGGGATAAATGGAACTACAGTGCCTGACCAGGGTCCAGGGTACTTGCTTAGTTGTTGATAAGAGAATGTGTAAGTGTGGTGGATGTCCTGTGCGTATTTTCAGTCTTAGTACATCTTGAGTGGATGAGGAGATGAGCATTTGCTGGCATCTTTTATCAATAGCCTCAAAATCTTGATGTCATGTTGGCACCCTTTCCCTCAACAACCCTTCTCTGGTAACTACTTGTAATAAAGTGAGTAGAGAAATGTTTTCCCTACTCTATATCATTGATTGTTTTCATATTTGATTGAGAGGCAGATGATCCTTTCAGAGGCTGGGCTAAGGTTAGGCCATGCACCTAAATAAGCCTCTTGTCTGAGCAATGAGCCCTGGTAATGGAGCCTGGTCCTGTTCCCTGTAGGTGCTCATGCTCAGCCAGTCCACTGCACTTGTTGTTTGGGTTGATACAGAAAATGTACAGGTACGCTCTTCACTATCTACTACCTCTTCTCTAAAGAAGACATGCTCCTTCCAGGCTCCTTCCAGCCTGAAATCCAGCATTTATCTCAATGTCATTTCTTCAAGATGTGAGCTGGAACAAATCTGGAGCAGCTGCTTCATTTCTAAGTGTCCTTTAGGGACCCCCTTAGCAGACACTTTGTGGAGTATAATGATGACATTCTAACGAGCATTAATGTACATGTTGTCATTTTTCTATATTTACTCCTCCCGCAGGAGACATAGCTCTGAGAAGGGAACTCAGAAGGCAGGGAGATGAAGAGAAAGTTTTGTGGGCAAGCCTCACTGCCAACCCACTGGCTGAGAATACACACTGCTGAGGAGAGGAAAGCTTGTGAGTGGTGGTAGTCGGGGGAGATAGAACATCCTGGAAGTTAGAATAGGAAAGGGGAGATATAGTGGGAAGAAACCTGGGAGAAGTAGCAGTCAGAGAGTTGGAGGAAATAAGGATTTAGAAGTTGATTTGAAGCTCATGACGCATCTTTATTTTTCTAATTATGATTGAGTGAAAATATACAATCCCATGTAAATTTGCATACCCACCAATGAGCAGCTCCCATCGCTCACCCTGCCAGGTGACAGCACACTCTTCCTCTCCGTTCTGTACATGTCATATTCTCCTAACAATCTCCTATCCCCTCCTCTCCATCATCTCCCCCATGTCCAGTAAGAGGTCAGCTGGATGACATCCTATAGATGCATGGAACCATAAAGTGCACACATGGCATGGTCACTCTGTGTCACCAAGTTCAATCCATTTCTGTCCAAAGAGTTGATCTCCATTATGATTTATGGACAGGGGCAGCATCAGGACCAGGGGCCATGCTCCCAGAGGAATCTCGAGGCCGCTGGACCATCAATGGTGGTCTTTTAGTGGAGATCTCAGGATTCACCCCTTTTTATTTTTATGTTGCCAGTGAGACTCAACTTTGTGAGCCCCATCACGGCTATCACTGGTGGTGGCCAGGCACCATCTGGTTCTTCCAGTCACAGGTCGATGTAGCCACCCACTCATACGGATCCCTCCATCTTCTGGGTTCTCTTTGCCACATGTTCTTTTGGTCCTTGGAGATCATCCATTCCTGCTGAAACGGGACCATTTGCTGTACCTCAGATGGCAGCTTGGCAGATTTTAAGACCCCAGATGTCACACACCAATCTGGGGTGCAGATGACTGTCTTAGAAAAGCACTAGTTATGCCAATTGGCATCGATGTCCCTTGAGAGCATGGTCACCAGACCCCCACCCCAGCTACTCCATCCTTTCAATATTGGCTTAAGATGGGAGGAGCAATCATGTTATGTCGAAGTCCAGTTAAAATTGACCTTCTTTCTAATGTGTGCTGTCACAGATTTCAACCAACCAAATTTCTATCAACTATCTAATCAATACCCTACCCTCTTCCTCCCTCCCTCCCCGCCCTTGCAGCCATCAGAGTCTTTTCTTTTGTGCATGAGTCTGTTTTTAAGTTCTTATAGCAGGCATCTCATACAATGTTTGTCCTTTCCCCACTGACTTCTTTCACTCAACGTAATGTCTTCCAATTGAAATCAAGTTATGAGATGCTTCCTAAAATCATCACTGTTCTTTATCATTGCATAGTGTTCCACTGAGTATATATACCATAGCTTACCTATCCATTCCTCTGCTGTTGGGCATCTGAGTTGATTCCATCTTTTTGGTATTGTGGACTGTGCTGCAACAGACATTCTTGTGCATGTATCAGTTAATGTGAATGGCCTTGATTCCAAGCAATGGAATTACTGGGTCAAATGGTGTATCTATTTCCAGCTTTTTAGGGAAGCACTAGATTGCTTTCCAAAGAGGTTGCACCATTTTGTAATCCCACCAACAGTGTAGGAGAGTTCCAATTTTTCCACAGCCTCTCCAGCACTTGAAGTTTTGTGGTTTCTTTGGATCATGGACAATCTTGCTGGGGTGAGATGGTATCTCATTGTAGTTTTGATTTGAATTTCTTTAATAGCTAAAGATTGTGAGCATGTCTGCTGTGTTTTTTTGGCTGCCTGGATCTCCTCTTTAGAGAAGTGTCTGTCCATCTCCTTTGCCCATTGCTTGACTAGATTATATCTTTTTCTTATTGATATTTTGTAGTACCTTATAGATTATGGAGATCAGACGTTGGTCTGACATAGAGTTGCCAAATATTTTTTCCCATTCTGTTAGGTGGTCTTTTAATTCTTTTGATACAGTCTTTGGATGAGCAAGCGTGTTTAATTCTTAGTAGCTCCCACTTATCTATTTTCTGTTCATTGTGGTTTGTTTGTCAGATTTTGAAGTCTGTCTACATTATGTATTAAAACTTCCATTGTTTATCCTAATTTTTCTTAAATGAGCCTTATTATTTTAGATTTGATATTTAAGTCTTTTATCCAGTTTGAGTTGGTTTTTGTATAAGGTGTGAGGTATGGGTCTTGCTTCAGTTTATTGCAGACAGATATCCAATTTTGCCAGCACCATTTGATGAAGAGACTGTTTTTTTTACCCCCATTTAATGTCTTAGGGCCTTTGTTGAGTATCAGCTGTTCATAGGAGGATGGTATCATCCTCGTGGTCTCAATTCTGTTCCATTGATCTATCTGGGTTTTTTTTTTTTTTTTTTTGTACCAGTATCAGGCTGTTTTGAAAACTGTGGCAGTGTAATAGGTTCTAAAGTCAGGTAGTGAGAGGCCTCCCAGTGTGGTGTTCTTCTTCAATAGTGCTTTACTTATGTGGGACTTCTTCGCTTTCCAAACAAAATCAGTGATTTGTTTCTCCATTCATTAAAAAATGTCACTGGAATTTGTATTGCAATTGTGTTACATAAGTAAATTGCTTTGGGTAAAATGGACATTTTCACAATGTTAAGTCTTCCTATCCATGAGCAGGATGGGTTTCTCCATTTATGTAAGTCTCTCTTAGTTTCTTGTAGAAAGTTCTTGTAGTTCTCTTTGTAAAGATCTGTTATTTCTCTGGTTAGATGTATTCCTAGTCACTTTATCTTCTTCAGGGCTATAGCGAATGGTATTGACTTGGTGATTTCTTCATTAATAATATCATTGTTAGTATAAAGGAATCCTACTGATTCATGTTTATCTTGTATCCTGACACCTTGCTGAACTCCTCTATCAATTTGAGTGGCTTGCTTATGGATTCTTTAGGATTTCCTGCATATACAACCATATCATCTACAGATAGGGAGATTTTTACTTCCTCTTTGCCAGAGCAGATGCTCTTTACTTCTTGGTCTTGTCTAATTGCGCTGGCTAGAACTTCTAGTATGATGCTGAATAGGAGAGGTGAGTGTGGGCATCCTTGTCTAGTTCCTATTCTCAAGAGGAATTATTTCAATCTCTCTCCACTCAGGATGATGTAAGCAGTTGGCTTCATATAAATGGCCCTTATTGCATTGAGGAATTTGCTGTCTATTCCTATTTTGCTGAGAGTTTTTAGCATGAATGGGTGTTGGACTTTATCAAATGCCTTTTCTGCATCAATAGACAAAATCAGGTGACTGTTGTCTTTTGCATTATTTATGTGGTTGATCACGTTAATTGGTTTTCTGATGTTGAACCAGCCTTGCATCCCTGGTATGAATTATTTTTTTAATATGTTGTTGTATTCTATTGGCAAGAATTTTGTTGAAGATTTGTGCATCTAGATTCATGAGTGAAATTGGTCTGTAGTTCTTTTTTTGTTGAGTCTTTTCCTGGCTTTGGTATCAGAGTTATGCTAGCTTCATAGAATGAATTTGGCAGTGTTCCATTCCTTTCTATGTTCTTAAACAGTCTCAGTAGTATTGGAGGTAACTCTTCTCTAAAAGCTTGATATAATTCTGCAGTGAAGCCATCAGGGCCCGGGGTGTTTTGGTTGGTAGTTTTTGGATGACTTTTTCAATATCTTCCTTTGTGATGGGTGTATTAAGTCATTCTGCTTCACCTTGTGATAATTTTGGTAGCTAATATGAACATAAGAATTTGTCCATTTCCTCTAGGTTTTCAAATTTGTAAGAGTACAATCTTCCAGAGTATTCTGTTATGATATTTTTGATTTCTGATGGATCTGTTGTTATAGCTCCCCTCTTGTTTCTTATTTGGGTTATTTGTTTCCTTTCCTGTTTTTCTTTAGTAAGTGTAGCCAATGATTTGTCAATTTTGTTGATCTTTTCTAAAAACCAGCTTTTGGTCTTTTCAATTGTTCTTCTCTTCTCTAATTCATTTAGTTCTGCTCTAATCTATATGATCTGTTTTCTTCTGGTGCCTGAGGGGTTCCTCTGTGGCTTTCTCTCTACTTGGTCTAGCTTAGGGTTAGATATTCAGTTTGGGTTCTTTCTTGATTCTGGATGTGTGCATTTATAGGGATAAACTGGCCTTTGATCACTGCTTTGGCTGTATATCATAGGTTCTGGTAAGAAGTGTTTTCATTGTCACTGGAATCCACAAATTTCTTTACTTCATCCTTGATTTCTTCTATAATCCTTGGCTTTTTGAGCAAGATGTTGTTCAGTTTCTGTGTGTTCCACTTTCTCTATTTTTTCTGCTATTGATTTAGACTTTAATGGCTTTGTGGTTTGAGAAGATGCTTTGCAATAATTCAGTGGTATGGATTTTGTTGAGATTTGCTTTATGTCCTAACATATAGTTTCTTCTGAAAAATGTGACATGTGCACTGGAGAAGAAGGTGTAGTTTTCTGCTGATGAATAGAATATTTTGTATATGTCAATGAGGTCTAGTTGATTAACTGTGGCAATAAGGTCTTCTGTGTCTTTATTGGGCTTTTTTCTAGATGACCTGCCCAATACTGAGAGTGGAATGCTGAAGTTTCCCACTATTATTCTCAAGTGATCTGTCTCATTTTTGGGTGTAGTCCATGTTTCTTCAATGTATTTAAATGCTCTAATATTGGGTGCATAAATATTTAATATTGTTAAGTCCTGCTTGTGTACCGAACCTTTCAGCAATAAATAGTGTCCATTCTTGTCCATGACAGTGGATTTTACATTAAAATCTATTTTCTCTGATATTAGTATTGCCACACCTGTTCTTCTTTGCGATTGTTAGCTTGATATATATTCTTCCATCCTTTAATTTTCAATTTGTTCATATCTTTAAGTCTAAGGCAAGTTTCTTGTAAGCAATATATGGACGGGTCGTGTCTTTTGATCCAAGATGCCACTTGTTGTCTCTTTACTGGAGCATTCAGTCCATGCACATTCAATGTAATTATTGATAGGTTATGGGTTTGGTGCTGTCATTGTGATATGTTTATTTTTGTGTTGATGTTTTCTCTGTTGTTCTTATTATTCTGTTTTAGGGCAGTCTTCTTTATGAGTTGATTTTTCACCTTTTTCAGTGTTAGTTTTGTGGTTGTTAAGACTCCTGTATTAGTTTCTTGATTTGATATGTTGCATCTTTATTGTGCTTTGCAGCTACCCCTGCAATCCCCCTTAATAGTCTGTGTTTGAATCCGATCTTAACTACTATCTTATTAACTTCCTCTCCATCTGTAAGGACTATAATGACTGTAGTACATCCTCTTTTTAATATGATGACATTATTGTTTTCATGATATGATCACTGGATCACTTCTTTTAATAATACAGCTTTGATTGAGTTTGGAGCCTTACCTAACTGAACGGGTTTCTGGGTGATATGTCCTGTATTTCCTTCAAAAATATAAAATTAATGGTTTTGTACTCATAGCCAAGAGTTTCTTTCAGTATTTCTTGTAGCTTTGGTTTGGTTTTTACAAAGTCTCTGAGTTTCTGTTTATCTGCAAATGTCTTGATTTTATTCTCATATTTGAAAGATAGTTTTGCAGGACATATAATTCTTGGTTGGAAGTTCTTCTCCCTCAAGGTTTTGAATGTATCATCCCATTGTCTCTGTGTCAGTATTGCATCTGCTGAGTAATCAGATGAAAGCCTACAGGGTTTCCCTCTGAATGTTAACTTTGCTTTGAGTCTTGCTGCCTTTAAGAGTTTCTGCATGTATTTCATTTCGTTAAGCTTGATTACAATATGTCTTAGAGTCTTTCTTTTGGGATCTATATTGAGTGGCGTTCGATATGCATCTTGGATATCTATATTCTCTTCTTTCATAATTTCAGGCAAGTTTTCTGTTAGCAGCTAAGCCACAATACTCTGTGTTCTCAGGTGTCCCACCCTGTTCAAGAACTCCGTTTAACTGTAGATTGTTCCTCTTAATAGAGTCCCTCATGCTTCTTAATGCTTCTTCATTTTTCTTATTTCTTTTTTCTGATTTCTCCTCATAGATGCTGGAGTCAGTAGCTCTGTCTTCCAAGTCAGAAAGCCTGTTTTCCATTTGTTCAATTCTGTTTACTTCCTTTGAACTGAATTTTCTACCTCTTTGATTTTGTTCTTGATCTGTTGGATTTCAGAGTACTCGTGTTCCATCAGATTGTACAGCTAGCTTGATTTTTCATTTTGCTCTGCTGCATTTTGTATAAGGTCTAGAAGGGCTCTCTATATAATCCTTTTGTACTTGCCCTCCAATAGTTTCAGAAAGGCTTCTTCATCTGGGAAATTCTTTGGATCTTTCTTTTGTGGGCCTTCTGAAGCCATAGGTGAGTTCTTCCTAATGTTCTGGTCCAAAATTTATTGATTTGGGGGCATCTGGAGGTTTTTGTTTCTCCAGTGTTACTTTAACGGGATCCAAAGCTTAATCTGAAAGAGAAGTTGATCACCAGATACCTCTACGTACTCTAGTGACTGGGCTCAGTGGAGTAGCAGTCTCCACCACCTGATTAGCAAAGACACAGCCCCACTTACAAAGTCACTGGGGAGCCATCAGCTGACCCTATAATGTGAGACAAGTAAAGACTGAAAGAGATGCTGTCCAGATGCACCATAGTTATTTCTCTATGGAAAGGTAAAAGGTATCTGACAGCTTCCAAAATCAGTCAAGCTTTCAGGTGTGCTACTGTCTCTTCCCAGATGGCAAGGTAAGCACCTCTGTATCAAAGACTTCTTTACTACCAGAAAAGTACTCTCCAGGTAGGTACTGCATCCCAGCCTGGGAAGTAGGTCCAGCTGAGGACTCTGCCTCGGACACTCTGCCTCCCAGTTAATCAAGATGGCATCCCTCACAAGCTTCTCTGCCCACCTGGGAAAAGGCTACTCAATGGTGGATATTCAGAGATTTGGAGAGAGAGAGATCAGAGGTGCTAAGTTGCACAGATTCCAAGGCCAGGCTCTCAAACTGTGGTGGCGCTACTCGCCAAACTCATCAGCAGTGCGTCTGAGCCTTGCTGCTAGTCACCTCAGCCCCTCTCACCTGCTAAGACAGCAGGAAAAAAAGTGAAAAAGGTGATTTACCTTCACTCGGTGAGAGCTGGGGCTCAACAAGGGTGGGGGTCAGCAAAAGAGAAGAAGTTTCCCACTCAGTGGTATGTACACCAAATAGACAGCCCTATGCCGTGTCCTAGGCCTCATTAGGTGTTCAGTAGTCTCCGTTTAACTTTCAGTTCAGGCCTTGGTTTCCAGAGGGATTTAGGGAGATGTGTGTTTAGTCTGCCATGTTGACACTGCCCCCCATGGTGCATCTTTTTGTGTCAAAAATATTGTGCACATTTTCTTCAATTCACAAGTGTATTATATTATATTTATTAATTAATTAGTCAATTTAACAGATACTTAATGGATCATTCCTTCATGGAAAACATTGTGCTAGACACCAAGGTTTGAAATAAGAAGATTGAGGCCCTCTCTTAACACTCAGGTCACTGGTAGTTGATAGGCAAAGCCTACAAAGGTACATATTTACATTATGCCATTGACTTGTCACAACAGTCATGACATATGTATTGTTTTCCTTGTTTTATAGATGCTGACAAAAAGTTAGTTAAATTAAGAAAACTTCTAAAGATCTTAGTATGTACACTGAAGCCAGAATTTCCACTTACTTCTCTCCATTGTTCAAAGACCGTCATTTTGTAAGAAATATGGGTGGAAGCTTGGGATCAAATCTCAGTTTTGTGGGTCCTGAGAATTTTGGGAGACCTAGGGATGTCTTTTATGTCCTAGCAGTCACCAACAGACTCAGAGCAGCAGAAACAGCAGGGCTGCTTTTGACTGGGATTAGCCTAGGGTCTTAGTTAGTGCTACTATAACAGAAATACCACAGATAGGTGGTGTCATGGGTTGGATTGTGTCCCCCCAAAAATGTATGTTGTGACTTGACTCGGCTAGGAGTCCCAGTATGATGCCCTTCCTCCTATATGTTGTGAATCCTGCCTCTGTGATATTGATGATGGAGAATGGTTTGCAGTTGTGTTAGTGAAGCAGGACCCAAGCTACAAGCTTGTGAAATATAAGGGAGAGAAGTGAGCAGAGGAAGTTGGGAACCTCATACCACCTAGAGAGAAGCACCGAGAACAGAGCATGTCCTTTGGACCTGAGGTTCCTATGCTGAGATGCAGATTCAGCCTACCAGATGTGGACCCAGCCTACTGGACTGTGATGATCTCCCATATTGAATGGACTTTTAACTTATGAATGGATTTGTGGCTCACTGGACTGTGACAATGAAAGCTTCTCCTCATGAAACCTTCCAGTCGTGGTATTTTCTGTTAGAGCAGTACCAGGTGACTGAGACAGGTGATTCTAATGAACAGAAATTTATTTTCTCTCACTCTAGGAGGTTGGAAACCCTGGTGGCATAGTGGTTAAGTGATACAGCTGCTAACCAGAAGATCAGCAGTTCAACTCTGCAAGGCACTCCTTAGAAACTCTATGGGACAGTTCTCTTGTGTTCTGTATGGTTTCATGAGTTGAAATTGACTTAAGGATAGTAAGTTTTGGTTTAGGAGGCTAGAAGTTCAATTTAGAGCATGGCTCTAGGGAAAGGCACATTCTCTTTCTCTACTTTCAGGGAAGGTGTTTAGGTCTTTTTCGCTTCTATTCTTAGGTTCATTGGTGATCATGTAGCGCATATCTTCTCCCCAATACTGTCTCATTAACATGAAAAAGAAGCCATTTCCCAGTGGGATTGCACCATAGGTATAGTCACTGCTGTCAGGTTGATTCTGGTTCAATGACAACCCTACTGGAGAGAACACAACTATTCCATAGGGTTTCCAAAGTTATAGTTCTTTACAGAAGCAGAGTACCACATCTTTCTCGCATGGAGCACCTGGTGGGTTAGGACTGCTGACTTTTTGGTTAAAATTGAGTGCTTTAACCACTGTATCACCAGGGCTTCTTGTACAATAATTATACAGATTAAAATTACAACATATATTTGGAGGGTATGCAATTCAATCCATAACAGCTAGGATATCTATTAGCTGAGGTTAGAGACAGACATGTAGGAAGTTCTGTTGACTACTCCCAGGCTGACTCCTGTTTTACCTTTCTGAATAGTTTCTGCAAATAGCTCATAATGTGTTTTCACAAATTAATGAATTAACTCGTGATGAATTATACATTTAGATATTCTCTACTGTTTGCAAAGCCTTCATATTCATTATCATCATAATAGCTTTGTGAGGTCAGCAAGGGAAGAGTTATTACCCCCAGTGGACATTTAAGGAAATAGGCATTCAGACATGTCAACTTGGAAAAGATTAGTGAGCCAAGAAGCAGCAAAACCAGAATCTTGCACTAGGTCTTCTGACTCAAGTCCTCTAATTTTGCCAAAGCTTCACACACTCCATGAACCATGTAAACTGGACAGAGCCATAGTGATCTCCCTCCCCACTTTAGAGATGATGACCCTGGAGGGGCTAAATTGCTAGCCAAGGATCACAAGTTGGCCCTCACCAATATTTTTTCCTAAACATGGACCACCTCAAATTGAGTTTGGGTTGTTGCTGTTGGCTAGCTGCCATCAAGTTGGTTCCATCTCATGGGTACCCAACACACAACAGGATAAAATGCTGTCAGTTGTCATGCCATCCTCTTGATTAGTGAAGAATTAGAATATTGTGATCCATACATAGGGTTTTCATTTACTGATTTTTTGGAAATAGATCCCTAACGCTTTCTTCTTTGTCTGAAAGACCTCCCAAAACCAGTTCAGCATTATATCAATTTGCTATCCTCCATTGACAGATGAGTGGTGGCTGTGCATGAAGTGCATTGACTGAGAATCAAACCTGCTTCTTCAGTATAGAAGGTGAGAATTCTGCCATTGAACCACCCTTGTCCACTGGGCTTTGATGTGGTTTGGGTGCCATCTAGTCAGTCTGGCTCATAGCAACCCTGTGCACAACAGAACAAAACACTGCCCAGTTCTTCTCCATTCTCGTGATTGTTACTGTACTTGAGCTTAGTGTTGTACTATGCCAATCCATCTCCTTGAGGTCTTCACCTTTTACACCGACCTTCTACTTTACCAAGCACAATGTCCTTCTCCAGGACTGATCACTCCTCATAACATGTCCAAAGTATGTAAGATGAAGTCTCATCATCCTGGCTTTCAAGGAGCATTCTGGCTTTACTACTTCCAATGAAGATTTATTCATTCTTCTGGCAGACCATGGTATGTTCGATATTCTTCAGAAACACCATTTAACTCAGAGGTATCAATTCTTCTTCAGCCTTCCTTATTTGTTGTCCAGGTTTCTCATGCATGTGAGGTGATTGAAACACTGTGGTGTACCTTCGTCCTTAAAGTGACGTCTTTGCTTTTTAGCAAAGAGGTCTTTTGTAACAGATTGCCCAATGCAATATGCCATTTGATTTCTTGAATGCTGCTTCCATGGTTGTTGATTGTGGATCCAAGTAAAATGAAATCATTGACAACTTCAGTCCCTTCCCCATTTATTATGATGTTCCCTGTTGGTCCAATTCTGAGGATTTTTGTTTTCTTTATATCAAGGTGTAATCCATACTGAAGGTTGAAGTCTTTGATCTTCATCAGTAAGCACTTCAAGTCTTCTTCACTTTCAGCAAGCAAGGTCATATCACCTGCATATCACAGGCTGTTAATGAGTCTTCACCCAATTCTGATACCTCATTCTTTTTATATAGTCTAGTTTCTTGGATAATTTGCTCAGCATACAGATTGCATAGGTGTTATGAATACAGCCCTGACACAGCCTTTCCTGAATTTATCCCCTTGTTCTGTTCAAACAACTGCATCTTGATCTATGTTCAGGTTCTTTATGAGCACAATTAAGTGTTCTGGAATCCCCTTTCATTGAAGTATTGTCCATAATTTGTTATGATCCACACAGTCAAATGCCTTTGCATAACCAATAAAACTCAAGCAAATATTTTTTTTATATTCTCTGTTTTCAACCAGGAAGCACCAATAATGGTATCCCTTTTTTCATATCCTCATCTGAATCTGGCTTGAATTCCTGGCAATTTCTTGATGATGTACTGTTGCATCTGCTTTTGAATGATCTTCAGAAAAATTTTACATGTGTGATATTAATGATGTTGTTCGATAATTTTTGCATTCTACTGGATCACTTTTCTTTGGAATAGACATAAATGTGGATTTCTTCCACTCAGTTGGCCAGATAGGTGTCTTTAAAATTTCTTGGCATGGATGAGTGCATGCTTCCAGTGCTGTGTCTGCTTGTTGAAACACCTCAGCTGTTATTCTGTGAATTCCTAGAGGCTTGTTTTTCACTAAGGCCTTCAAGGCAGCTTGGACTTCCTCCTTCAGTACCATCAGTTCTTGATCATATGCTCTCTCCTCAAATGATTGAATGTTGACCAATTCTTTTTGGCACAATGACTCTGTATACTCCTTCCATCTTCTTTTGGTGCTTCCTGCATTGTTTAATATTTTGCTCATAGAATCCTTCATAATTGCAACTTGAGGCTTGAATTTTTTCTTCAGTTCTTTCAGCTTGAAAAATGCTGAGTATGTTCTGCCCTTCTGGTTTTCTAACTCTAAATCTTTGGACATGTCTTTATAATACTTATTTTGTATTTTTAAGCCACCCTTGAAATCTTCTGTTCAGCTCTTTTACTTCATCATTTCTTTTATTTGCTTTATCTACTTGACATTTAAGAGCAGGTTTCAGAGTCTTTTCTGACATCTATTTTGGTCTTTTTTTCTTTCTTGACCTCTTGCTTTCGTGTTTGATGTTCTTGATGTCATTCCACAACTCATATGGTCTTTGATCATTAGTGTTCAATGTATCAAATTGATTCCTGAGATGGTCTCTAAATTCTGGTGGGATATACTTGGCGTCATACTTTGGCTCTTGTGGGCTTATTCTAATTTTCTCCACCTTCAACTTGGACTTGTATAACAGTGATTGATGGCCTCTACAGAGGATGACAAATGGAAGATCTATTCTCATCAAGGATTGAATTGCATCCCCCCAATATGTATGAATAGCAATTTGGGTAAGTCATGATTTCTGGTGTTGTGATATTTCCATATGCTGTAAAACCTGCCTCTATGATATTAATGAGGGAGGATGGGCAGCAGTTGTTTTGATGGGTTAAAACTTAACATGTAAGATTGTATTCTACCTTGAGGCAGTCTCTTGGGATGTAAAGGAAAGGGAACTAAGCAGAGTTTGGGATCCGATACTACCACGAAGCAGTGCCAGGGGCAGAGTGCAACCTTTGAAAAGGAACTGGGATCCCTGTGCCTCAGAAGTTCCCAGTCTAGTGGAAGTTTGATGACAAAGACCTTTCTCAAAAGCCAACACAGAAAGCCTTCCCCAGGAGCTGCTGCCCTGAATTTGGATCCTTAACCTACTTTACTGTGACAAAATAAAACTTCTCTTTTTAAAGCTATCCACCACGGGTGGTATTTCTGTTATAGCAGCACTAGATGACTAAGCCAATGTTCAAATACAGTACTGTCAGTGATAAGAAAACTGGAAGACCAGTTAATACAACTATTATTCAAATTTATATAACAACCACTAAAGCCAAAGAAATTGAAGATTTTTATCAACTTCTGCAGTCTGAAATTGATGGAACACGCATACAGGATGCACTGATAATTACTGGTGATCAGAATGCAAAAGTTGGAAGCAAAAGGATCAGTAGTTGGAAAAAGTGGCCTTCATACTGAAATGAGAGCTAGCATAACAGAGTTTTGCAAGACCAATGGCTTGTTTGTTGTAAACACGTTTTTTCAACAACATAAACGGTGACTACACATATGGACCTCTCCAGATGGAACACACAGTAATAAATTGACAGTATCTGTGGAAAGAGATGATGGAGAAGCTCAGTATCATTAGTTACTACATGGGCAGGGCCAACTTTGAGCAGACTGTGAATTGCTCATATGCAAGTTCAAGTTATGCCCAGATAGGCCTATGCTAAATATCATTCTGCTTTCTATCTTTAAGAAGCAGATAGGAACATGCATGAAACCCTTGAAAATTTTTTCAAGGTCTTATACAGCCAGTGTACAAGTGCATGGTATAGACACCAGGGTAAGGAAGCAAAGTGTGTTGGGTAAGTCACAGGGCTCTCAGGGAAGCTGAGCCATCTCAAGGGTATGGATACAGGAGAGTTCCTTAAACAAGTAAGAGGTAAGATTCCTTACTCTCCCTTAGACAAAAGATAAGGTCAAACTTCCTCTTCTCTCTTCCGTAGGGCTTATCTGGGTGGAATTGTATCAAATAAATAATGTATCAGAAGATTCCTCCCTTGTTGCATCAGCCTCATGAGGAGCAAGAGCACAGCCTGGGTGTGTGATAAGTTGTAATAAATGGCAGTGCTTGACAGTGGAAATTTTTCTGGCAAATTTCCGAACCAGATTAAAAAGTAAATTAGATTTCTTCTGAAGAGTTATTTTCAAGGGTTTTTATCCACTGATGCGTGTTTGCAAGACTGCAGCTTTGCCAAGGGGGAGAGAACAAAGCTGAAAAAAATAATAAAATAAAAATCAGCGTGCAATTATCTGTCTGAACAAGGGTATCGTTGGGAAGGAGCCTAATCAGAGATGTCTCAAATTTGCTTAAAATACAATGTGCAATATAAAATGTATTTATAATGTGCCTCCTGTGCTCCAATAAAATTGTTACTGGCACCCGACAGTTGCAGAAGACAGGGGGTGTAAAATGGATTGGATAGAATCAAATCAGTTAATAATAATAGCTGAATAAAATACAGCTTTTGGGAGTGGTATTCTGTTTTGTTGGCTTTTTGGTTGCTTGATCAAGTCTCTTAAGTTGTGGGCAACCATCTGAAAATTTTGTTCCTTCCTTCTGTGTCTACTCTGCCTCTGCAGCAGCCCCTTATCATCCTTTCTCTCCTTGTACTGTTTCAACAGCCTCTTGGCTGTTCTTTCTGTCTCCTGTCTTTGTCAACCTCCTGTAGTCCACCCTCTATACTAAGCACAAAATGATCTTCCTACTAAGCAAATCTAACCACACCATCCTCCTGCTTAAAAATATTCTGAGACTCCTCACTGTCTGCAAAGTAGAGTCTAAACTTGTCAGCCAGTCGTTTAGGAGTTGCCGTTATCTGAACCCAGCTGGGTTTTCAATCCCGTTTTGTTCCCCTCTCTCTCTGCTTTCTATGTCCTAGTGCTTTCAGGAAGATAACAAAACAAAAAAAACAAACCCACTGCTGCCAAGTCAATTTCAACTCATAACAACCCTATAGGACACAGTAGAACTGCTCCATAGAGTTTCCAAGGAATATCTAGTGAATTTGAACTACTAAACTTTTTGGTTAGCAGATGTAGCTCTTAACCACTACATCACCAGAGTTCGAGACTCTATGAATCTTTTCTCAGCCTCTACTGCCTTGCAGTGTTCCAGCTACTCAGTAAATAATTAATATGAGAATGAATGGAAGGAGGCACATAGACTCTGGGAGTTGCCTCCAAGGAAGAGTAGGAATAAGGGCAGCTTTAAGTGAACTGTGGAATCTAGGACTAAGAAATTATTAAGCCCACACATTATCAGTGGGCAAGCCAACACTTTCACTGAGAAGGGTATTCTCTTTCTTAAAAGCTATTACTAAAGGGCCAACTGGCTAGGTTCATTCTATATACCTACTGAAATAAGCAGTGTACTGGTTAGATTTTAATTTCTTTAAGAGTCATGATTCTCTCTGGATCAGAGCTTATCTAAGATCTTGTTTCCCTCCCTTCTTCCTCTTCTTGTTCACACCCACAAAAACCAACTCATTATGCCTGCAGTTAAGGAAAGTCTGATGTAGGTGGTGAAGGTTTCAGCTCTGGGCTAAAATGAGTTCCGTGGATTTAAATTCTCCATTTCTCTCCAAAAGTTCCCTTTACTCTTTCTGGGGGTGGTGGTGGGGGGGATGGGGGGGTTGGTGGGATTTGCCTCTATTTGCCTTCCAGGAAGATGAAGAACTCTGCAGAATTTTCTCTGCCCTAAGTGCAAATATGTCATTCATGTGTCCTTCCCCATAGAACATTTTTGGCATAGGTATGGTGATTTCTGGAAGTCACTAAGGATGGCTCTTTGAGAACAAAAATTTGTCCTTCTCATCTCTAACCAAATGTAGGAGTATGTTTTTCCTCTATCCTCAAAAAAAAAAAAAAAAAAAAAAAAAAAAATAGAAAAGAAAGTATAATACTGGGGTCTGATTGTGTTATATGAGAAGGTGAAAGCTGCCAAGAAAGAGGGCATCAGGGAGACGATGCAAGGGACTAGAGGTGAATCATGCAAATTAAGTGAGCCTTGGAATTAACTGGAAAGCCACTTATATCAGTCCAGCCCCCAGCAGCCTCCACTGTGGAGCTGGGAGAGGAAGTTTCAGAGGGGCTTCCCTAATGATATTTACTTTTACCTCAAGGAGTATAGATCCAAGTAATACCCAGAGTCAGAGAAGCCAGTATTTTGAGATCTCAGCCTGGGTTGAGTACAGTGGTCAAGGGATACATTCTAGCTCTCTTCACAGAACAGCAAGAGCCCAGGGAATTCCTTCCCCCAGAGCACTTGCTGGGTAACTCTTGCTGCAATGTGGCCATGATCATATTTGGATCCTATTGTGCCTAGATGGCCAGGGCAATTCATCTGTACATGTTTAGATGAAATTGTGTGACAGGCAGGTACTTTGGGGGATAGTTGGGATTGAATCCAGGGAAGAGAGAAGTATCAGTTAGGTCTAGTTAAATACAGCTAGGTCTTGAGTCTGCCCACAAAAACTCCAGCAGGTACTTTTCCAATGGAGTCTACCCAAACATAGTCTATGGTAGTAGGTGATGACGGGCAAAAAGGAGCAGGGCCCTTCATTAAGCTGTAAGTGACAACTGTTTATACAAGTCAACAGGCAATGAGACCTGTGGTGCTTGAGCTGTAAAGAAGCCACACTGCCTCTGTGCAGTGGCCTTGCAGTCATCCTGATCAGCATATGCTCCAGATGTGGATACACTCAATGTGTACCTCTTCTTGGTGTCTTGTGCGGATGCAAGGCTGGTAAGAAGCAGGCTACAGGGACAGGGCACTGGGTGCTGAGATTCTCTGGGCCCAGAGATTCTCTGGAACTCATTTCCTTGTGTTTCTTTTTATCCATAAACTTTCTTTATCTTCCTTCTCTTCTCTTTTATCAGCTTTTTCCCACTCCCTACTTTTTTTGTTTGATTTTTCTCTTATTTCTTCCTCTGTTCTCTAACGATGTTCTCTTCCTCTCACTTCTTCTTTTTCTTCTCCTTTGTCTCTTTTTCCCTCTTCAACCTTTCAATATCATTCTCTCCTCTATTCTCCTATCATTTTATAAACCTCTGCTATCATTCTGTAAACCATGATCAAACACTTACATTCCAGGCCCACATCTAAAGTGCAACAGTACAAAGATGAACACGATATAGATGCTACAGCCAAGGAGTTCTGTCTAGTAGGGTAGGCCAGGAACTAAACCAATAATCATGAAATAATGTGACATGCCATCAATATAAACACAGAGTGCTAGCACAGTCTGGGACAGAGACAGACTAGTTCCACCTTAGACACTCAGGAAATCTTCCCAGAAGAAGTGATATTTGAACGATGCATTGTTGGACAAGAAAGAGCAGAAAGGTCTTCAATCAGAGCAAATCCTGTGGGCCAAGACATGTAGGTATAATACCTATGTCTTGCTTGGGGCCCAGCCAGAATGGTTGGTGGATAAGAGACACAGAGACAGAGTAGGAGTTGACTTCACCAGTTGCAGAAGGCACATGCCCAGCTAGGGTGCTTAGGTTTTCTCTTTCAGGCCATGGGAATTCTTAGAGAGTTTTTGAAAGAGAAAAGACAGGATGGCCTTCCACCTCTTTCTTTCTCATTCTTCCATTTCTCCTGGTCCTCTTTCCCTCCTCTACTCTTTCTCTCAAAGAATAGTTGCCTCTTTCATGTCCCCTATTGCTGACCCCCACTGTGCTCTGCCCCAGCCAGTATCATCCCCGGATTTAGGGTCAGTTATGGGCACAGAGGAAACCCTAGTGGCATAGTAGTTAAGAGTTTGACTGTTAACCAAAAGACTGGCGGTTCAAATCCACCAGGCACTCTTTGGAAACCCTGTGACGCAGTTCTGCTGTGTCCTACAAGTATTGCTGTGAGTCAGAATCAACCTGATGGCAATGTTTTCTGGTTTGTTTGTTTGTTTTGTATGTGTGCAGATTCATTTTTCGAGGCAACACCTTCCTTGGCACAGAAATGTTCTCTCCTTGTCCTCTGGAGGAAATCCCAGTGGTGTAGTGGGTTAAGTGTTATATCTACTAGCCAACAGGTCAGCAGTTCAGATCCACCAGGCACTCCTTGGAAACTCTATGGGACAGTTCTGCTCTCAACTCTAGGGTTGCTATGAGTTGGACCCGACTAGATGGCAGTGGGTTTGGTTTTGACTTTGGCCTCTGGAAGCATTCTTGTTCCCCTTTCATTTGTCCTCTCAGTTCCCCGTGAGTCATTTTCTGCTCCACGCTGAACTAATATCTACAGTCTCCTGCACAGGCTTGGGGAAACAGAAACAGAACTGAGATGAATTTGTCCTGTACCTTTCAGACTTTTAGACCGACTGCTTTTTAAGGATCAATCTTTCTTTAGTGAACTTATATTTTTAAGGCTGAAAGATGCCTTATCAACAACACTAACATTAAAAGTCATAGTCATACCAATAGCCAAGTGCCATCGAGTCAGATCCAATAGCAGTAATAATATTAGTACCGGTACCAGTAATAATGTTAGTACAAATAACAATGATTACATTAATACTAGTACTAAGAATAAGCTTTGTATAATGTCTTTCAGTTAAGAAAAAATGTCCTATTCAACAGAATGTTTATAGGACACCTATCCTGTAGCAGGCTTTGTATGTATGTTCCTTTAATACTCCAACAAATTTGATGAGAAAGGCATTTGTTACTTTAATTTCACTGAGGCTCAGAGAGGGCAAATATCACAACCGAAGTTGCCCAGCTAGTAAAGGAAGAGCTTGGCTTTGACCCAGCTCTCCCAATTTAAAGTTCAGGATTCTCTCCACTACATTTACAATTGTCAGGTGAGTCTTTTTATTATCTGTGGTTTATAGATGACACAAACTACATTTCTAGTGGTTAAAGTACTGTGACTCTCACGACACATCTAAATAAAGTGGGTTTGAGGGGCTTTGCAACGTCAGTTACAAAGCTAATGCCCCAGTAACACTGCACAATAACATTATTTCTTTTTCCTTCTCTCATTGGTTGGAGAATTTTCTGCTCCTCCCTCTGACCATGCTGCTATCCCATATCAGCAGACCTGGGGATGAGAGTCAAGGTCAATAGGACAGTTTAGTGGGGAAGAGGCCTTTGGGTCCATTTGTTACTGTGACAGCCCCATATGTCTCGTGATCAGAAAGTTCTCGCTCCCCCAGAGCAGCTCATTATTCCTCCTGATGTTGTTGCCCGAGGAGCTGGAGCCAGCCTCTCACAGCGGGGACTGACGATGTAGTGGTGTGGTGGTGTCGAAACGCAGCCCCCAGCTCTCCAAGGTATCTCACAGTTAGAGTAGTGGGGGTATGGATGGCTGGTCATTGTTCTGAGGCAAGGTTTGATGCACGCCTTCGCAGAGGCAGCTAGAGGGGAAGGCTGCCTGCCTGGCTGGCTTGTTGGGAGGGCTGGTCCAGAAAAATCTAGCTTGTGAGTGCTTACACATGTGTTCAGCTACAGATGGTACCACTGCTGGGAGGAATGGACAAAATCAGGTGAGTCTGGGCTTGGACCAACACTGCTAGGTGCTGAGCCTCTCCCATCGGAGCTCACAGTAAACCAGGGAGACGTGAGAAAACCACATATAGCCATTATTCAGAACTTTGTTTACACAGTAATGAGGAAGGATCATGGAGTGTTCGTTTAAGAAAAACCTAACATTTCCTTCAGAGGCATTGGTGGGTCAGTGGTAAACTTCTCACTTTCCATTTGGGAGACCTGGGTTTGATTTCCAGCCTATGCAACTCATGCATAGTCTCTACCCGTCTGCAGTGGTGGGGTGTGAGTTGCTAGGATTCTGAGTGGATTTCAACTGAGCTTCCAAAACAAGACAGGCCAAAAAGAAAGGACTGGTGACCTGCTTCCAAAACTCAGCCAATTAAAACCCTGTGGATCACAATAGTCTGGTCTGCAGTCCTGTGTGGGGATGGCTCAGGACAGGGCCATTTGTGTTCCACTGTGCATAAATCTCCATGAGTCAGTGGCTCACTGAACAGCAGCTAACAATAACATTTCACTATAGGCTTGTGTAGTTGAAAGAACACAAGAGGCAGTATACTGTGGTTAAAAACACAGCTTCTCGAGTTAGAGGTGGTTGAATGGCCTGGGGCAACTGACATGACCTTTCTGAATTTCATTTTCTTCATCTATAGAACAAGATGTTAATTGCGCCTAATTCATAGAGGTGATGGGAAAATGAACCGAGGTAAAGCAAACCAAGAACTTAATTCGGTTGGTGGCAGCCAGGCACCACCTAGGCTCAGGGAGTAATCCTGAGGTGCTCTGAGTGTTAGAGTCAGAGTGGCCAGGCTTCACATTCCAGCTCTGTCCTTTCTCCATATGTCATCTTGGATGACTGACATACCTTCTCTTAGTCTCTGCTTATCTTCAAGACAGGGTGAGTTTCTCACCTAACACTGTTACTGTAAGCATCACATGTGATAGATGAGCACAATAAATGGTAGCTATCATAGGTGTTGGAGCCCTGGTTGCATGATGGTTAAGAACTATGACTGTAACCAGTTAGCAGTTCGAGTTCACCATCCACATCTCAGAAACCCTGTGAGGTAGCCCTAGTCTGTCATGTAGAGTCACTATGAGTCAGAACTGACTCAGTGGTAATGTTTTTTGTTTTTTTGTTTTTGTTTTTGTTTTTTAAATCATGGATGTCAGCAGAGGTAAAAGCTAGATTAACCTCAGTCCTGGCAGGAAGTGAAATCCTTTTCAAATTAAATGTCTTTTTTGAAATTAATTTCTTTTTACTTATTCACGGCTATTACTTTAATCAAAATGAAATGTCATACTTAAAGGCAAGTGATTAGTTCTCCTAACAGGAAGGTAAAAAGAATCTTAGTCTATGAACTTTCTATTGTCCTTCCTGACTAAGATACTGTTGGAAGTTATACATACCAAGCTGAATGCACTCCCCAGCCAATTCTCTTTTCAGTTCCTACAAAAAGATCTTGTTCCCACTCTTCCAAGTTATGGGAATTCTGTCCTGCATCACACCCTTTAAGTATGAGTAGCTGACCAAATCTTGGTAGATGTATTTGCAGATTTAAAATACGAGTTTATTATTTCCATTTCCACTTTCGTCTCCCTTAATCCATTCTCCATACTGCAGTCACAGCAATCTTTTAGAAACACAAGCCTCATCATTTCTCTCCCCTGCTTAAAATGCTTTAATGACATCCCATTGTTCTTAGGATAACATCCAAATTCCTTATCAAGGTTTACAGGGCTCTTCAAGAGACAGAAAGGACTGCATAAACCAGAGTCTACATCAACAGGAGATTAGAACTAGATTTTGCCTAGCTGCTGTCAATGACTCCCCTTATAGGAAACACAACAAAGAGTCTCTGATGGAGTAGGAGAAATGTGGGGAGCAGAACTCAAACTCTAGTAAAAAGAGCAGATTTGATTGTCTGACAGCGTGGAGAGTCCCCAGAAGACATGAACCCTGGATTCTCTGTTAGCCCAGAACTGAAGCAATTCCAAAATCCAGCTCCTCAGACAACGATTAAGCTGGTATATAAGACATAAAATGACACCGGTGAAGAGTGTGCTTCTTGCTTAGGTAGATACAGGAGACTAACTAGGCAGCTCCTGCCCAGAGGAGAGATAAGAAGGGGACCGAAGGTGGTTGAATGAACATGGAAAATTTGGGGTGCAAGTTTTACAGGGCTCTCAGTTATGACGCCTGCCTAACCTTGCAGTATCATGTCTTCCATTCTACCCCCAGCCCAACCCCTCTGCTGTCTTACTCATTATTTCTCTTTATGATATATCCTAGGGTCCTTTGAACATCAGGAGGTTGTGTATTACAATTCTCTTTAACCAGAACATGCGTCACTTAGCTAATTTCTACTGATCTTTCAACTCTATGGGGCAGTTCTACTCTGTCTCTCAGGTCCCTATGAGTCCGAATTGACTTGATGGCAGTGGGTTTTTTGGTTTTGGTATTTATCCTTCAAATCATAACTTTAAATGTCTTTCCTTAGACTTTCCCTGATTCCATAGACTAGTTTTTCACCCCTATAACACCATTAAGGGGCAGCTATTCCTCAGGCTGTAAGAAAACAAAAGTATATCTGTAGTATCTTTCTCTTGGTAGACTGAGAGTAGGAGGATTTCAGTATACTCACCCATGTCCTTTACAGTCTGTCTTTGCAAAATCTCCCACTAAGAGATGGAATTTGTTTTTCTACATCTTGATCTTGGGCTGACCTTATGACTTGTTTTGGTCAATAGACTACAGTAGAAATGATGTACTAGTTATGAGCCTATGCCTTTGGAGATTTTGCACATACCCACCAGTTCTCCAATAATTCTGCCAAGTTGCTATATGAACAAGCTTGGACCAACTTGCCAGAAGGTGAGAGACCATTTGTCCATGCACCTCTGATGCTGTCATCAACAACCATCTAACTCGCAGAAGTAGAGCTACCAAGTATACCAGTATCTAATAACAGACACAAGAATGGGCTCAGCCAAGACCAGGAGTATCACCTCGCTGAGCCTAGACTAATTCCTAGCACAGAGTCATGAACTAAATAAATGATTGTGGTTACTGTTTTAAAACAGTAAGTTTTGACTGTGCTTATGAAGGAGATGAACTAACTGATTCAATCCTTTTATTGAACAAAATTAACACATGGATAAGCAAATAAGCACCAATACTAGGTGGTGTGTGCTGAGTGCCAAGAATGGATGACAGGAACCACATAAAGGGATGGAAGATCACCGAGGACTAGGTTATTCACAAAAGAGATAGTTATTTTTGCTACATTATTATTATTTCCTCAAACAGATTGTAAACTTCATGAGTAGATAGACTATGTCCCAAAATCACTTTATATCTTCTGTAACACATAGGACAGCATAAGGTACAGCATTAAATTTTAAGAGTCTGTTGGGTGATTTAAAATAGGCATAGAAAGCGTATCTGTCTTGTTCATCTTTACACCCTCAGTCCCTGCATGGTACATATAGGGGTCACTTAGTAAACACTCACGGATGACTATATTTTTACAAGAAGAACACATGCATTCTTTATTTTTTTGCCAACTGTGCCCACATGTTAAAAAAAATTATATAACACATATATTATATACACATATTATATACACATATTATATACACATAAATTATATAACACATATAGCTCATAGGAGAAGGGCTCAGTTGTGTTATTTGAGTAAAAATATGGAAAGTGATTGACTTTGTTAATAAAATACACAGGTATCTGTGTATAAATACTCCAGGGAGTATTTATAGTTACAGCTGGTGAGAAGATGGCATAAACTCAGGAGAAGGGAGAGCTAAGCATGTTACCTAAATCCACCCTGTCATTTGTAATAGCTGTAGATCAGAATATCAAACCCATTGTTTTCAAGTGCATTCCAATTCACGGCAACCCCTGAAAACTAAAACTAGTCTAGTTGTCATCAAGTCTGTTCCAACTCATGATGACCCAATATATGCCACAGTTTAAGGGGACTCTGTTATAGAGTTTTCAATAGCTATGATTTTTCAAAAGTAGATTGCTGGGTCTTTTCTTCTGAGGCAACTCTGGGTGGATTCAAACCACTAATCTTTTGGTTAGTAGCTAAATGAACTATCATTTGCATTACATAGGAACTCCTACCAAAACACCCTAGATGGAATATTTGTCCACTGTTCTCATCTTTCTCTCTTTGTTTTTTACCGTCATTCTCTCTTTTCAGAAACCCTGGTAGCAAAATGGTGAAAAGCTGTGACAGCTAACCAAAAAGCTGGCAGTTTGAATCTACCAGGTGTCCCTTGGAAACTCTTTGAGGGGGCAGTTCTACTATTTCCTATAGGGTCATGATGGATTGAAATCAACTCAATGCCAACAAATTTGATTTGGTTTGGTTTTCCTCTTTCCTAATCTTTTCTTTTTCTTCTTCAGTTCTCTGTCCTTCCTTCCCTTCTGACCTTTTTGGAAATAGCAGTGGTCACGTTTAAGGCTAGGGCTATGGGTTGGAAGGGTATAGAGAGATTAGGGATGGTAGGTGCAGGGTGTCTGTATGGTGCAGTGTGAAGATAGATCCTTCACATTCGAGTCTCTTCTCTGTCCCCCTTAAAAAAACAAATAAGGGACTATGTGGAGATCAGCTTAAGAGGCAAGAATATATGTGTATGTCTGTAAACTGATTTTGTCTCAGACTGTTCTTTCAGGGCTGAAATCATCACCTGAAAGCAGTCTTCACCTTTCCAGGGAGTCTTGATTCTCATTACTACTGGTAACTGTATTCCTTTCATGGTCCCATGGAGCCAGCCTTTGGGTCAGAATGCAGTGACTTTTGAAAGTACCTCTGCTCATCTTCTCTGGAGGTACTTGCCACCTACATTTCAGTGCACTTTATATATATATATATATATATATATATATATATATATATATATATATATATATATATTACCTTCCCTGTGTTTCAACTACCCAATTTCAAAGCTGCTTGCTCTTTTTCAGATTAGTCTATCCTTGTTGCTTGGAACCATCTTTGACTTGTCACCTCAATATGAATTTTTAGTACTTGTTCTTCATTTGATATTTGCCATACAATAAACAATCTCAGGACATTTCTTGTTTTGAACTTCACCATAGCACAGAAAGGTCTTTCTTTTCATAGCTTACAGCAACCAAGAATAGCCCTTGACATGTAGAAGGGGCTCAAACAGTATTTGTTAAATAAGTTTACAAATACATGTCTTCCTGGGGATGACAGGTTTGTTTTGCAAGCCCTATGCCATTAAAAACATTTTCCTTTTAATAAGCATTTACTACGCACCAGGTGTTGTCCCTGGTGGCACAAGTAGTTAATAATTCAACGACTAGCTGAAAGGTTGGCGGTTTGAACCCACTCAGACAGGCGTGGTGATCTGCTTCCGAAAGGTCACACCCTTGAAAACCCTAGAAGCAGTTCTACTCTGCTGTCTAACTTAATCCACATTACAGTACTGTGAAGTAGGTACCATTATTATCGACCCAGCTTGTAAGTCAGGGTTAACCACTTGCCAGTGAGTTGCCTTTGCTTCATGGTGACCACATGTGTGTCAACCCAGAAGCGTGCTCTATGGAGTTTCAGTGGCTTATCTTTTTGAAGTAGACCACCAGACCTTTCTTCCAAGGTACCTCCGAGTGGACGCCAAGCTCTGTCCTTTTAGTTAGCAGCCTCGCACATTAACCGCCGCAGTACCCAGAGACTCCAGCGAGTGAGGTAACAGGTATTCAGTTCCAGCCGCTCAGGTTCTAAAGCAGGCTTCTCAGTCTCCCGGCTGAAGGTTAGTCCCTGGAGGAATAGTAGTAGGGGTAACACAGAAACTATAGCACCATCATGGCCACCACAGCTGAGGGAACAAAGATGCAGTGTGCCTTCTTCCTGAAAATAAATGAAGCATAACAGAGAAGAAAATGTTTTGCTTCGTGATGGCTCTGGGCATATCAAGTGACTGGAATAAGAACTAACTACAATTATTTCATGTGCTTTCATATTGTTTATCCAAAAAAACTATAAGAATAATTACATGTTACTAGTTACCCGATATTACCTTGTATCAGGCAATATGTTAAGCACTTTATTTTCAATATTTCATTTAATCTGTGTTGGCAACCTTAACCATAGGTGGTATTATTAGCCCTGTCTTACAGATGGGAGACTGAAGATCAGAGTGGTTGAGAAATTTTCCAACATCACAGTGAGTGTAATAACTTCTATTGGAATCCCAGTTTCCCCAATTAAAAAATTGCCCCCTTAACTATGAAACCACTGGATTTCATCCTTCAGCATCCATAAGAATGTCCTGAGGAGCTACTGAGATGTAGATTCCTAGACTTGCCTCTCAAAGGTTGTTTAGTAGCTATATGTCGGATACGACTCGACGGCACTTGGCTGGCTGGGGACATCTGGGATCTAAATTTTTAACAACTACTTATGTGTCCCTGCAAGCTTGTCCCTGGACTGTTGTCTCAGCTGTCTACCCTCCCCTCTGTAAGTAGCTCTGAGAAAAAAAATGTTCTAGAGGTTGTTCCTAAATGTTGGGACTTCATCATGTTGGCCCTGAAGATTCAGAGTTCATGAGCTTGCCTTGGAGCCTGCCAGCATGAAGATTTTAAATGCCCATGGTTTATCCTTACTTAACAACTCTGCCTTGAATGCTTCATTGTTCTTGTGTTGTGTGGCCTGTCTGAAAAAACTTAAAAATTCTGTCTTTATCTCTTAAGGCCTTGACTGACATGAATATTCAGATCCACACTTCCTTCTTCTTGAATCCGATACAATCCCCCACGTCCCTCCTTGAAGCTGTCATCCAAACAAAAAGCACTCCCAATCACATACTAGAATTCCCCTGAAGGAAAAGCGCGCACCATAAACTAAGCAGGTAGATCTTCACAATAACTCCAAGCCTTTCCTGAAAGAATGATTCTTTGGTTCTGAGTAGAGTGTCAGTGGAGAATTTACGCAGTGGTCCTATAAGATTAGTTTGCTCTTCACTAGAAATTAGAAAGGTTAGTTGTGAGAGTTCTGTATTGTTGTCTGTCAGTTTGTTAACTCAGTGGATTCAAGAAAAGGTATGGCTGACTTTCTTTCCCTAAGGGATATTATCATCCACATATTGGAAAAGTTTTTTCGGCTCCATCAGAAGGCTGCTTTTCTCTGTCTGTTATGGGTTAATTTGTCCTCCTCCCACCCACCCTTGGAAAAGATATTTTCAAATCGTAACTCTCATGGTGGTGTGAAATGTGACCTTATTTTAAAATAGTGTATTTATGGATATAAACAAGGTAAAATAAGGTCATACTGGAGTAAAATCCACTGTCATCAAGTTGATTCTGACTCGTAGTGACCTTATAGATAGAGTAGAACTACTCCATAGAGTTTCCAAGGAGTACCTGGTGGATTTGAACTACTTGACCTTTTGGTTAACACACATACCACTTCACTACTATGCTACCAGGATTTCTATTCTGGAACAAGGGAAACCCTAGTCCAATATGGCTTGCAAGAAGAGGACAGAGAGAGATACAGAGAGACAACATCATGTGAGGATGAAGGCAGAGGTGGAGTGATGTGTCTACAGTCCAGGGCATTGTCTAGAGTTTTTGACAACTACCAAAAGCTAGAAGAGAGGTATGTAACAGGTTCACACTCAGAGCCTGAAGAAATCAACATAGACAACACCTGAATTTCAGACTTCTAATACCTAGAACTATGAGAGAATAAATTTCTATCATTTTAAGCCACCCAATTGTGGTACTTTGTTATGGCAGCCTGGGAAACTAATCCACCACCCTTCCTGTGTACCGTCTGTGGACCATTGGAATGGATGGTTCATTCCCTAAGGGGATGTTATGAATGTCTCTCTTAGTTTCAGTGCAATACTTGGCATACACAAGTTTGGACAGCACAGGTTTTGTTATATGGCACAGAGTAGGGATGACTTCCTGTGAATAACAGTTCAAGGTAGAGCGTGAAGTCAAGCTGGCACCACAGAAGGAGATGGTGCTTGCTGGAATGTGTGAGACCAGTGTCCCTCCAGAGAAACACGTTTATCCAGCCAGTGAGCAGTACAATGCCTCTGAGCACTTATATAAAGATAGTAATGCTGTTTGCTATTAGGGGTGACTGCAAAGTAGCTGCTTAGTGACTAGGTTAGGGTTATTTTGAGTAAATTAATTTCTCTATATATTCTGTTAGAGTGCAACCGAGTGGTGAATTACTGGTCTAGACTCACTGGTCTGGACCATTCATTTATTCATTCATTCAGAAATATTTAATATCTATGTTGTAACAACACTTGCTATAACTGAAGGGGAAGGACATAAACGCTGAAAGCTATGGCACTGTCATTTCAAATACCAGCAGAGTCACCCATGGTGAACAAGTTTCAGCAGACTTTCCAGACCAAGACAGACGAGAAAGGAAGGCCTGGTGATCTACTTCAGAAAATTAGCCAATGAAAACCTAATGGGCCACAACAGAGTATTTTTCAATATACTGCTAGAGGGTAAGCCCCCACTCCGATAAGAGGACACTCAAAATACACAGTGGCCACAACAAGAAACTTAGTATCACAAAGACAACAGAAAAACAGGCAAGGTTTCATCCTGTCATAAGTAAGGTGAACACAAGCTAGAACCAACTCCAGCGCTGCTAACAATGATGTGTGAATAAAGCAAAGTTCCTGACCTTAACAAGCTTGCAGTCTGGTGCAAGAGACAGAAATTACAATGCAGTATGCTCAAAGCTATTTAAAAATAAGCACAGCAGACTATGAGAGCCCAGAGGAGAGGTGTTCACCCAAGTGGAAGGTGGAGGAAAGGGGAAGAGGCCAGGGAAGGTTTTCTAGATGGAACACTGCAAATGAGTATTCAGAGGTGAAGGGTATTTGAAGTAAAGAAGAGGAAGATAAAACCAGAGATGAGAAGAGAAAGAATTAATGGCTCCATCTCCTCCATTTGTCAGTCAATCCCCACCAATTGTCCAGGTTTTACCACCTGTCAGCTAAAACTTAATTGAGAGAAATCTCTCATCAAGAGGTTAATTGTGACACAGATTCTCATATCTGGGGACAAACCCGTCACCTGTGCAGACTGCTGCTTTTTTGGCATCTGGAATGGCCTTGTCAGTTAGCAAAATATGGCCATTTGTAACAGAGCTTCTTCCAGTCCCCAGGTTCATCCTGAGGTTCTTATCTTTCCTTGAATACCCTCACTCTATATTTCAAACTTCTTGGCATTATTTTCTAAATTACCCAAAGTGAATTGCATCTCACTGGGACTCCCATTTCCTTGCACCCTAATCCTGAATTGAGGGTGTTCTCAAGGACACAGCCTCTATTCTTTTCTTGTGAGCAAAGAAGAATACTCAACCTGGAAAACAAGAAATTCAATAGGCAAAATCCATGACCTTGTGCCCCATTTAAGTCCAGCCTCTTATTCTTTCTGTTTCTCCAAATGCCAGAGGGTCACCCAAATCCTTTCTCCCATTTCCAACACCTTGACCGCTATACTAGCCTTCACTTTGGAATTCTCTCAGCTTTTAGCTATCACTCAGTATCTCATTCCTCTTCTGTTTCCTGCCTAGCCTCTCCCCTCCTTCCTTCCCTAATCCTGTTCTGTTCACTCTGCCTCTGGTTATCCAGTAGCACCTGTTCTGGCCTTGTTTGCCAGAGCTGGTGAAACACTGGCGTCGGTCTAACATCCTAGAAAATGGAGACTGACTTGAGTGTCACACTGATTTTAACACATTTAGTGTATGTGTTATTTACTAAGTATGAGCTAACACTAGGATGACATGGGCTATTTCTCAAGAAGTTGTCAGGTAGGTAGAGGAGAAAGACACATGAGAGGCAGGACCAAGTGATGAATGCCGTAAGAAAGGTATAGACATAGTGTTTGGAAGCATGAGGACCAGGTAAGGGGATCAGGGAAGGTATCATGGAGAAGATAACCAATTATGTTGGGCTGTAACAACCCAGGAACAGCTCTGAGAGAGCTGTCATCCCTGTGGTCTAGCATGGGAATATGGAATAGCAATGGAGCTGAGCCAAGGGTGTCAGCGTGGAGGTGATACAGTAGTGACAGTTCCAGGAAAGAATGGCACTCTGTTAAGTCAAGCTCACACAATTAAGACCCCAGCCAATTACAACGACTTCATACTCACCTTGTCTGTCATTGACAGGCCACTGGCAGCTCTTTCAGTTGAGATAAATACAGCATGAGAGGGTAATTAGTTTGAGTAATTTCTCAGCCAAGTCACCTCTTCCAGGCTCCAATTTCCCTATGGCCTTTGCATCCAAATTGGCTTAGGAGTGAGGCTTAAAGAGGACTTGAAATCTAGGAAGAGAGTGGAATGGCTAGTGGACACAAGTCAGGGAGTAGGCAGGAAAGTGAAATGCTTCAGTCATCCCAGTCTAAGCAGACAAGTGTCTTCCCTCCTCCATATTCCTCACCACTGCACCCCTAAGCAACATCATGGTAAACAGAGAAAAGACTAAAGTTGTCAAGGATTTCATTTAACTCATATCCACAATCAACACCCATGGCAGCAGCAGTCAAGGAATCAAGTGAGATATTTCATTGGACAAACCAGACTCAAAAGTCCTCTTTAAAGTGATGAAAAGCAAATATATCACTTTGAAGACTAAGGTGTGCCTGAACCGAGACATGGCATTTTCACTAACCTCATATACATGCAAAAACTGAACAATGAATAAAGAACACTGAAGAAGAATTAATCTCTTTGAATCATGGTTCTAGTGAAGAATATTAAGTATACTATGGACTGCCAGAAGAATAAGTCTCTTCTCTGAAATGTGTTCGAGCGTTCTTCGGAAGCAAGGATGGTAAGAATTGATCTCATGTATTTTTGAGATGTTATCAGGAGGGACTGGTCCGTGAAGAGGGTCAGCAAAAAAGAAGCCCCTTGACAAGATGACTGACAAAGTGGCTGCAAGACGGAGCTGAAGCGTAACAACGAATATTGTCAGGATGGTGCAGGACCAGGCAACGTTTCCTTCTGTTGCATAGCGGGTTTCTAGGAGTTGGAGCTGACTCTACAACACCTAACAATAACAAGCTCACACCCACCTCTGCCAGCTTTAATACACTTTCTAGCTTAAATACAAAAGAGCACAGATGAGGCATCACTCTGATTTTCTCTAGAAAGCAGAAAAGATGACCTTTGTCAGATCATTTCTTTTTCTGCTCTTAGTTTCTTCATCTTTAAGACATGGTATCTGAGTGACAACAATCTTTCTGCATTTGTTAAGTACTTGCCTGATTACAGTTGAAAGATAAGCAGTTCAAGCTCACCAAGCACTGTGCAGGAGAAAGAACTGGCAATCTCCTGCCATAATGATTACAGTCTAGAAGACCTTCTGGATCAATTCCATCTGTCATATGGGGTTGCTGTGAGTCAAACATCATCTTGACAGCCCCTAACAACAATAAGAATGTCCAGGGCTACATGAGATTAAGTATTAAAGAGCTGGAGGTCCAAGGAGAACACAATTCCCAAAGGGAGAGAGGTAGAGTGGCAAAGAAAGAACTTTTAGTTAGGAAAATCTATTTACTGTGGGAGCCACTGAGAAATACTGTCTACAAAATCCCCAAACTCATTGTGGTTGAGTTGAATCCAGTTCGTGGAGACCCCATGTGTTTACAGAGTAGAACTGCTCCAAAGGGTTTTCTTAGCTGTAATAATTATGGGAGCAGATCTCCAAGCTTTTCTTCTGTGGTGCCACTGTGTGCGTTCAGACCACCAACCTTTCAGTTAGTAGTTGGGCACAAACCATTTATGCCATCTAAGAACCTGTGTCAGTCCCAAGTCAGACTATTTTGTACCAAGGCACCCCATGAATCAGTGCTTCAGTAGACAGCCCAGATGTGAAGAATACAGACCTTTATTAATCACGACTGTGTCCCCAGAAACTGGCTGTGTGCTTAGCTCATAGTCTTTATTCAATAATATTTTTTCTGCTAGCTGAACTAAATACCCAGGCTCCCTAGGTAGCCAGGAAGGGAGACATTGAGTGGGAACAGAAGATGACTCAGTCCTGCCTCCATAGATTTCTCTAGAGACAGTTAATCCTATCCACGATGGCTGATTCTTACTGGTTTTTCTTTCAGAAGTTAAAATTCTTCCTAAGTCTGAAACAAATCACCAGCTTTGTTTGGAAAGGGAAGAAACCGTGGATAAGCAAAGCACTACTGAAGAACAACACAGTGGGAGGCCTCACACTACCCAACCTTAGAACTTATTATACTGCCACAGTAGTCAAAACAGCCTAAAACTAGTACAAAAACAGACATATAACCTAATGGAGCAGAATAGAGAATCCAGAAATAACACCACTCACCTATGAACAGCTGATATTTGACAAAGCTCCAAAGGCCTTGAACTGCAGGTATAGCAATCTCTTTAACAAATGGTGTGGGCAAAACTGGATCCTTCTGCAAAAAACTGCAACAAGACCCATATGTCCACCTTATATAAAAACTAACGCAAAATGGATCAAACACCTAAATATCAAATCTAAAACCATAAAGATCATGGAAGAAAAAAAATAAGGACAACATTGGAAGTTCTAATACATGGATTAAACAGGCTACAAAATATTACTAACAATGCACAAACAGCAGAAAATAGATATACGAGAACTGCTAAAAATCAAACATGCTCATCCAAAGACTTTACAAGGAAGTAAAAAGACAGCCTACAGACTTGGAAAAAATATTTAGCAGCCATGTGTCTGATTGACTTCTAATTTCCATGATGTATAAGGTACTGAAAAATATCCACAAGAAAAAGACAAATAACCCAATTAAGCAATGTGCAAAGGAGCTGGACAGACATTTCTTCAAAGAAGACATCCAGGCAGTCAAAAGATACATGAGGAAATCTTCACGATCATTAGCCATTAGAGAAATCCAAATCAAAACTACGATGAGATACCATCTCACCCCAACAAGGCTGCCACCAATCCAAAAAAATACGAGTAACAAATGTTAGAGACGTTGTGGACAGAGTGTAACTCTTCACTGCTGGTGGGAATGCAAAATGTTATGACCTCTCTGGAAAGCAATGTGTTACTTTCTTTTAAAGCTGGCAATAGAAATACCGTATGATCTAGGAATTCCGCTACTTGCAATATATTCT
The DNA here is from genome assembly GCA_028571685.1 of Heterohyrax brucei. Classification (NCBI taxonomy): domain Eukaryota; kingdom Metazoa; phylum Chordata; class Mammalia; order Hyracoidea; family Procaviidae; genus Heterohyrax; species Heterohyrax brucei. The sequence goes on from CM053145.1 coordinate 35,518,541, forward strand.
AGAGAAATAAGGGCTGTCACATGAACAGATACATACAAACGAATGTTTGTTGCAGCGCTGTCCACAATAGCAAAAAGATGGAATCAACCTAGATGCCCATTAATGGATTACTGGATAAACAAACTATGGTGTATTTACGCAATGGAATGCTATACAATGATAAACAACAAAGATGATTTCAGAAATCACCTTATAATCTGGAATCAACTGGAAAACATTATGCTAAGTGAAATCAGTCAGGTGCAAAAAGACAAATATTGTATAAGACCACTATTGTAAGATCTTAAGAAAAGGCTTATGCACAGAAGAAAATACTCTTCGATGGCTACAAGGGTGAGAAGGGAGGGAGAGAGTTATTCACAGATTAGACAGTAGCTACGAATTCAGTTAGGTAAAGGGGGTGACAGTATACAGTGGAAACCAGGTCAGCACTATTGGACTACACCATAAGCTGAAAGGTTTTACAAATATAACCTAACATTTTAAAGGACAGAGTAGCAGGGACAGGGTTCTGGGGACCATGGTTTCAGGTGACATCAAGGACAATTTGCATATCTAGTTTTTTTGTTTTTTTTAAAAAAAATTGTTCTGCACTCCACATTGGTGAGTGACACCTGGGGTCTTAAAGCTAGCAAGGAAGATCGACACCTGGGGTCTTAAAGCTAGCAAGGAAGATCAGGAACATCAGTTGGTCCCAACCTACCTGGAGCAGATGAAAACCATGACCATCAAAGACATAAGGAAAATATGAGCCTAGGAGACAGAGGGGTCCATATAATTGGGAGGCTATATCAACATGAGACCAGAAGAACTAGATGTTACCTGGTCATGACCAAAGACAGCCCTATCAGGGAACACAGTGTACAGTTCCTGACATGGCACAAGAGAAAGGTGTGTGAAGATCAAGAACTCTATTTAAACACCAGACTTGATGGTCTGACAGCCTAGAGGGCCCCCTGAAAACATGGCCCCTGGACTTGCTGCTGGCCCACAGCTGAGACCAGTACTGAAGCCAATACTTCAGACAAAAATTGGACTAGACTAAGGGAAATAGAGTGATGCAGGTGGCATGTGTAGTTTAAGGTTTAATATATATGTATACACACACACACACACACACACATACACATGTGTGTATGTGTGTGTATGTGTATGAAGCTGTCCAACTGGTCTCTTTAGAAAGGAGAAGAGAGGGTGGAGAGGAGGGTGTTGGTTGAGTGGCAACTAGAAGTAAAGTGTGAAAAAGAAGAATGTGCTGTCACAGGGTAAGGAGAGCAGATAGAATTGCAGAGAGGTGGCGCTCAGAGTTTTGTATGGCAAGTTGACTTGGATTGCAAACTTTCACTCAATTGCCAAAAAAAAAAAAGCCTAACTCCTGCAGACACCTCTTCTCCCCGTTTATGCTGACCACTCCCGCCCTCTTGGCTTGAAGCAGAGACCCCTCTCAGTGCCTCACACCACTCTCTGCTGCGTTTGTGGCAACAACAGGTACAGGAGGAGATTCACAGTGTGAGTTAACCTGTTAGTATTTGCTTACAGCTATTTTCATGCTTCCTAAGTTCAGGCCGGCCAGACTCTGGAGTCACAGAAGCTGTGGAGTGGTTGGCAAATTTATTTAGAAGGTGAGACACACAAGTCAGTGTGTGTCAGTCTCTCTGAGGAAGTTGATCTTGACCATCTGCTTATGAGAAGATACTTCCTCCCTGAACTAAGAAATGAAGTGGTAGAAGTTCTTCCCATCCAAGGAAAGGGAAAAATGTGACCAAAGTGTTTTACTGAGGTGCTTGAATTCAGAAGACCTTAGCAGTGTCTGAGATACAACTGTCTCCCAATAGCAAAAGCTGACTGGGACCCCTCTCTTTTTAAAATTTCTAACCTTTGTTGCAATGAGGTACTTTTTAAGTAAAATTTCACAGAAACTATGTGTTAGACTGTATGTTTAAAAGGCAGCCAGATACAGTAAAAAGAGTACGGAGTTTGAAGAGATAAATTTAACTACTCGTTTTAGTCAGCCAGTGCTGCTCTAACAATACTACGAGTGGATGGCTTTAACAAAGAAAAGTTTATTCTTACATGGTCTGGTAGGCTACAAGTCCAAATTGAGGATGTCTGCTCCAAGGGCAGGTGTCATGGGTTGAATTGTGTCCCCCCAAAAATATGTGCAGCCGTGTGGCTGGGACACGATTCCCAGTATCTTGGGACTGTCCTCCATTGTGTGGTGTCACTAAACTGTATGTTAAAGGGGCTGTAAATTCCTGCATAGAATTACTTCCTTGCTCTGCAGTAGGGGGAGTTTCCCTGGAGTATGGCTTGCCCCACCCTTAAGCTTTTCAGCCTGCAAGAGATAAAAGGAAACAGAAACAAAGAGAAGGAGGAGCCTCGCACCATCGAGAAATGTGCACCGGGAGAAGAGCGCGTCCTTGAGACCTGAGGTTCCTGTGCCAAGACGCTCCCTGGACAAAGACTGATGCAATACTGGAGTTTCCTCCAGAGCTGACAAGGGGAAAGCCTTCCCCTGGAGTGGACACCCTGAATATGGACTTGCAACCTACCGGACTGTGTAAGAATAAATCTTCCTTTAAGCCATCACTCTGTGGCATTTCTGTTAAGAGCAGCCCTAGCTGACTAAAATAGAAGGCTTTCCAGCTTGTTGGCTCTGGAGGAAAGTCCATGTATTGTATCAGTCTTTGTTCAAGGAGCATCTTGGCCCAGGAACCTCATGTCTGAAGGACGCAGTCTTGTCCCAGTGCTGCACTCTTGATGGTGTGGGGCTCCCAATTCTCTGCTTGCTTCCCTTTCCTCTTATCTCTTATAGGATGAAAGGATAAAAGGTGGTGCAATCCATACTGCACGGGAACTCCCTTTACAGTGGAACAAGCAGGTGATCTCATGAAGGGTTATAGTCCCACCCTAATCCTATAACATACAGCATAGTAAAATTGCAAAATAGAAGACAATCACAAAATATTGGGAATCATGGCCCAGCCACATGGCTGCACACATTTTTGAGGGGACACAGTTCAATCCATGACACTCCTGGCTCTGTCATTTCTTAACTTTGAATATATTTCCTCATCTGTTGAATAAAAATAGTTATGTCTACTTTACAGTTTCTGTGAGAAATCCTAAAGTGACTCTGTCAAATGCATAACTACTAGCTGAAAGAATGAACATTTGAAACACCCCAGAAAAGTCTCAGAAGACAGACGTGGAGATCTGCTTCTGAAAGATTACAGCTTTGGAAATGCTATGAAACAGTTGTTCCAAACACATGGGGTCACCATGAGTCAAAATTGACTCAACAGCAACTAACAACAATAATGACACAGTTACTGTCAGGATTAAAGAAGAGCATTTATTCATTTATTCTACATATCTATTAAAAGCTGTATTTATTAGTCACTATAAATAATTGTTTCTAACACTACAGGCAAACCTCAAAACTCAGTGGCCCAATATAACCCAATTTCAAAACATTTGATGTAGGCTGATAGTGTGATGACTAAAGTTGTATGTCAACTTGTCTGGGCCATGGTTTGGCAGTTACAGTGTAGTTTTGTGATTATGTAGTGATGTAATTTGGCAGTTATATGATTGTATAATCAGCTCCATGATGAGATAGCCTATGTTCTGAATCAGATGAAAGGGGGTTTCTTTAGGGGTATGGACTGCTTCCAGTAAGGCTTTCACTCTGGGTCCTACATCTAGCTCTTCCTTATCTAACCTCTGGCTCTTGGTAATTGAATTAGCAGCTTATCTGCTGATCTCAGGATTCATCAGCCTCTGGTCTCTCTCTCTGTCCCTTTCTCTATCAGTCTGTACATACACATGCTTCATTGGTTTTGCTTCTCTAGTGAACCCAGTCTAAGACATTTGGTACTGAGAGTGCTTCTAGAGAAACAGAGCTATAAGCAATTAGTTTTCTAAGTTGATTCTCAAGTCTAATTAGTCTTAAAGATGTTGATAACTGTGCCTTCAGTAGTTAAGACAGCACTGCTAATCAATGGCATGAGGGGGCAATACAAATGTGCAAAACATTACCGCCAGTAGATCAAATATTAGGGAGATCAAATATAGGTGATCTCCTGTTGACGCTTTTCTACAGTTTTGTCAAAACAAGAAGTGTAAGGAAGCCGGTTGATAGGTTCTCCTTTCTTAGGCATACTGGTCAAAGAAAGAGACGAACTCAAGGCTTCAGAGTTGCTGCTCAAGCACCATATAAAAATCTCAAAATTTCTACTTGATCTGTGAAAGAAAAGACTTATTTGTTGTAGTAACAGAGCTGATATTGCCAAAAAATAAACACAGAGTCTTATAAGAGTGACTGAATTACAGTGCCAGTTGAATCCCCAACACTGAGTGGTGTCTAAAGTTAAAGTGAGGAGGCTAATTGGGTAAAAAAGAGATCCTAAAACTTGAGATGGGGACATATGGGCTGATAATCAGGAAACTGTGGACACTAATTCCTTAAATGTTAAGGAATTACTTCTGCCAATAGAACTAGCCATCTTATTCCCACTTCAAGAGATTATTCCAACTTTGTCTGCTAAGACACCGTCCCCAGTAAAATCATTACCCTCTCCACCCCAATCTGATAAGATTAATTGAGATATGTTCGAAGAGCCTTTGTCTGAGTAATCTCTTAGGGCTGAGTCTTGAGTGATTATAGATGGTTCAGTGCAATATGTGGGTACCCCTCGAAAGTGAACAGTGGCAGTACTACAGGCCCTTTCTGGGACCTCTCTGAATAATCGTGGTAAAGGAAAATCATCTCAATGAACAGAACTTCACACAGTGCAACTGACTGTTCAGTTTTCTTAGAAGGAAAAATGGCTAGATGTGTGATTGTATACTGTTTCATGGGCTGTTGCTAATGCTTTGACAGTGTGGTCTGGATGCTTTGACTGGACAGGAACATGATTGGAATGTTAGTGACAAGGAGGTATAGGGAAAAGGTATGTGGAACAGACATCTCTGAACGGTCCAAAGAAGTGAAAACATTTGCAAGTATGTGAATGCTCATCAAAAAAGTGACCTGGCAGAGGAGGATTTTAACAATCAAGTGGAAAATATGGTATGTTTCGTGGAAATCCGTCATCATTTTTCCACAGACACTACCATCATTGCCTAATGGGCTCAGGAAGAAAGTGGCCATGGTTGCAGGGATGGAGATCATGCATGGACTCAGCACAGGGATTTCCACTTACCAAAACCAACTTGGCTACAGCCGCCACTGAGTGCCCAATCTGCTGCTTCCGTTATGGGAAAGGCAGTATTTCGTTCTTACTGGAAGACACTTACTTTGGATACAGATTTGACTTCTCTTCACACAGTGTTCCTGCCAAAACTATTATCCATGGATTTGCAGAATGCTAATCCACTGTCATGGTGTCCTATAACTCGTTGCCTCAGACCAAGAGACCCACTCCACAACAACTCACATGCACCAATATGCTCACGCTCATGGAATTCATGGTATTACCATATTCCCCACCATCCTGGAGTAGCTGGCTCAATAGAATGATGGAATGGCCTTCTAAAGACACAGTTATTGCACCAACTAAGTGTCAATACCTTGTAAGGCTGCAGCAGTGTTCTCCAGAAGGCTGTATATGCTCTGAAGCACCATCTAATATATGGTGCTTTTCCTCTCATAGCCAAGATTCATGGGTCCAGGAATCAAGGTATGGACATGAGAGTGGCACTACTCACTATTGTCATTAGGCACCCACTTACAAAATTTTTATTTCCTGTCTCTGCAACCCCATGCTGTGTGTGTGTAGAGGTCTTAGTTCTAAAAGTAGTAATGCTCCCATCTGGAGACATATCACTGAATCCATTGAGCTGGAAGTGAAGGATGCCACTTGGCCACTTTGGGATCCCCTGGCCTTTGGCTCAACAGTCAAGTAAGGAAGTTACCATATTGGCTTATGTGATTGGCCCTGATTATCAAGGGGAAACCACATCTATACTACACTATACTACATAATGGAAGTAAAGAAGACTATGTGTAGAATACTAGAGCTCTCTTACGGTGTCTCTTAGTACTACCATGCTCTGTGACTAAAGTCAGTGGGAAGCTGCAGCAACCCAATTCCAACATGACTATTTGATGGCCTAGACCCTTCAAGAATGAAGGTTTGGGCTATCCTACCAGGCAAAAATCATGGCCAGTTAAGGTGCTTGCTGAGGGTAAAGGAAACACTAAATGGGGGGGGGGGACATGGGGGGCAGAACAGGTAATTCTAAATATTAGCTACTACCAGTTGCAGAAATGAAGATTGTAAATATTACGAGTATTTCATCTTTGTAGATATGTACCATTTTTTTGTTGTTTTCTTCACTTGTAAAATATCAGATGTATACATGGCTAGCGCACTTTTGGTTGTGCACATGCTAGCTGTGTCATGTTATACACAAATATGACTTTATAATTGTCCTGTTTAGAGATTATGTAAGGTTTGAGGAGATGTGTACAGGTGTCAAGGTAATCTGTACTGGCCTGTAATGGTTAAGATTGTGTCAAATTTTCCAGGCCATGATTTTCAATAGGCAATTATGATGTAGTTTAGCAGTTATACAATGACATAACTTGGCATTTATGTAATGATGTAATCAGCTCCATGATGAGATTTGCTATGAGCAGCCAATCAATTGAATGGGAGTTTCTTTAAGGGTGTGAACTGTCTCCAACAAGGCTCTTACTCTAAATCCTGCATCCTGCTCATCATCATGTGACCTCCATGGAGTGGATTAAACTGTGTTCCCCCAAAAGCATTGTGTAGTCATGTGGCTGGGCCATAATTCCCAGTACTTTGCAACTGTCTTCCTTGGCTAGCAGAGGAAAATCATCATATATTTGTGATTTTCTTACACTGTATGTTAGAGGATTAGGATGGGACTGTAAAGCCCTTCAGAAGATCACCTCTATCCTCCACTGTAAAAGGAGATTCCCTGGAGTATGGCTGGCACTACCCTTTATTCTTTCATCCTACAAGAGATAAAAGGAATGGAAGCAAGCAGAGAATTGGGAATCTGACACCACTGAGAAAGAACAGGGAGAAGAGCTCAACCTTCAGAGCTGAGGTTCCTGCACCAAGATACTCCCTGAACAAAGACTGATGCAACATGAGGACTTTCCTCCAGAGCCAACAAAGGGGAAAGCCTTCCTCTGGAGCAGACTTCCTGAACTCAGACTTGTGACTTACTGGACTGTGTACGAGTAAACTTTGCTATGTTAGAGCCATCCACTCATGGTATTTCTGTTAGAGTAGCACTAGCTGACTAAAACACTTCAGTTCTTGGGACATGAGGTAACAGCTTATCTCAGCAGATCTTGGGATTCATCAGCCTCTGGAGCCTGTGAGTCAGTGTCCTGACATCTGACCTGCCAGTGCTGAAGTTATCAGCCCCTGCAGCTACACGAGTCAGGAGAAGCTTCCAACCTGATATCTGAACTGTGGATTTGGAACTTGCCAGCCTCTAAAACTATGTGAGTCGTTTCCTTCAGATAAATCTCCCTCTCTTTGTATATATACATATGTGCCTTAGTGGTTTGGCTTCTCCAAAGAACCGTCTGTATGGAGGTGAATCCTCCTCCATTCAGTGACTCAGGGATTGAAGTCTCCTCCATCTGATGATGTTCCCCTCTCATCACATATTTTCTGAGGTTGCTGAGGCAGAGGAACAGAGAAAGATGAGCTATCTCCTGTGCCTCCGGACAAAATTGAGATGCCTTCAAGCAGCACACAGTCCAGACATGAATATAAACACTATTAGCTCTTAGATTGATTCAACTCACCTTTTAATTCTATAATTTCTTTACTATTTCTTATTATTAGTCATTATTTGCATTCTATATATTCTGCATTTTTTTTAATTGTAATTAAGTGAAAGTATACAGTCCAAATTGATTTTGCATCCCCACCTATCCTCAGGTCCTTCTGCTGTCCCCATGCAGTCAGAGAACACTCCTCATGTCCTTTTCATACTGCTAGTGTCCCCTCAACAAGCATCTGTCCCCTCCTCTCCTCCCTCTTCTTTCCCATCTATAAAGAGAACAGTAAGACCACCTCCTATAAATGCATAGAACTATAAAGTATGTACACCGTATGGTCACACTGTGTTCCTGAGTCCAGTCCATTCTTGTCTGAAGAATTAACCTCATTACTGGTTTCCCATGAGTGACAGCAGCAGGTGTAAGGGCCATGTTCCCAGGGGGAGCATCTAGGCTGTTGGACCATCAATTCAGGTCTTTCAGAAGAGTTCTTTGGCTACCCCCCTCTTTTTCTCATGTTGGCTCAGGGACTCTACCTTGTGTCCCCCAACATTCTGCATCCTTAAAACTTTATTTCATGCTTGTTGGTTTCACATGAGTCATTCCTGTCTCCTCCACAAATAATGTCATGGATTGAATTCAGTCCCCCAAGAGTATGTGTGGCAGTTTGGCCAAACCATGATTCCCAGTATTACATGATTTCCCTCCATTCTGTGATTTTCCTATGTTGCAAATCCTAATCTCTGCCTGTGGTAAATGGTATGAAATTAGATTGTGTTGGGTTACAGTGGTACTGTGGCATCCTTGTTTGGGTTGCCTCCCTGGTTCAATGTAATGGGAGTGTCCTTGGGATATGACTTACACTATCTTTCATCCTTTTATCCTATAAGAGATGAAAGGAGGGTAAGGTGGGCAAACAGTTGGGGACCTCATATCACCAAGAAAACAGTGTTTGGTGCAGAATGCATCTTTTGGACCTGAGCTTCCCTTGCAGAGATGCTCCCAGACCAAAGGAAGACTGATACAATTCAAGGACCTGTCTCCAGAGCTAACAGAGAGAAAGCCTTCCTCTGGAGCTGGTGCCCTGAATTCAGACTTCTAGCCTGGGGATCTGTGAGAGTATAAACTTCTCTTGGGTAAAGTCATCCACTTGTTGATTTGTTATAGTTCTGTTATAGATGACTAAGACAGATGATTAAGTCCTCAGTGCAGAGCTTAAGTATCAGACAGTGGTCAGTACCCCGTGTAACCTAATGTGGTAGCAGGCACTGGCACAGCCCCCCCAAGACAGTTGTTGACTTTGAATTTTATGTTTGTATCTTTTCTTCAGTTGTATTTCTCTCTTCCTATGCTCATGGCTTCACCAAGGCCATCATCTTCCTCAGACAGATGGGTATAGACTGAGAGCCCAGTGAAAGAGAAGATATGTAGTTTTTCCATCCAGCACCTCTTGTGACTCACCTCTGGTCTTAGTATTCTCCTGGGTAGAACAGAGGCAAGTTGCATTCATCGTTTCTCTCTCCCTCTCCGTTTGCTGGACTCTCTCCTAAGACCTAAGTATGTGACTATGCCTGAGAGGATTGCCTGGACTCTTGGGAAAAGGCAGGTGTCCACAGTGCTGACTAGTTGGGATGTGAGAAGCTGGAAGTGAACAAGTCAAAACTAAATGCAAAGGCAGACTGTGGACATTCCAAAGAAATGGAACGTTCTTATCCTGTCAGCAATCTGGTGCTGCCATGTTGGGGAACAATAACAGATTCGGCCTCCCATGTTCACCATTACCCTGCACCTTTAATCAGGAGTGTTATCCGCAGTTCCTGCCCAGGCCTCATTTAGATTTCTTGTTTGTAGCAATAATACCCTTTTAATAGACTAAATGAGTGAGCAAATGAGCCTTCCTCCACTTTTGAGGTTTTCAAAAACATCCGTTCTTTAGTGGATGAAGGTCATTCTTTTGGCAGATTAATACTTAACTAGGAGGCCCTGTTTATTGTCTAGGGTCACTTCAGCAGCTGTCACAGCATATTAAAGAGAGCAGGATTGCCGGAGCCAGAACAATACAGCTAGGTGGGAGATGCAGGCAGGGCAACCCCTCACCCGATCCCCTTCCCTAGCTCTCATTCAAACTCTGTGGCCGTTATTAATAGTTTAATTTGTAGTGCATTAATGAATTCTAATCCTCATTATATATTGAGCAAATGGGCCTTCATCATGTTCTGTGCAACCCAAGTGAGCCCTGGTTGAGAGATAGGCAGCCACGCCAGTGGCATTATTGGGGGGCAAGGGATCCTCCAGCAAAGGGGAGAGGGGAGGCAGAGGATAGCAGGCTCTCAGAGGCTCCACAGCAGAGGGGAAATGCAGACCCAGGAGGAGAGAATCTTGATGACATTTTCTAATACCTCAGACCCTTACCTTTGAAATTCCAAGTTAGGTGTACCAATTAGCTCACATTTCTGCTTTAAAAATTCTTTTCATTGTAAAACAGTGATGATAATAGGACCTACCTATCCTTGTGGCATAATGGTGAAGTGCTGTGTCTGCTAACCAAAAGTCAGCAGTTCAAATCCACGAGGCCCTCCTTGGAAACTCTATGGAGCAGTCCTACTCTGATCTGCATGGTCACTGAGTCAGAATTGACTCAATGGCTGTGAGTTTTTTATTTTAGTTACCTTGTAGGAGTCCCTGGGTGATGCAAATGTTTAACACACTCCCGCAATAACTGAAAGATTGGATGTTCAAGTGCACCCAGAGGTGTCTTGGAAGAAAGGCTTGGTGATCTGTTTCCAAAAATTCAACCACTGGAAACTCCATAGAGCACAGTTCTGCTCTGATACCTATAGTATCATCATGATTGGAATCAACTGTACAGCAACTGATTTACTGGTATCTACCTCATTTTACAGCCAAGCACATTAAATGAAATAGTACACACAGGCAGCTCAGGGTACATACTAAGCAAAACCCATGGCCAGCAAATTGATTCTGACTCCTAGTGATCCTTGACGACAGAGTGGAATGATCTGATAGGCTTTCCAAGGCTGTAATCCTTATGGAAGCAGACTGCACCATCTTTCTTCCCCAGAGCAGCTGGTAGGTGCTAACCTTTGGGTTACCAGACAAGGGTTTAACCACTGAATCATCGGGGCTCTTTTCCAGGCAATAAATAAATACTGCCATTGTGATTCCCTGACCAAACCTCCATCTTCCTCTCTTCCTCACCTGGACAAGCTGGAGAGAGCAGCTCCTTCTGGTTCCTTTCACACTCCCTGATTGTCCCTCATCATAGACTGAATGGTGTCCCCTCAAAAATATGTGCAGCCTTTTGGCTAGGCCATGATTCCTGGTATTGTGTAATGTTCCTATATGCTGTAAACCCTGCATCTATGATGTTAATGAAGGAGAATAGGCAGCAATTGCGTTGGTTGAATAGGTAACATTGTATTGTGACTTGAGGCAATCTCTTGAGATATAAAAGGGAGAAGTTACCAGAGAGATTTGAGGATCCCATGCTACTGAGAAGTAGTGCTGGGAGCACAGAGCAGCCTTTGAAAAGGAACCAGGATCCTTGCACCTCAGAAGATTTCAGCTTCTGAGATTGATGACAAAGACCGTCCTCCACAGCCAACAAAGACTTCTCCTGGAGCTGCTGTCCTGAATTTGGACTTGTAGCTTACTGGACTGTGATAGCATAAAATTTCTCTTTTGAAAGCCATTCACTTTTGGTATTTCTGTTATAGCAGCACTACATTACTAAGACACCCCTTCTACTGCAAGGTACTTCTTTATGAGTCTTACTTCTCTGTCAGAGTAGATCTCCTTGAGGACAAAGACTACGCCATTCTCATTTTTACACTCGCAGTGTTTTAGAGTAGTGCTTGTAGAAAAGTAGGTTCTTAATGAAGACTTAAGAGACCTAGTGCTATGATGGTTAAGCATTTGGCTGCTAAGCAAAATGTTGGCAGTACAAACCTCTAGTAACTGCCCAGGAGAAAGCCCTGGTGATCTGCTTCCTTAAAGATTATAGCCAGGAAAACCCTAAGGGATAGTTCTAGTCTGTCACATGGAGTTGGAGTCACATGAGTTGGAGTCAACTCAACGGCACCCAACAACAGCAACACTGAAGACTTGTTGTACAAACAACTAAATGAAGGCTGTCCTCCTCTGTTTTAGAACCTAAATTCTTCCACCTAATGTAAGGTGGACTGTTTGCTGAGGCTACAAAGCTCTGTTCTATGTATGTCCAGTTATTAACCATTCTTAGTGCCTCACTCATGTCCTCCCGCCCAGGAGGTTTTCCTAGACTACTCTAGCTCCCTCCTCTGAAATCTAGTTATTATTTCCTGAGCTGCTTCTCTGTTACCTTTGGGTGGCTAGAATTCACTTTGGTATCAGCTCAGCTGTGTCAGTCTCTTGGGTTACACTGTAAGCCTAAAGGCAGAAATTGAGTCTCATATGCCACTCATGGAGTGCCTTGAATAAAACTGCTCAGAAGCTGACTAATTTTAGCACAGGGTAGAATGAAGTGCTGTCATGGATTGAATTGTGACCTCCAAAAGATGTGTGTACTCACTGAGTTAGGCCGTGATTCCCATGATTGTGTGTTTGTCCACCATTTGATGACAAAGACCTTCCTCCATTGCCAACAGAGAGAGAAAGCCAGCCTGTGTTGCTGATACCCTGAGTTTGGACTTGTAGCCAACTGGACTGTGAAGAAAGAAATTTCTGTTTGTTAAAGTTATCCACATGTGGTAATTCTGTTAGAGCTGTACTAGATGACCAAGACAGGTGCCTATAAGTGACCTGTACTCACTTCATATCATAAGCAACTTGAGGGAAGGGACCATATGTCCATATGTCACTCTTTTGTGTCTCATCCTAACCCCCTACCAATATGTCACTCAATTCTGAGTACCTAATAATAGCCATTACTTGTAAGGATTGAAGCTCTGATGATGTAGTGGCTAAGAGGTCAGCTGCTAACTAAAAAGCTGGCAGTTTGAATTCACTAGCTGTTACTTAGAAACTCTATGTAGCAATTCTACTCTGTCATATAAGCTCACTGTAAGCTGGAGTAAGCTCAGTGGCAAGGTTTTTTTTTTTTTCATTTTGGGGGGAGTTAGTTTCGTAAGGCTTAGTCTGAATCAGCCACTGTGCTGTACACTTATTTCAACTTCACAATAAGACTAAGATATGTAGATACTGTTGACAGTAATGATTCATTTTTACAATCCTCACCTTCCATGTACGAGCCCTAGTTTTATTCTTAGCCAATGCACCCCACGTACAGCCACCATGTTTCTATCAGTGGAGACTTGCATGTTACTATGATGCTGAGCAGGTTTCAGTGCTGTTCCTTACTAAGACAGACCAGGAAGAAAGGCCTGGAGATCTACTTCCAAAAATCAGCTGATAAAAACCCAGTGGAACACAATGGACTGATTTTGTTATACAGAGGTTACCATGAATTGAAGGCTGACTTGGCAACAGCTAATATCACCAATAGCAAAAACAACATATTGATATCATTCCCATTTTATGGCTGAAGAAATATAAGCTCTTAACTACGGTAATTTTACTGCCTCACTTGGTAATAAATGTCCCAGAATCTCAGAACTGGAAGAAACTTTAATGGTCATTTGAAATAAATGCCTGTTTTCAGTTAAAGTACCTGCAACTGAGGGAAATTAAACAATTGTCCAAGGTCATTCAGGTGATCAGAGTCAGTCCCCAAAGCCAAATCTTCCCTCCTGCTGTACCCTGAAGTGGTGTGCCCTCTGACAGGGCAGGCCACCCTGCTAAGGGGATGAGTGGACCCAGGTGGAACGAGAGACTGACGCAAGGAGCTCTAGTGGGCCGATGAAGACTCACATTGGAGATGAACCAGGCTGTGGTCAGCATTACTCTAACCTCTGGACTCCCTGGGAGATGAACTCTCTAAGCGGCTTTAAAGTGCCTCCGCTCAGTTTGTCATGTGCTGCTTGAGGACTGCCACCACCAGTCTGTCGGTTTGTCATGCTATGGTGGCTTACATGTTGATATCATACGATGATAGTTGCTGTGATGCTGGAAGCTATGAGACAAGTATTTCAGATACCGTCACTGTCGTCCATGGACAGGTTTCAGCAGAGCTTCCAGACTGTCTTGATCATTTAGAGCAGTTACAACAGAAATAACACAAGTAGTTGGATTTGACAAAGAGAAATTTATTCTTTCACAGTCTAGTAGGCTGAAAGACCAAATTCAGGGTATCACCTCCAAGGGAAGCCTTTTTCTGTTGGCTTTAGAGGAAGGTCTGTGTAATCAATCTTCCCCTGGTCAAGGAGCTTTTCTGCACAGGAAATTCAAGTGCAAAGGATGCCCTCTGTTCCCAGGGCTTCTTTCTTGGTGGTATGAGGCCCCCTACTATCTGCTTGCTTCTCTTTCCTTTAATCTTTTGTAAGACAAAAGATGGTACAAGCCACACTCCAGGGAAATTTCCATCAGACTGCACAAAGGATATGACCTGAGCAACAGTGTTACATCCTGCATTAATCCTCTTTAACCACAGGCAGAGATTATGATTTATAACACATAAGAAAGCCACAACACAGAGGACAACCACATAATACTGGGAATCATGGTCTAGACAGTTGACAAGTAATTTAGGGGGATACAATTCAATCCGTGAACCAGTTTAAGACAGACTAGGAGGAAAAGTCCAGTGATCTCCTTCCAAAAATTAGCCTGGGATGATCTCATGGATCACAACAGAATATTATCTGATATAGTGCTAGGTTGGAAGGCACCCAAAACACACAATGGCCACAACAGTGGGTCTGAGCACATCAGCAATTATAAAGATGGCACAGGACCAGGTTCTGAAGTATATGAGATCACCATGAGTTAGAGTCATTGGACAACAGCTTTCAACAGCTACCGAGAACCTTCTCTAAAGGGAAAAAATCATCAGCTAAAAACAAGAGACTCAGATTCTAACCCATCTTAGTAACCTGTAGTTCATGGGTTCTCATGCATGAGCTCCTCACCTGTATGCTGAGAATAGCTGGCCCAGTGGGCCTGATAATCCAAGGGGACATGCCATGTGGCTTCCTGACCACACTATCTGCTGCTGAGCTGTGACTACTTACTGAGCTGTAAGCCACACCTGCTATAGGTCTCCCTGTTAAGCTCCAGCACACACTCCTCTCTTTTCTTTGTGTCTTCTCATCCAGAGTCCAGCTATTTCAAAAAGAAGTCAACACCCCTGATGCATTCTATATTCATATACACACTAAACCCTCATGTTATTTTCTACATACCTACCCAACTACACACTTCACATATAGCCACAAACTTTTTGCACACATACACTTCACTAATACCTTTACTCATACATATACTCACAGCATTTCTATCTAACTTCACACACAAGGTGTTATATACCTACCACACTTCCAACTGTGGGGAAAATGGGATTTGTGCTCCTGTTAGTAAGGGAATTTTGAGGGACTCAGACTTTTGTCCAGTGGCACAGACATACAACTTCCAATCCAACATGTCTCATTGCTTTTATTGGCAGGGATTTAACAGATCTGAAGTTCAACGAATCGAGACTCAAAAGAACAAAGAAGAGACAACGGCAGATTAGTACTCTGCAGAGGAAGTGCATCTTCCAGCCAAGTTGCAGTTTGAGATCAGCCAGCTAGCCTCACCTCTGCCTCAGCTAGAAGGTGCTCTCAAAGCTAGTGGACAGTCTTCTCTCTACAGGAGATGCCAGTTCTTCCTCGTGTGTGGTGGTGGGGGTGTGAGAGGGGCAGGCAGGTGGTGTGCACAGGGGGACACATGTGGGATCTGTATGAATGAGCCCACATGAATAATATATGTGGATGGTGGGTGAATATGCATACGCATGAAGTTAGTTGTGGGTGCATATTACAGTGACGGGGGTTACAAGAAAATCATATTTGAACATGTGTGTAATGGACAGGAGGCACTGGTGATTCAGCAGTAGAGTTGTTGCTTTCCAGATGGAAGACCAGGGTTCTATTCCTGGCCAGTGTGCCTCATGCAGAGCCACCAACCATCTGTCAGTGAAGGTCTGCTATGATGTTGAACAAGTTTCAGCAAAGCTTCATGATTAAAAACGCTCCTTGCCATTGAGTCGATTCCAACTTACAGCAACCCTAATATGATTTCCAAAAGAGTAGCTGGTAAATTCGAATTCCTGGCTTTTTGGTTAGCAGCCAAAGTTCTTAAGCACTGTGCCACCAGGGCCCACTTCAAGATTAAGATGGACTAAAATGGAATGCCTGGTGATCTGCTTTCAGAAATTAGCCAAAGACAATCCTATGGATAACAACAGCCCTTTCCAAAACAGATAATGCAGAGGGCACAGGACTGGGCACAGATTTGTTTCATTGCACATGTATCATCACGAGTCTGGGACCAATTTGACAGCAGCTAACAACAGCAACAATACAAGGAATATGCATTTGGGTATTGTATGTGTTATTAGGTATATTTGAGTGATGCAAATGTATTCACTAATTTTGGAGTGATGTGTGTAAGTTGGGTGTTGGTAGGTGTGCTTTAATGAGTAGAAACTTGGGGTCATGAGAGTACTGTGTTTATAATGAATGTGTGTGTAACTGTGGTATAGTTGTGTTTGTATTAATAAGCTTGGAGATGTATCACTTTGGAAGTATCTGTGAATTGTGGTTCTATGAGTACATTTGCATAGGACACAGTAATGTGTCCTATGTATCAGTGGAGTCTATGAAGGATTTGAGTGGAAAGATGGACAGAGATGAATGCTGTGGGTATGTATAGGTATTGAGACATACGTGAAAAAGCAGAACTTGCTCATATTGGTGCATGAGAACTGAGAGTTAAATTCAGAACTTTGCAAGTCAAACATTAAACTCAGTCATTACTAAAGTTAAACTACATATGTTTACAGTTAAATAAAGTATCTAAAAATAAAGGTGATCCATATTTAAAATTCATCCCTTCCTAATGTCTCTTGAAGTTCCTTGAATCTACTATATCTCTTTGTTGGAAACACTCTATAATCACGTGTTACCACTCACCTTTTCCTGACTCCTCATTTGGTGACATCATATTGATAACCTAAAATTGAGCATGTTGGGAGTATTGGCACGTGGAAATTAACAAGTGCAACTAATTAGGGCCCTACTCTTCCCAAAGAGTGAGAGCGGGTAAACACTGATGCACCACTGCACGAGTGCTTTGAGTGTGTATATGAGTGAAGACGTTGATGGCATGTCCTTTTTTTTAATTGTGATTAAGTGTAAGTATACAATCCAAATCAACTTTGCATGCCCACCTATCTGCAGCTCTTTCTGCTCTCCTTGCCCTGTGACAGCACACTCCTTTTCATTTTATACTTGTATCCTTTTAACAAGCTCCTGTCCCCTCGTTTCCACTCTCTTCTATCCCATCTGGAAAGAGACTAGTAGGACATCCTCCTATAAATGCACAGAACCATAAAGTACGTACACTATACGGCCACACTGTGTCCCCGAGTCTAGTCCACTTTGGTCCAAAGAGTTGTCCTTATTAGTGTTTTCTAGACAGGGTCAGCAGCAGGTCTCGGACCATGCTCCCAGGAGATCCTTCAGGCCGTCAGATCATCAGTTCTAGTCTTTCAGTAGAGTTCTTGAGCTGCATCCCTCTTTTTCTCCTGTTGCCACAGTGACTCAACGTTTTGTGCCCCATCACAGCTATCTTTGGTCGTGGCTGGGCACCACTTGTTTTTCTGGTCATGTGTTGATATAGTCTGCCATTAACGGGGGTCTTTCTGTCTTCTGGGCTCTTTTTCTCTCATGTCTTTGGTGTTCTCAGTGATCATCTGTTCTAGATGTGTTGGGATCATTTGGTGTACCTCAGATGGCAACTTGCTAGTTTTTAAGACCCCAGATACCACTCACCAATATGGGGTACGGAAGACTGTCTTAGTGATAGGCTAATTATGTCAACTGACCTCAATGTGCCCTGAGAGCATGGTCCCCAGACCCCAGCTCTGCTACTCTATCCTTTCAATATTGGGTTGAGATTAGAAGAGCTTTCAGTTGATGGTGAAGTCCAGTTAAGCTGATCTACTTTCTACTGTACGCTGTCACTGCTTTCACCTAACAAAATTTCTATCATCATTTCTTTTTTTTTAATCATTGCATAGTGTGAGTATTTGTACCATAGCTTGTTTATCCATTTGCCTGTTGATGGGCATCTAGGGCAATTCCATCTTTTTGCTATTGTTAACTGTGCTGCAATAAATATTCATGTGCATGTCTGGTTGTGTGACAGCTTTTGTTTCTATAGGATAAATTCCAGGCAGTGAGATTACTGGATCAAGTGGTATATCTATTTCCAGCTTTTTAAGGAAGTGCCAGATTGCTTTCCAAAGAGGTTATTCCATTTTGTAATCCCACCAGCAGTGTAGGAGGGTTCCAGTCTCTCCACATACTCTCCAGCATTTGTCTTTTTGTGTTTTTTGGATCATGGCCAACTTTATCAGAGTGAGATGGCATCTCATTGTAGTTTTGATTTGGATTTCTCTAATAGCTAATCTGTGTAAGCATTTCCTTGTGTGTCCTTTAGCAGCTTGGATATCTTCTCTAGTGAAGTGTCTGCCTATCTCCTTTGCGCATTGCTTAATTGGGTTATTTACCATTTTCTTGTTGATATTTTACAGTTCCTTGTAGATTACGGAGATAAGACATCAGTCCAACAGGTATTTGCCAAATATGTTTTCCCATTCTGTAGGTGGTTTTTTAACTCTTTTGATAAAGTCTTGGGATGAGCAAAAGGGTTTGAATCTTACTAGTTCCCATTTATCTGTTTCCTGTTGATCATGCTTTGTCAAATTTTGAAGTCTGTCTAAGCTGTGTATTAGCACTTCCATTGTTGACCCTATTTTTTTCTTTCATTGTCTTTATCATTTTAGGTTTATTGTTTAGGTCTTTGATCCATTTTGAGCTGGTTTTTTTGTAAGGTGTGGGACATGAGTCTTGTTTCAGTTTTTTGCAGATGGATATCCAATTTTCCCAACACCATTCATGAAAGAGACTGTTTTTACCCCAGTTTACAATCTCAGGGCCTTTGTCAAATATCAACTGTTCATAAGAGGATGATGGCATTGCTAGGGTCTCAACTCTGTTCCATTGTTCTATATGTCTCTTTTGGTAATAGTACCGGGCTGTTTTAACTACTGTGGCAGTATGATAGGTTCTAAGGATGGGTAGTGTGAGGCCTCCCACTGTGTTCCTCTCATTCAGTAGTGCTTTACTTATCCAGGGTTTCTTCCCTTTCCAAAAAAACTTGGCGATTTTTTCTCCATCTCCTTAAAAAAATGACACTGGAAATTGTATTGGAATTGCATTGTCTATGTAGATCATTTTGGGTAACATAGACATTTTACAATGTTAAGTTTCCCATCTATGAGCAAGATAGGTCTCCCTTTATGTAAGTCTCTTCTGGTTTCTTGCAGTAGGGTCCTGTAGCTCCCTCTGTATAGGTCTCTTACTTTTCTAGTTAGATTTATTCCTAGGTGCTTTATCTTCTCGGGGGCTATAGTAAATGGCATTGATTTGGTGATTTCTTCTTTGTTGGTATAAAGAAATTTATTCCAGTTTACTTATGTTTATCTTGTATCCTGATACTTTGCTGAACTCCTCTATTAGTTCCAGTAGTTTATGTATAGATTCTTTAGGATTCTCTGTATATACAATCATACCATCTGCAAACAGGGAGATTTTTTACTTCTTCTTTGCCGATGAAGATCCACTTTATTTCTTTGTCTTCTCTAATTGCTCTGGCTAGAACCTCTAGTACAATACTAAATAGAAGTGGTGAGAATGGACATCCTTGTCTAGTTCCCATTCACAAGGGGATTTCTTTCAGTCTCTCTCCACTCAGGATGATGTAAGTCTTTGGCTTGGCATAGATACCTCTTGTTGCATTGAGGAATTTCCCCTCTATTCCTATTTTGCTGGAAGTTTTTTAACACAAATGGATGTTGAACTTTATCAAATGCCTTTTCTGCATCAATTGACAAAATCAGGTGATTCTTATCCATTGTGCTATTTGTGTGGTTGATGACATTAACTGTTTTTCTGATGTTGAACCAACCTTGCATCCCTAGTGGGAATTCAGCTTGGTCATGATGAATTTTTTTTTTCAATGTATTGTTGAGTTCTATCGACAAGTAGTTTGTTGACTATTTTTGCACCTGTTCGTGAGTGATATTGGTCTGTAATTTTCTTTTTTAGTGGGATCTTTCCCTGGCTTTGTTATCAGGGTTATGCTGGCTTCTGTTTTGTTATGCTTTGTTATGTTTTTTGCAACTCTATATATTTTATTTTAAAGGGTAATAGAGTTCATAGGTTTCACTAGAAGGGGTTTGTAGCATAAAAAAAGAGAACAAACATTAAATGGATGTTATACAAAATCTGGCAGTTAAGTGCGACAGACCTCATTGCTGAATATCACTATGGTCACCTTCTATTGTACCTCCTTTGGGAAACTATGCAGTGATGTCAGTGCCTTGTCCACACTTCAAAGCAGTTTTGCAGCTCCTTCTGGAATGGTCATTGGGCACAGTGGCAAGGTGGCAAGTTTGTGCACTTAATTATACGGTTGTCTGTGAGGGAGACAACTGTATTGGAACATCCTCCCTACTCACCTGATCTGGCCCCCATCAACTTTCTTCTTTACCCAAAGATAAAGGAACTATTGAAAAGAAGACATTTTGATGACATTCAGGACATGAAGGGTAATGTGACAACAGCTTTGATGGCCATTTCAGGAAAAGAGTTCCAAAATTGCTTTGAAGGGTGGACTAGGTGCCAGCATTGGTGCATAGCTTCCCAAGGGTAGTACTTCAGAGGAGACTGTAGTGATGTTCAGCAATGAGGAATGTAGCAGTTTTTCTAGATGAGTTCACAAATTTAATTGGCAGTCCTTGTATGTCAGTTAGGTGACAGATCTAAGAGCTGTGTGTGTGTGTGTGTGTGTGTGTGTGTGTGTGTGTGTGTGTGTGTGTGTGTGTTTATGCATTGGAACATCAGAGTGTATGTAAATTGTTAGACTACTGGGAACAGTAGGTGAATGGGAATGAAGATATGTTTACGATCTAGTTCCTAGAGCCAGATTCTTTCTTTTTCCCTTGGAGAGACCCAACGTGACCTGAGGCAACAAGGGAAGGAATGGGAAGTATTCCATCAAGAGCAGCATGAACTGGATTCTAAATGCTTTCATCCTGAACTAGACTTACTCCAAAGTCACTTTCTAAGGTTATTGTTTACAAAAATAAATTTATTTTCTGAATCCTAGCTGTCTTATTGAGCATAACTGGAATGGTATTTCTTCTCTGATTCATGAAAACCCATCTCTTGTCTCTACAGACAGCTTCAGTCTCTGTGGACATGGGCACTTTGTCCTCACCACTGACTTCAGTTATTTCCCTTGTCTTTCTCCAGATGTATTAAAACTCATTCAGATGCACTGTACTTATGCCTCCTTGGCTTAGCTAAATATGTGCCACTCTCCACCCCTGATCTTGCACATACTCCTAGAGCTCCCTTCACATGGTATCACCTCCATTCAATCACCTCCACAGTTCTGCTTCCTGGTCAAACTATTTGGCAACTTGGCTCAGCTTTAGGATTCCCCTGGATAGTAGTTTTGCCCGCGGAGGGTAGGAGACAAAGAAGGTAATGAAGGTAGGGAGAGGGGTAGAGAAGAAGATTTGGGATAGCATTCTGGAGATTTCTACTCAAAGGCTCCAAGTCCAGAGTAAAGGCTCTTATACTCCTAGCCATATTCCTTTCCCAACGCTGAAGAAATGACGCTGATTTGGGCATTTAATTGCCATTGGCCTCTCTGGCTAAAGGCTAGTACAGAGCTTTTGTCCCCCTCTGGAGTTCCAGTCCATCCCCTTCTTCCAGATAAGATGCTCTCACATTTTTCCAAAAGATACCCAGTGGACATGCCTGTAAATCTCTGGAGAAGATGAAGCTCTTCACCAATTTTAAATTGGGTCTTGCAAGGCTTTTTCAGAAGCTGTTCTAACCTGAAATCCCTCCTGCTTCAGCTTAAGCCTCTTGATCTGCCCTTGGAGGAGACAGAGCAAAGCTGTGTGATCTTTGACTACTGGGAGACAGCAGTCAGTCTTTGTGAAACAAGTTGGAATGCCACGCTGCCTGAGAGTGGTACTGGGGCATGACCTTGAGAGGTTGCTGGAGCCTAAAATGGTCTTTCCTCCCCTGTGGAAGCAGCAGAGAGAAAAGAAGGAAAAAAAATGATGGCAGGGAAATGATCTCTTAATAGGCACACAATTTGCCTGTATATTATTTTTGTCAAGAAAGTATTATGCTCTTATTAGCAACTTTTCATTGCTTTCTTGGGATTGCTTTTTTTAAAAAACAAAATTTATTATGGTAAAAACATATAAAACAAAGCATATTCTAATTCAGCAATTTCTGTATGTACTATTCAATGGTGTTGATTACATTTTTCAAGTTGAATGAACATTCTTGCCATCCTTTTTCCAAATCATTCTACTATTAACATGAACTCAGTTCAACCCAAACAAAAACTCTTCCCATCCCTGTAGCCATAAACAATCTTTGATTTCTCTCTCTCTCTGTTTTTTTATTTCATGTAAGTGAAATCATACAGTACTTGTCCTTTTGTAATTGACTTACTTAACTCAGCATAGTATCTTCTAGATTCATCCATATTACAGCATGCATCGGGATTTCATTTCTCTTTAAGGTTGAGTAATGTTCCATTGCATGTGTGTACTACATTTTGTTTTCCATTCATTTGTTGATGGACAGTTCAGTTTCCATCTTTTGGCTATTGTGAATAGTGTTGCAATGAACACTGGTGTACATGGATCTTTTTGTGTTCCTGCATGGTAATTCTATGTTTAACTTTTTTTAGGAACTGTAAAACTTTTGCCTACAGTGACTGTATTACTTGTATGTTCTTACCTCTGTATCTGGAGACTTTTGTATGAATGGATATTTGATAACCCCTAAAAAGATAAGCCAGCTTGAGGTGGCCTAACATAGAAGAAAGCATAATGCCTTTTGACATGAACTTGAGATGAGCAATAGCCATAAATAAAACCAAAAGAGAGCTTATACACTGACTTTGATAAGTAAGAGTAGCACTGTTCTCTACTGCATAGAAATTTCAACTCAGATTGTAGTTGTCTCTGAAATCATAAAAAGGGCATTTCTTGAGGATGAGAACTGCAACCTAACTTTGTCTTCTTGAGTAGACACCAAAGGAGAGTGCAGAGGATGCCTTGGCCAGGTGCACCATCATCTTTCTTTCTATGCCTCTTACAATACGGCTAATGTACTCTGATTTAGTCACTTGAAGGTATGCGTATATAATGAATTTGTGTATCTAATTCAGGGAAATGGCTTCTCCTTACAACTTCTTACTTCTTATCAAGAGCTGCCTGTCAGAGAGTATACTTTGAACCCATGTTCTGGAAAACTTTGTTTAGAAATCCTAGGGAATGAGACTTCAGATACAGAATTTGGAGAGCAAATCTTGCTGAATAGTACCAGTTCCAAGGCTGGACATCAAGTGAAACAGGACATCAGGCTCCTCTGTTTCTGACAGTAACACTGGAAACAGTGAGGTTATCTGATAGATCAGAAGGCCCAGTTACCTGGGGCTATGATGTCGGTGATACTGGAGTGGTACAAATAGTAAACACACTCAGTTGCTAACCAAAAGATTGGTGGTTGAATACACACAGAGGTGCTTTGAAAGCAAAGTTTGGTGATTTGCTTCCAAAACACCAGCCATTGAAAACCCTATGGAGTACAGTTCTTCTGGTGTGACACACATGAGGTTGCCATGAGTGAGGACTGACTCAGTGGCAGCTAGTTTTTTTGTTTTAAAACTGAGGAACCTGGTACCTCTTTCTGCTTTCCCATCAGAAGCATGTTTGTATCTGTGCTCTCCCCAGTTACTGAGATTTACGACCTTGCTTTCTGAACATGTAGTATCCCCAAATATTTACCTACTCACTTGCGAGATTTTGTAGTCTCTCACATCTCTTAAAAGTGAACTTCAGCTGCATGCTGCTTGTTCTTCTCTTCATTTTATAGGATATGGAGGATCGAACTCTTCCTATAACGAACTTCTCCAGGTCCTTGCTCCCACAGCTGGGCTAGAATCAAGTCAGCTCCTAGGTCAAAGACAATTTCACCTGTCCACCACCTCCCTGTTGCCCCTCTCGTGCTCACAAAGTAATCATGCCACTTAGTTAAGAACATAGGCTTATGGGTTTTAATACAAAGGTCATCATTTATTATTTGTGTAACTTTGGCAAATTCTCTAAGCTTTGCAGGCTTCAGCTTCGTCTTTTCTACAAACATGATAATGACAGTAACTTTGTCATGCTGTTATTATGAGACTTGAGGTAAGCGTGTACAAGCACCCTAGAGATTGTACACATTGTACACATTGTATTCTATAAACTTAAGCTATTGTTAATGTTGATGTGGTTGTTATTGTTGTTTTCTAATCTTTTGGATGTTAATCCTTTGATCCACTGACTCTGGATTTCCTCTAGGATTTCACTTTATTCTCCAGAGCCACATTTTTTTGGTGGAAATTTGTAGAGACGGGATTAGTCAAAGATAGCCTGTTAAACAGTATTCCGTGAAAACAGG
Source organism: Heterohyrax brucei (assembly GCA_028571685.1). Classification (NCBI taxonomy): domain Eukaryota; kingdom Metazoa; phylum Chordata; class Mammalia; order Hyracoidea; family Procaviidae; genus Heterohyrax; species Heterohyrax brucei. Next base: position 35,543,021 of record CM053145.1, read on the forward strand.
TTATGGAATGCTTTGAGATATTTATCCCTTCTGTACTTGGAGTGGTTAAGAAGCCTGGGAAGCAGCCCTGAGCTAGAAACAGATTCTTCACAAGCTCCTCACAATGTTGCCAGAACAATGGTGCTTAACAGGAAAAAGACTGGGAAGCACCTGAGCTGTCAAATGTTGAGAATGCCTGGTAGGACCACAAAGATGCTTTCCTCGTGAAAATCATGGTCTCTTCAACACTGAGTGAGCTAAAAATATCAGAGTAAGAGTGGTTTTTTTTGTTTCCTACAGTGGGAGGCCCACAGATACAGTAGCAAGAAAAGGGGAAGATGGGCAGGTCGAAGATGTTGGGAGAGAACCTTCCCCCCCTTGAACTTTGGTATTACCATTTTTTATTAACCAGCATGTCCTAATATCAGACATGTCTTTGAATTCTAGATTCTTGGATGGTCTCCTCTGAAGTTTTTCACACACTTTTTGTTCTACCCAAGCTTCCTAGAGGCTAAACCATCCATTCTTTGATGTGCAAAGCCAAAGGATTCCTGATTCTAAGAAGCATATTTCCTCTCAGATTACTTACTAACCCTTGTGGATAGTGTTAGACTCCTAAGAAACATCTCTCACTACAAGCCTCTTCAGGATCATGTGAGAACATATGAGAACATCCTTAATGCCTATACCAACCCTGCCAAGTACCCTTGACCTTGTCTGAAAAAAGATGTCAAATACATCTCCTTCTAGTCACTCCCTCATGATACAACGATGGTGAAGAAACAACAGAAAGTAATCTCCTTCACTGACCTGGCAGACATCTCTCTTTCGGTGCAGCAATGCTGGCTTTGATGTGGGATGTGGTCAGAGCTCCCATGTCCTTATTACCTGTCACTCCTTCTATACACAGTGCCTCCAAGACATGCATTCTAGGGTGAAGCTTGAATCAGAGAAAAACAGGACTCTGCAAATCTTCACCTCATTGCAATTAGAAAACCAGGACCTTATAGGTTAAAAGACCAAAAAAAGAAAACACAAAGAGGCTTGAACTACAGAAGAGGTAATTTCATGTTGCTAGAAAGAAGCACTATTACCTTTTGAGAACCTTCTGGAAGTTCTAATTCTTAGAGATTTTTTGATGCAGTGGGTTTCGTTTAATTGATATTATGTAATAAAAGAAAAATGAGAGAGAAAGAGAGATAAAGAGAAAGGAAGAGTTTATTTGCCTCCCGGGCGGCTTCACAGAGTTCCCGGGTGGGAGTCTGCAGAACTGCGTGCTGTCTCTGGGGGGCCGGAGGTTTATAAAGGGGTAGCAGCCGACCTTGTTGAGGACAGTGCTGAGGACAGCACCTGTGGCAATGAGGACAGTGCCCGTGGCAAGTAGCCAATGGGATTGTGGACAACTAGAGTCACTTAATTAACATAGGGGGGTGTTGTTTCAGTGGAGTGGAGTGAGGAGAGGTCTAGTTGAGCCTACGGTGAAGAAGATGTAGCTAGTCTTCATTTGAATGGAATTTCCAGAATAGCTGGCTGATGAGACGACTGGGGCCCTCCCAGGAATGGTTGGGGGAGGGAGGCTTGGATTTCAGCCTAACTAATCTCATGGGCTGACTTGAACGGAAATTTTAAAGTTGTCAGAGAAGTCAGTAAATTTTACAAGATCACGGAAAAGAGCTGTTTTTAAGCCAGCATTTATTAAACATCCAGTATATGCCATGCATTTTCTAGGCACTCAGTATTTTCTGTTTGATTTCATTTTCACAACAGTGTTCTAAGTTAGAAACCATTGCGATTGCTGTTTTACAGATGAGGCTGACATAAGTTAAGGAACATGTCTAACAGGGAGGCAAACCTGAGTCAAACACAAATGTCCAATCCCAGGTCCTATGACCCTTTAACTACCCCACACTGTCTAAGATGAGAGGATCTGGAGAAAGTGTTGACCTCTGTAGACTGGTACCATGTTAAAGAGCCAGGACACCATTCATTTATTTAGGTTTTCCTGCATCCTTGTGTTTATTCCTGTAACAAGTACATAGGGAGTGACCACTCCCTTCCAGGTGCTGTGTACTTGGTCACAAGTCCCTTGGTACTATGGTTTAAAATGAATCATTAGATTAATATCTAATATGAGTCAACTTTTTGCTCTTTGTGTCATACCAAGGTAGTAGAGTTGGATATTAAGAAACAGAGGCCAAAAAAAGGAAAAAGAAAAAAGAAACAGTGGCCTTGTATCTTCTATTTCCATCTGCTGAGGTATTCCAAATTGTGTCATCAGTGCAACTGGCGATCAGCGCTGCCACATTGTCTTCACAGTGGGACTCTGGTGTGTTCACACCGTTCTTCAGTGGCCAAAGACTGCCCACAGTTGTCAGTCTCAGGAGCTGATATCCAAATTATCCAAAGCCCTCTGGTGGATAAAATATCAGTTGGATACAAATGTATAAACTGTCATCTTTCTGTAGTAAGGAACTGGAACTCTCCATACTCTTAGGAAGGCTAATACCGTCATCCATGTACCAGACTCTATCTCCTCATAACTACTTAAAAGAAAGAAAAAATTCAGTCACTTTCATGTCTTTCTCTTACATCATCATCTTTCTTTTCCTTTCTGGATCAAATCCACTAACATTCATATAAGCAGTAGTTTCTCCCATATTAAAAAATAATCTCCCCTACATAAATCAGAAGCTATCAGCCTGAGACCAGAAGGTCTAGATAGTGCCCATCTATCAGCAATGGCCACCTGACAAGGAACATATAGAATCCCTGATGAAGCAGGAGAAAAACATGGTTACAGACTCAAATTCATGTAAAAAGACCAGACATAATGATCTGACTGAGACTAGAGGAGTCCCAGAAAACATGGCCACCAAACTCCGTGGTAACCCAGAACTAAAACCATTCCCAAAGCCAACTCACTGACAAAGATTAGACTGGACTATGTAACACAATACTATTCATAAAGACTGTATTTCTTAGTTCAAGTAGATAAATGGGAAGCTCCCATCCAGAGGTGAGATGAAAGGCAGAAAAGCACAGGAGCTGGTTGAATGAATAAAGGAAACCCAGGGTAGAAACAGAGAGTATAATGTCACATTATAAGGATTACAACTAGGGCCACATAACACTAGGTGCATAATGTCAATAATGTTAATTCTTAGACATATATTCATACTGAGTACTTAAAAGTTATTTCAGATGCAAAGTCTGTGAGACTCTCTTATGCTTATTTATCTTAGCCAGCATTTTAGGCATCTTTCTGACTTCCCGTAGCAATCAACACAGAATTCTTTGGTAGAGCTATTACTGCATTGTAAACTTATGACTTCCTGGAAAGGAGAATGGATGCTTCAAGAGTATGTGTATTTTTAACCTAATTCAGTGTCAGGATACAACAACAACAACATTGAAGTCAGTTCCAACTGATAGGGACCATAAAAGAGTAGAACTGTTCCATAGGGTTTCCAAGGAGTGGCTTGTGGATTCAAATGCCATCCTTTCGGATAACAGCCTGTGCTCTTAACCACTGTGCTGCCAGGACTCCAGCCAGAAGACAGTTAATGTTTATCAATAAATAGATCAAATAGAAGTGGTAAAAGTAGGTAAATTCAAATTATCCTTGTTTTTCCAGAAGTGGATTAAAACACAAACCTCATTTTTCTGTACTAAGGAAAGTGTTTACAATTTTCATTTGGAAGATCAATTGTAACCATTTGACAAACTCATGGCTATAGAGAAAAACAAAACAAACAACATGAAGGCATGAATAGCTGTTACCTAGGTCTACAAAGATTTGCTAAGTCTTCTTGTTGCAGTGTGCAGATAGCAAAATGTGTTTTGCTTTCGACACAAGCAGTAAGGGAGGAGATGCCTAATGGAAATGAGTGAAGCTGATCTTTCTAGGAGGCAACTTGCACATTTACAGATTGCCCCAGTGTGGCCTCAGATGCTCTTCTGTATGAGAAATTAAATTGGCTGAGCACAGTAAAAATTACTGGGAAAAAAAAAAAAAAAAACCCATTGGGGAAATGCCACCTTGGTTTACTTGACTCTGAGAATCAGTGAACACAATGACCTCCTTCAGCCTCGCTGCCTGTGCAGTCACTGCCGTTTCTCTTATCCCTGCGCAACAAAATTCTTATCCCTGCGCAACAAAATTCTTATTCCCATATTACAAAACTCCTCTTAAAAAGTCATCTATTGCTGACTTTATACTCTAATTTCTCTCCTTCTGTTGTCTGTTTAAACCACTGAAGTTAGGATTTTTTTCCTTACCACTCCTGCAAAACCTCCTGTTACTATCACCCCATATATAGCGGTCGTGTCTCCATCTTCATTGTATTTGAGCTATCAACAACAGCATTTGACCAAGTCAGTTAATGCTCCTTAAAAACATTTTCTTCACTTGGCTTCCAGAACCCTACATTCATTAGTTTTCTGTCAAAATTTCTGGCTCTTCCTTCTAAAGTCACTTTGGTTGCTTCCTCCTTATCTACCTAAGCTCAAAATGTTGGAATGTATAAGGGCTCAGTTCTTGAAACTTTCTCTTTATTACCTACATGCATTTTGTCTTAAGGATCTCAACCAATCTTGTGACTTTACATCTCTGAAATGCACTCTTTGGCCTCTACTCCAGATCCAAATGTCCACTGCCTACTTGACCCAGTGGCTATGTAACAGGCATCACAAACCCACATGTCTGAACACTACCACTGCCCAAACCAGCCTGCTCTGCATCTTCTGCATCTGGTTCAAAGTCTCAGTGTTATTTTGACTCTCTCTTTTCTCTTGCTCACCACATCTGATCTGTGAAAAAAAATTCTGCCAGTTTTAATTTCAAAATACATCCAGACTTCAACTACTTCTTACTCTTCTCTTCCTTCCCCCTGAGAGACACAACTCTGGTCCAAGCCATTATCATCTCTCCCCTGAATTCTTGAAAGAGTCCTCTAATTATTTTCTTTGCTTCTGTTCTTGGTCCCTTTTGCTCTATTTTTAACTTGGCAGGCAGAGTGATTCTGCTCAAGACCCTGTGATGGTTGCCATCTCCCTCAACCCACGTACAACGGCCAACAGGGCCCAGCATGACCTGGCTTCTTCTTTACTTCCTGACCTCATCTCCCTTACTCTTTGCTTTCCCCTAATTCTGCTACAGTCACACTGATATTACCACTTTCTAAGTACTACAAACTCGACTCTACGGCACTTGGCTGGCAAGTACTCCAAACACGTTACTGTGTTAGGGCTGTTGCGCTGGCTTTGCCTGCGTGGAATATTCTTCCCCCAGATAACAAGCCTAGTCCCCTCATTTCCTTGTAGGTCTTTACTCAAATGTCACTTTTTCAGGAACAATTTTTCAGATCAGTATCTGAAAATTTTATTCCTACCTTTGACTTTTATAACCCCAGTCCCTTTGGTTGTGTGTCGTCAAGTGCTACAGCTGATAACCAAAAGGTCAGCAGTTCAAATCCACCAGGGACTCCTCGGAAATTCTATGGGGCATTTCTACTCTGTCTATAGGGTCCTATGACTCTGAATGGACTCAACAGCAGTGGGTTTATTCCCTCTTATTTTTTCCTCCAAACAACTGCCTCATATTGCTTATTGTTGGTCTTTCCCAATGGAACATAAACCAAGTGAGGCCAGCGGTTTTATTTAATACTGTCATTTCAGCACTGAGAAGAGTATCTGGCATACAGTACATGCTCAAAAGAAACCTGAAAAACACAAGAATATACAAAAGCCATCTAAAATCCTAACATGAGGAAGTTACCAGATTCTATACCTCTGAATCTTGTCCATAAAGTGCTTAATAAAGTAAAATGTTTGCTTTTCTCTTTTGGGGACCAGGAGGGAGAAAATCACAAATGTTGCAAAAGTAGAAGATGAGGGCCAGTGATAAATTAACTGGGATACTGCTTATCATACTTTACTATCAGCAGTAATGAAACACAGTACAAGACTTGAGTCAAGAGTCATTATGGGGGTTCATCAAGCCAAGCTTTTTCTAGAGGCAGTTTAGTTTTCCTCCACTTCCTTGAAAACGTGGACAAGTGTTTGAAGTGCTAAACACTTCTTAGCAACTCATGTAGAAACCTTGTCTGGAGGATTGCATCTGGAAAGTAGGTGAGAAAGTGTGAGGTTGCACCCAGTATGGGAACCAATTTCTCTTAGGAAAGGCGAGCAGCTTCACATCAAACAATAGACACATTTGCCAAGTAGATCTGAGCAATGGATGCTAACTGTCAGGACTTAGTCTACTAGCAGCAAAGGAAATCTTATACGAGGAGGTGACAGTACAGAGAGTAAAAAAACAAAAACAAAACTGTACAAATGTGTGCAAGTGGTCTTAAGAGTGAAGAAAGACCCTGACGCTTAAACTTGGGCCTCCAAACCAGCCCTACCCAGCCCTGGAGCTCCCGGGTAGTGCAAGTGATGAACATGCTTGGTTGCCAGTGCAGCTAGACATTCATCCAAAAGTAGCTCAGAAGAAAGGCCCAGCAACTCACTTCTGAGAGAGAAGTCACTGAAAATCCTGTGGAACATAGTTCTACTCCAGCACACGGGGAGTCACCACGACTCAACAGACTCGTAACACAAGCCTGGCCTTTGTTAACTGCCAGCTACGAGGTCTAGAAGAGTCCCTGGGTAGCACGAATTGTTAAGTGCTTGGATACTAACCAGAAGGACAGTGGTTCAAAGCTACCCAGCCATTCCGGGAGACAAAGATCTGGCAACCTGCTTCTGTAAAGACTGCAGCTGAGAAAATCCTATGTGGCAGTTTTATTCTGTCACAGCGCATCATTACGAGACAGAACCAACCCAACAGCACCTAACCACAGGTACTGATACTTAGCTCCAACTCAGTGTTGGCTCTATTCCTGTACTTTGTACTTGCTGACTGCCCAGGTGCTGTCGAAAGATTTTGGGTCAGGCTGTCCATTTGGATTGTCCTCTTCCTGCACACTGCCCATAGGATATCCTGTCTCATCCTCTCTCCTGCCCCGGAATCTAAATCTCAGAAAATAAAAAGAAAAGAAATTGCAGGCCAGGTGATTTTCTAGCAGGGCTTTGTGTGTGCACCTTTGGCAGGGAGAGTATACACCTCGAGCAGCCAGGGTCACCTCATCTTACCAGCATCTCCTTGTTCTGTGTCTAATTCAACAAACTCCATGGCAACGCAGGGCCTGCTCAGCTTACCTGACCTTCCCTGACCTCACTGTTAACAATCTCTCACTTAGCTGAGTGCGGCATGAGCCTCCTTCTCCTCAGTAGGCTCCTCTGATTTCTGCATTACAGTGCAGAGAGTGGGGGCAGTCTCTCTGCACGAGAGATAGGTGAAGGGAATAGAGAGGGGAGATACAGCCCTGTGAGGCAGGGGAGCACGGACTGCGGTTCGACGCTTGCATTATCCCCTGTTCTAGAAGGCTCCAGTTCAAATGAAAACAATGACTGCTGTTGACTCTTGCATTCCCTGTGTATCTGTTATAACACACGTTCTAGTATTTCTTCAGTTTGGGGGACACTGGCACTGTGAGTCAGTGTTCATGTCACTCAGTATACCTCCTGATAGCTATATGTGGGACACATCCTTTGTCTTTCCTGATCCATAATCCAAGTAGTCACCTATATGTGGATTTGGGGGACTTTCTTTCCCCAAACTAAATCTCCAGCTGTGATAAATTCCCATAATGTGCTAACTGAAAGGCAGTAATCAATCATTTCATAGGCCCACTGACTTATGCTGGTTTTTAACCACTTTTTTTTTTCCAAATCAAGTTTATTACATATTTATCAGTGGGTTCAATCTCTTAATTCCAAAGCATAAAAACAAAGAAACTAGATTTTTTCCAATACATGTTCATTTGTACGAATCATTTTGAAATTTCCAGCTTGATATGGTAAAATGCCTGGGGATCCTGACAGAGAGGTAAATCTGTGTTCCATCACATGTGCAACTCCTGTAGACCTCACATCTCCTCTTGGCAGTTTTACCTGATTTTATTACCAGTTTTCATTCTAATCCACTGGAGAGTAGGGCAATTCTGCTTTTGTTTCTTGGCCAGGAATCCCCTGATCCTGAAAGTCTTACAAGAAAACGTGACAAAGATGGCCCGCCACTTCATGAACCACAGCAGCAGAGAAAGGGAGAGACTGCTATTCTTTTTTATAATGAATATTATTTTGTTTTACTACTATTTTTTACTTTTATTTTATATGTGTCATTAAGTCAATTCCAACTTATAGTGACCCTATAGGGCAGAGTATAATTTCCCCATAGAGTTTCCAAGGACTGCCTGGCAGATTTAAACAGCTGACCTTTTGGTTAGCAGCTGTAGCCCTTAACCACTATACCACCAGGGTTTCCTGTATGTAAAGAGCCTTAGTCAATTTTTCAGGATTTTCTCATGCATCTCCCATTGAACTCTCATAGAAAGCCTGTAAGGAAGGCAGTGAAGGTCTTGGCAGGTTTGTGTCCTCAGGAGCATGGTCACACCAAAGTGCTGAGAGGTTAAAAGACCTCAGTGGTCTCAGGGCACATACCTGGGTTCTCTGTCTTCAAGTTCAAGGCTCTTGCCATTAGCCCATGCAGTCTCCTCATGATTACATGTTGCCATTGTGTTTCAGGAGGGGATCTGATATGTGGAGCGTGTAAGGCATGCGGGCAACAACGGGATGAGTGATGCAAGGCTTGGTGGTACCCTGTTTGCTGTTCAGCTGATGTCAAAGAGTATTGCTATCATTCAGTTCTTACTTCTTTCTCCTGAATAGCCTGCAGCCTCTGTTCTCCTATGTCATGTAATTCAAAAGTGCCATAAAAATACTTTTAAGATTGTAGTACAGATTGGTGTAAAAAGGTGGCTTGGCTGAGACTAGAATATGATGACTCTTAGGTTAAGCAACACTCCTCTGGAGGCTTTCTCTCCTCTGGGCAGTGAAAATCATTCTAACTCACACGAATTGTTCAGGGATTCTGTTATGGTACCAAGCAACACCCTGTGATTTCCCTGAGGACTAGGAACTCCACAGGAAAGAATCTGAATCTTTATTTGGCGTTTAGAGTTTCATAGGCATAGCTGATGGAGTGGAGGAGGGGACCCCATAGAAAGGAGAGAGAATGGGGCCCTGTGGAAAGAAATCTCCATGAGTAAATAATAAGATCGATAGGGACTGAGGATAGAGGAGAGGGGAGATAGGAAATGGGATTCTGGCTGCACTGGAAGCCATCTCAACCCTCTCACCCTCCCGTACTTTGGTGAAACTATGCCCCCTGAGGGAGGACAGCTGTGCAGGAGCCTTGCATAATTACATGTCCCAGGTCCTCTCTTGTAGTCTCCCTCGACGGTATACAGTCTCATTATTCCTACCAGCTACACAGAGAAATGGCCAGTAGAGTTCAGCAGGCAGAGATATTAAGGACTCCTAACTACACCCAGAAAGAAAATATAGCTGCCCCTGGGCCATCAAATACCACACAAAGGTCAGTGACTGGCTCTGTAGACCTTCCATCCAAACAGTGTTGGAGGCATCTAAGTTCCAGACAAGGGCGGGAATGCGCGGACTGACGGAGATACCGCAGTACCTTACTTGTGAAATGCCCCAGCTCTTTTGGATACTACTTCTAGGGAGCCCTGGGAGCATAATAGTTAAGAGCTTGTCTGCTAACCAAAAGTTGGGCAGTTCAAATTCACCATCTGCTCCTTGGAAACCTTGTGGGGTAGTTTTACTGTGTCCTGTAGTGGTGCTGTGAAATGGAACCAACTCAACGGTACTTACCAACAACAACATGCAGACACAGGAAGCTGGGAAGAGGGAAGACTGGATGAAATCAAGTAAGTCTTAGACTGGTCGAATGAGTACATAATTTCTTTTTCCTAACTATGAAGCTGACAAGGAAATCCTGGTGGCATAGTGGGTTAAGTGCTACATCTGCTAACCAACTGGTCAGCAATTCAAATTTGCCAGGCTGTCCTTGGAAACTCTATGGAGCAGTTCTCCTCTGACCTCTAGGGTCTCTGTGAATCGGACCTGATTTGATGGCAGTACATCTTTTGGTTATGAAGCTGCCAAGGCAAGAGCTAGCTCTTACTTGTCTTTATAGACAGAATATCCTTAATAAATGAACAAATAAATCTTGTAAATACTCATGTCTGGTGAGAGAGAGCACAACATTGATGCCTCCACTGGCTGGGAAAAAAGATTGAGAAGTGTGTGAAGCAATGCTGGGGAGGTACAGGGAGGCCATCTGGACACAAGGGCCCTGGCTGGTAGGCCCAGCCACCTGGCCTGCCTCTGATGGTAATAAATACCCCTTGGCAGTTTCTGTGCAGGGGCTCTGCACCCTCCCAGCTGGATCTTCTCTGGATCACCTCCCAGCATCCCTTTTTACATGCTTTTTTAACAAGCATGAAGACGAAAGTGAAATAAATCTCCTCAGGTCTTTACATGAGCATTTTAGTTGCTGTTCCTGGATAATCCTCAGTAACAGTGAGTAAATAAAAGTGACACCAGAAGACGGAAGGTCTTAGTTCTGTTCAGAAAGAAGCACTCAGCTCTGAAGTTTGGGCTGACAAGCACGCAGCCAGCTTCCGTGAGAAAACTGTGCAGCCAGCAATTTCCAGAGAGCCAAGAGGCTCCAGCAGTTACCTTGTTTCCCCAAGAGGCACACCTTTGCTTTCCTGCCCCCATCAGCACACTTGGAGAAAAGGAGCTGGCAAGGGGGGCATCCTTATTTCTGCTACGATCTCCTTTTCCCTTGTCCTCAGCCCAGGGATAAGGCCAGTGGGGACGCAGCAGCTGCTGGTGCTGCAGTGAAGTCTCAGTGCTTTTTGTTGCCAGAATCCCAGCCTTGCCACCACCTGGTTAGGGGCTTTGGGGAGAACGTGAGGTGGAGGCAGCATGGGCCCCAGACTCATTTGTCACGTTGCCTCCAGTACCCAGCCTTCCCTGTCTTCCCTACTCGCCTTCAAGTAGCAGCCAGACACCCAAAGCCTGCCAGCAAGTAGGTCTACTCTGATCCTTAAGCCCTGTTGATAGCTCGCCCTCCCCAGATTTCCATAGTGATGTTGGCAACAGAAAGTAGTTGGTTGCAGCCCTAAACTTTTTTCTAGCTAACAACCTGCCTACTTTCTGGTGCTTAAAAACATAGTATTATGAATCCTGAATCTGCTTACCTCTGTCGTCCAAGACACTTGTATCCCTACCTTTACCCCACCTCCCAAGTCCACTACTATCCCAGCTCAAGACATCAGCATCTTTATGGTCAAGCAATCACCTCCTAACTGACTGTACTGCTTTTATCTTTGATTGGCTTCCATTCATTCTTACACGGCAGACTGAAAGTATAAATCAGATCACACCATTTCCCTACTTCAGATACTCCAGTGGGTGTCTTCTGCCTCAGAACAGGCTACAGCTACCTCGCTGTAGCCCACTGGGCTCTGCACTATGTTGTTCCTGCCCTTAATCTCATCTCCTTCTAGTGTCTCTTCTAATTAGCAAACACAGTGATCTTATTCCAATGATATGACCTCCATTCCCATGACCCACCCTGTCCCCCCGGAACACACATCTTTCCCTTCACTCAGCCCTCCACCCAAATGTGATCACCTCACAGAGGCTTCCCAGACCACCAAATCGGAAACAACAACCAAAACCAGGGTCATTCAGTAGATTCTGACTCATAACAACCCTGTAGGACAGAGTTGAACTATAGTGGTTTCTAAGGCTACAAGTCTTTACAGAAGAGACCACCACATCTTTCATCCTCAGAATAACTGGTGAGTTTGAACTGTCAACATTTTAATTAACAGTCTAGTATTTTATAAACCAAAAGCCAACCAAACCTGTTGCTGTTAGGTCTATTCTAACTCACAGCTACCCTATGGGACTGAACTGAACTGCTCCATAATGGTTTCCAAGGAGTGCCTGACAGATTTGAACTGCTGATCTTTTGGTTAGCAACTGTAGCTCTTAACTCCAAGCATTTTATACAACAAAAAAGAAAAAAACCTGTTCCATCGAGTCAATACAGACTTATAGTGACCTTGTAGGATTGAGTATATAGGATTGAGTAGAGCTGCCCCATAGAGTTTCTAATGAGCACCTGGTAGTGTGAACTGCCAACCTTGCTCCCTCAATAATTCTTTCCATACAGGAGACCTGGGTTCAATTCCTTGTTGATGTACCTCACATGCAGCCACCTGTTTGTCAGTGGAAACTTGCATGCTGCTATGATTCTGAACAGATTCTAGTGGAACTTCTGAAATAAAATAAACAAGGAAGAAAGGCGCAGTGACCTATGTCTGAATGTTAATCAATGACAACTCTATGGATCGCAACAGTCTGATATGCAGTGCACTGTGGAGATTGCATAGGCATAGGCAGCACTTTGTTCCATTATGAATGGAGTCATTATGAGTCAGAGGCTGACTCAACAGCAGCTAACAGCAACAATAGCCCTCCCTCCCACCACTCTCAGTGTTGTCATTCTATATCTTTATCTTCACAGCATTCATCAGTACTTGAAATATACCATATGACAAGGTATTTGTCTTCATCTGTCTTCCTAGACTGGATACCTAGTGGAGTAGTTCCTAAGTGCTATGGCTGCTAACCAGAAGACTGGCAGTTCAAGTCCACCGGGTGTTCCTTTTAAACTCTATGAGGAAGTTCTACCCTGCCCTATAGGGTCACTATGAGCTGGAATCAACTCAACGGCAGTGGGTAAGCTGGATCTTCCCCTACTAAAAATACAAGCTCTTTGGAAAACAGGTTTTGGCTCATTTGTTCTGTTGGCTAGTTTCTTCTGTTCTCCATCAGTATACTGTTGTAGTCACTTTTGAATGATTTTTAGCAAAAATTTACTTACATATGACATTAATGATATTGTTCAATAATTTCCACATTTTTTTGGATCTCCTTTCTTGGGAATAGGCATAAATATGGATCTTTTCCAGTCAGGTGGCCAGGTGCCAGTCTTTCAAATTTCTTAGCATGGATGAGTGAGCACTCCAATGATGCTTTCGTTTGTCGAAACATCTCAGTTGATATTTCACCAATTCCTCAAGCTTCATTTTTTGCCAGTGCCTTCAGTGCAGCTTTGGCCTCTTCCTTCAGTACCATTGGTTCCTCAAGCGAGATTCAGAAGAGGACATGGAACCAGAGATATCATTGCTGATATCAGATGAAACATGGCTGAAAGGAGAAAATACTAGAAATATGTTTACCTGTGTTTCATGGTCTATGTAAAGGCATTTGACTGTGGATCATACCATATTATGAATAACATTATAGAGAATGAGAATTCTATAACACTTATTTGTGCTCATGAGGAAACTGTACATGGATCAAGAGGCAGTCGTGCAAACAGAACAAGGGGACAATGTGTGGTTTAAAGTCAGGAAACAAGTGCATCAGGGCCTTTTCAATGCTGAGTACATAATCTGAGAAATTGGATTATAAGAAGAAGAACAAGGCATCATGACTGGAGGAACACTCACTAACAACCTACGTTATGCAGATGACACCACCTTGCAAGCTGAAAGTGAAGAGGACTCGAAACACTTACTGATGAAGGTCAAAGACCACAGTAAGGGTTGCACCTCAACGTCATGAAAACAAAAATCCTCACAACCAGACCAGTAAGCAATGTCATGATAAATGGAAAGAAGGTTGAGGTTGTCAAGGATTTCATTTTACTTGACTCCAGAACTAATGCCCAAGGAAACAGTAGCCTAGAAATCAAAAGATACAGCACACTGGAAAATCTGGTGCAAAAGATCTCTTTAAAGTGTTGAAAAGTAAAGATGTCACCTTGAAGACTAAGGCACATCTGGCCCAAGTCATGGTATTTTTTCAGTGTATCATCTGCACACAAAAGCTGGACAATGAATAAGGAAGACAGAAGAATTGATGTCTTTGAACTATGATATTGGAGAAGAATATTGACTGTACCATGGACTACCAAAAGAACAAACAGATCTGCTCTGGAAGAAGTACAACCATTGTGCTCCTTGGAAGTGAGGGTAGCAAGACTGCATCTTACATACTTTGGACATGTTGTCAGGAGGTATTTATCCCTGGCGAAGGACATCATGCTTGTTTATGTAGAGGGTCAGTGAAAAACAGGAAGACCCTCAAGGAGATGGACTGACATGGTGGTTGCACCAATGGGTTTAGCTATGAAAGTGATTGTGGGCCTGAAACAAAACCACGCAGTGTTTCCATCTGTTTTTCATAGGGTTTCTATGAATCAGAACCAACTTGATGGCATCTAACAACAACAACAGTTTGTCCTATAAACCTTCACCTAAAGTACAATTTTTAAAAATTGTAGAAGACTTAAAGGAAATATCTTCATAATACTTACATGGAGAAGTTAAAAAAGAAAACAAGGGGAACCAGAATTGATTTTCAGAAGGAAAAAGACACATGTAGGACAAGGGAGAAGATAGCCACTGAAATAACCATCCTTTATAGAAATGACACACACACACACACCTAAATACCACCCAACAAAACACAAAAGACAAAAGCAGAAGAAAAGGTTACCATAGATGATTGCAGCTTGCAGCCAAGGTATATGTCCTGTGGGTTGTAGGAGGGTGGACTGCAGCCATGGAGTAATCCTCAGTGAGAGTGCTGGAACATTAGAGCAACCAAATGATTGGAATGAAGGTTTTCCTTTCATTTTTAGTCATCTGAAGAAAGATAGGAACAGGAAGGGGTGGGGTAAAGTTGCGGTTTTACCAGTATATTGGACCAAAAATAAAATTAGAATCAAATTTTGATGAATTAGTTGATGACATTTATTTCTGTATGGCTCTAACCAAAAACAAAACAAAACCCAGTATGTCAAGTTGATGCCAACTCACAGCTTCTCTACAGGATAGAGTAGGACTGCCCCATACAGTTTCCAAGGAGTGCCTGACATATTTGAACTGACAACCTTTAGTTAGCAGCCGTAGCACCTAATCACTATACCACCAGGGTTTCCTATATGATTATAGTGCTCACAAATTACATGTGAATGACTGCCACCTAATCTGATAGATTTCTTAGATATAATAAGAACAGCTAAACATCTATTGAGTGTGCACCATATGCCAAAGCATTTTTCATAAACAATCTCAATCCTATGACAGATACTATGAGTTGGTATTGTGGATTGATTTATGTCTCCCCCAAATGTATGTCAATTTAGCTAGGCCATGATTCCAAGTATTGTGAGATTATCCACTATTGTGTCATCTGACATGATTTTCGTATGTGTTATAAATCCTTCCTCTATAATGTCAATGAGGCAGGATTAGAAGCAGTTATGTTAATGAGGCAGAACTTATCTACAAGATTAGGTTGCATTTTGAATCACTTTTTCTTGAGATACAAAAGAGGGAAACAGGCAGAGAAACAAGGGAACCTCATACCGCTATGAAGCAAGAGCTCAGGGGCAGGGCCAAGATCAAGACTAGACACACGTATCCTCAGTTCCCTCTGAGAACTAAGCACAATAACAATGCAACATACCGAAACAAGAAACATAATACAGGAGTCTCAACAAACACAAAACCAACGCTGAAAAACATGAAAAGCCAACTCATAAAGAAGAATGATCCAGAACAGAATATTAAGAGCAACATAGAAAACACCAACACAAAAACAAATATATCAAAATGACAGCACTAAACACATACCTATCAATAATTACACTGAATGTAAACAGACTGAATGCTTCAATAAAGAGACAGTGAGTGACATCCTGGATCAAAAGACACAGCCCGTCTATATGCTGCTTACAAGAAACAAACCAAAAAGTAAAGGATGGAATAATACATACTGAGCTAACAACATACAAAGAAGAAAGGATATGGCAATACTAATTTCAAATGAAATAGATTTTAATGTAAAATCCACCATCCTGGACAAGGATATTCACTATATACTGCTGAAAACTTCAATATACAAGCAGGACTTAACAATATTAAATGTTTATGCACCTAATACATTGAATAAACACGGACTACATTGAAAAATGAAACAGATCACTTCACAATAATAGTTGTAGATTTCAACACTTGACTTTCACTAATGGACAGATCATCCAGAAAAAGGTTCAGTACAGTCACAGAAGATCTTATTGCAACAATTAACAAACTAGATCATCGACATATACAGAACTTTTCATCCATCGACAGATAAGTACACCTTCTCCAGTGAACATGGAATATTTTCCAGAATAGACTATGTGTTAGGACATAAAGCAAACCTCAACAAAGTCCAAACTACTGTATTATTCCAAAGCATCTTCTTGACCATAAAGCCACAGAAGTCAAAATCAATAGCAGAAACAAGAGCTCAGAGAATAGTGCACACTTTGGACCCAGGGTCTCTGTACTGAGAAGGTCCTCAACAGGGGAAAATTATTGACAAGGACCTTTCCCTGGAACCCACAAAGAAAGAAAGCCTTCCCACGAAGCTAGTGCCCTGAAATCAGAGGTCTAGACTGCTAGATCGTGACAAAATAAATTTCTCTGTGTTAAAGTCATCCACTTATGGTATTCCTGTTCCCCATTCTAGTTAGTTACTTTCCATACGACCTTGGCTGGGAACCTGTTTTAGCCAGCTAGTGCTGCTCTAACAGAAATACCACAGAGTGGATGGCTTTAACAAAGGAAGGTTTATTCTTACACAGACTGGTAGGCTACAAATCAAAATTCAGGATGTCCACTCCAGAAGAAGGCTTTCCCTCTTGTCAGCTCTGCAGTATTGCATCAGTCTTTGTCCAGGGAGCATCTTGGCACAGGAACCTCAGGTCTGAAAGACAGGCTCTTCTCCTGGTGCTACTTTCTTGACAGTGTTAGGTTCCCAATTCTCTGCTTGCTTCCCTTTCCTTTTATCTCTTGTAAGATGAAAGGATTAAGTGTGGGGCAAACCATACTCCAGGAAACTCCCTTTCCAATGGAGCAGGGAGGTACTCTTATAAAGCGATTTAGTGTCCCACCCTAATCCTTTAATATACAACATAGGAAAGTCACAAAATGGAGGACAATCACAAAATACTGGGAATCACAAGCCAGGCACCTGGTTACACATATTTTGGGGGGGGGGGGACACAATTCAATCCATGACAGAACCTGAAAACTACACTTCTCAAAGTGCTGTGCAGCTATGCTCTGAATTTGATTTCAGCTGATCTAAGCAGATTCTTTGAAACTTGAATTTTTTACTGAGTTAGAAAGACAGGGAATAATGCGTGCAACACCCATTTTCTTAAGGTAGATGAAGCTGGTCTAATGCTGGAACCTTGGATTTAGAAGCCGTGATGATAGCTATCAGATCACTGTAGTTAAGGTGTTTTTAATGTCAACCATTCTACTGGCTTCCTTATTCCTGGGTTACATCTCAGATGATGTGATTCTAAGTTCAATAGTTGGGGCAGTGGTCTGTTTCCTCAGCTATCTAACTGGTAGATGTAGGAATTCTCTTAGTGGGACAGTATACTGGTGATGTTTTGGAACTTACTTGTAGAGCCCAGAGCCTACTACAGTTCAACATTTTTGTCATTCATCAGTTTTGTAAGCACCTGATTTCATGTATTTGATGCTTTACTGATTAAAATATCTAGAATGCTTTATGTTATCTGCAGTCAAAAGCTGACTGAGCCAAGTAGTATTATCACTATTTCATAGACTAAAATATGAGGCAGAGAACTTCAACAATTCAACAACAAAAAGACAAACAATTAAATAAAAAAAATGGGTAAAGAATGTGACTGGATACAGAAAAAGGACATTCAGGTGACTAACAAACACATGGAAAGATGCTCACAGTCATTAGCCATTACAGAGATGCAAGTCAAAACTGTGAGATACCATTTCATCCCTGCAAAAATGACACTGATCAAAAAAACAGGAAACAACAAATGCTCGTGAGGTTATGGGGAGACTGGAACTCTTATATACCACTGGTAGAAATGTAAAATGGTATAATGAATTTGGAAAATGTTACAGCCCCTCCTGAAAAAGCTAGAAATAAAAAAAAAAAATACAGTTCCTTCTATCTAAGAGATATAAAAGCAGTGACTTGAATAGACATTGGCACACCTTTGTTCACTGGAGCATTATTCACAGCAAAAAGACAGAAGCAACCTAAATATACATCAGTAAATGAATAGGTAAAATGTGATATATACAACATGTGCATGTTGCTGTAATACTGGAAGCTATGGCACAGGTATTCAGATACCAGCAGGGTCACCCATGACAGAGAGTTTTCAACAGAGCTTATAAACTAAGACAGATTAAAAAGAAGAACCCAGCAGTCTACTTCTGAAAAGAATTAGCCTTATAAATGGCAGTGGAATACTGTCTGATGTAGTGTCAGAAGATGACCCCGCCCGGGTTCAAAGGTACTCAAAAGATGACTGCAGAAGAGCTGCCTCCTCAAAATAGAGTCGATCTTAATGATGTGGATGGAGTCAAGCTTTCAAGACCTTCATTTGCTCATATGTCATTACTCAAAATGAGAAGAAACACCTGCAAATATCTATTAATGATCAGAATTTAGAATGTACAAAGTATGAATCTAAGAAGATTGGAAGTCATCAGAAATGAAATGGAATGCATCATAGGCGTTAGTGAGATAAATGGACTGGTATTGGCCATTTTGAATCAATCACACGCTCTATTGTACTGGAAATGACAACTTGAAGAGGAATGGTGTTGCATTCATCATCGAAAAGAGAATTTCAAGATCAATCCTGAAATACAATGCTGTCAGTGATAGGATAATTTCCATCCATATTCCTGCAAGGAAGATCAGTTAATATAATTATGATTCAAATTTACTCACCAAACACTAAAGCCAAAGATGAAAAAACTGAAGATTTTTACCAGCATCTGCAGTCTGAAATTGATCAAACACGTAATCGGGGTGCATCGATAATTACTGGTGATTCGAACGCAAAAGTTGGAAACAAAAAAGGATCAAGTTGGACAATATGGCCTTGGTGATAGAAATGATGCCAGAGATTACATGACAGAATTTTGCAAGGCCAACAACTTCTTCATTACAAATACGTTTTTTCACCAACATAAATGATGACCATGCACATAATCTTGCCAGCTGAATCACACAGGAATTAAACAACTATATCTGCGGAAAGAGACACTGGAAAAATTAAAAATCAGTCAGAACAAAGCAAGAGGATGATTTCGGTACAGATCGTTAATTGCTCACATGCATGTTGAATTGAAACTGAAGAAAATCAGAAAAAGTCTGTGAGCACCACAGTATGACCTTGAGTATACTCTACGGGAATTTAGAGACCATCTCAAGATAGATTTCACACAATGAACACTAAAGACCAAAGACCAAAGATTGTGGAATGACATCATACACAAAAAAAGCAAAAGGTAACTAAAAAGGCAGGAAAGAAAAGACTAAATTGGATATCAGAAGAGACTCTGAAACTTGCTCTTGAATGTTTAGTATGTAAAGCAAAAGGAAGAAACGATGAAGTAAAAGAAGTAGAAAGAAGATTTCAAAGGGCAGCTTGAGAAGACAAAGCAGTATAATGATGTGTGCAAAGAGCTGGAGATAGAAAACCCAAGAGGAAGAACACGCTGTGCATTTCTCAAATGGGAAGAACTGAAGAAAAAATTCAAACCTCGAGTTGCAATGGTGTAGAATTCTACAGGAAAAATATTAAATGACTCAGGAAGCATCAAAAGAAGATGGAAGGAATGCCAGCCAAGTGTCAATACAGAGTCACTATACCAAAAAGAATTGGTCCATGTTTAACTATTTCAAGAGGAAGTATATGATCAGGAACTGATGGTACTGAAGTCGAAGCTGCATTGAAGGTAATGTCAAAATACAAGACTCCAAGAATAGATGCAATATCAATAGAGATGTTTCAACAAGCAGATAAAGCACTGAAAGTGCTCACTTGTCTACTCATCTACCAAGAAATTTGGAGGACAGCTACCTGGGGAACTGATTGGCAGAGATCCACATTTATGCCCAGTCCCAAAACAAGTGGTCCAACTGAACGCAGAAATTATCAAGCAATACCATTAATACCACATGCAAGTAAAACTTGGCTAAAAACTATTCAAAAGTGGCTGCAGTAGTATATTGACAGAGAACTGCCACAAATTCAGGCCAGATTCAGGAGAGGACATGGAACCAGGGATATCACTGCTAATGTCAAACGAATCTTGACTGAAAGCAGACAATACCAGAAGGATGTTTATCTATGTTTTATTGGCTATCCAAAGGTATTTGACTGTGGATCATAACAAACTCTGAATAATATTGTAGAGAATGGCAATTCCAGAACACTTAATTGTACTCATGAGAAGTCTGTACCTGGATCAAAAGGCAGTTATTTGAAGAGAATGAGAAGATATTTCATGTTTTAAAGTCAGGAAAGGTGTCAATCAGGGTTGTATCTTTTCACCATACCTGCTTAATCTATAGGCCAAGCAAGTAATCTGAGAAGCTGGATGGTGTGAAGAGGAATGAGGCATTAGGACTGGAGGAAGACTCATTAACAACCTGCATTATGCAGATAACACACCTTGCTTTCTGAATATTGAAGAGGACTTGAAACATTTAATGATGAAGATCAAAGACCGCAGCCTTCAGTATGGATTACACCTCAACATCAAGAAAACAAAAGTCTTCAAAATGGATCAATTAACAAGCAATATCATGCTAAACAGAGAAAAGATTGAGGTTGTTGAGGATTTCATTTTACATGGAGCCACAATCAATACCCATGGATGCAGCCATCCAGGAATTGACAGACACATTGCATTGGGCAAATCTGCTGCAGAAAATCTCCTTCAAGTGCTGAAAACTAAAGATGTCACCTTGCTGACTAAGGTGTGCCTGATCCAAGCCATGGTATTTTCAGTCACTTCATTGGCATGCAAAATCTGCACAATGAATAAGAAACAGAAAAAGAAATGACACTTTTGAATTGTGCTGCTAGAGATGAATATTGAATGTACCACAGACTGCCAAAAGAACGAACAAATCTGTCCTGGAAGAAACGCAATGAGAGTGCTCCTTAGAAGTAAGGTTGGCAAGACTATTTTTAAATACTTCAGACATGTTGTCAGGAGAGATCAGTCCCTAGAGAAGGACATCATGTTTGTTGAAGTAGAAGGTCAGTGAAAAAGAGGAAGACCCTCAGTGCGATGGATTGATTCAGTGACTGTGGCAATGGGCTTAAGCATAACAAAGATTGTGGGCATGGTGCAGGACTACACAATGTTTCATTCTGTTGTACAGAGTTGCTATGAGTCAGAACGAACTCAACAGCACCTAATAACAGCAACAACACATATGATGGAGTTCTACGCAACTAAAAGAACAGTGAGCATTCTGGGAAACATATTATGGATGACTTTGAAGAACACTATGCTGAGTAAAATAAGTTATCTATCACAAAAGGACACATTGTACACCATCATTATTACACAATGTCAAGAATAGTGTCATGGATTGAATTGTGTCCCCCCCCCACCAAATCTAGCAATTCCTGGTATTGTATGATATCCTCCACACTGTAATAATGTTAATGAGGGTGGGTGGGCAGCAGTTGTGTTGGTGGAGCAGGACTTAACATGTAAGACCATTTTGTGCCTTGAAGTAGTCTCTTCAGATATAAAGGAGAGAAGCTAGTAGAGAGCTTTGGGGACTTCAGACCACCAAGAAACATTGCTGGGAGCTGGGCATGTCTTTGGAAAGGACCGGGATCCTTGTGCCCCAGAAGCTTCCAGTCCAAGGGAAGATTGACAACAAAGACCTTCTTCCAGAGTCAGTAGAGAAAGCCATCCCCTGGATCTGACACCCTGAATTTGGACTTTTAGCCTACCGGACTGTGACAAAATAAAATCTCTCCTGTTCAAGCCATCCACTTGTGGTATTTCTGTTAAAGCAGTACTAGCTGACTAAGACAAATAAGTATAACACAGAAAGCAATGTTCTTTGATAGTTACCAGGGATGGGAGGGAGAGGGGAGGAAAATCATTTTCTTGATACTATATACTTATTTTTTGGTGGTGGGAAAGGCAATACCAAATATGAATGAAGCTTGCACAACCTGACCCAAGTAAATGAAGACATAACGAAGTTTGTGAGAAAAAGGGACAATTTCGGCAAATGATACACAACATGCAATTTTGCAACAATACCAAAAAGCAAAAAATATGTGAGTAGTTACATAGGTAGATATGTATGCACAGGAAGACATATGTCAGTACATGAGTGTCTGCATATAGTAGGTATACGAATATACATGTTTATGTGTGTTGCATGTATACTCATAAATACAATAAAGCACAGGGGGGAAGGGGGCACAGTTACAGAGATTAACAGACATATCCAGATCCCTCTCAGGATTGTTTTACTGAGTCAAAAGTCTTAGGATCATAGTTTCACAGGACAACTCAGTCAAGTGACATAACATAGTTCATAAAGATGATGTTCTATGTCCTAGTTTGGTAAGTAGTGTCTGGGGTCCTAGAAGTTGCAGGTGGCCATCTAAGATACAACTATTAGTCTCTACTCATCTGGAGCAAAAGGGAATAAAGGAAATCAAAGAATCAAGAAACTAGCACACAAGACTAACCGTCAGCACGAACTACAGCCTCTTTCAGCTCAAGACCAAAAGAGTTTAATGTCTGACTACCACTACCAAACTTTCTGACCAGGGATGTAGTAGAAGGTCTCAGATACAATGGAAGAAAAATGTAGAACTAAATTTAAATTTCTTAATAATGGCCAGACTTACTGAATTGATAGAGGCTAGAGGAACCCTGAAGACTATAGACTTCAGACATTTTTTGAACTTGGAATTGAAGCTACTGTTGGAAGCCATCGTTCAGCCAAATAATACATTGGATTATAAAATAAACAATATCACCTGCGAGTAATGTGCTCCCTTAAAATTCAACCATAGGAAACCAAGTCGTCAAAATTTACCCAAAAGCAAAAATAAGAAGGCAAGGAGGAGCAGGGAAACTAAATCAATGGAAGCGGAACAAACAAAATGGAAATAATAAAAATGCTGACATGCTGCAAATAGTAATCAATGTCATGGAACAATCTGTATAAAAATCATTAAATGGGAACCTAACTGCTGTGTAAACTTTCACCCACAAAGTTAAATAACTTATCTAAAGCCACAGAGCTGGTAAGTGGGGACTTCTGTTTTTCTAGATTATAGTTAAGTATAAATATATAAGTATAAACATATAAATATATATGTATATATTTAATATACGTAATATGTATGCTGGAAAGCCTGGTGGCATAGTGGATAAGTGCTATGGCTGCTAACCAAGAGGTCAGCAGTTCAAATCTGTCAGGTGCTCCTTGGAAACACTATGGGGCAGTTCTATTCTGTCCTATAGGGTCACTATAAATTGGAATCGACTCAGTGGCACTGGGTTTAATATGTATATATTTATAAAAATTTAGAAACTATGTATATAAACATGAAATTTGCCATTTTAGCTGTTTTTTTTATTTTGATTACATGAAACCACACAATTCAAATTAAATTTGCATGTACCTATCTGTAGCTCCTTCTGCTTTCCTTGCCCTGTGACAGCACACTCCTTTTTCATTCTATATATGTCACTTCCTCTTAACAATCTCCTGTCCCTCATCTCTACCCTCTCTACTCTCTTCTAGTAAGAGGCCCGTAGGACAGCATAGACCCATAAAATACACACACCATGTGGTCACATTGTGTCCCCAAGTCCAGTCCATTCCTGTCTGAACAGTTGACCTCAGGGATTTTTCTGGTCAGGGGCAGAAGCAGGTCTAAGGGCCATGCTTCCAGGGGAACTCCAAGGCCACTAGACCACCAATTTCAGACTTTTGGTGGAGTTCTTGAGGTCATATTGCCACTGGGACTTGACATTGTATGCCCAACCATGGCTGTCTTTGGTGCTAGCCAGGCACCATCTGGTTCTTCTGGTCACATGTTGATTCAGTCACCCACTCACATAGGTCATTCTGTCTTCTGGGCTCTTTTACCCTCATGTCTTTGTTGTTTTTGGTGATTGTCTGTTTCAGATGAGTAGGGACCATTTGGTGTACTTCAGATGGCAGCTTGTTAGCTTTTGAGACCCCACTAACCAATGTGGGGTACAGAAGATGCTTTTAGCAATAGGCTAGTTATGCCAATTGACCTTGATGTCCCATGAGACACACCCTCCTGCTACTCTATCCCTGCAATACTGGATTAAGATTGAAAGAGTTTTCAGTTTATGTTGAAGTCCAGTTAAGTTGATCTTCTTTCTACTATGTGCTGTCACTGCTTTCACCCAACCAAATTTCTATGAACTCTCTAATCTATCAACACCCTTCTCCCTCCCTCCCCTTCCTTGCAGTCATCAAAGAGTCTTTTCTTCTGTACATGAATTTATTTTTAAGTCCTTATAGTAGGGATCTCATACAATATATTCCTCGTGCTGCTGACTGATTTCACTCAGCATAATGTCTTCCATTTGAAAACAGGTTACGAGATGCTTCCTAAAATCGTCATTGTTCTTTATTACTCCCTAGTGTTCTGTTGAGTGTATGTACCACAGTTTATCCTTTTATCTGTTTTGGGGCATCTGGGTTGATTCCATCATTTAGTTACTGTGCCCTGTGCTGCAATAAACAATGTGCACGTATCTGTTCCTGTGACTGCCCTTGATTCTGTGGGATATTGTCGGAGCAGTGCGATTACTGGATCAAATGGTGTATCTATTTCCAGCTTTTCAAGGAAGTGCTAGATTGCTTTCCAAAGAGGTTGAACCATTTTGAAATCCCACCAGGAGTGTAGGAGAGTTCCAACCTTTCCACAGCCTCTCCAGCAATTGTTGTTTTGCGTTTTTGTGGTGATAGTCAACCTCAGCGGGGTGAGATGGTATCTCATTGTACTTTTGATTTGGATTTCTCTAACAGCTAATGAGTGTGAGTATTTCTGTAAGTGTCTTTTGGCTGCCTGGATGTCCTCTTTGGTGAAGTGACTGTTCATCTCCTTTGCCCATCACTTAACTGGGTTATTTACCTTTTTCTTGCTAATATTTTGTAGTACCTTGTAGATTATGGAGATTAGAAGTAGGTCTGACATTTAGTTGCCAAAGACTTTTTCCCATTCTATAGGTGGGCTTTTAACTCTTTTGATAAAGTCTTTGGATGAGCAAAAATGTTTGATTCTTAGTAGTTCCCATTTATCTATTTTGTCTTCTGTTGACTGTGTTTTCTTTGTCAGAGTTTGAAGTATGTCTAAGCTGTATATTAAAACTTCTATTGTTGACCCTATTTTTTGTTGCATGATCTTTACCATTTTAGATTTGATATTTAGGTCTTTTATCCAATTTGAGTTAGTTTTTTGTGTAAGGTGTAAGATACAGGGCTTGTTTCAATTTTTTGCAGATGGATATCCAATTTAGCCAGCACCATTTGTTAAAGAGACTGCTATTACCTCAGTTTACAATCTTAGGGCCTTTCTTGAATATTAACTGTTCATAAGAGGACAGTGGCATCTCTGAGGTCTGTATGTCTCTTTTTGTACCAGTACCAGACTGTTTTGACTACTGTGGCACTGTAATAGATTCTAACATCTGGTAGTGCTAGGCCTCCCACTGTGTTACTGTTCTTCAATAGTGCTTAAAGCATCCGGAGTTTCTTCCCTTTCCAAACAAAGTTGGTGATTTGTTTCTTCATCTCATTAAAAAATGTCACTGAAATTTGTATTGAGATTCCATTCTATATGTTGATTGCCTTGGGTAAAATAGACACTTTCACAGTGTTAAGTCTTCCTATCCATAAGCAGGTTAGGTTTCTTCACTTATATAAGTCTCTTTTGGTTCCTTGCAATAGGTCTTGTAGTTCTCTTTGTATAAGTCTCTCATTACTCTAGTTAGATTTATTCCCGGGTATTTTATCCTCTTGGGGACTATAGCAAATGATATTGTTATAGAGATTTCTTCTTTAATGATCTCTTCATTGGTATAAAAGAATCCGACTGATTTACTTATGTTTATCTTATATCCTAATACTTTGTTGAACTCTTTGATTAGTTTGAGTAGTTTACTTAAGGATTCTTTACTTTTCTTCATACATATAATTGTATCATCTGCAAATAGGGAGATTTTTTACTTCTTCTTTGCCAGTGCAGATGTCCTTTATTTCTTGGTCTTGTCTTATTGCTCTGGCCAGAGCTTCTAGTATGATGTTGAATAGAAGTGGTGAGAATGGGTATCCTTGTCTAGTTCCTGTTCTCAAGAGGAATCCACAGTCTCTCTCCATTCAGGATGATTAGGTGGTTGGCTTTGCATAGATGCCTATTATTGCATTTAGGAATTGCCCTTCCATTCCTATTTTGTTGAGAATTTGTAGTATGAATCATTGTCAGACTTTGTGAAATGTCTTTTATGCATCAATGGACAAAATCAGGTGATCTTTGTCTTTTGTGTTATTTATGTGGTTAATCACATTAATTGTTTTCCTGATGTTGAACCAGGCTTGCATCCCTGTTATGAATCCCACTTGATCATTGTGAATTATTTTTTTGATATGTTGTTGAGTTCTGCTGGTAAGGGTTTTGTTGAAGATTTTTGCCCCTAGGTTCATGAGTGATATTGGTCTGTAATCTTCCTTTTTTTTGTGGGATATTTCCCTGGCTTTGATATCAAGGTTACACTGGCTTCATAGCATGAATTTGGGCGTATTCCATCCCTTTCTATGCTGTGAAATCGTCTCAGTAGTTTGGGAGTTAACTCTTCTCTAAAAGTTTGGTAGAATTCTCTGTTGAAGCCATCTGGGTCAGAAACCTTTTTGGTTGGTAGTTCTGGGATGAACTTTTCAATCTATTCCTTTGTGAATGGTTTATGAAGTTCTACTTCTCCTTGTGATAATTTTGATAGATGATATGAATCTAGGAATTTTTCCATTTCCTCTAGGTTTTCAAATGTGTTAAGGTTACAATCTTTCATAGTATTCTGTTATGATACTTTTGATTTTAGTTGTGTCTGTTGTGACATTTCCTATCTAATTTCTTATTTGTGTTATTTGGTTCCTTTCCTGTTTTTCTTTTGTAAGTTTAGCCAATGATTTGATGATTTTGTGGATCTTTTCAAAAAACCAGCTTTTAGTTTTGTCATTTTTTTTCAGTTGTTCTACTTTCTAATTCATTTAATTCTGCTCTAATCTTTATCATCTTTTTTCTTCTGACACCTGAGGGATTCTCCTGTTGCCGTCTTTCTACTTGTTCAAGCTGTAGGGTTAATCCTTTGGTTTGGGTCCTTTCTTCCTTCTGATGTGTGCATTAATAGAGATAAATTGACCTCTGGGCACTGCTTTGGCTGTATCCCATAGGCTCTGGTAGGATGTCCTTTCATTTTCATTTGATTCCATAAGTTTCTTTATTTCACCCTTGATTTCCTCTATAACCCATGGCTTTTTGAGCAAGATGTTGTTCACTTTCCATGAGTTCCAATTTTATCTATTTTTTCTGCTATTGATCTCAATTTTTATGGCTTTGTGGTCCAAGAAGATGCTTTGCAGTAATCCAATGGTTTAGATTTTGTTGAAATTTGCTTTATGTCCCAACATATGGTCTATTCTGGAAAATGTTCCACGTGCATTGTAGAACAATGTGTACTTATCTTCTGTATTTTTACTGGGCTTTTTTCTGGATGATCTGTCCACTACTGAAAGTAGGGTGTTGAAGTCTCCAACCATTATTGTGGAGTGATCTATCTCATTTTTCAATGTAGTCAGTTTTTGTTTGATGTATTTATACCCTCTGATATCAGGTGCATAAATATCAAATATTGTTAAGTCTTGCTTGCATATTAAACCTTTCAGCAATAAATAGTGAACATCCTTGTTCATGATGGTGGATTTTACATTAAAATCTATTTTATCTGAGATCAGTATTACTATGTCTGCTCTTCTTTATATATTGTTGGCTTGGTATATATTATTCCATCTTTTAATTTTCAATTTGTTCGTATCTTTAAGTCTAAAGTGTTTTTCTTGTAGGCAACATATAAATAGGTCATGTCTTTTGATCCAGGATATCACTCATTGTCTCTTCATTAGAGCATTCAGTCTGTTTACATTCAGTGTAATTATTGATAAGAGTATGTTTAATGCTGTTATTTTGATGTATTTATTTCTTTTTTGTTGGTGTTTTCTGTGTTGTTCTCAATATTCTGTTCTGGATCATTCTTCTTTACAGGTTGACTTTTCATCTTTTTCAGTGTTGGTTTTGTGGTTGTTGAGATCCCTGTATTATGTTTCATGTTTTGGTATGTTGCATTGTTATTGTGCTTTATGGCTAACCCATGATCCCCCTTACTATTCTAAGTTTAAACACAATTTTAACATCTACATATCTTTTTAACTTCCTCTCCATCTGAAAGAACCGTAACAACTCTTTTTAGTGTGATGGTGTCATAGTTTTCATGATATGATTGATCTCTGGCTCTCTTAATATTGTAGCTTTGATTGAGTTTTGTGACTTTCCTAACTGAGTAGGTTTCTGTATGCTGCTTCCTGCATTGCCTCCTTAAATATACACCTAATGGTTTTGTTTTTCTAAGCCAAGAGCTTCTTTCAGTATTTCTTCTAGTTTTTATTTCTTTTTTACAGTGTTGGTAAGCTTCTGTTTATCTGCAAATGTCTTAATTTCATCTTCATATTTGAGAGACAGTTTTGCAGGATATATAATTCTTGGTTGGAAGTTTTTCTCCTTCAAGGCTTTGAGTGTCATCCCACTGCCTCCTTGACAACATCATTTCTGCTGAGAAGTCAGATGAATGGCTACAGGGTTTCCCTCTGAAGGTTAGTTTTGCTTTGAACCTCACTGCTTTTAAAAGACTCTGTTTATGTTTCGTTTTATTAAGCCTGATTACAATATATCTTAGTGTCTTTCTTTTGGGGTCTGGTTTTTGTGGCATTTGATACACATTTTAGGTATCTATGCTCTCTTCTTTCATAATTTTAGGGAAGTTTTCTGTCAGTAACTCTACAACAATTCTCTCTGTGTTTTGAGCTACCCCCTGGAACTCCAGTTACTCATAGATTATTTCTCTTAATAGAATCCCACATGTTTCTTAATGCTTCTTCATTTTTCATATTTCTTTTCTCTGATTTCTCCTAATAATTGCTGGTGTCAGTTGCTTTATCTTCAAGGTCACTATGTCTGACTTCTATCTCCTCAATTCTGCCTTTTTGGCTTTGGATTGAATTGTGTAATTCTGTAATTTTGTTATTGATCTGTTAGGTCTCAGATCATTGATATTCCATCAGTTCAAATAGCTTGCTTAATTTTTTCATTTTGCTCTGCTGCATTTTGTTTAATCTCTAGGAGGGCTCTATGTAGAATTCTTTTGTACCTGACCTCTGATAGTTTCAGAAAAGCTTCTTCATCTGGGAAGGTTTTGATTTTTTATTTTGAGAGTTTTCTGGAGCCGTGGTAGATTGTTTCTTTAAATGGTTAGCAATGGTTTGTTGCCTTTGGGTCATCTAGTGGGTATTTGGTTTCTCTGGTGTTACCTCACTAGGAGCTGAGGCATAGTTCTGAGATGGGAGATGTTTACCAGCTGCCTCTGTGTACTATAGCAACTGGCCCCAGTGGACTCTCTGTGGTGGCAGGCCCCACTTCCTGGCTGGCAAAGCCAGCACCCTACTTATGGAGTTGCTGGGGGGCCAGCAAACAACCCTATGATGCAGGTCAGTAAAGGCTGGAAGAGATGCAGCCACGCCACTCAGCAGTTATTTCTCCAGGCAATCTTATTTTTAAAAATTTAGGAGCTATCCAACAACTGCCAGAATCAGTCAGGTTATCAGGTGTGGCACTCCCTGCCTTTCCACTGACAACAGAAGCACCTCTTCAGCCATCCCCATATGCTATGACATAGTTCAAAGTAGGGAAGAGTTACAGCCTTGCTGCCATCCTCAGCAGGGCCCTACCCATAACTTAACACTGTGCTAATCACGGCCTTTCTTTAGGAAAAGTCATTTCTGAAGTGGCACTGCTTCTCATCTTGGGAATTAGCCCTTGCTGAGGCCTCCAGTTGGGTGACCCTCCCTCCCAGCTGACCAAGATGGCATCCCAGCTGAGCTGCTCTTCTTACCACGAAACCACAGAATCTATAGCGGAGCTCAGAAAAGGTGGGGGGATGTGAAAAGGTGAGAGTTAGACTCTCAAAATGTGGCTACTCCATACACTGTTTCTCTGCCACGCTATGTGCTGTTTACTTTAGCACTGCAGCTCACTGTATTTGCCCACTCATACCATCCCTTGCCTCCTGGACAACAGCAGCAAAAAAAGAAAAAAGCATCAGTATTTGCAGTCTTCCCAAGTGGTAAATCAGCAGGAGTGGGGCTCAATATGCTCTGCCTCACCAGAGAAAGGTAGTTTCTCATTTAGTGGAGTGTAGTCCAATCTGACAACCCTATGCCGTGTCCTATGGCTTCCAGAGTGTCCAGAGTGTTCCATTCAATTATCAGTTCAGGCCTTAGTTTTCTGAGGGAATTGAGGAGATGTGTGTCTAGTCCACCATCTTGGCCCATTTCAGCTGTTTTTAAGTTTATGATTCAATGGCATATTATAGTCACAATGTTGTACAATCATCACTATTATTTTCAGAACTTTTTTCTCACCCCGAACTCCCCATGACCCCCTTTTCTAGCTCCTGGTAACTCCTAATCAACTTACTATCTCTATGAACTTACCTATTCTACATATGTCATGTAAGTGGACTCACACAAAATTCTGTTGCTCATGTCACTTAACACAATGTTTTCAACGTTCACCCATGTTGAAGCATGTATCAGAACTTTATTTTTCTTTATGACTGTATAATAATCCACATTATGTTTATATATAAATATAAATATCACATTATGTTTATCTATTGATGGATACTTGATTGTATTCAAAAGGTAGTTGTTTCCACTTTTTTCACAACTGTGAATAATACTGCTCTGAACCTTTGATGGGCAAGTTTCTTTTTGAGTTTTTGCTTTCAATTGTTCTGGCTGTATACCTAGAAGTGGTTTTGCTGTATCATGTGACAATTATTTATTTAGGAACCTGGATCTGGGTTTTAGAGTTTCACCTGGCTTCAGTCTCTGCTCACTAGCATGCTATTCACCCATGCTTTTATCCTACAAGTGTTTTTTGACCCTTTCTTCATGTCACAAAACATGTTAATCTCTGGGGATAGTGTAGTGGGAAACAAAGTGGAAAATTCTTAATTTTAGCTCTCCTGATTTATAATAGAAAGTAACATAGTTATAAGTACACTTAAATAGTTATGTATTTTGCTGCAGACTTGCATTGGAAAGAGGCATGTAGCTTTTAAAAGCAGGCAGTCTGTATCAAACACAGGTTGTAAAAGAGCTGGTTGCTAAAGGGATTCAATTCAAATTTGAGTACACATAATGTAGTCAAAATATTGATAAGAACGAAAGAAGGAAGCAGTGAAATAGTAAATAGGCCAGCATCTCTTCATTTCATTAACTCTTTGATCTGCTCCCAGCTCCCCACCCATCCCCCAAACAATAGTATTAGGTCATTTTGTAACACTCTTCTCTCCCAATTGGGATTCTGCCCCATGGATAGAGAAGAAGTATGTTACAAATAGAGGACTTAAAAGAGGCTGGCATTTCCCCCCTTGAAATTTCTTTCTAGCACTGGGCCAGGAAGAACTTGGTAGTCAGGTCGTGTGAGATATCTGATCACTGCTGACTGAGGAAGAAAACTCTGGAGAAGTCAAAGACTCTCCCAGTAGAGGCTTAATTTGCTGTTGGCAGAATAAAGACTCCAGGGGAGTCACAGAAGTAGTGGAGCCATCAATATGCCCTAGGAAGAAGTTCTGATTCCAAGTTTCACAACTAAGACTTACTTGAAAGAAATGTACTCAAAATCAGTGATAAAACCAAGACAGTATGCTTGATAACAGTGAGTAATTTGTTAGAAAGATACCCAAAGTTTTCTGATGGGTTTGGTTTTATTTTCTTTAAACTTTATGTTTTTGGACTATCTACATCTCTCTTAGGCATTCATTTATTTAAATTAAGAATAATATTTTATAAAACTAAGGAGCCATATCTGCTGGGCACCCACCTGTCTAGACCACATGTATCTCTGATATGACTTGAAAGCCACCAGTAAACTAGTCACTGTCAAACTGATCTCTGACTTCTGGTGACTGTATTTATATCTAAGTTTAATTATGTTACTTGGGTTTTAGGTGGCTGAGTTTACAGAAGTAGCTAATCTTTCTCCTGAGGCACCTTTCGGTGGACTTGAACCTCCAACCTTTTGGTTAGCAACTGAGCACATTAACCATTTGCAGCACTCAGGGACTCCAGTTTGGAGGTATCATGTCCTAAGAGGTGGTAAGGACCCAGAAGGAAATAAAGAATCTCTATGTGCTGAAGTGGTGGGCCTAAATATAAAAATGACGGCAACCTCATAGATGTTGCAGAAAACAACGCAAAAAAAAGGTCTAAAAAGAAATTCTGAAGCAAATGTGGACTTGGAAGATGCTCAAATGAAGCATATGTACCAGATGAATGGTTTCATTTATTATAAGGAAACAGGGATCTGTGATCCTTTGCTGTCAGCTCATCAGTTGACATTTCCAGACACTGGCTATACATCACTAATAATTTTTTCCTTCAATTATTCAATGCAATTCTAAATGCAAAGATGTAATAGAACACATACTATCCATCAATAAAATATGTATTCACTTCCTACTATGTGCTACATTCTGAGAGAGATAAAAGATATGTCATTCACATAACTAATGCTGAAAACTAACATAAATGAAAAACTTAACAGGATGACTGTTTCTTCTTCTCCCCTCACTGGGGATAATTATTCTTTTTACTTTTTTACCTGATTGAAGTCAAACTCTTTCCTTCCACCTTTAGCCAGTGCAATATAACAGAAAGAGATGTTTCACTTCCAGGAAGAAGTTTTTTTTTTTAATTATATAGACATACAATTTTAAAAATTATATATAAAATTGTGTTCTAGTTGAAAGTTTACAGAACATATTGGTTTTCCATTCAAAAATTTACACACAAAGTATTTTATTATTATTGGTCACAATCCTTTCAGTGTTTCATCACTGCCTTCCACCCTGAGTTCTTCATGTCCACTCTTCTAGTTTTCCAGTCCTTGCTTGCCTTCTCATCTTGACTTTTAGGCAGGTGTTGCTCATTTGGTCTTGTACACTCAATTGAACTAAGAAGTATGTTCCTTATCAATTGGTCCCAACTCACCTGGAACAGATGACAACGGAGAACATCAAAGACACAAGGAAAAATAAGCCCAGGAGACATAAATACCCATATGATTGGGAGACTATATCAGCGTGAGACCAGAAGAACCAGATGGCACCCAGCCACCACCAAAGACAGCCTTGTTAAGAGGACAATGCAGAGTCTCTGACATAATATGAGAAAAAGAAATGTGCAGATTGAGAACTCTATTTAAAGACCAGAATTGATTGTCCAACAGCCTGAAGGGTCCCCTGAGAGCATGGCCCTTTGCTGTTAGCCCAGGCCTGAAATCAGTACTGAAGGCAACACTTCAGACAAAGAATGGACTGGACTTGGGGACACAGAGTGATGCATGTAGTTTGTGTACTTTATGGTTTTATATATATATGAGGCTGTCTTACTGGTTTCTTTCTAAAGGGAGGAGGAAATATTGGAGAGGAGGAGACAAGTAATGGTTAAATGAATACTGGAAGCGAGTGAAAAGCAGAGTGTGTTGCCACAGGGTGAGGAGGGCAGATAGAGTTGCAGAGAGGCAAGTGCGCAAAATTGACTTGGATTATAAACATCCACTTAATCACAATGAAAAAAATTAAAAAAAAAAGAAGAAGTACATTCCTCAAGCATATTATCGTTTTACAAGCCCATCTAATCTTTGGCTAAAAGGTTAACTTTGGGAGTGAATTCAGTTCCTAATTAGCAGGGTATCCAGGGACCATAGTCTTAGGGGTTTATTCAGCCTCTCTAAAACCAGTAAATCGGGTCTTTCTTTGTGAATTTCAATTTTGCATCATTTCTTAACTGCTGTTTCCATGGGCATTGATTGTGGACTCAAGGAAAATGAAGCCTTGACAACTTAAAACTTCTCTCTGTTTATCATGGTGTTGCTTTTTGGTTCATATATGAGAATCTTGGTTTTCTCCATGTTGAGGTATAATCCATACTGAAGGATATTGTCCTTGATCTTCATCAGTGTTTCATGTCCTTTTCACTTTCAGCAAGCAAGATTGTGTCATTCGCATATAGCAGATTGTTAATGAGTCTTCCTCCAATCCTGATGCCCCACTCTTCATATAGTTCAACTTCTGTCATTATTTGTTTAGCACACAGACTACATAACTATAGTGAAAGGACACAGCCCTGATGCATAACTTTTCTGATTTTAAATTACACTTTGTCCCCTTGTTCTGTTCAAATGACTGCTTTTTGGTCTATGTATAGGTTCCACATGAGCACAATTGTTTTGGAATTCCCATTCTTCACAATGGTATGAATAATTTATTATGATCCACATAACCGAATGCCTTCACATAGCCAACAGGAAAATTGGAAATCATCAAAAAAGGAAATGGAACTTATAAACATTGATATCCTAGACATTAGAGAGCTGAAATAGACCAGTATTGGCCATTTTGAATCAAACAACCATATGTTCTACTATGCCAGGAACGAAAACCTGAAGAGGAATGGTGTTGTGCTCATGGTCAAAAAGAACATTTCAGATCTTTCCTGAAGTACAGTGCTGTCAGTGATAGGATAATATTCATACACCTACAAGGAAGACCAGTTAACATGACTATTACTTAAATTTATGAACCAATCACTAAGGCCAAAGGTGAAGAAATTGAAGATTCTTTTTTACCAGCTTCTGCAGTCTGAAAGTGATTGAACATGTAATCAGAACACATTGAATCACTGGTGATTTGAATGCATAAGTTAGAAACAAAGAAGGATCAGTAGTTGGAGAATACAGCCTTGGTGACAGAAATAATGCTAGAGACCGCATGGTAGAATTTTGCAAGACTAATGAGTTCTTCACTGCAAACACCTTTTTTAACCAACACAATGATTGTGCACATGGACCCCACCAGATGGAATACACAGGGACCAAATTGACTAAATCTGCGGACAAGCTCCATATCAACAGTCAGGACAAGACCAGTTGCTAACTGTGGCACAAATCATCAACTGCTCAGATACAAATTCAAACTGAAACTGAAGAAAACTAGAACAAGTCCATAAGAGTCAAAGTGTGACCTTGAGTATATCCCACCTGAGTTTAGAGACCATCTTAACAGCTGATATGATGTGTTGACCACTAATGACTGAAGACCAGATGAACTGTGGAATGACATCAAAGACAGCCATGAAGAAAGCAAGAGGTCATTTTAAAGACAGGAAGGAAAGAAAAGACCAAATTGGATGATAGAAGACTCTGAAACTTGCTGTCAAATGCCAAGCATCTAAAACAAAAGGAAGGAATGATGAAGAAAAAGAACTACACAGAAGATTTCAAAGAGCAGCTCAAGCACACAAAATAAAGTATTATAATGGCATGTACAAAAAGGTGGAAATAAAAAGCCAGAAGGGAAGAACACATTCTGCATTTCTTAAGCTGAAAGAATTAAAGAAAAAATTCAAGCCTCAAGTTCCAGTAGTGAAGGATTCTATTGGGAAAATATTAGATAACTCAGGGACCATGAAAACAAGATGGAAAGAATGCACAGTCATGATACCAGAAAGAACTGGTTGATATTCACCATTTGAAAGAGTAACATATGATCAGGAACCCAAGGAGGAAGAAGCTGAGCTGCATTGAAGGCACTGACAAAAATCAAGTCTCCAGGAATTGATGGAGTATCAATGGAGATATTTCAACAAACAGATGCAGCACTGGAAGTGTTCACTCATCTGTGCCAAGAAATTTGGAGGACAGCTGCCTGGCCAACTGACTGAAAGAGATCCATATTTATGCCCATTCTGAAGAAAGGTATCCAACAAAATGAGGAAATTACCAAACAATATCATTAATATCACATGCAAGTAAAACTTTGTTCAAGATCATTCAAAAGTAACTACAACAGTATATTGAGAAGGAACTGCCAGAAATTCAAGCTGGATTCAGATGAGGATGTGGGACCAGGGACATCATTGTTGATGTCAGATGGGTCTTGGCTGAAAGCAGAGAATACCAGAAAGATATTTACCTGTGTTTCATTGACTATGCAAAGGCATTCAACTGTGTGGATCATGACAAATTGTGGCTAACATGGGAATTCCAGAACACTTAATTGTGCTCTTAGGGAATCTATACATGGATCAAGAGGCAGTAGTGCAAACAGAACAAGGTGACACTGCATGTTTTAAAGTCAGGAAAGGTGTGTGTCAATCTGCATGCTAAACAAATAATCTGAGAAGCTGGATTATATGAAAAAGAATAAGGCATCAGGATTGAAGGATGACTCATTAACAACCTACATTATGCAGACGACACCACTTTACTTGCTGGAAGTGAAGAAGATTTGAGATACTTAGTGATGAAGATCAATGACCACAGCCTTCAGTATGGATTGCACCTCACCATCAAGAAAACAAAAATCCTCACGATTAGACCAGTAAGCAACACTGCTGTAAATGGAGAAAGGATTGAGATTGTCAAGGATTTCATTTTACTTAGGTCTACAGCCAATGCCTGTTATCGATTGGATTGTGTCCCCCAAAAATATGTACAGCCATGTGGCTGGGCCATAATTCCCAATATTTTGTGATTGTCCTCCATTTTCTGATTTTCCTATGCTGTATGTTAAAGTATTAGGGTGGGACTGTAAATCCCTTCACAGGATCACTTCCCTGCTCCACTGTAAAGGGAGTTTCCCTGGAGTGTGGCTTGCCTCACCCTTTATCCTTTCATCCTACAAGAATTAAAAAGAAAGAAAAACAAACAGAATTGGAAACCTAACACCATCAAGAAAGCAGCACCAGCAGAAGAGCGTGTCCTTTAGACCTGAAGTTCCTGTGACAAGAACAAAGACTGATGCAATATCAGAATTTCCTCCAGAGCCTACAAAGGGAAAAGCTTTCCCCTGGAGTGGACACACTGAATTTGGACTCGTAACCTACTGGACTGTGTTAAGAATAAATTTTCCTTTGTTAAAGACTAAAACAATGCCCTTGGAAACAGCAGTCAAAAAATCAGAAGACGCGCTGCATTGGGAAAACCTGCTGCCAAGGACCTCTTTGAAGTATTGTAAAGATGTCACCTTGAAGACTAAAGTGCCCCTGACCCAATACATGGTATTTTCAATCCCATCATATACATGCAAAAGCTGGGCAATGAATAAGGAAGAGAGAAAATGAATCGACACCTTTGAATAGTGGTGTTAGAGAAGAATATTAAATATACCATGGACTAGCAAAAGAACACGCAGATCTGTTCTAGAAGTACCACCAGAGTGCTCCTTGGAAGTAAAGATGGCAAGACTGCACCTTACATACTTTGGACATGTTGTCAGGAGGGATCAGTCCCTGGAGATGGATATCATACTTGGTAGAGCAAAGCATCAGCAAAAAAGAAGACCCTCAACAAGATGGATTGACACAGTGACCACAACGATGGTCTTAAGCATAAAAACAATTGTGGACATGGTGCGAGACTGGATCATGTTTTGTTCTGTTATGCATAGGGTCACTATGAGTTGGAATCGACTTGACAACAACAGCAACAACAGTAGCCAATAAAACACTGTTCTCTGTTTTCAGCCAAAATCCATCTGTCATCAGCAATGATATCACTCATTCCATGTCCTCTTACGAATCTGGCTTGAATTTCTGGAGTTCCGTGTCAACAGGTTGCTAGTTCCACTTTTGAACAATCTTCAGCAAAATTTTACTTATCAAACAATGATACTGTTTGATAATTTTCCTGTTCTATTATATCATTTTTATTTGAAATGAGCACATACATGGATCTCTTCCAGTCAGTTGAGCATATAGCTGTCTTCCAAATTTCTTGGCATAGATGAGTGAATACTTCCAGTGCTGCAACCACTTGTTGAAATATCTCTATATTCCATCAATTCCTGGAGCCCTATTTTTTGCCAAGGCCTCCAATGCAACTTGTGCTTCTTCCTTCAGTAACATTGGTTCTTGATCATATACTGCCTTCTGAAATGGTTGAACGTCAAATTCTTTTCAGTACAGTGAGTCCCTGTACTTCTGCCTGCATCATTTAATATTTTTCCTATAGAATCCTTCAGTGTTGCATCTTGAGGTTCAAATTTTGTCTTGAGAAATGCCAAGTGTGTTCTCGCCTTTGGGTTTTCTAACTCTAGATCTTTGCATATTTCAGGGTAATACTTTGTCTCCTCAAGATGGCTTTTAAAATCTTTTGTTCAGCTCTTTAGCTTCAGTGTTTCTTCAATTCACTTTATCTACTCTACATTGAAGAGCAAGTTTCAGAGTCTCTTCTGACATCCATTTTGCTCCTTTTTCTTCTTTCTCACCTTTTTAATGACCTCTTGCAAAAATCTGGTGATATAATAGTTAAGAATTTGGCTGTTGACCAAATGGTTGGCAGTTTGAATCCATAGGGCACTCCTTGGAAAACCTATGGGGCAGTTCTACTTCATCCTAAAGGGTCATTATGAATCAGAACCCACTCAATAGTGGTAGGTTTGGTTTGGTTTCTTCATGTATGATGTCCCAGATATCATGGCACAACTTGTTTAGTCTTTAATCTTCAGTACATCAAATCTATTTTTGAAATGGCCTCTAAATTTGGGTGGGATATGCTCAAACATATTTTGGCTCTTGTGGATTTGTTTTAATTTTCTTCAGCTTTGATTTGAATTTGCATATGAGCAATTGATGGTTCATTACACAGTTGGCCCCTAGACTTGTTCTAAATAATGATACTGAGCTTTATCATAATTCCTTTCCACAGATATCATCAATTTAATAATTCCTGTGTATTCCATCTGGCAAGAATTGTGTGTATCATAATTTATCTATTCATTTGTTACGGACTCACTGTTTCTACCTTTTTGCTGTTGTGAATAATGCTGCAATGAACATGGGTGTGCAGATGTCTATTCATGTGACAGTGAATGTTTCTCTAAGATACACTATTAGGAGTGGGATTATAAGATCTTATATGGTATTTTTATTTCTAGCTTTTTAAGGCAGTGCTACATCATTTTTAGGAAACTGTGGTGTCACAGTGGTTAAATACTACTGTCATGGATTGAATTGTGTCCACCCAAAAATATGTGTAGCCATGTGGCTGGGCCATGACTCCCAATATCTTGTGACTGTCCTCCATTTTGTGGTTTTCCTATGCTGTATGTTAAAGCATTAGGGTGGGACTGCAAATCCCTTCATAGGATCAATATAAAAACAAACATATCATAATGGTAGCAGTGAACACATACCTATCAATAATTACATTGAATGTGAATGGACTGAATGCTCCAGTAAAGAGACACCGAGTGTCGTCTTGGATAAGAAGACATGACCCATCCATATGTTGTCTACAAGAAACTCACTTGAGACCTAAAGACAGGAACAAACTGAAAATTAAAGGATGGAAGAATATATATCAAGCTAACAATGAACAAAGAAGAGCAGGTGTGGCAATTCTAATCTCAGACAAAATCAATTTTAATGTCAAATCCACCATCATGGACAAAGATGGACACTATTTATTGCTGAAAGGTTCAGTACATAAGCAAGACATAACTATATTAAATACTTATGCACCTAATGTCACAGCATCTAAATATGTCAACGAAACACTGACTATGCTCAAAAGAGAGTTAGATGACTCCACAATAATAGTGGGAGACTTTAAAACTCCACTCTCATTACTAGACAGATCATCTAGAAAAAAGCTCAGTAAAGATACACAAGACCTCATTGACACAATTAACCAACTAAACCTCATTGATATATACAGAACTTTCCACCCATCAGCAGACAACTACACCTTCTTCTCCAGTGCACATGGAACATTCTTCAGAATTGACCATGATAGGCCATAATGCAATTCTCAACAAAATCCATACCATTGAATTATTGCAAAGTATCTTCTCAGATCATAGAGCCATAAAAGTTGAAATCAGTAGCAGAAAAAACACAGATAGAAAGTGAAACTCTTGGAAACTGAACAACATCTTGTTCAAGAAAACATGGGTTATAGAGGAAATTAAGGATGAATTAAAGAAATTCATGGATTCTAATGGGAACGAAAACACTTCATACCAAAATCTGAGGGATACAGCCAAAGCAGTGCTCAGAGGTCTGTTTATCTCCATAAATGCACATATCTGGAAGGAAGAAAGAAACCAAATCAACGAACTAACTCTACAGCTTGAACAAGTAGAAAGAGAACAACAGAGGAACCCCTCGGGCACTGGAAGAAATGAGATCATAAAGATTAGAGCAGAGCTAAATGAATTAGAGAATAGAAAAACAATGGAAAAAATTGAAAAGACCAAAAGCTGGTTTTTTGAAAAGATCAACAAAATTGGCAAACCACTGGCTAAACTTAATAAAGAAAAGCAGGAAAGGAAACAAATAACCCAAATTAGAAATGAGAGGGAAATTGTCACCACAGATGCAACAGAAATCAAAAATATCATAACAGAATACTATGAAAGACTGTACTCTAACAAATTTGAAAACCTAGGGGAAATGGACCAATTCCTTGACTCATACTACCTACCCAAATTATCACAATGTGAAGCAGAACAACTTAATAAACACATCACAAAGGAAGAAATTGAAAAGGTCATCAAAACACTGCCAACCAAAAAAAGTCCGGGCCCAGATGGCTTCACGGCAGAATTCTACCAAGCATTTAGAGAAGAGTTATCCCCAATACTACTAAGACTATTTCACAGTATAGAGAGGGATGGAGTACTCCCAAACTCATTCTATGAAGCCAGCATAACCCTGATACCTAAGCCAGGGAAAGATCTAACAAAGACAGAGAACTACAGACCGATATCACTCATGAACCTAGATGCAAAAATCTTCAATAAAATTCTTGCCAACAGAATACAACAACATATCAAGAAAATAAGCCATCATGACCAAGTGGGATTCATACCAGGGATGCAAGGCTGGTTCAACATCAGGAAAACAATTAATGTGATTAACCACATAAATAACACAAAAGACAAGGATCACCTGATTTTGTCCATTGATGCAGAAAAGGCATTTGATAAAGTCCAACACCCATTCATGCTAAAAACTCTTAGCAAAATGGGCATAGATGTCAAATTCCTCAACACAATAAGGGCCATTTATACAAAGCCAATTGCCCACATCATCCTGAATGGAGAGAGACTGAAAGACTCTCCCTTGATCAGGAACTAGACAAGAATGCCCACTGTCACCTCTCCTATTCAACATTGTGCTAGAAGTTCTAGCCAGAGCAATTAGACAAGACGAAGAAATAAAGGGCATCTGCATCGGCAAAGAGGAAGTTAAAATCTCCCTGTTTGCAGATGATATGATTTTATATGCAGAGAACCTCAAGGAATCTATAAGTAAGCTACTCAGACTTATAGAAGAGTTCAGCAAAGTCTCAGGATACAAGATAAACATAAGTAAATCAGTAGGATTCCTTTATACCAACAATGAGACTATTAAGGAGGAAATTATCAAATCAATACCATTTACGATAGCCCCTAAGAAGATAAAGTACCGAGGAATTAATCTAACCAGAGAAACAACAGACCTTTACAAAGAGAACTACAAGCCCTTACTACAAGAAACTAAGAAAGACTTAGATAAATGGAAAAACTTACCCTGCTCATGGATAGGAAGACTTAACGTTGTGAAAATGTCTATTTTACCCAAAGCAATTTATTTATATAACGCAATCCCAATACAAGTTCCAGCATCATTTTTTAATGAGATGGAGAAACAAATCACCAATTTTGTTTGGAAAGGGAAGAAGCCCCGGATAAGTAAGGTACTACTAAACAAGAAGAACACACTGGGAGGCTTCTCATTACCTGACCTTAGAACATACTACACTGCCACAGTGGTCAAAACAGCCTGGTACTGGTACAAGAACAGACAGATCGATCAATGGAACAGAACTGAGACCCCAGAGATGACACCATCTGCCTATGAACAGTTGATATTCGAAAAAGGCCCTAAGACATTAAACTGGGGTAAAAACAGTATCTTCAACAAATGGTGCTGGCAAAATTGGTTATCCATCTGCAATAAACTGAATCAAGATCCATATCTTACACCTGATAGAAAAACCAACTCCAACTGGATAAAAGATATAAACATCAAACCTAAAATGATAAAGCTCATCCAAGAAAAGGTAGGAACAACAATGGAAGTTTTAATACACAATGAGGACAGACTCCAAAATCTGTCAAAGAAACCTCAATCAACAGAAGAGAAAATAGATAAATGGGAACTATTAAGAATCACTTTTGCTCATCCAAAGACTTTATTAATAGAATTAAAAGAACACCCACAGAGTGGGAAAAAATATTTGGCAACTCTATGTCAGATCGACGCCTGATCTCTATAATCTATAAGATACTACAAAATATCAATAAGAAGAAGATAAACCATCCAATTAAGCAATGGGCAAAGGAGATGGACAGACACTTTGCTGAAGAGGAGATCCAGGCAGCCAAAAAACACCTGTGGACATGTTCACGATCTTTAGTTATTAAAGAAATTCAAATCAAGACAACAATGAGATACCATCTCACCCCAACAAGATTCGCCATAATCCAGAAAACACAAAACAACAAATGCTGGAGAGGCTGTGGAGAAAGTGGAACCCTCCTACACTGTTGGTGGGGTTGCAAAATGGTCCAGCCTCTTTGAAAGGCAACCTGGCGCTTCCTTAAAAAAATGGATATCAATATACCATTTGACCCAGTAATTCCACTACTTGGAATATATCCTACAGAATCAAGGCCTTTCACACCAACGGACACATGTACCAGAACGTTTACTGCAGCACAGTCCACGATAGCAAAAAGGTGGAATCAACCCAGATGCCCAACAATAGAAGAATGGATAGGTAAACCATGGTACATATACTCAATGGAGCACTACGCAATGATAAAGAATAACGATGATTCCAGGTAACATCTCCTAACCTGGCTTCAACTGGAAGACATTATGTTGAGTGAAAGTAGTCAGCGACAAAGGGACAAATACTGTATGAGACCTCTACGATAAGATCTCAAAAACAGACTTGTGTATAGAAGAAAAGACTCTTTGGCAGCTGCAAGGGAGGGGAGGGAGGGAGGGGGGAAGGATTTAGTTTAGACAGTTACTAGAAATCTAGTTG
Organism: Heterohyrax brucei; assembly: GCA_028571685.1. Lineage (NCBI taxonomy): Eukaryota > Metazoa > Chordata > Mammalia > Hyracoidea > Procaviidae > Heterohyrax > Heterohyrax brucei. The sequence continues at coordinate 35,586,447 of CM053145.1, forward strand.
GGAGAAAGCGGTGATAGCACACATTAGAAACAAGAACAACATCAAGTGGACTTCAGCATAACTTGAGTACTCCTTCCATTTTAACTCAATACTGCAAGGATAGAGTAGCTGGGGCAGGGGGCAGGGGACCATGCTCTTAGGCGAATTCCAGGCCAATTGGCACAACTAGAGTTTTGCTAAGAGAGCTCTCTGCACCCCACATTGGTGAGTGCCGTCTGGGGTCTTAAAAGCTGCTGAGCTGCCATCCGAGGACGCAGCAAATGGTCCCAACTCAGCAGGAACGGATGCTCACTGAGGACCAAAATGACATGCGGTAAAGACAACCGAGAAGACAGAGAGACCCACAAGAGTGGGTGCCTACATCGACTTGGGATCAGAAGAACCGGATGGTGCCCGGCCATCACCAGTGATAGCCACGATGGAGCTCACAGAGAGGAGTCTCACTGGCAACACAAGAATAAAAAGAGGTGCATCATGAGATCTCCACTAAAAGACTTCAATTGATGGTCCAGCGGTTTGGGGGTTCCTCAGAGAGCATGACCCCTGGCCCTGATGCTGCCCTTTCCCATAAATTATAACAAAGGTCCACTCTTTGGACAGGAATGGATTGGACTTGGCAATGCAGAGTGACCATATATTGGAAGCACTTTATGGTTGTATACATCTATAGAATATCATCTTGCTGACCTCTGGTTGGAGGAAGGGGAGTGGACAGAGAGGAGGGGAAAGGAAGCTGTTGGGAGGATGAGATATGTATGGAGCAGAAAGGAATAGTGTGCAGTCACTGGACAGGGAGAGCAGTGGAAGCTGCATATAGGTGGGCATGTAAATTTATACATGAATGTACATTTTCACTCAGTTATGGTAAATAAAAATAAAAAAAAAGAATGCTGCTGGTATTTGAATCAGGATTTCATTATATCTGTAATGGCTTTAGGTAGAAATGGCATTTTCACAATGAGTATTCATCCATGAGGGTGTTATGTTTTTCCGTTTATGTAGGTCTCTTTTGGTTTCTTGCAATCGTGTTTTATAGTTATTTTTGTATAGATCTTTTATATCTCTGCTTAGATTTATTTTTAAATATTTGTTTCTTTTTAGGGACTGTTATAAATGGTATTATTTTTCTGATTTTCTTTTCAAAGTTCTTTTTGTTGGTGTACAGGAATTCAACTTATTTTTGTATGTTCATTGTTTTAGTTATCTAGTGCTACTTTAAGGAAAATACCACAAGTGGATGGCTTTCAAAAGAAAAATTTTACTTTGTTACAGTCCAGTAAGATACAAGTGCAAATTCAATATATGAAATTATCACAGTCAGGTTAAGAGTCCAAGTTCAATAAGAGAGCATCCTGGCACAGAAAGCTCAGGTCCAAGGGGCATGTTCTGCTCTCAGTGCTGTTTTCTTGGTAGTAGGATATTCTCAAATCTCAGCTGGCCTCCTCTTTTTTATGTCTGAGAGACTGCCCCAAGCTACAGTATAATTCCACTCTGTATGGCCTTCTTGACCAACTCAACTGCAGCTGTCCACCCTCATTAACATCATAGAGGCAGGAATTCCAACATGGAGGAACATCACACAGTAACAGGAACCAGAGCTTAGCCAAATTGCTGCACAGATGAAGGGGGGAACAATTCAATTCATTCCATTACCCTGCTTAATCTATTCATCTCAGATATTTTCTTTTGGAATTTTTGGGGTACTCTATGTACAAGATTGTATCCTCTGCAAGGAGGGACAGTTTTACATCTCAGCAAGAAGTTTTAAGAGCCAGTTCTTTTCTTCTTTACAAGTAAAATTTTTTCACTGTGGTAAAAACATATATAACAAAACATTTGCTTATTTAGTAATCTTAAGGAACTAGTTCTTGCTTTAGTATAGTCTCTTTTCCCTCTGGGTTGATGACTGCTGATGTTCTAGCAACAGCTCCTTTATTCCCCTGGTCCTAGAGTACTATGTAGTGAATTCTTACCTATGTTATGAGAGAAAACCCTTGTAGCATAGTGATAAAGAGCTAAGGTGGCTAACAAAAAAGTCAGGAGTTGAAATCCACCAAGGATTCCTTGGAAACTATATGGGACAGTTCTACTCTGTCCTGCAGGGTAGCTATCAGTCAGACTAGACTGAACAGTCATGAATATACTGTAAGAGACATGTACTGTGAGTGAGAAATAAACATTAGCTAACATAAAAAGCATTATTGTAAGAAGTGATGTTTTGAGATTATTTGTTATGGCTGTATAGCAGCCTAATCTGAGTAATATAACATGGCTCCATAAAACTAACATTTATTGAGCATTTGTTATATTCTGGGGACTGTGCTGAGGGCTGTACAGTCTCATTGAATACTTAAAGAAATCATGAGTGATACATTACTTTTGTTTCACAGGCATTGAGCTGAGTCCCAGAGCTAAGTTCAGACCATACATTTATTCAGAGTCAAAGCTGAATTTGAATTGGGTCAGCATGAATCCAGAGCCCACGAGCCTAACTATTATACCATATAGCCATAGGTAGTAGATAAAATATAATCACAGGTTAGACTACTTTTGGACCACAGTTTAAGTGCTCTGGGGAAATTAGAAAAGGAGAGGTCAATGTATGTTAGAGCTTCCTGGGAAAGGCTTCATAGAAAAGGTAAGAATTGAAACATATGTCAGTTGTAAATAGGAGAAATGGAAGCTCTAACATTTTCTGATCTTTTCAGAATGGGAAGGGAGAGGCAAGAAACTTCATTTGTCTGGGTGAAATAAGGTGATAAGATGGGTGCACCAAGCTTATAAACTGGTTTAGTTTCTCCTTGAGAACTTCATAGTCAGAGAAGGATGATCAGGTATTCACCAAAATTGGTGTCATAATTCAAGCAAGGTCCATTAGGAGGCATACTGGAGTTCTCTATAAAGTGTGCTAAGATACATCAAACCAACACTAAGCAAAAAACACTTTCATGAGGGCAGGATAGGGATTTGGAAAAATAAACCTCCTACAGAGAAGGCAGCCCAGTGACTAAAGTACAATATCAAGAAATACATAGCAGTCTCTATCCCAAATCCAGAAAGTGCTATGTAGAAATAATCCACTCAGAGGGACAGAATCAAGATGTCAGACTAGACACATATCTCCTTAATTCCCTCTGAAAACTAAGGCCTGGGTTGATAATTAAATGGAGCTTTCTGGACACCCAGTGAGTGCTAGGACACTGTATAGGGCTGACAGTTTGGACTACATGCCACTGACAGGGAAACTTCTTACATTAGCTGAGCCCTGCTCTGGTTGAATTAACAGGCTCCCGTGGACTGAAGGTAACTGGCATTTTTAACTTTTTTTTTCTTTCTGTTGGCTGGCAGAGAGGGGATGGGCTTAACACATAGCTATGCTGAGCTGCAGTGCTAAAGTGAACAGTTGGTAGAATAGCCACATTTTGAGAACCCAGCTGCAGACTCAGGGCACAACATCTCCTCCACCCTCTCTTTTCAAACCTCTGCCATAGATTCTGCTGTTTTGCAGGAGCAGGACAGCTTGACCAGGATGCCACCTTGTTTGACTGGGAGGTGGAATTACCCAACTAGAGGCCTCTGCAGGGGCTAATTCCCAGGCTGGGAGGCAGTAGCAGCCCGGGGAGCATTTCCCAGCAGAAAAGCTGTGTTTAGCACAGTGTAGCCTTACAGGTGGGACCCAGAAAGGGATGACAGCAGACCAGAAGCCTGTCCCTACTATGAAGTATATCACAGTATCTTGGGAGGGCTGAGGTACCTCCATTGTCAGCCAGAAGGAGGGGCTTGCCACAGCTGACAGCCTGACTGACTTTGGAAGCAGTCAGATAGCTTTTAACTTTTAAGATAATACTGTCTAAAGGAATAACTGTGGTGCAGACTGGTGGCATCTCTTTCAACCTTTACTCACTCACATCATCGGGTTGGCTGACAGCCCTCTAGAGACTCCATAAGTAGGGCTGTGACTCTGCTAGTCAGGAGGTGGAGCCTGCGACCCCAGAGATTCCACTAGGACCAGTCACTGGAGTACATAGAGGTGACTGGTGACCAACTTCCTTCTAAGAACTGTGCCTCAGCTCCCATTAAGGCAAAACTAGAGAAACAAAACAGCCTCTAGATGTCCCAAAAGCAGCAAACTTTAGCCAAACATTTAAAGAAAAATACGCCCATAGCTCTGGAAAACTCCTAAAATAAAGAATCAAAGAACTTCACAGATGAAGAAGCCTTTCTGAAACTATCAGAGGTCAAGTACAAAAGAATTATGTAGAGAGCCCTCCTAGATATTATACAAAATGTAGCAGACCAAAATGAAAAATTAAGCAAGTTGGTCAAACTGATGGAACACCAGCATTCTGAAATATGACAGATCAATAACAAGTAGAATTAGACTATTCAGTTCAAAGCCATAAGAGCAGAATTGAGCAGCTGGAAACTAGACTTACTGACCTTGAAGACAGAGCTACTGACATCAGCATTTATGAGAAGAGATCAGAGAAAAGAAATAAGAAAAAAGAAGAAACATTAAGAAACATGTGGGACTCTATCGAGAGGAATAATCTATGATTAATTGGAGTTCCTGAACAGGGAGGGACACCTGAGAACACAGAGAGTATTGTTGTTAAGTTGCTGACAGAAAACTTCCCTAAGATTCTGAAAGAGAACATACATATCCAAGATGTGTATCAAATGGCACAAAAAATTGAACCTAAAAGAAAGACACCAAGACATTAAGCTTAATAAAATGAAACATAAGCAGAAACTCTTAAATGCAGAGAGACTCAAAACAAAGCTAACATTCAGAGGGAAGCCTGTAGGCTTTGGTCTGAAGTCTCAGAAGAAACAATGCTGGCAAGGAGGCAGTGGGATGACGCATTCAAAGTCTTGAAGGAGAAAAACTTACAACCAAGAATTATATATACTGCAAAACCGTCTTTCAAATGTGAAGATGAAATTAAGACATTCTCAGGTAAACAGAAACTTAAGAGATTTTGCAAAAATCAAACTAAAGCTACAAGAAATACTGAAAGAAGCTCTTGGCTTAGAAAACAAAATCATTAATTCTATATTTAAGGAGGCAATAAAGAACATAATATCCAGAAACATAGTTAGGGAAGACACAAAACTCAGTCAAAGGTATAATATTAAAAGTAGGGATCCAGTGATCGTATTAGGAAAACTATGATACCATCACATTAAAAAGAGGGATATACTATAGTAGCTACAGTTCTTCCAGATGGACAGGAAGTTAATAAGATATATAGAAGTTAAAATTGGGTTTAAATTTAGATAAAAGAGGTAGCAGCAAAGCACAATAAAGATGTACCATATTAAAATAAGAAATGTAACATAGGAGTTCCAACAAACCCAAAACCAACACTGAAAAGGATGAAAAGTCAATCGATAAAGAAGAATGAACAAGAACACAATATTAAGAGCAACAGAGAAAACAACAACACAGAAATAGATACATTGAAATGACAACACTAAACATATACCTATCAATAATTACAGTGAATGTAAACAGACTGAATGCTCCAGTAAAGAGACAACAAGTAACATCTTGGATCAAAAGACACAACCCATCTATATGTTGCTTACAAGAAATTCACCTTATACTTAAAGATATGAACAAACTGAAAAATAAAGGATGGAATAATATATACCAAGCTAACAATAGATAAAGAAGAGCAGGTGTGGCAATACTAATCTCAGATAATATAGATTTTAATGTAAAATCCTCCATTGTGAACAAGGATGGTCACTATTTATTGATGAAAGTTTCAAAACACAAGCAGGACTTAACAATATTAAATATTTATTCACCCAATCATAGAGCATTTACATATATCAAATAAACATGGGATACACCAAAATATGAGATAGACCACTCCACAATAATAGTGGGAGACTTCAACACTCCACTTTCAGTATCAGACAGATCTTCTAGAAAAAAATTTTAATAAAGACACAGATGATCTTATTGTCACAATTAACCAACTAGACCTCACTGACATATACAGCACTTTCTATCCATCAGCAGATAATTATACATTCTTCTCCAGGCACAAGGGACATTTTCCAGAATATACCATGTGTTAGCATGTAAAGCAAATCTCAACAAAATCCAAACCACTGAATTATTGCAAAGCATCTTATTGGACCATAAAGCCATAAAAGTTGAGATCAATAACAGAAAAAACATAAGACAGAAATTGGAACTCATGAAAACTGAACAACACCTTGCTCAGAAAGCCATGGGTTATAGAAGAAATCAAGGATGAAATAAAGAAATTTAAGCATTCAAATGAGAATAAAAACATATCTTATGAGAATCTATGGGATGCAGCCAAAGCAGTGCCCAGAGGTCAATTTATCTCTATTAATGCACACATCCAGAAGGAAGAGAGGACCCAAACCAAAGAATGAACTCTATAAGTTGAATAAGTAGAAAGACAGCAATAAAGGAAGCCCTGAGGCACCAGAAGAAAACAGATCATAAAGATTAGAGCAGAACTAAATGAATTAGAGAATAGAAGAACAATTGAAAATATTGATAAGATCAAAAGCTAGTGTTTTTGAAAAGAATGACCAAAAAAAAATGGACAAACCATTGACTAAACTTACTAAATAAAAACAGGAAAGGAAACAAATAGCCCAAATAAGAAATGAGATATGAGATGTCACAACAGATCCAACAGAAATCAAAAGTATCATAACTGAATACTACGAAAGACTATAACAGATTTGAAAACCTGGAGGAAATTCTTAGATTCATATCACTTACCAAAATTATCACAAGGAGAAGTAGAACAACTTAATAAACCATTCACAAAGGAAGAGATTGAAAAAGTCATCCCAAAACTACCAACTGAAAAAAGCTCTAGCCCAAATGGCTTCAACAGACAATTCCATGAAACTTCTGGGAAGAATTAACTCCAAGACTGCTGAGACTATTTCATAGGATAGTAAGGGGTGGAACACTCCCAAATTCATGCTATGAAGCCAGCATAACCCTAATACCAAAGCCAGGGAAATATCCACCAAAAAAGGAGAACTACAGACCAATATCATTTATGAATCTAGATGCAAAAATCTTCAACTAAACCATTGCCAATAGAATTCAACAACATATCAAAAAAATAATTCATCATGACTAAGTTGGATCATATCTGGGATGTAAGGCTGCTTCAACATCAGAAACAAAATTAATGTGATCAACCACATAAATAACACAAAAGACAAGAATCACCTGATCTTGTCAATTGATATAGAAAAGGCATTTGACAAATTCCAACACCATTTCATGTAAACTCAGCAAAATAGGAATAGAAAGTAAATTCCTCAATGCAATAAGGGCTATGCATGCAAAGCCAACTGTCTACGTCATGCTGGACGGAGAGAGACTGAAAGAATTCCCCTTGAGAACGGGAGCTAGACAAGGATGCCTACTCTTACCTCTCCTATTCAACATTGTACTAGAAGTTCTGGCCAGAGCAATCAGACAAGAGCAAGAAATAAAGTGTATCACCAAAGAAGAAGTAAAAATCTCCCCATTTGCAGATGATCTGATTGTACCTGCAGAGAATCGTAAAGAATCTAAAAGTAAACTACTGAAGCTAATAGAAGAGTTTGGCAAAGTATCAGGATATAAAGTAAACATAAGTATCAGTAGGATTCCTTTATACCAACAAAGAGATCATTCAAGAAGAAATCACCAAATAAAAACCATTTGCTATAGCCCCCAAGATGATAAAATACCTAGGAATAAATATAACTAGAGAAATAAGAGACTTAGACAAAGAGAACTACAAGATCTTACTGCAAGATATGAAGAGAGACTTACATAAATGGAGAAAACTATCCCACTCATGGATAGGAAGACCTAACATTTTGAAAACTTTTATTTTACCCAAAGTGATCTACACATACAAGGCAAACCCGATACAAATACCAGTGACATTTTTTAATGAGATGGAGAAACATATCACCATCTTTGGAAAGTGAAGAAACCCCAGATATGTAAAGCACTACCGAAGAAGAAGAACATAGCGGGAGGCTTCTCACTACCCTACTTTAGAACCGATTACACTTCCACAGTAGTCAAAACAGCCTGATACTGGCACAAAAAGGAAACATATAGACCAACGGAAAAGAGTTGATACACCAGAGATACCACCTTCCTCCTTTGAACAGTTCATATTTGTAAAAGGCCCTGAGATTGCAAACTCGTGTAAAAAGAGTCTCTTTAACAAATGGTGCTGGCAAAGTTGGATATCCATCTGCAAAAAACTGAAACAAGTCCCATATCTCACACCTTACACAAAAACTAACTCAAATTGGATAAAAGACCTACATATCGAACATAAAATGAGAAAAACCATGCAAGAAAAAATAGGATCAACTATGGAAGCTTTAATACACCACTTGGACAGTCTTCAAAATCTGACAAAGCACAATCAACAGAAGAGAAAATAGATAAATTGGAACTACTAAGAATCAAACACTTATGTTCATCCAAAGACTTTACCAAAGAAATGGAAGACCACCTAGAGAATGGGAAAAAAATATTTGGCAACTGTATGTCAGACTGACATCTGATCTCCATAATCTACAAGGTACTGCAAAATATCAAGAGGAAAAGGATAAATAACCCAGTTAAGCACTGGGCGAAGGATATGGACAGACACTTCTCTAAAGAGGATATCCAGGCACACATGTGGAAATACTCACGACCATTAGCTATTAAAGAAATCCAAATCAAAATTAAAATGAGATACCCAACAAGTCCCATATCTCACACCCATATTTCACCCCAACAAAGTTGGCCATAATCCAAAAAACACAAACCAGCAAATGCTGGAGAGGCTGTGGAGAGACTGGAACTCTCCTCCACTGCTGATGGGATTGCAAAATGCTATAACCTCTTTGGAAAGCAATCTGGCGCTTCCTTAAAATGCTGGAAATAGGTATACCATTTGATCCAGGAATCCTACTGCTTGGAATAGATCCTACAGAATCAAGGGTAGTCACACCAAGACAGACATTCATACAAATGTTTATTGCAGCACAGTCCACAATAGCAAAAAGTTGAAATCAACCCAGATGCCCAACAACAGATGAATGGATAAATAAACTATGGTACATATACGCAAAGGAACACTATGCAGTGATAAAGAACAACGATGATTTTAGGAAACATCTCATAACCTGGTATCAATTGGAAGCCATTATGTTGAGTGACATCAGTCAGCAGCACAAGGACAAATGTTGTATGAGACCCTTACTATAAGGACTTAAAAACAGACTCATGTACAAAACAAAAGATTCTTTTATGGCTGCAAGCGAGGGGAGGGAGGGAGAGAGAGGATTGGTTATAAATTAGATAGCTCATAGAAATTTGGTTAGGTGAAATTAGTGACAGCACACATTAGAGAGATCAATTTAACTGGACTTCAATATAACCTTAAAACTTTTCCAATCTTAATCCAATATTGCAAGGATAGAGTAGCAGGTGAAGGGATCCGGGAACCATGCTCTCAGGGGACATTGAGGCCAGTTGGCAAAACTAGCCTATTACCAAGAGAGTCTTCTGCACCCCATATTGGTGAGTGGCATCTGGGATCTTAAAAACTAGCAAGGTGTCATCTGAGATACACCAAACAGTCTCAACTCAGCTGGAACAGATGATCATCAAGGACTACAATGACATGAGGGAAAAAAAGCCCAGAAGATGGAAAGATCCACATGAATTGGTGACTGTATGAACATGTGATCAGATAGTGCCCAGCCACCACCAATGACAGCTGTGATGGGGCTCACCACGTTGAGTCCCAGGGGCAACACGAGAAGAAAAATGGTGCACCCTAAGAACTCCGTTAAAAGACTGCAGTTGGTGGTCCGAGTGCCTGGGAGTTCCCCTGGAAGCATGGCCCCTGGACCCAATGCTGCTTAGTGAGGTCAACTCTTTGGATAGGAGTGAATTGGACTTGGGGACAGAGAGTAATCATATCGTGTGTGTACTTTATGATTCTATGCATCTATAGGATGTCATTCTACTAGCCTCTTACTAGACAGGAATGGAGAGGTTGGTGAAGAGGGTACAGGAGACTGTATGGAATGGAAAGAAGGAGTGTGCTATCACCAGGTAAGGAGAGTAGAGGGAGCTGCAGATAGGTGGGCATGCAAATTTGAATTGTATTGTAAACTCTGACTCAATCACAATAAAAAATAAATACATAATTTTATAATAATAATAATCCAATTAGGGCAATGAAACATGGCAGGGGAAACAATTATTTTATCATCCATGACAAATCCCAGCCACACTAGACCAGTGACACTGGCACAGGCAGGGATGAGACTAAGGTTTCAGAGAAGCGTCACTGGGGAGGCACACAGGTACCCAAACCATCACCTCAGAGATTCTGATTTAGGACTGGGAATCTTCATTTTTTAAGAAGCATGTATGTGATTCTACATTGGTGTTCTTTGGACTTCCTCACAAATAACCAGAAAACAAAAATTTTTTTTTTCAGCAAGTTAAGGAAAACCTACTTTAAAATGAATCGAAATACAAGGAATAACGTAATGAGTTACTTAAAAGAAGTACACAAAGTTTTAAGAATAAATAATGGAGGAAGAATAGTTACAGATTTTTCCTAGATACAACCAAACACCTCATGGGACTGGTTTACTGGATTTGAAGGCTTTGGAATATAGTCTTGTGAGACAACTAGGTCAATGGGCATAACATAATTCATAAAGATAAAATATTCTACATCCTAGTCTTGTGGGCAGTGTCTGGGATCTTAAAAGCCTGCAAGTGGACATCTAAAATATATTTGTTGTTCTCTACTTGTCTGATGCAAAAGAGAAAGAAGGAAACAAAACACTCAAAGGACAAACTAGTCTGCAGGACTAATCACCTACATGAATCACAGCTTCATTTAGCCTAAGATCAGAAGAACTAGATGGTGCCCAGCTACCGCTATGAGGAACTCAGTAGATAGTCCCACACAGAATGGGAGAAAACTGTAGAACAAATTCAAATGCTTAAAAAAGTCCAAACTTACTAGATTGGTAAAGACTAAAGGGATCCCTAAGACCATCACTCCAAGATACCCTTTAAAATTTGTAGCAAAGCCACACTCAGAGGTCATCTTTGGTTCATAAAATAAACAATATCACTGTGAGTACAGTGGCTCTTTAAAGCAAAGAGAGAAGGTAAGAAGGACAGGGAAGCTAGACTCATGTAAGAAGAACAACCAGAACAGAAATAAAGCGAATGTTTACACATTGTGAAAATTAAAACCAACATCACTAAACAATACCCATAACCCACTACTGTCAATTCTGACTCATACCAAACCTATAAAATAGAGTAAAACTGTCCCATAGGGTTCTCAGGGAATCCATTGTGGATTTGAACTGCCAACCTCTTGGTTAGCAGCCATAGCTCTTAACTACTAAACCACCAGAATTTCCACAATATGTATAGAAATTGTTCAAAAGAAACCTAACTTGCTGTGTAAACTTTCACCAAAAGCATAATAAAATATTATGACAAAAAAGAGAAATCTGTGATAGATAAGAGGGAATAAAGGGTGCTCATGAACCTCAAATTAGAAACAACTATTATGTTTATTCATGTGCATATTTTCTGAAGAAAATCATGTTTTCATCAAATTTTTAAAGAGGCCATAAGTCAAAATGCTTAAGAATCACTAAGCCAGAGGAAGTATTCCTCCACTTAAAGTTTAAAGGGAGGTTATAATCTCAACAACCAGAAATGGGAGAAGATAACATTGGCAATAGCAATGGCATGAGCAAAGTTCTGAAAAGCAGGACTCCTGTTTGTGGTGCAGTGTGTGTATGTGTGTGGAGTGGGAGGTGCCTATAGGAAAGCATGGGGAGTAATTCAGGGAAAGCAGGCAAGGACAAGATCATGAAGAGCTTTGAATGCCAGTTATTTGTGATGTAGGAAGAAGCCATTAAAGGTTTAGAGTCAGAAAAATGACATGTCATACCCATACTTTAATAGACTAAAACCATCAATGTGAGCAGGATGCTTTGAAGGATGGATGCAGAATGGTGGTGATACTAGACAGTAAGCCATAATAGGTTTTAACAATAAGATAGAGTAAGTGAAAAGCAGGAAATAGAGCCAAGGCATATTATGGAGGAAGAATTGACAATACTTGACAATTGATTCGCTGTAGGAGACAGAATCAAGGTGACCAACTGAGGTTGACTGATAAAGAGAAAGAAGGTATCATTTACAGGAAGATGTAGGTCAGGTGTAATAACAACCGACAACTTTTACGGAATCATGATTAGGCTCAAGGCACTCCGAAGAGTGACTTGGATGCACTATCTCTTTTCGACCTCGACTCTATGAAGTAAGTACTTTTTGCTTTCCCATCTCACATATGAAGAAATGGAGGCACAAAAACAAATCTTCTAGGATCACACAGCAGGCCCTGGGTGGTACAAAAAGTTATCAGGCTTGACTGTTAAGCCAAAGGTTGTAGGTTTTAGTCTACCCAGAGATGTCCTAGAAGAAAACTCTGGTGATTTATTTCTGAAACATTAGTCACTGAAAATCCTGTGTATCATGATTCTACTATGAAAAATATGAAGTAACCATAAGTCAGAATTGACTCAATGTTAGCTGGTTTGGTTTAGGGTCACAGATAAAGGCAAGAAGAGCTGAGACTGCAACCTAGGTTTATGAAACTTAAAGTTCTTGTTCTTAACTGTTAGACATACTGTTTTGATAGAGCCAGCAATTAACAAATTTGGGCTATTTTAATATATTATTTGAACATCTATACAGTCACGTCTACAATGTATTTGGAAAAGTGAAAATGGAACTTGGGAGAGTGGGCAGAAATTAATTTTGTAGTATGTGGATGACGGTAAGGCCAGGGGGATAGATGAGATCACTCAGATGGAAAGCGTAGTTGGGGGCAGAGGAGGGCTGTCATGGTTTGAATTATGTCACCCAAAAATGTGTGCATCAATTTAGCTTGCCCATGAGTCCTGGGATTGTGTGATTGTCCATTTAATGGACATTTAATGGAATGTCCATTCCATTTAATGGAATTTTCCTATAAATCATAGTGGTAGAATTTACAACACATAGGAAAATTAAAATAAGATGGATTATCAGTGGTTATATTGATAAGGTATACAAGATTGAATAGGGTCTTAGGCCAATCTCTTTGGAGATACAAGAGAGAAAAGGGAGCAAATAGACTTGGGGAACTCATATTAGCAAGAAAGCAGCACAAAGGAGCATAGCAGATCCTTTGGACCTGAGGTTCCTGTGCTGAGATACTCCCAGACTAAGAGAAGACTAATTCATCACAAGGACCTTTCTCCAGAGCCAAAAGAGAGACAACACCTTCCTCTGGAGGCAGCAGCTTGAATTCTGACTTCTAAGCCAACTAGTCTGTGAGAGAATAAATTTCTCTTTGTTAAAGCCAGCACTTGATGATCAAGACAAGGGCTAAAGACCTGGTGACCAGCCACGGTTGGAGAGAGGGAGAAGGCAGGGAGTCAAGGACAAAGGGCAGAGAAAGAGAGATCATAAATGTAGGACAATAATCAGGATGGGACAGTGTCATACAACTGAAAGAAGAGAGTTGCAAGAAGCAGAGACCAATTATACGTTGCAGAGAAGTCAAAGAAGATGAGGAACTGAGAAGTCTTTCTAGTTGTCAATTAAGACAAGTTCAATTGTATAGAGACTAATCTGAGTTAATTGTTTGCAATAGAAGTCAAAAAGAATCATGTTCAAGGCTGCGTGATTGGTGATGAGACAAACAGTGAGAATAGTCAGCTTTTGAAGTAGTTGGGCAATAAAGCGAAAGAAGAAACAGTGCAGTTAATTGCTCAAGGAGGTAGCAGGGCTCAAGGAAGCTTTTGTTTGTTTTCACTTATTAGGGTGTGGGGGACATAAACATGCTAACAGTCAAAGGGGAAAGACACAGGTGAGGAGTGTTTGACAACGCAAGAGAAAGCAGGGAGAACTGAATGCGTCATGGATTCAGTTGTGTCCTCCCAAAAACATGTACTGTAAAATCCTAACGTTTATGCCAGTGGTTATACTCGTATTTGAAAATCAGTTGTCTTTGTTATGTTAATGAGAAAGGATTAGTTTAGAGTTTGCCCTGAATCAGTCTCTTCTAAGAAATAAAAGGAGGAGATTAAGCAAAGAGGTAGATGCAAAGCTACATGGAGATCTCCAAGGAACCTGAAAACAGAAGCTGAAGAGACAAAAGACCTTTCCTTCCCCAGAGCCTATGGAACAGAAAACATTCCCCTAGAGAGAGCACCCTGAATTGTGGAAGGCGGAAAGAGGCCCAAGATGGCGCCTGGGCCCTTTGACAAAGCCGGACCACACCCTTGTTTACCAGACCTAGGGCTTTCATGGCGCATGCCTGTGGGCGGTGGCTTCCCGCTAGCCTATCGTGGGCCTCCTTCTTGGGAGAGCGTGGCACATGAGGATTGGAGGAATCTAGGGTATAAATTGAGCAAGCAACCTGCAAGGATTGGCTCGGACCAGCTTGTGGAGAAGCAAGAGAGAGAAGAGAGTAAAGTAAGCACCAGGGACCAGCAAGAGAAAGGAGAACAAAGTAAGCAACCGTCAAGGTGGCTCGCATCCGTGTGTCCTGTCTTCTTTCCGCCGGCGGACAGTTAGGCAGCGACACTGAATTTGGACTTTCACTCTTCTAAGCCATGAGAAAATAAATTTCTGTCTGTGGAAAACACCTACTTGTGGTCTTTCTGTTACAGCAGCCCTAGATAACTAATACAGATAGAATAAAATCTGGAATGTAAGAGAAGGACTAGCTTTGGCAAAGATAGAAGGATGGTTTGTCCTCCAAGAAAAAAGAGAAATAGAGTTTGAGGTAGAGGAAAAGGAAGACAAAGGCAGTTACTAAATTCTCATTGATAGCAAAGCTTTCCTTACAAAATGAAAAGAGACAGCGTGGCAATAGTTTGGAAGGACTGCTTTGGGGGGCTCAGCAGAATCTGAGTGTAGTTAGAGTAATGCAGCTGGCCATCAGTGTCTATTAACGAGTTAATACCAGATTTTTTCAAGGCTGAAAAATAAAATATTACTCATATTAAATGGCCATCATTATTACTATTATTAACACAACAATGACAGCAACAACAGACTGGGGGATGCCAGTAGGACTTCAATGATCAGTAGTACAGCTTAAAAAAATTATGGCATGCTTTTGGGGACAATTAGTTATCGGGGCCTGGACTTGGTATTATCATTGTTAGCTGTCATTGGATCAGCTCCAACTCATGCCAAGCCAAAAGCTAAGTGCCATCGAGTCGGATCAACTCATGGCAACCTCATATATAACACCTTAATGATTGCTGGTAATGATGTCTGAGTTGGTTGTTATGCCTATAGCATAGTGCCTTCCAGTCTAGGAAACTTATCTTCCAGCATTGTATCAGACACTATTCTGTTGTAATCCAGAGGATTTTCATTGGCTAATTTTCAGTGTGTCTTAGTCTAGAAGTTCAGCCGAAACCTATCCACCATGGGTGCTGGTGCCGGCAATATGAAATAATGGTGGCATGGCTTCCAGCACTATGTCAACATGCAAGTCACCACAATATACAGGGCAAGCGGACAGATGTAGTAGTGTTTTGTGAAGGGCCACTGAGGAGCAATTGCAACTTCTCTGTAGGAAGAAGTCTTGAAGCTGTTGAGCAGCTCTGCAGCCCCTGAGTGTCTCAGCTATATGGACGACAGAGCTGCTCCTTGGATTTCCTATTGGGTAGCTCTGGTATAAACTTATAATAAATACCTTATTAAGTTCAAATGAACACAGACACTAAAGTTGCCTCACTGGGGGACAAGTAAGTGGGACACAGCAGGCCTTCTCCAATATTTGCAGCACTTGAGCTCTACCGCCAGAAAGGTTAAGTGAATTGCCTGAAGTCACAGTGTAAGCAGCAGAGCTGGATCTCAAACTTGTACCTTCAGCATTGGCACTTTCTATTGCACCTTGAAAAATAGCTTACATGCAGACTGCTGCTGGGACATTGACTCCTATAAATACACACATACTTCCTTTAGTCTTCTCACATCATTCACTGCATGTTTCCTTCTCAGTGGAGAATAAATACTCAGAGTCATGCTTAGGGATCTATTGTGTGAGACAGACATGGGCACAAAAATGCTTCTTTGTGCTTGTAATATTTCAACGACTTCCTGTCGTATTGTGTTAGTTTCCTATTGCTGCTGTGACACATTACTTCACATTTGGTGGCTTAAAACAACACAAATTTATTCCTTATAGTTCTGGAGTACAGACATTTGAAATCAGTCTCACTAGGCTAAAGTCAAAGTGATAGCTGGCTAGTTCCTTCTGGAGGGTCCAGGGAAGAATTCTATTCCATGCTCCTTCCTGGTTCTATAAGCAATTTTCCTGCATATTCAAATGCAGTCATGTAACATCTTTAGATCTCTTTCTGCTCATTTCTCTTCTTATATTACCACATCATCTTCTGTCTGACTATGACTCCTCCTGTTGCCATCTGTGAATACATTTATATTAGGCCTACCCAGAATACTCAGGATAATCTCCCTCACCAGAAAGTTCTCTGATATCCAAATGTCTACCAATGATCAGCTTATGATGATTTAGGTGTTTGTTGCAGTAGCACCACATGATAAGTGCCCAAATCTGTGTTAATTTCCTATTGTTGCTGCAATAAACTACCACAGACTAAATGACTTAAAACACTAGAAATTTATTCTCTGGAAATTTTGAAGGACAAAAGTCTCCAATTAGTATTACGGTGCTAAAATCAAGTTGTTAGTAGGGCTTACCACTTCTGGAGACTTCAGGAGAGAATCCTTTCCTTGACTCTTCCAGCTTCTGGTGGCTTCCAGCTTTCCTTAACATGTAATTGCATGACTCCAGTACCCACTTCTATCATCAAAGTGTTTCTCCTCTTCTCAGTCAAAGCTTCCTCTTACAAGAGCTGTTTGGTTACACTGGGCCTACTCACTTAACCCAGGATCTTCTCCCCAACTCAAGATCCTTAACTTGACCACATCTACAAAGCCCCTTTTGCCTTATAAGGTAACATTCACAGGTTCTGGTGATTAGGATGTCAATATCTTAGGGGGCTATTATTCACTAGTAGAGGAGGTATAGAAAGCATCTACGAATATAAGGCATGTTCTCTTTTCTCATGTAACCTCAAGGACCTCACAATTACTCTTGGACATTGGAAACTAACACTCATGAAACAATTACATTCTAACTCCACGATCCTAGCTCTAACTGCCATAGGACTCTAGAGAACCCACTTGAGTTGTACTGGTTGGAGCAATCAGTGGGGATTTCATAGGGAAAAT
Source organism: Heterohyrax brucei (assembly GCA_028571685.1). Taxonomy (NCBI): domain Eukaryota; kingdom Metazoa; phylum Chordata; class Mammalia; order Hyracoidea; family Procaviidae; genus Heterohyrax; species Heterohyrax brucei. The sequence goes on from CM053145.1 coordinate 35,603,842, forward strand.
ACTGAGATTTGAGATGTATATGTGGAAGATAAGTGGGGCAGGAAGGGAGAGAGAAACAGCAATTCTAAACGGGTAGGGCCACAGGAGCCAAAGTGTAGCCACAGGAATGAAACAGGGCTAAAAAATATGTACAGCCCCTAAATTAGGATTCAATAAAGTGTGACCCATGAGCCAAATGCAGCCCTCAGCCTTTTTTTCATATATATAAATAACATTTTATTGTGCAGGGACACATTTGCTCCATCCATGGCTGCTTTTGCACTAATTGTGAGAGCTGAATCGTTACAGCAGATACCATAAAACCTGCAAAGCTGGAAGTATTTATCACCTGGTTCTCTTTAGAAAGAATTTTGCTGACCCTGTCCTAGCGGAAACTCCACTGAAGGATCTTGAGCATGAAAACCCTAGGAAGACCTCATGGAAAGAGCTCACCACTACGGAAGCTACTCCAGTTGAGGGCCTCCTTTAAGTCAGCGTCACGAGATGCTTTCTGTTCTCAGCACCTCTGCCTGGCCCCAGGGTTTCCAGGCTCTCTCTTCAGTTGAGCACTGGCTCCCCTAGCATGAGAAGCATTGGGTAATGGGGGCGTGTGCTGAAGAGGGGCAGGCCAGAGGCAGCGACAAGCACAAGGCAGTGACTTACGGGGTGGGTTCCTTGAGTTCCTGTGAAAATCATTCCCTGTTTCTATGTCTGTTTCTCCATACCGAATACAAAATGGTGTATCTCAGCCCTTTTTTGCTACCCTGGGTTCTTGAGGAGATCTCATAGATAACAGATATCTCTGATAACAATCTGTACAGAAAGAGAACTCTCAGAATCCAGGATATTTTTTTCAGCAATTGTTTCAAGGGGACAGGTATGTTTGTGTTTGTTTAGAATGTTAAGGCATGCTACCAGTAAGGCTCAGATTAAAGTAGTCTTCCAGTTAATACTCCCTATTCCGTTCTTCTGAATGTAGACACTGTACTAGCCACACTTTTCATAAAGGCCTCCCGTAAGTCAGACATGGCACAAGAAGAGGACATAGACTGAGCAGCAGAAGCCTCCTCACTCCTAATAACAGAGCTTATTTGTATTTTTAACAAATAATTATTTTGTGAATAGACTTTGGTGGAAACACACACACAGGAAAAAAAGTTCCCTGTCCCCACCTAGGAGCTCTGGGCCTAGTAGAATAATCAACACCAGCACACAAATAACAATTGAAAAGGCAGAATTTGATAAAAATGTCAAAGTAGGGAAGACACATGGTAAGTCTGATAGGAAGAGTTTGCAGAAGAAGGAGATGAGTGTGAGTTAGATGTGCACAGAGCACTGTGAAAGTGAAAGACCTTACAGAAAATGAAATTGGGAGTGGTTTTCAGGCATGGGTGGCATTTGGGTTGGGAGACTATAAAAGAGGGCATTAAAGATGGAAAGAAAATAATTATCAAAGCTTGAAGTTAGACATAATGAACAACAGTCTAGAAAATATAAAAAACTCATACCATTGTGAGGTTAGGATATTAACCTGTGTATTCAAAGTATACAAAAATGTAGAGACCATCACACCTACAACAGAATCTTTCTTTGGATAAAGACCAATCCATTCTTCAGCAAATATACATGAGGGAAGAAACAATGAGAGAAGTCAATACATGGTCATTGCCAAATAGGCATTATGGACAGTAAGTACACCAGGGTGCTTCTGAGGCTAAATCAGAAAAGGGCATGCAGGTTCTACTTAGCTCTCTTGCAAAACTCATCGTGGAACCTTCCCTCTCCACGCTGTAAGAAAAGTCAGGGGTACTTGGAAAGGTCATATGCACATGTGTCAGTCAACAATTCCAACTCAGCTCAACCTGAACCAGGCATCAGACATATGAGTTATCAAGCTTACAGTTGATTTCAGTTCCACATGTATGAGTCATCCTCAGCATTGAAATCTATCTAGCAAAAAAAAACAGACATAATGAAATAGGGAAAAATCATCCTCACTGACCCTATTCAAATCCCATTTGCTTTTTAGATGGCTGCTCAAGAGCATTTAAGACTCCAGGTGTTATTGTACATTGCCATATTGTACAACACCACTAGAATTACCAGACTACGATGTAGAACACTATCTGCAAGAACTGTATTTTGCCAGTTGACCTAGATGTCCCTTGAGAATATGGTCCTTAGCTTTCAAGTTCAGTGGTTCAGTCCCAATGTCTAAAAAATTTCTGTAATGGCCCTCTATGTGCTCTTTTACAGACATACATATACATATGTGCATACACATGTAGTGTTTACAAATATGTATATGTAAATATCCACAACTGTAACTGTATGTATACAGGGTTGTACTCCCATAGGACCTCCCTGACTCTGTTACTATATATATTTACCTATATATCTGCTCACAGATTGTATTTGTTATTACTGCTGTTGCAGGATTACATGTTACAACATTTACTGTAATTGCCCTTTCTTCTTGCATACCTACTTCTCAGAGTCTGCCTTTGCCTTGGTCATGTTATGCTGATTTTTCCCATATTGTACACTGCCACTAGAACTAACAGTTGTCTACTCTTGGGAGCCCCGGTTGCATAACAGTTAAAAGCTCAGCTGCTAATTAAAAGGTTGGCAATTTAAGCTCCACGGAAAACCTATCAGGCGGTTCCACTCTGATCGGTTGCTACAAGTTGGAATTGACTGCTTTGGTTTGGTTTTGAGGGGTTTGCTGTCTATCACTGGTAACCATCTTTCTGTGTATAAACCATTTCTTGACTTTTTATAATAGTGATTTAATTTTGGTTTTTAAATTGGATTGCTCATCTCAATCCTTTTGGGATTGATTTACGTCACTCAGCATAATATGCTCCAGATTCATCCATGTTGTAAGATGCTTTACCTCATTGTTATTCTTTATCGTTGTGTAGTATATAGCACTCCACTGTGTGTGTATACCACAATTTGTTCATCTATTCATACATTATTGGGTGGCATGGATTGAATTGTGTTTCCAAAAATCAGTACCGATTTGGCTGGGCTGTGACTCCTGGTTTTGTGTGATGTCTGTCCTGTTGTAAATCCTGCCTGTACACTGTTAATGAGGGTGGATGGGCTGTAACTCAGTTGATGGAGCAGGATTTAATGCGTGGTATTCTATTGTGGCTTGGAGCAGCCTCTTGGGATATAAAAGAAAGGGAGACAAGCTGAGATTTGGGGACTTTATACTACCAAGTAGCATTGCTGGGAGCAGAACACATCCTTTGGAAAGGACCCAGGTACTCTGTGCATCAGAAGCTCCCAGTCCAGAGGAAGGCTGAAGAGAAGGACCTTCCTCCAGCACCAGCAGAAAAAGCCTTCCCCCTGGAGCTGACACCCTGAATTTGCGCTTACAGCCTACTGGACTGTGATGAAATAAAATTTCTTTTTTTAAAGCCACTTGTATTATCTCTGGCGACAATCTGACTCAACGGCACTTGGCTTGGCTTTGGCTGTGTTATCTCTGTTAAAGCAGTACTAGCTGACTAAAACAATGGGCATTTAGGTTGTTTCTATCTTTTTGCTATTATAGATAACACTGTGTATCTATCTGTGTTACGGCTCTTGTTTCTACAGCATAGATACCTAGGAGTGGGATAACTGGATCATATGATATTTATAATTTCAGATTTTTAGGGAAGTGCCATATCATTTCCCATAGTGGCTTTACCATTTTACATTCCTACCAGCAGTGCATAAGAGTTCTGATCTCCCCACAGCCTTGCCAATATTAGTTATTTTCTATTTTTTTGATCAGCACCATTATTGATAGAGTAAGATGTATCTCACTGTAGTTTTGATTAATGGGAAACCCTGGTGGCATAGTGATTAAGTGATACATCTGTAAACCAAAAGGTCTGAAGTTCAAATCCTCTGGGCTGGCCTTGGGAACTCCATGGGACAGTACTATTCTGTGCTATAGGGTCGCTGTGAGTCGGAGTCAACAACAGTGGGTATTTGGCAATGCCTAACACTTGGCCATGAGCTTCTATGTGCTTGTTAGCTGCCTGAATGTCTTCTTCGGTGAAGCCTCTGTTCATGTGTTCATCCTTTGCCCATTTTTTAATTGGATTATTTCTCTTCTTGTTATTGAGGTATTGAAGTGTTCTGTAAATTTTGGAGACTAAACGTTTGTCAGATATGACACAGGTAACAGTTTTTTCCTCATTTGTAGGTTCTATTTTTCACTCTTTTGGTGTAGTCTTTTGACGAGCATAAATGCTTAATTTTTAGGAGGTCTCCTTTTTCTAGTTCATCTTCTGCAATTTGTGCATTTTTAGTTATGTTTAATATTCTGTTTCTGCGCATATATTAGGATGCACAATATTGTCTCTAGGTTTTCCAACCCCTCCCCCTCCATGATCTTTACAGTTTTAGGTTTTATGTTTAGGACTTTGATCCATTTTGAGTTAGTTTTTGTGTGAAGAATATATGCTGTTTCCTATTTTTACAAATAGGCATCCAGTTTTGCCACCATCATTTGTTAGAGATTGTCTTTTCCTGGTAATGGTCTTTGACCCTTTGTCAAAGATCAGCTGACTACAGATGGATAGATTTACTTTCTAGATTCTCAGTTCTATTCCATTGGTCTATGTGTCTGTAATTGTACGGGTATGAGGCTGTTCTGACTAACATGGCTGAACAGCAGGTTCTGAGATCAGGGAGTACAAGGCTTCCTACTATGTTCTTTTTCAGTAATGCTTTGCTTATCTGAGTTTCCTTTCCTTATAATATTGGTAATTTGCTTTTACACCTCATTAGATGTTTTTGGAATCTGAATTAGGATTGAATTATATTTGTAGATTGCTTTGGGTAGTATTGACATTTTCATCATGTTAGGTCTTCATATCCAAGAGCATGATATGCTTTCCATTTACACAAATCTCTTGGTTTCTTGCAACACTGTTTTGTAGTTTTCTTTAAGTCTTTTACATTCCTAGTTAGGTTTGCTCTTAAGTATTTTATCCTTGGGGACCATTGTAAATAGTACTAATTTTCTTTTCAAAGTTTTCTTTGTTAGTGTAGACATGTTCAGCTGATGTTTATGTTATCTTGCACCCCGCCACTTTGATGAGTTCTTTTATTAGTTCCAATAGCTTTCTTGTAAAATACCTAGGATTTTCTGTGTATTTGATCACGTCATCCGCAAATAGGGATAGTTTTACTTCTTTCTTTCGAATTTGTTGAAATCCTGTGGCCTGCTAGTTCAGTCTGTCACTGCTAATCAAAGAGTTGGTAGTTCAAATCCACCAGACATTCCTTAGAAACTATATGAGGCAGTTCTACCTTGTCTTATTTATTTGCTACAAATCAGAATGAATTTGAGGGCAATGGGTTTGGTTTGTTTTGGTTTGGATTCCAATTTGTACTCCCTTTATTTCTTTTTCTTGCTTTATTGCTCTAGCTAGGACTTCCAGCACAATACTGAGTAAGAGCGGTGATAGAGGGTATCATTGTCTGGTTCTTATTCTCAAAAGGAATCTTTCAGTCTCTCTCCAGTGATAATAATGTTGGCTGTAGGTCTTGTATATACACCCTTAAATGTGTTGAGGGATTTTCCTTCCATTTATATTTTTATCAGAAATAGGTGTAGGATTTTATAAAATGCCTTTTCTGAACTGGTTGAGATGATAGTATGATTCTTGTCTTTTGTTTTATTTATATAGTGGATTATCTTGATTTATTTTCCAACGTTGAACTATCCTTGCACACCTCCGATGAAGCCCGCCTGGTTGTGCTGTGTTGTTATTCTGGTATGCTCTTGAATTGTATTGGCTAGAATTACATTAGTCTGTAATTTTCTTTTTTAGTGGTATCTTTCTGGCTTTGCTTTAGAGCTATGCTGCCTTCATAGAATGAATTTAGGAGTATTCCCTCCTTTTATGTGTTCTGGAATAGTTTGAGTAGTATTGGTGTCAATTCGTCCCTCAATGTCTCATACAATTTTTCAATGAATCTGTTAAAGCCAGAGGTTTGTTGTTGTGACTTTTCTTTTCTTTTCAATGACCTCTCTGATTTCTTCTTTTCTCTTTGGTCTATTTAGATTTTCTACCTCAGTTCATGTTATAGTAGGTAGTGTGTTTCTAGAAATTTGTCCATTTCCTCTAGGCTTTCAAAGTTATTAGAGTATAACTTTTCATAACATGCTCTTATAATTCTTTTTATTTCAGCAGGTTCTGTTATAATGTCACCCATATCATTTCTTATTGAGATTATTTGCATCTTCTCCCTTTCTTTTGTCAACTTGGCCAGTGATTTGTTGATTTTAATAAACTTTTCAAAGTAACAACTTCTAGTCTTATTGATTGTTTTGGTTGTTTTTCTGTTTTCTGATTCATATATTTCTGCTTTAATTTTTATTTCTGCTGTAGGCTTCTTTTTCTGCTCTTTTTTTATTTGTTCAAATTGTAGGATTAAGGTCTTGATTTTGGCCTTGTCTTCTTTTCTGGATACGTGCATTTATTGCTATAAATTGGCCTCTGAATACTGCTTTTCCCATGTCCCAAAGGTTTTGGTATTTGTGTTTTCATTCTCTTTTGATTCTAGGACTTTTTAAATTTCATCTATTACTCTGTGGTTTTTAAGAAAAATGTTATTCAGTTGCCATGTGTTTGATCTTTCCCCCTGTTCTTCCTGCTGTTGATTTCTCATTTTATAATATGATAGTTAAGATTATGCGTCAACTTGGCTGTCCCATGATACTCAGTGGTTTGGCAGTTGTATTATGTTGTGATCATTTCCATGATGCAATTTCACACAATGTAATAACCTCCATGAGAAATATGCTGTGGGTAGCTAAGCTGATGAAAGGGAGTTTCCTTAGGTATGTGGACTGCATCAAATATAAGTGGACATTCAGACAAGGCTCATGGGCTTGTCATTGTTCTCCTGCAGCTGGCTTTTGTTTGGCCTCTGGCTGATTTTGCAGCCTATGAGCAACAGCCCTACTCTCTGACTAGCCAGTCTTAAGTTCACCAGCTCCTGTGGCTACATCAAAGGAGAAGTCTCTATCCAGACCCATGGACTTGGGACATTCCAATCTCTATAGCTGCATGAACAATTTCCTTGATATAAATCTCTCTGTATATATACTTACATGCTTTACTGCTTTTGCATCTCTAGAGAGAACCCAACCTGAGACAACAGCACTGTGATCAGAGAAAATGCTTTGTACTGCTTTGTTGTTGTTGTTGTTGTTTTATTGAGGCTTCTTGTGTAGCATGAAATATGATCTATTCTGGAAAATGACTCATCTGAGTTGGAGAAGACTGTGTACTGTGCTGCTGTTGGCTGGAGTATTTCGTATGTGTCTAAAAAGTCAAGTGGGTTGATTGTGATGTGTAGATCCTCTGTGTTTTTGTTGAGTTTCTTTCCAGTTTTCTGCCCTTCATCAAAAGTGGTATGTTAAAATCTCCTACTATTATTCTGGAACTGTCGGTTTCTCTTTCCCATGCTGTTAGAGCTTGTTTTTAAGTGTTTTAGAGCTCTGTCACTGGGTGCATAAATATTCATTACAGTTATGTCCTCTTGGTAAATTGACCCTTTAATGATTATATAATGCACTTCCTTGTCTTTTGTGAGGGATTTTGCCATAAAGTGTATTTTATCAGAGATTAATATTGCTGCTACTGCTGCAATTATTATTATTTGCTGATGTATTTCTTTCCATCTTTCATTATTTAGCTTATTTGTGTCTTTGTGTCTAAGGTATGTCACTTATAGACAACATATTTATTGATCATTGTTTTTAATCATTCCAGTTACTCTCTGCCTCTTGACTGCTACATTTGACCCATTTACATTCAGTATGATTGATAAGTATAAATTAACTACTGTCATTTTGTCATGTATTTTTTTTTTGATTGTTAATGGTTTCTTTATTTGAGTTGGATCTGACTCGACAGAACTTGGCTTTTTGGCATCCTGTTTACTTTTCTGTGCTGAGTTCTTTTTGTTTATGCATTTTCTTTTCATTTCCTTTGCTGTTGATTTCATGTTTACTGAGATACCATGGTCTTCTTCTTTTTAATTTTGCTAAATGGGTTTATTTTGTTTGTGGTTATCCTAAAATTTGCCTTTATCTTCTTAACTTTAAAACAGCCTGGTATATTAATATCACCTTGACTTCTCCATAGGGAAGTTCTGTAACTATACCATTATTTCCTCTTTTTGTCTAGAAGTTGTCATCATTTACGGATTGATGTCACTAATTTCCTTTTTCCAGTCTTGTAGCTTATTTTTGATAGTTCTTTATCTTGGTTGGTGTCTGTATGATGCTGTCACATGTCTTAATCTTAAATTGTTGTCTGATGTTGTCTGTCAGAAAGTCTGCCTTTAATATTTCTTATAAGGCTGGCCTTATTTTTACAAATTTCCTTAACGTCTACTTACCTGGAAGTGTCCTGGTATTATCTGTATAATTGAGAGACAGTTTTTCTGGGTATGCAATATACTTCATTAGCAGTTTTCTCAGTTTTTTCTTCTTTAACGTCATTCCATTCCCTTCTAGCTATTATGGTTTCTGCTGAGAAACTAGAGTTTATTCTTACGGATTCTCTTTTCTAGGTGGCAGTTCATTTTTCTTGAGCTGCTCTCAGACATCTTTCTTTGTCCTTGGTTTTGCAAAGTCTGATTATGATATTCACACCTGACTGGATGGCAGTGGGTTTGTTTTGGTTTTTGGTGACTTTCGGGGGAGAGGGGTGTTATTCTGTATAGGCTTCCTTGAAATTCTTCAATAGATACCTTCATGTCTTTCATGATATCAGAGAAGTTTTCTGCCAGCATACATTCAGAAATTTTCTCTGTGCTATTTTTTGGTCTCCTTTTGTTTTGAAATTCCTGTCATGTGCATATTACTCCATTTAATAGTGTTGCACATAATTTAAGCTGTCTTCATTCTTTTTCTGAATGTTCCTCAAATGACTTAGCGTCAAGGGATTTGTTCTCTACTTCACTGATTATTTCTTCCATTGCATCATTCTATTTATGTCTTTCTATTGAGTTTATTGATTTCTGAAATTGTTACTGTCAATCTTCTGGATTTCTAGTTGCTCTTTTTATATAGTTTCTAATTATTTATTTGGAATCATTTTGCTCTTGTACTGTTTTCTTGAATTCTTCTAGAGTTTTGTCTATGTATTTCTTGATACTGTCTGTTTTTCACTGATGTCTTCCTTGATCTATTAGCCAAGCCAGCCAAGTGCCATCGAGTTGGATCTGACTATTAGAAGATCCTAAATATAAGTCTTTTGAATTCCTTGTCAGGTAGTTTTCATTACTATTTCTGCCTCAGGAAGATTTTACAATCCTTTATGTTGGTCATTTGCCTGAACCATCTTGTCCTGCTTCCTTATGTGATCTGATATTGTCTGTTGTCTCTGTAGCATTAGGTGTTACCATATTTATTAATTAATTGTATGTTAGCTTCATTATAATTTTTTGTTTTGTTATGTCTTGATATATCTGGGTGGGGAGGTGAGTGTAATCCTCTGGTCATTACACTGACAGTACTAGGGCATGCACCATCTGTCTCCAGGTGGATGAAGTAGCAGCTAGGCATGAGAGTGCAGGACTCTGTTCTCTAGTCATTGAGGGAACTGGGAGTGAGTTGGACAGGCATTGGACACAGTCACTTGTTGATCCAGTTGATCCACAAGAGCAGGCAGTGGTACTTGCCAAGTGAGTGGAGCAGCAGTTATGATGGGTGTGATGGGTGAGCAGGTGGCAGAGTCACCAACACTCATTATGTGAGTGGCTGCAGGTGGGTGGTAAGCAGGTGAACATGCATTTGTGAGTTCACAAATGTTCACTGGGTCAGTGGAGGGGGTGGTGGGTAGTGGACAGGACCACATGCTATGGGATGGCAATGTGATATGGGAGCTGGGAGCATACACATCTGCACAGTTGCCATCACTCACCAGGTAGGAGTGGGTGAGTGACAGGCAGCTAAGTCTGCCTAAGTGTGGAAGCATCCTTACTACCACTCATTAGGTAGACAGAGAGAAGTGGTGGAAAGGGCTAGGTGAGGGGAAGGATGGGGCTCCCATTATGGTATCCAGCTGGAGGATATGGGATGTTCTACTTCATCCAGAGGGAGAAGAGTGTGCTCCTTCCAGCAGCAGACTAGAGTGTTCTGGCACTTTCCTTCTACTGTAGCCAGAAGTTGGAATCTGCCCTCAATCAAGTACAAAAGGAAGGCCACCTGGAGTGGTTTGGATGGACAACTTCCTTCCAACATACCATGTATTCACTACCTTATGCACACAACTCACCACAGAAGTCTGGAATTGCTACTCATGAATATATCTAACTCTGGATACTGGCACCCTACTTACTCTGTTGACAGCAAGAACTCTAGATTTTTTATACTCTTTCCTCTGTTTTCTGGATCATGAGTCACTCACTTTGCTTTTCTCCAGGTGTATCTACAAGGCCTAACAATTAAGTCTGCAAACTTAACCTAAGACAACAGCTCTGACAGCTATTCCAGAAAGAGTTCCAAAATTGCTCTGAAGGGCAGCCTACTCACTGGCATCAGTGCATCACTTCCTAAGGGGCATACTTCAAAGGTGACTATAGTGATATTCAGCAATGAGATATGTAGCATTTTTTTTCTAGGAAAATTGAATAGGGAAAAGCAAAGGGTAGGGAATGTTTTAAGGAGGAAAACTTTTTAAATATATATATTATTGTGCTCTAAGTGAAAGTTTTGTGAATTTAATTGTCAGATCTGGTACATGATTTATAGTCTCTTAAGGGAATGTTGTGAAGTTGCTCTCCTATGCTCCTCACTTGGGATCACTACTGACTTTGTCTCAAGATAGCCATGTTGAGCCAGTACAGCTCACAGAGCTCTTCCATTCCTTGTCTCCTCATTCACTGCATTTGTTTGACTTTTAATTCGTCAGTGTTCAATTCAGTTCTTTATCCTTCCTTTTTGATGTTCAAAGTTCCAGGATTTTTATCTGTACCTGTCTTGCTCAGCTTTTGGGGTCTTTATTGTAGAAAGATGGCATGGCGCATCTTACTAAGCTGCCATCTTGACTCCTCCTTGAATCTCTTAATGAATTATTTTGACTTTTGTATATAGGTCCTTCATTTTTTCTCATACACTAGTGTTTCATGAAGTTTTCCCACTAAGTTTCTTGTTTACCTATGAAGAAACTATTAGAAAGCCAGGCTTTCTAAAAAATTGTATCATATAGTCCAGTCTACTAGAATAGCATAGCCCAGTCTATTAGAATTACTAGGAATTCTGTATATACTCCTAGAGATGTGTTATAAGAATAAAAGTAATTTGGAATGTCTTCAACAGAAAGTGACAAATATTTAAGAACATTAAATCTTGTTACACAATGAGTGAGAGTAAAAGTAGTTCAGGCTAGAGTGAAACATAATAAACTATTCAAGAGGTAGGGAAGGTGTCATGAATTTGAAATCACTATTTTTAGAAGTGAGAGCACAGTGAATTTTGTTTTATTTTGGGCTCTGAGGATAAAACCAAGACAAGTGGATAGAATGAGAGATGGAATTTTAACTTCTTGTAAAGACTTGCATCATATTAGAAATGTCTACAGGTAAAATGAGTGGTTTTAAGAAGTGAGTTTCCCATCACTACATGTTTTAAAGCAATGAGTAGGTATTTACTTGATAAGAAGTTGTAGAGAAAATTTATTCATTGAGTAGGGAAAAGCAAATGGGGAATGTTGTAATGAGGAGATCTTTTTAAATATATGTATTACTGTGCTCTAAATGAAAGTTTATAATACAAAACTTGTCGAACAAAAATTTGCACACATACTGCTATGTAACTCTAGCTGCTCCCCCTACCCTGTGACAGCACATTCTTCCTTTCCATCCTATATTTCCAACCTATATGTCCAAGTCAACTAGTTCCAGGGCCTCTTCATTTACCCTCTCATCTTGCTTCTGGACAGGCACTGCCTAGTTAGCCTGGTGTATATACTTAAGCCAAGAAGCACACTCTTTGCCAGTATCATTTAATGTCTTACAGTCTAGTCCAATCTTTGTCTAAAGAGTTGGCTTCAGGAACGGTTTCAGCTCTGGGCTAACAGAGAATCCAGAGGCTATATCATCAGGGGACCCTCCAGTCTGTCAGGCCATTAAGTCTAGTCTTTAATAGAATTCTATTTCTAAACACTCATTTTTTTCCCCACTGCACTGGGGACTCTATACTATCTTCCCTGTCAGGTCAGTCATTGGTGGTGACCGGGCACCATCTAGTTTTTCTGGCCTCATGCTGATGTGAAAGAGGACATCTTGATAGTCTCTTACAGCCCCAAGAGTCTATTAATATATATATTTTTAATTTTAGGTTCAGTAGGGAAATTATAATGTCTATTTTTAGAACTATTAATGTAAAAAGCAATTTTTGCCAGAGGTGTGAGCCTTTGTAAAACGATCAAGTTTTGGGGTGAGTAAACTGATCGTTTCAATAGAGAGGACCCACAGATCAGAATGAAGACAAGCAGTAACAATACTCAGTTGTCAAATATAATTAAGTAAATAAAAATAAACTTTTACTGTGACTGGAAAGTGAGAAGAACATGACTTCATGCTTTCCTTTGGGGAAGTTCGCAATAAGAAAATACAGCAGAATGGGCAAGACGGAGTGGAAACCTGTTAAACAAAACTGTTTGGACATGAAGGGATACCAGGGATTCATGAAGATACCCGAGGGGTACTCTTGGGCTCAATAACAGACCTAAAAAGTTAAGAATATTTCCTGCTCTAATGGGGACAAGCAGATGGTTAAAGATACCTTCAGGAGTGCCTATTTTTGCACAAGTCAAGAAATGTCATTACCCACTCAAAGCAGAGGCTGAGAGACAGAGTAAATTAGCATTCCAAAATTTTATTAAATAGCACTTGCTAAATAGTTAAGAATAGAGAGCAAAGGGCATCTATCTATGGCTACAAGTTATTCTTATTTAATTTTTTTTTACTTACCATTATCTCTTTGGCAACAATAATAGCTAATGTTTCTGAATACTTTCATGTCACACATTATACTACATTCTTCACATGTGTTCTCTTACTTAATCTTCACAAGGTGGGTGCATTTAATGGCCTTATTTTATAAAACAGGTAACTCAGGCATAGAGAGCTTAAGTAACCTGCTTAAAGTCACTTCAATAATAAATGTCTCAAGCCAAGGTCTGTGTGACTCAGAGTCTAATAGAGACATGTAAGTGATTACTGCTGATACATATTTGTATTGTTATTTGTCTGAGTCATGTTTATATTAACATCATAATTGACTAGAATATATGCATTAATCTCAAGATCCCCAGCTATCTCAGCTTGGGAAGGAATTCACTCTTTTGAGAATTTTGTACGCATCTAGTAGTGGAAACTATGCTGAACTGGAGGCATGTTACCTTGTTAGAGCCCACCAAGCTGCACTGTGGGAAAGTGTCTGAAATTATACAGAATGAAGGTATTTTCAAAGCCTCTACAGATGACACGTATTCTATTTAAGATGTACCCATGGCCAGCAGAAAGGGAAACTGCAGTTGATGAGGAGACACCCCTCACACTTGATTATTATTACTATAATTAACATTTACTGTTATTATTAAGATAAGAGTTCCCAGTCTCGAGTGCTTTGGCCCCCAGGTGACATTTGGCAATGTTTGGAGACTTTGATTTTCACAGTTGGGAGTGGAGGAGTACTGATGGCATCTAGTGGGTAGAGGCCAGGGATGCTGCTAAACAACCTACAGTGCACAGGACAGCCTTTCATTGTGGAGAATCATTCAGCCCCAAATGTCAAGAGTGCCAAAGTTGAGAAACCCTGATTTGAAAGCTGGTGGTAAAAGAGAGCATTCCGGAGAATGTCTAGTGGCTCAGTGGTTAAGTGGCAATCTGCTCCCATAAAGATTTATAGCCTAGAAAATCATATGATGTACTGCTACTCTGTCCCATGCCCTTTACTGAATCTTGGGACAGCATGCACTTATAAACAGTTTTGAGTTTTCAGGTTTTCTAGAAGAGTGCTTGTCCCACTAAAAGTATATGTTGCCTTCCAACAAGGATGTATGTAATTGCGAAAGTGAAAAAAATGTTCTTTGGTAAAAATTCACTAAAGTAGAAGGCTTAGGCACGAGGCAGTGTATCCAAGAGGTGTTATTAGATCAAACTTTCATCTCCACTGGTTTTTGTATACCTACATAAGCCTTGTAAGCATATTTATGTCCTCCTGTGTCTATAAACCCTAGTGATGTAGTGGTTAAGTGCAACAGCTGCTAACTAAAATGTCAGCAGTTCAAATCCACCCGACACTCATTGGAAACTCTACAGGGCAGTTCTACTCTATCCTTTAGGGTCACTGTGATTTAGAATCGACTTGACAGCAGTAGTGGTGGGTAGGTGTCTATAGAGTTGCTAAGAGTAGAAATCAACAGCAATAGGTTTCATGTTTTTGGTATGTCAGATAGGGAATCTGTGTGTGTGCATGTGCATGTATGTGTGTCACATTTGGAAAACCAGAGGTTTCCACTGTAAAAACATAGAAGGCATCATTCCTCAAAGATTCTTGAAACAGACAGAAGTCACTAAACATGGCATCAGACTACTGCCAACATTTTGTGAGAAAATGTGTACCCACATATTTCTCACTATCCATATTAGCAACATCAAATTTAAACACAGTGCATTAGTTTGCAAGCATTCCACTACTGAAAATACATGACACTAACAAAAAATTCACAACACAAAAAAATAAGTTTTGAAAAGGTTAAGGTCACTATGGATTAGAATCAACTCAACAGCACACAAGAAAAACAATGTGAATGTGTGAATAAATGAAGGATAATTTCAAAAGAAAAAATAAGAGTGTATTCCATGCGTGTCTCACTGATGAATATGGGATCTCACTTCTTCCCTCTCTATCCTTTGCACTTAAGAGCATTTTTCATGATCCCAGACTTAGGGACTATTCTGTCACTAAAGGAGCCCTCATGGCACAATGGTTAAGCATTCAACTGCTAACCAAAAAGTCCACAATTTGAATCTACCAGCCACTCCTTGGAAATCCTACAGGGAAGTTCTACCCTGTCCTACAGGGTCTCTATGAGTTGAATAGCTATGATGATTGATGATACTGGTTATTAGTTCTTCAACACTTAACTTGTCCCATGCATTGCTCTAAGTGCTTTTCACATATTGACTCCATCCTCACCATGACTCCATTAGCAAAGTGCTTTTGTTTTCATTTTTCACAGTAATCAAATCAACTACATCTGTGGAAAAAGACAATGGAGAAGCTCAGAAGAAGGCCGAAGGCTTACTCTGGTACAGACCATCAATTTCTCGTATACAAGTCCAAATTAAAGCTGAAGAAAGTTAAGCTAAGTCCATGTGAGTCAAATTACAATTTTGAATATATTCCACCTGAAATTAGAGACTATTTCAAGAATAGATTTGATGCACTGAACACTAACAACCAAAGACTAGAGAAGTGATAGAATGACATCAAGGATATAATATACGAAGAAACCCAACATCCACTGCCATTGAGTAGGGTCTGACTCAAGGCGATCCTAGAGGTCAGAGCAGAACTGTCCCATAGAGTTTCCAAGGAGTGCCTTGCAGATTTGAACTGCTGACTTTTTGGTTTGCAGATGTAGCACTTAACCTACTATACTACCAGTGTTGAAAGCAAAGGTTATTATAAAGATAAAAAAGGAGGAAAAAACCAAGATTGATATCAGAAGAGACTCTGAAATTTGCTCTTGAGTTTATATTACCTAAAGCAAACGGGAGAAATGAAGTAAAAGAATTGAACAGAAGATTTCAAAGGGTTGCTTAAGAAGACAAAGTGAAGTATTATAATAACACATGCAAAGGCCTGGAATTAGAAAACCAAAAGGGAAGAATATGCTCTGCATTTTCTCCAGCTGAAAGAACTGAAGAAAAAATTAAAGCCTCAAGTTGCAGTATTGAAAGATTCTGTAGGGAAACATCAAAAGAAAATGGAAACAATACAGAATCACTGTACCAAAAAGAACTGGTTGATATTAAATCATTTCAGGAGGTAGCATATGATCAAGAACTGACAGTACTGAAAGAGGAAGTCCAAGCTGCACTGAAGGCCTTGGTGAAAAAGCAAGCCACCAGGAACTGACAGATTACCAATCGAGATGTTTCAACAAACTGACATAACACTGGAAGCACTCACTTGTTTATGCCAGGTAATGTGGACAACAGCCACCTGACCAACTGACTGAAAAAGATCCATATGTGTGCTTGTTCCAAAGAAAAGGGATCCAACAGAATGCAGAAATTATTAAACAGTATCACTATTACATGAAAGTAAAATTTTGCTGAAGATAATTCAAAAACAATTATAGCAGTACCTCAACAGGGTATTACCAGAAACATAAGCCAGATTCAGAAGAGGATTGTAACAAATGATACGATTGCTTACATCAGATGGATCTTGGCTGAAAGCAGAGAATACCAGAACAATCTTTACCTGTGTTTTATTGACTATGCAAAGGCATTCAACTGTATGGATCATTCTGAAGAATGAGAAATCCCAAACACTTAATCTTGCTTATCTGGGAACTGTACATAGACCAAGAGGCAGTCATTTGAAAAGAACAAGGGACCACTGCATGGTTTAAAATCAGGGAAGGTGTGCATCGGGGTTGTATGCTTTCACCCTATTTGTTCATTCTGTATGCCAAGCACATAATTGGAGAAGTTAGACTATACAAAGAATAATGGATCACGAAGATTAGAGGAAAACTCACTAATAACCTGTGATATGTAGAGGACACACCCTTGCTTACTGAAAACAAAGAGGACTTACGCACTTACTCATGAAGATCAAAGAGTATAGTTTTCAGTATGGATTACATTTCAACATAAAAAAAATAAAAATTCTCACGACCAGACGATGCTAAATGGAGAAAAGATTGAAGTCAACAAAGATTTCATTTTACTTGGTTATACAATCAACGCCCATGGAAGCAACAGTCAAGAAACCAAAGGACATACTGCATTGGGTAAATCTTCTGCAAAAGACCTCTTTAAAAGTGTTAAAAGCAAAGGTGTCACTTTGAGAACTAAGGTGTGTCTTAGTGTTTACAATCATCTGATACACATGTGAAAACTGGACAATAAAGAAGACTGAAGAGGAATTGACGCCTCTGAGTTGTGGTGTTGGTGAAGCATGTTGAATATACCTTGCATTGCCAGAAGAATGAACAAATCTGTCTTTGAAGAAGCACAGACACAACACTCCTTAGAAAAACAAGCTTTGGACATGTTATCAGGATCGTCCAGTCCCTGGAGAAGGACACCATGAAGGGTAAAGCAGAGAATAATTGAAGAAGAGGAAGACCCTCAACAAGACGGACGGACACAGTGACTGCAGCAGTGACCTCAAACATAGCACTGATTGTGAGGATGGTGCAGGACTCGAACTGTTTGGTTCTGCTGTGCGTGGGGTCGCTGTGTGTCAGAATAGAACAGACAGCACCTAACAACAACAGCAAAAACATTATTCCCATTTTACAAATGAAGAAACTGAGGCACAGAGAGTTTGAGTAATTAGTCCAAAGCTACAAAGCTAGTGTTGGGTAGCTATAGGCAGAATGCAACCACGCTGTCCTGCATTTTCTTCTTCTCCCTCCAGCAATGATCCAGGCTGAATTATTTCTAAACTGATTATCTGGTTATATATCTTGAGGAATGATAACAATGGGTGATAGTAGAACATTTAACACGGGAGGAATTAGAAGACTACAGAGGGCAGGATCTAGCACACTGCCCATGTACATTAACAAAGTCACCCTCATGGAGCGTTCGATCGTGGTCCTTTCTGACTCTCATGCTGCACAAGGACTATCTCCTCCCAAGAAGTCTAGTCTGAGAGTAAAGTGTCCTTAGTACAGCTTGACTAACTCTAGTAGTGTCATATCAACACTGCTGCCTGGGTGGACAGACGGACAGAAGGATGGACAGACACGTGGGTGGGTGGACAGGCAAATACTGAACAACCTAACTTTAGTGAAGGGTAAGACAGTACACAGTACCAGAGAAGCTAGAACAACTTGTCTGAGGCAAGGTCATAGAGGCTCCATACACACATTACAACTCCCTGAGGGACCAAATAACTGGGCTGACAGCTGTGGACACCATGGTCTCCAGGAATGTCTAGCTCAACTGGCATATAGTTTATAGAGAAAGGGTTCCACATTCTAGTTTGGGGAGTAGTGTCTGGGTCTCAAAAGCTTGTGGGTCATCATCTAAGATACTCCACTGATCTCATTCTGTCTGCAGAAAGGGAGAACGAAGCATACCAAACAAACACAGAAAAGATTAGTCCAAAGGCCTAATGGAACACAACTTACCACAGCCTCCACCAGACTGAGTCCAACACTAGATAGTGCCAGCTACCACCGCAGACTGCCCTGACAGTGATCACAATATAGGGTCCCAGAAAGAGGTACAGAAAAATGTAGTACAAAATTCTAACTCGTAAAAAAAGACCAGACTTACAGGCCTGACAGAGACTCGTGAAACCCTCAGAAGTATGGCCCCCAGACACCCTTTTAGCTCGTGAAGTCATTCCTGAGGTTTACCCTTTAGCCAAAGATTAGACCCATTAATAAGAGAGAGAGACTAAGTGGGCATACCAGACCAACAGCAAGGGGGAAAAGGCAGGAGGGGACAGGAAATCTGGTAATGAGGAACCCAAGTTTGAGAAGGAGGGTAGAATATTGACATGTCATAGAGTTGCCAACCAGTGTCACAAAAACGATGTTTTTAACTGTTTAACGAGCAACTAGTTTGGTCAGTAAACCTTCATCTAAAACAATAAAAAATTAAAAATACTGAACAGTGAGGAAAGCTCAAAGGATGATATGATAGAGGAAGGCAGACTCGTTGCTGAATCTACAACTATGAGTCCCAGTCTCAAAGGTAGCAGTGAAGCTAGTATCCTGCAGAATTAGCACAAACCAGAGACCAAGAAGAGCCAGCCCTACAGTCTGCCTCAGCCCAGCTGCCGTGGTACACGTGCTGTGATTAGTTGCCTTTGAGTCAACTTCAACTCATAAAACCCCCTCTACAACAGGATGAAATGTTTCTGGTCTTGTACTTTTCCCACGATTGCTAATATGCTTGAGTCCATTCTAATAGTCCTGTGTGTTTTGAGTGCCTTCAGAACTAGAGGGCTCAGCTTCCAACATTACTGTTCTATGACCACTACTATTCTGTTGTGATCATAGAGTTTTCATTTCCTAATTTCCAGAAGTTCTAGATTCAGTTTCCTCAGGACAGTTCCATCTTCACCTTTCTTTCAATTATAAGGCTTGATACAACAAGGAAATCTTTATAAATATTTCTGGATCCATGGATTACCTGTCTTGTTTGTTGGGAAAAAGAAACTGCAGAAGAAATATAGAAGGGAGCTAAGGAAGGAGAGAGGAAAGGAAGAGAGAAGAGGGAGGGTGGGAAGTAAAAATAGGTTACAGATACCAGCAAAATCCAAGCAATGCTCATGGCCCAGCAACAAGTGTGAGGTGACTCAAATTTAGCAAGGAGCCTTGGGTGACTTCGCCTCTTCTTGAACCCAAACCTGAAACCTGACACAGTTTCTGCATTCATGCTGTTTAGAGGGGACCAGGGTTATCCTTGTGTGTAGGTGGATGTGTGAGTGTGTGAAAGTGTAGTTACTTGTCACTGATTAATCTTCAGACTGTGTCAAGCATTCATTGCAAATCCTTGAAACAAACAAGTCTATTTATATTTTAATTTTTTTTTTTTTTTTTAGATTTCAGGTTGATTTGTCTTTCTTCTGCATATTTATGAAGCTGTTGATCCTATGATAACCTTTCCCTTACTCATGTGGAGCAGGAAGAAGAAAAAGACAGAGAAACTGTCTTTTCTCCTTCCCCTCCCCAGGATACAACATTCCCTGTGGCTCCAGAGGACAGTGAGGACAACACAAGCACTGAGACAGTTCTTTAAAGTGTAATTAATTACTTGGGACCCCTGGCTATGGTTTGTCTTTTTACCTCTCTTTCTTTCTTTTTTTTTTTATTCCCTGTTTATTGTTTGTTTTAGGGGCCTGTTTAATCTTCGGCTGAAGGGTGAATCTCAGGAGTCCCTTCAGTACCTAGTTAAAAGGGAATCTGGGGACCACACTCTGTGAGTTTCTCCGGTCTCTGCCAGATCAGTGAGTCTGGTCTTTTTCTGTCAGTTGGAATTTTATTCTGCATTTTTTCCAGCTCTGCTCAGGACCCTCTATTGTGATCCCTGTCAGAGCAGACAGTGATGACAGACGGGTACCATCTAGCTGTTCTGGGCTCAGTCTCGTAGAGCCTGTGGTAGTTGTGGTCCACCAGTCCTTGGGACTAGTCTTTCCCTTGTGTCTTTGGTTTTCTTCATGCTCCCTTGCCCCAGACGGGGTGGGATCAGTAGACATATCTCAGATGGCCACTCACAAACTTTTAAGATCGCAGACACTGTTCACCAAAGTATATAGACCGTATTATGCTCACCAAAGTGTATAAACTATGTTACGCCATGGCTATCGCTGCTATCTAATGCGATCCTCAGATCTCTTTCTGAGCTCTGATGTTGAGCTCAGCTCCCTTTAGCTGCTTTTTACCCTTATGTGCAATCCTCCTGCACCTTTATACTACCTATGTTTTTCAAATGATCTAAATTAGTTTTTAAGTCATGCAGATTTTTCCATAATACTTAATAACTGAAGTTGGTTTTTTGAATATATTGTAGAGTAGTCTTTACTTAACAGTCCATTTATATCTGGATGTGAAAAAATACAAATGTGAGGTCAAAGGTGAACTGTTCATCAGATTGGCAAGTAGTCTACAGCCCCATCTCCAGTGATGGTCTACTAACATACAGCATATTTAAATAACTGGATCCAATAGCTTGAGGCCACACTAGACACTGCTCAGTTAACAGTTCAGCTTGTATGGCAGATTAGATTTTTTTCAACCAACTCTCCTTCCCACCTGCCTTTATGGAAGAGTTTGCTTCCCACTCTAGTAGTGTTGGGCTTGGCTATGGGATCTATCTTGGCCTCATGGTGAGAAGACTGTGCTTTCCTGCTTCTGTGGCCGATGAAATGTTAATAGATGTGATACAAGCAAGGGATCAGTTCATGTGCACCTCGCCGTCACGGTGAAAAGTGCATGCCTTGGGAAGTTGCTTGTCCATAGAAGATGACCACACCTGTAACTTGGAGCCAAGCCCAGTTGAACATATTCTAGATAAACTGGGTTCCAACTGACCAGCAGATGTAAAAGTAATAAATAAATGGCTGTTGCCTTATTCCACTCAGTTTTGGGATTATTGTTCTACAGTTTCTAGACTTAATTGTCTCTACAGAACCAGCCTTACCAAAAATGCCTTCATACCACACCCACTGCTATCAAGTCAATTCTGACTCATATCACTCCTATAGGACAGGGTGAAACAGCCCCATAGAGTTTCCTTGGAGCACCTGGTGAATTCAAACTGTCCTCCTTTTGTTTAGCAGCTATACTTCTTAACCACTATGCCACCAGGGTTTCCAAAAATGCCTTTAAGACAGAGTCATAGTTCAGGGGGCCAAATCCTATACTTCCACAATATAGAAAACACTTGTTTATCCAGGCTCTTCATGCTCTTTGCTGACATTTCTGTAAGACTTGCTTACTCACATTGTTTGTGTAAGGCTACGTGGTTTCCAAAGCGCTCTGAAACAGTTTAAACTGGTTGCTGTGGAATCAAATTGGACTCATAGCAACCCCATGCATGTTAGAATAGAAATATGCTCATAGGATTTTCAGTGGCAAGTTTTTCAGAAGTAGATTGCCAGGCCTTTCTTCTGAGGTATCCCCGCATGGACTAGAACCTCCAACCTTTCAAATAACTTTTGGTACCACTTGGAGAATCTTTGACAGAGTTAAGCTTGGTTAGTATATCAAATCTGTGAAGTTACACTACTTTCATTCCCATTTAATAGTTGAAGGCACTGGAGATCAGATGAGATAAAATCAGTGATTTGACTAACACTAAAAAAAATAAGAAAACTTATTGCAATGGAGTTGATTCCAATTCACAGCAGCGCTGTAGGGCAGGGTAGAACTGCCCCATAGCATTTCTGAGACTGAAAACTTAACAGAAGCAGACTGTCACTTCTTTCCTCTGGTGGATTCAAACCACCAACCTTTCACTTACCACTCGAGAACTTAAACCACTGTAACCCTAGATCCCCTGATTAAGATTACACAGTTATTAAATGAAAGACCTAGGGCCTAAATGTTCTTCCAAATCCCACCCCTTCATCACAATGCCTCATCTGTTGTACTTATCAATTAAACTGAGCGGTGATGATCAGAGCTTCCTTAAGCACAACTGCCTAGGAGATACAGTGGTTCTTTACCTTGCCACTACTTTCAACCCTGTGAACACAGGGCAGTCATGTTTATCTCATTCTTCAGTACCTGTTCTCAGAATGAGACCGCACAAGTTTCAAATCTCACCCTCTTCCATATCATCCTGCCCTGGAAGAGGTATTTATCTTGGTTTAAGGGTCTCCGTAACATCACGTATTGTTGAGGCTCTATTCTGGACAAGTTGGTTCCACTTAAGGTGTCTTAACACCAAATCCAGCAGGGTGCCCTGCTCTCAGGAGATTATAGCAGAGGTTGGCAATCTTCTGTCAAAGACCTCCTAATACATTTTTAGGCTTTGTAAGCCACACAGTCCCAGATGCAACTACTAGAATCCATGGGTGCAGTGTGGAAGCAGCTATAGACAACATGTAAATTCATGAGGCAAAAACATTTTATGAAAACGGGCGGGAGACAGGATATAGTCCACTGGTCACTGCTAGCCCATCCTGGTTTGTAGGTTAATAGAAAGAGAGGCCTGAATACAAATTATAATATTGATTTTCCTCATCCTATCAACAATTACTTCCTTCCTATCAAAAATTACTTATTGAGCACCTACTTTGTACCAGGAACTGGATACAGAAGTCAGAAGTCTCCACCCCTGCCCTCTGAGCTCTGCTGGTTCTTTCCATCTCAATAAATTCTAGGTACTTTTTTCTAGCAGTGCCCTGGGGAGCAGGGTAGGAGGGGCTGGCCTTGCCAGAGACAGTAATCTGACAGGAAATGGAGAATTGCTGCTGTCTTCACCCTCAGCATGAGGTACAAAGGTTCAGATGTCTGCTCCTGAGTCCTCACTTCAGCACTCCTTTCATCTAGAGTAAGGCTCTTTAATTTGTAAACATTAATAACCATTATTATTATTAAAAAGGAAAGAAAGTGAGTAGCCCTGTAACTAATTACTTTAAGTGTTCTCAACAAGGCACAGTTCAACTCCTTTATAAAACCTCCTGCTGTGAAGACCAGATTGTCATTATGATCAGATCCTTCCTTAGACCTATTAATTTTACCCAGAATAACAGCGGAACAGATGCAAGAAGAAGGCTAGTCTGATTAACATAATTCTTTTCAAAGACCGTTTCCTCCCTAAGGGCCACCGTACTGAGTCTTCTATCTTGTCTCAGATCTAATTACATTCAGGAGAATTCAGACACTGACGGGCGATCTCAGCAGATGTCACTTCTCAGATTTGAAGCACACTTCAGGATATAAAACCTTATCAGAAAATCAATTGAAATTAACAATTCCCTCTCTCTCTCTCTCTCCATCTCTTTCCTCTGCCAACGCTCTCTCTCCCTGTGTCTTTTGCTCCCTCTCTCCCTTTTCTTTGGCCAGTTTAAAGCTATTTCCAAATACTAGCCTTTCTCAGGAGAGGCAGCATTTCCGGGAATTCAATAAACCTGAAGCTCAAGCCCACGCTTACCTTTTGAAGTGTTGCTCTGCTTCTCCCTGTCTCAGCATAATGAGGTGTATGTGCATGTGTGTGTGTGTGCGTGTGTGCATGCGCGTGCATCTGTGTGCATCCGTGTGCATGTGCATGTTTTGAGCAGCAGTTCTTGAGGGTCTCTATAGGGCCTAAAAAGAAGGTAGAAACAGGGGGAAACAAAAGGGCTTTCTGTACCACATTGAACAGGTACTCACCCCAAGCTACCTCTCAAGTGCCTGAGTTCTGATTGAAACCAGAACTGATTTGGATGCCAGTGTCTGATCTTTGATGGGCAAGTGCTGTGGGTTTGCAATGGTATCCCTCACTGGTTTTAATGAAGTATTTGACTTTCACCTGCTGCTTTCAATTGAGTACTGAGAGCTATGGATAGGAAGCTCCTGGGGAAGCAGCACGTGAGTGGGGGCTGGAGTTAGATGCCTTGTGCCTAGGCCAAGAAACGGCAGGTCTGGATTTCCAGAAGCACCAGAACCATCTCTCTTTACTCAGCCTCACTATTAGCCCTGTTGCCTTTTGTTCTGGGATCTCATAGTGTAGAAAATGAAGCCCATAGAACCAATTATCTGAAAACTAACCACCCTTTTGTTCAGTGGCCATGCTCAAGGCCCACTGTAGTCTACATTGCTCTGCCTTTCTGAAGTTGCCAGGGTAGGGAAAACTAAAGCCACAGACAGGAGTATTTAAGGACATGACTGTATGCAGAAACCATGGACAGGCCATCTGTTTTACACACCCAGGGAGAACAACAAAGAAGGAGGTAGAAAGTGGGGACATGCAGTATGGCGTTAAGAATTTGCTTTTTTTGTGGTCTGCAGATGCTGTTCAGTGTCTTGCTGACATGGAGCACAAGGCAGCCTCCACTCCCCAAAGTCCCATCGCAACAGCTGCTCTTGCCTGGCTGGGCCTGGCTCTGCGTTTCTGCGGTGGTGTTCCTTGTGGTAGCCAGCCAAGTGTTTTCCTCAGAGAGCCTGCAGCTTTGGCACAAAGCTTCTCCGAAGGTGCCAAAGCCAGACCATTTGAGCAGGATGGGCACTGGGCATCTCTTTGCGGTGACATTGAATAAGCTCCCCACTGATGTGGTTATGGCTTCAACAGAAAGCACTAGAAGAAGTAGAGAGAATTACGGAACCCAGGGCATTTTGTCACTTTCTGGTTTGTGTTGTATGCTTGCTTACTATCCCATAGAGAGTAGGAAAATCTGACTTTCACACACCTGTCTGTCCGATATGGCCTTTCCATGGTCCAGCCCTGAAAACAGCACTAGCGCTTGCATAACTGGTGGATAAGGAGCTTACTGCATCCTGAGAGATTACTTTGTCTCACATGTCATGCTCTAGGGATCCCTAAAAAGGTTTAGATCCACCCATTGCCGCCAAATTGGGTCCGACTCATGGTGACCCTACAGGTCAGAGTAGAACTGTCCCCTAGAATTTCCAAGGAGCACCTGGCAGATTTCAACTGTCGACCGTTTGGTTAGCGGAGGTAGCACTTAACTCACTATGCCATGAGGGCTTCCAAGAAGGTTTAGACCTAGGCAATAGTGAACAAAATGAAACCAATCCTCATTTTCTTCCAGGGTTTGCCAAATCTAGTAATGTCATCATTACACAGTCTACTTTTGTGAGAGAGAGGGAAGCAGCTCATTATAGCGGAAGGCAGGCCCATGTTATGTCTCGGGGTCCTGAACAGTGGGTGGTTCCTCAGACCGTCTGTGCTGCCACAAAGCCTGTAGGCAAATAAATGCATTAAGGTTAGCGTCACTCAAGGCTGCCCAGGCCTATGGGTGTTGTCATAGTGCTTAGCTTGCAGTGGCCTTTGGGGAGGAGTCCATCTAGGGCTCAGCTGGAGAGAACAGAAGTTGGTCTCAGAAGTCCTGGGTCCACCTTACCAACTCTGTGTTAAACATGGAAAAGGTAAGCTGTGTCTGGTATAGCTTTAGGTTGTCTTAATGGGAAAAGTGTTTTGCAACTGCAACCTCCTTATGTCCTGTGTTAAGATCAATAGAAAAACAGTTTTGAGTGTTTTCATTCATTCAGCATTTATTCAGCACCTACTACATGCACACAGCTGTACCTTAATAAATCTAATTTACTACACCTTGTTTTTCTCATTTAATGGTGTAACTTAGGTATTGTTTTACATCAGTACATAAAGATCCACCACATTCTTTTTAACAGCTGTATAAGTCTATGTTATGTGTTCATTATATCAGTTTATTTAACCTGTCCTATCATTTGGTTTTTCTGCAATTTTACTATTAAAAATACCACAAAATATTTATATGTGAGAGACATTTTACAGAGCCCTGGTGGCACAATGGTTAAGAGCCAGTGCTACTAACCCAAAGATCAGCAGTTTGAATCCATCAGCGACCTCCTGGAAGCCCTTTGGGGGCAATTCTACTCTGTCCTGTAGAATCACTATGAGTTGGCATCAACTCAACAGCAAAAGGTTTTTTAAGGCATTTTACTCATGTGCAAGTCATATTTAGAATAAATTCTTAGATGTGAAACTGTAGATTTAATTTTTATAGACCTTGTTGAATACAGTACGGAAGCAGGATGGGCACTGGGCATCTCTTTGCAGTGACATTGAATAAGCTCCCCACTGATGTGGTTACAGCTTCAGCAGAAAGCTGTGTTAAAACATACACCTACCAGCAACATGTAAGAGTATATTTCCTTCTGTTCACACTGTCTTATCAAACTTTTAGATGTTTGCTCATCTGATATATAAAATGATTATTATTATTTTTTTTTAGCTTTATGTATCTTTTATTAGGAATGAGGTTGGTAATATTTTTTGTTCATTTAAGAGCCATTTGTATTTCTTTTCTGTAAACTATTCACGTATTATTGTTCATTTTCTAATGAGTTGTGTTTCTTTATTGATTTATAGGTATTCTTTGCATACAGACACTCAATCTTTATCCAAAACACTTTGAAAATCAAAATAAAAAATTTTCATAAATTTAATGCGAAAACTTGTTTGATAGAAAAATTTGGCATGGATAAATGTTATTTTTTAATATATCACACTTAGCATGACTATTCAAAGAACAAAATATATGTCAGAAGAGACTCTGAAACTTGTTCTTGAACATCTAGCAGTAGAAAAAGGGGAAAAATGATGAGGTAAAAGAGATGGACAGAGGATTTCAAAGAATAGCTACAGAAAACAGTGTTATAGAGAAATGTGCAAAAACCTGGAAAGAGAAAACCCAAAGGGAAGAACATGCTGAGCATTTCTCAAGCTGAAAGAACTGAAGAAAATATTCAAGCCTCATATTTTAATTATGCAGGTAAAAGTTACACAGGTAAAATATTAAATAACACATGAAGCATCAAAAGAAAATGGGAAGAATACACAGAGTCACCATACCAAAAAAACTGGGCAATAGTCAGTCATTTCAGGAGGTAGCATATTATCAGGAATCAGTGGCACTATTGGAAGAATTTTGAGCTGCACTGAAGGCACTGGTAAAAAAACAAGACTCCAGGGGTAGACGAATTACCAATTGAGACATTTCAACAAAGGGATGCAGCTCTGGAATTGCTCAGTCATCTATTCCAAGAAATTTGGAAGACAGCTACGTGGCTAACTGACTGGAAGAGGTCCATATATATGGCTATTCCCAAGAAAGGTGATCTAACAGAATAAGGAACATTATCATTAATATCACACACAAATAAAATTCTACAGAAAATCTTTCAAAAGTGACTGACTGCAGCAGTGTACCTACAAGGAATTGCCAGAAATTCAAGCCAGATTTAGAAGAGGTCTTTGATGCAGAGATATCATTGTTGATGGAAGATGGATCCTGGCTGAAAGCAGGGAATACCAGAAAAATGTATAACTGTGCTTTATTGACTATACAAAGGCATTTGTCTATGTAGATCATAACATATTATGGATAATAGTTGGAAGAATGGGAATTCCAGAACACTTAATTGTGCTCATGAGGAACCTTTGCATACATTGAGAGACAGACATTTCAACAGAAAGAGGGAATACTGAGTGGTTTAAAGTCAGGAAAAATGTACAAGGGGTTATATCCTTTACCATACCTATTCAGTCTGTACACAGAATAAGTAATTTGAGAAGCTGAACTGTATAAATAACAATGGGACACCAAGATTGGAGGCAGACTCATTAACAACCTGAATTACGCAAATGACACAACTTGCTGAAAGCAAAAAGGGCTTGAAGCACTTATTGGTAAAGATAAAAGACTGTATCCTTCTCACAACTGGACCAGTAAGCAACATCATAATAAATGGAGAAAACACTGAGGTTGTCAAGGATTTCATTTCACTTGGATCCACAATCAACATCCATGGAAGCAGCAGTCAAGAAAGCAAAAGACACACTGCATTGAGCAAATCTGCTGCAAAAGACATCTTTAAAGTGTTGAAAAGTGAAACTGCCTACTTGAGGAGTAAGATGTGACTGACCCAAGCCATGGTGTTTTCAATTGCCTCATACACATGCAAAAGCTGGATGATGAATAAGGAAGAACAAAGAAGAACTGAAGCCTTTGAATTATAGTGCTGGTGAGGAATATTGAATACACCATCAACTGCCAAAAGAGAACAAACAAATCTATCTTGGAAGAAGTACAACTAGAATGTTCCTGAGAAGGAAGGATGGCAAGGCTATGCCTCATACACTTTGTACATGTTATCAGGAGGGACTGGTCCCTGGAGAAGGACATCATGCTTGGTAAAGTAGAGGGTCAGTTAACAAGAGAAATAGCCTCAACAAGATGGATTGACACAGTGGCTGCAACAGTGGGCTCAAGCATAGCAATGATTGTGAGGATGGTGCACAGACCAGGACAGTGTTTTATTCTATTGTACACAGAGTCACTGTGAGTTGGAACTGACTTGACAGTACCCAACAATAACAGTGTGTTTATATGTTTATTCATTTGTTTACATAATGCTGCCCCAGGATCTTCTGGAGATGTTTCATTAATAAAGAATATATTCACAGTATTACCATTTTAAAAGAATTTAATTGATCTCAGATAAGGGACTATGGACAGTATTGAGAAATATTTTTGTTTTGTTTTCAGATTGGTGATTTTCTTTTTAACAGACAATCTGGAAAAAGACAAATAAAAAGTTTATTTGTATCTTGTGTTTATCCCAAGTTTTGCATCATTTAGTCACAGTCAGTCCCTGTTACAGCATTTGATGGCATTTTAAAACATATGATGACATCAGGATAGTCCACCCAAACTTCTTTGCTTGTGAATCCAAAGTTGGTACATAAGCCATCTTACAAAATTATCAGTCATGGATAGTTATCACAAATGTGAACTATATTTGACACAATGATTTTTTTTTGGTTTTGTTTTTTTAAAGTTTTTCACCTTAATAAATTACACATTTTAGGGAAACAAATTTGAGATATCGTGGTAATAAGGCTTTGCCCTCTCTGAGATTATAAATGACCACTCTCATATTTTCTCAGTAATTTTATGGACTCCTTTTTCACATTTATGTATTTGATCTACCTGGAATTTATTTTGGCCTGAGGTATGAAGTAGGAATCCAACTTAATATCTTATCAGATGGCTACCCAGTCATCCCAACCACATTCATTGATAATCCATCTTTATTCCATTAATTTGAAATGTCATCTTCATCACACACTAAGTTGCTCTGTGTATTCGGGTGTGTTTCTGGATTTCCTCATCCAATCCATCAACTGACTCATGTCCTGCAAAGAGTGGGCTGCTGATTCATACTGTTATATCGTTCTCTGGAAAGATTCTGCCAATATATACTCACACGAACAGTGTATGAGTATCTTGATTCTCACTGACCCACCCCCACTCCCTTGGTAACACTCATATATTTTAAATCTTTTGTATTGTGGAACAAAAAGAGCATAACATAACTTTTTAATTTACATTTTCATCACTACAATGAAGCCTGAAGATATTTTTCACTTGTTTATTGAACTTTTATGTTTCTACTTTTGTAAATTAGTGGTTTTTGTCTTTTGCCCATATTTCTAAGGGGATGTTCAACTTTTTTTGAAAATTATTCTTTAAAAATTACTCAGGGTGCTGTTGATGTTAGGAACTGAGTTAGAAGAACAAGCTGGAAAGAAGCCCACAGCCACAAGAAAGGAAATAAACAGCAGAAATAAATGAAAGTGAAAATTAAAAAAAACAAAGAATCCACAAAATCAGAAGTTGTTTCTTTGAAAGGATCAACAAAATCAACAAACCTCTGACCAAATTAACAAAAGGTAAACAGGAGAGGATGCAAATACCCCAAATAAGAAATGAACTAGATGAATAAGAGACCTAACTGAAATAAAAAGGATCATGACAGAGTTGCACAAAAAACTACAGTTCAACAAATTTGAATACCTAAAGGAAGTGGACAAATTTCTAGAAATGCACTATCTATCCAAACTAATATACAATGATGTTGAAATCTCAGCACATCCCATAACAAGAAGAGAGACCAAACAGGTAGCCTTAATAAACTTCCAACACAAAAAAGTCCTGGCTCAGATGGCTTCACTGGAGAATTCTACCAAACATTCAGGGAAGAGTTTAAAACAGTACTACTAAAGTATTTCAGAAGATAAAAGAGGAAGGGATGCTTCTGAATTCATTCTATGAAGCCAGCGTAATGCTAATACCAAAACCAGGCCAAGACATCACAAAAAAAGAAAATGGCAGAACAATATTTCTCATGAACACAGACGCAAAAATTACTAACAAAATTCTTGCCAATAGAATTCAGCATCATACTAAAAAAATAATATACCACAATCAAGTGGGAATAATACCAGCTATGCAAGGATGGAACATCAATAGGTATAATCCAGCACACAAATAAAACAATCACACGATCATCTCAACAGATGCAGAAAAGATATTTGACAAAGTCTAACATCCATTCCTGATTAAAACTCTCAATTAAATAGATATAGGAGGGAAATTTCTCAACATAATAAAGAGCATTGGAATCAACTTTATGGCAGTAGGTTTTAAATCCTGGTGACTGAGTATTGCAGTGCCATTTCATTAAATGAGCCACACCATAGCATGTGCTGATAGGCCCCCAAGAGATTCCATAAGTAGGACACCATCTTTGTCAGCCAGGAGGTGGAAGCTTCTAACACTGAGGGAGTGGCTGCTACTGGCTGCCACTGGACAGTACCTCCCTCAGCAAAAAAGTATTTTTTAAAATAATTGCATCTAGAGAATGCAGCAGTGGCCGGCGGATGAGAGTGTTGGCACTGTTCTCTCCTCCCTTCTCTGAGCTATGCCCTGGTATCTGTTGGCATTACTCCACAGAGTGAGCACAAGTAGGTCACCATGTTTGTCATCCAGGAGGCAGGGCATACCACCCCTCAGGACCCAGCTGGGGCTGACTGCCAAACTGAGCAGCATTACAGGGCTGTACAGCAGCTTTCTCACCAGAGAAGCTGTACTTCGGTCAGCTGCATCAAGAGAATGCAGTGACAGCTGGCAGCCAAGTCTAGCAGAGCCCTTACTCACTCCCTTCTTAGAGTTATGATGTAACTTCTGTTGGTGGAGCACTGGAGAAGCTGAACAGTTTTTGGTGGTACAAAGATAATAAACAATATCTAGACATTTAAAGAAACAGACCACCATCGCTCCAGAAAACTCTCAAAATGAAGAATCAAAAAATTTCCCAGATGAAGAAACATTCCTGAAATTATCAGAGATAAATACAAAAGAATTACGTATAGAACACTTCTTGAAATTAAACAAACTGCAGCAGAACAAAATAAAAAATTAAGCATGCTATATGAATTTCTAGAATATCAATGATCTGAAATTCAGCACATTAATAATAAAATCACAGCATTAGGCAGTTCAATGCAAAAGCAAAAGATCAGGATTGAGGAAATGGAATGAAGAATTAGCAAGATTGAAGATAAATTGACTGACCCCAGCATTTATGAGGAAAAACAAAGAAAAGAGTCAAGAAAACTGAAGAAGTGTTAAGAAGCATGTGGGACTCTATCAAGAGGAATAATCTATGAGTAATTGGAGTTCCTGAACAGGGAGGGATAGCAGACAATACAGAGAGAACTGCTAAAGAGTTCCTGACAGAAAACTTCCCTGACATCATTAAAAAAGAGAACACTGATATTCAAGGTGTTTATCAAACTCCACAAAAGGTAGACCCTAAAAGAAAGACACCAAGACATATTATATCAAGCTTAATAAAATGAAATGCAAGGAGAGGCTCTTAAAGGCAGATAGCCTTAAAGCAAAACTAACATACAAAGGGAAGCCTTGCACGGTGTTCTCTGACTTCTTGGCAGAAACCATGTTGGCAAGAAGGCAATAGGATGACTCAAAGGAGAAAAATTTCCAGTGAAGAATTATATATGCTGAGAAATTGTCTCTGAAATATGATGATGAAATTAAGACATTCTCAGATAAACAGAAGCTTAGAGACTTTGCAAAAACTAAACCAAAATTAGAAGAAATACTGAAAGAATCTCTTTGATTAGAAAATCAATAACATCATGTACATACTCAAGGATACAACGCAGGACACACAGCATCCACAATCATACTCAGCTAGAGAAGTCAAAGCTCAATCAAAGCTAAAATAGTAAAATGAAGGAAATAGAGATATTAATATGTCAACTATGGCATCATCACACTATGAAGAGGGATATATTATAGCATTTACAGGCTTTCAGATGGAGAACAAGTTAAGAAGATATACAGAAGTTAAAGATTGGTTTAAACTTACAACATTAAAGGGGTACAAAAGAATAGCAGCAAAGCAAACTAACAACACTACATATGAAAACAAGAAACATAATACAGGACACTCAACAAACACAAAACCAAAACTGAACATGATGTAAAGAAAACCCATGAATAAAAATGATCCAAACAGAAATATTAAGTAGAACAAAGAAAACATCAACAACACAAAAATAAAGGCACCAAAATGACAGAACTAAACACATGTCTATCAATAATTACTCTGAATGTAAATGGCTTCAATGCTCCAATAAACAGACAAAGAGTAACAGGTTGAATCAAAACAGATGATCCAGCCAGAACAATTAGACAAGACAAAGAAATAAAGGGCATCTGCATCAGCAAAGAAGTAAAAATCTCCCTATTTGCAGATGATATGATTGTATACGCAGAGAATCCATAAGTAAACTGCTGGAACTAATAGAAGAGTTCAGTAAAGTATCAGGATATAGCCAAGTGTCATCGAGTCAGATCCGATATAAGATAAATATAAATAAATCAGTAGGATTCCTTTACACCAACAAAGACTCCATCTGTGGTACATACATTCACTGGAACACTTGCAATGATAAAGAACAATGATGATTTCAGAAAGCATTTCATAACCTGGTTTCTGATGGAAGACATTGCACTGAGTGAAATCAGTTAAGGACAACTATTGTATGAGTTAAAGACAACTATTCTATGAGACCCCTGCTATAAGGACTTAAAATAGACTTAGGTACAGAAGAAAAGACTCTTTTTTTTTTTTTTTTGACTGCTACTATAAGAATGGGGAAGGAGGGAGAGTGTTGGTCATAGATTAGATAGTTGATAGAGGTTTGGTTAGGTGAAAGCAGTGACAGCGTACAGTGGAAAGTAGATCAACTTAACTGGACTTCACCATAAACTGAAAGGTCTTCTAATCTTAACCCAACATTGCAAGGATAGAGTAGCAGGGGTAGGAGTCTGGGGACCATACTGTTGGGGGACATCAAGGCCAGTTAGCATAACTAGCCTGTTGCTAAGAGAGCTTTCTGCACTCCATATTGATGAGTGGCATCTGGTGTCTTAAAAGCTGCAAGCTGTCACCTGAGGTATACCAAATGGTCCCAACTCATCCAGAACAGACAATGACTGAGAACAACAAAGACACAAGAACAAAAGAACCCAGGAGACATAAGGACCTGTGTGAATGAGAGACTGTATCAACATGTGACCAGACGAACCAGATGGTGCGTGGCCACCACCAAAGATAGCTGTGATGGTGTCCACAATGTAGAGTAACTGTGGTAACATGAGAAAAAGAGGTGTGCAGCTCACAAACTCGACTAAAAGGCTAGAAATGATGGTCTGATGGCCTGAACAATCCCCTGGGAGAATGGCCCCTAGACTTGCTGCTGCCCCTGATGAGAAAACACTACTGAGGTCAGTTCTTTTAATCAAGAATGCACTGGGCTTGAGGACATGTGTGACCACATGGTGTGTGTACTTTATGGTTCTATGCATTTATAAGGGGCTGTCTTCCTGGTCTCTTTTGAGATGGGACAGAAGAGGATGGGGAGGAGGGGGCAGGAGCTTGTTAAGAGGATATAAAAAGTATAGAATAAAAAAGAAGTGCATGCTGTCACCTGGCAAGGAGAGAAGAAGGAGCTTCAGATAGGTGAGCATGCAAAATTAATTTGGATTTTGTACTTTCACTTAATCACAATAAAAAAAAGAATAAAAAAACACACGATCTGTCTGTGTGCTGCTTACAAGAAACATACCTTAGGCTCAAAAATATGAACAAACTGAAAATAAAAGGATGGAAAAATATATACCAAGCTAACAACATGCAAAGAAGAGCAGGAATGGCAACACTAATCTGAAAACAGATTTTAAAGTAAAATCCACCATCATGGACAAGGATGGTCATATTGCATAAAGCTTCAGTGCATAAGGAGGATATAACAATATTAGATATTTATGCATCCAATATCATAACATCTAAATACATCAAACACATGCTAACAACATTGGAAAATCAGATAGATCACTCCACAGTAAACATGCAAGACTTCAACACTCAACTTTCAGTATCAGATGATACAGAGAAAAGCTAAATAAAGACACAGAAGATCTTATTGCGACAGCTGACCAACTCAGCCTCATCTATACTGAACTTTTTACCCAACAACAGCTAAGTACATCTTCTTTTCCAATGTACATGCAACATTCTCCAGAATAGACAACGTACTAGGTCATAAAGTAAGTCTCAACAAAATCCAAACCATTGAATTGTGGCAAAGCATCTTCTCAGACCATGAAGCCATAAGAGTTGAAATCAATAGCAGCAGAAAACATGGGTTGAAATTTGAACTCATGGAAACTGAACAACACCTTGCTCAAAAATTCATGGGTTATAGACAAAATTAAAGATACAGTAAAGCAATTTGTGGAATCAAATGAGAATGAAAATACATCCTACCAGAACATATGGAATACAGTAAAAGTGCTCAGAGGTCAATTCATCTCTATTAATGCACACATTTGGAATCAAGAAATGGCCCAAACCAAAGAATTAACTCTACAACTTGAACAAGGAGAAAGACAACAATAAAAGAACCTCTCAGGCACCAGAAGAAAACAGATGGTAAAGATTAGAGCAGAACTAAACAAAGCAGACAAGAGAAAAACAATTGAAGGAATTCATAAAACCAAAAGCTGTTTTTTTGAAAAGATCAACAAAATTGATAAGCCATTGACTAAACTCACAAAAGAAAAACAGGAGAGAAAACAAACAATCTGAATAAGAAATGAGGAAGGAGACGTCACAATGGACTCAACTGAAATTAAAAGTATCATAACAGACTATGAAAATTTGTACTCTAACAGGTTTAAAAACCTAGAAGAAATGGATAAATATCTAGATTCACATCACCTACCAAATTATCACAAGGAGAAGTAGAACAACTTAATAAACCCATCACAAATGATGAGATTGAAAAAGTAATAAAAAAAATTGCCAACCAAAAAAAGTCCTGACCCAGATGGCTTCACTGGAGAATTCTAACAAATTTTTAGAGAGAGGTTAACTCCAATACTACTGAAGCTATTTCGCAACATAGAAAAGGACAGAATACTCCCGAATTCATTCTATGAAGCCAGGATAACCCTGATACCAAAGCCGGGGAAAGATCCCACAAAAAAAGAAAATTACAGATCAGTATCACTCATGAACCTAGACCAAAAATCTTCAACAAAATCCCAGCCAATAGAATTCAACAACATATAAAAAATAATTCATCATGACCAAGTTGGATTCATACTAGGGATGCAGGGCTGGTTCAACATCAAAAACACAATTAATGTGATCAATCACAAAATCAACACAAAGGATAAGAATTACCTGATTTTGTCAACTCATGCAGAAAAAGCATTGGACTTTAAAAACTCTCAGGAAAATAGGAACAGGACAGAAATTCCTCAATGCAAGAAGGAGTACATATGCAAAGTCAACCACTAAACATCATGCTGAATGGAGAGACAGTGAAAGAATTCCCCCAAGAATGGGAACTAGACAAGGATGCCCACTACCACCACTTCTATTCAATATTGTGCTACAGGTTCTGGCCAGAGCACTCTCACAAGACAAAGAAATAAAGGGTGTTACAAGGCAACATGATATAGACTGTAAACCTGTTCTTAATTCACAACAAAAAGAAAAAAAGAACAATAACAACAAAAAAAAATGCAAAGAAAGGCATCCACATCAGTAATGAAAAAGTAAAAATCTCCCTATTTGCAGATGATATGACTGTATATACAGAGAACCCAGAAGAATCCACAAATAAACTACTGGAACTAATAGAAGAGTTCAGTAAAGTATCAGGATATAAGATAAACACAATTAAATCAGTAGGATTCCTTTACACCAACAAAGAGATAATCAAAGAAGAAATTTCCAGATCAATACCATTTACTATAGCCCCCAAGAAGATAAAGTATCTAAGAATAAATCTAACCAGAAAAGTAAGAGAACTATACAGAGAAAATTACAAGACCTTACTGAAAGAAACCAAGAGACCTATGTAAGTGGAGAAACCTACCTTGCTCATGGATAGGAAGACTTAACATTGTGAAAATGTCTGTTTTACCCAAAGTGATTTACATATACAATGCAATCCCAATAAAAATTCCAGTGTCATTTTTTAATGAGATGAAGAAACAAATCACCAGCTTTGTTTGGAAAGTGAAGAAACCCCAGATAAGTAATGCACTACTGAAGAAAAGGAACACAGAGGGGGGCCTCACACTACCCAATCTTAGAACCTACTACACTGCCATGGTAGTCAAAACAGCCTGATACTGGTACAGAAGGAGACATATAGACCAATGGAACAGAATAGACTACCCAGAAATATCACCATGCTCCTCTGAACAGCTGATTTTCAACAAAGGCCCAAAAGCTGTAAACTGGGGTAAAAACAATCTCTTAAGAAGTGTTGTTGGCAAAGTAGGATATCTATCTGCAAAAAGCTGAAACAAGACCCATATCTCACAACTTACACAAAAACTAATTTAAAATGGATCAAAGACCTAAATATCAAATATAAGCTAAAGATCATGCAATCAAAAATAAGGACAACAATGGGATTTCTAATACACAGCTTAGACAGACTGTAACATCTGTCCAACAGTGTACAGACAACAGAATAGAAAATAGATAAATGAGAACTACTAAAAATCAAATACTTAGGCTCATCCAAAGACTTTATGAGGAAAGTTAAAAGACTACCTAGAGAATGGGAAAACATACTTGGCATCTCATAGACTGGTATCAACTAGAAGACATTATGCTGAGTGAAATCATTCAGCCGCAAAAGGACAAGTACTGTATGAGACCTCTGCTATAAAGACTTAAAAATGGACTTATGTACAGAAGAAAAGACTCTTTGCTACAAAGGTGGGGTTGGGGGGAGAGAGTTGTTCATAGATTAGTCAGTAGGAATCCAGTTAGATAAAGGGAGTGACAGCACACAATAGTGAGCAGATCAGCATAATGGACTACACCATAAACTGAAAGGTTTTCTAAACTCAATCCAACATTTCAAAGGATAGAGTAGCATGGGGACCATGTTTTCAGGGGACATTGCTAAGAGAATCTTCTGTACCCCACATCAGTGAGTGGCATCCCAGGGTCTTAAAAGCTAACAAGCTGCCATCTGAGAGACAGCAATTTGTCCCAACTCATCTAGAACAGATGACGCCTGAGAACATCAAAGACACAAGAAAAGCTGCGCCCAGGAGATAAACTACCTATATGAATGGAAGACTATATCAGTATGACACCAGAAGAACCAGATAGCTCCTGGCCACCACCAAAGGCAGCCATGATAGGTTACACAATGTTGAGTCCCTGGGGCAACATGATAAAAAGAGGTGTGCAGTTATGGAGGAGTTCTACTCTGTTGTATAGGGTAACAGTGAGTCAAAATCGACTCAATGGCAGCAAGGTATACTTAACCCAACATGATGTCCCTTTCTAGGGACTGTTGTTGTTAGGTGCCATCAAGTTGGTTCTCACTCATAGTGACCCTATGAACAGCATAATGAAACACCAACTGGTCTTGTGCCATGTCCACAATCATTTTTAAGCTTAAGCCCTTTGTTGCGGCCACTGTGTCAGTCCATCTTGTCTATGGTATTCTTTTTTGCTCACCCTCCACTCTATCAAGTGTGATATACTTCTCCAGGGATGATACTTCCTTACAACATGTTAAAGCTATGTAAGAACTCTACTAAAAGGCCAGAATTGATGGTCTGACAGCCTGGAGGTTCCCCTAGACTTGCTGCTGGCCCAGTCCTGAAACCAGATAAGATCAGCTCTTCCAACAAGAATGGACTGGACTTGGAGTCACAATGTGAGTATGTGGTATGTGTACTTTAGGGTTTTATACATTTCAAGGAGCTGTCCTACTGGTTTCTTTCTAGGTAGGGGAGGTGAGGGTGGAGAGGAGGGGACAGGTGTTCATTAAGAGGATACTAAAAGTAATGGGTGAAAAGGAGGAGTGCCCTTTTACAGGGTGGGGAGAGCAGATGGAGTTGTAGATTGGCAGGCGTGCAAAATTGATCTGGATCAGACACTTTCACTTAATCATATTAAAAAATATAAAAATTGAACATTTAGGCTCATCAAGACTTCACCAAAACAATAGAAAGAGAATTTGTACAATGGGAAATCTACAATTTCTAAAATCTACAGGAATATCTAACACCTCTACAACAAAAAGACAAATAATCCAATTAAAAAATGAGCAAAGGAAATGAATGGGTATGTCACCAAAGAACACACTCAAGCTGCTAACAGACACATGAAGAAATGCTCACAATCACTAGCTATTAGAGAATTGCAAATCAAAACCACAATGAGATACCATTTGACACTGGCATTACTAGCATGAATCAAAAAAAAAAAAAAACACAAAAATAATTAATGTTGGAAAGGCTGTGGCAAGACTGGAACTCTTATTCATGGCTGGTGCACAGATGACGTGGTATAACTATCCTGGAAAATGACATGGTGCTTCCTTAGAAAGCTAGAAATAGAAATGTCATATGATCTAGAAATCCCACTCCTAAGAATCTATCTTACAGAAGTAACAGCCATCATTGGAATAGATATATGCACACTCATGTTCACTACAGCATTGTTAACAATAGCAAAAGAATGGAAACAACATAGGTGCCCATCAACAGATGAATGGATAAACTGACTATGGTACATACACACAATGGAGTACTACATAGTGATGAAGACCAGTGATGAATCTGTAAAGCATTTCACAACATGGATGAATCTGGAGGGCATTATGCAAAGTGAAATAAGTCATGAAGGACAGATGTTACACGAGAAGACTACTATAAAAACTCATGAAAAAATCTACCCCCCCACAAAAAAATACATGCTCTTTGATGGTCATCAAGAGATATGTGGGAAAGGAAAAACATTAACTAGAACAACTAATAAGTATTAGCTTTCATGAAGAGTAAGACAATACATGGCACATAGGAAGCCAACGTAACTTGTCCAAGGCAAGGTCATGAAAGGTCATACATATTCAAATTCCCTGAAGGGCTGAATTACTGGGCTAATGGCTATGGGGACCATGGTCTTGGGGAACATTTAGCTCATGTGGCATAGTTTATAAAGAAAATATTGTACATTCTACTTCATTGAGTAGTGTCTGGGTCTTAAAAGCTTGTAGCAGCCATCTAAGATACTCCACTGGTCTCACTGTCTGGAGCAAGGGAGAATGAAGAAAACAAAAGACAAAAGAGAAAAGTTAATCCACAGAAATAATGGACCACAACTACCACAGCCTCCACGAGACTGAGTCTAGTACAATTAGGTAGTGTCAGGCTACTGCCACTGACTACTCTGACAGGTATCACAGCAGAGGGCCCCAGAGAGAACTGAAGAAATATACAGAACAAAATTCAAACTCCCCCCACCACCTAAAAAAGAACCAGACTAGAGAAACCCAAAGAGTATGACCATGAATACTCTTACAGATGAGTGATAAAGTCACTCCTGAGGTTTACCCTTCAGCCAAAGATTAGACAGGCCCATAAAACAAGACAAGACTAAAGGGGCACACCAGCCTAGCGGCAAGGACTAGAAAGCAGGAGGGGACAGGAAAACTGATAACTGGGAACCCAAGGTTGAGAAGGGAGCCAGCCAAGTGCTGTCGAGTTGGATCTGGAGCATTGACATATGTCACACGGTTTGGTAACCAATGTAACAAACAATACATATATTAATTGTTTAATAAGAAGCTAGTTTATTCTGTAAACCTTCATCTAAAGTATAATAAAAAGAAGAGCAGGCTGTATGAAAAAAAATATCTTTGATAGCATGTCTAAAGCTGATGTTTTAGATGGGGTATAGGAAATGAGGAGAAGACAAGTATTAACAGTACCCAACATTTGCTAATCCCCTATGTGCAGAACTTCTCAAACTTTTTTATTGTATTATCAGGATAAGCCTATCTGGTAGTTATTATCCTTATTACCATTTCTCAGATCAGGAAACTATAGATTGGTGATCAAATAATAAGCTTAAGTTCACAAAGATAGGGCATTACAGAATCAAAACTTGAATTCAGCTCCATGACATCAAAGTGGATGCTCTCAGTCTCTCCATATACACTGAAATCCTGTTGTCTGGGAGATCCAGCCTAGAAAAGTTACATCTTTCTCATACTTTAAATACTAAGGTACATGAAGCTTGTTTTCACTTGACTGGTTTCTGTGTCTACCACACAGATGGAGAATCGTCTTATGCACTGTTTCTCTACATCCCATCAGCCCCTCGATGTCCTACTGTATCCAGGTACCTAGATCCTGGAGCCTTTGACCAGAGTGTCACTTGGCTTGACCTCCACTAGTTGTGCCTATGCTGTGGGCATGTTCCTAAGACATGCATCAAAACGTCTCTTGCCTTTGAAGTAAATATCTTAATCCCTGCTAATCTGATAATCCAATTTAGAGAGTGTTATTGACTAATGCTAATGAATTAATGTTCTTTTTGATGATCTATCGTGAAGTACAATTCTGCCAGTGATAGGATGATATCCATACACCTACAAAGAACATCAGGTAATATAACTGTTATTCAAATTTATATACTAACCACTAAATGCCAAAGGTGAAGAAACTGAAGATTTTTTCCAACTTCTGCAGTCTGAAATTGAGACTATGTCTCAAACATGCAGTCAGGGTTCACTGGTGATTAGTAGTGATTAGAATGCAAAAGTTGTTAAACAAGGGATCAGTTGTGGGAAAATATTGCCTTGGTGATAGAAACAGTGCTGGATATCACATGATTGAATTTTGCAAGACCAGTGACTTCATTGAAAATACCATGTGTATAGTAGCATACACCTTAAAAGCAAGAACGGCAAGACTGTGTCTCATGTACGTACTTTGGATACGTCAGTGGGACAGATCAGTCCCTCGTGATGGACATCATGCTTAGTAGAGGGTAATTGAAAAAGAGAAAGTCTCGATGAGATGACTTGACACAGTGGCTACAAAGATAGGTGCAAGCCCAGCAACAGTTGTGAGGATGGAGGAGGACTGAGCAGTGTTTCCTTTTGTTGTACACAGGGTCACTATGAGTCAACACTGACCTGACAGCACCTAACAACAACAACAACAAATTATTATGTTATTTCCATAAAAATTAGGAAGAAGACAGGTAAAGGGAAAGAAAAAGGTATGATTTTGGTTTTCTAGGTAGCGTACAACTCTTTCCCTAGGAAGCCCTTTGAGGAGTAAAGAAAGCACCAGCCAAAGGTTTAACCACAAGAAGACAACCTGGGAGACCCGGTGGACCTCACCTGTCCAGTTGCACTGCGTTCTCCCAGTTTGGCTCCATGGCTGACCTTTGTCTCCAAGGCCTCACGGCCTACCTCATCTCAGCAGCTCTTCCATCCCAACAGACCTGAAGGGCAAGCAGAATGGTTCCTAAGGTCTGCTTCAAGGAAATTGTGCGACAGAGGCTACTCACTCACAGGAGAGCTTGTTTCAGGCTCCTGGCCCCTCGCACCTCCTGGCTTCCTTGGGCTGCGCTTCCTCCTTCAGGAGAACTTGGGTTTTCTGGAGGACAACACTCTAAGTTGCAAATCATAAGAACATTCAACTCAGATCTAGGGAAAAAGACTTCTCTAATCCCTCAAAGCATCTGCTAATTCACTCTGGGCTATTTAAAGAGTCAGAAAAGACTTGAATAACCCTACGTCACACCCATATCACAAAACCTTCTTAAACATAAAAGCATTTATCATTTGTGGACAATCTATTCTATTTGCCTCACTGAGGATTGTTCATACATTTTTAACAAAAAGGCCAAAGAGAAAAGGCCAGGCAAAGAAGAAGGGAGCAAAGAGAGCACACTTGAGTACCTTGTATTTCCCACGCTAGTGGTGTAGTGGTTAAGTGCTATGTCTGCTAACCCAAAGCTCCGCAATTCATATCCAACAGACACTCCTCGGAAACTCTATGGGGCAGTTCTACTCTGCCCTGTAGGACTGCCGTGAGTCAGAATCCACTCGATGACAATGGGCTTTTTATTTCCCAGCTTGGCTTGTATAGATAGCTCTTATTTTGGAGGAGGCCAGGAGTGGACATGTGGCAGGGGATGCACATGTTTTGTAAATAACAAACATAACACCATGTTTTCTATAGTCTTTGCTTGAGGCTGCAGGTTTTCTAGAGGTTTCTTTCCTTTTATAAGGAGAGAAGGATACCAAGTACAAAGACCTGAGCCAGTCATAGCGTCAGGTGGCCTGGGAGGGAGGCCTCATGACATGTGCTCTCAGGCCCTCCCTGCCAGAGCACCTGTGTCTTCATCAGAAGTGATGAACTGCTTTTGGAATAGACAATGAAGAATGATTAATTACATTGAATTGGCCAACAACATTATTAATGACAACTCTATTTTTCCTTACCTATTGAGCTCCTTAAGACGCTATGATATTTCAAAGCTGTCGTATAGTTTAAGGGAAACCCAGGTTGTGTAGTGGGTTAAGTGCTTCGTCTGCTAACCAAAAGGTCGGCAGTTCAAATCTGCCAGGCATCCTTGGAAACTCCATGGGGCAGTTCTGTTCTGACCTATAATGCTCCTATGAGTAGCACCTTACCCGACCACAGCGGGTCATAAGGTTTAGATAACTGCACGTTACAAAACCCTGTTTCTGTTTAGTCTATTCTGCTTCATATTGAC
The DNA here is from genome assembly GCA_028571685.1 of Heterohyrax brucei. Taxonomy (NCBI): domain Eukaryota; kingdom Metazoa; phylum Chordata; class Mammalia; order Hyracoidea; family Procaviidae; genus Heterohyrax; species Heterohyrax brucei. Next base: position 35,647,278 of record CM053145.1, read on the forward strand.
CCTATAGGACAGAGTAGCATTGCATCAGAGTGTTTCCAAAGTGCTGCCTGTAGATTCGAACTGCTAACATTTTGGTTAGCCACCTTAGCTCTTAACCACTTGCACCATTAGCCCACTGAAATAAACAAGATATATGTTATTTTCCCCATTTAATGGAACAGTAAACTGAGGCCTTGTGAGATCCAGGGGCTAGTTCAGAACCAGAGGAGTCCAGTACCTCTCTTCCAGTTGGGCCGTGGTTCCCGATGTCCTGCCTCTCCTGGTTAGACGTGGTCTGCAGATTAGAGTGGTTTTCTTCCCCAAGCCCCATGGCATTGGACAGAAACATTAAAAGCCGCCCGAGCAGAGAAATCCTGGGGCTGACAGGTAGCTTTCCATTAATAAAGCAAAAATACAAATTAAGCTTTCCTCCTGGTGATTCTGAAACAAGACTGGCCCCTCTCCCCTGCCCTCCAGGAGTCTACAAACACATTTTTAAATAACAAAAGAAAATTGAGTACCTGAGGCAGTTAGCATTGGCCCCATGGGTGCTGGGGAAACCAGGAAAAGAGTCTATTATTTTGCAACTGTCCTGCACAATAGCTCGCTGTGCTGCAGTAGGTACTTAAAAAGCAGAGGAGGAAATCGTTGTTTCCCCTTAGTCCAGCAATTCCCTTGGCTGCGCTCGCTCTTCGGAGGAAGTGTTTTATTTCCCCTTCCCCAAACCCCCACACCTTTCTCCCATTCCTGAACTGTAAAAGGTAAAAGCGGCAATGCCTAGTGTATACGGAGACTGGGGCAAGTACTAGGACGGGAAGTTAGCTAGACTATGCCTGCAGCCTTTCGTGTCTGGACAAAAAGAAAGGAAGTAAGCCCGAAGAAAGAATTTGCTCTCTCTGTCTGTCTCTCTCCCCTTTTCCCTCCTCATAACCCATGCAAAAGTTGCATATACACTATACATGCATACTACACATGAATGTCTGTATTAGATGCATGCGTTGTATACATACATGTTACATTCCCATATGTACATACACACACATCTAAACATATACACATGTCATATATACATACACACAACACACACGGATATTCCACTTCCCTCCTCCCAAACAGAAGTGCCAGTGGAGCACTGGAAAACATATGTAATACAAAACCTGGAGCCAGAAAAAAAAAAAGTAAAGCTAAGCCCCCATTTTAAATGTCGTAAGTACCCTCTAGTTACTAATGTCTCCCCTACTAAATGGTTGTGTTTTCTCCAGCTGGAAATTGGCAGCAATCAGCTTTACAAGTGTTGGGGACAGATTTACTTGAACAGATGAAAGGAAATCATTTCTTCCTAAATGCCAACACCCACTGCCAGATAATGTGGCACTCCCTTGCTTGGCAAAGGGCAGTACATTTTGAAGGAGCTTGTTTTCTTGGAAAATACAGTCATTGGGCAGGGAAGACAAAAATATGACCAAACTGGTAAAAATGCTATTGTTAGAGGTAATAAGGTGTTAAGGGCAGTGCTTTAGAAGTGGAGAATATTTTCTAAAGCTTTGAGAGCAGGGTAGGCAGTGGGATAAATGGCGCTGGGGGAGCAAGGGGCCCAGCAGGACTGGCTGACTTGTCTTAAGCAGTATTTATGCCCCTGGCATTCCCATAGAATGCTAGGGCATAAAGGGACCATCGGGATCATCTCGTCTGACCCCTTCACCTCTGCTGTCCAGAGATGAGAGATAGCAATATGCCCATGTCATAAAGTAGTTAGAGGCGGGAGGGAGCTGGGAATCTCAAGACTTCTGGCTGCATACAGTCTGTGTTTGATTAATTGCATACACTTCAGTGTACTTTACACCACAGACGTGGTTTTGCATCTTTCTGTGTTGTAGGGGAGTCCCTGGTTGTTGTAAACGGTTAACGCACTCAGCCGCTAATTAAAAGTTTAGAGGGGCAAATCCATCCAGAGGTGCTTCAGAAGAACGGCTTGGCAGCTTAGTCTGGAAAAATCAATGCTTTAACACCCTATGGGACACAGTTCTACTCTGACACACATGAAATGACTCTATAGCAACTGGGATTTTTTGGTGTTTCAGGGGTTTTCAGAGAAGGCGACCAAAGCTCACTCAGAAAAATAAACTCAGTGCCATCGAGTTGATTCTGACTCACAGTGACCCTATAAGACAGGGTGGAACTGTCTCATCATGTTTCCGAGGAGCCGCTGGTGGATTTGAACTGCTGACATTTTGGTTAGCAGATATAACACTTAACCACTACTCCACCAGGGTTTGGGAGGAAAGCTAGGACCCAGCTAATAAATTCACGGCCCCAAACTGGCTTTAACCAGAGCAGCTCTACTTGTATTGTTTTAAATATTGGCCTTCTAAAAGAGGTAAGAGCTCCTCTGACTTAAGGCAACCCTGGTGGCATAATGGCTAAGAGTTCTGGCTGTTAGCTAGAAGGTCAGCAGTTCAAATCCACCAGTCATTCTTTGGAGACGCTATGAGTCAATTCTACCCTGACCTATAGGGTTACTATGAGTTGGTATCAACTTGATGACAGTAGGTTTCTTTGTTTTCTCTGACTAAAAAGTATGAAAATCATTGCTTCCTTGTTGATTCACCTCTGGGTGGCATCTTTTGTCCACTCTATTTTTCCTTAGGTTTTACCCTAGAATTGAATCATTCTCCTTGACATTTTTTTTTTTTTTTTGGTAACAGTTTCCTGGTTTATCAAATTTGGACCTTTCTTGCTTTCCTGCCCTAACTCTCCAACTTCTTTTTGACCATTGGATGTGACACCATTTCCTCTAAACTAGAAATTCCTCTAAACTGTTATTCTAGCACTCTTTTCAGCTCCCTGCCTAAGGGTTCACAAGCTGCACTGGTTGATGGCCCCGGCATTTGACTCACATGGACCCCACTGTAATCTACTTGCTGTTGCTCAGTCCCAAATCTGTTTCTTTAGTCCACGTCATTGGCCCAAGTTTCAGATTTATACATGCCAATGCATCCTGGAAATCTTCATGTGAGAGTTTGACAACATAACCACTCTTCTCAAAGCCATTCCTACTTCCATGTTTGCAATCTCACTTAACCTGCCCCTAAACCGGAAGCCAGGACATCAGGGATGCAACGTACTCCCAAAGAAACCATTTGCCAAATCTTGTCAATTTTACCTGTCCTTTCCTCTCCATCTCCACTACCACCACCCTGGTATAAACTCTCATCATCTCGTATCTGACCTACCACAAAAACCTCCATCATGTTCTTGGATTTGTACCATCTTCCCCAAATTTGTTCTCTACACAAATATGAGAATGGCCTATTTGGAAAACATATCTGGCCATGTGTATACTTTCCCAGGGCTGTCATAAAAAGACACAAGTTGTGGGTGACTTGCTAAACAACAGAAATTTATTATTTCACCATTCTGGAAACTACAGTTCACAGAGTGTCTACAGGATAATGTTCACTCTGAAGGCTTGAGGGGAAGATTCTTTCTGATATCGTCCAACTTCTGGGAGCACGAGGCCTTTCTTGGTGTTCCTTGGCTTGTAGAGATCTAGTCAGCTGGGAGATCCATTGTTGTAAGAATCTAGTTGTAGATGACAGAATGTCAACTTTGGAAAGCAAAATTTGGATCACGTGCCCCACATTTTACAGATGAGGAAACTAAGGTTAATGACTTATCCCAAAAGTAGAACCTGAGTCAGAATTCAAGTTCACTTTTTCTGTTCCTTACCACATACCACAGAAGAAAGGCCTGGCAGTCTGCTTCTGAAAAACCAGCCATTGAAAACCTTATGGAGCACAGTTCCACTCTGCCACACATGGGATTACCATGAGTCAGAGTACTATGCACTCTACCTTGCATCATCTTACACTTCTTATGCCTCCTGGACACATCATGTTCTTTCTTTGTCTATACAAAGGGCTTACCCCTTTGTATGGATGCAACTTTTCCTTTCTCCACCAGATAAACACTACTCATCCATCAAGACTCTGTGAAGCCCTCCTGACTCCCTAGGCTAAGTTAAATGAGTTGCTTCCTTTTCTGTAATATTGTCACAGTTATATAGACTTTGTATCTGCATGTTCCCACATGGTGCCACTAGCCAGAAATGATTCTTGCATGCCTGAAATATGTCTGGAGGTACATGCCGAAATGACAATATTATGGATTGTCATGGTTTGAATTGTGTCCCCCCAAAAATGTGTGCAGCCATGTGGCTGGGATATGGTTCCCAATATCTTGGAAATGTCCTCCATTGTGTGGTTTTGCTAAACTGTATGTTAAAGGATTAGGGTGGGGCTGTGAATTCCTGCTATGGGGGAAGTTTCCCTGGAGTATGGCTTGCCCCACCCTTAATGCTTTAGCTTGCAAGGAATAAAAGGAAAAAGAACCAAGGACAATTTGAGAACCTCGCTACCATCAAGCAAGCAGCACTGGGAGCAGAGCGTGTCGTTCAGACCAGAGGTTCTTGCGTTAGGACACTCCCTGGACAATGACTGATGCAATACCGGACTTTCCTCCAGAGCCGACAAGGGGAAAGTCTTTCCCTGGAGCGGACACCCTGAATATGGACTTGCAACCTACCGGACTGTGTAAGAATAAATCTTTCTTTGTTAAAGCCATCCACTCTGTGGTATTTCTGTTAGAGCAGCCCTAGCTGACTAAAACATGGATTTATTAAATTAAATAAAATTTGTTATTGAAATTAATTTTCCCTGTTTCTTTTCACCTTTTAAAATGGCAGCTACTTGAAAATGGCTCACATTATGTTTCTGGACAGCACTGGTTACCATATTTTTCATACTATGTTGTAGCTATTTGAATCTGTGTCTCTCTCCTGCACTGGAGTCAGAATTCACCAACTGTAGGGAAAATTCTCTTCATTTTTGTGTCCAAAAGCCCTTGAACAGGGCCCAGGCCATACTAGAGTTCTCTCCCCACAAAGGCCTGCTGAGTAAATGAATGAGCTCTGCAGCATGGGCATAAACACAACTGCTTTGTAGACAGAGAAAAACTGCACTAATGGAAAAAGGAAGATCAAAGGAAGCAGTTTCACAGGAAAAAGAGGTGCCAGTAACCCAGAGAGTTCTCAAATCTCGGGAAGTAGGTAGAGAATGTCAAATGAGTGGTTTGCCTGGCAATCAGGGTGGGTTACCCAATAAGCAAGATATACACAGGCTTATTTGTGCTTACTTACTAATCTGTAAGTACACAATTTCACCTATCTTTTTACCATGTCAAAGATGTGATTAAATCCACCTGAAAACTTGCACTGCAGATTGGTAAATAAACACAGTTAAGTTGGTACCTGCCTTTCCTACAGGTTAATTGGATCTTGTCTGGAATGCTGGGCTTTGGAAAATGACTGGAAACTTCTGTGAGGGACACGTAGAGAAGGGCCTTTCAGTGCCAGAATGCAGGATCTAGACATCATTCTGTAAACCAGGGTCAGTCACTGAAAATTTGTGAGAAGGAAGTAGGTGCCATCATTATATATAACGTAACAGTCACAAATAATGGTAATACATAGTTTTGCAGGCTTTCTAGCCATTTGTCAATATGATTTACTTGCATTTATACATTGGTTTTATTCATCGGCATGCTTAAGGCCTATAGCTTCAATTTCAGAATCCCCAGGGTAAACCCTGCTTGTTATATTCCCATTCTTCATCTCAAATGTTTTAGGCCTAAGACTTTTTCAGGGAAGAGAGAAAACCCAGTTCCCATGAGGATCTTCCTTGCTGAAGTTTATTTTTTGTTCCCTGGGAGGTGACTGGTGGAGCCTTAGGGAACCAGGCTGGAGGACTCAGGAGTTTTCCCAGGCTGCAGACTCAGAGCTTTTGTTCCTTTGAACACAACTGCTTTGGAAACAAGTGAAGAATTGGCCACAACACCCAGCTCCAGCTTTGATGCGGGCTGCTGGGCCCTTTGATGAGTATGTACCAGAGCCAGCCTTGGGACAATTAAGCTTTTTTTTCATAATGAGATCTCATTGTTCCTTAATTACATTTTGCCCATCTTACGTTCAAGAAAATCTAACCACCTATGTTGGCTGATCAAAATTTGTATAGTATGTGGTGGAGAGAAGGAGAGAGCCACATTTAAATCTGAGCCCCTATTCTTTATTTGTAGATGAAAGAAAAAGCCTGGGTAGCAAGGCTAAATCCAGAGACAGGATCAGGGAACTTGCTCTTGACAGCAGACTGCGACAGCTAATAAGCAAGTCTCCTTGGGGACACTCTGAACCTTGGATCAGAACATAAAATCCCAAGGAGTCAGCACTGGAAGTAAGTTGAGATATTTCAGTCCCAACTGTCACTGTGTAGATGGGAAGCTTTTAATTCCAAGAGGAGAAGTGACTTGCACAGGATCACATTTTCCATTGTGCCACACAGTGAATATCCTCAGACTCTAGTCAACACATCGTTGCTGATTGCTGCTGTTGAGTCAGTCCCTAACTCATGGCAACCCCACCCCACGCACAAGGAAATAAAAGCCTGTCCAGGGCAGCAGCATCCTCATGAGCAGTTGAAAATCAAGTTGTTATGCTCCATAGGGTTTTCACCAACCGATTTTCAAAAGTAGATTGCCGGAGCTTTCTTCCTTGTCCATCTTAGTCTGGAAGCTCTGTCCTCTGACAGACAGTTATTGGCTACACATGAGGAACACTCACAGGTGATTAAACCGGTCTCTAGTATGGAAGGCAAGAGTTCTAGCACTGAATCGCCAGTGACCTTGCCTAGTCAAAATGATGAAGTATTAATTGTTTCCCTTTGCATATTGCTTTATAATTTAAATAGCTCTTTCCTAGTCATCCCCTCCTTTAATTCAAAAATTCAGTGAGCTAAGTCAAACAATATTAAGAACCTGAATATCAGAGCAGTTTAGTGATTTGCCTAAAGTCACACAGTAAATGATGAACTGGGAACCACTCACATATTCCATGTTCTTTTTATTCCACCATCTGGTCATTTCCTACTCTAGTCTTGTATTCGCTCATCAAACACTAATTGAGAGCCCAAGATCTGGATCTGTGCTGGGAGTAGGAGGGCATTCTTTAGAATTCCCAGCCACTTTCTTCTGAGTTCTATCTGCCTTTAGAAGGCAGTACAGTTTTTTCCCAGGGGAAGAACATGATCTAGTTTGAGTTTAGGAGAATCTCTCTGATAGAGTGTGAAAATGGGCTTGATGAGGGTGAAGCCTGGAAACAGACTTAGCAGGCTGGCAAAGCCATGGTGTGACTTAGAATGCAGAGCTGGCAATGGGAATCAAGAGGGTGAAGCAATGTGTTGAAAGAGAGTTCAAAGCAGAATGTGGAAGCTGAGGAAATGAGAGCAGTTTTAAAAAAAAAAAAAGTCTGAGAAAACAGAATTTCAGATTCTCATGGACTCTGGACAGTCTATAGCCAACAAAGCTTGATGAACTCCCAAAACTATTGCCCTAAGATAATCTTTAAACCTTAAATGCAATATCCCCTGAAGTCTTCTTAAAACCAGGCGACAGTCTATACTAGGTTGGCTAGTAAAAGATGTTTGCCTTGAGCATTGTGCTCTCTTAAGATGTATCTATTCGAAACCTTGGTGGCACAATGGTTAAGTGCTACTGCTGCTAACAAAAAGGTTGGCAGTTTGAATCCACCAAGTGCTCCTTGGAAACTCTGTAAGATCAGTTCTATCCTGCCCTATAGGGTTGCTATGAGTCATAATTGACTCAACAGCAGTGGTTTTGGTTTTTGGTTTATACAGGATCAAAGTGATAACAGCAACTCAAAAGATAAAATAGGATCCTTAAGGCATGCGGATTTATGCTAATGAGGAAAGAACAACTCAGAAAAGAAGAATGAGAATGGTTACACAAGCTGAAGAATATAATCAGTGTTACAGTGACGTAGAAATGATTCAACTGGCATATGTTTTGCTGGGTATATTCTCAAACAAAATCTGAGATTTGATAGTTTAGTTACTTGGTAGATCCTAATGACTAAGCATTTGATACTAGCTGAAAGATTGGTGGTTCAAAGCCCCCCCAAGAGGCACTTCAAAAGATAAACTTGGTGATCTTCTTCCAAAAGAATAAACATTACGGAGAAGTTCTGCTCTGCACACATGGGCTCACCATGAGTCAGAACGGACTCCATGGCAACTAACAGCAAACAACCACAAATAATGTTTACCAGAGTTGGTAGGTGAAATAAATGATATCTGAGGTATCATTCAGGTAGAAATGTAAATGCCCAGCTGATTACATGCACGTGAGTTTGGAGTTGAGGGCAGAAGAGAGGCCTGGGGTCATCAGAGTGTTGGTGACAGTGGTTCCATGGTGGTGAGTATGACAAGTGCAGGAAAGCATGAAAAGGAAGAAGAGCACTGGGTGTATGCTTAGTGTTTGTCCTTTGGTGTCTCAAAGATAGAACCAAAATCTGATGACTCGGACCCACTGGGATGACTCAGGACTGGGCGGTTCTGTTCTGTTCTGTACAGGGTCGCCATGAGTCAGGGGCCAACCCTAAGGCAGCTAAAGCCAACAAAACAACATTTTGGCTAGAGTCAGAGGCACCTGTTGTCTGCACAATGGAAAGTGTGATCCTTGCACATGTCACTTTTCTCTGGATGGGAAACTTCCTATCTACACAAGGATAGCAAGGGACTGAAATTTGTTACTTTCACTTTTGACTCCCTGGGATTTGATATTCTGGTCCAGACCCTACTTCTAACTCATCTGGGGTAAGTCATTAACCTCAGTTGTCTCATCCTTAAAAGCTGGAGCAGATGATCTAAGTGCTGTCTTCCAGAAGGGACATCCATGGAGACTCTGCCCCACAAGAGAGTTGCAGGAATTCAAAGGCTGACCCTGTCCGCCAGCTGGCTAGATTCCAGCTGGTGCTAAGGAGGCCCTGTTGACTCCCTAATGTGCTCTGAGCAGCACTGTCTCTTTTTTCATTGGCTTTCCTCACACCTGTGTGTTGTGTGGCTGAGTAAAGGACCCACAGACACTCAGGGACTAGGAAGCAGCCAATCTCCCCAGCCTCTGCTTGTTTGAAATGCTCTGGCCTCTCTGTCCTAGTTTTATTTCTTGGTGAGTGATGTTTGCCTGGAAACAGTTTTTTTGCTTTTTGTTTTTTATGACTTATTAATAAAAAGCATGAAGGGAGAAATGGAAGAAACACAAGGTAAGAGAGCAGGATTGTATCTAAGTAAAACACTTTTCAAAGCGTCAAAAGGTCTTTTGGGAAATAGGAAAAATAAATGAGTCAAAGTGTGAAGTGAGCAAGAGGCAGGAAAGTGTGCCTCCAGGAAAAAAGTCCTCAGCAACAGCAGTGTGGATGAAAAGCAAAACAAAACAAAATCTAACAAAACAAAAACTACTAATAATGATTGCTATATTCCTTATCATTGTCACCCTCGCACGACAGTCCGTGTGGACATATCACTTTGAGGCCATACTGACCTGAAAAATGACCAAAGCAGAAAGAACGAGGTTAGTAATGGTGGCAGCTGGACCCAGGAAGGACAGACTGATGGAAGCTGGCCCTGACCCCAGCTGGGCCCCGACAAATGGTGCACTGAGCCCAGCAGGGGTGAAGAAAATCTGCACAGGGGCCAGACCTCAGATCAAGCTTTATTTCAGAGGAAGGCGTCTCAGTCACCTCGTGTTGCTTTAACAGAAATACCACAAGTGGGTGGCTTTAAAATGGGAAACTTTATTTGTCACAGTCCAGTAAGCTAAAAGTCCAAATTCAGGGTATCAGCTCCGGGAGATGCCTTTCTCTGCTGGCACAGGAGGCAAGTCTTTGTTGTCAGTCTTCTCTTGGACTGGAGGCTTCTGAGGTGCAGGGACCCCGGTCCTTTCCAAAGGACATGCTCAGCTCCCAGCACTGTTTGCTTCCTTGATGATATAAGGTCTTCAAATCTCTGTTTGACTCCCTTTCTTTTATATCCCAAGAGATTGCCTCAAGTCACAGTACAATCACACACACTAAGTCCTGCCCCACCAACTCAACTCTTGTCCATCCTCCCTCATTAACATAACAGAGGAGGGTTTACGGCATATAGGAACTTCCCCCAATACCAGGAATCATGGCTCATATGGCCCAGTTGGGGAACACTATTCAAACAACAACACTAGGGTCTCCAGTCTCCCCCGGATTGTATCTGCTTGTTGTCAAGAAATAGTAGGGGCCCTCTAAGATTGCAAATTCACGGATGAAGTCAGGATGACACGTAGGGTGCTGAGTGGCTGCAGACTAGTTGACCACATTCCCCTCCCAACTGAGAACCTTTGCAAGACTGAAGAGCAAGGCTCAGTGCCAGAGGGTCACAGAGTTCTTCAATGAAAAGAAAATAATGCTGTTCTCTTATCCCTTGCCAACCACTTTTCAAAGTGTCCAGTTTCAGGAGGTTGCAAATTCCTCCCCAGTGACCTACAGCCCTGACACCTCAGGATGCTGGCCAGCCTGAAGGCTATTTCTGCTACTTTTCCTTGCTAACGCCCGCTTCCGTCACTTTGTCCACTGTCTCAGTCAACTGATGCTACTATAACAGGAACACCAGGAGTGGATAGATTCAAATAGAGAAACTTTAGTGTCACAATTCAGTAAGCTACAAATCCATTCATAAACTACAAGTCCATTCAGTATGAGAAATTATCACCGTCCAGTAGGCTGAGTTCAAATTCAATAAGAGAGCATCCTGGCACAGCAACCTCATTTCCAAAGGACACATTCTACTCTGAGCACTGCTCTCTTGATGTTACGAGGTTCCCATCAGGGTGCCAACTTCCTATTCCTTTTATCTCTCAAGAGATTATCTCACCACAACCCAAGCTTATAGACTGATTACCACCTCAACAACACAGCTGCCACCTATTCTCCCTCGTTAACATCATAGAGGCAGCATTCACAACACACGGGAGAAATCATACGATACTTAGTATGGTATGGTATGGACTCATGACCAAGCCAAATCCATACACACATTTTTGGAGGGACACAGTATAATCCATGACATTCATGTTGAATCCTTTACCTAGAGCTCTCCTGTCTTGTGATTCTAATACTATCTCTTGAAATCCTTTCCATCTCCATCAGCTATATAAGCATCTGAAAGGACTTCTTTCTACTTTTGATTGCACATCTCACACCACTGTGCATTTTACAAATATTTGTACACCTTCAGGATTTACATTCCCTACTAGACTACAAACTTCTTGAGAGATGGACCTTGTCTTACTTATCTGAATAAGGAGATTCTTCAACTATGGGGAAAGCAAGTAAAGAAGAAGAAAAGTGGGTGCTTTCCCAGCATGTGGAGTCATAGCTCGTCAGCCTTAAGGAGTATCTGAACCTTCCTCATCCTTTGAAGCCCCAAACCCTACCTACCCTTCAAAGCCCAACTCAAACGTAACCTTCTTTTTACTGAATTGTTATGAAATATATACATAACACATTTGTCTAGTCAACATTTTCCACATGTCCAATTTAGTGACACAAATTACACGAATTGTGTGCAACCATCAAAAACAAACACTGCCAAATTTTCCATCACTGTAAACAGAATTTCAACGATGTTCACTTCCCCTTACAAACTTACTACCTGTTCATGGGACTGTCTTCCCAGATTTTCTGTTCAGGACACATTAGTTCTAGTTACCAAATATTTGCAGTTCTTCTTCTGGACCTGTGGTTAAATGTCACCTTATCTGAAATTAAGTGTATCATGTGATTTGCTTTGGCCAGTAAAAGAACAGCAGAAGCTGGGTTGCATCTGAGTGGAGATTCTCATAGCCTGTGCATAACTCATTATGTTGTCTTTTTCCTGTCTCAGCAATTGCAGAAGCACAGAGAAGGAACGTCTCTTAGCTGCTTCTCCTTCCTATCCCTTTAACCTGAAACTCCTAGAGGACAGCATAGAACACGATGACCCCTGCTGATCCTTAATAGAAATACAGTGGAATCAAAAATAACCAATTTGCTTTTACAAACCATGGAGATTTGATGGTTGTTACTGCTGCATAGCATAACCTGGCCTGTCTGATACATGTACCATGGCGCTTTTTGGTTGTGAAATGTCTCCTCTCTAGCAAATTCAGCATTTAGTCATCTGTTCATTCATTAGCTCAGTCTTTCAAAAACTTATCCAACTATTATTCACAGAGCATCTCTATGTATCAGGCACCATGGTAGGTGCCTGAGACAGTACAGTCAGCAAGGCACACGATCCATTCGCCACAGACTTTGAATCTAGGCAGAAGTCTGGATAAGCAAGCAGACAGTCAGTGAGGTATGATTTGTACCACAGAGGGAAGTTCAGCAGGTCATGGGAACATGTAGATGGGGAACCTAAACTCTTGAAAGTATGGAAGAATTGGGAAGGATGATGGAGAAATTCTCACCTGCATAGGGACCTGAGAGACAAGATGGAGTGACTCAGATGAAGAGATAAAGGGAAGAATAATCTAGGAAGACAGGACAGTTTGTGAAGGCAAGGTGGTCAAGAAAGAGCAGGAGAGGCTCATAAACTGCCAGTCATGGGAAAGGCTGGAGCCGAGCCTGCAGCACATGGGACGGAGGCTCAGAAGGGACGGGACTGCCCCGTCAGCTGGGCTCAGCACGAGAAGAGCTTGCTGTGCCCAGTTAAGAACTTCCCTTTGAACTTGATCATAAAGGCAACAGGGAGCCACTGAAGGGTTTTCAAGTGAGTGAGTAACATAATCGCATTTGCCTTTTTAACCTCAGTAGGTCATTCTAGCTACAGAAAAGAGGAGGGGTTAGAGTGGGCAGCATCATGAGCCTCTGGAGAGCTGAGTCTGTCTGCTTCACCTTGCAGTCCCTTCCCCCACCCAGCACATACTGTACAAGCGTCCCAGAAATGCTAATTGGATGACTAGATGACAACATGCGTATAAGTCCTCAGCCCTGCTGAGTGTCTGTCAGTAACACCTCCAGGCTCTGCGCAGTCAGTCATGAACGGCAGCTAGTTGGAGTTCGGAGATGTGACAGTTTTAGATGCCAGTGTTCTGTCATGAGCAAACCTGAGCAGCCTCCAACCTTTCAATAATCCTAAGTCTGCACTGGTCAGGCAGCCCTGCCCTCTTACATGGGAGTCAGGAAGCGTTCAAGCACTCCCAGCGGGAAATCAGCCAAGGAACTGCGAGCTGCCTGGAATAGTTATGAGCCTGACACACCAAGCCTTCCCCACACCACATTCCCACCCTGGCTTTTCTGGATCAGTACCCTTCTCAGACCCCAGGATCTTCTCTCATCAGAGACATGTGGGGTAAACAGAGGCTCACAACAGCAGGAAGTCATAAAAGCCAGGGCAGCAGGTTGGGGCAAAATCACTACTACCGCAGGCGGGAGAGCTGTGCTTCTGCCTGGGAGCTGGGCTGGGGGCCGAACCAGGTGCTGCTGAGCAGGAGAGCTGCTCAAGCTCCAAGCATTAGGCAGGCAATCCAGAAGGCAAAACTTCAGTGTATTCCAAATTTCCAAAATAGAAAGAATAAAACAAATCAGAGCAGATGTTCCAACATGTAATTATCAACTAATCAGTTTGGACTTTTTTTAAAAAAAGAGAAATTTCGAAATAGCTCCCAGATTTCATCAGCCAAAGCTCTGGTGGAGGGCTGGTGGGGTTGGAAGGGAGTTGAGGCGGAGGGCTGCAGGTGCCCAGGTGGTGGGGAGAAGGGAGGGCAGTGGGAAAGAGTGGCAGGTGCTGCTGCTGCCTGCTGCCGCCGCTGCTGCCCTTGCTTCTAGTGCAGCTAGAAGGGTTCAGCGCGTGGCGAGAGGTGCTAGGCTGCAGGTGCCAGCCAGGTGGAGGCAGCCGAGTCTCAAGATGAGCTGCTTTCCCCATAGGAAGGTTGTGCGCCTGGGCTGAGTCAGCTCGGCAGCCCATCTTGACCTACATTTTATGTCTGGCGATGGAATGGCTCACAGTGGAAGCGTGGAAGCTGCCTGCTTTATCCTCAGGTTTGAGTCCTCGGCCACCCCCTAAAACCCACGTTTTCCTTTTAAACCAGTAAGATTCAAAAAAGAGACAAGTTTTCGGATGGTCAGAAAGTACTTGAGCTATGGGAACTTTGGGTCCCTGAGTTTGGCTGAAGAGTTATCACTGAAACCTGGTGGTGGTAGATCTTCAGTTTAAATGCTCTTGGGAGCTTTGTGAGGTTCCCTACCAGCTAACAATGGGTGGCAGGCAGCAGAGGAGAGAAAGGAAGGGAGAGAAAGGAGAGAGGGAAAGGTGACAAGAGAAAATGGCTCTAATGGACAGACCCTGGGGTAGAATTTACACTTTTATGAAAGCGATATTTACAATAGAGTTACAAGATGTTAGACATTGTTTAGAAATGGACACACTTTTGCTGATCAAGGCACATATGTGTAACAGGAGCTCTACAGATTATCTGCACCTTAAGCATATTTGATTTGCTGGCATGAGCACTCTTTTGTCCCTAGAAACCGTTAGGAATGAAGTGTTAGTCACACACACACACACACACACACACACACACACACTTTGCAGTTTCCCGCAGTAAGTGTTGAATCCCAGGTTTCCTAAGCCGGTGTTCTCTCCTTAGTCCCTTTCTTATTGCTGTTATTTAGCTATCATCTCATTCCTGGGTAAAGACTGAACTTGAACAGCTCTCCTGAGTTCTTTCTCTCTAGGAGCCAGTTTCCAAAGACCCTAAGTGCAGGAAAATGGCATAAGGGTCCCAACAAGTGTGGGTTCAAATCCTAGCCTTATCACTTACTAGCTTCATGTCTTTGATAAGCTATGTAAACCTTTCTGGCTTCCTTTTCCTTGTAATAATGATAGTGTTTACTGTGTAGGGTAGCTGTGAGAATTTGAGGAGATAACTTGTAGGAAGAGTTCAGCACATGCTGCCCTTCCTCACAGCACATCAGGCCTTCTGGTGACCTGTCTATACAGGTCCTGAATGGAAAAGTCGTCTGACTAAGGGGAAATGGAGAGTGTTCTGGGGTGTTTGGGGTTTGCCTCCAGGGAAACTTCTCCCCAACCCTGGACACCCCTTGAGATTGTCTCTACTTTCCTTTTTCTTTCTGAGCCTTTGCTTGAGCAGTCCTTCCATTGAGGATGTCATTCTATCTCCTTCCATCTTTTATAGCCCATCTCTCTCTGTGTTGATGCCTTGAGGCTCAGCTGAGCACTCACCTCCTGCATGAAGCCCTCCCAGATCTGCCATCCCAATGTCGTATCTTGCCCCCCTTTCTTATCGCTTCAGCAGTGTTTCAGTTAGCAGAACCTAAACCTGTTGTCATCAAGTCGATTCGGACTCATGGAGACCCTATAGACAGAGTAGAACTGCCTCATAGGGTTTCTAGGGAGTAGCTGGTAGATTTGAACTGCCAACTTTTTGATTAGCAGCTGAGCTCTTAACCACTATTGATGCTATAACATCAAT
The DNA here is from genome assembly GCA_028571685.1 of Heterohyrax brucei. NCBI lineage: Eukaryota > Metazoa > Chordata > Mammalia > Hyracoidea > Procaviidae > Heterohyrax > Heterohyrax brucei. Next base: position 35,662,674 of record CM053145.1, read on the forward strand.
ACCAGAAGTAGTTGGCTTTAAAAAACAGTACCTGCCACAAGGCAGGCACTTAGGCTATGTTTTCAGCACCTTCGTGAAAACTACTCATAGCCAGGATGCAGCCTGACTTAGCAACAATGCAATGGAGAAGCGAGCACAAGGACTAGCCCTCTCAGCCGTATGTTAGCACAAAACTGTACCCTGTTGTTTTGTGCGGTGTGTCCAGTCTATTCTGATTTATAGTGACCCTATAGGACAGGGGAGAACTGTCCTGTAGGGATTTCTAGGCTACAGTCTTTACATAAGCAGACTGCTGCATCTTTATTCCATGGGGTGGCTGGTGTCTTCCAGTTGCTGGCCGTCTGCTTAACCACTATGTCACCAGGGCTCCTACCTGTCATTAAAAAAATAAAAGTTGCCATCAAATTGATTCCAACCCATAGTGACTCCACAGGACAGAGTAGAACTGCTACACAGGGTTTCCAAGGAATGGCTGGTAGGTTTAAACTGTTGACCTTTTGGTTAGCTGCCACATTCTTAACCACTGCATTATTAGGGTTCCCTCTAATGTAAAGAACAAAACCTGAAGCCTCAACTCAATTACAACTAGTAGCGACCCTGTAAGACAGAGGAGAACTGCCCCATGGAGTTTCCAAGGAGGGCCTGGTGGATTTGAACTGCCAACATTTTGATTAGCAGCCACAGCAGTTATCCGCTATGCCACTAGAGTCGGAGGAGAGAAATGAGCAAGGAGGTGTTTGCTTTCCAAAATCCAAGATTTTGTCAGGGAAGGAAAATAGTCTCTCTGTTGCCTTTTAATGTGAATAACTTCATGGATGTTGTTCACCCTTCTATTAATTTATTGTTGAGAGGCAGATATAGTCTATAGCATGTTTAAAAATACACATGTACTTGAACCAGATTTCCTGGCTTTGTCTCCCAGCTCCACCCTTTACCTGTTATGTGACCTTGTACAATTTACTTGACCTCTCTCTGCCTTTTCCTCAACTAGAAAACGTGGAAAATGTGGATAACACTAGTACCTACCTCTGTAGGTATGTATTAGTTTGCCAGGGCTGCTATTCAACAAATTACCACAAAGTGAGTGGCTTAAAACAACAGAAACTTGCTGTCTTTCAGTTCTGGAGGCTAGAAGTCCAGATTTGTGGTGTGTTGGCTGGACCATGTTTCCTCCCGCGGTTCTAAAGGAATATTCTTACATTCGAATTTCAGCTCTGGTAGCCCAGGCATTCCTTGCTTTATAGTAGCATTGTAACTCTTATCTCTGCCTCTTTCTTCACAAAGCATTCTTTTTTGTGTGTCTCTGTGTCTCTTTGTTTTATAAGGAACCAGTCATACCCTGGTGCTATAGTGGTTAAGCGTTACGGCTGCTAACTAAAAGCTTGGCAGTTCAAATCCACTAGGTACTCTTTGAAAATGCTATGGGGCAGCTCTACTCTGCCCTATAGGGTCACTATGAGTCAAGATTGAAGGTAACAGGTTTTACCAGTCATACTGGTTTAGGGCCCACCCTATCACAATATGATCTCATGTTAACTAATTACATCTACAAAAATCCCATTTCCAAATAAGGTCACATTCACTGGTTCCAGGGATTAAGACTTGAACATGTATTTGGGGGGCACACAGTTGAACTGATAGTGGGGTGTTGTGAAGACTAAATGAAACAACATACGTAAAGCACTTAGAATAGTATTTGATACATGATAAGCTCCAAGACAGCGATAATTATGCTTACATACCTTATAAGGCAAGCCACAGAACAACTGTGTTAGTCTCCCAGGGTGCAGATAAGAAAGCCTACAGACCTAGATTCAAATCCTAACTCTGACCTACAGGTTCTGTAACTGTAATGCAGGTACTTAACTCTCCTGAGCATCAGTCCCTCAGTTTTGCATCTATAAAAGGGGGTTAATTTGTTGATTTCTAAAGACTTCTTTCAATAATTCTGTGATATTTAGGAAAAGACAAGGCTTAGGAAATGAATATTCAAAACAAAATCCACTGCCGTTGAGTCAATTCTGACTCATAGCGATCCTATGGGACAGAGTAGAAATGCACCAGAGTTTCCAAGGAGCACCTGGTGGATTTGAACTGCTGAACTTTCGGTTAGTAGCCACAGTTCTTGACCACTTTGCCACCAAACAAGTATTCTGTATACATAAAGGCTAACTTTGCCTACTTTTATCTTGTCATCTATATTTTATTCTCAGGAAAAAAAGCCTGGTGACCTACATCTGAAAAATCATCCATTGAAAACCCTGTAGGGCAAAAGACTACCCTGACACACACTTTTATTATCATTATTATTGTTTCTTCTCTCCTTTCCTCTTTCTTCCCTCCACTATGCTTTGTATAATTCTCTCTTTCAACCTCTGTCTCTGCCTCTGTCTCTCTCTCTCTCACACACATACACGCACACACCTAATCTGTTTTTTGGGGTTTTTTTTCCCCCAGCCTCCTTCTTCCACCATATCACGTGTCCCCGGAAACCTCAGAGTTAATAGGCCCGAGGTAGGTGGAGGCAGAGGGCATGGGCCCTTGCTCCAAGGGTTACCTGTAAAGCCAAGGAGTTGGAGAGGGGATTAGGCTTTATTAGATACGTATGCCCTGGCTTTACTTGGGCTGAGCTTTCCCTGATGCAGCAAGAACCATGGGCTTGACAACTGGTAAGGGCACTGGAGAAAAATGAAAAGGGATTATTATTATTATTTTACTTTTTAATAAATGATAAAGATAGAAGGTAGAAATTAATCAACTTCAAGGACCCCTCCCCTTCTTCATTTCTCTCCTAGCGCAGAGGTCGGCACTCCGGTGTTGTGGGCAACAGTACCCTCTTTAGGGGGGAGGCAGCCGTGTGGGCCTCTCTGGCCCCCAGCCAGCCAGCAGCTGGCCCAGTAGCTGAAGCTCTGGGAAGGTAATTGAGGATGTTTTGAGGATTTTTCCTTCAATATAAGATCTCTTTCTGTCCTCTCTTTCTCTGCTCTGTCTTTCTCAATCACATTTTTTGTTTCTGATTCTTTATCTGCGTCTCTCTACCACCTCTCTCTCTTCTCACTCTTATCCCTTCCTCAACCTTCACTGAGAGGCTCCAATTAGAGAAGAAATGGCAGTTTGGTTCCTGAGCTGACATCTCCGTTGCTGCAGAGCCTCTCTCAGTTGACAGAAATTCTTGGCTTTCTTACCTCCTTACGTGCTATACGGAGAAGGGAAGAAAAATTAAACCACAACCCCTGCTCAGCCCTCCCTAGTGCTCTGTCTCCCTCTCTTCCAGGCCCCTGCTTACCTACACATGAGGCTTTTCCTGGAAACCCAGAGAGGCAGGGCATTTGGACAGAGGGTTTATTTGTGATGTTTCTGAACCTCGCCTCAGCCTTTTCCTCACTCCTCCGAGCAGAAGTGCCTTCCATGCTGCATTTCAATCGAGGTTGGAAGGAGGCAAAAGAGGCGCCCAGCCTGTTCTTGGGAACCTCCTTCACCTGCCTGCCTGCTCTTCGGAAATGTCAGGTTTTATAGTTCAGTGTTTTCCAACACTATTCACTAATGATTACATTTTGTGAGCATTGCTCGGAAGGACAAGCTGAGCCACCCTTGGTCTACCAGCAGCTATTTCCTACCCCTAGTCCTGGGCTAGGAGTCCTTACTTCACGGCTGTCTGCACAGCAGCACCAGCCTTTTACCTCCCTCTGGAACCTGATTCCCATTGCCCACCAGAAAACACTGCTCTGTGCCATCAGCCCTCACCCCTAACATGTCCAAGGTCGAGCTCATTACCTGCACCCCAAGAGCACGGTCAAACATCCCTGTCAGCTCACTCTTCCCCTAAGCTTCCTACCCTGCTGACAATGTTCCTACCTTCTCTGTTGCTAAGACTCAAGTCGTTTCCAGACCGGCTATTCTCACTTGCCTCTTGGAGTCAAGCATCCCATGGCTCTGCTAATACTGCCTCTGCAACACTTTCAAACCTGTCGCTCCCTCTCCTTCTTCACTGTCACAGCCCCTGGCTTCTGCCTGGTCTGTCTCCCTCCAGACCCATGTCATTCTAGGTCCTTCTTTGCCCTGCTTCTGGAGTTTTGCCTCTATACCTAGACTATTACTCATCTATCCCATTCTCAAAAACTTGCAATAGCTCCCGACTGCTTACAGACTGAAGTCCAAATCCTTTTTCAGCTTCCTCCCAGTGTATCACTCCAACCGCACTGACTTCCTTCCTGCCATTCCCCAGGACTGTTCCTTATGCTTTCCATCAGTCTCCATGCTGGCTTTTCAACGTGGAGTTTCCTTTGCTCCAACCTATCATTGTGTTTTATCTGGCTATTTATATTAAGAGTATCTGGCATGGAAAAGGCATAGAATAAATACTTGTGGATTGACAGATTCCATTTAAAAGTCATTAATTTAATTAATAAATATGTATTCAGTGCATCCAATGTGTCTGGCACTGTGCTAGACACTAGATGTCTTAGCTGGAGATCTCCAGAGAAACAGAAAAAGGAGAGAGAGAGACAAAATAAATTGAATTTGAGGAATTGCATATGTAATCATGGGGGCCTACAAGTCCAAAATCTGTTGGTCAGGCAACAGACTAGAAATTCTGGCAATCCTGTGCACCAAAATTTTTAAGTCAGGCAGTGGGGTGAGAAGACAATTCTGGAAAGATGTCTATATATAGTCTGGAGATAGAATCCTGTCTTGGGAAACTTCAAGTTTTGCTTTTAGGGCCTTTGCCTGACTGGGTGAGGCCCACCCATGTTACCAAGGTCAACTGTTTTACTTAAGACTGACTGATTGAAATGCCAATCACATGTAAATGTTTCATAGAAACATCTAGACTGGTGTTCAACCAAACAAATGAGTACCATAACCTAGTCAAGTTGACACATAAAATTAACCATCTGGTATCACTGAATTTTGTCTCAATGATACATGTGTTATAATCTGAACCTCTACGCCTACAGTTACAATCTCATCTGGGAAGGAGTTTTCTTTGTTAAATTAATGAGACACGCTTGGTGTAGGATGTCAGATATAAAAGCAATTAAACAAGCAAGCAATGGAAGCAGAAACTGAGGAAGAGAGGCATCAAACCACATGAAAATCACCCAGAAGCAGAAGCTCAAAACAGACATGAATCTACCTTTAGAGACGACAAAGGGAGAAAGCCTTCCCCAGAGCCGGCCCCCTGAATTCTGACTTCAAACCCCATAAGCACTAAGAAAATTTATTTCTTTGCCAACACCACTCATTTATGGTATTTCTGTTACAGCAGCATTACATAAATAGGACACCATCATACTGGGAACACAAAAGTCAGTAAGAGTAAGTCATGGTTTCTACCATTAATAATCTGATAACCAGCGGAATGGCAATGGAAATAAAGGAATTATGCCTGTTCCTCAAAATTGTGAATTATCTTATTATCTGACATCTGACATTTATGACAATAGCAAAAAATCTGCTGGCTACTTTGTGCATTAACAAAGTATATGTGACAATAATGAACACCAAGGTGCAAGAAGAAAAGAATGCTGGCTGTGATGGTTAAGATCGTATGTCAACTTGCCTGTGCCATGATTCTCAGTGGCTTGGCAGTTATATAATAGTGCAAGTTAACAGTTATGTAATGACATAGTCACCTTCCATTTTTGTGATCTGATGTAATCATCCTCTGTTTTTTCATAATGCTGATTTTTCACATAATGACCTGGTCTCTGGAAACCAACCACGTTGATAAGTGAGTAGTGGGTATATTTGATAGAAAAATACATCATCACACATATTAAATGTCTCTTCAATGTCAGAAACTATGATGATTGCTGAAAATAGAAAAATAAATAAGGCATAGTCTACTCTTGAAGAGATTCATTCTACTGAAAGAAACTGATAAGAAAAAGAGAAATAGGGAAGCAGGGATAAGTAAGGGTGTTATTTTTCCATGTTCTGGGAAAGTGTAGCAAGGATGTTTGATTCAGTAGTGACATCAGACCTCAGATGAGCAGGAGTTGGCCAGATATGGGAACAGAGTATCACTGGGAGCAAGGACAGGGAGCAACATGGAAGCAAAGTCCCCAGGGGAGAAAGCAGTTCTGAGAAGAGTAACTGGAGGGTACTATGCTGGAAGTGGGGAGCTTGAAAGTGGGTATGGAGAAGTTAGTCATGAGAAGGGAACCAGAAGGACTCACTAGGGGCTGGATCAAGAAGGAGGTTGGTTTTTATCCTGAGCTGCTATTGAGGATTTTAAGCAGCAGAGAGGGAGGTGATCAGATTTGTTCTTCAGAACTCTCACTAATGCTCTCATTCACTCATTGATTGTCTCATTCAACACACACTGAAAATCTACTATGTACCAGGAATAATGATCGGTATTGTGGGGAGGTGAGATTGGAGGGCTGGGGTCACTTCAGAAGCCACAGCAGTATTAGGGACAAGGAAGATAGTGGCCTGGAATAAAATGATGGAAATAAAATGGAACAATGGAAGCACATTTGGGAGAAGTATCTAAAGTAGAAACTACAGAACTATAGAGCCTGATACTAAATTAGATGGGACTGTACATAGGGGATAATAATAATTGTTGTTAGGTGCCTTTGAGTCAGCTGTGACTCATAATGACTGTGAACAACAGAACAAAACACTGCCTGGTTTTGTGCCACATCCACAATCATATTTATTCTTACACCCATTGTTGCTGCCACTGTATCAATCCACCTCATTGCGGGTCTTCCTCTTTTTCACTGACCCTCCATTCTACCAAGCATGATGTCCTTCTCCAGGGACTGATCCTTCCTGACAACATGTCCAAAGTATGTAAGATGGAGTCTTGCTATCTTTGCTTCCAAGGAGCATTCCAGTTGTGAGGATTTTTGTTTTTCTGATGTTGAGGCGCAATCCATACCGAAGAGTTGTGGTCCTTGATCTTTGTTAGTAAATGTCTCAAATCTTCTTCACTTCCAGCAAGTAAGGTGGTGTCATCTGTATTAATAAGTCATCCTCCAATCCTGATGCCTCATTCTTCTTCATAGAATCCAGCTTCTAACAGATTAAAAAGGTATGGTGAAATGATACAACCCTGATGCACACCTTTCTTGACTTTAAACCATGTAGTGTCCCCTTGTTCTGTTCACACGACTGTCTGTTGATTCATATACAGACTCCTTAAGAGTACAATTTCTTAACAGCACAATGATAATCACTAATACTTATACTGAGCCATTAGTGTGTGCTAAGTGTGATTCTATCTGCTTTACGTATATTAATGTCTTTAGTTCTCATGACAATCCCATGAGGTAGGCTCTATTATTATTCCCATTTTCTAGATGATGACACTCAGGGCAGAAATTTAAAGTGACTCACCAATGTCACACAGCTAGTGAGTAGGAAAGCTGAGATTTATGCCTGGGTGGAAAAGAAAAAGGGACACACTCCTAATGTGCAAATAGTGTATGCTGAAGGGCAGGAGTCAGGCATACAGTTCAACTGGAAAGCAGAGATTATTTCATCAATTTGGACAACTGTAGTCACATTGTCATCAAGTTGATTCTGACTCATAGTGACCATGCAAGACAGAGCAGAACTGCCCCCATAGGATTTCCAAGGAGCAGCCAGTGGTTTCAAACTGTTGACCTTTTGGTTAACACTCAAGCTGTGAACCATTACACTACCAGGGCTCCCTGTTGTGTTGCTGTTGTTAGGTAACACCGAGTCAGTTCTGACCCACAGTGACCCTATGCACAACAGAACAAACCACTGCCTCGTCCTGTGCCATGCCCACAATCGATTGTGTGTTTAAGCCCATTGTTGCAGCCACTGTGTCAGTTCATCTTGCTGAGGGTCTTCCTCTTCTTTGTTGGCACTTTACCAGGCATGATGTCCTTCTCCAGGAAAATCCTTCCTTACACAACATGACCAAAGTATGCAAGATGCAGTCTCACCACCCTTGCTTCTAAGGAGCCCTCTGATTGTACTTCCAGAAAAGATCTGTTTGTTGTTTTGGCAGTTCATGGTACATTCAGTATTTTTTCCCTAATTCCACAATTCAAAGGCATCTGTTCTTCTTCTGTCTCCTTTATTCATTGTCCAGCTTTCATATGTCCCTTGTAGAAAAATTAAAAGGTGAGTAAGGTGTTGAGATACCTTTGGGACTTACAAAGAAACTTCAGAAACTCGAGATTTCCCATGGTCTTGGAACAGCACACTTAGCCTGGTAAAATATGAGATTTTTAGCCTGCTCCAATGGTCCATTATCTCCCCAGATCCAGAATTATTTAAAGCGTAAAGCAGAAGGTTCTTTTCTCTGTCTGATTGGAACAGTAATGAGCAATGATTGTTTGGATTGATCATTTTAAGTTCCTTGATACTTTGCCTTCCTCCCCTGATCCCTGCCTGTCCACATTTTACACAATAGCTTTGCCCTCCAGACTCTAGGTATCGGCCGTACTCTCTGGATTTTGAGTGGAAACTCTGACTGCTCTCACGGATCCATGCTGCCTGTCCACAAGGCCAATACTGGGACAGGAGGTGAGGTGACTAAATGAGGATATTTATTCAGTGCCGACACACACATTTGGTTTTCAAATGTGTCATTAGGTTATTCTGACAAAATATTTACATGTATGTTTGTTTTACTCACCTGGTTCTGCTCTCACAGAAATGTCACAAAGTGGATGGCTTTAGCCAAGAGCAGTTTATTCTTACACAGCCCAGGAGGTTACAAGTCTGAATTCAGGATGTCCACTTCAGGAGAAGGGCTTTCACTCTGTCAGCTCTGGAGGAAAACCTTGTGGTGTCTTGGTCTTTGGTCGGCGAGAACCTTGGTGCAGGTATCTCAGATTTAAAGGATGCACTCTACTCCTGGTGCTGCTTTCTTGATGGTGTGAGGTTCCCAATTCTCTGCCTGCCTCCCTCTCTTTTTTGGTACAAGCCACACTCCAGGGTAACTCCCTTAGCAAGGATGTTGCAGTCCCACTCTAATCCTTTTTTAACATAACTGTACTATCTATTAGCCACAGGCATAGGTTAAGATGTATATCATAGGAAAATCACAAAATATTGGGAATGGTGACCCACCGAAATGGCTACACACATTTTTAGAGCATACAGCTCAATCCATGACATTGCACTCTTTGGCCTCCAAAAAAATAACGTCTGTGAAACATGGAACACATTCATCCTATCGCAGAAAAAGTTGGAGAAAAAATGTTCATCCCACATGATATCAAAAGTCTTAAATTGGTGCCAAAGTCAAAATATGTCTGTGAAATCAAGAATACAAGTTATTTGCCTCCAAAGCGCAATGGCAGAACATGCAGGCACAAACTATACATTTTCATTACAAATGTGAGAAATTGCAGGGAAAGAAGCATTGACAGGCAACAAGCAAGTCAGCAGAACACATTACATTAGCCCTCAAAGCTTTGAAAATAATCTTCAGTTCTCTGAGACATTTTACACAATAGCTTTGCCCTCCAGACTCTAGGTATCGGCCACACTCTCTGGATTTTGAGTGGAAACTCCAACTGCTCTCACGGATCCATGCCGCCTGTCCACAAAGCCAATACTGAGACAGGAGGTGAGGTGACTAAATGAGGATATTTACTGAGCGCCGACACACAAGAGGCAAGAGGGAATCGCTCCTCCAAAGATTGCCTGAGCACATAGGCTTAGCCTGCAGGTTACATAGGTTGATTGGAGGGGCAGGGGGGAACCCTGGTTAATATTTTTCCCCATCTGTGCAATTTTCTCGATGTTTCAACAATATTCTTTGTGGGGGTCTGCATGGCTTCAACAAACCAGGGCTTGATAATCATCCAAACTGCCTGGTGATTCAGTTTAATATTCTTCGACAATAACTGAAAGGGAATAAACAGAACAATTTATCAATGCTCCTAAAGGGAAAGAATAGCCATGTGACTTACGATCAGTACAAAGTAAACTCTTACGGATGGAGGAGAAGTGAGTTCTCAGGACTTAATGTTTATAACATGGTTGTCTTAAATACTGTTTGTAGCAAGACGGAGTTGTGTGGGCCAAGGGTCTCCCTTTCAGAACCCCCAGCCCTGCTACAATTCTGCCTTATGGGCCCACTTGGACATCAACTCTGCCTCAGCTTTAGGAGTACCCTAAACCCAACTGAGTGGCAGTTCTACCCTTACAAACACAGGAAGCCATGGCTCCACACTTTCAAACCCCTAAGTTCATGGCCATACCTTTTGAGACTGAGACAGTTCAGCTTCTCATGCTCTTCCTCTCTTCAGCTTCTGCTTCCTGTGACCACATGGCCTGTGCCTCGGGCCCACAGCTGCTCTACTGGGGCAAGTGTTCCAAAGCTCTATAGCTCCACTGATTCAAGAGCCTGAAGGCACCGTAGTCCACCACATAGCTTCCTGCACCCAGACACTCAGCTTGCGGGCTCTGAGGATCATCAGCTCCTCTGATGTAAGTGCCCGGAGTCACTGTGCCAGGAAACCTCTGTGCACAGGCACTCAGCTCTGCTGCTCTGTGTGTCCATTTCAGCCCTGTCTTACACTGCCCTGGTTCTGCTGCTACTGTTCCTCTGCTGTTTCTCACCATCTGCGCCTTCTTCGATGATGACAGTTCTTCATTCCTTCTGAGTCTTCTATCCACTCAGTTTTAAAACCACTTCCACATTTTAAGGATTTGTTAGAGCAGCACCCCACTTGCTTGGGACCAAATTCTGTTTCAGTCATCTAGTGCTGCTCTAACAGAAATACCACAAAGTTGATGGTTTTAGCAAAGAAAACTTTATTCCTACACAATCCAGTAGGTTACAAGTCCGAATTTGAAGTGTCCAATCCAGGGGAAGGGCTTTCCCTCTGTCAGCTCTGGAGGAAAGTCCTTGCGTTGCATCAGTCTTTGGTCAGGGAGCATTTTGGAGTAGGAATCTCTACTTCCAGTGCTGCTTTCTTGATGGTGTGAGGTTCCTAATTCCCTGCTTGCTTCCCTTTTTTTTTTTTTATCTCCTGTACAACAAAAAGATAAAAGGTGGCACAAGCCACACTCCAGGGCAACTTCCTTAGCAAGTGTGTTGCAGTCCCACTTTAATCAACTTTTAGCATAATCATCCCATTAGCCACAGGCAGACATTAGTATGTATAGCATAAGAAAATCAGAAATTATTGAGAATGGCAGCCCAGCCAAATGGCTACCCACATTTTTGGGGGCCAGCCAAGTCAGGGGGACACAGTTAAATCCATGATAATGTTCTTGAGGCATTATGCATGCATCTATCCAGAACCAGCCACATAAACTGAAGGGCACAATGCAAAATGAAAATGAGTAGTCTCATCTTCAAAAGCTTTAAGAATTTCAAGATAGTCACAGCAGGGCATGAGATTAAGCATGGGCGCTTCTGAGCACAAAGCTCTTTGTGACCACAGATTTTGAACACCCATTAAGCTGGCCCTTCAGATAGCACTCACCCAATTGCATCCTAAATTTATTTAAGGTCAAAACTACATTTTTTCTCTAAAAAGTACTTAGGAGTACATCAAATTATGGACAAGTAGTGCAAGAGGAAGGGAGATGTTTGCAAAATGTAACAACAGTCTGCTTTGTAGGGTTCCTACCCCCACCTAGACTGGCAACTCTGCTTCTCTTTACTCCCCACCCACCCGCCCGCCCCCACCAGTCTCTTCTCCTTATCAAAGAAACTCTGCTACTGTTCTGGATGAACAGTGATCTTTTTGTCTACTCTGCACATGTGTGTGCCATATGTTACCTGGCCAACCCCTTTCCTGTGTCTTCTTCTGGTAGGGAGGGAGTGGGGTTGTTCACCTGTAATGTAAGAGAGGTATACACAGGAGAGCAACCCTAGGGCAGCCAAAGGGAGCTGGCCATAGGAGACCAGTGCTCACGATGGAAGCTAACTTTGTCTTTATAAACAAAGTATTGTTCTATCCATTGCCTCTGTGTAAGCCATGATTTTGTTGGTGACCCAGGACCTTGTCTTGACAGAAAGAAACTGCTTTAAGCTGCAGGGCATACGTTTTCTAGATGAAGTGATTTGCCTAAGGCTAATTACTGCATTAAGGGTGGAAGCTAGATGGGCATGTGCTTGTTATGCTCCAAAGCTCATATATTTTCCAATACACCATCCAGTTGAAGAATGATTCACAGAAAGCGGACATAAGCCAGATTCCTTAACACTTCCATCCCATCATCAAAACTTCAAGATCTTTGAAATGCTCAGAAAGACCAGGAACTTGGGCAGTGGTTTGGTTTTTGCTGAAGCCCCACTTGACCTCACCTGACGTTTTAGTCATCTAGTGCTGCTGTAACAGAAATGCCACAACTGGACAGCTTTAATGAAATTTTATTTTGTCCTAGTCCGATAGGCTAGAAGTCCAAATTCAGGATGTTACCTCCAGAGGAAAGCTTTCTGTGCTGGCTCCAAAGGAAGATCTTTGTTGTAATCTTCCTCTGAATTGGAAGTTTTTGAGGCACAGGGATCACAGTCCTTTTGAAAGTATGTGCTCAGAGTCTGGCACAGCCTCCTAGTGGTGTAAGGTCCCCGAATCTCTCTGCTGGCTTCTTTCCTTTCCATCTCAAAAACAATCCTACACACTGAGTCCTTCCCTACCAATACAACTTCTGCCCATACACCCCCACCAACATCACAGTGGCAGAATTTACAACAAGGAGGAATATAACACAATACCAGGAATCGTGTGCAGCCAAACTGCCAGACACATTTTTTTAAGTAATACAGTTCAATCCATGACGCCTCACTTCAGTGTTTACAAGAATCAAGGAAATTGAAGCTACAGATTGCCTGGGGATTTGGGTTGGGATGAACCAATGATGCCTGGTTCTGTGCTGCAGTCTGGGAATGGAGATCAGAGGGAAAGATAGAGTATGACTTGCAGGTGAAGGAAGGATGTCTTTGTACATCCTACTTGTTAAGTTTGCAAACTCCAAGTTTAATTTTTAGACTAGATTTCTGAAATGTGATGACTGGGTCTTGACTTTTGCAATGGTTCCCAACATTTTTGTTCTTTTTTTAATGTTGAAAATACTCAGAAATTTCCTACATGAGAATAGTTTCACTTTGAATATCTGTTCACCCCAAAACCATGCAATGCCAGAAAAAAAAAAAAAAAAAACCCGCACTTTAGGATGAGTTTTATTCACCACAATACTTGTAAACATCCACAAATAATTGCACCTCATATATGAGTGAGATACGTTATCAGTGGCACTCAAGGACTGAACTTGGTGTACATCAGGGTTCACTCATCCAAACATCCCCTGCCGTACACACATGCACACACATAAACCCCCCTCACACACACACACGTACACACATACAAGTGGGGAACCCACTGAGCCTGTGCAAAGAGGTCCAAAAGCCTGGAAACTTGGCTTGAGCTGTAGCTCACAGATGCTTCCAGATGATGAGCCTGTTCCAAGAAGTATGTGTTTAGAGATTCCCAAGCTTCAGTCTGCAAACTGAGTCTGGCCTGGTCCCTCCTCAGGCCTCCTGAGGAAGTAGCAGAGATGAGTTGTCTGATTTATTAGGAGGAGGCTGGGAGCAGCTACTTGGAACGGGACCTAGCCAAAAAGGCTCTGAGAATGAAGGAGCTGCCAGAGGGCAGATCTCAGAGCAGCTGGGGAGGGAACCTGTGATTACACCTTTTGATTCTAACCACTGGGTGGATATAGCAGCTTTGTCTAATGTAGTTATTCTTCCTGCGGCAGACCTTCCCATGATGAATGCAGCAATTATGGTTGAGTGTGTCATAAATAGCTATCAAGATGCTCTGTGGTCCTGGGAGTTGACATTTATGTGGATGAATTGAAGGAGGGTAGCCTTGGCCCCCAAGGCCACAGTGGGGTACCTGCTTGCTGGCTACTCTCCAAGGGTACAGCCACAAGGCCAGTGGCTCTAATATCTCAGCTGATTACCTTTCAGATCTAGAGTGTGAGGTCTACTTTATGAAAATAGCATGGTACAAACTAATTACAGGTTTCATGGTGCATTTATTTTTTATTCTGTGTTCTCTTCTTTTGTCACCTTCCTCTCAACCTATTCCCAACACCACCAGTGTCTCATGTTTTGCAAAGATGAAAAGCAGCACAATGCTTCTGGGAATCTGGAACTCTACAGAGGTGCCATCATCTCTTTTAACCCCTAGAAAAGGTGATTCTTCTCTCAACGGTACCAAAACATACCAGACTAGGTTTAATTCTGAAAGCTTTGCAGGCAGTTTCTTAGCTTTTTCACTCAAGGTCCAGCCCAGTTCCAACAGAGCATGGTAACTTAACAGTGCCATCATGTGCAGGATCTTAGAGGTTAGCCAGGACTAGTTAATGAGTCCAGTCACCAAGATTTGACTCTTTAGGACTTTTGTATATCCATCTTTTGCTTGACGACTTCTGAAAAGATGAGCTCACCCCTTTCCAGTGCCACTTGCTCCATATTTGAAATAATTCTGATTACTAGAAAGTTGTTATTTTGAACTTTAATTTGTCTCTTGAGATATGCTCTTGAAAAAAACATGAGACCAAGTTATATCCCTTTTCATATGATATTCTTTATCCTGCTCAAAGACAGCTAAGCTACTCTCTGGCCCAACCTGGCTCTCAGCCTCCTTTATCCCCAGCTAGGGCCACTTGATCCTTCCCTGTGGACTCAGTTCTGCTCTGGGACACTAGGACTAATCTTGGCCTTGGGCAGGAGGAATCTAAGGAGCTCAAACTCAACTGTGTGCTATTAAAAATCAATTTGCTTTCACTGCTAATCTGGATAATGTGGCCTTTTTGTTGTGTTCTTTTTCTGATTAAACTGAATTCTACCTATTTTGTGAGAATAATAGCTATTGTTTTGTGTATGTATGTTTGTGTGTGCATGTGTTTGTGTTTGCTATGTGCCAGGCACTATGCTATACATGTTTGTATTTTACTTCTCTCAACAGAAGAGATTTTTCCTCAGTTTACAGATGAGGAAAATGGAGCCTAGAGAGGGTCAGTGGCTTTCCCACAGTCATAGAAGCTGCTGCTTAGGCAAGGTTCACTCTGAAGCCTGTCCTCTAGCCACAAGGATGCAATGCCTTTGACTTTGTCCTTCTCAATGCCCTCATTTTGGGTGTTTGCCTCCTTGTGTTTGTAGATACTCTTACGTCCCTCTCAACACCTATAGGTATAGGACACATCCATTGTTAGTCCACTGCTGATACTGGAGTCTTTTCCAAATCCCAGCCCAGTACTAGGTAAGGTCTAGCCATCTGCTTAGGGACCTCCTCCCTGACACTGTCTGTCTGTTGCTTAGTTCCATTCATCTTGTGTGCCTAGAATTTTTCTCAGCACTGTCTGCCCCCAACCTGGTTATGGTATTTGGTATTTGTCTTAGTTGTCTAGTATTGCTATAACAGAAATGCAGCAAGAAGTTGGCTTTAACAGGCATTTATTCTCTCACAGTCTAGATTAGAAGTCCAAATTCAGAATGCCAGCTCTAGAAGACTTGCTCTGTTGGCTCTGGAGGAAGATTCTTGTTTCTTCAGAGCTTCTGCTCCTGGATTTCATGTGGCTTTCCATGTCTTTTCCCTCATGACTACTTCTGTCTCTTGATGGTTCAGTCCCCTTCATGTCTCAAAAGAGATTAACTCAGAATACATCTGATGCCAATTCTGCCTCATTAACATAAGAATGTCAACCCATTCCCAGATGGGATTATAGCCACAGCCCAGAGATTAGACTTTACAACACATATTTTTGGAGGACACAATTCAATCCATAGCAGTATTTCTAGGTTTTCTCCTTTTCATGATCACAATGGTGATGTTTTAGAAGAAGAGCTCTGTCTGCACTTCTTTCTTGATTCCTGGTGGTTCCCAAAACAAACTCAAGTGTTATAAATTGAACTGTGTCCCCCCAAGAGGATGTGTTATAAATCCTAACCAGTGGTTATAATCCTATTTGAGAATTAGTTCTCTTTGTTATGTTAGTGAGACAAGATTGGTGTAGGGTGTGTCTTGAGTTAATCTCTTTTGAGATGTAAAAGAGATTAAACAGAGAAGCAACAGAAGCAATGATGAGCAAAAAGAAATACCAAGCCACAGAAAGATGACTCAAGAGCAGAAACTCCAAAGAAACAAAGACCTTTCTCCAGAGCCAACAGAAACAGAAAGGCTTCCTCTGGAGCTGGTACACGGAATTCTGACTTTCAGCCTCCTAAACTGTGAGAAAATCAACTTTTGTTTGTTAAAGCCTTTCACTTATGGTATTGCTGTTATAGCAGAACTAGATAATTAAGACGCTAAGGTTACTTGTTTAGCCTATGGGAGAGATCCCTGGGATTCACACTGAGACAGTTTTGTCTCTCCTTGCACCTCAAAGACCAACTCTAACTGAACTTAACTAACATAACTCCTCAGATGTGAAAGAAATGTGCTACTTGGACCTTTTTATGGATTGAATTGTGTCCCCCAAATGGATACGTTGAAGTCCTAACTCCTGATACTCATGAATGTGACCTTATTTGGAAAGAGGGTCTAGGAAGACGTTATTTAAAAACCCATTGCCGAGTCTAATCTATTCCTGTCCAAGGCATTGACCTCAGTAATGATTTATGGACAGGGGCAGCATCAGGTCGAGGGGCCACACTTCCAGGGAAATGTCAAGGCCTTTGGACCATTACTTGCAGTCTTTTAGTGGAGTTCTCAAAGTGCACCCCATTTTATTCTTGTGCTGCCACTGAGACTCAACTTTGTGAGCCCTATCATGGCTGTCAGTGGTGACGGCTGGGCACCATCTGGTTCTACTGGTCACATGCTGATACATCAATCGGATGCAGTCCTACTGGCCTTTACTAGAGGTGAGTGGAGAGGTGGAGAAGAGGGGACAGGAGATTGTGAAGAGGATATGACATGTATAGAACAGAAAGGAGGAGTGTGTTGTTACCAGGCCAGGAGAGCAGTAGGAGCTGCACATAGGCAGGCATGCAAACTTAAACTGGATTGTACATTTTCACTCAATTACATTAAAAAAAGAGAGAGAGAGAGAGAGAGAGAGAGAGAGAAAGTCCATTGCCACAGAGTCAATTCCAGCTCATAGCAACCCTATAAGACAGAGCTGAACTGCCCCACAGAGTTTCCAAGGAGTGCCTGGTGGATTCCAACTGCTGACCTTTTAGTTAGCGGCCATAGCACTTATCCACTACACCACCAGGGTTTCAAAGAAGTTATTAGCTCATGAAGTCATGGTGGGTATGTCCTAAATCTAATCTGAATGGTATCTTGATAAAAGGGAAGAGAGTCAGACAGAGGGAGATCAGCCAGGTAAAGATGCATCTAAACCTGTTGCCAGACTCATTACTGTCAAGTCAGTTCCAACTCATACTAAACCCATAGGACAGAGGAGAAGTTCCCCATAGGTAAGCTATAATGATTACAGAAGCAAACTGCCACATCTTTTCTCCTGTGGGTTCAAATCCCCAACCTTTTGGTTAGCAGCCCATTGTCTAAACACTGTGCTACAAGGGTGCCAAAGATCCATCTACAAACCAACAAATGCCTGGCCTACCAGAAAGGATTCTTCCTCCCTAGAGAACTTTGGAGGGAGTATGGCTGGTTCACATATTTATTTGTATTTCTAGCCTTCAGAATGATGAGACAATAAACTTCTGTTCTTATAAGCCACCCAGGTTGTGAAGTTTTGTTGTGGCAGCCCTAAAAAGCTAATATAGACCCCCATTCCAAAGAAGAAGAGGTATGAGATCTGACAATGAAGTCCATGAACTTAATTGTTCTAAGTGTCACATACCTCACTGCTGAATATTGCTACAGTCATCTTCCACATACTCTTCTTAGGAAGCTATATACCAATGCCAGCGCCTAGTCCATGCTTCAAAGTAATTTTGGAACTCTTTCTGGAATGGCCGTTGTGTGTGGTGGCAAGGTGGCAAGTGTGCAAACTTAATCATATAGTTGTCTGTGAGAGAGTTTTTAGCCAGTAAACAAATAACTGTATTGGAACACCTCCCTGCTCACCTGATATGGCTCCCAATGACTTTTTTCTTTACCTGAAGGTAAAGGAAATAGTAAAAGGAAGACATTTTGATGACACTCAGGGAATCAAGGGTAGTATGACAACAGCTCTGATGGCCATTCCAGGAAAAAAGTTGCAAATTTGCTTTGAAGGATAGACTAGGCACTGGTGTGGGTGCACAGATTCCCATGGGGAGTACTTCAAAAGTGACCATAGTGATATTCAGCAATAAGTTATGTAGCACTTTTTCAAGGATGAGTTCACGAACTTAATTGTCAATCCTCATATGCTCTAAGAAGAAAACATTCCTCAAGAGTTTCAAGTTCCTTCAGCATCCAGGAATTTAATTAGTTTAGTACGGATAATGGAGTTTTCCAAGGTCTTTTGTCCTACCAGTTCTCTTTGAAACACAGTCAGCAATCGCCTTTCTGATGCTAGTTTGGGCCTTTTCCCAATTTTGTTTTGATTCATTGTGCAGGAAAAAAGAAAAAAGTTTATTTCTAAGCCTGCATACTCCAGAGGACTAAGAAAAAGTGACAACCTAGATCTGCTAGCCAAAAACAGATGTAAATAGCACATTGCATAACGGTGACTTGGTTGACCTATTTAAAATGTATACGTAATCACTGTTTACAGCTACTAACTCTAGTAGAAGAAAAGATCCTTGAAAACTCCAAAATTTTTCCTCCTCCAGCCATGTCTCAGGGTCTGGAGCATATTCCTACGGCAATATCAAACCCTTGTTAAAAAGGAGAAGACACATCACAGCTTACTCAGGGATTGCCTTGCTGGCCACAGTCTGAGCTGGTTCCTATTCATCTTGATTCTGCTATGTAAACAAAAATGAAAATTTCTTTCTCAGACCAAATGTTTTCAAATACAAATAAAAAATGACAACACAAATATGCTGACTAAAATCAAAACAAAATAAGAAGCAGCAGAAACCTCAAACCAAAAATAAAAACCTGCCTCTAGGCTGATCATAAGGAGACTTGGGGGTACAATGATTAAGCACTTAGTTGCTAACAATTCAAACCCACCAGTGGCTGCTTGGAAAAAATACCTGACAGTCTGCTCCCATAGAGTACAGCCTAGGAATTTTACAGGGCTGTTCTACTTTATCCTATAGGGTCACTAGATGTTGAAATAAACTCAGTGGAACATAACAGCATGCTAATGCTAAACAGGATTGAGTTATGCTGAACAGCCAGCCCTTATTGAATGGCATGCTAGTTGTCCTATCAATGTCACCCTCTTTAGCCTCTTAGTGGGGAAAGGCTCGATCTTCCTGTGTCCTTTGAAGATATGGCTTCCTGAATGCAGATTCTAAAAGGGTGAAAGCATCCCATTCTCACTGCCATTGAGTCTATGCTGACTCCTAAAAACCCTATTCTTAGAACAGCTCCGTAGAATTCCCAAGACTATAAATCTTTATGCGAGCAGACTGTCACATCTTTCTCCTGTGGAGCAGCTAGTGGGTTTGAATGACTGGCCTTTCACTGAGCAGCCAAGTGTTTAACCGTTGACCCACAAATGCTCCTCTGGCAAAAGCATAAAAAAGACCCACTGCTGTTGAGTTAATTCCAACTCACAGTGACCCTAGAAAACAGAGCAGAACTGCCCCATAGAATTTCCAAGGAGCACCTGGCAGATTAGAACTGCTGACCTTTTGGTTAGCAGATGTAGCCCTTAACCACTGTGTGACCAGGTGGAAAACCGTAAACCAAAACCAAATCAAACCCAGTGCCATTGAATGGATACCGACTCATAGTGACTCTGTAGGACAGAGAACTGTCCTGTAGAGTTTCCAAGGAACACCTGGCAGACTTGAACTGCTGCCCTTTGGGCACTTAACCACTATGCCACCATTGTTTCCAAAGGTAGACCCCAAACCCATTGTCACCGAGTCATTTCCAACTCATAGAAACCCTATGGGAGGGAGTGAAACTTCCCTGTAGAGTTTCAAGGAGCACTTGGTGGATTCGAACTGCTGACCCTTTGGTTAGCAGCCATAGCACTTAACCACTCTGCTGCCAGGTGACCTTGGAAAATCCTGGATCAAATCTCTTAAACATGATGCCACACTCTGGAGACCCGATACGTGGGTATGGACCATATGAAATGCTCAAAAACTCTTCCCTTTGACTTATTGGGTCTCTTTTGGCATATCCTGGGAGCTGTTTGGTGGTAGGGTTGGTGGTGATGCTGCTGTCCGTTCAATTCTGACTCACAGCAAGCCCAAGTGACAGAGTAAGACTGCCCTATAGTGCTTTCGTGGCTGTACTCTTTAAAGAAGACCTCCAAGGCTTTCTCCTGTAGAACCACTGGGTATGTTTGAACTGCCAGCCTTTCAGTTATCAGCTGAGTGCTTAACTATTGTTCTACAAGGCACTTTTAGAAGACCCTTTTAAAAAAACACACCTGAGGATTACAGACTGCAATCATGCATATTGCAATGATAGCCTGTTGGCATATCCCTGAAATTGTCCTCTCACAGAGGTAGTAGCTGTAAACAGGGACTAAGTGTACATTTTAAATAGGTCAACTAAGTTGCCATTATGGAGTCTGTTAATCACATTTGTTTTTGGTTAGCAAATCTGGGTTGTCATTTTTTCTCAGTCCTCTGGAGTATGTAGGCTTAGAAATAAACTTTTTTTTTTTTTCCTGCACAGTGAATCAAAACAAAATTGGGAACAGGTCCAAACTAGAGTCAGAAAGGCAATTACTCATTGTGTTTCAAAGTGGCCATTGCAGAACATTTGATGAGGGCCAGCTGGCCCCTGCCTCTGGACTTAGCTCAGCCTATTACAGGAAGGAGAGGTCTGGGTAGGGAGGATGGTAGAAAAACCTGAGCTTCCCTTAAATTTGCTGATCTTCAGGGAATAAGCTCTAGACCAGGAGGCCTTGTTTCACCATGGCCTCTCTCTGTGACTCTAAACACACTACCCATGGAACCAGATGGGCCAGTGTCTGCAGAAGGGCCCTGATCCTCTGGTTTTCTTCTCCTTTTTGTTTCATACCTCAATTTACTTTCTAGTATAAATGTTGAGTACATCAATCTCAACTTTATGTAAGGACAAATTAATTTATTTACTTTTGATTAGTGACCCTATGGGATAGGGTAGAACTATTCCATGGGATTCCCAAGGAGCAACTGGTGGATTTGAACTGTCCATCTTTTGGTTAACAGCCAATCTGTTGTCCAATGTGCCACTGGGGCTCCACACTTAAAGATATCACAAGACAAAGAACTAAAATGCAAGTGATCATTGTATATTTGGAGATTTAGAGAGACACGTCACACTTGTAATTAGAAAACGTACTTGAATTGAAAAGTCTGGCTAGCTCCGTGATTCCATCTGTAATTGTAAAAGTGTTACCCTCTTCTAAAAAGAATTTCCATGCTAGACCACAGGGAGCAGGAACCAGGCTGGGCTAATCAATTATGTTCTTCTGTTCCTCTGGCCTGTGATTTGTTCAAAGGGAGGGCTTGTGATCCAAGCCAGACCAATCAGCAGTTTTAGGCTAGCTCATTCTAGAAAAAGTGCTGCACATCTCATTGCTGAATATCAACCACTACAGTCATTTCTGAAGTACCCCTTTTGGAGTATGTACCAATGCCAGCATCTAGTCCACCCTTCAAAGCAATTTTGGAACTCTTCTTCTGGAATGTGCATCAGACTGTTGTCATATTACCCTTGATGTCCTGAAAGTCATCAAAATGTCTTCCTTTCAATATTTCCTTTATCTTCGGATAAAGAAAAAAGTTACCGGGGGCCAGATCTGGTAAGTAGGGAGGGTGTTCAAATACAGTTATTCATTTACTCTCACAGACAACAATCTCCCTCACAGACAACTATGCAATTAACTTCATGAACTTGCCACCTTGCCACCATGCTCAATGTCCATTCCAGAAAGAAATCCAAAATTGCTTTCAAGGGTGGACATGGGCTAACATCAGTGCATAGCTTCCCAGAGGGAGTGCTTCCAGGGTGACTGTAGTGATGCTATTCAGCAACGATGTGTGTAGCACTTAGAAAAACTAAGTTCACAGACTTAGTTGTCACTGGACCTCATATTTCAAACTGAAGTTGGGAGGCATACTTTTCTTCATCTATTACATTAATAAGGTGGAATTCAGAGCTGTCCATGGCTATCAAATAGAAAAATCCTGCAATGGAGGCTACAGATGAAAGATTGAGGGGGAGGGAGGGAGAACCCAGAGTGACAAAGAAGAACAGAGTCCTAATGACATTCTAAACCTTGAGTCCTCTTATTCCTGGGTCAGTGTCATGCTTGCCAGAATTGGGTTGTGTATTGAGGTAATAAATTTAGTTCTGTTCCTGTATCTTCTTCTCCTAATTGACTTCTAAATCTTGGCATCCCAAGGTTTTGTCTCAAGCCAGTTTTTTTGTGTTTATCTGCACACACTCCCTTGGTAATCTCTTCTAGTCCCGAGACATTTAATAGCATGTTTGCTGATGGCTCCTAAATTTATAACTCTAGCTTTGACCTGTACACCCATATATATTTGAATGCCTTTTTTCCTCTAAATTTTATCTAGTTTGTTGTTGTTGAGAATATACACAGAAAAATATACACCATGTCAACAGTCTGTACACGTACAATTTAATGACACTGATTACATTCTTTGACTTGAGCAACCATTCTCATCCTCCTTTTCTGAGTTGTCCCTCCCTAATTAACATGAAACCACTGCCCCCTAAGGTTCCTGTCTAATCTTTTGAGTTGATGTTACCAGTTTGATCCCACATAAGCAGTTCTTAAGAGAGCATTACACTCAAGGCAGACCTTTGTTTTTTTTTTTTTTTTTTTTTTTGTAACCAGTTAAGTTAAACTATTCTTTGGCTTTAGGATGGCTTTAGGGAATATTTTAGGTTTAAAGATCATCTCAGAGCAATAGGTTCAGGGGTTATCCGAGCCCCTACAGTCCTTGAGAATTTGAATTCTGTTCTTTATTTTTCCCCTTTGATCAGGATTCTTCTATGGACTCACTGATCAAAATGTTCATTAATGGTAGACTTGCTGCCTATTTAACAATGCTTATTTGCTATACGGTCATTACTTAGACCCGACATGCCCAACTCAACACCTTCACCTTCCTTTGCCTTCCTTACCTCACTCGCTACCCAGTCTTCTCTATCTCACTTGCATTATTTTAATTGTTCAAACCAGAAACCTTATTGTCATCGTTAATACTGCCCTGTCTTCCATCCCCAAGATCAAACCCATGTTCTACTGGTTCTATCTCTAAAAGAAATTCTCCTTATATCTACTTCTTCCCATCTTAACATCTCTATCACATTATCTATCACAACAACCTCCTAACCAGTTTCCCTGCTTTAACTCTTGACTACCTACAATATATTCTCTATTTTCACATGGCACGTAGAACATTCTTTTTAGAATTGAAATAATAGCATCCTTATGCTTAATGTCCTCCAATTACATGCATAATAATTGGAAAAATCTAAGCTCCTTATCACGGTCCACAAGACTCTATGATTTTGCTCCTATTCATCTGTCCAATTCATTTTCTTCTTTAGTTAAGTCTTCTCTCCTTGAAATTGTCAATTTTATTCTATGCCTCAGGGCCTTTGCATTTGTACATTGTCACCCAGGATTTTTGTGTGATTGGTTCTTTTTGTACTTTTGAATGCCATTTCCTCAGATGGTGGCTTCTTTGTCCCCACATCTCAG
This sequence comes from Heterohyrax brucei, assembly GCA_028571685.1. Lineage (NCBI taxonomy): Eukaryota > Metazoa > Chordata > Mammalia > Hyracoidea > Procaviidae > Heterohyrax > Heterohyrax brucei. The sequence continues at coordinate 35,686,398 of CM053145.1, forward strand.
TTATTTACAATTCCTCAGTAGTATTCTATCCATTATGTTGTTTAGAGTGCTTTCATAGTGCTTATCGCAAACCTGACATTTTCTTCTTATTTAGTCTTCATATTCATTCTTTGTATTTTATCTCTTTTACTAGAGTGTAAAAACCATAAAGTCAGGATCTTTGTATTTTCACTACTCTATCCCCAGGACTTAGAACACTTCTTGATAAGAATGAATGAATAAAAACTACTTAGTAAGATTTCTCTTACTTACCAGTAAAAGAGAATTTAAGAGAGCACATACTTTCCTCACTGTTCTTATGTGATGTCTAGTCAGTTCTGACTCATAGCAGTCCTATGTGCAACAGAACAAAACACTGCTGGTCCAGCACCACCCTCACAAGCATTGCTCTTTTTCAGCCTACTGCTGCACTTGCAATGTTGATCCACCTCCTTGAAAGTCCTTCTCTTTTTTGCTAACCATCTGCTTGACCAAGCACAGTGTTGTTCTCCAGGGACTGGTCCCTCTTGATAACACTTCTAGAGAATATGACAAGCCTTGCCGTCACTGCTTCTGAGGAGCATTCTGGCTGTACTTCTCCCAAGACAGATTTGCTTATTCTTCTGGCAGTCCATGTTATATTCAGTATATGTATTTCCTCATAATTCCACATAAAAGTCAATAGTAATAAGCTTGATAGTTGTAAAACTTAATGGCCTATAAAGTTTATTGAACATTGTAACAACAGCAGCAACAACAGCAAAAATGTCAACAACTGTGGTTATGATATCTTAAGCCCGACTGTCAGGATTTTGCATTAAATCAAAAAACCAAACCCACTGCCAGTGAGTTGGGTCCAACTCATAGCAACCCTACAGGTCAGAGTAGAACTGTCCCACAGAGTTTCCAAGGAGCATCTGTCAACCTTTTGGTTAGCAGATGTAGCACTTAACCCACTACACCACCAGGATTTTCTATTAGTCTAGTTTAATCCTCAGAAACCCTGGTGGCGTAGTAATCAAGTGCTATGGTTGCTAACTAAAAGGTTGGCAGTCCAGATCTACCAGGTGCTCCTTGGAAACTCCACGGGGCGATTCTACTCTGTCCTACAGGTTTGCTATGAGTTGGAATCCACTCAGTGGCAATGGGTTTAGTTTAACCTTCATGGATATCCTGTGATGTAAGTGTGTTAATTTTCTTCTTACAATACTGGAAACTGAGACCCAGAGAGATTTCATGACTTGTCTGACATCACATAGCAAGTAAAATTGGTAGGTCTTCAATTTGAACTTGGAAGTTCTGACTTCAGTGTCAGTGTTTACCCAAAGGAGCCTTGGTGGTACAGTGGTTAACCATTTGCTGGTTCAAATTTGCCATCTGCTCCTTGTTAACCCTATGACACAGTTCTACTCTTTTCTATAAGGTTACTGTAAGAATTGACTGTATGGCAATGGTGGTTTTTGTCGTTGTCGTTTTTGTTCTGTTTTATCCAAGACATTATTCTGTCTCCGTAGAAAAAATATAATGGAAAAGTATAAAATATAAATATTAAGCAAAATCAACTCCTTACTTTTTAGCAAGCATAGCATTTTGAGATATCATGCTAGGGTATGTAGAAACCTTATTACTAAAAGCAATAAGCATAAAATATGAACCTAAAGCACTCATCGGGGAAAAGGTAGAGCCAATATGGTCCTGCAGACAGAAGCATCACACGGTCCCTCCACAGCAAAACCCTGAAAAACTAAGTAAAATCAAGACTACTGTCAGTTCTGGAACCCAAAGTGTCAAACAAAGAGATAAAGAACTTAGCAAGCACCAAATGGAATAAGAAACTGACAGAGAACAGAGACAAAAAGAGATATATGTGAAGTCCCCTATGAGCTAACACAGCACAGGTTTGCCATCTTGGACTCCTGTCAGAGACTGGCAGAGAAGGACTGGGAGAAAGCAGATTCGTGGAGTTCCTAGAAGGAGACAGAGCACTTGATAACCAACAACATATGCTTTCCTACCCTCCATCCTTCTCAATCCTCTATCCTGACACTTGCTGGCTGGCTGTGGTGGCTCAGCCAGCTGGAAAGTACAGGATCAGAGCTGCTTAGATTCACCCCACCTACACTGGCCAACTTGCTGAGTGCCGTTTATGCATTACTGGTGTCATTCTTTTTCCATTTCCTTTGGTTTCTTCCATGCCTCCCACCACCTTCCCCTCCTTTCTGTAGAACATCTGGCTCTGTATGCCATCTTTGTTTCTTCTCAAAAAGTTGTGAAGCACCACTAGACTATGAAACTGTTGCCCTGGCCCACGATGCCACTTGGTGGCAACACCTAGGGCTTTTCTTTTCTTTCCTTTTTCTGTTTTGTCTTGTTTATTTGTTTGTTTTTTCTTGTTTACAGCTTGGGAAACCCTTCTAGCTGTGTTGTACTGCTGGCCTTAGGAGTCATTTCTCTGGTCTGGGCAGCTGTACAGGTGGAATCCTGTGGTCATTTCTTCTTTCCTTTATCATTTTTGTTTTTCTTCCTTTCTCAGTTCTTGTCATTCTCACCTTACCTTCTTTTCCTGTCTTCTGATACTTGGTGCTATGTAACATACATAACTCTGATAGCCAGACTATACATGCAGCCTAGAAGCTACTTCAACCATCTTTGCAGCCACACAGGTGAGACCCCTGGGGGCTGTGTTGCTCCCCCCTTTTCTTTTCTTTATTTTTCTTTCCTGAGATTTTTATCTAGTTTTTCATTTTTCTCTTTTCCTTTCTGTTTTTCTCCATCTCTTGGTTTCTCATCTCTTCACCCCAGTGGCAAGCTCCCTTAGTGTTCTTTTTGTCTGTTTGTTTGTTTTTGACTCTTGTTTCTCTTTCCTCTCTCTTTGCTTTCCCATACTAGTCTAGTTCCACACATTTCAACCTCCCCCTTCCTTCCTTCCAAGCTGTACCATGTGCTGAACATCACACCCTTGAGAAGCACAGGCACCGCCTACTAGAACCTGTACTGCACTGATGTCTGGCCCACCCTATTAGCTCAGGTACATGCTACAAATAACTCTTCCCAGTCTCTCCACTTCAGCTGGACCCGCCCTGCTGCACTATAGTTGAATGACTAACATTGGACAATGAGGTAAAAACTATCATGATCACTGATAAACATACAACAAAAAATGTACAGTCTACCTGCTCAGACATAACTGAATAAAACAAAAAATCAGAATGAAGCAAACAGATCAACAATCAGTAAACTAACAAAAAAATAAATGCTGAATGTCCAAAAACAGCAGACATATCAAAACATATTTAAAAAAAGGAAAGGATGGTTCCAGCAAGTGTCAAAAATAAAGTATCAGATGATTTTCCAGTAGAAATAAAGACAGTAGAACTACATGACAGGGAACTCAAATTTCTAACATTCAGAGTGACCTAAGACTTGAAGCAAAAAGCAGATAAAAATGAGGAAAAAACAGACAAAGTCGTGAAAAATATAGACAAAAAATAGAGGAATTCAGGAAAATAATGCAGGAACAAAATGCCAAAATGAATTCACAACTACAAATCATACAAAAACAACAATGAAAAATCAAAAAGACAAACAAGACTTCAGAAATGGACACTGTCATGAAATGGCTGAGAAGTAGGTTTGAAATTATGGAAGACAGGATCCAACAAATTAAAGACAAATGCTTGGATGCAACTCTGTTTGAGGAAAAATCAGAAAAAAAATGAAGAAATATGAAAAACCCTGAGAATTATGTGGAATAACATCAAAAACAAAAACTTGGAGGTGGTTGGAGTCCCAGAACAGAGGAAGAAAATAGAAAACATGGAGGATTATTGAAGAATAACTGACAGAAAACTTCCCTAATATCATTAAAGAGGAAAACCTGACCATCCAAGAAGCTCAACAAGCCCTGTACAGGAAAGACCCCAAAAGAAAATCAGCAAGGCATATCATTATCATACTCACCAAAACCAAAGACAAGGAATCTTTAAGTAGCTTGAGAAAAATGAAAAGGCATACACAGAGGAGAAATAATAAGACTGAACTCTGATTATTCAAAAGAAACCATGTAGGCAAGTAGACAAAGGGATAACATACATAAAACCTTGAAAGAAAAAAATTGATTAATATATCCTGCAAAACTCTTGTTTAAATACAATGATAAAATTAGTACACTTACAGATAAACAGAAATTAAGGTAATATGTAAAAAAACAAACGAAACTTAGAAGACTTATTAAAAGGAGGCCTCCAATCTTAGAACAAACATCAGATCACAGCATATATCTAGGATACAAGATTGTACCAGGCAGATATCAACCTAGGAAATGAACTCTTGAGGACCATCCAAAACCAAAAGAATTATAGTCGTGAACTAAAAAAAACTACTCTATAAAAACAACATCAGAACAATAAAAGAAGAAATAAATGGTGGAGATGATGGCAAGGTGATGCCAAGTAATAACAGACTGGTTGAAACCTAGGGAAATAAAGACACATATAGAACACTGCACCCCAAATCTGAAAAGTACACATTCTTTTACAATGCACATGGCATGTTCTCCATAATAGACCACAACTTATGCCACAAAGCAATCCCCAGCAAAATCCAAAACATTAAGATAATACAGAACATCCTACCTGATGACAAGATCATCAAAGTAGAAATCAACAACAGAAAGAGCAAAGAAAAAAAGTCAGTTATACAGAAACTGAATAACACCCTGCTTACAAACCAGTGGGTGATAAAGTAAATCAGAGATGGAATAAAAAAATCCTAGAATCAAATGAGAACTAAAACGTATCATATCAAAACCTTTTGGACACAGCAAAGATAGTCCTCAGAGTTCAATTTATAGCCAAAGATGCACACATCAAAAAAGAAGGAACAAAATCAAAATATTAGCTACACAATTCAAACAAATAGAAAGGGAATAGCAAAAGAAGCCTACCACCACTAGAAGAAAGGAAATACTAAAGATCAGAACAGAAACAAATCAAAGAATAGGAAAAAAAAAGATGGTTCTTTGAAAGGATCAAGAAAATTGACAAACCACTGGCCAAACAGACAAAAAATAAACAGGAGAAGATGCAAATAATCCAAATAAGAAATGTAATGGAGGACATTACAACAGACCCAACTGAAATAAAAACAAGCATAACAGAATATTAAGATAAGCTATAACAAATCTGAAAACATAAAGAAAATGGACAAATTTCTAGAAACATGTTGTCTGCAGAAACAAACACAAAAGATGTTGAAAATGTGAACATACCTGTAACAAGAGAATAGATTGAAAGAGTAATGGAAAAAAAAGTTCCCAATAAAAAAAGCTGTTACACAGATGGCTTAACTAGAGAATTCTAGCGTTCAGAGAAGAGCTTATACCAGGGCTACTCAAACTATTCAGAACATAGAAAAGGAAGGAATACTTCTGAATCCATTATAAAAAGCCAGAATAACCTAATACCAAAACCAGGTCAAGACATAACAGAAAAAGAAAACAACAGACCAATATCTCTGATGAATGTAGGTGCAAAAATTATCAACAAAATTCTAGCCAATAGAGTTCAACATCATATAAAATAAATACACCACAACCAAGTGGGATCCATACCAGGTACGCAAGAAGAGTCCAACAATGGAAAATCCAACAACATAATCCACCACAGAAATAAAATGAAAGAATTCTGTGATCATTTCAGTAAATGCATGAAAGATACTTGACAAAGTCCAACACCAATTCCTGATAAAAACTCTCAGTAGGTATAGAGGGAAATTTCTCAATCCAATAAAAGGCATCTATGCAAAGCTAATGGATAATGTCCTTCTTAATGGACAGAGGGTGGAAACATTCCCCTTGAGAACAGGAACAAGACAAGGATGCTCTTTGTCACCAATCCTATTTCATATTGTGCTGGAAGTTCTAGCTAGAGTAGTAAGATAAAGGGGGAAAAAATTACAGGAAATTCAAACTGGTGTGAAAAAGTAAAACTGTTACTACAAGCAGATGATATGATACTCTACACAGAAAACCCAAAAGACTCCATGAGAAAAGTACTGAAACTAATGAATAGATTCACCAAATTAACAAGATACAAGATAAACATATAAAAATCAGTTGGATTCCTATTCAGCAATAAAGAGAATAATGAAAAGGAAATCAGGAAAACACTATTTATAATAGCACCTAAAAAAATAAAACATGAGTAAATCTAACCAGGGATGTAAAAGACCTATCCAAACAAAATTACAAAAACACTCTTGCAAGAAACTAAAAAAAGATCTACATAAATGGAAAAACATCCCACGCTCATGGGCAGGTAGAGTCAACATTGTAAAAATGGCAAGTCTACCCAAAGTGATTTACACTATAATGCAATCTCAATCCAAATACCAACAATATTCTTTCAAGAGATGAAAAAACCTGTCATTCATTTCATACAGAAAGGCAAAAAGGCCAGATAAACAAAGCACTATTGTAAAAGAAAAATGAAGTAGAGGACTTGTACTGTCTGACCTCTCATGGAGTCTTTTGGGTTTTCTGTATAGAGTATCATATATACAGCTTTAATATAGAGTATCTTATATACAGCTACAGTAGTTAAAACTGTCTGATACTGGTACCGCAGAAACATTGACCAATGGAACAGAATTGAAAATCCTTATGTAAATGTATCCCTGAATGGTCACCTGATCTTTGACAAGGGCCCAAAGTCCATCAGATGGGGAAAAGACAGTCTTTCAAAAAATGGTGCTGGTAAAATTAGATGCCCAAATGCAAAAAAAAATGCAACAGGATCCATACTTCACACTATATACAAAAACTAAATCAAAATGTATCAAAGACCTATATATAAAGTCTAAAACTATAAAATTGAAAGAAGACAACATACAACCAATGCTAGAGGCCCTAATATATGGCATTAAGAGGATACAAATTATCACCAACAACACATAAACTCCAGAAGATAAGCTGGATAACTGAGATCTTCTAAAAATTAAACACTTATGCTTATCAAAAGATTTCACAAAAAGAGTAAAAACAGAACCTACAGACTGGGAAAAGAAATTTTTTTCTGTTACAAATCAAAGATCTAGTCTCTAAAATCTGTAAGAAAATATAGTATCTCTGCAACAAAAGAACAAATAACCCAATTTAAAAATGGGCAAAGGAAATGAACAGACACTTCAGCAAATAAGACATTCAAGTGACTAACAAACACATGAGGAAATACTGGAGATCACTAGCGATGAGAGAAACGCAAATCAAAACCACAATGAGATACATCTCACACCAGCATTACTGGCATGAATCAAAAAAACTGGAAATAAAAATGCTGAAGAGATGGAAGGGAAATCAAAATTCATATACTTACGATGAGAATGCAAAATGATAACAACCATTTTGGAAAAAGATATGGCAGTTCCTTAGAAAACTAGAAATGAAATACAATATGATCCAGTAATTCCACTCCTAGGAATATCTCTCACAGAAATAAGAATCATCAGAGAAACAGACATATTCACACCCATGTTCATTACAGCATTGTTCACAATAGGATGGGAACAACCTAGATGTCCGTCAACAGATGAATGGATAAACTGTGGTACATACACGTAATGGAGTATTATGCAACAATAAAGATCAACAATGAATATGTGAAACAGCTCATAACATGATGAATCTGGGGCACATTATGCCAAGTGAAATAAATCCATCACAAAAGGACAAATATTGTATGAGACTACTTCTATAAAAACTCATGGAAAGGTTTACACACAGAAAGCAGAGTCAAGATGGCAGACTAAACACACATCTCTGTAATTCTCTCTGGAAACTAAGGCCTGCATCAATAATTAAATGGAGCCCTCTGGACACCTAGTGAGCCCCAGGACATGGCATAGTGCTGTCAGTTTAGACGGCGTACCACTGAACAGGAAACTTCTCTTTTGCCAATCCCTGCCCTTGTTGAGTGATGGCTCTCACAAATGGAAGGTAACTTGCTATTTTAACTTTTTTTCTCTGTCTGAGGGTGGGGCTGGGGCTTATCTGGCAGGAAAGCTCAGATGCACTGCTGATGGGATCGGCAGGCAGAAAAGCCACATTTTGAGAGCCCGACTCTGGACTCTGTGCACCTTGACACCTTTGACCTCTCTCTCTGAACCTCCTCCATTGAATCGGCTATTCCACAGTGGGCAGAAAAGCTTGTGTTGGAAGCCATCTTGTTTGACTGGGGGGCAGAGCTACCCAAAAGCTGGCAAGTGGGGCTTCGGCTTAACTGGCAGCAAAGCTCAGACTGCTGACAGGACCAGCAGACAATATGGCCACATTTTGAGAGCTCAGCTCTGAACTCTGCACACAGGCTCCTCCATCCTCTCTTTCCAAACCTGTACCATTGATTCACCTATTCTGCAGTGGGTAGGAGAGCTTATGCGGGATGCCATCTTGTTCAACTGGGAGGTGGAGTTACACAAATGGAGGCCTCATCAGGGCCTAATTCCCAGGCTGGAAGGAAGTGTCTGCCCTGGGAGTGCTTTTGGGGCAGATAAGCAGTGTTTTGCACAGTATAGCCTTACATGTGAGGCCCAGCAGCAGATGACAGCAGGGCAGTAGCCTTTCTGTATTTTGAACTAGTTTACAGCATCCGAGGCTGGATATAGAGGCACTTACTTTGCCACTTTGCCAGGTAGGAAGAGGGTCTTGCACACCTGAAAGCCTAACTGATTTTGGAAGCTGTCAGATACCTTTTACTTTTCAATATAAGACCGCCTAGAGAAATAACTGCAGTGTATCCTGATGGCATCACTTCTAGCCTTTACTGACTCACATCATAGGGTCAGCTGATGGTCCCTCAGTGACTCTATAAGTATGGTCATGTCTTTGCCAATCAGGATGTGGAGACTTCTATCCCAGAGATTCCACTGGGCCCAGTCACTGGAGTACATAGAGGTAACTGGTGATCACCTTCCTTCTCAGACTGAACTTTAGATCCTGTTAAGGTAACACCAGAGAGAAAAAAACAACCTCCAGATGCCCAAAAAGCAACAAACTTTAGACAGAAACATAAAGAAAAATTCAGACTATAGCTCCAGAAGGACCCAAAAGAAAGAACCACAGAAGTTCCCAGACAAAGAAGCCTTTCTGAAACTATCAGAGGGTGACTACAAAAGATTATATATAGACCCCTCCTAGACGTTATACAAAATGCAGCAGAGCAAAATGAAAAACTCAGCAAGCTGTACAATTTGATGGAAGACTAGTACTCTGAAATCTGACAGGTCAAGAACAAAATCAAAGAGATAGAAATTTAAATTCAAAGCCAAGAAAACAGAATTGAACAAATGGAAAACAGACTTTCTGACTTGGAAGACGGAGCTACTGACTCCAGCAACTATGAGGATAAATCAGAAAAAAGAAACAGGAATAATAAAGAAGCATTAAGAAACACGTGGGACACTATCAAGAAGAACAATCTATCATTAATTGGAGTTCCTGAACAGGGTGGGACACCAGAAAACAGAGAGAATATTGTTGCTGAGCTGCTGACAGAAAACTTCCCTGAAATTATGAAAGAAGAGAATATAGACATCCAAGATGCATATCAAATGCCACTCAGTATAGATCCTAAAAGAAAGACTCTAAGACATAATCCAACTTAACAAAATGAAACACAAACAGAAACTCTTAAAGGCAGCAAGACTCAAAGCAAAGCTCACATTTAGAGGGAAACCCTATAGGCTTTTGTCTGACTTCTCAGCAGAAACGATGCTGGCACAGAGGCAATGGGATGACATATTCAAAGACATGAAGGAGAAAAATTTCCAACCAAGAATTATATATCCTGCAGAACTTTCAAATATGAAAATGAATTCAAGACATTTGCAGATAAACAGAAACTCAGAGACTTTGTAAAAACCAAACCAAAACTACAAGAAATACTGAAAGAAGCTCTCGGCTTAGAAGAACAAAACTATTAACTCTGTGTTTTAGGAGGAAATACAGGACACATCATCCAGAAACCTACTCAGTTAGGGAAGGCTCCAAGCTCAAACAAAGCTATAATATTAAAAGAAGTGATCCAGTGATCTGATCATATCATGAAAACTATTATATCATCATATTAAAAAGATGGATGTACTACAGTCATTATAGTCCTTCCAGATGGTGAAGAAGTTAATAAGACTTGTAGCAGTAAAACTGGGTTTAAACATAGATTATTAAAGGGGATCACAGGGTTATAGAAGAAATCAAGATTCAAATGAGAATGAAAACACTTTCTACCAGAGCCTATGGGATACAGCCAAAGCAATGTTCGGAGGTCAGTTTACCTCTATAAACACACACATCCAGAAAGAAGAAAGAACCCAAACCACAGAACTAACCCTACTACAACTTGAACAAGTAGAGAGAGAGCAACAGAGGAACTCTTCCGGCCACAAAAGAAACAGTTCATAAAGATTAGAGCAGAACTAAATGAATTAGAGAATAGAAGAACAATTGTAAAAACTGTAAAGACCAAAAGCTGGTTTTTTTGAAAAGATGAACAAAACTGACAAACCATTGGTTAAACTTCCTAAAGAAAAACAGGAAATGAAACAAATAACCCAAATAAGAAGTGAGATGGGAGATGTCACAACAGATCCAATGGAAATCAAAAATATCATAACAGAATACTTTGAAAGTCTGTACTCAAACAAATTTGAAAACCTAGAGGAAATAGACAAATTCCTAGATTCATATCACCTACCAAAATTATCACAAGGTGAAGCAGAAGAGCTTAATGCACTCATCACAAAGGAAGAGATTGAAAAAGTCACCCAAAATCTACCAACTAAAAAAAGCCTTGGCCCAGATGGCTTCACTGCAGAATTCTTCCAAGCTTTTATAGAACAGTTATCTCCAAAACTACTGAGACTATTTCACAGCCTAGAAAGGAATGGAATACTCTCAGATTCATTCTATGAAGCCAGCATAAACCTGATACTGAAGCTAGGGAAAGACTGAACAAAGAAGGAGAACTACAGACCAATATCACTCATGAATCTAGGTGCAAAAATCTTTAACAAAATTCTTGCCGGTAGAACATAACAATGTATCAGAAAAATAACTCATCATGACCAAGTTGGATTCACACCTGGGATGCAAGACTGGTTCAACATCTGAGAAACAATTAAGATGATCAAGCACACAAATAACACAAAAGACGAAAATCATCTGATTTTGTCTATTGATGCAGAAAAGGCATTTGATAAAGTCCAACTCATTCATGCTAAAAACTCTCAGCAAAATAAGAATAGAGAACAAATTCCACAATGCAGTAAGGGCCATTTACACAAAGCCAACTGCCTATATCATCCTGAACAGAGAGAGACTGAAACAATTCCCCTTGAGAACGGGAACTAGACAAGGATGCCCACTCTCACCTGCCCTGTTCAACATTATACTAGAAGTTCTAGCCAGCACAGTTAGACAAGACCATGAAATAAAGGGCATCTGCAACAGCAAGCAAGAAGTATAAATCTACCTTTTTGCAGATGATATGATTGTATACACAGAGAATCCTAAAGAATCCATAAGCAAACTATTCAAACTGATAGAAGAGTTCAGCAAAGTTTCAGGATACGAGATAAACATAAGTAAATCAGTAGGATTCCTTTATACCAACAATGAGATTACTAAAGGAGAAATCATCAAATCAGTACCAGTTACTGTAGCCCCCAGGAAGATAAAATATCTAGGAATAAATCTAACCAGAAAAATAACAGATCTTGACAAAGAGAACTATAAGACCATACTACAAGAAATTAAGAGAGATTTACATAAATGGAGAAACCCACTCTGCTCATGGATAGGAAGACTTAACATTGTGAAAATGTCTATTTTACCCAAAGTGATCCACTTATATAATACAATCCCAATACATATTCCTCATGAGTTGGATCCAACTCGATGGCACTTGGCTAGCTTGGCTGACATTTTTTAATGAGATGGAGAAACAAATCACCAACTTTGTTTGGAAACGGAAGAAACCCTGGATAAGTAAAGCACTATTAAAGAAGAAGAACACACTGGGAGGCCTCTCACTACCTGACTTTAGAACCTATTACACTGCCACAGTTGTCAAAACAGCCTGGTACTGGTACAAAAAGAGACAGATAGATAAATGGAACAGAGTTGAGACCCCAGAGGTGACACCATCTTCCTGTGAACAGTTGATATTTGACAAAGGCCCTAAGATGTTAAACTGGGGTAAAACAGTCTCTTTAACAAATGGTGATGGCAAAATTGGATATCCATCTGCCAAAAAATTGAAACAAGACCCATATCTCACACCTTTTACAAAAACTAACTCAAACTGGATAAAAGACCTAAATATCAAATCTAAAACGATAAAGCTCATCCAAGAAAAAATAGGATCAACAATGGAAGTTTTAATACACAATGTAGACAGACCTGAAAATCTGACAAAGCATGATTAACAGAAGAGAAAATTGATAAATGGGAACTACTAAGAATCAAACATTTTTGTTCATCCAAAGACTTTAGCAAAAGAATTAAAAGACCACTTACAGAATCAGAAAAAAATACTTGGCAACTGTATGTCAGACCAATGTCTGATCTCTATAATCTATAAGGTACTACAAAATATCAATAAGAAAAAGATAAATCATCCAATTAAGCAACGGGCAAAGGAGATGGACAGATATTTCTCTAAAGAGGATATCCAGGCAGCTAAAAAACAGATGCAGAATTGCTCACAATCACTAGCTATTAATGACATTCAAACAAAAACTACGATGAGATACCATCTCACATCAGCAAGATTGGCCATGATCCAAAAAACACTAAACAACAAATGCTGGAAAGGCTGTGGAGAAATTGGAACTCTCCTACACTGTTGGGGGGATTGCAAAATGGTACAACTTCTTTGGAAAGCAGTCTGGCACTTCCTTAAAACCTGGAAATAGATATACCATTTGACCCAGTAATTCCACTGCTTGGAATAGATCCTACAGAATCAAGGGCATTCAGACCAACAGATACATGCACATGAATGTTTACTGCAGCACAGTCCACAACAGCAAAAAGATAATCAACCCAGATGCCCAACAACAGAGGAATGGGTAAATAAACTATGGTATATATACTCAGCGCAACACTATGCAATGATAAAGAACAATGATGATTTTAGGAAGCATCTTATAACCTGGTTTCAATTGGAAGACGTGTTGAATGAAATCAGTCAACGGCATAAGGACAAATATTGTATGAGACCCCTACAACAAGGACTTAAAGACAGATTCACACACAAAAGAAAACTCTTTGATAGCTGCAAGGGTGGGGAGGGAGAGAAGGGGTAGGGTATAGATTAGATAGTTGATAGAAGTTTGGTTGGGTGAAATCAGTATCAGCACACACTAGAAAAAAGATCAATATTAACTGGACTTCAACATAACATGATTACTTCTCCCACCTTAACCCAGTGTTGCAAGGACAGAATGGCAGGGATGGGAATCCAGGGACCATGCTCTCAGGGGACATCGAGGCCAATTGGTATAACTAGTGTTTTGTGAAGAGATTCTTCTGCACCCAAATTGGTGAGTGGGATCTGGGGTCCTAAAAGCTGCCAAGCTGCCACCTGAGGTACACCAAATGGTCCCAACTCAGCAGGAATGGATGATCACCAAGGATCAAAATTACATGGCGGAAAGAGAACCCAGAATACAGTGAGACCCATGTGAGTGGGTGACTACATCAACATGTGACCGGAGTAGCTGGATGGTGCCTGCCTACCAACAGCAATAGCTGTGATGGGGCTCACAAAGTTAAGTCTCACTAGTAACACGAGAATAAAAAGGAGTGCACCCTGAGATCTCCACTAAAAGACTGCGATTGTTGGCCCAGGAGCCTCACGGTTCCCCTGGGAGCATGGTCCCTGGCCCTGATGCTGCCCCTGTCCATAAATCATAATGGAGGTCAACTCTTTGGACAGGAATGGATTGGACTTGGCAACACAGAGTGGCCTTCTTGTGTGTGCACTTTGTGGTTCTATCCATCTATAGGATATCATCCTGCTGACCTTTTGCTGGAGGCGAGGCAGAGGGTGAAGAGGAGGGAATAGGAGACTGTTAGGAGGAAATGACATTTATATAACGGAGAGGAGGAGTGTGCTGTCATCGGACAGGGAAAGCACTGGGAGCTGCAAATAGGCGGGCATGCACATTTATACGGGACTGCACATTTTCACTCAATCATAATAAAAAAGAGAAAAAAGGTTTACACACAAAAATAATCTTCGGTTACAAGGGATGAGAGGTAAGAGAAAGGAAAAACACTACATAGAAAATAGATAGAGGTAACTTTGGTGAAGGTTAAGACAGTACACAGTACTGGGGAAGCCTTGTACAACTTGCATAAGATGAGATCATGGAAACTTCATAGACGCATCCCAGCTCCCTGAAGGTCCAACCTGATGGCCTGAGGGCTATGGGGACCATAGTCTTAAGGGATATCTAACTCAAATGGCATAACATAGTTTATGAGGAAAATGTTCTACATTCTACATTGGTGAGTAGTATCTGGGGGCCATCTAAGATCTTCTACGAGTCTCACCCCTTTGGGAGCAAGAAAGGAAGGAGAAATGAAGAAAACTAGGGACATAGGGGAAAGATTAGTCCAAAGGACTAATGGACCAAATCTACCATGACCTCCACCAGGCTGAGGCAAGCACAACCAGATGGTGCCTGGCTACCAACACTCACTGTTCTAAGAGGGATCACAATAGAGGGTCCTGGACAGAGCTGGAAAAAAATATAGAACAAAAGTCTAACTCACAAGTTACCATTTTAGCTCTGTGATGAAGTCACTCCTGAGTGCCATCCTTCCACCAAAGATCGGACAGACCCATAAAACAAAACAAGACTAGAGGAGCACACCAGCCCAGGGGCGATGACTGGAGGTCAGGAGAGGACAGGAAATTGGTAATAGGGAACCCAGCGTTGAAAAGGGAGAGTGTCGACAGGTAAAGGTGTTGTTAATCAATGTCATAAAACAACATGAGTACAATCTGTTTAATAAGAAACCAGTTTGTTCTGTAGACCTTCATTTAAAGCACAATTTAAAAAAGTCTAGGGGGGAGCCCATGAAATGATTAGTTTAACAAGGAGTTTAAATAATCAAAGAATGTCAAAAGCCTAAAGTTCATTAAGTGTCTCATTTTTTAATGCAGTATAGCTCTAGAATCAGGAACCCTGGTGATACAGTGGTTAAGTGCTTGGCTCCTAACAAAAATGTCAGCAGCTAACATTCACAGACAGCTGTGCAGGAGAAAGATGCGGCAGTCTGGTTCGATAGAGACAGCAGCCTCTGGAACGCTATAGGGCAGTTCTACTCTTTCCTATAGGGTCAGTCTGAGTCAGAACTGACTCACAAGCAGCAGATTTGGTTTGGTTCTTTCAGTAGTTATAAAAAAAAAACAAAACCAACAAACCCACAACTGTGAAGCCAAGCCAGCCAAGTGCCGTGTCAACGCCAACTCATAATGAACTTATAGGACAGAGTAGAACTGCCCCGTAGAGTTTCCAAGGAGCACCTGTAAGATCTGAACTGCAGACCTTTTGGTTAGCAGTCATAACATTTTATCAGCACATTTGGTAGCTATTCCAGCCCCAGCCCAGTACATCTAGTCAATTCTGACTCATAGCAGCAACCCTACAGACAGAATAGAATGTGTCATAGAGTTTCCAAGGAGCTCCTAGTAGATTCAAATGGCTGACCTTTTGGTGAATAGATGTAGCACTTAACCACCATGCCATGAGCTACTGAAAATGACCTCTGGATGTATAACCAAGGAACATAATTTCAAACCTGTGAACATCTAGAATTTCACTGAATTCAAATATCCAGCATAGACCAAGAGACTCTTGTTGTTTTTCTTTAGAAACCCAAAACGGGAAAATAGGAAGATGGAAAGGAAAGACATAGAAGAGCAATCAACCTTGTGCACCATGAGATATACCCTGTGGGTTTATCATTCCAAACCCCTGTGTTCTCCCTATGTTCCCTTGGGCTGATGACTCTTTGGGAGGAAAAGCAACTACCAGACTTACCTTACATGCTCTCACTCCTGTTTAGTTGGATGCAGACTCTCCAATGCCCCTTCTGCCTCAGAGGTCTGGAAGCACAGTTGTAAGCAGTGCACAGAATATCCTGGCTAATTTGTTTCCCACCCAGGAAGAATGATCATTGGACTGTAACTCTGTCCTGGTTTGGGATCTCTAAGTTTTCTCCTTGGTATAGCTCCCCTAAAGGTGTCCATTAATTTATAATGGCCACACTTCATCATCGTCTCGTTTATCTGTGGGCCTGCCTCCTCACGACCACTTTATCTTCTGATATATTTGATGAAATTCTTATTCTCCTTAACTCTTTTTCAAACTGTAGCTCAGTCAGTATTTTTGCCAACCTTATCTTTTCCCAGCAGTCTTAACTGATGGAGCCTTTTTTTTTCCCCCTACATTCCCTCTCATCTTCTCCATTTCTAGGACAGATGTTTCCTTCACTTCTTATTAATTATCACAAATACCCAAATAAAAGCTAAATATAGACTGACTTATGTTTGCTTCTCTACCAATAGGAATTAAAATACTGCTATCTGTTCCTTCCTGTTACTAACAAAATCCCTGGGTGGAAAAATAAAAATAAAAACACTGAAATTACCCATTTATTTAATTACAAGGCACTTGCTTTCATGAGCCACATTTTTACTGCTGTGAAGATTCTGATTTGGCAACAAAAGGCAAAAGCTATTTCTAGGGAGACCGGCAAGGAGCCGATGCTAGGACTGCGGCAGTGTGAAGAAGGCATGTGGAGCGGCTTTAATGGCTTTCTACCTTTGAGGGAGGGGCAACCAGGAGGTGGGAACATAGGCATGGGAAGGTACAGATACAGAGAGATGGATAAAGTAAAGGCAGGAAGATCAAGGCACAGAACAAAATGTTAGCAAGAGGTAGAGCAACACAAAGAAACAGATATCCAGACACAGAGACAGAATGGAAAACCAAGGAGACATAGAAAGTAAAGCATGGAAAATTGTGAAGGGCAGAAAAAGTAGGAGACCTAGAGAGAGAAAGAGATGAAGGTTACAAGCTGAGGTCTTTATAATTGGCCAGGTTTATCTGGGGACAGAAATTCAGTTATTTGTCACATAACAGTGATGACAGTTTTAAGGTTTGTACATTGCAATTTATAACTAAGAATTTCAGAGATGAATACTCAAGCTTCAAGTATTGCTGGATAGTTTTCTATTGAAATAGCTTTTCATTAAAATATGAACATACTAGAACTGCCAATTAAGTTCACAAACTCATCCTAGAAAAAATGCTACATACTTCATTGCTGAATAACACTATGGTCACCTTCAAAGTACTCCCCTTGGAAGCTGTGAACTAACACCAGTGCCTAATACACCCTTCAAAGCAGTTTTGTAATTCTTTTTCTGGAATGGCCATCAGAGCTGCTGTTGTATTACCCTTGATGTCTTGAATGTCATCAAAATGCTTCCCTCTCAATATTTCCTTTATCTTTGGGTAAATAAAGTCATTGGGGGTCAGATCAAGTGAGTAAGGAGAGTGTTCCAATACAGTTATTTGTTTGCTAGCTAAAAACTACCTCACAGATAACTATACAATGCAGTTCACAAACTTGCCACCTTGCCACCATGCACAATGGCAATTCCAGGAAGAGTTCCAAAATTGCTTTGAAGGTGCTTGCATCGGTGTATAGCCTCTGAATAGAAGTACACTGAAGGTGACTGTAATGGTATTCAGCAATGAGGTATTTAGCACTTAGAACAGTTAAGTTCACAGACTTAATTGTCAGACCTCATATATTAGACTGGTATTCTCTTTTAGAGATATAAATGAGTATGAGTAGTATAAACAGTTTGACTGCTGCTTCTTTCACGTGTGTTGATTGTGGAAGCAGCAGTCAAGAAGTCAAAAGATGCATTGCATTGGAAAAATCTGCTGCAAAGGACCTCCTTAAGGTATTGAAAAATAAGGATGTCACCTTGAAAACTCAGGTATTGAAAAGTAAGGATGTCACCTTGAAGACTCAGGTCCACCTGACCCAAGCCATGATATTTTCAGTCTCATCATATGCATGCAAAAGCTTGGCAATGAATAAGGAAGGCAGAAGAATTGATGCCTTTGAACTATGGTGTTGGAGAAGAACATTGAGTGTACCACGGACTGCCAAGAGAACAAACACATCTGTTTTGAAAGAAGTACAGCAAGAGTGCTCCTTGGAAACAAAGATGGTGAAACTGAGTTTTACGTACCTTGGACATGTTGTCAGGTGAGATCAGCCCCTGGAGAAGGACATCATACTTGGTAGAGTGGAGGGTCAATGAAAAGAGGAAGACTCTCAACAAGATGGACTGACACAGTAGATGCAACAACAGGCTTACACATAAAAATGATTGTGAACTTGGCACAAGACTAAGCAGTTTCATTCTGTTGTACATAGGGTCTCTATAAGTTGGAACCAGCTCAATAGCACCTAACAACAATAACATAAACAGAAGCAAGACTTAAAGAAATTGAATAATCAAGGCACAATTTATGATCGTATAGCCAATGTAACCACAGCCTTGATTCTTCCTCTATTTAGCTCTGGTTTCTGCACAGACAGACTCAAACAGTTACTTTAAGTGACCTTTCCAATTCTGACACTAGCTACCCAAGGCTATGGGACCTCAAAACTTCCCCTGAAACTGATGGCATTAGTGTGAAAATCTTCAATCACAGTATCACGAGAATCAACCATACCGATATTCATGGACTCAATCTAACATTGGGATAAAATACATTCTGTATCCTATGGGGAAACCTGGGTGGCATAGTGGTTAAGTGCTAGAGCTGCTAACTCAGAGGTCAGCAGTTCAAATCTACCAGGTGCTCCTGGGAAACTCTATAGGGAGCAGTACTCCTATAGAGTTGCTATAAGTCAGAATTGACTCGATGGCACTGGGTTTGGTTTTAGTTTTGAGTATCCTATGGATTTCTTGAAAACTTAATAGAATTTATTTCACACTAGAATGGAAAATAGATTTTATTTCAGTAGCAAACTCTGATTTATACATGATAGATTCTAAGGAAGCACTGCTAAGAAAAGATGTGTTGAGCATGAATCCATGTTCAGGGGAAAAGGATGCTATCCTAATTAGCTCAGCCTGTCTTTCATACCAGAGAGTATAGTTATAGTACCAAGGTGTTTGTTGTGAATTAACTGTAAACACTGTGTCTGGAAGACCCTGGGATTCATTTACTTCCTCTTAATTAAGTTCCTCTCTGAGAAGTGTGAGACTATTTTCTCCTTCTGTCAACCCAAAAGGAGGGACAGTAGAAGGATGTGCGACAGTAGTCAAAAAAGACAAGATAAACTACCTCTTGGTTTCTACTAAACTCTTATTTCACCTTCCAAATTACACATCAGTTTGTTTCTAGTAGCAGATAAAAGAGAAGAGAGGTTAGTAAATTTAATCCATTTTCACTAACATTATTATTCTAGTTGCCTTCAAGTTGATTCCAATCCATGACAACTCCATATCTGTCAGTGTAAAATTATGCTCCATAGAGTTTTCAGTGGATGATTTTTTTTAGAGGACGGTTATTAGGCTTTTCTTCAGAAGTATGTCTAGGTGCACATAAACCTCCAGCTTTATCGTTAACAACTGAGTGAGTTAACCATTTGCCTTATTCAAGGACTCTGCTAAACGCTAGGCAATAGGATTACAGTGATTAATATGACAGTCTCCAACTTTCATGGAGGTGGGGAGAGAGAATCAACTGAAGTTAGTTTATACATTCTGAGTCATGTAATAGTGAATGCCAGTCTCCCACAAAAACCATTCTGTGACCCCTGGCCTCCAGTCTAATGTCAATTTTTTTTAGCATGACACACAGATCCCAATGTACACAATTCCACTCACTTCTCCAACCTTTCACCCATTCACACTGTATTCCAAATGCACTTAGGTACTTTCAGTTCCTCAAAAAGATAATATCCCAATCACTTCCAGATTCTTACCACACTATTCAATTGGCTTGGCATACTCATCTCCTTTCCCACCCTTGCCTTGCCTGCTTTACTGACTGACCCTTAAAAAGCCTTGTTCCAGTCAGTCTTCTCTGAACTCCTCTGGATTAGGAGCTCTCTTATATCAACATCAAGGAAACAAAAATCCTCACTAGACCAGTAAGCAATGTCATGATAAGTGGAGAAAAAATTGGCGTTTTGAAGAATTTCATTTCACTTGGCTCCACAATCAATACCCATGGAAGCACCAATCTAGAAATAAAAAGACGCACTGCATTGGAAAATTCTGATGCAAAAGACCTCTTTAAAGTGTTGAAAAGTAAAGCTGTCACCTTGAAGACTAAAGTATGCTTGACCAAAGCCATGATATTTTCAGTCTCATCATATGCATGTGAAAGCTGGACAATGAATAAGGAAAAAAAGAAGAATTGATGCCTTTGAATTGTGGTGCTAAAAAAGAATATCAAATGTATCATGGAATGCAAAAAGAAGAAACAGATTTGTTCTGGAAGAAGTACAACCATAGTGCTCCTTGGCAGCAAAGATGGCGAGACTCTGTCTTACGTACTTTGGACATGTTGTCAGAAGGGATCACCCCTGGAGAAGGAATCATGTAGGTAAAGTACAGGGTCAGCAAAAAGAGGAAGATTCTCAGCAGGATAGATTGATACAGTGGCTACATCAATGGGTTTAAGCATAAAAATTATTGTGGGCATGGCACAGGACTGGGCAGTGTTTTATTCTGTTCTACATGGGTCACTACTAGTCAGAACCAAATTGGTGGTACCCAACTACAAGTAACATGTCCACGTATCACACTGTACTTTGCCCATGAAAGCCCTTGTCACATCTCACTGTAATTAATTTTCACGTGTTTTTTTTCTGCCTTTAGACTATTTGCTGTATGAGGGCTTGTTATTGTTAGTTGCTGTTGAGCCACGATGACTTTGTATATAACAGAATACGTAGTCGGATCCGACTCGATGGCACTTGGCTTGGATTTATATACATATTCTATTGTATGTAATAGAATTTAATACTACCCAGTCTCATGTAACTTCTTGATTTTTGGCATATTTTATCCATTGTTGTGGCTATGACGGCAGGGACCAGGAATACTTGTTCATCATTGCATGCCCAGAAAGTGGCACAAACCCTGACACAAATTAGGTTCTCACAGGATATTTCTTACAACAAATAAACTGAAGCTGTTTGCAAGTAGGAATTAACTGTCTTCAGTTTGCATTGTTGGATTTTGGACACAAAAGAGGTCATAAGAGATTTATTTGAATCTCCAAGCAAAGAGCTGACCACTTTTTCATCTCAGTAGCTTCTAACTTTTTCTACAAATAACACTCTAGGTCGTTTCCTGATGTTTACCTTCTAGGCTACAAGGTACTAGGTACTACACATAAAGTTTTACACCACCCATAGGTATTTGAAATAAATGTGGTTCTGGAAAGTAAAAATTTTTCTGGGACTGAGAAAATGAAAAGCAACAATAATTAATAATTTGCTTAAATCTTCAGGATCTTCAAAATGCTTCTATAGATTTTCATTTGCTTCATACAATGAAGTGAGGCTCAGAAAGCTATCTAAAATCACAAAGACAGAAAGTACGAAGTCAGGACTCAAAGTTCGGTGTATATTCTAAACCAAAATCCAATGCCTTGTCTTTCACAAGCTGACATTTCCCTAAGGCTAGTGGAAGAATTCTAGGCACCAAGCCTACCGTGAGAGAGCTATTATGGAGTAACATGAATCTGCCTGGTGCCGTCCAAATCACATTATGTAAGCGGCTTCCTCCTCTGTCCACTGTGAGGCTATCCAGGGGAGGAAATATGGTAATAATCCCTTTTTAAAACTCCTCATTGAGCTCCAATTTGGATTGGGTGCTAACTTAGCTATCTGGTACTGCTGTAACAGAAGTATCACAGGTGGATGGCTTTAACAAACAGAATTTTTTTCTCTCAGAGTTTAAGAGATTAGAAGTCCAAATTTAGGGGACTGGCTCCAAGGGAGGTCTTTCTCTCTGTGTCAGTTTTGGGGGAAGATCCTTGTCAGCAATCTTTCTCTGGTCTAGGAGCTTCTTAGAACAGGAACTCCAGGTCCAAAAGATGGGCTCCACTCCTGGTGCTTCTTTCTTGTTTGTATGTGGTCCCTGTCTCTCTACTCACCTCTGTCTCCTTTAACTCTTGTGAGATGAAAGATGATACAGGCCACATCCTGGGGAAAATTCCCTTCACATTGGATCAGACCTGTGACCTGAGTAAAGGTGTTTCACCCTACCCTAATCCTCTTTAGCATGATCTAACTTTGTCCCATTTAGTATAGACAAAGATTAGGATTTATAGCGCATAGGAAAATAACATCAGATCACAAAACGGAGGACAACCACATAATGTGGGCAGTCATGGCCTAGCCAAGTTGACATATATTTTAGGGAGATGTTACTCAGCCTGTCACAGGTGCTACGCTGCTCAAGTGGTTTTTAGGGCTGTCATTACAGTCTTATACTGTTTATACAAGACATGTACCAGTTTATGGTGGCCAGAGGGGACCATCCTAATTAGAAGAGTGGTTTTCCTCGGGTACTGTATTGGACTCCAACCTATGGTGAATGTGAATTCTTGTCTGGCAGAGTAGAGTCCCTTCTGGATGTTCATGCAGTTATGGGGACACCAAAGCTAAGATAGGTGATGGGGCTGCATGAACAGGGAAAGATGGATTAGCAGTCTGAAGTTAGAAATTGGGTATCATTTGCATCCAAGAGGCATACTGAGGTCAAAGTCAGTTAGTTAAGAACTATAAATCATGTATACAAGAACTCGACGGCACTTGGCTTGGCATACCAGAACCAAATAAAGTTATAAGGGCAGGGCTCTTCTGTGTTAGGATTCCTTTAGAAAGTTTAAACTCCATAACTCGTACACGATCTGCTTTAAGCAGAACCTGTAACAACCTAGCCACTGATAAATCACTTGAACTTTTGAGAGGCTAAATAGAGAAGTGTAGCCATCTCCACTGATAAATAAACCAATCTCTAAAATTTCTGCGGTCTTTTTTTGTGCTCACGGGAAGTCTATTTTTAGACTTCTTTACTTCCCATTCCCAACTATTTGCAAGCCTTGACAGCTTTCCATCCTCTTCATTCAGCATCCAGGGCTGGCAACAGACATGCAAAAACTTGCTCTTCTCTCTATCATTCAGACTTCTCCTGCCCCAGGGTGAAAACTACCATTGATTACAGACCTACCAAATTAAAGCTTTGGGAAACTTAAGTGAGCAATTATTGTCAGCTACAAAATACTGAAAATTGTTTCTTAGTCATCATCTCATGTTTACTCCAGCTTCCTGTGGAGTTTTCACTCAACTGCTCTTCGAGACAGGATAACTGTTACAAAGCAGTCTGATTTGTTTCCTGAGTTTTGGGAGTTCATCATTGACAAGGAGTTAACTTCCCATGGTTTGGTGAGATCCACTCATCCACGTCCCTCCCTCAAAGCAGGCTTTAATGAAAGAAACCAGTTGAGGTTCAGCTGACTCTCACTGGCAGCAACCCGATGTCTAGCAGAGCAGAACTGTGCTCCATAGGATTTTCAGTGGTTGATTTTTCAGAAGCAGATTGCCAGGTTTTTCTTCTGAGGCAGCTCTAGGTGGACTTGAACCTCCAATCTTTCTGTTAGCAACCTAGCACATTAACTGTTTGTACTACCTAAAGGACTTCAGGTTTTAATTACATCAGTTTAAATGAAGATAGGAGGCTGGGAAGAATGGAAGATTAAAGCACATCATCACTGAGTCAATTCAGACTCATAGCAACCCTATAGAATAGAGTAGAACTGCCCCATAAGGTTTACAAGACTGTACTCTTTCTAGGAGCAGACTGTCGCATCTTTCTGCTGTAGAGAAACTGGTGGGTTCAAACCTTTAGGTTAGCAGTCAAGCACTCAACCACTGTGCCACCAGGGCTCTGTAAAGGAAGATCAGGATCCCCTAGTTTAAAATTTTCTCATGAATGGAAGTTCCTATATACCTCTCTGCTATGATGGGAATGTTTGAAAGTCAAATCTATCCCTCAGTAAAGGCCACACATAGAACAGCTTGCATGTACGCATGACTTTTTCTGCAGACAAAGTTCTGGACTTTGCTTGATTCCTATTTGTTTTTCAAGCCTGGTTCTCAGCTTGGATTCTGTGGGTCTTTGATAGCGTTCCAATAAAGATAACATAGCTTACTCAATTTCTATTGTTTTGTACCTAGCATGGGACATGCACACCCATGCCCATTGTGTTGAGCACCTCAAGATGCTTTGAAAGTAAAACCTAAAACCAGATGCTATCAAGTTGATTCAGCATCATGGTGAGCCTATGTGTGTCAGAGTAGAAATGAAGTCCATAGGGTTTTTTAAATGTAGATCAACAGGCTTTCCTTCTGAGACACCTTAGGGTAGACTCAAACCTCTAATCTTTGGGTAGTAGCCTACCATATTAGCCATTTATACCACCCAGGAACACCTTTGGAAATAGAGACAATGAATTCATCACAAGTGGGCCAGGAAGCATCTCTGGAAGCCACACTAAACTAGATCTTAATGGACATTATTGCAAGGTGAGTAAAGGGGGGCAGACATTCCATGCAGAGTGAGCAACAACTGCAAAAACCAAGAAAAGAGAGATAATATGGTATGGTCAAGCTACTGAAAAGTTTTTAGGACTTCTGGGCATTGGGTTCAGATGGGGAGCAGTTGGAAATGAGGCTGGAAAAGTGCACAGGAAGTGTGAACTTTGTTCTAAAGATTACGGAGAGCTAATGGGAGGGACAAAGTACAAGTACTGTGATTCGCGCTGTGTCCAGCAGTGTGTAGAGGGAGTGTTAGAAGGAATAGAGACAGCAGGCTGACTGTGTCTCAGGGCAGGAAACTAGATAGGAGGTGATGAGACTAGCTATAGTAAGATAGCATTGGCCAGGTAAAGTGAGATCCAGGCAAAGATCAAGAAAAAGAAACTGGCTCTAATTGAAATTGACAGAGACCGAAAAGCCAGCTGGGGGTAAATTGGAATGGTGATAGAAATTAGCATAGGTGTCCTGCAGAGAAATACTGGGTCTGTGAAAGTGAGATACATGAAAGACTAGACTGAGTGAAGTGCCCTTACAGTAACCTCCTCTCTCACACTGATTTTGTGTTCACATACCTATAAATCCTTCAGCTCAGTATTCAAGGTTTCCCAGCCCTGCCTCTCATTCCCATCTGATCTTTCCCTCTTTCATCCTCATTTCCCATATCTCTCTGTACAGATCCATTCTCCTCTTTACCATCAGTATACAACCTGCAATTTATCCCTGCAGTTTACCATCTGGAATCCCCTCTGTTCTGCTATTTCTAAAGCTTGCAACCACTAAGTCCAGGTTAAGTCTGAAGTCTTCCACAAAGATTTCCCTTATGGTTTCTGCCAAATGGTCTCCCTAACACTGGATTTTCTATCACAATCTATGGCCAGTCCCATGGAATAAACAGTTAATAAATATACTGCCTGATTGTGTTTAATTGAAGAATTTTGTATGTACATTGCAACTTTTGGCAATAGTCTTGTTTTATATGTCTTTTGGTTAGTCCAAGAACTTTAGCACAAGAGAGAAAAAACGGTAGTAACCAAAAAATACATTAGAATTTATAGTTAGTATTCACAATACAAGGACCCCTAGTGGTACATATTTTAAGCACTCAGCTGTCAGAATGTTGGTTGTTTGAACCCTTCAGCTGCTAAGCAGGAGAAAAGACGTGGAGACCTACTCCTGTAGTGATTACCAAAATAGTAATCCCATAAGAGTAGAACTACCCGAGAGGATTTCCAAAGAGCTGATCATGGATTTGAATTGCTGACCTTTTGGTTAGCAGGTGAGCTTTTAACCACTGTACCACTGGGGCCCCAAAATCATTGCTGTGAAGTTAATTACAACTTACAGAGGCCTTATGAGATCCTGTAAGGGTAGAACTGCCTCCATGGTTTCCAAGGAGTGCTTGTGAATTGAAAATGTCACCTTTGGGGTCAGCAGCTGAACACTTAACCACTGAGCCACCAAGCCTTCTCATAAAGATTATAGCCTTGGAAACCATATGAGAGAGTACTACTCTATCCTATAGGGTTGAATCAATATGCATTAAATTTACAATAACAAATTTACTGGTGCCTTGCTTAGTTTAACACAACTAAAGGCAAATCACAGGGAAGTGCAAATCAAAGCCACAATGCAAATGAAACTCACTTCAGGCCCACTCAGATGGCTACTGATAAAGAAATTTCTAAACAAGTATTTGTAAGAATATGGAGAAATCAGACTTCTTACCATTCTTGGAAATGTGGTCATGTAGTGATTAAGTGCTATAGCTGCTAATCAGAAGCTCAGCAGTTCAAATCTGCCAGGCATTCATTGGAAACTCTATGGGGCAGTCCTACTCTGTTCTATAGGGTCTCTGTGAGTTGGAGTTGACTCGATGGCAGTGAGTTTGGTTTCTTTTTCTTTTTTTTTGGTTTATACATTACTTTTGGGATTGTAAAATGGTACAGCTGCTAAGGATAGTAGTTTAGCAGTTCTTAAAAATGTTAAATAAAATCACCACATAATCTAGCAATTTTACTTCTAGGTACATACCCTCTAGAACTGAAAGGAGAAACACAAACAGAAACTTGTACACCAGTGTCTACTGCAGAACTATTGATGATAGCCAAAAGACAGAAACCATCTAAATATCTATTAAAAACTGAATGGATAAACAAAATGTGTCACATACATAGAATGAAGTATTACTTACCCATAAAGAGAAATGAAGTTCTAATGCATGACATAACATGGATGAACCTTGAAAACATTAAACTGTGCCACAGAAGTCAGTCATAGAAGGACAAACATTATATGACCCCAATCACATGAAACATCTGGAATAGGCAATGGTATAGATACCAAAGTTTGTTACTGGTTACCAGGGATCAAGGGGGAGGGGTGGAAAGAAGCATCATTACTTGGTGTTACTGAGCTTCTACCAGGGTGATGAATAAACTTCAGAATGTATAATGGTGGTGGTTGAATAATGTGATGAACAAAATTAATGTCATTCAATTCTACATGTGAAGAATTGAAATGGCAAAGGTTGTGTTACATAGATATTTACCACAATAAAAAAAAAATCACATGAAGAAGTGTTGAACTTAGGAATGTTTTACAAATTTCAAGAGAAACATGGGATATAGTATTTAAAGAGCCATTTTGTAGTGGAGAGACTTAAACTTGTTCTGTCTCACCTAACAAGTAAAACCAAGAGAGCAGGTAAAAATTCTAGGGAGAGGGATTTTGGCCCAAAACAAGGAATGCTTTTTCATAAAGTCAGAGACGTCCAAAGATGGAACAGAATATACAAAGAGATAGTGAATCTCTTGAAACATCCAAGGAGAAGCTTTAGGATCAATAGTATGGGGCATCAACATGATATAGTGGTTAAGCACATGAACTTTGTTTCCTAACCATCACAAAAATGATATCAAGATTACATGAGGGGTTGGGCTAAGATAGCAGACTAGACACAAATCTCCTTGATTCCCTCTGAGAACTAAGGCCTAGAAAAATAATTGAACAGAGCTGTTTGAACACTTGGGAAGCTTCAAGATCAGGCATAGGGTTGAGAGGTTGGACTGGGAGACAGGAAGGGGGAACTACCTTGTTGGTGGTGAGACAGTGATACAGTGAGTCCTGCTTCAATTGGCACAGTGCCTGAGAGAATAACAGATGAAGTCTTCTGTGTTAGCCAGGAGGCTGGGACTGGGACTTCCAAGCCTGAGAGCCTACCACAGGCCAGCCACTATGATGAACTGCAGTGCCTAAATGAACAGTGTATCTTGCAACAGAGAGGCTGTGTTTGGGACAGCCATATCTCACAGCAGTGGCTGGCAACTGAGGGTACCAGTGCCCCTCCCCCTCTCATCTCTGAGCTGTGCCACAGATCCTGCTGACTCATGGCAGGAAAGGAGGCTCAGGCAAGACACCATCTTGGTCAGCTGAGAGGCAGAGTCAGCCTCACCTGAGGGCTCAGCTGAGGTGAATTCTCACACTGAGCAATAGTGCCTCTCTGCATAGGACTTCTCCCAGCAGAATAACTGTTTTTAACACAATCGAACCTAGAAAAAGTAATGGCACATGGCAGCCAACTGTGGTGGTGCCCTAACCCCTCACTTCTTTAAGCCATGTCATAGCATCTGTGGACAGCCAACGAGGCTTGTGTTTGTCAACAAGGAAGTAGGGCTCGCCACACCTAAGTGCACAGCTGCTATGAGCTGCAGCTAGTCAACACCTCTCTCAGCAGAAAAGTAGCTTTTAAGTAAAGAGCAGTTAGAGAACACAGCAGTGACTGGCAGCTGACTGTGATGGTACTATTTCTACCACTCTTCATAGCATCACCTGGCGGCCCCCCAGAGACTCCATAACTAGGGCACCATCTTTGCCAGCCATGAGGTGGGGACTGGTAATCCTGAGGGCCTTGTTGCTTTCAGCTACTGCTGGATATCATCGCTCTAAGCAGAAAAGCAGTGTTTCAGTGAAGCTAGAGAACACAGTGGTTCTTGGCAGCCAAGTGCGGTGGCATCCCTCCTTCTCACTTCCCTGAGTTACACCACAGTCTCAACTGGCATAAAGCCAGAGAGTTGGCACAAGTAGCTCATAACCATTTTCAGCCACAAGACAGGGCCTGACACCCCTGAGGGCCCAGCAAGAGCCAGCCACCAAGCTGAGCAGCATTGCAGGGCTTGATGGAGTCTATATTGCCAGAGAACCTATACACAAGTCAGCTGCAGTCAGGGAACGCAGAGGTTACCAGTGACCAAATCTAGCAGTGCTCCTACTCCCTTTTTAGAATTATACTACAGCTCCCATTGGTGTAACACTGGAGAAACTGAACAGCTTCTTGATGATGTGAAGACAATAATCAATATCTAACCAATTAAAGAAGCAGACAACTATGGCTCTGGAAAACTTCCAAAATGAAGATTCAAACAACTTTCCCAGATGAAGCAGCCTTACTGAAATTATTAGAGGTATAATACACAAGAATTATGTATAGAGCTCTTTTAGAGATTAAACAAATTCAGCAGAACAAAATGAACTGCTGGAATGCCAACCATCTGAAATCCACAGATCAATAATAAAATTACAGAATTAGACAATTCGATTCAAAGCCACAAGAGCAGGACTGAGGAAATAGAATGCGGAATTAGTGAGCTTGAAGATAAAGCAACTGACACCAGGATTCATGAGGAAAAATCAGATAAAAGAAACAAGAAAAATGAAGTGTTAAGGAGCATATGGGACTCTACCAAGAGGAAAAGATCTATGAATAATTGGAGTTTCTGAACAGGAAGGGATAGCAGAAAATGCAGAGAGATTTGCTGAAGAGTTGTTGACAGAAAACTTCCCTGACATCATGAAAGAAGAGAACATAGATATTCAAGATGCTTATCAAACATCACAAAAACTAGATACCAAAAGAAAGACACCAAGACATATCAGGTTTAATAAAATGAAACACAAAGAGAGGCTCTTAAAGCTATCTAGGCTTAAAGCAAAACTGGCATACAAAGAGAAGCCCTGTGGGCTTTCATCTGACTTGTCAGCAGGAATCATGTTGGCAAGAAGGCCGTGGAATGACACATAGAAAGTGCAGAACAAAACTTTCAACCAAGAATTATATGTACTGCAAAATTGTCTCTCAATTATGACAGTGAAATTAAGGCATTCTCAGACAAACAGAAACTTAGAGACTTCGCAAAAACCAAGCCAAAACTATAAGGAGTACTGAAAGAAGCTCTTTGTTTAGAAAAACAATAACATTAGCTTTATACTTAAGCATGTATTACAGGACAAAGCATCTAGAGTTCTACTCAGTTAGGGAAGTAAAAAAGGTCAATTGAAGCTAAAATATTAAAAGCAGTGAACCAGAGATCTTAACACAAAAACCATGACATTAACACACTATAAAGAGCAATACATTACAGTAGTTACAGCCCTTTCAGATGGGCAGGAAGCTGAGGAGATATACAGAAGTTAGAGATTGGTTTAAAATTAGAACATCAAGAGGGATCAGACTAATAACGCTACATATCAAAAGAAGAAACATATAGGAGTCTCAACAAACACAAAAACAACATTGAAAAGGATGAAAAGTAAACACATGAGGAAAAATGACCAGAACAGAATATTAAGAGAAACAAAGAAAACATAAATAACACAAAAATAAAGGCATGGAAATGACAGCAATAAACACATACCTATCAATAATTACACTGACTGTAAATGGATTGAATGCTCCGATAAAGAGGCAGAAAGTAACAGCTTCATTTAAAAACACAGTCCATTGCTATGTTGCTTACAAGAAACATATCTTACACTCAAAGATATGAACAAACTGAAAATTAAAGGACAGAAAGATATATACCAAGCTAACAACATGCCACGAAAAGCAGGAATAGCAATACTAATCTCAGATAAAATCGATTTTAATGTAAAATCCACCACGTTTAACAAGGATGGTCACTATTTATAGCTGAAAGGTTCGGTACATAAGCAGGTTATAATAATACTAAAAACCTACGCACCCAATACTAGAGCATCGAAATACGTCAAAGAAACACTGACTACACTCAAAAAATGAGATAAATCACTCCACAGTAATAGTGGGAGACTTCAATGCTCCACTTTCAATAATGGATGGATCATCCAGAAAAAAGCTGGGTAAAGATACAGAAGATCTCATTGTGATAATTAACCAACTAGGTCTCATAGACATATACAGAAGTTTTTACCCCAAACCAGATAAGTACACCTTCTTTTCCAATGCACATGCAACATTTTCCAGAATAGACCACATATTAAGTTATAAACCAAGTCTTAACAAAATCCAAACCACTGAACTATTGCAAAGCATCTTCTTGGACCATAAAGCCATAAAAGTTGAAATCAGCAGCAAAAAAAATGGGTAGAAATTTGAGCTCATCAAAACTGAACAACACCTTGCTCAAAAATTCATGAGTTATAGAAGAAATCAATGGTGCAATAAAGAAATTTATGAAATCAAATGAGAATGAAAACACATTCTCCCAGAACCTATGGAATACAGCAAAAGCAGTGCTCAGAGGTCAATTTATCTCTATAAACTCACACATCAGGAGTGAAGACAGGGCCCAAACCAAAAAATTAACCCTACAACTTGAACAAGTAGAAAGTGAACAGCAGAAGAACCCCTTGGGCACCAGAAGAAAACAGATAATAAAGATTAGAACAGAATTAATGAATTATAGACTAGAAAAACAATTGAAAGAATTGACAAAACCAAAAGCTGGTTCTTTGAGAAGATCAACAAAATTCATAAACCACTGGCTAAACATACAAAAGAAAGACAGGAGAGGAAACAAATAACCCAAATAAGAAATGAGATGGGAGACATCACAACAGACCCAACCAAAATCAAAAGTATCATAACAGAATACCACAAAAAAATTGTACTCTAACAGATCTGAAACCTAGAGGAAATGAACAGGTTTCTAGATTCACATCACTTACCAAAATTATCACAAGGCAAAGTAGAACAACTCAGTAAACCCATACTGAAAGAAGAGATTGGAAAAGTAATTTAAATAAAAGATAAACCTACCAAACAAAAAAGTCCTGGCCCAGACAGCTTCATCAGAGAATTCTAGCAAATTTTTAGAGAAGAGTTAATTCCAATATTATTGAGGCTATTTTACAGCATAGAAAAGAACAGAATACTCCCAAATTCATTCTATGAAGGCAGCATAACCCTGATACCAAAGACAGAGAAAACATCCACAAAAAAGAAAATTACAGACCAATATCACTCATGAACCTCGATGCAAAAATCTTCAACACAATCCTAACCAATAGAATTCAACAATACATCAAACACATAATTCACCATGACCAGGTTGGATTCATACCAGGGATGCAGGGTTGATTCAATATCAGAAAAACGATTAACGTGAAAGGAAAAGAATCACCTGATTTGGTCAATTGATGCAGAAAAGGCATTTGACAAAGTCCAACACCCATTCATGTTAACAAACTCTCAGCAAAATAGGAACAGAAGGGAAATTCCTCAATGCAATAAGGGGCATCTACACAAAGCCAACCACCTACATCACCCTGAATGGAGTGAAACTGAAAGAATTCCCCCTAAAAACCAGAACCAGACAAGTATGTCCACTATTACTATTTCTATTCAACACTGTGCTAGAGGTTCTGGCCAAAGCAGTCAGGCAAGACAAAGAAATAAAGGGCATCCACATCAGCAAAGAAGAAGTAAAAATCTCCCTATTTGCAGATGACATGATTGTATATAAAGAGAATCCTAAAGAATCCATAAATAAACTACTGGAGCTAATAGAAGAGTTCAGCAAAGTATCAGGATATAAGATAAACATAAGTGAATTGGTAGGATTCCATTACACCAATAAAAACATCAAAGAGGAAATTGTGAAATCAATACCATTAACTATAGCCCCAAAGAAGATAAAATATCTAGGAATAAAATCTAACCAGAGAAATAAGACACCAATACAGAGAAAATTACAAGACCATTCTTCAAGAAACTAAGAGAGACCTACATAAATGGAGAAACCTACCCTACTTATGGATAGGAAGACTTAACACTGTGAAAATGTCTATTTTACCCAAAGTGATCTACACATACAATGCAATCCCTGTATAAATTCCAATGTCATTTTTTAGTGAGACGGAGAAACAAATCAGCAACTTTGTTTCAAAAGGGAAGAAACTGCAGATAAGTAAAGCACTACTGAACAAGAACACAGTGGGAGGCCTCACACTATCCAACCTTAGAACCTATTACACTGTCATGGTAGTCGAAATTGGTTATTGGTAAAAAAACAGACATATAGACCAATGGAATCAGAATGAAGACCCCAGAAATATCACCATCTTCTTATGAGCAGCTGATATTCAACAAAGGCCCAAAGGTTGTATACTGGGGTAGAAACAGTCTCTTTAACAAATGGTGTTGGCAAAATTGGATATCCATCTGCAAAAAAACTGAATCAAGATCCATATCTCACACTTTACACAAAAACTAACTCCAAATGGATCAAAGACCTAAGTATCAAACCTAAAATGATAAAGATCATGCAAGAAAAAAATAGGGTCAACAATGCAAGTTCTAATACACAGCTTAGACAGATTACAAAATCTGAAAAACAAAGCATGAACAACAGAAGAGAAAACTGATAAATGGGAACAACTAAGAATGAAACACTTACGCTCATCCAAAAGACTACCTCCAGAACAGGAAACAATATTTGGCAACTACATGTTGGATCAACATCTGATACCCATAATCTACGTGGTACTACAAAATATCAACAAGAAAAGGTAAATAACACAATTAAGTAATGGACAAAGGAATTCGACAGTCGCTTATTCAAAGAAGACATCCAGGCAGCCAAAAGACACATGAGGAAATGCTCACTATCATTAGCTATTAGAGAAATCCAAATCCAGACTACAATGACATACCATCTCACTCCAACAAGGCTGGCAGTATTCAAAAAAGCAGAAAACAACCAATGCTGGAGATGCTGCAGAGAGATTGTAACTCTTCTACACTGCTGGTCGGGTTACAAAATGGTACAGCCTCTTTGCAAAGCAATTTGGTGCTTCCTTACAAAGCTAGAAAGAGAAGTACCACATGATCCAGCAATCCTACTGTTTGGAACATATACTACGAAAATAAAGGAGTCATACGAACAGATACATGCACACGAGTGTTTGCTGCAGCACTGTTCACAATAGCAAAAAGATAGAATCAACCTAGGTACCGATCAACAGATGAATAGATAAACAAACTATGGTACATATACTCAGTGGAACACTAGGCAATGATAAGCAACAATGACGATTTTATGAAGCATGTCATAGTATGGTTTCAACTAGAAGACATTATGCTGAGTGAAATCAGTCAGCTACCAAAAGACAAATATTCTATGAGACCTCTGCTATAACAACTTAAAAATAGAATTATACACAGAAGAGAAGATTCTTTGATGGCTACAAGGGTGGGGAGGGAGGGAAAGGACTTGCCATAGATTAGATAGGAATTTGCTGAAGTGAAAGCAGTGACAGTGGGCAATAGAGAGCAGATCAACATAACTGGACTACACTATAAACTGAAAGGTTTTCTAAACTCAACCCAATATTTCAAAGAACAGAGTAGCAGGGTAGGGGTCTGTTTTCAGGGGACATCAAGGTCAGTTTACCTAACTAGCTTTTTGCTAACAGAGTCTTCTGCACCCCCATATTGGTGGGTGGTGTCTGAGGTCTTAAAAGCTAGGGAGCTCCCACATGAGGTACACTGAATGGTCCCAACCCATCTGGAGCAGTTGACGACAGAGAATATCAAAGTCATGAGGAAAAATGAGCCCAGGAGACAGAAGGATCCATGTGAACGGGAGACTATATCAACTTGTGACAAGAAGAACCAGATGGTGCCCAGCCACCACCAAAGTCAGCCATGATGTGGGACACAATGCAGAGTCCCTGATGCAACATGAGAAAAAGAGGCAGGCAGCTCAAGAACTCTACTTAAAGACAAGAACTGATGGTCTGACAGCCTGGAGGGTCCCCTGGGAAAGTGGTGGCCCGGACTGGAAACCAGTACTGAGGTCAGCTCTTCAGATAAGTGTGGACTGGACTTGGGGGTACAGTGTGACCATATGGAGTGTGTACTTTATGGTTTTATTCATTTATGGGAGGCTGTCCTACTGGATTCTTTCTAGATGAAGAGAAGGTGGAGAGGAGGGGACAAGAGCTCCTTAAGAGGATACTAGAAGTATTGAGTGTAGAGGAGGAATGTGCTGTGATTTGCTGTGGAGAGCAGATGGAGCTGCAGATAGACAGGCATGCAAAATTGATTTGGATTGTATACTTTTACTTAATCACAATAATTTTTTTAAATAAGATTACATAAGATAACAAATTACTTAGCACAGCCAATTGATAGTAATTCTTATTATTTTTAAATAATTGATATTATAATGGAATTTGCACACCAAATGAGTGAGGCATTAAATTAGATTAGCTTGACCCAGTCTCTTTCCAACCCAAGAGTCTAGGATTCTAGAATAATGAATACTTGCTGGTGAACCTGGGTTTATAAAGATGGAAAATCCTCAATGGATGGCAGCTTTAGCATGGCTTCTACTTCCATAACCAAAACCCAAACCCAAACCCACTGCCATCAAGTCAATTCCAACTCATAGAGACCCTATAGAACAGGGTAGACCTGTTCCATAACATTTCCAAAGAGCAGCTGGCGATTCAAATTGTACCTTTCGGTTAGCAATCAAGCTCTTAACTACTAGCCACCAGGACTTCTCTACTTTCCTAGTGAATTATAATTATCATGTTGGGCCCAGAACAGTAGTAAGGCAAGAATTACTGGAAAGATACTGAATCTAGAAGACCTGATTTGTACCTGGGAGCACAGGCAAGAAATTTGAAACTAAAGTTACTAAGTCAAAAACATATTGTCAGAAATAGGCAGGAGGTCAGGAGTCAGATAAGATACAAATTAAGATCACCTAAAGATAAGAATTTACAAGAAGGCAAAGTAAAAAACCGGTCAGATTGGTCTGGAGGAGTCAGTGTTTCCAAGTGCTATTCTAACAGAAATATGACAAGCAGGTGGCTTTAAGAAACAGAACTTTGTTTTATTATAGTTCAGGAGGCTAGTAGTCCAAATTCAGAATGCAACTGCAGAGGAAGGCCCTTCTTTGTTTCAGTTTCCAGTAGCTGCCAGCGAACTTTGATGTGCCTAGACTTCTGCATGCATTTGTCTCCATCCTACCCCTATGTGTCTTTCTGTCTGTTCTGCTCTTTTTAAAACTTGGATATAATTATCTTTAGGATCTGTCGTTCACTGATCTTGTGAGGTCTTGCATGTTGCTGTGTTGTTGGAAGATATACCACCAGTATTCAGATATTAACAGGTTCACACATGGTAAACCTGGTGGACAAGTTTCTGCAGAATTTCCAGACAAAAAAGGACTAGGAAGAAGGACCTAGTTGTCTACTTGTGAAAAGAATTAGCCAGTGAAAACCTTATGAATAGGAGCAGAGTGCTGTCTGATACAGTGCCGGAATATGAGCCTTCAGGTTTGGAGGTACTCAAAGGATGACTGAGGAAGAGCTGCCTCCTCTAAGAAGAATTGACCTTAATTATGTAGATAGAGTCAAACTTTTGGACCTTCATTTGCTTATGTGGCCTGACTCAAAATGAGAATCAATGCCTGCAAATATCCATTAGAAATCAGAACATGGAATATACTCAAGCATGAATCTAGGAAAATTGGAAATCATAAAAAGTGAAATGGAACACATAAGCATCAAAATTTGGGGCATAGTGAGCTGAGATAGGTCAGTACTGATCATTTTGATTTGGACAATCATGGTCTATTATCTGGGAATGATAACTCGAAGAGGAATGTGCTGTATTCATCCTCAAAAAGAACATTTCACCAAAAGAGACTTACGTAAGGGGAGAAACCTACCTTGTTCACAAGTAGGTAGGCTTAGTATTGTTCACCAGAGGTGAACACTTTTCCAAAATATCTGTTATACTCAAATAGATCTATATGTACAATGCAATGCCAATACAAATTCCAATGTCATTTTTCAGTGAGACGGAGGAAAAATCACCAACTTTGTTTAGAAAGAGAGGGAGCCCTGGATAATTAAAGCACTACTGAAGAAGAGGAACACAATGGGAGGCTTCACACTACCTAACTTTAGAACCTATTACACTGCCATGGTAGTCAAAACAGACTGGTACTGATACAAAACCAGATATATAGACCAGTGGAACAGAATAAAGAATCCAGAAATAACACCATCCTCCATTAACAGCTGATATTTGACAAAGGCTCAAAGGCTGTGAACTGGGGAAAAAAACAGTCTCTTTAACAAATGGTATTGGCAAAATTGGATATTCACCTGCAAAAAACTGAAACAAGACCCATATCTCACATCTTCCTCAAAAACTAACTCCAAATGGATCAAAGACCTAAATATAAAATCTAAAACAATAAAGATATGGAAGAAAAAATAGGGACAACACTGGAAGTTCTAATACATGGCTTAAACAGACCACAAACATCTTAAGCTAACAATGCACAAACAGCAGAAGAGAAAATAGGTAAATGGAAACTACAGAAAATCAAACACTTAGGGTCATCCAATGACTTTATGAAGAATATGCAAAGAATGCCTACAGACTGGGATAAAATATTTGGTAACCACATATGTAATTGAATTGTAGTTTTCATAATCTACAAGGCATTGCAACGTATCAACAAGAAAATGACAAAATAACCCAATTAAACAATGGGCAAAGGGTATGGACAGACACTTCTCCAAAAAAGACTTCCAGGCAGCCAAAAGACACACAGTGAAATGCTGGTGATCGTTAGGCATTAGAGAAACCCAAATCAAAACTATGAGATACCATCTCATGCCAACAAGGCTGGCACTAATCCAAAAAACAGAAAGCAATGAATGTTGGAGAGGTTGTAGAGAAACTGTAACTCTTCTACACTGCTGATGAGAATGTAAAATGGTACAACCTCTTTGGAAAGAAATTTGGCACTGTCTTAAAGAGCTAGAAATAGAAATATCCTACAGAAATAAATACTGTCACACAAACGGATATATGTACATGAATGTTCATTGAAGCACTGTTGACAATAGCAAAAAGATGGACTCAACATAGGTGACCATCAACAAAAGAATGGATAAACTACAGAACACTATGCAATGATAAAGAACAATGATGATTTTATGAAATATTTCATAACCTGGAACCAAGTGAAAGACATTATGCTGAGTGAAATCAGTCACCTGCAAAAGGACAAATATTGTATGAGACCACTATTATAAGGACTTGAGAAAAGACTTATGCACAGAAGAAAATACTCCTTGATGGCTACAAGGATGGGCAGGGAGGGAGAAGGTTGTTCATAGATTAATCAATAAGAATTTGGTTAGGTGAAGGAAGTGACAGCACACAGTAGAACAGAAGTGAGCATAACTGGACTACATCATAAGCTAAAAGGTTCTCTTAATTCAATCCAACATTTCAAAGGACAGAGTAGCAGGGACAGGGATCTGGGGACTATATTTTCAGGGGACACTGAGGTCAGTTGGAATAAATAGTGTTTTTCCAAGAAAGTGTTCTGCACCTCAAATTGGTGAGAGTGCCTGTGGTCTTAAAAGCAAGCAGACTGCCATCTATAGAACATTAAATGGTCCCAGCCCACTTGGAAAACATCAAAGACAAAACCAGCGCAGGAGATAGAAGGTCCCTTATGATTGGGAGATATGTCAACCGAAGGACAGAAGAACTAGATGGTGCCCAGCCACCACGAAGGAAAGCCCTGACAGGGAACACAATGTAGCGTCCCTGACATAGCATGAGAGAAAGGGCTATGCAGATCTATAACTCTATTAAAAGACCTGAGTTGATGGTCTGACACCCTTAAACGTCCCCTGAGAACATGGCCCCTAGTCTTGCTGCTAGCTCAGAGCTAAAACCAGTGATGAAGCCAACACTTTAGATAAAGAATGGACTGGACCTAGGGGCACAGTGTGATGCAGGTGGTGTGTGTACTTTATGGTGTAGTACATACATGAGGCTGTCTTGTTTCTTTTTACAGGGGACAGAAGAGGGAGGAGAGGAAGGGACAAATGTTGGTTGAATGGATACTGTAAGAGTGGAAAAGAAGAGTGTGCTATCATGGGGTGAGGAGAGCGGATCGAGTTTGTGGAGAGGTAGGAGAATGTGGTTTTATATGGCAAATTGTCTTGGATTATAAGCTTTCACTTAATCACAATAAAAACAAATTTTAAAAAAGAACATTTCACGGTCTATCTTAAAGTAAAATGTTGTCAGCGACTGGATATTATGACTTATCCATATACCTACAAGGAAAATCAGTTAATACAACTATCATTCAAATTTAAGTGCCAACCACTAAGGCCAAATATGAGGTCTGGCAATTAAGTCCATGAACTTAATTTTTCTAAGTACTACATACTTCATTGTTGATTATCACTATGGTCACTTTTGAACTATTCCCTTTGGGCAGCTATGCACCAATGCCAGAGCCTAATCCACCTTTCAAACCAATTTTGGAACTCTTTCTGAAATGTCCATTATGCACGGTGGCAATGTGGCAAATTCTCAAACTTAATTATATAGTTGTTTCTGAGGGAGGTTTTAGCCAGTAAACAAATAATGGTATTGGAACACCCTCCCTACTCACCTGATCTAGCCTCCAAGGACTTTTTTCCTTCCTGAAGATAGAGGAAATATTGAAAGGGAAACATTTGGATGACATTCAGGACACCAAGGGCAATATGGCAACAGCTCTGATGCCCATTTCAGTTTTTCTGGAAGAGCTCCAAAGTTGTTTTAAAGGGTGGACTGGTGCTAGTGTCAGTGCATAGCTTCCTAAAGGGAGTACTTTGAAGGTGACTGTAGTGATGTTCAGCAATGTGGTATGTAGCACATTTTCTGGGATAAGTTCATGAACTTAATTGTCATACCTCATTATGAAGAAATGGAAGATTTTTACCAACTTCTGCAGTCTGAAATTGATCAAATACACATTCACAATGCATTGATAATTACTCTTGACAGGAATTTGAAAGGTAGAAGCAAAGTAGGATGGGCAATTAGAAAGTATAGCTTTGGTAATAGAAATGATGCCAGAGATCACATGATAAAATTTTGCAAAACCAAGAACTTCTTCACTGCAATTACCATTTTTCAACAACATAAACAGTGAATACACATATGAACCTTGTCAGATGGAGTATAGAGGAATCAATTTGACTACATCTGTGGAATGAAGAAGTTCAAAATTGTCAGTCAGAACAAGGCCAGGGACCAACTGTAGAGCAGAGCAGCAATTACCCATATGTGAGTTCAAGTAGAAGCTGAAGAAAATTAGAACACATCCACAAGAGCCAAAGTATGACCTTGAGTACATGCTAACTGTATTTATAGACTATCTCAAAAATAGATTTGACACATTGAACACTAAGGACCAAAGACCAGACAAGTTACAAAATGACATCAAGGGCATTACACATGAAGAAAGCAAGAGGTCATTAAAAAGACAGGAAAGAAAGGAAATACCAAAATAGACATGAGAAGACACTCTGAAACTGCCTTTGAATGTCAAATAGCTAAAGAAAAAGGAAGAGATGATGAAATAAAGGTGAACGGAAGATTTCTAAAAGCATCTACAGAAGACAAAGTGAAGCATTGCCATGACATGTGCAAAGACGTGGAATTAGAAAACCGAAAGGGAAGAACATACTTGAAATTCTTCAAGCTGAAATAACTGAAGAGAAAATTCAAGTCCTGAGTTAAAAGATTGAAGAATGCTATGGGAAAAATATTAAATGTTGCAGGAAACATCTGAAATAGATGGAAGGAATCTGCAGAGTCACTCTACCAAAAAAATTGGTCAACGTTCAAGACCATTACAAGAGGTAGCATATGATCAGAAACCTATGGTACTGAAGGAAGAGGTTCAAGCTGCATTGAAGGCATTGGTGAAAGATCAGCCTCCAGGAATTGGCAGAATACCAACTGAGATGTTTCAGCAAATGGATGCAGCATCGGAAGTGCTTGTTCACCTATGCAAAGAAATTTGGAAGACAGCTTCTCAGCCAACTGATTAGAAGATATCCATATTTAAGCTTTTTCCCAAGAAAGGTGATCCAACCAAATGCAGAAGTTATTGAACAATGTCATCAGTATCATACACAAGCAAAATTATGCAGAACATAATCAAAAGCAGCTGCAGCAGTATGCTGACAAGGAACTGCCAAAAATTCAAGCCAGATTCAGAAGACAACAAGAAACAAGGGATATCATTGTTGCTATCAGATAGATCCTGGCTGAAAGCAGAACATAACCATAAAGATTTGCACCTGTGTTTTACTGACTATGCAAAATCATTCAGCTGTGTGGATTATAACCAATTATGGATAACACTGTAAACAATGGGAATTTCAGAACACTTAATTGTACTTAAGTGCTACCACTGCTAACCACAAGGTCGGCAGTTCAAATCCACCAGGCACTCCTTGAATCCTCTAGAGGGCAGTTCTACTCTGGCTGCTAGGGTCTCCATCAGTTGGATCTGACACGATGGCACTTAGCTTGGCTGGCTAATTGTACTTATGAGGCATCTATACATAAATCACGAGGCATTCATTCAAACAGAACAAAGGGATACTGTATGGTTTCAAATCAGGAAAGCTGCATGTCAGAGCTGTATCATTTCACCATACTTTTTCAATCTATATACTGAGCAAATAATGAGAGAAGCTAGACTACAAAAAGAACAATCAAGGAGGACTCATTAATAGCCTTTGATATACAGGTAACAAAACCTTTATTGCTGAAAGTGAAAAGGACTGATGTACTTATTGATAAAGATCAAAGACTACAGGCTTACAGTATGGATTACACCTCAACATAAAGAAAATAGAAATCCTCACAACTGGATCAATAAACAACACCATGATAAACAGAGAAAAGTTTAAAGTTGTCA
Source organism: Heterohyrax brucei (assembly GCA_028571685.1). Lineage (NCBI taxonomy): Eukaryota > Metazoa > Chordata > Mammalia > Hyracoidea > Procaviidae > Heterohyrax > Heterohyrax brucei. The sequence goes on from CM053145.1 coordinate 35,728,173, forward strand.
AGGATTTCATTTCACTTGGATCCGTGATCAACACTGATGGAAGTAGCAGTCAAGAAATCAACCGACACATTGCACTGAGCAGATCTGTTGCAAAAGACCTCTTTAAAGTTTTAAAAAGTAAATAACTCACTTTAAGTACTAAGGTGCACCAAGCCATGGTGTTTTCAGTAATTTCATGTGCATGCAAAAGCAGAATGATGACTAAAGAAGAACAAATAACTGACACCTTTGAATTATGATATTGGCAAAGAATATTGAATATGCTATGGACGCCAAAACAACAAACAACTCTGTCTTGGAAGAAGTACAACCAGAAAACTCTTTGAAAGCAAGGGTGGTGAGACTATGTCTCACATAGTTTGGACAAGCTATTAGGAGATATCAGTTGATTCTGGAGAACAACATCATACTTGATAAAGTAGAGCACCACGGATTGAATTACGTCCCTCCAAAAATGGGTGTAACAATTTGTCTGGGTCGTGATTCCTAGTATTGTGTGATATTCCTCCAGGTTGTAAACCCTGCCTCTACGATGCTAGTGAGGGAGGATGAGGGGCAGTTGTATTGGTGGGGCAGGACTTAATGTGTAAGATTGTATTGTGCTTTGGGGCAGCCTCTTGGGATGTAAAGGAAAGAAAGACAAGTGGAAATTTGGGGATCTCATACCACCAAAAAGCAGTGCTTGGAGCAGAGCACATCCTTTGGAAGGGACCCAGGGTCCCTGTGCATCAGAAGCTCCCAGTCCAGGGGAAGATTGACAATAAGGACCTTCCTCCAGAGCCAGCAGAGAAAGCTTTCCCCTGGAGCCGACACCCTGAATTTGGACTTTTAGTCTACTTGACTGTGACAAAATAAAATTTCTTTTTTTAATGCTAGCCACATGTATTTCTGTTTAAACACCGCTAGATGACTAAGGCAGCTGGCAAAAAAGAGGAAGATCCTCTATAAGATGAATCGACACAGTGGCTGCCACAAAGGGCTCAAGCATAACAATGATGGAGAGGAGGGCACAGGACTGGGCAGCCTTTTGTTCTATTGTACATAGGTTAAAACACAGTCCATGCCATCTAACAACAAAAGCACATCACTTGTCTGATCTCATTAACACAGTGAAAGAAAACCCCAGTTTCCAAACAGCATATTTACAGCTACGAGGTTAGGACTTCAACACATATTTTGAAAAGACACAATTTCATCCATAACAGTGAACATTATGAGTGAAGATCTGCTTTACCCAGGGAGCAATAACATATTCTCTGCTGGAACAGGAGGCTGGGTGTTTAGTGCTCATGAAGGCATACCAGTGAGGATGGATCAACATAGCCCACCATGTGGAGCTGTTGAGCATATGTCTTAGCTACCCTCATCCTTGTTTGCTCATCCTGGGCTACTAGGATGGACTTTAGATTTCTTCCCCCACCAGTGTTTCTCCTGCTCACGCTGAGTAGCAACTCATCAGTTCTTGTCTATGTTCTAACTTTACCCTGTCTTATCCATTGTTTCATTCATACGAGATTTGATGACACAGTTACCCTTGCTGGCCTTGACCTTGACTTTGACCTGGTTTGTGCTCTTCCATTCCCACATCAGCACTGACTTCTTGAAATGACATAGCCTGAAATTCTGCCTGAAATACAACTGCCAGTCTCTCTCTTTGCCCACTTGGTGAATAGGTAAGGGGCATCACTAGCTAGGAACATCCCTTCTGACAATTGTGCTGGCATTATGTAGTGTCAGGGTAGTCTGAATTACTCAAGGCATGTTCCACAGAGAGGTTTCATTTCAGCTGAAGCAGTGGCTTAGACATAAGCCAAACCAAGTTGTTCCTTCTACAGCTGCAAACAGTGAAATATTTTGAAGAATCCATTACATTACATGGGACCTATATTAGTTCCATGAAATGATAACCCTATTAGTAACCCAAGGCTTATTTCTGTCTTCTTCTTTCCCTTTATCTTTTAAAGTGAAATCATTCTGTCATCAGCTTTGGTGAGGTTTGGTCATGTTTGACTGAAGTAGTAATTTGACAAAATGTGTCTTCACTATCATTCAAGTTGTGGAATAGAGATCTTAGCATATGTGAGTTTTGTTCTTTCTGCCACCTCCACCTTCTTTTTGTGAAACTCAGCTTCCCCTTGGAGATACACCTTCTTAAACATTGAGAAGAAAAAAACATATATTTCTAGAAGTCAGAAGGACATGTTTTTAAATCTACAATGAGTCAGTGAGCAACTGAGACTCAACATGAGCTTAGTGTCACTGGCAGCTCTTCAGGGACAGGGAGAGGCAAGATATCAACACAGATAGCAATGTGAGTTCTGCTGGCAGAGGCACTTGCCTGTCTCCGTTAATCAACCCCAATAAGTTGGTTCCTCATAACGAATGATGAAGGAAAGTCTCCAAGACCTGGCACAAGGGTGACTCAGTGAGGAACCAAGATTGCTAAGCTATCTGCCTGACTTGTCCCCAAGGGTCGGGGCAGGATAGCAAAATCAGGGAAGACTCACATATATACTTCTGACTCTGACTAAGACCTTAACTGCTAGCCAACCCAGACTCAGTTCTTGAATTCCAGAGCTTTTGGGGAGTTGAGATTCTTCGAAACCTAGATGTTGTACAACAGAGGAATGGATAAACAAACTACGGTATATATACTCAACGGAACACTGTACAATGATAAAGAACAAGATGATTTTAGGAAGTGTCTTATAAACTGGTTTCAATTGGAAGACATTATGCTGAGTGAAATCAGTCAGCAGCACAAGGACAAATATTGCATGAGACCCCTACTATAAGGATTTAAAAACAGATTGATGTACAGAAGAAAAGACTCTTTGATGGCACAAGGGAGGGGAGGGAGGAAGAGGGTTGGTTAAAGATTAGACAGTTGATAGAAATTTGGTTTGGTGAAACCAGCGACAGCACACATTAGAAAAAAAATCAGTTTTACTGGACTTCAACATAACCTGAAAACTCTTCCAATCTTAACCCAAAGTTGCAAGGATAGAGTAGCAGGGGCAGGGATCTGGGGACCATGCTCTCAGGGGACATTGAGGCCAATTGGCATAACTAACTTGTTACTAAGAGAGTCTTCTGCACTCCATGTTGGTGAATGGCGTCTGGGGTCTTAAAAGCTAGCAAGCTGCCATCTCAGGTACACCAAATGGTCCCAACTCAGCTGTAACAGATGATCACCAAAGACAACAATGACATGAGGGAAAAAGAGCCAGAAGACAGAAAGACACATGAAAATGGGTGACTATGTCAACATTTGATCAGAGAAACAGATGGTGCTCAGCTACCACCAATGACAGCCATGTTGGGGCTCACAATGTTGAGTCCCAGAGGCAACACAAAAAGAAAAGGGGTGCACCTTAAGAACTCCATTAAAAGACTGCAATCGATGGTGCAAAGGCCTGGGAGTTCCCTTGGGATCATGGCCCTGAGACCTGATGCTGTCCCTGATGGTAGATCATTAGTGAAGTCAGCTCTTCGGATAGGAATGGATTGGACTCAGGGACGCAGAGTGACAATATTGCATGTACACTTTATGGTTCTATGCTTCTATAGGTTGTCGTCCTACTGGCCTCTTACCAGAGAGGAGTGGAGAGGGTTAAGAGGAGGGGACAGGAGATTATTAAGAGGATATGACATGTATGGAACAGAAAGGAGGGGTGTGCTGTCACCAGGCAAGGAGAGCAGGGTGAGCTACAGATAGGCAGGCATGCAAATTTGAATTGTATTTTAAACTTTCACTCAATCACAATAAAAAAAAAAAGAAAGCATTTTACTCTGTAACCTTAAGCAAAACATGTAAATTTGCCATCAATAAAATGGTTACAATAATAGCCACAGTAGACCAAAACAAAACCCATGGCCGTCAAGTCAATTCCAATTCATAGCAACCCTAATGGACAGAGCAGAGCTACTCCATAGTTTCCAAGGAGTACGTAGTAGATTTGAACTGCCAACCTCATGTTTAGGAGACACATCACTTAACCACCATGCCACCAATGTTTCCCCCATGATAGAGTATGTGGTAAATAGTCATTGTTACTGTGAGTATATCATGCATTTTCCCAACTGTGCGTTTAGTCCCCTACAACGGCAATAACAGGATCTGAAGTTGATGTTTTATGTGGAAACTAGGCCAACCCATCCAGAGAGACAGGAAATTGATGAAAGACATGTTTATTGACACCTAATTTGGAATTGTATTTCCCTCCTGGGCCTTGTCCTCTTTACTGTTTGACTTAGCCCTAAGGGACCCTATATCCTTGAGTCATTGTAAATGAACAGTTCCCTGGTAAGAAAGCTGGAGAACTTGTGCATATCTGTCTCTGAGAAAACCTGGTTTGTTGTTGGAATTCACTGCATGGTTTCCTCTGTATGTGTTCGTCGGCAAGCATTTGAGAACAGCTGTGTGCCAAGCATCACTATGGGCAGAGGACCATAATGATAGGCCATGATCCTTGGAGGGTCCCTCCTACCCAAAATATAGGATAGAAATATCAGAGTAAGTTACTAATAAGGATGCAATGTGGTGAGCACCCGGAAGGAGGTAAGTATGCTGAGTATACCATAGGAAAATGAAAAAGGACTTGAACTGACAGAGGCTGCCTTAATAAGCCTTTCTTTCTGGGCAGACTGAAGCCCAGATTGAAGCCTCACTAGCTAAATAATTCCTTTTTTCTATTCCACTGCCCCATAGTATCACATTACTTAGTGTTTAAATGTTGTTGTTGTTGTTGTTTCTCTACTGAACCGGAATTTGATTTGTATTAAACTAAATAAGATGATATTTGTAAAGTACCAGTCACATAGTTGGTACTCAACAAGTAGTTGTTGTTTGGTGCCGTTGGGTCAGTTCCAACTCACAGCTACTCTGTGCACAACAGAATGCAGCACTGTCCAATCTTGCTCCGTGCCCACAATCATTTTTATGCTTAAGCCCATTGTTCCAGCCACTGTGTCAGTTTATCCTGTTGTCTTCCTCTTTTCCACTGACCCTTCACTTTACCAAGTGTGATGTCCTTCTCCAGGGACTCAGCCCTCCTGACAGCGTGTCCAAAGTGGTTTCCTTTTATTTCTCTCCTCCTTGAGGGTGGTTTCTATGTCCTATGTTAGGTTGAACCTTATGGAATTATTATTTGTGTAGATCTAAAATGTTTAAGGAGTTCCTAGGTGGTGCAAATGTTTAACATAATCAGTTGCTAACTGAAAGTTTGGAGGTTTGAGTCCATCCAGCAACATCTCAGAAGAAAGGCCTGGCAATCTATTGTTGAAATATCAGCCATATCGGAAATATCAGAAACATCTGAAATATCAGAAAACCCTACAGTGCATGGTTCTACTCTGACAAACACAGGGTCTCCATGAGTCAGCACTGACTTGACAGCAACTAACCCATTGCCTTCAAGTCAATTCTGACTCATAGTGACCCTATAGGACAGAGTAGAACTGCCCTATAGAGTTTCCAAGGAGCACCCGGTGCATTCAAACTATGGACATTTTGGTTAGTAGACACAGCATTTAACCACTACTATACCAGGGTTTCCTGACAGCAACTAATGGTGGTAAAAAGACTGAATGTTAATCATTCCCACTCAAAGACGTTGATCAGCCTTCCATCCAAAGGCTTTTATGTTCTGACAGCTGCACTGAACCATTTTCCAGGGAAAGGTCTTTCCTGATGAGTGTCCAAAGTAAGCTAGCTAAAGTCTCACTCAGTATTCTAGTTTCTAGGGAGGATTCTGGTTGTATTTCTCCTTTCTTCCCACAACTGGCCTGATAAACAACATCAGGAAAAATCAAGAAAAAGTTGAAGTTGTTGATTATTTTATTCTGTTTTGATGAACAACCAATGACATGGAAGCAGCAGACAAGAAATCAAATAATATATTGCAGTGGGCAAATCTGCTGCAAAAGGTTTCTTTGAAGTTTTAACAAGCAAAGATGTCCATTTGACAGCTAAGGTACCTCTGACCCAAGCTGTCTCCAATTGCCTGATAGGCACGTGAGCTCTGGACTATGAAAACTAACATAGAAAAATATATACAATCAAATTGTGGTGTTAGTGAAGAATAGCGAATATACCATGGACTGTCAGAACAGTGAATGAATCAGTCTTAGAAGAATCCTTCTATAGATCTTTAAAAAGAAGTCAATGTTTCTAATCAGAGCAATATAGGTGGTTACTTGCTTGTGAGGAGCATTGTCATGGATTGAATTGTGTCCCCCCAAAAATGTATGTGTTGATTTGAGTTGGTTTGGTGTTCCAACATGGTGCCCTTCCTCCCATGTGCTGTGAATCCTGCCTCTGTGATACTGATGATGATGAATGGTTTGCAGTTGTGTTAGTGAGGCAGGACCCAAGCTACAAGCTTGTGGAATATAAGAGAGAGAAGTGAGCAGAGGAAGTTGGGAACCTCATACCACCAAGAGAGAAGCACCGAGAGCAGAGCACGTCCTTTGGACCCGAGGTTCCTGTGCCGAGATGCTCTCACTGGATGTGTACTCAGCCTACCGGACTGTGATGATCTCTCATTCTGCATGGACTTACAATTTATAAATGGATTTGCGGCTTACTGGACTGTCTCAATAAAGCTTCTCTACATGAAACCTTCCACTCGTGGTATTTTCCGTTAGAGCAGTACCAGGTGACTAGGACAAGCATGAAGATGATTTTCTCTGAGGAGTCTTTCATCCAAAAGGTTTGGCGTTCTGGGTGCTGGGTTGGGCTGTTTCCTAGGCAGATGCCATCCCTACAGCTGAGTGTCTGCAGTAACTCAGCTCACCCAGAGCCTCAGTGCTCTGTCCATGGTCGAGCTGGTTAGTAACTGGAATTTCTCAGCTTTCCACAGTGAAGCATCCCATTAGCTGCAAGCAGTGTCTGCTCTACCATGTAAAGGATCATTCCTTTTGTCTTTCTTCTTACGGCCATGTTGCTAGGTCAGTGCTAGGGACAGCCACTCTGTTGATGTTACTAATGTCTCTTTGGGCACAGAGGTGAAGAAGCTGATAATATTCTGTCAGACACATGTGCTGGATGATTTACTCAGGATTGTAAGTTGCTTCTCTCCTTCCCTTGTCTCACCTCCTACCTCCAAGGCCTTTATTACCATAGGAAAGCCTGATCTCTTCTGAATGACCCAGGGCCAGGCCTTATCGCCTGCACCTGGCTAAGGCTGCAGAACCTCCAGAAAAGACGCTGATACAGAGGAGGAGGAATACAGAGAGTGGGAGGAGATGACAAAAGAAAAAAAAGTTGCTGTCTCAGTTGATTCCAACTCATGGCAACCTGTGTGTTTTCAGAGCAGACCTGTGCTCCATTGAGTTTTCAAGGCTATGACCTATTGAAAGTAGATTGCCAGGTCTTTCTTCTAAGGTGCCACTGCATGGCTTCAAACTGCCAGCTTTTTGGTTAGTAGTCAAGTGCTTAACTGTTTGCAGTGTCCAGGACTCCCACAGGCCGCAGGCATCTGTCAAATATTCAGCACCTAAATAAAGGCTGTTGAGAAGAGACTTGGGAAAGGAGGCAGACCTCGTTATAAATTCCTTCCATATATATGTATATGCAAAATAGCATCTGCATTTCCCAATTAAACTTACTTTATCCTAGAATTTTAGAATGAGCTTGGGCAGTTGAGCAGTTCTCAGTCTCTCCTCCTAGCCATCTCACCCAAGAGGAACTTCCCCGCCACCCCCATCCCAGATTAATATTTCAGCAGGGTGTCTGTGCTCTCAGTAAATATACCAGGATCAATTGTTTGCTATAGCCCCAGCTCAAATCCACCTTAGACAGTAATATTTTAAAGTTGATTGGATCTTAAAATTGTAAGAGGTCCCTGGTGTCATGACTTTGCCGGCATTACCCGCTCAGCCATTGTCTTACAAAGCAATCTCCAGCTGCAGCACCACCCCTCACTCTACACCACAGACAGCAGAAGAGGGAGCTACACCAGGCACCACCCGGAGAGGCTCACTTAAGAGGGAGTGATGGTGAAGAATGACACTGCCTTTCTGAACCAGCCCTGGTGACCTTGGGAGAGCAGGAAAATGTCCTTGCAGCACTAAGGGAGGCTCCGGGGATTTTTCCCCTTCTCTCCCTTCTTTTTCCTTTTTTTTTTTTTTTTGTTAAATGTCCGTTGACAGTGTCATCTCTCAACTTGATAACTTGTCAGAGGGAGCTCTGGGAAAGTGTGACACGGAGGTTGGAGTGATTGCTGAGTATGCAGAGAGAAGAGGCTGGGGAGATGTGGGAGGCACTGGGACATTCGCCCGGGGGCGGGCAGATGTTCTGGGCTGCTGGTGGCTCGTCAGTAACGCTCACCACCCTGACTACAGTCTTAGCAGACCAGAACTAGGGAGGAGCGGAAGTGAGCCTCAAGGGCCTGAACGTGATGGGAATTAACGGAAATGGGGATGGACAATGCCCGCCCAGAGAGTATGTGAGGCTGCACGTGCGCATCTGTGTGCGGTGTTGGCCACACTGCGGGTCGCGTGTATGGGATCCTGCGTGAGGAAGTTTGGAAAAGGTGATGTGTATCATGGGCTCCTTGTGCGCTAGGCCACATGGGAGCGGGTAGGCTGGTGGGAAGGGAGGAATGAGGACAAACGGCCTCAGAGATCTCTTGAAAGGCAGAATGCTAGGTAGGACCCGGGGGCACCAAATTTTTTTCGAAACCCTGCTCCTACTCCGTTCTTGAGAGGTCTTTTCAGATGCCTGGCTGGAATCCATAATCATCTATAATCACGGTAGTTGATGCTAAATTTCTGCTTTGAGCTTAGAGACTACGTGATCCAGTAATTGTTCTGAGTCTAGTACAATGGTTTACATATCACTGGTATCCTATTTCTACTAGGTGAACAAATTTTGAATTAATGAAGCAAACTTGAAACCTCAGTTTTGTCTGATCTAATTTGCTGAGGCATGAGGGAAATCTGCATTAGTTAACTAATACAGACAGAGGGAGGAAGACCTGAATTTGAATACCGGCTCTACCAAAATAACCTTTCCTCTCCCATGCTCTAGTGTCTCATCTGCAAAATGGGAGACCTGAAAATTAATTACAGCAGATGGCAATCAATATGCTAACTTCTAAATAGCAGTGCAAAATGTTGTCACGAGAATGAGTGCAACAGTGCAAATGACAGATGCTTGCAAATGGCAAAACCAGTTGCCAGTTGACAGATGCTTGTAAATGGCAAAGCCAGTAGACTAACTCAAGACAACTTCGTATGTGTCAGGTGGAAACTGTGCTACACTGGATTTTTAGTGTCTGACTTTTCAAAAGTAGATTGCCAGGTATTTCTTCTGAAGCACTAATGGGTGGAGTCAAATCCAACCTTTCAGTTAGCAGCTGAGCACAGCATGGTAAAATTTCAGGAATATTGTCCTGATCTCCTAGGATAGATCCTCTTGTTGTGGGCTCATGTAGCACCCTGTACTTGCCCTCTAATAGCGCCTATAATCCACCTCACCTTCATTTCCTCTTGGGAGGGAAGGATATGGCTGTCTTTAATGGAACAGATGTCTTCTTTTTTCCTGTAAAATCTAGTAGTATAATGAGCTTCTGCCTCAGTGTCTCCGAATGATTGGGACACATCTCAGATGCTGCCTGGAGGATCTGGGGTCAAGAATTCCCCTTCACTTGGAAAGTACCATAATCACTCTATGAAGCCCTGCCTAGAGTGTGATATTTATATTATAAAATGGTATTTAGGTCTAAAAATAAGCAAAGTTGTCAGCACTCACTATTATTGATACGAGTGTGAAGGACAACACTGACAGCTAATGTGAAGAGCTCCAGTTGTGTCTGGGATTCTAAACCGGGAGAGAAATAAAATTAAAAAGTTAGGTCATTGGCAACATGCAGGGACAGAGAGCATGGCCATCACAGCTCACTGGCTCACCTTTTTGGCCTTCACATAAAGAGAATTGCCTTCGGAGGCACAATGTAACTAAATACACACACCAAATGGACAGGAATGAAATTGCTAATATAATTAATACATTAAAAAGCCATTGATGTGCTCTACTTGATCAAATAATATAGTAAATAAAAATAATGCTATTATCATCCAGACATTATCTGTGTTCAAATACTTATGATACCATAAAATCCAACTTGTCAGCAAGGTGGGGAATTAAAGGTGCTGGAATCCAGAGCACTGTCATCTTGTTCTCAGTTCTACATCCACCGGCTTCATGACCTCTGGGCCTCAGTTTCCTCAACTGCAAAATGAGGGGGTTGGACTGAAAGACTTCTAAAGTCCCTTCCAGTTTTGACATTGTGAGGTACAGTAATGAGTATAATTTCCTCAGGCTTTGTGGATGCAGAAGGCCCGCAGGAGCCTGCAGGGCCTCTGGCCGCCATTTTGAACATCAATGGTCTTTGTCCAGGAGTGTCGACTGCCAGAGAGCGCTGATTAATACCGCACAAGATAACAGGACTGAACTGGAGTCCTTTCTTCTTTTCAGCAGCGCTCCTCTCCTTGGGGAGCTAAATAAGACTGGTCAGTTTTGCTTTCTTTTTTCATTTTCTGGTTTTTATCCATACCTCCAGCGGAGATTTTGGTTTTTCATTTACTTTCACTGCAGGTTTCAATCTTCCCTACCCCCAAAACAATATCCTTTACCCTGTTGCATGGAACAAAAAAAAAAAAGGCATCAAATTGGCTCTGCCTCCTTAAGCTTCTGAAACTTTTGCTATGCGAGGCTGTAAAACCTAAATTTGGGGCCTACAGTATTTGGTGGTATCTCTTTGCCTCAGAGGAATCTTCTTGCTTTTCTCCATTTCAAAGCCCTTGGGTCCACACAAATGCTCTTGAAGAGAGAGCTTTTTCGCCCCCTCTTAGCAAAAAATCAGGTCTGTCACCAGGAAAGAAGAGGTTTTTCTGTGGAAATCTTCCTCATGCTGGTTATAAAGCCACTCACATCTCAGTGTGAACTCTGCTAACTCGCCCAGTTGTCTTTGTCAGTGAGAAGTAAAATCCACACAAAGGTATAAAGAGCTGATCCATACAAAGTTTGCTATCTGGATTTCCATTGGGCAGCAGCTTTCTGATGACTGTATCTTTGCTGGAGACAGCTGTGCAATTGAGGCAGCAGCAGGGCTCCAGATGTGCTGAGTTTTGCCAGCTAACAGACTTAAAGGGTTGGCCAAATCAGCGCCAGATAATCACCAGAGAAGATAGAAAATGCAGGGCTGGTTCAGAATCTTTGTGTAATTCAGGGGCTGAAGAGTTAACCCAGTGAACAGAGACTGAGCCAGCTGTGATGGAAGGTCTGTTTGTCATATAGTATGTGAGGTCTTTTCTTCGTCTGTGAAACTCTTGCAGAATATCAGAGCCAAGATGCCTAGCCAGAGAGGTACCATCAAGTCAATTTCAACTCACAGTTACTCCATATGACAGAGTAGAACTTCCCCATAGAGTTTTCTAAGCTGTAATTTTTACAGGAACAGATCTCTAGGTCTTTCTCCCGTGGAGCCAATAGGTAAATTAAAACTGCCAACCTTTCAGTTATCTACTGACTGCTAACTATTGTACCACCAGAGCTCAAGAGATAGTACAGCATAATGTTTAGAAGTCTGGGCTCATGAGTCCAGAAGACCTCAGTTTGAATCCTGGCCCTGCCTCTGACTAGCTGTGCGACCTTGGGGAATTTTATGCGTACAAAGCAATTAGAACGTGCTGGACATGTTTAATCATAGTTGTGATCGGTTGCCATCAAATCAGCTGCAAATTATGGCAACTATAATAATAGAACAAAACATTGCCTAGTTCTATGCCATCTGCATGACCACTGATATATTTGAGTATGTTGTTAAGGCTCTAGTGTCAATCCATCTCATTGAAAGTTTCCCTCATTTTCCTTAGATCTGAACCATAGTAGTCCCTTCTTTTGTATAATCTTAATAGTCCCTTGTTCTACAAGAAAGAATTTCATCACCAGCGAGACACCGCAAATAGATCACAATCAGCTAGCTAGTCCCATCGCTGTTGAGTCAAGTCCAACTCATAGCAACCCTGTAGGAGAGAATAGAACTGCCCCTGCAATTTCCAAGGGATACCCAGTGAATTTGAACTGCCCTCCCTTTGGTTAACAACCACAGAACTTAATCCCTACAGCACCAAAAAAATGTCATCTTTGAGTCAACTCTCACAGCCACTCTGTAGGACAGAGTAAGACTGCACCATATGAGTTACAAGGAGCAACTGGTAGATTTAAACTATCTTGACCTATTTTCGGCAGCCAAGTGCTGAACCACTGTGTAACCATTAGTCCAGAACCTGGTTCTTCTAACCCCCAGTTTAGTACTTTTTCCAAATGAACAATCTGGTTGAGAAACTCTTGAATGTAAATTCTAAACCAATCTCCTAAGTGAGTAGTAAGAATGTGAAGACAGATTTGAGAAAGACTTTCATTGTCCCACAATATCTAAGAAAGAATTTCTCAGAGAAAGGAAATCATTTTTGAATAGCTCTTTGATATATACAGAAGTGGGTGAAGATGGGTCATTAATTGGAAGGTAACAGGGTCCCCCCAGAGAGAGTAATTGAAAACTTTCTTAGTAATGGCTTCTAAGTTAAGAAAGTAACCAACTTTTCATAGAACTTTGGGAAAGAAAATTCATGTGCTTCTCTATGTGAGCTCTCCAATAGCAACAGTTGAGAAGACACAGAGTAGTTCTCTCTTGGGTACATGTTAGTGACCTCATTCTGCTCCAGGATGGCCTGGCTTTTCCTTGGACTTCGCTAGGAATCAGGAAGCTATCTGGGGTATGCACAATCTAGGCATCCAAAAGGAAATACAGAGTAGTACAGAAGCAGATGGTAAAAAATGTTCTTGGTGTCTTGAAAACTTTGTTTTGACTTTGGGTTTTTATGGTTACTTTGGGCCACAGTGAAGGATAAGAGAACTATGCCAACAGTTAGGTGGAGAGAGGAAAAACATGTGTCCTAAAGCATTTTGGGTACAAAGGCAGGTGGCCTCAGATCGACTGCAGGTTATGAAATGGAAAAGCCCGTTGTCGTTTTGGACTTTGCAGGGGGCTAGGAGTAAATAATACTTCTCATATAGCTTTAGCCCTGTTCTATCTTAATTGCAATCTCTGGTAAGATTTGGAGTTACGCGTTTTTAACAACCAAACCATAAAATAAAGTTTAATCTCCCCAGAGCCCTGGAGTTAATTTATCTGTCCACAGGCTAAGATCTTTTTAAAGGTTAAGAATGCTTGGGTTTTCTTTCTAGGTCTCTGGGTTGGCTGGGACACCTACAGCTGTCTCCTGCGACTTGTGGCTGGAATCTGGCTTTCATCATTGCTGAAGACCCAGTCTTTATGAATCCCTGCAATAAAAATCAGGTGTTGTTTCCTCATATTCACAAGCCATCCCTGTCCTGACGGAGTAGTATTGGTATTCCACAGGACCATTTCTATGGCAGAAAATACGCTTGATTTATCCTTGGAAGACAACAGACTGAATCTTTGCTCTGCAGTTAGGATCTGGAGGATTAGAGGGAAATTACATAACTTCTCTGAACTTTAGTTTCCTCATCTGTGTAATGGGTATCATAATATCTACCTTGAAGTCTTCATAGTGGTTTTGTGAATACTAACTAAATGGTATGTGGATGGCTTTTACTAAATGATTAAGCACAAAAGTTGTTAAGCTATTTTTCTTATGCTAAGCTATTCATCCAGGCAAAATGCTGCCTTTGCCAAAGAAAGCACTTCCCTGGGAAGCCATGCCTTGGAGGAAATTTCCCAAATATTCAGAACACTTCTGAAAACAAATGCCGGCTACGAGCTGGAAAACACAGCGCCAAAATGCAGAGAACAGAGGTCTTGAGCTTAGCTGACTTACAGAATATGTATGCACATGTAGTCTCCAGCATTCTGCTTAGGGGGCAGGTTACACTGTTCAGATCATGCCATTTTCAGGGGCAAACAATGACTAGTGCAGATCTACCAACAGGCTGTCTGCATTTGTCCACTGGCCAGCCTGTACCCCAGGGGAAGAAATTAAGGGAAGCCTGGGTAGTACAAGGAAACCCTGGTCGCATAGTGATTACCAGCTACAGCTGCTAACCAAAAGGTCAGCAGTTCAAATCCACCAAATGCTCCTTAGAAACCCAATGGGGCAGTTCTATTCTGGCCTATAAGATTGGTGTGAATCACAGTCAATTCAATGGCAATGGATTTGTTTTTTGGTTTATTGTGGTAACTTTTCATCAAAGCCAGTATGGCCAGGGATGGGAGAAATCCTTGACAAAGAGTCCTTGGAAAAAGCCATTCTACCTCTGTGTTCTATTCTGTTGATGGCTTGCTGAAATGATCAAGAGAGCAACATACAGACCAGCCAGAGACCAGGTACAGAAGGTAGGAGAAGCTAGTGATGTGTCTCAGGATTTCTCCTAAGCTACACATTGAAATATTTTTGTGTTTTTAAATGTTCTTAGTTTTATTTGTGCAAGACATATGGCAAGGATAAAAGATTAGAGAATATGTGCTGAAAGGGAAGAGTTGTTTCTCTAAAGTACTAATCCCATTATTCAGTACCTCATAAGTCTTTCTTGACTCCCCATGACGCAAAAAGGAAGAGCTGCCCTCCTCCTCATGGCATATAACGGCCACTACCTAACCCTTCTTTCCACTCTTTCCAGCACACTAGGACACCAGGTACTCCCCTCCTCAGTACCTTTTCTCCTGGTATCCCTCTGTCTAGAATGCTCTTCTGATGGCTCACCTATCTGCCAAAACAATCCATGCAACTCAAACCATCCCTCCATCAGTTTTACCGCAGTCAAAATAAAGTTCCCCTTCCCAGAGTGACCTGTTTGTTCTTATATTTGCATGGCACAGCCTGCCTCATCCTAAAATTACCTATAACCACTTTCACTGCTAACTTGTGAACCTCTGTGTTCAAGGACTCTGTCTTCCCTCCGAACACCAAGCATAATGCCTGGCATTTGGGAGTCCCTGTGCCCACTTGGATTTAAGAGATGGGATTAAGCTGTAGACAGGACTGCCCTGCTAACTAACTCGGCTACAATGCAACTCTCTGCTCCCTGGCTTCATCGGTCATTTCCTGCTGGCAGGGTTCCATGTCCTTGAGACATTTTCAAGCCATGCAGGAAGCCGAGGTCTCCTATTGGGGCCCTGCTCCTGCCTCCTAGGCCTGGTCAGGAGACTGGCAGCTGCTGAATGAGGATTGGGTAAGGAAACCTGCTCTCTGTCTCTACTTCCCTCGTGTTCCCCATGAAGAGAGACTCAGCTCTTCCATTCACCTTTGTCTGTGGCTTCCAAGCTATTTGGGAGACACCTTGAGACAGCCGGAGAAACAGCACTAATCCAATTAAAGTGTCTGACACTCCAGGCTGGTACTGTCTTGGTGGGAGGAGGTGGACACACGGGGCCATTTCTAGTTCCATCTGTGATACACGTTTCTCTGGCTGTCAATACCTATGGGAAAAACACTAACAGTAAGATTCACAGAGCCTCTGCCTCCTCCCTGGGATGTTTTCACAAGAAATTGGTTTCTGGGCAGGGAGGGGCAAGGCTGCTTCTATTTCTCCCCCCACCTCCAGAGCACTCAAAAAACCCACTGCCAGTGAGTCAGTTCTGACTCATAGTGACCCTACTGGACAGAGTGGGATTGCCCCATAGGGTTTCCAAGGCTGTAAATTTTCACGGAAGCAGACTGGTTTGAAGAGCAATCTGAAAGAGAAAAACTTGGATGGAAGGAAATTGTAAACCTGAGGAAGTAGCAGCGTGTGGAAAGTCAGAAGTGTCTGCTTGGCCAAGGGGGTGTTTTCAGGGTGAGGGAAGAATTCTTCCTTCCTTTCCAGATTTCCTCTCTGTTACTAACTGGAGTTTCATTTCCTAACTATCTTGCGCCTCCTTGCTCCTCAGGTTATTGGTCCCTGGTTCACCATCTCTGGAACACTGAAGGGGTCTGCTGGGTCCTAGCAACACACATAGCATGCCCTCTGGAAATTAGAACTGAAGGACCCATAAGCCAATCACTGCTTTTTAAAATATATATATTTTTTAATGTGCTTCAGGTGAAAGTTTGCAATCCAATGTGTCGTACAAAAACTCGCACTGACACTGTTATGTAACTCCAGCTGCCCTTCCCATCCTGTGACAGCACGCTTCTTCTTTCCACCCTGTATTTTCTGTATCCATTCCAGTAACTTCTATCCCCTTCTGCCCTCTCATCTCCTCTGGACAGGAGTTGCCCAGGCATCTGCTTGAGCCAAGAAGTACATTCTTCTCCAGTATCATTTTCTCTCATATAGTCTAGACTAGTCTGTCTTAGCAGTCGGCTTCAGGAATGGTTTCAACTCTGGACAAACTGAAAGTCTGGAAGCCATGTCTTCCCGGGCCCTCCAGGCTGTCTGACCATAAGTTCTAGTCTTTTTAAAATAGAGTTGTAGTTCTCCACACCTATTTTCCTCCTGCTACCTCAGGGACCCTATGTGGTGTTCCCTGTCAGCACAGTCACGGGTAGTGCCAACGACCACTTCTTTCACTAAAGATATCAAAGCTCGTAGCAGAAAGTCACTGATGACACTGAGCAGTCCCCAGAGCTGGGGCTGTGGCTCTCCCAATCTTGCTGAATTTGAGTAACTCCAGGCAGCTCTCCGATGCCCATTTCTGTCCCCCTCACCTGCCTCCTATCCCTGCACCGCACTGGCCTCCTTCTCAGACTCACCTGCATCAGCTGCCTTCAGGCCCCCACACAGCCTGGGGCCAAGGCTGCAGCAGGTCCCCACATCCCGTGCCAGGACAACTCAACTGTGATAACTGGAAAAAGTTGAGTGCTCTTACCCTCATTATCAGAAAGAGTTTTATTCTGACTGAAGTGAACAATATGAAGAGACACTACAGAGCCCTGGCAGAGGATGAAAAGTTTCTTATATCCACAGAGCTGTGCTTCAAAGTGTCCTATGAAAAGGCTCTACTTTAATTAGGGAGAGGAAATTGCCATGTGACTTAATTAATATCAAAAACTTTTTTTTTTCCTTAAACACAAGAAACAAAGATGGCTACACAAGGAGGTGGCAGGAACTGATAGCACGTCTGCATGGGTCTGTTTGTGAACAGCATAATGATAAACTTTGTATTTAATTACTCCAAATACATCGTGGCTTCAGTTAAGAACTCTAAGGCCACAGTGGGTTTTTTACCACACTGAGGTTTTCTTCTTCTGTCCCTGACACACTGGCCTCTGTACAAAATAAAGGGATGACCTGAGATAGTTATCTGGAAATTTCAGAAGAGAAACACAGAAATGCCCTTTTATTTCAACTATCTAAGGAGCATTTGCAGAGAGCAGTTTTAGAGAGCTGGCTCGCTCGCATGCTGCCTAATACTTCACGTCCACTAGATGATGGGAACACTCACTCTCCTCCAGGGCCGCTGCACCCAGGCCGTAACTTCCTTCTACCCACCTGCTCTGGGAAGACCCCTCAGGATCTGCTTGGCTGCCTCTTTCCTTCCACATCCAGTCCATCTTGTTCCTTCTACCTCTTCATTAACTCTCAGGTATGTCCCCTTCTCTACTGCCACCACGATCAATGCCACTTCTCACCTTACCCCCAGTGATATACAGATTCCCAGCTGTTATTTATAGTTACCCTCTTGGACGCCTAAATCCATTCTCCACTCCGCAGCCTGAATGATCTTTCATAAAATGTCAGGACATGACACTCTTCTGCCCAGGACCCTTTAATGGGTCATTCTAGAAAAAAGCTAAATTCTAGAAAAAACTAAATTCCTTAATGAGGCCCTGTATGATGTTACCTCTGCATAACTCTCCGGTTTCCTGTTAAGTGACTCTCATCCTTGTTCTTAACACCAGCCTGAGTCTTGGGGTCTTGGTCCTGGTGTTCCCTGGGTTTAGAAGTCCTCTGCACTACCCCCACCCATTGTAACATGGCATAAGGAACTCATCTTTTGAGTTGCAATTTAAACGTTATTTACTCTGGGAAGAATTGTGAGATACCAAAACCCTTAAATTGGTTCCCTAGGTTACATATTTGCATAGAACACTACACTTCTTAATAACACTCATCAAAATTGTAATCAATTCATTATTTGGGCGAGGACTAGTTTGATATTTACCTTTCCCCTGGAAGGTAGCCAGGTAGAAACTGTGCCTGTCTTGCTCACAGATGTGTGTCAGGCTACCTGTACCTGGTAATAGCAAACTTTATTCTAACATCTCCTAGGTCATTTTGAGCTCATGACAAACCGCTGAAGTATGTAATTTTATTAAACCCACTTTACAGATGTAGAGTTTGAAGCACAGAGTTCCGATGTTACCCACGTCAGACAGGTAGTAGTAGATGGGGACAGTCTAACTCCTGAGTCCTCGCTTTTCATCAGTGTGCTCTGTGGCCACTGGAAGAGCACAATAAATACGTGGTGAAGGAAACAAGGAGGCCAGGAGCAGTGGCTCCAGACTTCAGTGTGTTAGAGGAGAGGTAACCAAAGGGTACCAAGCACAACCCTAGGGAGCCAGCCCTCCAAACACGGAGGCACCCAGGCCTATTTAGTACAATCTGTCCTCAACGTTCACAGGAAAGACCCCAGCCTATGATTCTTCTTAGAGATGACTCTTTATGTCACAAGCATAACCCAAGATGTATGCCAAGAAAGTTAAGGTGTGAATCAATCTCAGCAACTCTCCCCACCCCTAATCTTTGTCCCCAACCCAGCTTTTAGCCTAGCTCACTTCGTTCAATATGGGGCCATAGAGTACATTTGTTGGACCCACTACAACAGCCAAACTCTGCCCTGAGGATCCGAGTCACCACACTGAGCTTACAGGGCACCACAGGTCCTTTACATTTTGGAGGGAAACATGGAGATCTTCATCATTTCTTGGACAATGTGCATATCTGGCGAGGCCATGATTCCCAGTATTGTGTGATTATCCACTATTTTGTTATCTGATGTGATTTTCCTATGTGTTGTAAATCCTATCTGTACAATGTTAATGAGATGGGATTAGTGGCAGTCATGTTAATAACTAAGGCGGGATTCAATCTGTAAGATTAGGTTGTATTATAAACCAATCTCTTTTGAGATAGAAATAAGCAGAGACACATGGAGGACCTCATACCACCAAGAAACAAGAGCCAGGAGAATAGCATGTCTTTTAGACTTGGAGTCTCTGTGCTGAGGAGCTCCTTGATCAGGAAGATTGATGGCAAGGACCTTTCTCCAGACTTGGCAGAGAGGAAGACTTCCTCTGGAGTTGATTCCCTGAATTTGGACTCCTAGCCTCCTAAACTGTGAGAGAATAAACCTGTAGTGTGGAAGCCATCCATTTCTAGTATTTCTGTTATGGTAGGATTAGATGATTGACACTGGTTTAAAAAAAAACAGTCGCAGAAGGTGATGTTGTGCAAGGTTTGAGAAGCTGTTTCAAACATCTACCAAACTATTAGGCCACTTATCCTTACAAAGCTGTTTGGCTCTTTTGTTGTTGTTGTTATTGTTAATTGCCATCAAGTGGATTTCTTTTCATGGCAACTCCATGTGGGCCAGGTGGAACTTCTCCACAGGGCTCCCAAGGCTGGAAGCAGATTGCCAAACCTTACTAATGAGGTACCTCTGGGTGGCTTTGAACTGTCAACCCTGAGTTAGTAATACAGTGCTTAACCATTTGTACCACACACAGACCCTAGCTACTTAACAAATGAAACTGTTAGTTCTTTTGGCCTAAAAGATCCATGTAAATCTGCTAAGAGACAAGGGTTTTGTGAACCATGAAAGTGTGGGAACTTCCGGTAAGATATCAAAGGTATTCAGGGTTGGGCTTGACATGCCAATATGCTAGGTAGAGGAAAAAAATGAAAGGGCACACCTTTTAAATAGAACCACTCCAAATAGGATACATTACCCTCTAGAGTGATGTTATCTTGACAGATTTCTTTGCAGCGAATTAAGAGAAAAGGGGGAAACTGGGTCGACCCCAGAGCTAACTTCCACCTGACTACCTGCACGAGACTGTGCCCTCAGCTTTGGGCATGTGCGCATTCATTGACAGACAGTCACAGCCCTGTCCTGAGATTTGAAGGACAGGTTTGTAATTGACAGCATCTCTGCTGCCCTCGGAGAGCACTGCCTCAAGCCAGAGGTCTCTCCACAACAGCAAAGAAAAGCTTCTTAACTTCCATCACTTCACACGAGGCCGTCTCTTATCAGCCTGAGAGGGGATCCACCGCACCCTCCCACTCAGAGTGCTCGGTGGAAGCAGGCTTGGCAGGTGGACAAAGCAGCCAAGATGACAAGTACTGTTAAATAGCAGCACGCAGGTTGTTGTAACATATGCGTAGGACCTTCCTTCTCTTGGGGCCCCTCGTGCCCACCGAAGTGACCTGGAAGAGGCAGCAGCGTGAGTCACAATTACTGCAGCTGCTGGGCTGGCACAGAGTTCCCCCCAGGGCTTACGGACTCTGCTGGCTGAAACAGAAGAACAGCTCAGAAGTATGTTTGGGGGCTTTCTAAGCTGTACCCTTGTTGATCTTTCCATTCAAAGCCTCTGGCCCTCTGATGCAGAGAAATGTAGCCCCATAGAAAGTGAAACTTTTGGTTTATTATTTTAGAAGCACCAATTCATTCCTTCCCACATGGGTGACAATGACCTGTCAGGTATTCTTCACCTGTCTCATGTCATTTTCCTCAGGAACGTAGCTCCTTCAAGCTCCACCTGCCCTGCACACTACAGAAAGATAATAAATGGTGTGAGGTAGGGAGCCTTTTAGATGTGCATATTTTTCCCTCCCACCCACCACACCCTGACAGATTGGTAAGTTTAGGGTCCTTATTTATAGAAAATCTCTGGGTGATGGTCTCACTGCTAAACAGAAGTTAGTAGTTGAGTCCACCCAGCAGTGCCTAGGAATCAAGGCCTGATGATCTACTTCTGAATAATCATTGATTAAAAATCTTGTGGCGTATAGTTCTATTCTGATATACATATAGGGTAGTCACGAGTTCAGATGAATTTAATGGTCACTAGTTTTTATACACAGAAAAGATGCCATCCTATTAACCCAACCTAACAAACTCCTCCAATCCAGGAGAGTTTAGAGGAGGCCATTCGGCACCCCCGCCCCACCCCCATTTCTCTCCTCACCCCATCTTGAAAGGCCTTGTCTCTCAGATGGAGGCAAATCTAGGCCAGCCTCTCACCCAGTGCTGCCTGCAAGCCTGAAGCCTGAATTTGTTTCCCTAGAGGAATTAGAGTGTAGGGGTGGGAGGGCAGGGCTAGGAGGATGGAGGGAAGAAAGGAGAGAGAGGGCAACGACTACAGTTGCTTCCCATTTTAGAGTAGTGCATTCAGGAGGCTGCAGCTGACAACCCCCCTAGAATGGACCACTACCAGAATATGTCTCTACTTCATTTCGTTAGGACCAGCGAGATGTCTGTCTCCAGCTGCCGTATCATCACCCACCCAGCTGCAAGACGTACTACAATTTCATACAGTTCTGTAGACAGATATTGAAAAGGCATCTGGAAAAATTGATAGCATATCAAGGCAAGGATTTCATAAAAGTCATTTTTTAAATGTCCAGCCATAGGTACCAGCACACAATCCTCACAGACACACAAGCAAGTTCTCCAAAGACCTTTTTCCTGGTCTTAGAGCGCCCCCTTTAGAAATGCTGCTCCTACTGCAGCTGGCAGCACAGGCTTCTCTCCACATAGGAGCTTAGGGTGGGTTAAGGAGTAAAGGAAGGGCAAGGCTGAGTGAAAGGAAGAAGGGAGGAGGGAAAGAGAAAAGAAGCTGGCCTCTGAAAATCTGTGCTACACATTGCATGTCCATAATCTCGTTAAATTCTCACACACACAAAAGAGTCTTCAGCCTATCAAGTAACAAAAACTCAGTTTCAGGAGCCTGCCTCCCAAAGACACACAAGTTGTAACTGGCAGGTACAGCATTCTGCTGGATAACCAAATACATACACGGCTTCAGAAAATCTATGAGTAGCAGCTGCTCCTTCTGATCTCCCCCCACAAAAGCATTTTCAGATTCTCCAAAGACATCACAATGACACTGGAGAAAAAACTGTGTTCAAGTGACTGACACAAGAAGTTTCAGGGGCCTTGGCTACCGGTGGAGAGGACTCTTGACAGAACAGTAGTCAAGGGCAGGCGTTACAAACGTCCCCTGCATTCTTATCATGTTTTGCTTCTTACATGTTCTCAGTGATAGTGAACAGTTGTAACCCCCCCAACAAGAAAAGATCCCCAAGTTGGAGTCAGAAACATGCTCTGTCATAATAGGGGTTGGCCTCAGTCGAAGGAACCACTGGGCTTTAGGTTGTCATGGGCAACCATGAGGAGGTTTCAAGAGCAACCAAAGCACTACCAGGATTTCCTGGGCGATGTGAAGGAAAACATGCTTGGAGACTAACCAAAATGTTGGAGGTTTGAGTGTGCCCAGATATACCTCTGAAGAAAGGCCTGGCAATCTGCCTCAAAAGAAAATCAGTCTTTTAAAACCCTACGGAGCACAGTTCTACTTGGACACAGAGGGATTTTCCAGGAGTCAGAATCAACTCAAGAGCATTGAGTTACAGGCACTATTTGATGACCACACGGATAGAAGCAGAAAGCCAATCCAAAGTTCAAGCAGAATTGCAGGATCTAGAGATGATAACCCATGTTGGGATTCAGAGGGGTGGTTGAGTTTTGGAGACAGAAACACAAGAGAAGAAAAAGGACAGTTCTTGGAAAGAGACTTGAATGAGACCTTTACTGAGTTAAGGACGAGTGGTCTATGCGGATCTGGGCATGTATAGATCCAGGAAGGACTGTGACTGCTCCCAATGGGGTGGGGTAGAAAAGGAGCAGAACGTGAGGTTGACTCTGACGCAGGACTCTGTTTTGGAGTCACTGTCAAGAAGTTGTAATGAGAACAGAGAAGGCTGTGCACAAAAGAATCTTCTTTGGTAGGATGTGCACTGCTGTGGGCCTGAGCTGTGCAGCAGCCTGGCTGCCCTTATTTCTTCCTGGCAAGGAGCGAATTTCTAGCTCAGAAAGCCTGAGATTACCTGCTTATATCTCTGTCTCCATAACCTGCTCCTTCAAAACCTCTCAACTACCGGAGACTCTAGTTACAGGCTGAATTCCAGAGAGGGCCTAAACAAGTGTCTCTGTGCACATGCTCCCAAAATGGGGACCTGGATGGCAGGAGAAGAACAAGCTCTGGTTCAACAATGCTGCCATCAAGAGAGAGAGAAAGTCATTCTGAGATGACATCCAAGGGTGAACCTGGAACCCGGCCCCTGCTTCCCAAGGAACCCCTATTTCTGCATGACAGCTGTCTTCAGTGAACTGAACATGACAGTGGGGTAGCAGAGAGAAGGCAGATCTGTTCTAACAGAACAAGATTCATCAGAAGTACTTTGCTGAGGACTCAGATATAAGTGGGGGAATCAGTAGCCTTTCCTGCCCTGCTCAACCCAGTGAGCTGAACTGGCTTGAACAGTTTAATGAATCTAATGAACCCTATGTGGGCAAATTATCCCTTCAAAGAAGAAAACCCTGGACACCTAGAATCCTGTCTACCAAGTACAAGACAGAGTATTAAATAATATTGGTGAAAACATTGTCTGTTACCCAGTGTCTCCTAAATGAAGTTCCACATGAGAAGTTTCTTTAAGAACTTAGGGCCAGAACATGTTTTCACTCCCTAGACATAATCCCACATTTCTCTTTTAAATGACGAGAGCCATGCCACATTTCCTTTTTTTGCCTTAGCTACTAGGAAGCTCTGATCAGATTTTGTGTTAATGGTAATAAACATGTCCCGTAATCCTTTGGTAAATACATTTGTTTCCATCCTTTCTCTCCAATCTCAGTTGCCTTTCTTAGTTCTATTGAATTACCTCATTGTGTATGTTCTTTGTTTTAGCTGTTCAAACATCTTTGGGAAGAGACAGATATTTCTGTAAGAGATCGCAGATGATGTAATGCACAATCATGGTCACAGGTGGATAAGCAGCACAAAGGACACATGTTCCAGGCTGGAGCTGACGTTACATCAACTCTGTCTTCAACGATAAAAGACAATCTGTGTTCCTCTGCTGCCTTCTCCCCTGCCACCATCCTCCCAAGGACAAAGTGTCGAGGGATTCTTTAATCTCCTCTATTTTAATTGGTGAGAAAAAGTAGCCACTCATCAGTACTCTAAGTTAGAGGGATTTAATTAGATCTAATGACCAGATAAATGGAGAATTCCAAATAAGGGCCTTTGGGGACTGAATGATGTGAAGAGGATTATCTTGTTCTGTTTCCCTGCACTTATCTCAACGGTTGAGGCTATGATGGGAAAAGAATCAGAGTTCTAGCAAGAGTTAAATGTGGATGCTGTTGGGAGAGGTGCAAAGAAGACAAAAGGTTGTCCTTGGGGCAGTGATGGAGAAGACACTAAGAGAAAATGGTGAGATCTATGCAAAGGATGAGGGAGGAGTGAGGAGTCATCAGGATTATAATTTGTGTTATCTTTATTCTTTGTGATCCTGTCTCTTAGTCAACCTGTCCCCTGGATATTCTCTTCCTTTCTAGTGACCCTGGTGTCTTTCTCACTTTTGAGGACAGACCACAAGCTGAACCTAGAATGGTAGAGCTATTCATCTGTCAGGCATCTTATGAGTCAATGCTGAGAGCAAGCTGTCCCCTTTTGACAAGTCACCTTTTTCTAGTACCAACAGGATTATTTTGAATATCATTGTATTGTCATTTAGGGCCTGGAATGTCAGAGATATCTCTCCCCTCAAAATCACCTGTCAAGAGTTAGTGGGGTATTCTAGTCCCAAGAGTCTGAGGGAAAAGTTCTGGAGGCTGAGGAAGAGTGTTAGGAGAGACAGGGAATGAAGTCAGAAAGCAAATACTCTTGATCTGACTCATACTAAAATGGAATGAATGATTTTGTCTTTGGGGAAAATGTCAGTCAAACTGAAAGATGTGAGAGGAAGAGGCACACTCTGTTGAGCATCCGTTATATGTCCAGTTTGGGGTTAGACAATTGCATCTGTAATCTCAGCTTTTATAAAAAATAGTGTATGGTGCATAACATGTCTTCAATAAGCATAAGTAAATGAGGGAATAATTGAATTACCCCAAGAGGTATAATTTTCCTTATTTTACAGAAAAGAAACCCGGGGCTTAGAAAAACAATTTGCCAGTTCATAAGCTGGTGGAAACAGGATTTGTGTGTAGGTCTTTCTTTCTGATGCCAAAGGTCACTTTCCTCACAATTCAATGTGAGTGAATTGACCATAATCCTTTCCAGACTCCCACCAATGCCTGCTCAAGCTAGGTTTAATGTGTAGTTTGGTCTCTTTAGACCTCACCTATTTTTGAACTGATGAGCCAGTGCCTTGTGATAAAGAAGAATTGTTGTTAGCTGCTGTTATAAATTGAATTGTGTCCCCCAAAGTGCGTATCAACTTGGCTGGGTCATGATTTCCATTATTGTGTGATTGTCTCTCATTTTGTGATCTGATGTGATTGTCCCATGTGTTATAAATCCTAAGCATTAGGATGTTAATGAGGAAGCGTTAGAGGCAGTTATGTTACTGACACAGTACACAATCTGTAGGATTAGGCTATCTCTGAGTCAATCTCTTTTGAGATAGAAAACAGAGAAGCAGGAAGAGAGGAAAGAGACCTCAGTACCACCAATCAAGAGGAGATCAGAGCAGGGTGGGTCCTTTGGACCCACGGCCCCTGCACTGAGAAGCTGCTAGACCAGGGCAAGATCGATGACAGGGGCCTTCCTCTAGAGCTGACAAAGAGAGAAAGCCTTCCTCTGGAGCTGGCATCCTAAACCATGAGAGAATAAATTTCTCTTTGTTAAAGCCGTCCACTTGTAGTATTTCTTTTAGAGCAGCTTTAAATAACTGAGACAGCTGCCTTCAAGTCAGCCCTTAATTCTATT
Organism: Heterohyrax brucei; assembly: GCA_028571685.1. Lineage (NCBI taxonomy): Eukaryota > Metazoa > Chordata > Mammalia > Hyracoidea > Procaviidae > Heterohyrax > Heterohyrax brucei. Next base: position 35,754,147 of record CM053145.1, read on the forward strand.
TCATAATAAAACAGTGCCTAGCCCTACACCATCAGGGCTGCTTAGACTGTTGTGATCCATAAGGTTTTCACTGGCTGACTTTTGGAAATAGATCACCAGGCCTTTTTACCTATTCTGTTTTAGTCTAGAAGCTCTGAGGAATCCTGTTCAGCATCTTAGCAACATGGAACCCTCCAATGACAGACAGTGAGGGCTGTGCATGAGGAGCATGGGCCAAGAATCAAACTTAAGTCTCCTGCATAGAAGGCAAAAATTTTCCCACTAGACCAACAATGCCTCATGATGAAGGACGTAATAGCAGTGTTTCTCCAGAGATCTAGCAAACTTTAAGCAATTTATATGAAGCCATAGCTCACCTTTCCTCTAAATCCATAGCCCTGCACTTGGTGACAAACGCATTTAATGTGATGTTAACTGTATTTATGTGGCTCTCTGTCCAAGGAGACGGCTTTACATATGTCCTAAATGTATTCCACTGGTACATACAGTGATGCTTTAGTTCATTGCCTCCAGACACTTGGTAGCAGCTCAAGCCATTAAGGGAACATCATACACACACACACACATACACACGCAGTATACTACAGCCACTTCAGTAACACAGTCAAGAAGGATATGGATTGGGAGGGGGCAGAAAGGCCTAACCTGACAAATATGAATGGCAACCATTTGTTCCAACTTTCTGTAAGGCTCATCGAGGTGTTACAAAGGAACTGCAGCAGTTACCCCATCCTCCTTCTACTCAACATTGTGGAGATAAAAGTAGAGATTAGAGCCAAAATTGTCTGTATCATTGTGTACATCATTTGTGTAAATTTGACTAACCAAAGACCTTTGCAGATTTGAAGTTCAAAACTTGTTAATAGATGTTTCTCATGCCATGCCCCAAGCGGCTCTTTCAATGCATCAGTCCTCATTCCCTGCAATAATAATTGCTTACCTTCACTGAACAAATTATTATGTTCCAGCATCTGTGCTGAGGGCTTCCTGTAAATTATCACATCAAATTTTCAAAACAACTCTATGAATTTTTACTATTTCCATTTTTCAAGTGAGAAAATTAAGATTTAAGAGGTTGATAATTTGTCTATAGCCACACAGCTAGCTAATTAATAATTTTAGCAGAAAAATATATGAACCTAAATCTGTCTGAGCGTTATCTAATGCACTAGGCCTCAGATTTTAGTGAGATGTGTGTTGTTGAGAATACTGAGCTGCTGGGAGTAAAGAGGAAAAGTAAAACAAAATTTTAAAAACAAACTACATATGATATGGGGTCCTGGTGGCACAGTGGTTAAAAGATTGACATTAAATACAGTAGAACTGAGGTCAGCCTAAGTGGGCTATGCAACACGCTGAAAAGGTTTTCTCAATTCAACCCAACATTTCAAAGGATAGAGTAGCAGGGACAGGGATCTGGGGACCATATGCTCAGGGGATATTGAGGTCAGTTGGCGTAACTAGTCTTTTGCTAATGGAGGCTTCTGTACCCCATACTGGTGAATGGCTCCTGGAGTCTTAAAAGCCAGAACATCAATTGGCCCCACCCCACCTGGAACAGATGACAACTAAGAACATCAAAGGCACAAGCAAAAACGAGCCGAGGAGACAGAAGGACCTATGTGATTGGGAGACTACATCAGCACGAGGCCAGAACTAGACAGTGCCCAGCCACCACCAAAGACAGCCCTGACAGGGAGCCTGACATAGCACTAGAAAAAGAGGGGTACAGACCTAGAACTCTACTAAAAGACCAGAATTGATGGTCTTTTGCTAATGGAGTCTAGTGATGGTCTGACATCCTGGAGGGTCTGACATCCCGAGAGCACGGCCCCTAGACTTGGTGCTAGCCCAGACCTGAAACCAGTGCTGAATACAACACTTCAGGCAAAGAATGGACTGGACTTGGGGGCACAGAGTGATGCATGTGGCATGGGTACTTCAGGGTTTTATGTATATATATGAGGCTGTCCTAGTGGTTGCTTTCTAGAGGGGAGAGAAGGTAGAGAGAAGTGGACAAGTATTGGTTGAGTGGATACTAGAAGCATAGAGTGAAAAAGAAGATGTGCTGTCACAGGGTGAGGAAAGCAGATAGAGTTGCAGAGAGGCAGGTATGCAAAACTGACAATATAAACTTTCACTGTAATCACAATAATTTTTTCTTTTTTTGAATTTTTATCACTTATTAATTACAGTAAAAGAATAAAATTTGTAACATCTATCAGTTTTCTGTGATAAACCCTCACCCCACCCACCCACCCCATAGCCAACACAGTTATTTTCTTTCGTAGATAATTCTATTTTTAAGTCCTTATAACAGGCGTCTCGTACAATATTTGTCATTTTGACATTGGCTTACTTCACCCAGCATGATCTCTTCCAGTTGAAATCATATTATGAAATGTTTTCTAAAACTGCCACTTTTTTTTTCTATCATTGCATAGTGTTCCACTGAGTATATGTACCATAGTTTGTTTATCCATTCATCTGTTAATGGACATCTGTGTTGATTCCATCTTTTAGCTATATGGACAGTGCTGCAACAAACATTCACGCACATGTGTCTGTTCATGTGACAATATTTGTCTCTGAAGGACAAATTCCAAGCAGTGGAATTACAGAATCAAATGGTATATCTATTTCCAGCTTTTTAAGGAAGAGCCAGATTGCTTTCCAAAGGGGTTGTACAAATTTGCAATCCCACCAGCAATGTAGGAGAGTTCCAATTTCTTCACAGCCTCTCCAGAATTTGTTGTTTTATGTTTTTTGGACTGTGACCAGTCTTGTTGGGGGAGATGGTATCTCACTGTAGTTTTGCTTTGGATTTCTCTGATAGCTAATGATCACGAGTATGTTCTCATATGTCTTTTGGCTGCCTGGATGTCATCTCTAGTGAAGTGTCTGCCCATCTCCTTTGCCCATCTCCTAATTGGGTTATTTACCTTTTTCTTGATATTTTGCAGAACCTTTTAGATTATGGAGATCAGGCGATGGCCCAATATGTAGTTGCCAAATATTTTTTTCCGTTCTGCTGGTGGTCTTCTAAATCTTTTGAAAAAGTCTTTGGATGATCAAAAGTGTTTTATTCTTAGTAGTTCCCATTTATCTATTTTCTGTTAATCGTGCTTTGTCAGATTTTGAAGTTTATCTAAACCATGTATTAGAATATCTAGTGTTGATCCTACTTTTTCTTGCATGATTTTTCTTGCTTTAGGCTTGATATTTAGATCCTTAATCCATTTAGAGTTAGTTTTTGTGTAAGGTGTGAGATAGGGGTCTTGTTTCAGTTTTTTTCACATGGATATCCAATTTTACCAGCACCATTTTCTAAAGAGACCATTTTTTACCCCAGTTTACAATCCTAGGGCCTTTGTCAAAAATCAACTGTTCGTAAGAGGATGGTGGCATCTCTGGGGTCTCCAGTCTACTCCATTGGTCTATATGTCTCTTTCTGTACCAGTACCAGGCTCTTTTGACTATTGTGGCAGTGTAATAGTTTCTGAGGTTAGGTAGTATGAGGCCTCCCATTGTGTTCCTCTTCTTCAGTAGTGCTTTACTCAGCCAGGGTTTCCTCCCTTTCCAAACAAAGTTGGTAATATGTTTCTCCATCTCAACAAAAAAATGACACTGGAATTTGTGTTGGTATTGCATTATGTAAGTGGATTACTTTAGGTAAAATAGACATCTTCACAATGTCAAGTCTTCCTATCCACGAACAGGATAGGCTTCTCCAATTTTGTAAGTCTTTTTTGGTTTCTTTCAGTAAACCCTTGTAGTTCTCTCTGCAGAGGTCTCTTATTTCCCTAGCTAGATTTATTCCTAGGTATTTTATCTTCTCAGGGGCTATAGTAAAGGGTATTGATTTGGTGATTTCTTCTTTAATGAACTGTTGGTATAAAGGAATCCTACTGATTTACTTGTGTTTATCTAGTATCCTGATACTTTGCTAAACTCATCTATTAGTTCCAATAGTTTACTTATGCATTCCTTTGGATTCTCTGCATATACAATCATATCATCCGCAAATAGGGAGAGTTTTACCTCTTCATTGCCTACACGGATGCCTTTTATTTCTTTGTTGTGTCTAATGGCTCTGGCTAGAATTTCTAGCACAGTGTTGAATCAGAGTGGTGAGTGTGCGCATCCTGTCTAGTTCCCATTCTACAAGGGCATTCTTTCAATCTTTCACGTTCAGGACGAGGAAGGCAGTTGTTTTTACATAGATTCTACAGATTGCATTAAAAAATTTCCCTTCTATTCCTATTTTGCTGAGAGTTTTTAGCATGAATGGGTGCTGGGTTTTGTCTGAGGCCTTTTCTGCATCAGTCGACAAAAATCAGGTCATTCTTACCTTTTGTGTTATTTATGTGGTTGATTACATTAATTATCTTTCTGATGTTGAACCAGCCTTGCATACCTGGAATGAAACCAACTTGATCATGGTGAATTGAATTTTTTTTTTTAATATGCTGTTGAATTTTATTGGCTAGACTTTTGCTGAAGATTTTTTGCATCTAGGTTCATGAGTGATATTGGTCTCTAATTTTCTTTTTTGTGTGGGATCTTTCCCTGGCTTTGGTATCAGGGATATGCTGCCTTCATAGAATGAATTTGGGAGTATTCCATCTCTTTCTATGGTGTGAAATAGGCTCAATAGCATTGGAGTTAACTCTTCTCTATAACTTTGGTAGAATTCTGTGGTGAAGCCATCTGGGCCAGGACTTTTTTTTGGTTGGTAGATTTTTGATGACTTTTTCAGTCTCTTCTTTTGTGATAGATTTATTAAGTTGATCTAATTCCCCTTCTGGTAATGTTGGGGGGTGATAGTAATCTAGAAATTTGTTCATTTCCTCATGGTTTTCAAACCTGTTAGAGTACAGCCTTTCATGGTATCCTCTTATGAAGTGATCCAGTGATCATATCATGAAAACTATGATACCGTCACATTAAAAAGAGGGATATACTATAGTAATTATAGTCCTTCCAGATGGAGAAGAAATTAAGATTTGTAGAAGTTAAAATTGGGTTCAAAAATAGATTATCAAGGGGATCATAACGGTAGCTGCAAAGCACAATAAAGATACAACATATCAAAACAAGGAACACACTACAGAAGTCTCAGCAAACACAAAATCAACACTGAAAAGGGTAAAAAATCAACCCATAAAGAAGAATGTCCCAGAACAGAATAGTAAGAGAAACAGAAAAAACATAAACATAAAAATAAATACATCAAAACGATGGTACTAAACACATACCTATCAATAATTATATTGAATGTAAATGAACTGAATGCTCTAGTAAAGAGACAATGAGTGACATCTCGGATCAAGACATTACCCATCTATATATTGCTTACAAGAAACTCACCTTAGATTTAAAGAAAGAACAAACTGAAAATTAAAGGCTGGAATAATATATACCAAGCTAACAATATACAAAGAAGAGCAGGCATGGCAACATTAATCTCAGACAAAATAGATTTTAGTGTAAAATCCACCATCATGGACAAGGATAGACACTATTTATTGCTGAAAGGTTCAATACACAAGCAGGATTTAACAACATTAAATGTTTATGCACCCAGTACTAGAGTATCTAAATACATCAAAGAAACACTGACTGAATTCAAAAGTGAGATAGATCATTCCACAATAACAGTGGGAGACTTCAACACTCCAACTTTCAGTATGGACAGATCTTCTAGAAAAAAGCTCAGTAAAGACACAGAAGATCTTATTGCAACAATTAACCAACTAGACCTTGTCAACACATACAGAAATTTCTATCCGTCAGTAAACAATTACACCTTCTTCTCCGGTGCACATGGGACATTTTCCAGAATATACCATGTGTTAGCACATAAAGCAAATCCCAACAAATCCAAACCATTGAAATATTACAAAGCATCTTCTGAGATCCAACACCAAGACATATTATAATCAAGCTTAATGAAATGAAACATAAACAAAAATGCTTTTGATGGTAGCAAGGCTCAAAGCAAAGCAAAGCTAACTCTGCAGGCTTCTGTTTGACTTCTCTACAGAAATGATGTTGGCTAGAAAACAGTGGGATGACACGTTCAAAGCCCTGAAGGAGAAAAACTTCCAACCAAGAATTATGTATCCTGCAAAATTGTCTGTAATGTGATAATGAAATTAAGACATTTGCAGATAAAGGGAAGCTTAGAGACTTCATAAAAACTAAAATAAAACTACGTGCAATACTAAAAGAAGCTTTTTGCCTAGAAAGACAAAACCATTAAATGTATATTTAAGTTGACAATGCAGGACACAGGATCAAGAATTCTACTCAGTTATGGAACTCACAAAACTTAAAGCTACAATATTAAAATAAGGGAATCTGTGATCATATCATGAAAACTATGACACCATCACATTATAAAGAAGGATACACTACAGTAGTTATAGTCATTTTAGATGGACAGGAAGTTAAAGAGTTATTCACTAGTTAAAATTGGGTTTAATCTTACTCTGTTAAGAGGGATAATGTGTGTAGCCATAAAGCAAATTAACCATGCAACATATCAAAACAAGAAACATAACACAGCAATCTCAACAAACACAAAACCAACACTGAAAAGTCAACCCAGAAAGAAGAATGACCCAGAACAGAATATTAAGAGCAATACAGAAAACATCAATACAAAAATAATTACATCAAAATGATGGTACTAAGCGCATACTTATCAATAACTACACTGAAAGTGAATGGACTGAATGCTCTAGTAAAGAGACAGCAAGTGACATCCTGGATCAAAAGACATGACTCGTCTGTGTGTTGATTATAAGAAACACATCTTAGACTCAAAGATATGAACAAACTGAAAATTAAAGGATGCAAGAATATATAACAAGCTAGCAATATACAAAGAAAAGGAGACATGGCAATACTAATCTCAGATAAAATAGATTTTAATATAAAATCCACCATTATGGACCAGGATGGTCACTATTTATTGCTGAAAGGTTCGGTACTCAAGCAGGACTTAACAGTAGTAAATACTTATGCACCCAATAGCAGAGCATCTAAATACATTGAACAAACACTGACAATGCTGAAAAGTAAGATCAATCATTCCACAATAATAGTTGGAGACTTCAACACTCCCCTTTTAGTTATGGATAGATCATCCAGAAAAAAAGTCAGTAAAGATACCGAATATCTTATTGCAACAATCAACCAACTTGACCTTATCGACATACACAGATCTTTTCACTCATCATCTCCAATGCACATGGAATATTCTCCAGAATAGACCATATGTTAGATCATGAAGCCATTCTCTATAAAATCCAAATCACTGATTTACTGTGAAGTATCTTCTCAGGCCGTAGAGCCATAAAAGTTGAAATCAATAGCAGAAGCATCATAGGTAGAAATTCAAACTTAAGGAAACTGAACAACACTATGCTCAAAGAGCCTTGAGTTATAGAAGAAATCAAGAACAAAATAAAAAAATTTATGAAATCAAATGAGAAGGAGAACACATCTTACCAGAATCTATGGGATATAGCCAAAGCAGTGCTCAGAGGTCAGTTTCTCTCTGTAACTGCACACATCTGGAAAGAACAAAGGGCTCAAGTTAAAGAATTAATCTTACAACTTGAACAAGTAGAAACAGAGCAACAGAAGAACCCCTCAGCCACCAGAAGAAAACAGATTATAAAGATTAGAGCAGAACTAAATAAATTAGAAAATGGGAAAACAATGGAAAATTTTAACAGTAAAAAAATTTTTAAATGAAAAGGAAAAAATGTTTGTCTCTTAACAAAAAAGGTCAGCAGTTTGAATCCACCAGCCTGCTACTTGAAAACCCTCTGGGGGTAGTTCTACTCTGTCCTCTAGGATCACTATCATCTCTACTGCAAGAGGCTTGGTTTGTTTTGTTTTTATGTATGATATACCATGCAAATTACACAGTCTGTATTGAATCTTGTCCTGACTTCTCTAAAACACAGACAGGACAAGATACAATCTTCTCCCATTCATTGATTCATGAATTAATTCAGACGTTCAACCAAAATATCCTGTGCTAAAGCAAACCCAAATCAAACCCGTTGCCATCAAGTTGACTTCAACTCATAGCAACCCTACAGGACAGAGCAGAACTGACCCCACGGGGTTTTCAAGAAGCAAGCTGGTACATTCAAACTGGAAATACAAAATTAAATAAGAAATGATCTCTTTTCTCAATATGTTCACAATATAATCTTGGAGACAGACCTGTAAATTAATGATCACACTGACGTGGAATAAATGTTTTGGTGGATGGATGAAAAATATATGAGCCCAGAGGAAGGGTATCAAGATCCAAATGAACTTAAAGTGATAGAAAGATCAAAATGTTTTGATCATATAAAAATTAAACCAAACAACTGACTTGAAGTCCTGTTCGCATGGTCTTTAGCCAGTTCAAATTCTCTGAGCTCTACTACCAATTTTGCAAGATAACAATAATACCAATGTAATGATATTGTTTTTGTTTACAGTTGCCATCAAGTCAGTTCTGATTCATGGTGTCCCTACATGTTCAGAGTGTTCAGAGTAGAACTGTTCTATAGCGTTTTCAGTGGCTGTGACCTTTTGGAAGCTGATCATTAGAACTGTCTTCCAAAGCAACTCTGGGTATTTGGTTTTTCCTCATCTCTCCTTTCTCATTCATTCTTCTTCCCATCTTCTTTTCTTCTCCGTTCTGCTTTATCAGATCTTCACCTTTCTCTAAGACCTAATTCCGACCTTCTCTGTGGAGACATTTCTGACTGCTTTGGCTTCCTCTGGATTTTTCTTTCTCTGACTGTGACAAGAGTCAGCTGCAAATAGTTTGTAACTAATTATTCAGTATATGTTAATTTTTTCCTTCCAATTAACTTATGAGCTCTCCGAAATTCTACATGGAAACTATCCCAGTGCTGGATGTGTGACTATGGTCAATAGGTTCTTACAATTTGTTTAAAGGATCTTTCTGAGGTCTAATGGGAAGTATTAGTTACCTTTGTTCCACTTCATAGGAAAAACTATACATGTAAAATTCTGAAATTTTTTCTCTTCAGTCCCATATGGTGAATTTTGGCTGCTGGAAGAGTGGTGGATGGTTTTAAGTCCCAGGACAATTCCTCTTCCTGGAGCACCCATATCCGTACTATTCTATTGCTTCCCAACCCTGTATTACAGGAACATTTACACTGCTTCTACACCTTTTCATATTTACCACTCTCATATTTGCCATCTTTACTGTAATGATGATAAATAATACTGCTTTCATTTACATTAACTCATTTAATCCTTCCCAACCCTCTTAAGGTTGGTTATGTAATTAGGGAGCCTTGCTAACCACAAGGTCGGCAGCTTAAATCCACCAGGCGCTCCTTGAAGACTCTGGGGGTCAGTTCTACCCTGGCCCCTAGGGTCGCCATGAGTCAGATTCGACTCAACGGCACTTGGCTGGCTGGTGGCACAGTAGGTTAGAGTTCAGCTGCTAACCAAAAGGTCAGAAGTTTGAATTCACCAGTAGCTCCTTGGAAACCCTATGGGACAGTTTTACTCTACCCTATAGAGTCATTATGAGTCAGAACCAACTTGCTGACAACGAGTAATATCACTAGAGAAGTCTCTCGGTGGTACAAACGGTTAAGTGATTAACTACTAGCTGAAAAGGTGCTGATGTGAACTCACCCAGAGGTGCTTTGGAAGACAGTTCTGATGATCTGTTTCCTAAAGGTCACAGCCATTGAAAGTGTAGTTCCATTTTGAACATGCAGGGACACCATGAATCTGAATTGACTCAATGACAACTAAAAATGAAAACAATATCATCATTTTGACCTTATTGTTATCTTGCAAAATTGGTAGTGAAGCTCAGAGAATTTACACTGCCTAAAGACCATGCAAACAGGACTTCAAGTCAGTTGTTTGGTTTAATTTTTAAATGATTCATGCATTTTGATCTTCCTGTCAAAGAATGAGAAGTTAATGAATCTCGAAAGGCTCAGCTAGAGGACAGGGAGAGCTGAGTCAGTGACAGTAGGATACACTGGACAAAACCAAACCATATGCTAACCTGAGGAGTCTGGATTTGATGGTTTTGCCTATTAGACTAAGCTGTTATGGCTTGAATTGTATCCCCATGAAATATGTAGTTGAAGTTCCAGCCCCCGTACTTTTGGAGGTGACCTTGTTTGGAAGTAATGCCTGGAGATCTACTCTGAAAAACTCAGTGACTGAAATCCCTATAGTACAGAGTTCTATTTTGACACATAAGGGGTCACCATGAGTAAAAATCAACTCAAAGACAGCTGGTTTGGTTTTCTGGTTTTTGGTTTCCTACGTTAGTGAGGTCATACCAGAGTAGAAATAAGTCCTAAACCTGACCCTTCCAAGTTATAAAAACAGCATAATAGACATAGACCCATGTACAGGGGAAAAGACAGATTCACTGTGAGTGAAGCAGGCAGTCAGGACTAACTCCATTTCTTTTTCTGTTTTTCTTAAAAGTCCTGGCTTCCTAGCACTACCTGGCTCTGGAAATCACGTGTTAATTTATAGAAGCCACTGAGATAAAATCTTTGCAGCCTTTTCAGCAATGTTTTTCTACAATCATCAAAACAAAGTGCCAGTCAACCACCACCAAGAGCCTCCAGACCTCAGTTCCAGACACATATCACCTCTGGACCGCAGAGGCACAGACCCTCCCACCCAGTTCTGAATGCATATCTCCTCCAGAAGGACCCCCAAAAGCCTGCCTTCTTCCATCCTCGTGCCTAATGTTTATACTTACCTACCTTGAGCTTGACTGGAGAAGTAGAACAGGCTCTGAAGACTCAAATTCTCTCTGTCCGTTTGCATGCCGGATTGCAAATAAACCTCTTGGTCGTTGACTTTACTTCTGCCTCAGTAATGGCTTTGCAGCAGGTGGCCTAAACCCATGTTTCACGATAACAAATTGGGGGCCCATCTGGGATATAGCCACTTGAGACCCAGTAGTCCTGTGGTACTGCGTGGACAACTATCCCAGCAAGTGGTCACAGGAGGTCCCATTTACCTCTGGGAGAAACATCAATCTGTGCCATATCTGCCACAGCACAATGGCTCCCAAACCAGTTTCTTTCTGAAATAAAGGGCCCAAGACATCCATCTGGAAGAAAACATGTCTCCTCTGGATGAACACCTCCATCCCCAACTCCCACCATTTGCCCACACTCTCCAATCCCTCACACCTACTGTTTACCCTTATCGACCCAATATAAAAACCCTGAGCTTGACTGGAAAAGTGAGACAGGCTCTGAGGACCTGAATTCCCCCTATCCCTTTGCATACCAGCTTGCAAATAAACCTCTTGGTCAGTTACTTTACCTCTGTCTCAGTATTGGCTTTGTAGCCGATGGCCTAAACCCAAGTTGTATGGCAACATGAGGATCCTCTGTAAGCAAAGGAACACCAAGGAACTGCGGGCAGTCACTACAAAGTAGGAGAGAGGTCCACAGAAAGAATCGACATGGCAAAGATTGATTTGGACTTTTAGTGTCTAGAAGTGTGAGAAAATAAGTTTCTGTTCCTTAAAACCACCCACTTCTGCTATCTGTGTTATAGCAACCCTAAGGAAGCCAAGACAACTGCATTATGAGGCATTTGTACAGTAAGATCATGACTTTTCCTTCCTAATAGGAGGTTTTGATTGGTAGCAGTTTGAAGGATTCCTTGGAGAAAACCAAGAGCAGGAAATAGCTCAAAACGGAGCCTTTCTGTAATCTCAGCTACATGAAAGAGGACTTGCATCTGAAAGAACAAAAAGTAAAGGGCAGATCTGATGTAAAATTAGGAGACTCAGAATATTAGAAAAAGCAATGGGGAAAGAAGAAGGAGAAAATGACAACCCTGCCACGATTCTACTAAGCTGAAAGATGGGAAGAAAAACAGTGATGGGAGGGGAAGAAGAAGGTGAGGTAAGTATTTAGAAAGAGGAAGTATGAAAGCTTCTAAGTAGAATGTATTCAGTTTACGGTGACGGCAAATCATTCCGATGGGAAGCTCATGTAGGCAGCTGGGATGAAGAGACTGAAATTCCAGAGGTGAGACCAGGACTGGAAATGGACATGAAAAAGCTGCACTAGAGGTAACAGTCAGTGAGCACGTGCAGGAAGCGGTTAAAAGGAGCTCGAGGGAAGGACGAAACAAAGGCCCCTGGCAAATCCTCCCGTTTGGAAAGCAGGAGAAAAACGCAACCACTGACGAAGAAAGATATGGAGCAATGCCAGGGGATAGGATGAGAACCAAAAAAAGCAGGTATATAAAGACACAAGTAGGAGAGAATATCAAGAATGAAGGACTAGTCACTAGTGCCAACAGCAGAAGTCAAGAAATATTTAAGCAGAGGCAACAAGAGGCTACTTGTTTTGCAAGAACATAACCTTTTTAACATAAATTTTTGTAGTGTCAGCCTTCATGACAACAGAGATTGGGATGACAGGAAGTGCAAACAGCTGCAAAGACCTTAAGATTGAGGAGTTTACCAGAAAGAGCAGAGAAGGGAGGAAAACAACAACAGGATCAAACAGAGCTTTCTGACACACGGAGACCAGAGCATACGGACAGACAGAGGCTGAAGCTATGAGACAGAGGAACCAGAGACGGCGTAGGGATGCAAAGTTCATGGGAAGCAATTACCTTTAAATAAGAGGAAAGAAACCTCCTCCTCTGAGAATGAAGGGGCAGTAAGTCTACTTCGGAGGGTGGGCTGTCATGAGGTGAGAATGAGGGTACACGAGATGCTCACAGAGGTGCCTCCCGTCTCCCACTGACCTGACATGGGCACCTAGCACAATGGAGAAGTAAACCTTTAATGGCTTAAGTTAATGAGATTTTCAGATTGTTGTTGCAGCATAACCCAGCCCATTCTGACCCGACACAAGAAAGAAGTTGTGTCCTGAGATTAGGACAGCAGGGAGGAATTGGGGTTTTAAGGAAAGAAACAACGTAAAAAGACAACTGTGGTTACTATCCAGGTGGCTCAAAAATACACTTTTTCCCAGCACATGTTTTGAAAATTTGAAGCCTACAGGGAAGTTTGGAAACTAGCACAGTGACCACCCAGAGAGCACTCACTTAGATTCACCAGCTGCTAACATTTTGCCATGCTTGCTTTATCCCTTTGTGTGTGACATATATGGACACACAAACACACAGGTTTTTTCTCTCTCCGTTTCTGTATTTCTTATTTTCTTTTCTTTAGAACCACGTGAAAGATGCAAACATTCCTACTTCATCTAAGTATTTTCAGCACATATTTTCTAAAAAAAGAGACTTTTTTCTTTACAGCTACAGTACCTTTCCCGTATCCAAGGATTCTAACCTTAATGCAGTAATTTTATCTACTATCAGCTCAAGTTCAAACTTTGCCAATCATAACTAAATTTACTTTTTAGCTATTTTCCCAAGTTTATTATCCAACACATACTGCTTTTGATAAAACATATACATATATGCATATATATATATATATATAAAACAGTAAAGGTAGACTAGACAGAATATGGATCGCTTGGCTCTTTAATGAGCCATATTTGCAGTGTGGGGAAATAAGAGTAATAGGAAATAAGTTTTTTTCTTGGTGGGAGAACATGATCCTTTACTTGGAAATATCCATGAACGTGTCATCATGGTGGTGGCAGAGGTGACAGTGATGATGACGAGGAAAAATAAAGTGAATAGTGCACAGTATCAAAGGAAAATGACAAATTTCAGATATTAAAAGACCAAAAAAGTTGGAAAAGAAAAATTAGAAAGGGATTTAGCAAAGGAAAAATTAGTACTAACTAGAATCCCTAAAGTTGGCTTTTTGGCTTTTATACCCTACTAAAATATTTAATTGCCACGCATTAAATAATAAGTTATTAAATCTATGGGAAATTTAATTTGTTCTAAGTTCTCTACATACATATGCTCAGTTTACAAGTAGCATGGTCAACTTCTCCCAGCTTTAATTCATTGGATTTGACTTTGATGACAGGGTACTCATTTATGGACCAAGTACAGTTAGAGAAGAATGGGTTATGTTCACTTTAGAGAATGCTGAGAAGGATTTCAGATACAAAAGACAGAAAGGCCCCAAATCTTGGAGGATGTTTGACCTTACTGGTCATCACTTTCCATGGTTCCTTCTATCTCATGGAGCCTCTGGTTGATGCACCCTATGAAAGCATTCAACTACTAACTGAAAGACGGGAAGTTCAAGTCCACCCAGAGGCTCCTCCAAGGAAAGGCCTGGCAATTTACTTCTTAAAGATCAGCCATTGCAAACCGTGTGGAGCACAGTTCTACTCTGACATATGCTAGGTTGCCAGGAGTCAGGATTAATGATGGTAGCTCTTTGTCACAGGGATATATTCATAAGGCTGTACGCCACTGTCAGTATTTCAAAGATGACTAGACCTTGGATTTACTCATTTTAAGGCTGTTCAGGCTACTTAAATTATCTGGGTTTTTATTTCTTTTGTTTTACTTTGGGCTGGAATAACATTAACTCTTATGGCAACAATGGTTATCCAGCTCACTGCTAAATATGTGTTGATGGAAAAAAATGGGTGACAAATTCATTTTTTTAAGTAATAGAGTTTATTTGGTAGAAAGAGGTTTTTTTTCAAAATAAGGGGAAAAAAGAGGGTGCTTAAAGGTACTAACAGTACAAATCCTGAGAGTAAAAGGATAGAAAAACAGTGTTCTTGCCCCAAACTCTCATTTTAGAGATGAGAAAATTACCGAAGTCGCTTACCCAAGTTCATGAAGTTATTTAATAGAAGCAATTAACAACAATCTTGCTAGCATATCAAAGGTCAGTTGAGGAATAAATTTAGTAAGCTAAAAGTGGGATATCTCTGGTGACAGCAAGTCTCAGGCAGAGAAGGCTATTAGGAGACTGTTGTGCAATCCAAGAGAGATAGCATACTAATTTGATGCAAGGGATATATTTGACAAAAGTGTAGGAGGTGAAATCAACAGGCCTCAGTGTCTGTGTGGATATTGGTTTGGAGGCATGAGACTGATGGTGGAAGAAACATCAAAAATGTTTCTGACTTGGGCAGCTTTAGAACAGTGCCATTTGTTGAAGGAGCACAAGAGCAGAAACGGAATTGAAGACAAATATTAAGAAACAACCTCGGATAGCCCAGGAAGCCTGAGATGTTAAAATATACTTTTGGTCCATAGAATTCTCAAGTCTTTCTAAATCAGGGACAGAAAGATAAAGGTGTTCCCAGCCTGGTACCTTGGTTCCCTGCCAACATTAGAGGCCTCTGCTCAAGGCAGACACCAGAGGTCAGTGCAACTCCAGCTTCTCTATGCAAAGTGGTTAAGTTTTTTCCTTTGTGTTCTGTTCATTACTAAGAGAATTTAAGAGAACTCCAATAAAGCAGATTCGCTTATAATGTCAGCATTTACAAGCAGTTGTAATTATTGCATATAGAAAACAATTATTCTCTCTTAAAAGTGCTCTTTTAATTTTCTCTTATTTGTCCTGGAGCTAATGTTAAATAAGCCTCACACCTTGCCTTGAATATGTGCCTAAACACCAGACTGTGAAACACACAATGCTCTCTAATCTGCACACGTGTCTACACACCCATGTTACTCAGACAAGTATCAAAGACTCCGCTAGTGGAGCTCTGCAGTGCAGCCTTTCCGATGCACAGCTCACCAAGGCACACAGGATAAATGTCCTTCCCACCTACTGCCATCCAAAATCCACCTGCTCATCATCCAAAATCCACCTCCAGAGTCACCTCCTTGACAAAACCTTTCCCTCTATGACCTTCAAATCAACCTGCCTCCTTCGTCCTTGATGCTACCGTATTGCCTGAGAGGACAGTTTTCACTTAAGAAACTGTCATTTACTTCTTGGTTTACTTGTCAGTCTTTATATACAAGATCTGAAGCACCTTGAAGGTGAGAACCTTCAATGCTTGGCCGCAAAAAAGCTTAGTAAATGGCTTTTAGATTAAATAAAGGGTCCTGGTGGTACAGTGGTTAAGTGTTTGGTGTTAACCAAAAGATAGGCAGTTCAAATCCTCCAGCCACTCCTTGGAAACCCTATGGGGCAGTTCTACTCCGTTCCATTGGGTCACTATCAGTTGGATCGACTAAACAGCAATTCGTTTTTTTTGTTTTTTTTTTTAAATTTTGATTAAATAAAGGCAAGATTAAACATAAAAAGATTCGCTAGGGTACACGGAGAGATAAGGAAGAGGGCAAGTATAAGGCATAAATGAAGATACCAGATGTGACGGAAAATCAGAAGAAGAACCTTGACCTCAGTTTCTTCTAGAAAGTAGTGAGGAGTTCGTGATGCTTGGAAAGCTACATGTGATTGAATTCTAGAGTGTTCCAAAGGTTAGTCAGAGTTATTGAGGTTTGATAAGATAAACACTAGAAATACTCTTGTTCTGGTAACTGTGAAAAGATTCTCTCTAACCTCTCAGATCAGAGCCTCCCTTGTGAAGACTACAATGGTGAGAGTCTTCTTAAAATTTTGTTTTGCACATAGCTCGGTTATTATACTTACAATTTCTACCAAGGAAGAAGGAGCCCTAGTGGCACAGAGGTTAAGCTCTTGGCTGCTAACTGAAATGTCAGGGATGTGGCAGTCTACTTCCATAAAGATCACAGCCTTGGAAACCATGGGGCAGCTCTACTCTGTCCTGTAGAGTCACCGTGAAATAGAATCAACTCAGCAGCAACTGGTTGTTAGATTTTACTAGGCAAAGTGGAAGAGACAGCAGATAAAAGGAGCTAAATTTTCAGTTATTTTCACAGTTAACAGAACAAGAACAGTCGTCTTTCTGGGGCCTTCAGTGACAATATAGCCCCTTTGCAGGAATATATCCCATTTCAAAAGGTCTAAGATCTTAATGAGGAAGGAAAGAGGCAGTGTAAACAGGATCTCCAGTTCTACTTCAAAATACAATAGGTGTCTCTGTGGCATAAGATTCTGGGGAGGCAAACAGGAAGGTGAAGCACAACACATCTTCACGGTCAGGAGTAATGACATTTAATAAAGTGGTTAGGCAGTGACATTAAATAAGTTCTTAAGCTGTCTTGGAGTGATCTCTGTGGATGGATGAAGGCCAGGATCTCTTAGGGGATGGAAGCAGCAGGCTATTCTTTTGATTAAAAAGTGTGTTTTTTGGTGAAGGGCTAATTTCGGTCAAGTGTTGTTATCAGTTTGTAGTCTGTAGCCTTAAGATGGTCCTGATTGCAAAATAGTTCTGTCTTTTTCCAATGGTAAAGTAAGTGGGAGGAAGGAGTTCCATGTAAGAGACAGAAGAGAAGTACTCTATCAAGACTGTTTGTTGGGTTTACTTACAGATACTTCAGCCTTCTCTATTCACCATGGGAATCCTAGCAGAGTAGTGATTACGTGTTACGGCTGCTAACCAAAAAGCTGGCAGTTCAAATCCATCAGACACACCTTGGAAACTTGAAGGGGCAGTTCTGCTGTGTCCCATAGGGTTACTATGAACAGAAATCAACTTGACAGAAGTGGGTTTGGTTTTCATTTTTTTTAAATTAACCATGCATTCTCTTTACCTTGGCCCAAATGCTAAAGAAGCTTCTGACTTCCTTTATTTTTTGTCTTATACTCATTATATGACACAGAACTGAGGAATACTGTGGCTCATATCTAAGTCCTTTTACCTTATAGTGACCCTATAGGACAAAGTAGAATTGTCCTATAGAGTTTCCAAGGAGTGACTGGTAGATTTGAACTGCTGATCTCTTTAGTTAGCAGCTATAGTTCTCAACCATTGTGCCACTAGGAATCCTGAACCTTAAAAAATCTTCTAGACCAATGAGTCCCAAGATTTGGAATTTCATGGACCATAGTAAAATAAATAAATAAAGGTGGAAGATCCACTTTTTACATTTTGAAATAAAAAAACAAAACCAAATGCATTGCAGTTGAGTTGATTCCAACTCGTAGCAACCATATAGGATGGAGTAGAATTACCCCAAAGGGTTTCTGAGGAGCACCTGGTAGATTTGAACTGTTGGCCTTTTGGCTGCAGCTGTAGGACTTAACCACTACCATCACCAGGATTTCCTTGCCAAATAAATCAATTAAAACAAGTTACCAGCACCTTGAGTACTCTGGGGGTCAGTTCCACCCTGGCCCCTGGGGTTGCCGTCAGTCAGTTGGCACTTGGCTTGGCGACCGGCACCTATTATTAATAAAATTACATAAAATGTAAAAATCCGGAGAATATAATCAAAGACTAAAGGATTTCAAATGTAATATTTGTCCTTGTCCTAATTTTCTGCATTTTGTAGCTGATGAGTGAAAATGTTATCATAGGCCTTTGGGAGTCCCTTCTCTAAACCAATTGCCAGCTACTGTGAGAATTCTTTCTGCAACATCTTAGAAAAATTTACCAACTTCATATCGTTACATGTGACAGGGTTACATTATGGGAAGAACGCTAGACTGATACACATATTTAAGCCACTCTAGTGAGTCGGCAGTCATCAGGTGGTACAAATGTTTAAGTGCTCTCAGCCACTAACCGAAAGGTTAGAGGTTCTAGCCCACTCCGAAGCAGCTCAGAAGAAAGACCTGGTGATCTCCTTCTGAAAAAAACAATCATTGAAAGCCCTATGAAACATAGTAAATGGAGCTGCCATGAATGGGAGTCAACTTGACAGTAAGTTGTTTTTAATGAGTCCGTTTAATTCAGTCATCCTAATGTCAGATTGTTGTACTGTGGTGGCCTACGTGTTGGTTTGATGCTGGAAACTATTCAGACACCAACAGAGTCACCCACGGTGAACAGATTTCGGAGGAGTTTCCCGTCTAAGACAGACTAGAAAGATAGGACTGGTGATCTACTTCCAAAATTCAGCTAATGAATACTCTCCCATATTTAAAACAGTACAAACACCAGAAGATAAGCTAGCTAGCTTGAAATTCCTCCAAATTAAACACCTACACTCATCAAAAGACTTCCCTAAAGGAGAACTACAGACTGGAGAAACATTTTTGGCTATAATTTATTTGACAAGGCTCTTGTCATGGATTGAATTATACCCTCCACAAAAAGATGTATGGCCATTTGGCGAGGCTGTGATTCCTGGTACCGGAGGATGTTCCTATATACTGTAAACCCTTCCTCTGTGATGTCAGTGAGAGAGGGTGGGCAGCAGTTCTGCTGCTGGAGCAAGTTTTAATGTATGAAACTGCACTGTGCCTTGAGGCAATCTCTTGACACCCAAAGGATGGAAGCTAGCGGTGACATCTGGGACCTTATACCATCAAGAAAGGAAGCAGTAGCCAGGAGCTACCCAGGAAAGGACCAGGGCTCCTGTGTTCCACAAGCTCCCAGTCCAGGCGAAGACTGACAATAAGGACCTTCCTCCAGAGGCAGCAGAAAAAGGCTTCCCCTGGAGCTGACACCCTGAATTTGGACTTCCAGGTTACTGGACTGTGACAAATAAAATTTCTCTTTTTAAAGCCATCTGCTTGTGACATTTCTGTTAAAGCAGCTCTAGATGACTAAGACAGGTCTAGTCTCTAAAACCTATAATATACTTCAACACTTAAACAACAGGAAGAGAAATAATCCAATTTAAAAATGGGCCAAAGATGTGAACATGCACTTCAGCAAAGAAGGCATTCAGGTGACTAACAGATACACAAGGAAATGGTTGCAATAATTAGCCACTAGAGAAATGCGGATCACAACAGTAATGAGATACCGTCTCCTTCTGACATTACTGGCACTGATTAAATAAACAAAATAACAAATGTTAGAGAGGTTGCAAGGAGGTTGTAAATCTTACGCACTGCTGGCAAGAATGTAGAATGGTGTGACGCCTGTGGAAAATGGTGTACTGCCTCCTTTAAAAGGTAGAAATAGGAAAACCGTATGATCCACAAATCCCACACCTAGAAATACCCAAAAAAGGAAGCCCACTGCCTAGGAATACACCCTGTAAAAATAAAAGGCTTCACAAGAAAAGACACAGCACACCCATGTTCACTGCAGCATTATTCACAAAAACAAAAAGGTGAAAACCAGCTAAGTGTCCATCAACAGATGAATGGATAAATTATGGTACACATGCCCACAGTGGGATACTGTGCAATGATAAAGAACAATGATGAATCCACAGGACATCTCACAACATAGATAAATCTGGAGGTCAATGGCATTGATTGAACTGTGTCCCCTAAAAAAAGTTTGTAGCAATCTGGCTGGGCCATGATTCTCATTATTGTATAGATTTTCCTACTTTGTAAATCTTAATCTCTACCTGTAGTTAATAGGGCAAAGTTGGATGATCTTAAAGAGGATTAGGGTAGGACTATAACATGCTTACTAAGAGTTTTCCTGGAGTGTGGCTTGTACCATATCTTACTCCACAATAGATGAAAGGAAAGAAAAACAAGGCGTGTCGGGGCCTCATACCATCAAGAAAGCAGTGCTGGGAGCAGAGCGTGTCCTCCAGACCTGCGTTCCTATGCTGAGATGCTCACAAACCAAAGAAAGGCTGATGCAACACCAGGACTTTCCCCCAGAGCCGACAGAAGGAAAGCCTTCCCCTAGAGCGAGTACACTGAATTCAGACTTGTAGCCTACCAGACTGTGAGAGAATAAATTTCCCTTCGCTAAAACCATCCACTTGTGGTATTTCTGTTATAGTAGCACTACATAACTAAGACAGTGATTATACTACAAGAAATAAGTCTCTCACAAAAGGACAAATGTGGCATAAGACCACTATTATAAAAACTCAAGAGAAAGTTTACAGACAGGAATAAATACAGTCTTTTATGGTTACCAGGGATGGGAGGATAAAGGAGTGGGAATTACTAACTGGAAACTGGGTAAATGTTAACATTGGTAAAGGGAAAGACAACACACAATATAGGGTAAATCAGCACAGCTTGATCAAGGCCAAGTTGTAGAACCTTCTTAGTCACATTCAAACAGCTTAAGGAAACTAGTTACTGGGGTCATGCACTGGGGACTATGATCTCAGGAAACATCTAGGTCAGTTGGTATAACATAGTTCATAAAGGAAACTTTCTTTATCCTACTTTAGTGAGTAGAGTCTGAGATCTTTAAAGCTTGCAAGCAGCCATCTCAGATACTTTTATTGATCCTATCTCACCTGGACAAAAGAAGAATGAAAAAAACCAGAGACGCAAGGAAAATATTAATCCAAAACACTAATGGAGCACATGAACCACAGTCTCCAACCGGCCTGCACCCGGAAGAACTAGATGGTACCTGATACCACCAGCAACCGCTCTGACAGGGGTCACAAGAGAGGGTTCCAGATAAGGGTGGCAGAAAAATACAGAAAAAACTCAAATTCACAAAGAAATACTAGACTTACTGATCTCACAGAGACTGGTGAACACTGAAGACTATGGCTCCTAGACACCCTGCTTTCTTAGAACCAAAATCATTTGAGAAGTCCACCTTTTAGAAAAAGATGAAACAGTCCTATAAAATGAACAATAACACAGATACGGAGTGTGCTTTTAGGTCAATCAAATGTGTAAGAACAAATGGTCAATGGCTGCCCTGAAGCCAAGATAAGAAGATGGGAAGGCACAGGAAAGCTAGACGAGTGGGAAAGGGGAGCCCAGAGGGGAAAGGGAGAAGAGGAGAGAGCTGTCACAGTGGAGAGACTGCAACCAACAGCATGAAACAATTTATGTGTAAAATTTTGAAGGAGAAACTAATTTGTGCTGTAAACTTGCACCTGAAGCACAAAAACTTTAAACTTTTTTTTAAAGTTTTCTTATTTTGAGTTAAAATCATCTAACAATCATTATTAATCCATTAGCAATTCAACAAACTGGATGATTCACTCATGTAACTGGGAGAAGACTGATATAAAGTGGAGACTCTGCCACTAGTAGAAACTGACTTGATACAGAGATTCAACAGCTAACACTCAGTGAGTACTTATTAGGTATTAGTTAAACAGAAGCAATCAAATTTATCATGTTTTATTTTACATGTATTTTTACATGCATTGATTCATTTTGTCCTCACAGTAAACTTAAAGGTGGGTACTATTAGGACCACCATTTTACAGAGGAAACTGAGGTTCAGAAACATTAAGCAAATTGTATAAGGTCTCACAGCTGTAGGTAGTAGATCCAGAAGCCAAACCCAGACAGTCTGGTTTATGGTCTGTGCTCTTGACCTGCAGAAACCATCCACAGCATCCCTGTGGTTAACCGGCTGGAATGGAAACAACCTGGGACATCTGGATGGGGAAAATAAAATTAAAATAAAATTTTCATTCTAGGGTTGGCATTAGAAAGAGGAATGTGTATCTGTAAGTATATGTGTGTGAATGTACGTCTGTCTATGAATGTGCATCTATGTATATCTCTCTACATGTCCTTGTGTGTGTCTAGATGCGTGTGTCTAGATGCGTGTTTGTGTGCTTGAATGTATATCTGTGTGCTTATGTGTGTTTACATGTTTTTCTGCGCTTCACTGTGTATCTATGAGCATCTTTGGCATGTATGTGTGTATGTGTAAGAGGGGTGCAGTATGCGGACCATACACATACCTTTCTTGGAGTTATTTAAAGCAACTTAAAAGAAAAATCTCACATCTTCATAGCAACATGAACATTATCATTTGGTTCTTGAAGAAACTTCATGAAGACAAAGTATATTACATACACTTTATGGATGGGGAATTTGTGAGGAAATAGGACATTATTAGTAGTAATAAAGAATAGCTAGTGTTTATTAGCACTTTCACATGTATCCATTTACCTAATCTTTACAATGAGTAGTTACACAATATTATTGTGCTATTAAACGGATTATTGCTGTTTTACAGATTAAACTGGAACACAGAGAGTTGAAGGGAGTTGTAGCAGATCACAGAGTCGGTGGGTGGCGCTAGGGTTCCAACCAGGACTCGGTATAGGCTCTGTGAGACCTAGGCCTTTGGGAGTTATATGAAGAAAAAGAATGCAAAAGTAAATACACAAAATTAGGTGCAAAATGGAATACTGATAGAGAATATAAAAGGAAATCAGAATAAATTGCAAACTGTGGAACGTTTATAAATGCCAAAGATCACAAAATCCAGAAAATAATGTTTTCATCAGTCAATGACCTACCTTTGTTGTTGTTGTTACTTATTCTCCGACTACCTCTGCACATAGAATCCCGGTGGAATGGCCTACAGTCTTGGCTAATCATGGTCAAAACATCATTCATTTGCAAGTTTTGCTACAACATGTGATCACGTGAATGCACTGCCAAAGCTCCCAGGACCCTGAAAGGGACACATGCCAGTGAAAGGCTCTGACGTGTAAGCTTCCTCCTCTGATTGTAGTTCAGCCTTATTTGTCTCCAAAGCCACACACTCTATACTGTCACGTTAGTGAGAAGAGAATCAGGACCGGAATTCAGGTGTGACTCAAATACCAAGCACTCAATGATCTGTATAAAAAACAACTGTATTTCCCAAATTTGGATGATCCGAATAGTCCAGCAACATATCTCAATAAATCCACTCACTTCTTCAGAGGACATATCCTGCTCTTTGCTCAATAACAATGTAAACATTCGCTTACACTTTCAGTTCCTGGAGGATAATCGTTTAGAGAAAAGTTGAGATTGGACTTCCTGCTTTGGGTAGTGTCTTAGTTACCTAGCTTTGTCACAACAGAAACACTACATGTTGAGTGAGGGCTTTGAGGAAAAGAAGTGTACTTTTGCACAATACGGGAGACTAAAAGTCCAAACCCAGGTTTTGACTGCGAGCATTCCTTCTGCAACCCTAGTTTCTAATGTTGCTAGGAATCATTAACATTTCTCGGAACCTTCTCCCCTATGTGTGTTTCTGTGTCTATTCTGGTCTTTTGCTCACTCAGAAATAATTAGGTTTAGGACCACCGTACTCTGGTATGTCATTACTAACATCACAAAAGGAAAAATCCTACTTCCAAAAAGGGTCACGTGTAAAGACACAGGGCTGGGATTTCAGTGCACAGCTGAGGGACACAATTCAATCCCTAACAGCTAGAAAGTTGGACCACATAACCGCAAATTATTTTCCAACAGAGTCATTCCCTTTCTTCTTCCTTCCCCAAAGAGAAAAATTCTGCCTGCGTGGGCTTTATCCATTTAATTTTTATTCACCCGTAAATTCAACACGGGTCAGATGC
This sequence comes from Heterohyrax brucei, assembly GCA_028571685.1. Taxonomy (NCBI): domain Eukaryota; kingdom Metazoa; phylum Chordata; class Mammalia; order Hyracoidea; family Procaviidae; genus Heterohyrax; species Heterohyrax brucei. The sequence continues at coordinate 35,778,369 of CM053145.1, forward strand.
ATTCAGGCAGTATCTATGGAACACCTGAATTACAGTCCATAAAACAAGTGTGGTTGATGGCAAACTCAGATACGCTTCTTAGTCTTCATCTCTAGGTGAGAATATAGTCAGGAACTCTGTATATCTACGAGGTAAAGAATCTACAGGACTCTTCTGGACAGAAGTAATAGAAAAGATAGAACATAATAATAATGACAACGGTAGCAGCAGTAGTGTATTTTTGAACAGTTGCCGTATGTCTAGTACTCTGCCAACCATTTTACACACAGTGTCTCACTGAATTGATCCGATAACCCTGGAGGTAGGTGCTTAACCTCTGTTCTACCTCAAAGGCAATATACTTGTAGAAAATATGAGCAGTATTCTTGGGTCGGTGAAATTCGCCTTGGAAATGGGAGAAGGCAATGGATGACAGTGAATCAAAAGGGTCTGCAAACAACTCCAACAGCAACCCAGCAGTTGCCCCAAATATTCCCACTTTTCTATAAGTTTTGTTCTCTCCACCCTGGGGGGAGGCTTTTTAATAATGTCATTTAATGCCAGGGACAATCAAACAAAGCTTCCGTGAAATCTATACCACCAATGCTTGCAATTTTTAATCAAGAAAAAACATCTCTATATTCCTTCCCCAATGAATTCTGGCCTCTGTCCACCCACATTAATCACTCCAAAATGGCCTGAGAACTTATTTAATGTCACTGCTTAATCACTTTATTAAATGCCACTGATCCTGAGTGTGAATATTTGTCTTTATCTCATATCTGACCTCTTCTGTAGAGTCCTAATCTAAGCACCCCAACTCTTTTTTAATAGAAAATGAATTCCCCGTGGTGCATCCCTTTTGGTACTCCTTGCCATAAAGACTGAATGGGACAATCTGAGAAATGTCAGAGAAGCCATTCCCTCCCACATATCTTCCCTTCGATCTTATTACCTGAAATCCTGTCTCTGAAAGTTATTGCAACACATTAAGCACAGCCCTCTCCAAACTTCCCTCTTGCATGTGGCAGCAACATTTTACTCTGGAAATTTTTATTTTTAATCATTAGCCTCTCACTTGAAAGGACAAATGGGAATGAAAGTTCTACCAACATCACTGAGGGAAAAAAAAAAGAGCTTAAAGGAGCAGTGGGGGAAGAGATGGGAAGAGAGCTTCTGTCTTCAACAGAAATGTTACCAAAATAGAATTTTTATCCTATTGACTAAAACCAAGAAGTTGTCACGTTTCTGGGCTAAGGAATGACATGCCCAGCATCAGATGAGGAAAACTTAAGTGTGAAAGGATGGTGAACCGCACAATCAAAGCAAGAACTCTGGAGAGAGATGCTGTCTTCAACTTTAGTTGACATAGTCTTGGAGAGTAAAGGAAAACTAAACTCTACTGATTTGCCTGTATGCCATGAACAGAAATTCTCTGGAACAAATATTTGCATTCCAGGGATGGAAATTTTATTTTTATTTGCACGTGAACTCCAGTTGATTGGTAACGGCTAGCTGTAGCACTGGGCTGAGAAGGATTCTGAGATCTTACGAAACTCTGCTGGCAAGAGATCTGCTGTGGACAGAAGCAACAAATACGACTCTGGTGAGTACCTGCTAACTTTGCATTAGCATGTGGGGGACTCGAATCCGACTCGACAGCTCTTGGGTAGGCATGAGTTAGCCCACATAACGCTGCCAGTGAGGACAGAAGAAACACAGGCAGTGGGAACCCACCAAGGCTGCGTGTCTTTCATTTCATTCAACCCTTAAATCACCCTGTCTCAGAGAAATTATAAACTGATGTTTTGGTTATACATATTTCAATGTGAAAATTGGAAAAGATCTCACAGATTCTCTGAACTTAACTCCTCAGTTCATGAAAACGGAAATTTTTTAAAATAAGAGAAGTAATATACCAGTTAATGATTTGAGTTCTGTTTTTTAATGTACATTTCTGAAAACAGATTTCTGGCTCCCTGCATATATATACATACATATACATACATACACATGTCTGTGTCTGTGTTAATTTGCATGTATTGTTGTTGTTGGGTGCTATCAGGTTGATTCTAGCTCATGTTGACCCAACATGACAGAGTAGAACTGACCCACAGGATATGGATATAATTGCTGATGTCAAATGGATCTTGACTGAAAGAAGAGAATACTAGAATGATGTTTACCTGTGTTTTATTGACTATACAAAGGCATTCATCTGTTTGTATCACTACAAATTGCGGATAACATTGCAAAGAATGGGAATTCCAGAATGCTTAATTGTGCTCTTGAGGAAACTGAATGCAGGCCAAGAAGCTGTTGTTAAAAAAGCACTAGGGGAACTGGAGGATTTACAGTTGGAAAAAGTGTTTTTGACAGGTTTTTATTCTTTCATTGTACTTATTCAATCTGTATGCTGAGTAAATCATCTGAGGAAGTGGACTTTCTGAAGAAGAATAAGTGGTCAGGATAAATGACGATTCATTGACAGCCTGTGATATCCACATGACACAACTTCGGGTGCTGAAAGCAAAAAGGACTAGAAGCACTTACGGATGAAGATCAAAGACTGCTGCCTTCAGTATGGGTTACACCTCAAGATAAAGAAAACCAAAATTCTCACAACTAGACCAGTAAGCAACATCGTGAGAAGTGTAGAAAAGGTTGAAGTTGTCCAGGACTTCATTTTACTTGGATATGCAATCAACAGCCACTGAAGCAACAGTTAAGAAGTAGGACATAAAAAACCCAAAGATATCAGTTTGCGGACTAAGATGCACCTGACCCCAGCCTTGGTATTTTCAGTTCACTTATATTCCTTGGAAAGATGGGCAACGAACATGAAGATCAAAGAAGAATTTATGGCTTTGAATTATAGTGTTGGCAAGGAATACTGAATACATCATGGACTATGAAGAATTGTAGCCTGAATGATCCGCGGAGACAAGGATGGCAAGACTTCATCTCACTTACTTTGGACACTTCAACAGAAAGGACCAGTCCCTGAAGAAGGATATCATGCTTGATAAAATAGAAGGCCTGTGGAAAAGAGGAAAACCCTCGATGAGATGGATTGACATAGTGACTGCAATAACAGTTTCAAGTGTGAGAATCGTGCAGGACCAGGCAGTGTTTCATTCTGTTGTATGTAGGGTGGGGGTGGCTGTGAGTCAGAACCAACACAGCAGCACCTAACAATAAGAAAAGAATTGTACTTCAGGATTTAGAAACATGGAAACAAATCACATTTTAGAAAGTAAAAACTGATGTGATACTCACAATGAAGTAGACATGTTTTGCTATTGAATGTAATTATGATTTATTTAAGCTAAGGTGTTCACTGTTTTTTCTAATTTGATGCTCACAACAAGCCTAATAAAGTGTGCATTATTTTATCTCATTTTACAGGGACTATGCTTCACATTTGCAGAGACAGATGTGACAATCTGCTTCTGTAAAGATTTATAGCCTTGGAAACCCCAGCAGGCAGTTCCGCTTTGTCCTGTGGGGTCCCTGTGTGTCAGAATCAACTAGGCAGCAAAGGGTTATGCCTCACGTGGTTAGTGACGAGCTGGGACTTGTACTCAAGCTTGACTTATACAGTTATTTGGGCTCTTAACTCCTGTATTCCACTAGCTCCCTCCATGACCTTTGGCAAAGAAACAGCATCTCATCTCTCAGAGAATAATAAAGAGAATTCACAGGTATTACAGAGTGTGAGGAAACCCACTTACTAGTCCCAAGAAGAACAGCAAACTACCAGCTAGGGAAGATGGAAGAAATCCTATAGGATGGACATGAGAAGAGGAGGGTGGTCTCTGATGCCTGTGAATCCAGAATGCTACACACACTGACGGGATTTATCACTCTTTTAACTCCCAGCTACTTTAGCTCAGTCTTACGAGAGGAAAGAACAGGGGACTACTCTAGACAAGAACAGCTTGTCATCAGATGGTAAACTGTGGGTTCAGGTAAGTAGTATTCTTCATTTCAATTAAGGGTTGGTATTTGAGGGGAGAAAGCAGTCCAACAGCTGATCAGAATAGTTTAATCTCCTGCTACAATGAGAGAAATAGCTGACAGAAATAAATACCAAGAAGTCAGTTGTTGTTAAGTCGTTTCAGACTCACTGCAATCCCATGTGTGTCAGAGCAGAATTGTGCACCATAGTGTTTTCAGTAACTGGTTTTTCTGAAGTAGATCACCAGGCCTTTCTTCCAAGGCAACCAGTGTCAACTCAACCCCTCACCTTTTCAGTTAACAGCCAAACATGTTAAATACTGGCAGATCTCAGAATTCTAAATACAGACTGACAAATTTAGCAAGCAAACTATCTGCAAAACTAGTGTTACAGATGGCATTTGAGTTTCTGGGGCAGGATTTGAAATACTAAAGTGCTGGTCTCTTGGCAGAGAAAGAGCTCACATTCAGAATGTGCAGGCCGCATGGATACTTATTGATTTATCAAGTAGACAACACTAAAAAGAGAGGCAGAGTAAGAAAAATGCCAAGAAATGAATCAGGGCAGCATCCATAACAAGAAAAGAAAAAGTAATAGTGGACAAGATGCCTGATTCTTCACAGAGGAAAGAATGGGAAGAAAACCTGAATATACTATTGAAAAAAATGACTTGTGGTATTAGTCCCTGCCACACCCACACATTGAATAATAAACAAAGGCAGTCACCATCTCTCAATAACAGCTTTCTCACCAATATATCCATATGCTTTTAATTCTCCACTTCAAAGAGAACCCTCTCTGATCTGCACCACCCACCCCATTTCTCTGTTCCCTCTGTAGCAAAACTCCTTGAGTGAGTCACCAATTCTCACATTTTCTCCTGAACTCACTCTAGTGAGGCTAATCCCATTACCAGCTCACAGAAACATCAGTGATCTCCTTTCTAAATCTAACACTAGTTTATCATCTTACTTGAACAAATAGCAGAGCACATACTCAGCCACATCCACAGTTACAGTCATACTGATTGTTAAAACATTCCTACATCATTGATAGTCATGTTCCTCATCCCTCTGAGTACCTCTACTAGCCACTGCTACCATGGCCCCTTCCTAGGATCCATCCCTTACCTTCCGAGAATCTAGAAATTAAAAGATTAATCCTAGGCACTGCAGAGGGCACAAAGTCATTGCTCCAACTCTAAGGTCAACTTATATTCTCATTGGCCAATCGCATAAGGGCCAGTAATACTTCTAAGAGTCCTTACTCCCCGATAGACCAAGGAGAGCAGTCTATTCCTTACCACACTTCACATATAAGCCCTCAACATTCCTGGATGGACAATGTTTGGGAAGCTTTCCTGGAATGCCAGCCAGACCACAATGCTCCCTTGAGCCAACCCAGATCTTGAGTCTATGTTGTTGTTAGTTGCTGCCAAGTTGCTGCACAACCAAATGCAACATTGCCCAGTCCTGTGTCATCTTCATGATCATTGATATGCTTGAGTTCATTTTTGTGACCACTGTGTGTTTTGAGTGCTGGGTAATACAAATGGTTAATGACCTTGGCTGCTAACCAAAAGGCTGGAAGCTTGAATCTTCCCAAAGATGTCTCAGAAATAATGTCTGGTGATCTACTTCTAAAATATCAGCCATTGAAAACACAGTTTGACACTGACACACACATGTGTGCCATGAGTCAAGGTTCATTCAATGAGAATAGTTTTTTTGGTTTCTTCCAACTTAGAGGATTCAACTTTCAGTACTATATTGATCACTCAGTTGTGATCCAAGGGGGTTTTACTAATATTTGGAAGTAGATGATCAAGTTTTTCTTCTTCATTTGCCTTGCCCTGAAAGTTCTGTTAAAACCTGTCCACCATAGGTGATGCTAATGGTATTTGAAATACCAGTGGCACAGTTTCTAGCATCACAGTAACACATCAGCTACCACAGTACAACAAATTGACAGATGAGTGGTCACTGGCTCCAGCAGGTCTAGATATTTGTAGAAAGTGTCCTTGGTAGTAGCACTAGTATCCAAGCAAGGAAATGCCTAGGGCTCATCAGGCCTCCTAAGCCATGGTGCTAGCACTCATCCTGGTGTCACATCCACGTGGCTGCATAATATTGCAGCCTCCATGGTTGGGTTCTGAGAGGGCCTGAGAGAGACAGTGAGAGTCCATGGACAAGAAAGAATGAATGAGGCCTTTGGCAGCAGTCTGAGGTCAGCAGTGCCCACAGTGTGGGTCACCATTGAAGTTCAGCTCCACTAACTAGATAGTTCATTAAGGCCCACCCAGCACTCACCCATCACAAGACTTAGCAACAGTAACTTTATTGGTAAAAATGAGAGCAATCATTTGTAGTATTTGTGTCTGGAAAATATCAGTATCATGTAAGCACTATAATTATTCTTAGCATTCTTATTATACAGATAAGAAAATTGAGGTACAGAAAGATTACCTAAAACTTAACCAGCAGAGCCAAAATTCTAAAACAATCAACTGGCCCTATGGTCCATACTCCTAACTGCTGTAGTACTTTGCCTGATTATATTCTATCTGTCATGGATTGAATTGTGTTCCCTCCCAAAAATGTGTGCAGCCATTTGGCTAGCCTGTGATTCCCTGGCTTTGTGATGTCTGTGTATGCTGTAAATCCTGTCTCTCTAATATTAATGAGGGAGGATGGCTGGTAATTCTATTGGTAGGGCAGGACTCAGTGTATAAGATTGTACTGTGTCTTGCGGCAGCCTCTTGGAATATAAAGGAAAAGAAGGCAAACAGAAGTTGGGGACATCATACCACCGATAAGCAGTGCCGGGAGCTGAGAGCATACCTTGAAAGGCACCCAGAGTCCCTGCATATCAGAAGCACCCAGCCCATAAGGAGACTGACAACAAGATCTTCTACCACAGCCAGCAAAGAAATCCTTCCTCTGGAGCTGACAGCCTGAATTTGGACTTGTAGTCTATTGGACTGTGACAGAATAAAATTTCTCTTGTTAAAACTTGTGATACTTCTGTTAAAGCATCACTAGATGACTAAGACACTACCCAATTGAATGGGACATTCCAATATGATTTAGTTGATAATACACATTTGTAATGCACAAAATCTTAGTATCATAAGGGCTAAAACATTTGAGAAGGCTAGAACATTTTTAAAGTAACTGCTTTCAATAAAAGCTGAGGGAACACAGCACCATGATCAGTACTACTGATGTTCATCTGCCTCACAGAGGTATGAATGAGGCAGTTCTCTTCATCAAAGCAAAGCTCATACAGGGGCAGTTTTCAACTAGCTACTGACAGTCTCCTCAAACAGAAGATCATGCCAACTTCCAAAAATTAATAAATGATTTGAAAATTATTATAGTGACTTGAACAATTTGCTCTACAACTATGTCACATGGCAGATTTATACACCTTCTCCTTACATAGTGACTATCTTGTTACCCAACATTTTGCGCTTACTATATAGTAAAAAAATCTACTATCTAACTATTTTGCACATTAATGACAACTATCTGGCAGTGACAAATGCTAGGGTGCAAGGAAAGAGTAACTCTGACTTTGATGATTAAGGTTATGTGTCCACTTGCAGGGCCATGATTCTCAGTGGTTTGACAGCTGTGTAATGATATAACTTAGCAGTTATACAATGGTTTAGGCATCACGATTTTGCGATCTGATGTAGTCATCCTCCACTTTTTCATGCCATTGATTTTTCGTAGTGACCTGACCTTTACAACCTACTGTGTCAATAAATAAGGAGAGGATGTAATGTATTTCATTTATATAAAGATTAAAGAGGAATTTCTTTCAGATTACATTTTTACATTAACTTCTTTTACCATGCTGATTGTAACTGTTTTGAATGTCGCTTCATCTTTTACCATCACTTGAAACTTCTTCCTCCTTGAAACATAATTCAGTACTAAGATTTTGCTGGTATTTTTGCTGGTTATTCCTCATCTTCTGGATTTCTACCTGTTAGAGTGCCCTAGGCTCAGTTCTGGGACCTCTTCTCTTCTCTATCTATGCTCTCTCCTTTGGTAATCCTACCCAATACTATGGCTTTCTATATCATCCATACGCTGAAATTTCGGGACACTTAGTTGTGCTCATGAGGAACCTGAACATAGACTGAGACAGTAATTCAAACAGAACAAGGGGAAATTGTGTAGTTTAAAGTCAAGAAAGATATGTATCAGAGTTCTGTCCTTTTACAGTACTTACTCAATCTGTCTGCCCAGCAGCAAATCTGAGACGTTAGACTCTTTGAAGAAGAATGAGGCTGCAGAAAACTTAATAGCCTGTATTATGCAGATGACACCACTTTGCTTGCTGAAAGTGAAGAGGACTTGCAGCATTGAGTGATAAAGGTCAAAGACCACAGACTTCAGTAGGGATTACACCTCAACATCAAGAAAACAAAAATTCTCACAATTCGGCCAATAAGCAACATAAATGGTAAACATAGAAAAGATCAAAGTTGTTGAGGATATCATCTTAGTTGGATCCACAATCAACACCCATGGAAGCAGCAATCAAGAAGTTCAAGACTCACTGCTTCGGGAAAATCTGCTGCAAAAACCCTCATTAAAGTGCTGTAAGGCAAAGATGTCACCGTGCAGACTAACGTTTGCCAGGCCCAAACAGTGGTGTTTTCAATAGTCTCATAGATGTGAGAAAGCTAGGTGATGAGTAGGACGACAGAAGAAGAATTGATGTATTTGGGGGCAGCCATCTAAGATGCATCAGTTGGTCCCAAACCACTTAAAGGAGAGTGAAGAATACCAAAGACACGAGGAAAATATTAACCCAAGAGGTGTAATGACCACATACACCACACAGTCCGTCAGTCTGAAATCAGAATAATTGGTGACTTCCCTGATGGGGAACACAACAGGAAATAAGTCCCTGATGGAGGAAGAGAAAAGTGTGCAGCAGAACTTAAATTCATATAAGAAATACCAGGCTTAATGGTCTAACTGAGAATGGAGGAATCCTCAGAATCATGGCTTCTGGACACTCTATTAACCCAGAGTTAAAACTGTTTCCTGGGTTCACTCTTCAGTAGACTGGACTACAATTATACTCATGAAGAGTGTCCTTTTTAGTTCAAGCGGGTACATGAAGTCAAATTGGTGGCTCCTGACCAGAGGCAGGATGAGAAGGCAGGAAAGCACAGTAGCTGGCTGGACGGACACAGGAAATACAGGGTGGAAGGGGGAAGTGTGCTGTCACATTATAGAGTAAACAGAGTCTCAAACCAGTATGTGTATAAATTTTTGTATGAGAAATTAACTTGAACTGTAAACTTTCACCCAAAGCACAATAACAAAAAAAAAGGCATAAAAAAATAATAATGGATGCCTTTGAATTACAGTGTTGGCAAAGAATACTAGATATATCATGGACTGCCAAAAGAACAAACAAATCTGCCTTGGAAGAAGTAAAATAGAATGCTCATTAGAAGTGAGAATGATGAGACTTTGTCTCAGATGCTTTGGACGTGTTGTTAATGGGAGGGATCAGTCCCTTGAGCAGGACATCATACTTGGTGAAGTAGAGGGTCATTAAAAAAGAGGAAGACCATCAACAAGATGGATTGACCCAGTGGCAGCAACAGTGGGCTAAAGCATAGCAATAATTATGAGAATAGTACAGGACTGGGCAGGGTTTCATTGTGTTGTACATAGAATCACTAAGAGTTGGAATGAAATAATGGGCACCTAACAACAATATACACTGAATATTCTCAAAACATGTCTCCAAACTCCCCTTCTTTTTTAGACTCCTGACTAGTACTCAAATGCTTGCTAGACATCTAACTTGAGTACCTAAAAGGCATCTTAAGTTCAAGGTAAGTCTAAAACAGGTATTTTTATCTTTCTCTCTTTTGCCTTAGCTTAGTACCAATTGCCATTACTTCAGTTCCTACTAATGGTGAGTCCATGTGTGTCAGAGTAAAACTGTTCTCCACGGGGTTTTCAGTAGCTAATTTTTCAGAAGTAGATGACCAGGTCTTCCAAGGTGCCACTAGCCCACCCAAGCCTGTTGCTGGGAGTAGATTCCAACTAATAGTGACCCTATAGGACAGAGTTGAACTGCCTCACATGGTTTCCAAGGAGCACTCAGCGGGTAGCAGACATAGCTCTTAACCATCACACCAGCAGTATTTCCAAGGTGCCACTAGATAGACTCAAGCCCCTAACCTTCTAGTAGCTAGTAGCCAAGGGCATTAGTGATTTGCATCAGCCAAGTGCCCAGCTGCCACCAGTGACTGCCCTGACACAACAGAGAGTCTCTGACAGAGCAGGAGAAAGGGAGGTGCAAAACTCACATCCTAGTAGAAATACCAGACTGAATGGGTCTGACTAGCCCCCAGACTCTTTGTTAGCCCCAAACTAAAACCTTCCCAAAGCCAACTTTTTGGATGCAGACTAGACTACAGAACATAAAATGATACCTACGAAGAGTGTGCTTCTTAGCTCACGTAGATATATGGCACTGAATAGGCAACTTCTGTCCAGAGGTGAGGTAGAAAGGCAGAAAGGGACATGAGCCAGTTGAATGGACATGGGAAATACAGGATGGAGGGGAGGTGTGTGCTGTCACATTATAAAGAAAACAACTAGGGTTATATAACAGTGTGTGTGTAAGTTTTTATATGAGAAACTAATTTGAACTGTAAACTTTCATTTAAAGCACAATAAAAAAAAAAAGACTTGAAAAATAAAAAGTACTGCTATTCAAGTCGACTACATAGTGACCCTACACAGCATAGAACTATCCCATAGAGTTTCCAAGAACTGCCTGGCAGACTTGAACTGCTGACCTTAGCAGCCATAGCACTTAACCACTATGCTATCCTGGTTTTGACCAAATAACCAAACCCACTGCCACTGAGTCAATTCCAACTCATAGGGACCCAACAGGACAGAGCAGAACTGCTCCACAGAGTTTCCAAGAAGCACCTGGAGGGTTCCAGCTGCTGACCTCACAATTAGCAGACGCAGCACTTAACCACTTCACCACTAGGGTTTCCACCAGGGTTTTAGGGCAATGCAAAATGGAAATGTATACTTCCAATTCCTGGCCCTCTAAATGCTTAATTCTTGGTTCTTGAATTTATTTTTCTACTGAGTCTTGGCTTTAGGACCTCTTTCTCTTAACCACCTCTCCTCTTATTAACAATTCTTAATTGGTTTATCACTTTGAATATGGACTTACACATTCCTTTCAATACTTGACATCTACTAAATTTTAGAAAAGTGTATTGATTTTCTTCTTTTTTTTTTTTTTTGGTCTTGTTTTCAGTTTATTTGATAGCCGTAATAGAAATTCATGCTTGGCTGATAGAAATAAGGATAGTACAAATGATACTCACCCTCACAACAATTTGCCCTGTATACTAGAAATACTGTTCAATGAGGATCAACACTGCACTACTAGGAACATAATATGGTTGCCAAAATTACGTGAGGTAATTTGTAACAAAGGTACATGTACACATTTTGGCCAGATGCCCAAAGGTCAAGTATTAGAATCCATAGTCAGGTATAGCCAAATCAAAGCTCAAAACTGACAACACAGGAGGAATTTCTGGGATAGAGGAATATTGAAAATGTAACAAAATACATCATCATAATCATCATTGTCATCATTATTATTATTATTATTGCAATTTCACCTCTGAATTTTTAGAAGTGACATTTCAAGCTTGTCATTTGACTGCAAGGCAATCCTTGCTTGGCGCTGTCAGCTGCTCAACAGCTCTCTACTCACTACACTAGGTTTGTAAGACTAAGCAGGGCGTTAACACTGGTGAAAGAACCAAAAAGCTGGAGGCACCTAATTTTTGTCTAGTGTTTTCTTCTTGTCTTCTACTGTTTATATTCTTTATTATATCTAATGCTTTGTAGACCCTGACTTATGACATACTCAAGTTACAACAAATCACACTTAATGACTATCTTTTTATATTTTGTACATCTTAGCATAGTAACATACACTGCATACAATGTTGCAGAGTATAATTTGCAGATATTCTCATTCTCAGATGTTCCACTTTATGATTTACTGTTTAAAACACTGCTGTGTAGATACAGTTTTCTAAACTAAATCAGGAGCTTTAGTTGCTTGAAAACATAGACCCAGACATTGGTCATTTTACTAAGGTTGACAGGTAGACTCAGGAAGCACTGAGAAATTCCTAAGAAATTCATGACAAAAAAAAAAAAAGGAAAGGACCACAAGGACATCTCTTACTAGTTTTCTGACTAGAAATGCCATTTCCATTCCCAGGGATAGTCTACATGATCAGAACCTCCCACATGTGGTGTTATTACTAAAACTGACAAAATGTCAGTCTTGGTCTACTCTTCTTTGTTGTCTGAGTACATTTTTACGATTTGTATGTTTTGTTAGACTTGAAGCATTTATTGATGAAGATCAAAGACTGTCGACTTCAGTGTAGATTATATCCCAACATCAGGAAAACAAAAATCCTCACAACTAGACAAGGAAGCAGAGTGCTCCTTAGAAGCAAGAGTGGTGAGACTTCTCTGCACATAATTTGGATGTCATATTAAAATGGACCAGTCCCTGGAGAAGGATAAAGTAGAGGGTCAGCAAAAGAGAGGAAGACCCTCAGTGAGATGGAGTGACACAATGGGTGCAACAATGGGCTCAAGCATAACAGCAGTTGTAAAGATAATACAAGACTGAGTGGCATTTTGTTCTTTGTACATAATGTCACTGTGAGTTGGAACTGACTTGTTAGCAACCAACAGCAACACATGTGTATTAAAATATATCTGTAATTTTACATATAATGTCTCCAACCCCTAGAGACAGACAAAGATCAGATTTATAAAGATATTGATAATAATAGAAAATAAAAAATAAAAATGGGGTGATCAACTTCAAAACTGACTTTTGATGGAGTGGAACGGAACACCATCACTAGCTGGGGATTACCTATACACAAAGGGGCCCTTGGTACACAACGGTTAAGCGCTTGACTACTAACCAAAATGTCAGCAGTCAGAATACACTAGCCATCCTTGGAAACTGTGTATGTAAAGAATTTCCAAAACGAATTTTTCTTAAAAGACTCATGGTCTAAGTCGACTTGCATAACTAAAATTAAAATATAGCTCTTAAAGCTTATTTTGTTTCAAATACCTTTAATAATTTCATAAAGATTAGAACTATGGCATAATAATTTTTGTTATCCTAACTTGTGTTACTTATGTTCTTTTAAATACTTCTTTGGTGACAAATGGATACATTTCTAAAGTTACTTAGCCAACACAGTTTCTCTTAAATTTTGTATTAGCTGCCAATTTATGTCTTTAGTTATCTGTTTTTAAATTTTGTACATAAACAGTTTTCACAATCATTTATTGTTCCATTTTGTGATCACAATAATAAATATGCATTAATGTTTCAACAGACTGTGTCTTTTCATTTGTAAAATACATAGGGAGATTGTCATTCTAATGATCATCTGGAATGATCACATGTATTTGAAGGGATCAACAATAAATCTGAATAATATACCATGCTTGCATTGTTTATGTTGCTACAGTGGCTAGATATGGTAGTAAACCACAGGATGAAGTGATGATTGAATCCATGTTCAGGTTCACCGATGCCAGAAGTTATGTTTGAACTTGTATCTAGGCTATTCTGACACCTAAAGGCTAAGACTGATAAAACTAAGGCTGAATAGCAGACTTTTTTGACCACATTTCCAGACTGGCTCTAAACTTAAGTATCTCTCTAGTTGATATGGAAAAGGCTGTAAGGACAAAATCTCCGATATCTAGAATTTATGGGAAGATCAATGCCAAAGACAACACACACTTCAGACACAATTCATAACAAAAATCGCCATACATTCTGAGCAAACTGCATACATATTTGCATATATATACCCAGCATATATCTTGGAAGGAGCCAGGTTAGCAAAGGGCTCACTAAGGAGGAAGTATCCACAGACAAAAGCAGAGAACAAAAAGACAATCCTTTTTCCAGCTTCAACGAAGAAGAAGATTTTCACTATCTAAATACAAAACCCATTGCCATGGAGTCTGTTCTGACTCGCGATGATCCTACAGGAGAAAGTAAATCTGACTCTTCAGTTTCCAAGGCTGTAAATCTTTCCAGAAGGAGACTGCCACATCTTTCTCCCAAGGAGCAGTTGGTGGGTTCTACCCTGTGAGCTTTTGATTAGCAGCAGAGTGAGCCTCTTCTAAAATGTCAAGCCAAAACAGCAGAATAGAAAGAAATGGGAAGTAGACTAGGAAGAAAAAGCCTAGTCTATTCCCACATCTGCTGTTTATTGACTTACTCCTTAGTTGAGTCACATAGCCCATCTCAGTCTAAGTTTTCTCCTTTATAAAACATAGGTAATAGCACCTATGTTATCAAACTTACAAAGTATGTGAAAGTTTGAAGATTTTAGGCTCTACATAAAATAAATACACCTAAACATTCTCAAGTAAACTCTTCTTTAAAAAATATTCTATTCTGATTATTCCTTGTCTTAGTCATCTGGTGTTGCTATAAAAGAAATACAAGTGGATGGTTTTAACAAACAGAAGTTTATTCACTCACAATCTCAGAGGTTAGAGGTTCAATTCAGGGTGCCAGCTCCAGGGGAAGGCTTTCTCACTCTGTCAGCTCTCAGGGAAGGTCTTTGTCCTCAGTCTTCCCCTGGTATAAGAATTTCTCAGTCCAGGAATAAAGGATGCATGTTCTCCTGGCTCTTCTTACTTGGTGGTATTGAGGTCCCCGGTCTGCCTGCTGGCTTTTCTTCTTTATACCTCAAAAGAGATTGACTCAAAATACAATATAGTCTTGTAGATTGAGTGCTGTCTCATTAAAATAACTACCTCTAATCCTGCCTCATTAATGTCATAGAGGTAAGTTTTATAACACAGAAAAATCACATCAGATGGCAAAACAGTGGACAACTACACAATACTGGGAATCATGATCTAGTCAAGTTAACATACATTTTTAGCAGAACACAATTCAGTCCGTAACACTCCTTGTCCTCTCCAGTTTGCTGGATACTATTATGACCATTTTCTTAGTTACCTAACCAGAAACCAAACTCATTGTTGTCAAGTTGATTCTGACAACAGAATCAACTCCTTGGATATTCAGTAACGCCCACAGAGTATCCAAGGAGTACCTGGTAGACTTGAACTGATGACCTTTTGATTAGCAGTGGTAGTGCTTAAACCACTATGCCACCAGGGTTTCCCTTAGTTACGTAGTGCTGCCATGACAAAAGCAGCACAAGTGGATGGTTTTAAAGAACATAATTTTATTGTCTCACAGTTCGAGAGGCTAGAAGTCTAAATCAGAAAATCAACTCTGGGTTGGGGATCCCCCTTGTCAGTATCTCCCTCCGCCCCAGTACTCTACACATCTCTAAAATTCTCATAGAATGATTTTTTTTAATGTCTTAATTTCTTTTAGGACAAATACCTAGAGGTGGAGTCACCATTCGTCAGTCAGTGGAGGCTTGCACATTGCCATGATGCTTAACAGAAACCCTGGTGGCATAATGGTTAAGTGCTACAGCTGCTAACCAAAAGGTCAGCAGTTCACATCTGATAGGTGCTCCTTGGAAACTCCATGGGGAAGTTCTACCCTGTCCTATAGGGTCACTGTGAGTCTGAATCAATGGCAGTAGGTTTAGTTTGCTTTTTGTATGATGTTTAACAGCCTTCGGCAGACATAAGTCAGTAAGCTGATTAGGTGTGTTTCCACTACAGAATCAAGTGATCTCAGATGTATGAAGGCCAGTCCCAGGTCTAAACTGAGGGACCTGAGAAATGGGAAGCCAGTCATTTCTATATATGCAAGCCGTATCCTCCAAATGAATTTTTATCAGCAAAAGAATCAATCTTTTGCTCTTTACCCTTCTGGCTGTTTTATTTTTCTAAGTTGGTTTAGAATTCAAGAAGGGAGGAGAGAGGTTTAATTTATTAGACTTTAAATCCCAGACTTGTGTCCAGGATTCACTGCTCAATAAAAGTGTGTGACCATGAGTTGGTGATTCAATCACTCAAAGTCTGTTTTCTCATCCATAAAATGGGGTTAAGTGTGAAAACCACTTCCAGGACTGTTTGCAGGATGACACGGTATAACTCAAGAGAAGCGCTTAGCATAGTGAACTAGCACATTTTAAGCACTCAAGAAATGTTACCTGCTATAAGGTCACATTTCAAAATTAATATTTTAGATTTATTTTTATACTTCATTATAACTTTGATCTTTACTACAGAAACTTATTGCTGTTTGGTTGTTTACTTTTTTTTTAAATTCCTTCTTTCAGCATTGATATTACTTAACGCCCCATCTCCACCCCAAACCACATGGAAAGGGATTTGAGGCATTAGCTGATATAAGCAAAGATGGGTTTAGGCATTAGCTGATGTTGCTAAGATGGGCTTGGGGTGTTAACTGATATCAGTAGAGATAGGTTTGGAGTATTAGCTGATATCAGTGCTGAAAGAACTAGTTTAAAAAG
This sequence comes from Heterohyrax brucei, assembly GCA_028571685.1. Taxonomy (NCBI): domain Eukaryota; kingdom Metazoa; phylum Chordata; class Mammalia; order Hyracoidea; family Procaviidae; genus Heterohyrax; species Heterohyrax brucei. The sequence goes on from CM053145.1 coordinate 35,794,874, forward strand.
AAAGCACAGCACTAAAATTCTGGGGCAAAGATCGAAATTGGACTATTGTCAGATCATAGAAAATAAGAGAAATCCAGTTGTACAAAGGGAGAAACAAGTGTTACAATGTGTGTGTGCCGTCTCGCTGGAAGTCTAAGAGTCAGGTAAATCAATACCTTGCAAATTGCTACCACTCAGAGGTTGGTGGGTTATCACTTCTAGAGACAGGAAAGAATAAGCAGGTTTTAGAAACACACTTTCCAGGAGAACCACAAAGAGGTGCAGATGAAGCCCATGTAAGGAATGCTCAGGTAAAAATCAAATGGAAAGAAAAATATTTATAATGAAATCCTATAGGACTAGGTGTTAACAAGACTTGCCTGTTACAGGTAACCTTCCCTAACCTCACCACCACTAATTCCTCCTGCATGAACTATAAACTAGATTTTCTTGCATGATACTGGGGAAAAGCCACTGGCACATGAACAGTGATGATGATGATTATAATGACTGACAACATCACCTAATATATGCTTTCCATGTCAGCAGTTAGGATCCACCAGGCTATCCTTGGAAACTCTAAGGGGCAGTTCTAGTCTGTCCTGTAGGGCCAGTAGGAGTTGGAATTGATTCAACAGCAACAGGTTTATACTTTATGGAGCTCTGGTGGCATAGCGATTAAAGTGCTCAGCTGCTGACCAAAACATTCAACAACTGCCCCACAGGACCAAGAAATGGCACTCTGCTTCTGTCTTAATTACAGTCTTGGAAACCCTCCGAGGCAGTTTTACTCTGATCTATAAGCTTGCTATGGTCAAAATTAGCTCAACAGTAATAGTTTGTCTTTTAGGTGGTTTACTGTGCTTCATAGAAGTGACTATTGGTTCACACAGGGAAATACACTTGTTTTTGTTTTTGTTTTTGTTTTTGCTTTTGTTTTTGCTTTTGTTTTTGTTTTTCCTGGGGCATATATCCAAGACAAACTGAAGAGTTTAAAAGCTTGCTGAACCTAGTAATTTACAAGAGTAAAAATAACATATTCAGGAGATGATGTAATTTGGAACTGAATAAAGAGGTCATTTTTAACGTTGTTTACGTCTATTAATATAGCTTTAAAGGTGAGCAGTGCATAAAATGTGAATTATTAGCTACACACCTGGTTCTGACAGAAAGTCTGGTTCCCAGAAGAATGACAAATGGTACCACAACAAGCAATTTGAAAAGATTAAAAGAAAACCACACAAACGTTATAGAAAGCACCATGCTCACACTGTACAGAAAACAAGATGAATTATCACTCCCCTAAAAGTTACTAACTGCACAAATGAAGAGTATTTGGAAGACATATGTATAGCTACAGAGGAGAGTTTTACAATTACAAAAATTTAGTACGTCAAACCTCTATCAGATTAAAAGGTCTATATGAAAGTGATGGCTTTCTAGTAAACTATAAATCATCAGAATTGACCAAAACATAGACTACTGTTCACTGAGGAAATAGTATGGGTCACAACTCTATCCCTAACTCAGACCAGTGAGCTTCCTTTATAAAGATCGATTTTATCAAGATGTAAAACAAGAAATCATTCTGGTCTTATTAAACTAATTCAGAACATAGAAAAAATTGAAAAGTAGAGATTGAGTTAAAATGATGGATTGAACACATAATTCTTCTCCAAATATTATGAAAACACTTATAAGCTATTCATAAAAGTACCATAAAAAAAACATATACTGGGGCAGAGTCAAGATGAAGGACTAAACGTATGTCTCCCTAAATCCCTCTGGAAACCAAGACCTGAAATGATAATTAAACGGAGCCTTCTGGATACCTAGTGAGCCCTGGGATGCAGCATAGTGCTGTTAATTTGAACTTCATAACACTGAGCACAAAACCTCCTCTCTTTCACTGACCCCACTCTCAGCAAGCACATGCTTGCACAGACTGAAGGTAACTCACCATTTTGATTTTTTTCCCCCTGTCTTGGCCGGCAGGCAGAGCTGGGACTTCACTAGCTGCTAGTCTCAGACGCACTGCTGGAGGCATCAGCAAGCATAATTGTCATGTTCTGAGAGCCTGGCTTTGGACTGTATACATCTCCACTCCCCTGGCCTATCTTTCTGCCTCCACCATGTGGTAGCCATACAGATGTGCTTGTGCAGGATGCCATCTTGATCCACTGGGAAACAGAGAAGCCCAGACAGAGGCCCCAGCTGGACTTGGTTCCTAGGCTGGGTGGTGGCGCTTTCTGGGGGCAGAGTGCTTTTCCAGAAGGGAGACAGTGTTTTTCACAGTGTCATCTGGAGCTGGGGCCCAGTAGTGGGGGCTGTGGACTCTGGGCATTTTGGCACTCTTGGCCTCTCTTTCTGCTGGGAGGCTGTTCCCGGTCAGCTGGCAAACTTGTGTGGGATGCCATCTTGTTTTTCTGGGAGGCGGATTCATCCACACAGAAGCATCAGCCAGACCTAATTCCTGGGCTGGGAGGCAGTGCCTACCCAGAAGAGACTGCTTTTCCAGCAGAAAAACAGAATTCTACACAGTATCGCCTACAGCTGAGGTCCAACAGCAGAGGCCAGCAGGCCAGTAGCCTTTCTGTATTTTGAGCTAGTTTATAGCATCTGGAGTTCAATATAGAGGTGCTTACTTTGCCAGCTGGGAAGAGGGACGTATACACCTCAAAACCTGACTGCCTTTGAAAGTTGTCAAATACTTTTTACTTCTCATTTAAAGATTGCCTAGAGAAACAACTGTGGTCCATCTTCACAGCATCTCTTGCAGCCTCTGTCAACCACATGAATCTTGAAAAGCAACAAACTTTGGAGAAGATGGTAACCCGGAAATCACCCATGCCATCAGAAGACATCTGAAAGAAATCACCTCAGAACTTCCCAGACAAAGAAACTTTTCTGGAAACTATCAGAAGGGGAATACAAAATAATTATATATAGAGCCCTCCTAGACTTTATACAAAAGGAATCAGAGCAAAATGAAAAATTAAGCAAGCTGTTTGATCTGATGGAACACCAATATTCGGAAATCCAACAGATCAAGAACAAAATCAAAGACATAGAAATTTCAATTCAAAGCCAAGAAAACAGAAAGGAACAAATGGAAAACAGAATATGTGATTTGGAAGACAGCTACTGACTCTAGAATCTATGAGGAGAAATCAGAAAAAAAGAAACAAGAAAAATGAAGAAGCATCAAGAAGCATGTGGGACTCTGTTAAGAACAACAGTCTATGATTAATTGGAGTTCCTGAACAGGGCAAGACCCCTGAGAACACAGAGTATTGTTGCTGACAGAAAACTTACCAGAAATTACAAAAGAGGACAATATAGATATCCAAGATATATATAAAACACCACTCAATGTAGTTCTGAAAAAAAGACTCGGAGATACATTATAATCAAGCTCAACAAAATGAAACATAAGCAGAAACTCTTAAAGGGAGCAAGACTCAAAGCAAAGCTCACTTTCAGAGGGAAAGCCTGTAAGTTTACACCAGATATCTCAGCAGAAGCAATGCTGGCATGGAGACAGTGGCATGACACATTTAAAGCTTTGAAGGAGCAGACCTTCCAACCAAGAAGTATACATCCTACAAAATGAAAATGAAATGAAGACATTCGCAGATAAACAGAAACTCAGAGACTTTGTAAAAACCAAACCAAAGCTACAAGAAATACTGAAAGAGTCTTTGGAAGAACAAAACCACTAACTTTGTATTTTAGAAGGACACATTATCCAGAATCCTACTCAGTTAGGGAAGGCTCCAAACACAATCAAAGCTATAATAGTGAAAGAAACAATCTAGTGATGATATCATGTAAAAAGAGGGATGTACTACAGTCATTATAGTCCTTCCAGGTGGAGAGGAAGTTGACAAGAGTGGCAGCAATCAAAATTGGATTTGTATATAATTTATTAAGCAGGATCATAGGGGGAGCCACAAAGCACAATAAAGAAGCAACATACCATATCAAGAAATGTAAACAGAGGCTCAACAACCACAAAAACAACACTGGAAAAGGTGAAAAATCAACTCACAAAGAAGGTTGCAGAACAGATTAATAAGAAAAACAGAAAACAGCAACACAAAAATAAACATATCATAATGGCAGCACTGAACTCATATCTATCTATAATTATATTGAATGTGAGTGGACTGAATGTCCAGTAAAGAGACATAGAGTGCCATCTTGGATCAAAAGACATGACCCATCTGTATGTTGCCTAGAAGAAACTCATCTTAGTCTTAAGATACAAACAAATTGAAAATTAAAGGACGGAAGAGTATATATCAAGCTAACAATCAACAAAGAAGAGCAGATGTGGCAATTCTAATCTCAGATAAAATAGATTTTAATGTAAACTCCACCATAGTAGACAAGGATGGACACTATTTATCGCTGAAAGGTTCAATACACAAGCAGGACTTAACAATATTAAATATTTATGCACCTAAGATTAGAGCATCTAAATACATCAAAGAAACACTGACTACATTCAAAAAGGAGGTATATCACCCCACAATAACAGTGGGAGACTTCAACACTCCCACTCTCAACACTGGACAGATTGTCTAGACGAAGCTCAGTAAAGACACAGAAGACCTTGGTGTGACAATTAACCAACTAGACCTCATCAACATATACAGAACTTTCTATCCATCAGCAGACAACTACACTGTCTTCTCCAGTGCACACGGAACATTCTCCAGAATGTTAGGCCATAAAGCAATTCTCAACAAAATCCATACCATTGAATTAATGAAAAACATCTTCTCAGATCATAAAGCCATAAAGGTCAGAATCAATACCAGAAAAAACATAGATAGAAAGCGGAACTCATGGAAACTGAACAACACTTTGCTCAAAAAACCATGGGTTATACAAGAAATCAAGGATGAAATAAAGAAATTTATGGATTCCAAAGAGAACAAAAACACTTCCTACCAGGACCTATGGGACACAGCCAAAGCAGTGCTCAGAGGACAGTTTATCTCCATAAATGCACACATCTGGAAGGAAGAAAGAAACCAAATCAAAGAACTGACACTACAGCTTGAACAAGTACAGAGAGAACAACAGAGGAACCCCTCAGACACCAGAAGAAAACTGATCATGAAGATTAGAACAGAACTAAATGAATTAGAGAAAAGAAAAACAATTGAAAAAATTGAAAAGACCAAAATCTGTTTTTTTTAAAAGATCAACAAAATTGACAAACCATTGGCTAAACCTACTAAAGCACAACAGGAAAGGAAACAAATAATCCAAATAAGAAATGAGAGGGGAGCTGTGACAACAGATCCAACAGAAATCAAAAGTATCATAGCTGAATACTATGAAAGACTGTATTCTAACAAATTTGAAAACACAGAGGAAATGGACAAATTTCTTGATGCATATCACCTACCAAAATTAGGACAAGGTGAAGCAAAATAACTTAATAAACTCATCACAAAGGAAGAGGATGAAAAAGTCATCCAAAAACTGCCAACTAAAAAAAGCCTGGGCCCAGATGGCTTCAATGTAGAATGCTACCAAGCTTTTAGAGAAGAATTATCTCCAATACTACTATTTCACAGTATAGAAAGGGATGAATGCTCCCAAATTCATTCTATGAAGCCAGCATAACACTGATACCAAAGCCAGGGAAAGATCTAATCAAAGAAGGAGACCTATAGCCAGATATCACTCATAAATCTAGATGCAAAAAATCTTCAACAAATTCTTGCCAATAGAACACAATAACATATCAAAAAAAAAAAAAAAACCCATCATGACCAAGTTGGATTAATACCAGGGATGCAAGGCTGGTTCAACATTAGAAAAACAATTAATGTGATCAACCATATAAATATCACAAAAGACAAGAATCACCTGATCTTGTCCATTGATGCAGAAAAGGCATTTGATAAAGTCCAGTACCCATTCATGCTAAAAACTCTCAGCAAAATAGGAATAGATGGCCAATTCTTCAATGCAACAAGGGCCATTTATACAAAGCCAACTGCCTACATCATCCTGAATGGAGAGAGACGGAAACAATTTCCTTTGAGAACATGAACTAGACAAGGATACCCACTCTCACCTCTCCTATTCAACATTGTAATAGAAGTTCTAGCTGGAGTAATTAGACAAGACCAAGGAATAAAAGGCATCTGCATTGGCAAAGAACTAAAAATCTCCCTATTTACAGATGATGTGATTGTATATGCACAGAATCCCAAAGAATCCATAAGGAAACTACTCAAACTGATAGAAGAGTTTGGCAAAGTCTTAGCATACAAGATAAACATAAGTAAATCAGTAGGATTCCCTTATACCGAAAATGAGATTATTAAGGAAGACATCACCAAGTCAATACCATTTATTATAGCCTCTAAGAAGATAAAGTACCTAGGAATAAATTTAACCAGAGAAATAACAGATCTTTACAAAGAGAACTACAAACCTTACTACAAGAAACTAAGAGAGACTTACATAAATGGAGAAACCTACCCTGCTCATGGATAGGAAGACTTAACATTGTGAAAATGTCTATTTTGCCCAAAGCAATCTACTTATGTAATACAATCCCAATACAAGTTCCAGTGACATTTTTTAATGAGCTGTAGGAACAAATTACCAACTTTGTCTGGAAAGGGAAGAAGCCCAGATAAGTAAAGCATTACTGAAGAAGAAGAACACACTGGGAGGCCTCTCATTACCCAACCTTAGAACCTATTATACTGTCACAGTAGACAAAACGGTCTGGTACTGGTAAAAAAACAGATAGATCAATGGAACAGAATTGAGACCCCAGAGATGACATCATCTGCCTATAAACAGTTGATATTCAACACAAGCCCTAAGACTTTAAACTGGGGTAAAAACAATCTCTTCAACAAATGGTGCTGGCAAAATTGGATATCAATCTGCACTAAATTAAAACAAGACCCATATCTTACACCTTCTACAAAAACCAACTCAAACTGGTTAAAAGAACTAAATATCGAATCTAAAATGGTAAAGCTCATCCAAGAAAAAGTAGGAACAATGGAAGGTTTAATACACAACATAGACAGACTTCAAAATCCGTCAAACAAACCACAATCATAAGAACAGAAAATAGATAAATGGGAACTACTAAGTATCAATCACTTTTACTCTTCCAAAGTCTTTATTAATAGAATTAAAATGCCACCTACAGAATGGGAAAAAATATTTGGCCACTTTATGTCAGACTGACGCCTGATCTCCATAATCTCTAAGGTACCACAAAATATCAGTAAGAAAAAGATAAATCATCCAATTAAGCAACGGGCAAAAAAGATGGACAGACAGTTCTCTAAAGAGGACATCCAGGCAGCCAAAAGACAAATGCGGGCATGCTCACGATCATTAGCTATTAAAGAAATTCAAATCAAAATGGCAGTGAGATACCATCTCACCCCAACAAGTTTGGCCATGATCCAAAAAACACAAAATAACAAATGCTGGAGAGGCTGTGAGGAGATTGGAACTCTCCTACACTATTGATCGGACTACAAAATGGTGCAACCTCTTTGGAAAGCAATCTGGTGCTTCCTTAGAAAGCTGGATCTAGATATACCATTTGACTCAGTAATTCCACTGCTTGGAATATATCCTACAGAATCAAGGCCATTCACATGAACTGATACATGCACACAAATGTTGATCGCAGCACAGTCCACAATAGCAAAAAGATAGAATCAACCCACGTGCCGAACAACAGAGGAATGGATAGGTAAACTATGCTATATATACTCAATGGAACACCATGCAGTGATAAAGAACAACGATGACACCAGGAAACATTTCTTAACCTGGTATCAACTGGAGGACATTATGCTGAGTGAAAGTAGTAAGTGACAAAAGAACAAATATTGTATGAGACCCCTATGATAAGAACTTAAAAACAGACTCATGCCTAGAAGAAAAGACTCTTTGATAGCTGCAAGGGTGGTGAATGCAGGGAGTAGGGAGAGGGTGAAAGGGCTTAGATTAGATAGTTAATAGAAATTTGGTTGGGTGGAATCTGTGACAGTGCACACGAGAAAGATCAGTAATAACTGGACTTCAACACAATTTGAGTACTCCTCCCATCCTAGCCCGATATTGCAAGGACAGAGAAGCTGGGGCGGAGGGCGGGGGACCATGCTGTCAGGCGAAGTCGAGGCCAACCGGCACAGCTAGTGTTTTGCTAATGAGGGCTCTCTGCACCCCACATCAGTGAGTGGCATCTTAAAAGCTGCCATCTGAGGGTACAGCAAATGGTCCCTACTCAACAGGAACTGATGATCACCGAGGACAAGAATGACATGGGGAAAAGAGAACCCAGAAGACAGAAAGACCCATGTGAGTGAGTCTCTACATTGACTCATGACCAGAAGAATTGGATGGTGCCTGGCCACCACCAGTGATAGCCACAGTGGAGCTCACAAAGTTAAGTCTCATTGGCAAAAAGAGAATAAATAGGGGTGCACCCTGAGATCTCCAATAAAAGACCACAATTGATGGTCAGGAGGCTTCGGAATTCCCCTGGGAGCATGGCCCCTGGCCCTGATGCTGCTCCTGTCCCTAAATCACAATGAAGGTCAACTTTTCGGACAGCAGTGGATTGGACTTGGCAACGCAGAGTGACCATATCTTGTGTGAATTTTATGGTTCTATGCATCTATAGGATGTCATCCTGCTGACCTCTTGCTGGAGGAAGCGGAGTGGGTGGAAAGAAGCAGATAGGAAACTGTTGGGGGGATAGGACATGTATGGAGCAGAGAGGAGGGGTGTGCTGTCACTGAGCGGGGAGAGCAGTAGAAGCTGCATATAGGTGAGCATGAGAATTTATATGGGAACATACATTTTATTCGATCATTAAAAAAAAAACACATACCACTATGTGTAGAATTGTGTCCCACAAAAATGTATGTCAACTTGGCTAAGCCCTGAATCCCAGTGTCGTGTGGCTATACACCATTTGGGGATCTGAAGCGACTATCCTATGTGTTGTCAATCCTAGCCTCTACAATGTTAACAAGGCAAGATTAGAGGCATTTATGTTAATGTGGCGTGACTCAATCTACATGATTAAGTTGTACCATGAGGCAATCTCTTTTAAGATATAAAAGAGACAAGCAAGAAGAGACGAAGAGGATTTTGTGTCACTGTCATGGATTGAACTGTGTCCTGCCCAAACATGTGTGTAGCCATTTGGCTAGGCCATCATTCCCAATAGTTTGTGATTGTTCTCCATTTTGTGATTTTCCTCTGCCTGTTGGTAATAGATAAAATGATTCCATTAAAAGAGGATTAGGATGGAATTGCTGCAACACCTTGGCTAAGGGAGTTTCCCTGGAGTGTGGTTTGCACCACCCTTTATCCTTTCGTCCTACAAGAGATAAAGGGAAAGCAATGCAAGCAGAGAGTGAAGAACCTCACACCATCAAGAAAGCAGCACCAGGATTAGAGCTGTTCTTCAGACCTGAGGTTCCTGTGCCCAAATGCTCCCTCACCAAAGAACGATGCAGCACAAGGAAGTTCCTCCAGAACTTGCAAAGAGGGAAAGCTTTTCCCTGGAGCTGACACACTGAATTTGGACTTTCAGTTTACTGGACTGTGACAGGTAAAACTTTTCTTTTTAAAGCCTTCCACTTATGGTATCTCTATTACAGCAGCACTAGCTGACTAAAAAAACCACCAAGAAACAAGAGCTGGGAGAAGAGCATATCCTCTGGATCTGGAGTGCCTGTGCTGAGAAGCTGCTAGACCAGATGAAGACTCATTACAAGGACCTTCCCCCAAAGCCAACAATGAGAGGAATCCTTCTGGAGCTGACACCTTGTCTTCATATTTCTAGCCTCCTAAGCTGTAAGAAAATAAATTTTTGTTTGTTACAGCTATTCATTTGTAGTATTTCTGTTACAGCAGCACTAGATAACCAACACATATACCAATAATATCATATATATCACAATTAGCAATTTGAAAACATTAAAAGAAAACCACACAAATGTTATAGAAAGCACCATGCTCACACTGTACAGAAAACAAGGTGAATTATCACTCCCCTAAAAGTTACTAACTGCACAAATGAAAAGTATATGGAAGACATATGTATAGTGAAAAACTACATATATTTACAACTGGATAATAAAATAAACCATTGTTCAAAACATGTAAGAGTTCTGTCACAAAAGGCAGCAACGTCTCTGGAGGAGCTTCACGTTAAAGAGTATGAGTGAAGGGAGTCAAAAAGTGGCATAATAGCCAGGTAATTAATTAACTATGTACATTTGAGGAGCAAAGATGAGTTAGTGCCACCATTACATCTCACATCTCATGTCCACGTGTGTCAGGGAGCAGCCAGCAGAATATCTACCCCAGGCTAAAGCTATGACTATGGGTGCCAGGTCAAGAAAGGAGGAACAAAGTTATTAGGTAACTTAGAATAATCAGGAGGAAACAGGAAACTTAAGCTCAGAAAAAGAGCTAGAATGACATAATATCTTGTGATCTGGTCTATGATTTCAGTGTCTTTCATCACTTGGGGGAAGACTGGCCCAAAACAAACTGCATCCACTGAAGACAGAATATGGAAACTTTACTACAAAATGCATGCAGGCAAGAAACACCTAACATTGCAGAAATTCTTTCCAAAAAAACAGCACTGAGCTCAACTAATGGAACACCAAAGAAAATAGTCAAAAGAGAAAGTAATTCTTTCCTGTAAGTCAAGATAATATCCTAAGACGGGTAAAAGATAATATACCAATTAAATAAGTACAGCCTTCAAAAATGAAGAACTGACAAACTGTGTTCTACAACTACTGTGAAGGCCCAAATCGATGGGTCTCATGTTCCACGAATTCAAATCAGTAGAAGAGCGGCTCATTTAATCAAAAGATTCATCTAAGGACATCTTCCAAACAAGCAAAGAAGTACCGTCGGAGAGTATAAAAGTTGACAGTAAAAGTGATATTAATTCAGATAGTTTGAAATCAACCCTATGTATCTGAAAGAGAAAAATAAGAAAATAGAATATTTAAAAGGAGCCATAAAAAAACAAATTCCAAGAACTGAAGAACAACAAGACTTCAGATTGACTAGAGATACTGAATGCTAATCAGGATGGGGGGAAAAAATGCTATGTCTAAATACCTAAAAACAAAACCTTGAAACACCAACTATTACAGACTGAATTGTGCCCCACAAAAAAATAATATGTTGATGTCCTAAAGCCTGGACCTGTGAATATGATCCTGTTTGGAAATAATACCGTCTTATGTCATATTGATGAGATAACATTGGAATAGGGTGGATTCTAAACTTAATTATCTTTAATGGTGTAATATATAAAGAGAAAACAGACACAGAGACATATATACCCTAAGATGACACCATGTGACAATGGAGGTAGATACATCTGTAAGCCCAGAAAAACCAAGGACTGCTGACAGTTACTAGAAAGAAACAAAGAACTTTTCCCCAGAGCCAACACTCTAAATTCAGACGTTCAGTCTCCTAAACTACGAAAAAATAATATTCTCTTCTTTAAAGTCAAACGCTTATGCTACTTTTGTGACAGCAGCACTAGTAAACTAAGACACCAGTATTACAACTGGGATCCCCAGATGCAGATTTTAAATCTGAGATGTCTACGTAAGATGTTTATTGGGAGATGCTCTCAGAAACAACACTTCTCAGTAGGATTGAGAGGAGAGAGGAATTGAACAGTGATATAGTTGCAATAGTCCTCTCAGCTCATCCCACAGAGGGTTCTCAACTTGGGAAGGCCCTTCAGAGACACAATTGCACTTTAATGAAATTCTAGAAAAGGTGAAACTATAGTGTCAGAAAGCAGAGTAGTGCTTACAAAGAGAGAACTGAATAGAAGGGGTTATGACAGAACATTTTTGGAGTTATGGAACTGTCCTACATAAGGATTAGATACATTTGTCAATACTCATGTAATTGTAGACTTCATTTGGTAAATTTTAATGTAGGTAAATACTAGCTGAGTAAAGTTTATTTTAAAAGAAAATTGATTCCTAGGAGGCGGAGCCAATATGGCACTATAGACAGAGGCACCATGCCACCCTCTGTAGCAAAGCCCCCCAGGACTAAATAAAACAGATACAAATGTTAATCTTGGAATCCTAAGTATCAAATGAAGGAATAAAGAACTCATTCAAGCACTGAATGGAATAAGAGAACAGAGAACAAGGAGAGCTACAGAACAGAGGTCCCCTACCAGCTAGCGAGGCACAGATTCACCATCTTAGACTACAGCCATCAAGGAATGCAGACAAGGAGTATGGGAAGGCAGCTGCATGGAGATCTCAACAGAGTTTTCTCCTTTGTAAGAGATGAGTTCTCTCCTTCGTAAGCACTACTTTCAACAGGAAACAGAGCACCTTGTAACCAGGGCTTTGTGCTTTCCCACTTTCCACCCTTCTTCCCTGTAAGTAGCCCCCATCACTTTCCAATGGGCCACAGTCACTTGGCTGGAGGAACACTGGGTCACTGCTGCCCAAAGTGACCATCTTGGACATTAGTTATCAAGGCCTGTGAAAAGAGAGTACAGGACAGCAACTCCAAGAAGCTCTCAATAAAGAGACAGAACACCTGGTAACCATTGATAGATGCTTTCCCACTCCCCAACATTCCGTCTTCACAACCGCTGCCACTTTCCAATAGGCCTTTGTTTTAGTCAGCTAGGGCTGCCTTAACAGAAATATCACAAAGTGGATGGCTTTAACAAAGGAAGGTTTATTCTTACACAGTCTGGTAGGCTGCAAGTCCAAATTCAGGATGCCCACTCCAGGAGAAGCGTTTCCCCCTTGTCAGCTCTGGAGGAAAGTCAAGTATTGTATCAGCATTTGTCCAGGGAGCATCTTAGAGCAGGAACCTCAGATCTGAAGGAAGCACTCTTCTCCCGGTGCTGCTTGCTTGATGGTGCCAGATTCCCAATTCACTGCCTGCTTCTCTGTCCTTTTATCTCTTGTAGGATGAAAGGATTAAGGGTGGGGCAAGCCATACTCCAGGGAAACTCCCTTTACAGTGGAGCAGAGAGGTGATCCTATGAAGAGATTTACAGCCCCACCCTAATCCTTTAACATACAGCATAGGAAAACCATAAAACGGAGGACAGTCGCAAGATGTTGTGAATCATGGCCCAGCCACATGGCTAAGCATGTTTTTGGGGGGACATAATTCAGTCCATGACAGCTTTGGTTGCTTCACTGGAGAGACATCAGCTCACTGTGTCTTCCTCCCCCACCCCTTCAGTGTAATTTTATTTGGTTGGTTGGTTGGTTGGTTTTGTTTGTTTTTCGGTTTGAGTGTTTTTTTTTAAAAAAAAAAAAACAACTTCTTTTTCTTTTTTATCTCTCACTCCCTTCCTTCCTTTCCTCTCTCCCATCCAGCTAGCCCTGTGTAATGTACCTTTCCCTTTTGTTGGGCTGTGCCACATCACTTGGCTATAGGGACACTAATGCACAGCTATCTTGGGCCTGTATCGCCCATGCCAGCAGACTCCCTCGGGGTCATATTTTTTTCTGATTTCTTCATTTCCTTTCTCCCATCCACCTAGCTCCATCTGACATTCTTTTTTGATAGGCTGTGTTACACCATTTAGCTAGATAGCCTCTGACGTGTCGCCTCCCTATGTCCATGCCACCATTACTAAACTGCTTCCTCGTGCCATCTTATTTACTTATTTTGGGTTTGTCAGTTTTTTTGTTCTTTATTGTTGTTTCTTCTCTTTCTCTCTTTTTTTGCCTTTCCTTTCTCCCACTCACTTGGCCCAATGTGCTGCCACCTCCTTCTTGAAGGCAGTACTGTATTGCTCAACAGGAAAGCCTCTGGAACACAACCAATCCCAGGTCTATGCCACATCCACAGGCCAGCTCTCTCATCACCATATTTTTTATTTTTATCTTGCCTCTTCTCCTTTTTTCTTATCCATCCCACATAAGTCCTGTGTTGCCTTTGCACCTACCTAGTGGACCACATCGTAACCTCTAGTAAGAGATATCAGCTTGCTACCACCCCAACTGTGTCCTGCTCCAACGATCTGCTCTCCCATCACCATACTTTTGTGGTGATGGTAGTGTGCTTGGCGGGTTGGTTTCTTCTCTCTCTTTCCTTTCTTGCCTTTTCTGTATCCTGTCCACCTAGCCCCATGTACTGCCCATGACCATTCCTGACAAGTTGAGCTGAACCACTTAGCAAAAGACTCACTGGGATATAACTTCATAAGGTCTGCCCTGACCCACCTGCTGAATATTACCATGCCATCTTTTTTTTTTTATTTCTCTTCCTTCTTTTTTACTTTTGCTTCTGTCTCTCTTTCCTCTCAATTACTTAGCTCCACACATCACACCCTATCCCTTCCCTCCAGCCTATCTATACTGTGCACCAAGGGACATGCCCCTAAGCAACACCAACTCACTTCCCAGACCCCCTCCCTCACTGCATCTTAGCTCCACCACATTGGCCCCAATTCATGTAGCAAGCTACCCCTCTACCCCCAGCTGGACTCTCTGGTATCACAGCTGAGTGACTGCCCTGTCTACATGGACAAGGTGATAAGAAGTATCTTGCCTATTGGTGAGCAATCAATAAAACCCAGTCCACCTGCCCAGACATGACCAAATAAAACAAAACTAGGATAAAAAAGCACAGCTACAATCAATAAACAATAACAACAACAATACTTCCTGACTGTCCTGGAGACTGGAGACAGTATGAAAACATATCAAAAAAAAAAAAAAAAGAAAAAGATGACTCCAAAAAGTGACCAAATAAAAGAGTCAATAACCTTCCATTAGAAGAAAAAGAATTGAAACTACCTGATAGGAACTTCAGACCTGTAATATTCAAGGTTCTCTAAGTAATTAAGGAAAATGCAGGCAAAATAGCAAAAAGATAGACAAAAATATAGAAAATATTGACAAAAATCAAAGGAAACATAGACAAAGCAATGAAAGAATTCAGAAAAATAATACAGGAAAAATGTCAAAATAAACAACTAGAAAAAATTCAGAAACAGCTATTAGAAATCCAAAAGATAAGCAACAAGAGAAATGGATAGTACAATAGAAGATTTTAGAGCTGAATCCAAATCAACAGGGAACAGGGTCAGTGAATTTGAGACAAATTCTGTATACCACTTTGAGGAAAAATCAGAGGAAAGAATGAAGAAAATGAAGACACTCAGAGAAGCATACAGGATACAATCAGAAGCAAAAATTTGCTTGTCTTCAAAGTTCCAGGAAACGGAAAACACACAGAGGATCATTGAAGATTTGCTGACAGGAAACTTCCTTAATATTATGAAAAACAAAAAGCTGAGCATCAAAGAAGTTCATTGAGACCCATATAGGACTGACCCCAAAAGAAAATCATCAAGACATACCACCATAACCACAGTCACTAAAACTAAATACAAAGAAAAGAATCCTGAGAGCAGATTAAGAAAAATGAAAAGTCACATGTGAAAGGAAACAATAAGACTAAGATCTAATTATTCAATAGAAGTCAAAGAATGCAATGAGATGATGTCCAAAAATCTCAAAATACATTAAAATAAATTAAAAATCTACAACCAAAAATTATACAGTTTGCAAGACTCTCACTCAGATATACTAATGAAATTAGAACATTTTCAGATAAACAAAAATTAAAGCAATGTATAAAAACAAAACCAAACTTACAATAAAATGGAACACTTTGTTTAAAGAACCAGCATCAAACAACAGCCTGAATCTAAGACACAAACCAGCATCAGCCAGACACCAACTGAGTTCATGAAATCTTAGTGAAAAAAAAAGAAACTAAAAAATCTAGAACAGAAGACCAGAGACAACAATCTGTAAATGATAACAGTGTCAGAACAATAAAAGAGGGAATAGAAAGTATAGACACAGAACTTTCAAATGAAGATGTCGAGATGATATCAAGTAATAAAAGACTGGTTCAAACTTAGGAAGACAGGGGTGAAGTTCAAGGTAGCAATAAAGAAAGTTAACAAACCTACTTATTAAAATAAAGAAGAAGAACATAAAATCTCAGTAAACACAAAATCCACAAAATGAAAAAGAAGAAAATTCACAGACAAAAGGAATTTGGCACAAAAGAGTGAGACAAACAAAGAAAACATCAGCATCACAAAAAAAAGTGCTACAAAATACAGCAATAAACTCAAGCCTATCAATAATCATGCTGAACATAAATGGCATAAGTGCAAACATAAAGAGACAGCTAGTGACAGAATGGATAAAAGAATAAACGGGACTCATAAGTATGCTGTATAAACAAAGACAAATATATAGTTAAAAATCAATGGATGGAAAAATTACATCAAGCAAATAGCAACCAAATAAGAGCAGATGTAGGAACAATCATCTCAGATGCCAAGTCGCCAAGTGCCGTCGAGTTGGATAAAAAAACCTTTAAAACAAAATCCACCATAAAATACAAGGATAGACATTACATAATGATGAAAGAGATAATCCACCATGAGAACATAACCATAATAAATGCCTACACACCCAGTGACAGGACTCCAAAATACATAAAACGAAACTCTAACCACACTGACAGAGAAACTGATGGTTCTACAATAACAGTAGGACACTTTAACACATATTCCAGTAAAGGATAGTGCATCTAAAAAGAAATTCAACAAAGACACAAAGGATCTAAAAACCACAATCAACCAACTTTGACTTCATAAACATGTATAGAACACTCTACCCAACAACAGCAAAGCACATTCTTTCCCATGCACATGAAATGTTCTCCAGAATAGACCACATTTTAGGCCACGGAGCAACTCTCAACAAAATCCAAGACACTGAGGTAAATACCAAGCATCTTCTCTGATCACAGTGCCATAAAAGTAGAAATCAATAACAAGAAGAGCAAGAAGAAAATAATCAATTGCATGGAAACTGAATAACACCTTGCTTCAAAATCACTGGGTAACAAAGAAATCAAAGATAGAATAGAAGAATTCCCAGAATCAAATGCAAATGAAAGCACATCATACCAAAATCTTTGTAACATAGTGAAGGTAGTGCACAGGATCAATTTAAGGTAATAGATGCACACATCAAGGAAAAAGAAAAGGACAAATCAGAACGTTGTCTACACAACTCAAACAAATAGAAAGAAAATAGCGAAAGAAGTCCATGACCACCAGAAAAAAGAAACAATAAAGATCAGAGCAAAATAAATGAAATACAGAATAGAAAATAATAAAATCAAAAGCCAGTTCTTCGAAAGAATTAACAACATCAACAAATCATAGGCCAAGTTGAGAAAAGAAAAACAAGAGAGCATACCAATAACCCCAGAAAGGAATGACATGGAGAATGTCACAACAGACACATCTGAAATAAAATATATCATAACTGAGTAGTATAAAAAACTGTACTCCAACAATTTGAAACTCTAGAGGAAATGGGAAAATTTCTAGAACCACACTACCTATCTAAACTAACAAACTGAGGTTGAAAATCTGAACAGATCCATGGCAAGAGAAGAGATTGAAAAGGGCTTTGTAAAGTATATATATGTACATATATATACACACACACATATATATTGTTTATTGTGCTGTAAGTGAAAGTTTATAATCCAAGTCAATTTGTCATACAAAAACTTATACACACATTGCTATGTAACTCTGATTGCTCTCCTCACTCAATGACAGCACACACCTCCTTTCCACTCTGTCTTTTCTGTGTCCATTCAACCAGCTCCTGTCCCCCTATACCTTCTCTTCTTACCACTGGACAGAGAACTGCCAAGTTAGGCTCATGTATCTACTTAAGACAAGAAGCACATTCTTTCCAGTATCATTTTATGTCTTATGTCTTATAATTCAGTCCAATCTTTGGATGCAAGAGTTGGCTTTGGGAATGGTTTCAGTTTGGGTCCAACAGAGATTCTGGGGGCCATGTCTTCTGCAGACCCTTCAGTCTGTTGGACCATCAAGTCTGGTCTTTTTAATAGAGTTCAAGTTCTGCACACCCATTTCTTTCCACCTACATCAGAGACTCTATGTTGTGTTCTTTGTCAGGGCCGTCATGAAAGAGTGCTTTTAAACAAACATCTCCTGGCAGGGCTAAGATGCAGACTAGACACATGTTTCCTCTATTTCTTCTGAGAACTAAGACCTACAAAAGAACTGAAAGGAGCAGTGTGGAAATTCTGGAAGTTCCAGGATCAGGCATAGTGTTGTGATACTGGACTGCACAACAGGACACAGGAAAACACCTTGTTGGTGGTGGGACAGTGGCACAGAGAGCACACTTCTGCTGGTGCAGCATCTCAGAGGATTACAGGTATGGAGCCTTTGTCAACTTGGAGGCTGGGACTGGGATTGTCGAACCTTTGAGCCTGGCACAGCACGGCTATTTTGCTGATCTGTAATGCCTAAGTAAACAGCGTATGCCACAGCAGAAGGTCTATGCATGGGACACACACATTTAGAACAACTGTCAGTGCCCCCTCCCTCCTCTTTTCTGAGCTTTGCCACAAATTCTGCTGACTCACTGTAACAGTGGCTGCTCAGCCAAGATGCCATCTTGGTGAGCTGAGAGGTGGAATCAGCCTTATCTGAGGGCTCAACTGAGGCTTATTCTCACACTGAGTAACAGTGACTGTCTGAATAGTGTTTCACCCAGCAAAAAAGCTGTTTTTAACACAACGGTACCTAGAGAAAGTAGTAGCAGCTGGTGGCCTAGTGCAACAGGCCCCAACCCCTCCCTTCTTTAAGCCATGTCATAGCATCTGCTGACAACTAACACGGTGCCATCTTTGCCAGCCAGAAGTCGGGGCCCGCCACTCATGAGGACCTGATTCCTATCAGCTACAGCTAGTCAATACTTTTCTCAGCATAAAACCAGCTTTTAACTTATGAGCAGCTACAGAACACAGTGGTGACTGGCAGCTGACTGTGGTGTCACCATTTTCACCACCCTTCACTGAGCCACATCATGGTGTCAGCTCATGGCCCCCTAGAGACTCCCTAAGTAGGGTGCTGTCTCTGCCAACCAGAAAGTAGGGCCTGCCACCCCTGAGGGCCTAACTGCTTTTGGCTGCCACTGGACAGAGCCCATCTCAGCAGAAGAACCGGTTTTTAAGTGCTTCTAGATAATGCAGCTGTTTCTGGTAGCTGAGTGTGATAGCAAGCTTTCTTCATCCCTTTCCTAAGCTAAAACATAGTCTGAACTGCCATGACACTAGAGAGTCAGCGCAAGTAGCACCACTTTTAGCAGCCAGGAGGCAAGGCCTACTACCCCTGAGGGCCCAGCTGGGGAGAGCCACTAAGCCAAACAGCACCACAAGGGCCGACAGAGTGTATATTGCCAGAGAAACTATACATAAGTCAGCTGTACCTAGAGAATGCAGCAGTGGTTGGCAGCCACCCCCTTACACCCTTTGTAGACTTATGTCACAGCTTCCATTGGTGTAACACTGGAGAAACTGAACAGCTTTTAAATGATATGAGGACAACAATCAGTATCTAACCATTTAAAAAAGCAGACCACCATGGCTCCAGAAAACGCCCAATATAAGATTCAAACAACTTCCCAGATGAAGAAGCCTTTCTGAAATTATCAGAGGTAGAATACAAAAGCATTGTATATAGAACATTTCTAGAGATTATGCAAAATGTAGCAGAATAAAATAAAAAATTAAGTAAGGTATATGAACTGCTAGAACATCAAAATCTGAAATCCAGTAGATCAATAATAAAATGACAGAAATGGACAATTCAATTCAAAACCAAAGAGCAGGATGGAGGAGTTGGAAGGAAGAATTAGTAAGCTTGAAGATAAGCAACTGACACCAGCGTTCATGAGAAGAAATCAGATAAAATAAACAAGAAAAATGAAGAAGCATTGAGAAACATATAAGACTTGATCAAGAGCAATAATCTATCAATAATTGGAGTTCCTGAACATGAAAGGTTACAAGAAACTATGAAGAGAATTGTTGAAGAGTTTCTGACAGAAAACTTCCCCGACATTGTGAAAAAACACAATATAGATTTTCAAGATGCTTATCAAGCACCACAAAAACCAGACCTCCAAAAAGAGACACTGATACATATTATAATCAGACTTCATAAAATGAAACATAAAAAGAGGCTCTTAAAGGTAACTAGGCTTAAACCAAAACAAATGCACAAAGGGAAGCCCTGTAGGCTTTTGTCTGACTTCTTGGCAGAAACTATGTTGGCAAGAAGGCAGTGGAATGACAAAGCCCTGAAGGAAGAAAACTTCCAACCAAGAATTACATATTCTGCAAAATTTCCTCTCAAATATGACAATAAAAATAAGACATTCTGAGACAAACAAAAGCTTAGAGACTTTGCAAAAAAACCCCAAAACTACAAGAAATACTGAAAGAATTGATTTGTTTAGAAAAACAGTAACATCAGTTTTATACTTAAGGACATATTGCAAGACAGAGCGTCCAGAGTCCTACTCAGTTAGGGAAGTCAAAAAGCTCAGTCAAAACTAAAATATGAAAAGTAGGGAACCAGAGATTCTAACATGAAAATTATAACATCATCACACAATAAAGAGGGATATATTACAGTAGGTACAACACTTTCAGATGGAGAGGAAATTAAGAGATATACAGAAGCTAAAGACTAGTTTAAAATTAGAACATTAAGGGAGGTTAAAGAGGTATCCATAGAGCAAATTAACAATGCTACATGTCAAAACAAGAAGCATGATACAGGAGTCCCAACAAATACAAAATCAACCCTGAAAAGAATAAAAAATAAACCCACAAAGAAAAATGACCTAGCTCAGAATATTAAGAGGAACAAAGAAAAATAGCAACAACACAAAAACAAAGGCACAAAAATGACAGCAATAAACACATACTTATCAATACTTACACTGAATTTAAATGGATTGAATGTCCCAATAAAGAGGCAAAGAATAGCAGCTTGGATTAAACAAATACCACCTGTCTATATGTTGCTTACAAGAAACACACCTTAGACTCAGATATGAATAAACTGAAAATCAAAGTATGTAAAAATATACACAAAGCTAACAACACACAAAGAAGGGCAGGAGTGGCAATACTAATCTCAGATAAAATAGATTTTAAGGTAAAATCCACCACTGTTGACAAGGATGGTCACTACTTGTTCCTGAAAGGTTCAAAACATAAGCAGTTTATAACAATATTAAATATTTATGTACCATTAGACTATCTAAATAGATAGAGCAAACACTGACAACACTGAAAAGTGAGATAGCTCACACCACAGTAATAGTGAGAGACTTCAACAGTCAACTTTCAGTAATAGAGCATCCAGAAAAAAGCTCAGTAAAGGCACAGATCTTATTGTGACAATCAACCAGCTCAAGCCCATTGACTTATACAGAATTTTTACCCAGCAACAGATAAGTACACTTTCTTTTCCAAGTGTACATGCAACATTCTCCAGGAAAGACCATGTATTAGGTCATAAAACAAGTCTTAACAAAATCCAAATCAATAAACTATTGCAAAGCATCTTCTCTCACCATAAAGCCATAAAAGTTTAAATTAACAGCAGAAAAAACATGGATAGAAATTTGAACTCATGGAAATTGAACAACACTTTGCTCAAAATCCCATAGGTTATCAAAGAAATTAAAGAATGAGAAAATTTATGAAATCAAATGAGAATGAATCTACATCTTACCAGAATCTATGGGATACAGCAAAAGCAGTGCTCAGAGGTCAATTTGTCTGTATAAATACACACATCTGGAATGAAGAAAGGGCCCAAAACAAAGAATTAACCCTACAATTTGAACAAGTAGAAAGACAGCAACAAAAGAACCCTACAGACACCGGAAGAAAACAGATAATAAAGATTACAGCAGAATTAAACAAATTAGAGAATAGAAAAACAATTGAAAGAATCAACAAAGCCAAAAGCTGGTTTTTTGAAAAGATCAATAAAATTGTTAAACCACTGGCTAAACTTACATGAGAAAAACAGGGGAGGAAACAAATAATCCAAATAAAAAATGAGATGGTGGATGTCACAACAGACCCAACCAAAATCAAAGTATCATAATAGAAGACTACAAAAGACTGTACTGTAACAGATTTGAAAACCTAGAGAAAAAGGATGAATTTCTAGATTCACATCCCCTAACAAAATTACCACAAGGAGAAGGAGAACAAATTAACATCACAAAAGAAGAGACTTTAAAAGTAATAAAAAAAACTACCAACCAAAAAAGTCCTGGCCCAGACAGCGTCACCAGAGAATTCTAGCAAACTTTCAGAGAGGAGTTAATTCCAATACTACTAAGGTTTATTCACAGCATAGAAGAGGACAAAATACTCCCAAATTCATTCTATGAAGCCAGGTGTAACCCTGATGCCAAAGCCAGCAAAAGAGCACACACACAAAAAAAAATTACAGACCAATAGCACACACGAACCTCGATGTAAAAATCTTCAACAAAATCCTAACCAAAAGAAGTCAACAACATATCAAATAATTCATCATAACCCAGCTGGATTCATACCAGGGATGCAGGGCTGGTTCAACATCAAAAAAATAACTAATGTGATCAAACGTAAATAACACAAAAGATAAGAATTATTTGATTTTCTCAATTGCTGCAGAAAAGGCGTTTTACAAAGTCCAACACCTATTCATGTCAAAAACTCTCCACAAAATAGGAATCAAAGGGAAATATCTCAATACAATCAGGGGCATCCACACAAAACCACCTGGCAACATCATCCTGAATGGAGAGAGACTGAAAGAATTCCCCCTGAAAACAAGAACTAAACAAGGATGCCCACTGTCACCACTTCCATTCAACATTGTACTAGAAATTCTGGCCAGAGCAATCAGACAAGACAAAGAAATAAAAGGCATCTGTATTGGCAATGAAGTAAAAATCTCCCTATTTGCAGATGATATGTTAGTATACACAGAGAACCCTGAAGAATCCATAAATAAACTACCGGAACTAATAGAGCTCAGTAAAGTATCAGGATATAAGACAAGCATAAGTAGATCAGTAGGATTCCTTTACACCAACAAAGACAACAACAAAGAGGAAATCATCAAACCAATACCATTTACAATAGCCCCCAAGAAGATAAAATACTTAGGAACAAATCTAACCAGAGAAATAAGAGAAAACTAGAAGACCTTGCTTGAAGAAACCACAAGAGAGTTACATAAGTGGAGAAATCTATCTTGCTCATGGATAGAAAGACTTAACTTTGTGAAATGTCTATTTTACCTAAGGAGATCTATATACATAATGCAATCCATATACAAATTCCAGTGTCATTTTTTAATGAGATGGAGAAACAAATCAACAACTTCATTTGGAAAGGAAAGAAACCCCAGATAAGTAAAGCACTAGTTAAGAAGAAGAACACAGTGGGAGGCCTCATGCTACCCAACCTTAGACTATTACACTACCATGGTGGTCAAAACAGCCTGGTGCTGGTACAAAAAGAGACATTTAGACCAAAGGAACAGAACTGAGACTCCAGAAATATCACCAACCTCTTATGAACAGTTGGTATTCCACAAAGGCCCAAAGAGCACAAACATGGATTAACAATAGTCTCTTTAACAAATGCTGTTGGCAAAATTGGATATCCACCTGCAAAAAACTGAATCAAGACCCATATCTCACACAAAAATTAACTCCAAATGGATTAAAGACCTAAATATCAAATCTAAAATTATAAAGAGCATGCAAGAAAAAATAGAGTCAACAATGGAAGTTCTAACACACAGCTTAGACACACTACAAATTTTGACTAACAATGCATGAACAACGGAAGAGAAAATAGATAAGTGGGAACTACTAAGAATCAAATATTTTTGCTCATCCAAAGACTTTATCAAAAGAATTAAAAGATTGCCTAGAGAATGGAAAAAAAAATGTTCAGCAACTACATGTCAGACCAACTTCTGAGCTCCATAATCTACAAGTTACTGCAAATATCAACAAGGAAAAGATGAATAACCCAATTAAGCAATGGGCAAAGGAGATGGACAGACACTTTTCTAAATACATCCAGGCAGCCAAAAGACACATGAGGAAATGCTCACTATCCTTAGCTATTAGAGAAAGCCAAATCAAAACTACAGTGAGATACCATCTCACTCTAATAACGTTGGCAATAATCAAAAAAATGCAGTAATACAAATGCTGGAGAGGCTGCAGAGAGATTGGAACTCTACTACACTGCTGGAGGGATTGCAAAATGGTACAACCTCTTTGGAAAGCAAGTTGCTGCTTTCCTTAAAAAACTAGAAATAGAAGTACCATACAATCCAGCAATCCCACTGCTCAGAATATATCCTACAGAAATAAAGGCATTCACAAGAACAGATACATGCATACGAATGTTTATTACAGCACTGTCCACAATAGCAAAAAGATGGAATCAACCTAGGTGCCCATCAACAGATGCATGGATAAACTATAGTACATACATTCAATGGAACATTACACAATGATAAAGAACAATGATGATTCTAGGAAACATTTCATAACCTGGTTTCA
The DNA here is from genome assembly GCA_028571685.1 of Heterohyrax brucei. NCBI lineage: Eukaryota > Metazoa > Chordata > Mammalia > Hyracoidea > Procaviidae > Heterohyrax > Heterohyrax brucei. Next base: position 35,819,452 of record CM053145.1, read on the forward strand.
ACTAGAAAAAATCGTGCTGTGTGAAATTAGTCAGCAGCAAAAAGACAAGTATTGTATGAGACCTCTGCTATAAGGACCTAAAAATAGATTTATGTACTGAAGAAAAGACTCTACAAGGGTGGAGAGGAGGGAGAAGGTTGGTCATAGATTAGATGGTCGATAGGAATTTGGTTAGCTGATTGGAATGACAGCAGGAAGTTGAGAGCAGATGGACATAATGGGACTACACCATAAACTGAAAGACTTTCTAAACTTAATCGAATGTTTCAAAGTATAGAGCAGCAGGGACAGGGGTCTAGTGGTCATGTTTCCAGGGGACATCGAGGACAATTGGCACAAGTAGCCTTTAGTTAAGAGAGTCTTCTGCACCCCATATTGGTGAGTGGTGTCTGGGATCTTAAAAGCTAGCAAGCTGCCATCTGAGGTACACCACAGTCCCAACCCATCTGGAATAGATGATGACTGAGAACAACAAAGACATGATGAAAAAAGAGCCCAGGGGACAGGACCCATATGAATGGGAGACTGTTTCAACGTGAGACTAGTAGAACCAGACAGTACCTGGCCGCACCAAAGACAGCCATGATAGGCAACACAATGTAGAGTCCCTGAGGCAACATGATTAAAAGAAGTGTGCAGTTCAAGAACTCTACTGAAAGGTCAGAAATAATGGTCCAACAGCCTGGATGGTCCCCTGTGAATATTGTCCCTAGACTTGCTGCTGGTCCTGAACTAAAACCAGTAGTGAGGTCAACTCTTCAGACAAAAATGGACTGGACTCAGGAACATGGTGTGAGCACATGTTATGTGTACTTTGTGGTTTTATACATTTATAGAAGCTGCCTAGACAGGAGAAAAGAGGGTGGAGAACAGGGAACAGGTACTCAGTAAGAGAATACTAGAAGTATAGAGTGAAAAGGAGGGATGTGCTGCCATCAGACTGTGAGAGTAGATGAAGCTGCAGCTTCATCTACTGGGTGGGCATTCAAAATTGATTTGGATTGTGTACTCTCACTTAACCACCATTAAGGGAAATAAAACTTCTTCTCTGCCTACTCAGGAGGAGAGAAAAACAAACCTGGACCAGATGGCTTCCCTGGAGAATTCTACAACATGTTCAGAGAAGAGCTTGCACCAGACTGCTCAAATTACTTCAGAAACATAGAAAAGAAAGATATAGTTCTGATTTTATTCTGTGAAACCAGAATAACACTGATACCAAAACCAAGCAAAGACACCACGAGGGGAAAAAAAACATCAAACCAAGATATCTCATGACTATAGATGCAAAAATTCTCAACAAAATTCTAGCCAAAAGAATTCAGTGTCACAGTAAAAAAAAAATGATAATGCAACATGACCAAATGGGATTCATACCAGGTATGTGATTGGAAAATCAATCAACATAATCCACAACATAAAATAAAATCACATGGTCATCTCAATCAACTGAGGAAAGGTATGCAACAAAGTCTAATAGTCATTCTAGATTAAATAAAAAAAGCTCAATAAAATAGTGATAAAAGGGAAATTCCCCAATATAATAAAGAGTATCTACACTCAAAGGCACTTGGCTGGCACACAAAACTAACAGCTAGCATCATTCTTAACAGAGAGAGTCTGAAAACATTCCCCTGAGAACAGGAAACAAGACAAGGATGCTCTTTATCACCACTCCTTTTTAACATTGTGCTACAAGTCCCAGCTAGGCCAATACGGCGAGTAAAAGAAATAAGCATTATCCAGACTAGTAAGCAAAAAGCAAAACTATGCTCATTTTCAGTTGATAAGATACTATACGTAGAAAACCAAAAAAACATCACAAGAAAAGTACTGGAATTAATAGGAAGTTTCAGCAGCCTAGAAGGGTATAAGATAAACATACAATAATTAACTGGACTCTTATACGCTAATAAAGAAAAAGAGGAAAAGGAAATCAGGATACAATATCATTTGTTATAGCTGCAAGCTATACATATAATGTACATGTGACGTACATAGGATGGCTACGAGACGGAACCAACTCAGTGTCAGCTAACAACAACATCCAAAAATAAATAAAATACATACGAATAAATCTAATCAGCGACCTTAAAAATATCTATGGAAAGAAAACTACAAACCACATAGAACAAGAAACCAAATAAGACCTACATTAATGGAAAAGCATACTATGCTGATGAATAGGTAGACTGAACATCGTGCAAATGTCAGTTCTGCCTTAAGCATTGTACAAATACAATGCAATTCTTATCCATTCTTTAATGAGATGGAAAAATTAATCATTAACTTTATATGGAAAGGAAAGAGGCCCTTGGCTAAATTCAAGTACTGCCAGTTAAGTTCACAAATTCATCCTAGAAAAAGTGCTACATACTTTATTGCTGAATATCACTGCAGTCGCCTTTGAAGTATTCTCCTTGGGAAGCTGTGCAAGGATGTCAGAGCCTAGTTCACCCTTCAAAACAATTTTAGAACTCTTTTTCTGGAATGGCCATCAGAGCTGTCACCATATTACCCTTAATGTCCTGAATGTCATCCAAATGTCTTCCTTTCAATATTTCTTTCACCTTCAAGTAAAGAAGAAAGTCATCAGAGGCCAGATTAGGTAAGTAGGGAGGGTATTGCAATACAGTTATTTGTTTACTGGCTAGAAACTTCCTCACAGACAACTATACAATTAAGTTCACAAACTTGCCATTGTACCACAGTACACAATGGCCGTTCCAGAAAGAATTCCCAAATTGCTTTGAAGGGTGGACTAGGTACTGGCATCAGTGCATCTTTCCAAAGGGAGTATTTCTCTTTTTTTTTTTTTTTTGTAGTTTTTATTTTTATTTAACATAACTGAGTGAAAATGTACATTCACATATAAATTTACATGCCCCCCTATATGCAGCTTCCACTGCTCTCCCTGTCTAGTGACAGCACACTATTCCTCTCTGCTCAATACATGTCTCATCCTCCCAACAGTCTCCAAAGGGAGTATTTCAAAGGTGACCATAGTGATACTCAGCAATAAGTTGTATAGCACTTAGAACAATTAAGTTTATGAACTTAACTGTCAGATTATGTAAAGCACTGCTGAAGAATGAAAAGTAGGAGGACTCATACTACTTGATCTCAGACCACCTGTGATGTTCAAAACAGCCTGCTTCTGGTACACTGACAGACACATTGACTAATGGAACGAAATCTGTAACTCACAGGTAAATCCATTCATCTACCATTAATGCCCAAAGTCCATTAATTGTGGAAACAAAATTTTTTTTTTAAGGCTAGTGCTGGTAAAACTGGACGTACATTTGTAAAGAAATGAACTAAGGTCCATACCCTCACATAATATGCAAAAACTAATTCACAGTGGATCAAAGACCTAAATGTAAAACCAAAAACAAAACAAAAAAAAAAGTTATAGGAGAAAAAACAGGAGTCTATTGTCTAGTTAGTGTTTTTCCCTCCACTCTACTCCCCTCCATAGTAGTCAATAAAGATTGTTTATTTCCCTGTGCAAACATTTTTATTAGTTTCTATAATAGCAGTCTTACACAGCATTTGTCCTTTTATGACTGACTTTTTCATTGAGTATAATGCCTTCCAGATTCACTTATGAGATGTTTCACAGATTCTTCATTGTTCTTTATCGTTGCATAGTATTCTGTTGTGTGCATAGTCTTCTACTGTGTAAAGTTTGTACTATAGTTGTTTTATCCATTCGTGTGTCATTGAGCACTTAGGTTGTTTTCATCTTTTTGCTCCTGTGAATAGGTCTGTGATGTACACGGGTGTGCACGTGTCTATTCAACTGATTTCTCTACGATACATTGCTAGGAGTGAGACTGCACATTCCTCCATTTCTAGCTTTTTAAGGAAGCCTCATATCATTTTCCAAATTGTTGTACTATTTACGTTCCCACCAGTGGTATATAAGAATTCCAATGTCTCTACAGCCTCTTCAACATTTATTATTTTCTGCATTTTGTTTGATGCCAGTAGTGTTGGGGTGAGATGGTATGTCATTGCAAGTTTGATTTATTTTTATCTAATTGCTGGTGATTGCAAGCATTTTCTTAAATGTCTGTTAGTTTCATGAATACCTTCTTTGATGAAGTGTCTGTTTGTATCCTTTGCTCATTTTTAAATTAGATGGTTTATCTTTTTTGTTTTAAAGGTGTTGGATTTCCCAACAGATTTTCAACATTAGACCTCTGTCATATTTGTCACCACCAAAGTTTCTTTTTTCCCAGGCTTTTATTATTATTATTATTTTGGTGAAGTCTTTTGATGAGTATAAGTGTTTAATTTTTAGTAGATCTCAGTTATTTAGCTTTTCACCTGCTATTTCTGTATTGTTACTTATGGTCTGTGTCCTATTTATGCTGTCTATTGTCTTACTGTGGGGACTTGCACGTTGCTGTGATGCTAGAAGTTATGCCACTGGTACTCAAATACCAGCAGTGTCAGCTGCATCAGGCAGGTTTTAGCCGAGCTTCCAGACTATGAGAGACTAAGAAGAAGGACCTGGTGGTCTACTTCTGAAAAGAATTAGCCAGGGAAAACTTTGTGAATAGTGTTGGGACATTGTCTGATAATGTGCTGGCAAATGAGTCCCTTGAGTTAGAAGTCACTCAAAAGATGACCAAGGTAGAATCAATTTTAATGATGCAGAAGGAGTCACACTTTTTGACCTTCATTTGCTGATGCGTCACGGCTCAAAACGAGAAGAAACAGTTGCAAACCTCTATTAATAAACAGGACATGGAATGTACAAAGTGTGAATCTAGGAAAGCTGAAAATCACCAACAATGAAATGGAATGCATAAATATTGATACCTTAAGCATCAGTGAGCTCAAATCAACTGGTCTTGGCCATTTTGAATCAGACAATTACGTGGTCTACTATGCTGAGAACGACAAGTTGAAGAGAAATTACATTGCATTCATTGTCAAAAAGAACATTTCAAGATCAATCCTAAAATACAACACTGTCAGTGACACTATAATATCTATACACCTATGAGAAAGACCAGTTATGAGAACTGTCAAAGTTCATGAACTCATCCTAGAAAAAGTGCTACATATCTCATTGCTGAATATCACTATCGTTACTTTTGAAGTACTCCCCTTGGAAAGCTATGCACTGACGCCAGTGCCTAGTCCACACTTCAAAGCAATTTTGGAACTCTTTTTCTGAAATGGCCATCAGAGCTTTCGTTCTATTACCCTAGGTGTCCTGAATGTCATCAAAATGTCTTCCTTTCAATATTTACTTTGTCTTTATGATAAAGAAAAAAGTAATTGGGGGCCAAATCAGATCAGTATGGAATGTGTTCCACACAGTTGTTTACTGGCTAAAAACTGCCTTGCAGACAACTACACAATTAAGTTAATGAACTTGCCACTCTGCCACAGTGCACAGTGGCTATTCCAGAAAGAGTTCCAAAATTGCTTTGAAGGGTGGACTACGTGCTGGCGTAGTTTTGCAGGTGCATAGTTTTCCAAGGGAAGTACTTTGAAAGTGACCATAGTGATATTTAGCAATGAGGTATGTAACACTTAGAACAGTGAAGTTCACAGACTTAATTGTCAGACCTCATAATATGACTATTATTCAAATTTTTGAACCTACTGCTAAAGCCAAGTATGAAGAAATTGAAGATTTTTACCAGCTCCTGCAGTTTGAAATTGACTGACCATGTAATCAGGTTGCAATGATAATTACCGGTGACTGGAATTCATAAAGTGGAAACAAAATATGCCCTTGGTGATAGAAATGATACCAGAGAGCACACAGTGGAATTTTTCAAGACCAGTGATTTCTTTGTTGCAAACATCTTTTTTCACCAACATAAAAGGTAGACGTTGCCAGATAGAATACACAGGAATAAAATCAACTATATCTGTGGAAAGAGGTAATGGAAAAAAGCTCAGTATCAACATTCAGAACACTACCAGGTGCTGACTGCAGAGCAGACCATCAACTGCTCACGTTCAAATTCAAATTGAAGCTGAAAAAAATTAGAAAAAGTCCACAAGAGCCAAACTGCAATCTTGACTATATGCCAGCTGAATTTAGAGACTATCTCAAGAATAGATTTGATGCATTTTATAACACTAATGACCCAAGACCAGGTAAACTGTAGAACAACATGTAGGACATCATATATAAATAAAGCAAAAGATCATTAAAAAGACAAAAAGAAAAAAAACAGCAAAACAGATGTCAGAAGACGTTCTGAAACTTACTCTAGACCATGGAATAGTTAAAGTGAAAGGAAGAAATGATCAAGCAAGAAAGCTGAACAGGAGATTTGAAAGGGCAGCTTGAAAGACAAAGTAAGATGCTACAATGACATGTGCAAAGACCTGGAGATAGAAAACCAAAAGGGAAAAATACGTTCAACAATTCTCCAGCTGAAAGAACGGAAGAAAAAACTCGAGCCTTGAGTTGCTATAGTGAAGCATTCTATGGGGAAAATACTAAATGGCAGAGGAAGTAAAAAAAAAAAAAAAAAGAAAGAAAGGAATACACAGTTACTACACCAAAAAAATTTAGAGACCATTTCAAGAGGCAGCTTGAACCAGAACTGATGATTTCAAGGAAGAAGTCCAAGCTACACTGAAGGCATGGGGGGGGGGGCGCGGGGAACACAGCTCTAGAAAGTGTTGAAATACTAACTGAGATGTTCCAACAAGTGGATACAAAGTTGGAGATATTCATTGATCTATGCCAAGAAATTTGGAAAGAGTTACCCAGCCAGCTGACTGTAAGATATCTACATTTATACCTATTCCGAAGAAAGCCGATACAGTGGAATGCAGAAATTATCAAACAATGTCATTAATATCGCACACAGGAGAAATTTTGCTTCTCCCGTTGGTGTTCCAAGTAAAATTTTGATGAAGATCTTTCAAAAGCAGCTGCAGCAATGCATTGACAAGAATTCAAGCAGGAAATTCAAGCCAAATTTAAAAGTATATGCGGAACCAAGGATATCATTGCTGATGTCAGATGGATCCTGGCTGGAAGCAGAAAATACCAGAAAGTTATTTACCTGTGTTTTATTGACTACACAAAAGCATTCAACTGTGCACATCATAAAAAATGATGGATTACATTTCAAAGAATGGGAATTTTAGAACACTTAATCGTGCTTATGAGAAACATGTGCATGGATTAAGAGACATTTATTCAGACATGCTGTTGGTTTAGGAATGCTGTATGGTTTAAAATCAGAAAAGCTTTGTGGCAGGGTTGTATCTTTTCACTATACTTAGTCATTCTGTAGGGTCGCCATGAGTCGGATCCAACTCGACGGCACTTGGCTTGGCTTGGCATGCTTAAACAGATAATCCAAGAAGCTGGACAATATGAAGAAGAATGCAGCATCAGGATTGGAGAAAGGCTCAGTAACAACTTATTCTAAGGGGATGACACAACCTTGTTGAAAATGAAGAGGAGGTAAAGCACTTATTGATAGAAATCAAACATGATATTTAGTGTTCAGTATGGATTATAGCTAAACATAAAACAAAAATCTTCATAATGGACCAACAAGCAACATCATGATAAACAAACAAAAGGTTGAAGTTGTTAAGGATTTCGTTTTACTTGGTTCCGCAGTTAACACCCACGGAAGCAACAGTAAGAAATCAAAAGATGCACTGCACTGGGAAAACCTGCTGCAAAAACCTCTTCCAAGTGTTGAAAAGCAAAGACATCCCTTTGAAGACTATGGTGCATCCAATCCAAGTCATGGTGTTTGCAGTCGTCTCATATACATGCGAAAGCTGAACAATGAATAATGAAGATCAGAGAAAAATTAATCCCTTTGAACTATGGTATTACCCACTAAAAAAAAAACCAAACCCACTGCCATTGAGTCGGGTCCAACTCATAGTGACCTTAGAGGTCAGAGTAGAACTGCCCCATAAAGTTTCCAAGGAGCACCTGGTGGATTTGAACTGCAGACCTTTTGGTTAGCAGACGTAGAACTTAACCCACTATGCCACCAGGATTTCCTGAATTATGGTATTGGCAAAGAATATTGGATATATGTGGATTACCAAAAAATAAAAGTTAAAAAGTTTTAAAAAATATGCCTTGGAAGAAGTACAACCATAATGCTCCCTAGAAGCAAGAATGGTAAGCTTATATCTTACATACTTTGGGAATGTTATCAGGAGGGATCATCCTCAAGGAAAGATCATGCTTGGCGAAGTACAGTCAGAGGAAAATCGGAAGACCCTCAATGAAATGGAATGACCCAGTGGCTGCAACAGTGGGCTCAAGCATAACAATAGTTGTGAAGATGACGCAAGGCCGGGGGCAGTGTTTCATTCCGTTTACATAGTCGCCATGAATTGCAACCAACTGGAGTGCACCTAGCAAAAACAAGACAATATCTAATCAGTAACTCTAGCCAAGGGTAAGAGAGTATACAATACAGAGGAGGTCAACATAACTTGACAAGGCAAGCTTCACCAACACATTCAAACTCCCTAAGAGACTGAATTCCTGGGTTAAGAGCTGGGGACTGTAGTCTAGGGGATATCTGGCTCAACTGACATAACATAGTTTATGAAAAAAATTTTCCATACCCCGCTTTGACAAGCAACTTCTGGGATCTTAAAAGCTTGTGAATGGCCATCTAAGGTCCTGCCCCATCTGCAGCAAGGGAGAATGAAGAAAACCAAAGCCACGAGGGAAAGATTAGTCCAAGGTTCTAACGGAACACAACTACCACATACTTCATCCAGCACAACTAGATGGTGCCAGGCTACCATCACCTGCTGCATTGAGAGGAATCACAACTAGGGTTCCGGACAGAACTGTAGAAAAATGTAGACTAGAATTCTAGTTCATAAGAAAAAGAACAGACTGGTGTGACAAAGACTAGAGAAACCCAGAGAGTATGGCTCAGATAACTCTTTTAACTCCACACCAAAATCTTACCTGAGGTTCACTATGCCGCCAGATTAGACAGGCGCATAAAACAAAAAGAGATTAAATGGGCACACTGGCCAAGGGGCATGGAGTAGAAGGGTAGATAGGTCAGGAAGGCTGGTAATGGGAAACCCAAGGTCAAGTAGGGGAGAGTGTTGCCATGTTATGGGGCTGCCACCCAATGTCACAAAACAATACGTGTATTTATTGTAATGAGAAACTAATCTGCTCCGTAAGCTTTCATTTAAAGTGCAATAATTTTTAACAAGACAGAAAAAAACAGTTTCTATAAAATAAAAATATATGAATTTGGAGGGTCAGTGTAGGAAAGTCATCATGCAATACGCATTTCATTAAGAGAGAATGGCCAACAGAAATTTCAAGATTAGAGCTGCAAAAGAGTTGCTTTAGAGCACAGAGTGGTAAAGATCATAAATTCACATGTAGCTGTGAGAAATATTACAGAGAGATGCTATGCATCCTTTTCCCAGCTCCTTTCAATGAGTGACATATCACAAAATGATAATACAATTTCACAACCAGATACTGATACAATTCAATGATCTCATTCAGATTCGTGCAGTTTCACTTATACTCATTTGCATGTGTTGATACCAACTCATGGCAGCCACAATTGTGTAAGAGTAGGATTGTGCTCCCTAGAGCTTTCAGTGGTTGATTTTTTAGAAGCAGATAGCCAGAACTTTCTTCTGAGGTTTCTCTGGATGGAGAGGAGAGGGATTTACTTGGTTTTTCCAAACATGTTTAAGTACCTTGTACGTCATTTAAACTCCATGTTTGACTCCTGATTCATTCCTTAAATTTTTGAAATGGCCTTTGATTTTATTTTTATTTTCACTGATGAAATTAAGGATTATGTTTCTATTTTACTGCGATGAAAATTTAGGTAATTATGGATGTTCCCCAGAATATCATCTCCTGTTTTGTTAATGTAGGCAGCATAATTCTTCCAAGACAACGGAGTTGAGAACACTAGATGTTTTATGGTGACTGTTGTTAAATAAGGTATAGCCCAACTCAAAATTGATAAAGTCCCAAATACCAGCCAGAATTTATTTCCAGTTATTTAACTGCAAAATCAAATTTATTTGCTAAATTTAACAAAGCTTGTCCATCGTATAACAATATAGGTGAATTTGAAGGACATTATACTCAGTGAAATGAGTCAATCACAAAAGGACAAATACTGTAAACTAAAAACAAGAAGTTTATACAAATAAAAAAATTCTTTGATGATTACCAGGGATGGGAGAGGAAGAAAGACACAAGTTAATACTTACAGAGGTAAAGGCAATACATAATATGGGGGAAGCCCACACAACATGACCAAGGCAAGAGAGGATGCTTAGAAGAATGAAAAACTAAAAGAAAACCTCTGTAACTACTATAACTTAGACAACTCAGCAGCAAATAGTATTAATAAACAATAATTTACAAATGGATAAACAAGTAGGGTAGGTGTGCCAAGAGGTGTGGAAGGATGTAAGGTAATACATCTGTCACCAGATATAGGTTTGCTAACAGATGTTTCTACATACATGACTGTAAGTGTGGCTCATGTAGAGCACACAGTGGGTAAAGTCAGGGAAACCTCTTAGACATAACCAGACACCTCGAGAATTAAGTTTCTACCCTAGAAGACAAAGGACCATAGACTCAAGAGACATCTACAGCAACTGGAACACATAATATATAAAGACAATGTTCTGCATTCTACTTCAGTGAGTAGCATCTGGGGTTTTAAAAGCTTATGAGCAGCCATCTAAGGTACAGCTATTGATCTCCTCCCGACTGAAGCAAAACAGTGAAGAAAAAAGACTAAAGGGAGTGATTAGTCCAAAGGAGTAATGGACCACATGGGCCTCAGCCTACACAACCACGGTACCAGAAGAACTAGACGGTGCCCAGCTACTGCTATCATCTACTCTGACTGGGATCACAACAGAGGGTCCTGGACAGAGTGGGATAAAATATAGAACAAAAAATAAATTTCAAAGAAAGACCAGACGTTCTGGTCTGACTGAGACTGTAGGGAGCCCTGAAACTACGACACTAAAACACACTTCTGACTTGGAACTGAATCCATTCCTGGAAATTACATCTCGGCTGAACAACAAACAAGCCCATAAGGTAAACAATAATGCCTAAGAGGACCATATTCCTTAGAACAACAAAGTGTATCATATCAAAGGGTATTATCTGCCGAAAAGCAAAGCTGAGATGGCAAGAGGGAGTAAAAAAAAAAAATCAGTGAGGAAAAGAGGGCAATAATGGGAAAAGTACTGACATATTGTGGGGAACAAAATCAAGGCCACGAAACACTTTGTGTACAAAATATAGCATGGTAAACTAATTTTTGCTCTGTAAATCTCCACCACACACAATTTTTTTTTAAAAAAATGCCCATAATAATGTTGACACACTGGTATAATACGTGGGCTAAGGTCAGTGATGAGATCATGTTCATGGGCCCAGCGAAGCCTGACAAGCAATGTGGAAGTATTTGTTTCTCACATTAGTCATATGGGAAAATAAAAGCTACAAGTCTAATGTTATCCCAGACTACCACCACAAAAAACGTTAAGGTGGCTAAACTATAATCTTTACCTCAGAACATTCTATCTCATAATTTCTTGCCTCTTACATATGTTATGAAAGATATGTAGTTGTTGTTGGGTTCCATCAAGTCAGTTCCAATCTCACAGTGACCGTAGTCTAAAAGACAGTAAAACTGCCCCAAAATATTTTATTGGCTGTAATTGTTATGCCAAGCCAAGTGCCGCATGGCGTGGCGTAATTGTTAACAGAAGTAGATTCCTGGGTCTTTCCCCCACGAAGTCACTAGGTGGATTCAAACCTCCGATCTCTTGATTAGCAGCCAAATGCTTAACCATTGTGCTGCCAGGGCTCCCTATGAAAGATATTTTAAAAAAAAGAAAAAAACCAACACTGCCATTGAGTTGATTCTTACTCATAGTGGCCCTATAGGACAGACTAGAGCTGCTCCATAGCGTTTCCAAGGAGCACCTGGCATATTTGAGTCGCTGACCTTTTGGTTAGCAAAAGTAGCACTTAACCACTATGCCACTAGATTTCCATAAAAGAAACAAGGTCTAAGAATTGGTACAGTAACAGAAATGAGATGGAGCCATGATGGTTGTCTTAGGCTGGATTTTCTAGGGTAGTAAAACCAGTAATATGTGTAGGTACACGGAAAGATTTATAATATCTATAGATAGATAGATATAGGAAACAGCTTATGCAATCACAGAAGCTGAATGTCCCAAGTTCTGGCACAAGCTTCACGTGACCACGGAAGAACCCAAAGTCAGCAGGTCAGAGACCAGAGTTCTAGATCACTGGTTGTATAGGTCAGTGGATCCCAAGGTGGTGGCGAGAGGGAGAGGCAGAGGCTGGCGAACCCAGGATCAGCAGGTCAGGGAGCAGGACTCTCAAGTGCCAACTGTAAGGACTGATGAATCCAACAGCTGCTAGTTCAAGTCCAGGAACCAGACGCCGGAAGAAGAGAGCAGGAGCTCCTGGCTACGTGAGCAGACCAGCAGTAGTAGTGGAAGGTTGAGAGATGATAGCCGAGAGGCAGGAAGTCACCACAAATCCCACCCTGCCACTTAATATAGCAGCCAAATATGGAGTAGCCAAGTTGATATAATACTGACCACCACAGTGGTGAATTGGTTAAGGGCTTAGGCTGCTGATCAAAACGTTGGCAGTTCGAATCTACCAGCAGCTCCTTGGAAACTACATGGGGCAGTTCTGTTCTGTTCTGTTCCATAGGTCATTATGAGTTGGAATAGACTCCACAGCACACAACATAAATGAGGTACGGATGAACCTACTTTGTGAGACAGAAAACATTCTTGAAGCAGAAGTGGGCCATAAGGCTTTAGGATCTTCTTTGGCTACTGTAATTAAGGCTTGCTTTGATTTCAGCCTTTGTGCCTTTAAGTGGATAAGCATAAAAGACTAAAAGAATAGAAATATTTATCTACAGTGAACTTGATTTATGAAAATTTGACATGTTGATATATTTGTTGTGGCATGCTTCCTTTCCTTGAAATGATGATTTGGCTAGTAGATTAAGTTAAGAACATGATGCATGAAAACCCAGTACTGTCGAGTCAATTTCCTGTAGCAGAATAGGTATCAATGAGTGTTTGTTGTTAATGTTGACTTTGATGATAAATACAATAATAACTTATGTTATTGAGTACTAATATTGTGCCAGACTTGTTTTACAAAGTAAGTAAATTCCATGAGATAGATGCTTTTATTCATTTTAAAGATGATGAAGCTGAGGTACAGAAAGTTTAAGTAACTTGTCCAAGGACACAGTGCTAGTAAGGGTAAAGCTGATATTCAAATCCAGACTGTTTAATACTCAGTCTCTTGATCACTGTTGTCCTGTCTTTAAAATGACGGTGGTTGCATCCATTTAATGAGTGACACATTTAATGATTATTCATCCCTCTGGCAATTATGTATTGAGCAACTATTACATACCATGTAATTGTTCCAGGGGTTGTAGATACAAAGACTGATTAGAGTACAACACTGCCCTTAAGGTGGAATCTGGTGGTTTTTCTTCTTTGAAAAACTTTTCCTCAGGGCAAAGACCCAATTTATGCTTTTTCTGAGTCTGACCTACTCTTAAAGCCCCAACAAACTCTTTCAGATCTCAGATTTTTCCTGGGGCCCAAATCCTTCTGGTGATCGCACTCTCCACAACAGATGCTGAAGGAGAATCTGCTTGGCTCACGTCTAGTACTGGCTATGTCAGAGAGCACTGTTGATAAGATAAAGAGGAGGGAATAATAAACCTCCCTTACCCCGTTCTCAGACCACTGAAAAGAAATGGGAAGGGCAAGTGTCATGTTCTGTGGGGTATATTTGCTTGCACCTATTCTTGAAAACTGAGAAATCAGACTGAGTTACAGAAGGGGAGAATAAGCCCAGAATTACCTAGGACTGGTCAAACCTGACCCCCTGGAAATTGGCTGCAGCTATCACAGTGAATGGAGTGGTGGTGTTCAGAGGGCATCCTACTCAGAGAGAAAGAACAGTGTATAGTGCACTGGTGTCTCCCTGTCCAGTGAAAAGCGGTGCTTGATTGTAAAAAGTTAAGTGGCTTATGTCTAACCTAACACACATGGATCTAAATCTTTCCTGTGGGATAAACCTCTCTCCCTTTGCCCAGTATTCCTCCTCCTTCTCTGTGCTTCACCCAGTTCCAGAGTCTGAGGCCATTACCTGAACTGGAAGTAGGAATACTTATGCTCGCACTGAGCCATTCTCTTAGACTAGGAAGGGGTAACCATTTGACAAACTATGAGACAGAGGAAAAAAAAATTTGACTCCCCTGAGCTGAAAATTCAGGAAAAAACAGTTCCTTCACCTAGAATCAGATATAAGGTGACATGCTTTCATCACAGACCCTCAGGGACAGTTGTTAGCCCCCTGCCTTTCTCAATGCCTGCAGCCATACACCTGTGCCTACATCAATCACTCCTGCCCATCCAGGACAGCAGGGCAGAGCCTGCAACACACACTTGGTGTCTATCTGGACACCTCCAGTGAATTCACACAAGAAAAGGAACCAGACTTCCAGGCTTGCATGTCTAATAAAAACTCTAACCACCTGGTGACAGGACTTTAGAGTTTCAGAGGTGCCAATAAACAAACTAGCACACACAATAAGCCTATTTGGATATTTCAAAACCAGAAGTTAGAACACAGTAAGCAAACAGAAAATAAATAAATTCAACAACTTACTGACAGCTCAGAGACAATGTTGTTGTTTGTTAGGCACTGTCATTAGTTCTGAATCATAGTGACCCTATGAACAACAGAACGAAACACTGCCTGGTCTTGCGCCATATCCACAATCATTTTTATGCTTAAGCCCATTTTTGCACCTACTGTGTGAATCTATCTCATTGAGGGTCTTCCACTTTTTCACTGATCCTCTATTCTAGCGAGCATGATATCCTTCTCCAGGGACTGATCCCTCCTGACATGTCCAAGATAAGTAAGACACAGTCTTGCCATCTTTGCTTCCAAGGAGCACTCTGGTTGTGCTTCTTCTGGAACAGATCTGTTTGTTCTTTTGACAGTCCGTGGTACAGTCAACATTCTTCTCCAACACCACAGTTCAAAGGCATCAATTCTTCTGTCTTCTTTGTTCATTGTCCAGCTTTTGCATGAATATGAAGTGATTGAAAATTCTGTGGTTTGGGTCAAGTGAGCTTTAGTCTACAAGGAGACATCTTTACTTTTCAGCACTTTAAAGAGATCCTTTGCAGCAGATTTTCCCAATGCAACATGTCTTATGATTTCTTGACTGCTGCTTAGATGTTGTTTGTGGACCCAAGTAAAATGAAATCTTTGACAACCTGAATCCTTTCTCTGTTTATGACGATGCTTCTTACTGGTCCAGTTGTGAGGATTTTTGTTTTCTTGATGTTGAGGTATAATCCATACTGAAGGCTGTGGTCCTTGATCTCCATCAATAAATGTTTCAAATCATTTTCATTTCCCAAAAGCAAGGTAGTGTCATCTGCATAACACAGATAGTTAATGAGTCATCCTCCAATCCTGATGCCTCATTGGTCTTCATATAATCCAGAGACAATAGTCAGTATAAATTCACTAATACAGACCACAGTGGCTTCAAAAAGCTCCCAAGACAAACACTCAAGAAATTTTCCTGATGTAGAGAACTTCCTGGAATTATTGGAAGTAGAATACAACAGATTAATACTTAGAACTCTTCAAGAGATCAGGAAGGAGATGAGGCAAAATGCAGCACAGCATAATGACAAATTGAACCGATTGCAAGAAAAATTACAGAGGCAGGAAGTAAAAATTCAGAAAATTAATAATAAAATTACAGAATTAGACAACTCAATATGAAGTCAAAGGAGAAGAACTGAGGCAACAGGTAGCTGAATTAGTGTGATCAAAGACAAAGCACATGACACCAACATAGCTGAGCAAAAATCACAGAAAAGAATTCTAAAAAATCAAGAAAAACTAAGAATTATGTATGACTTCATCAAAAGAAATAATCTACAACTTATCAAAGTATCCTAGAAGGGAGGGATAACTGAAAATACAGAGAGAATTCTCTAGTATTTGTTGACAGGAAACTTTCCTGGTATCATGAAAGATTAGAAGATATTGATACCAGATGCTCATCAAACTCCACATAAGGTAGATCCCAAAAGAAAGACATGAAGGCATATAGCCAAAACTACAGAGACAATTTTAGAAGTGTCTAGGAATAAATGAAAATTCATCTACCAGAGACAGCCAATAAGACTAAGCTCAGAAAAAAATGCAGGCAAGAAGGCAATGGGATGACACATACAAAATCTTGAAAGAATAACATTGCCAACCAAGAATTACACATCCAGCAAAACTGTCTCTCAAATGTAATGGGGAAATTAGGACATCTCCAAATAAACAGAAATTTAGGGAATTTTCAAAAATGAAACCAAAATTATGAAAAATACTAAAAGGAGTCTTTCACTTAGATAATCGATAACATCAGATAACCACCCCAAGACTAAATCACAGAATAGAGCAACCAGATATCAACCTAGATAGGGAAATCACAAAAATGAAGTGAAATCTCTGAAAACAGGGAAACAGAGATGCCATTCTGTAAACATTGTAACAAAAAAGAGGGACTTAAAAAAATGTAACCATAGATCTTTCATACAAAGAGGGAGTCAAGGAAATATAGAGACATTAAAGACTGGTTTAAAATTTAGAAAAATAGGGGTGAATATTAAGGTAACCACAAGGGAAATTAACAATCCTATACATCAAAATAAAAAACAAGAAAAATGTAAAGTATCAACAAATACAAAACCAACAATAATGAAAAAGATGAAAATACACAAATCCACCAGCCGCTCCTTGGAAACCTTATGGTGCAGTTCTACCTTGCCCCATCAGGTATCTGTGAGCCTGAGTCACTATGAGACTGGGTCACTATGAATTTATAAGAATATGAATCACTACGAGTCTACAGGGTTACTATGAGACTACAAGTCAGAATTGACTCAATGGCAGAAAGTATTTTTATTGTTCCCGAACATTTATTCCTGAGAAGTGTGTGGAATTATCACAGATTTCCAAAAAAGAAAAGAAGCTTATTAAGGTTGAGTGACTTTGGTGAGGTCACACAACTAGTTAAGTGGGGAAGATTGAATTGCATTTATGACTATGTTTAACCAGCTGATGAAGCTCTAGCCACCATGCTAATTACCTCACACCTTTTGGTGTAGGATAGGGGTGTGCTGGAGCTGGCTTATACCACCTAACAAGAGCTTATTATGCACATTTCTTCTCAACTCCATATTCAGTAACATTATAATGGTGGTTTGAAATCAGCCACGGTGGGAATACTTACACTGCTGAAACCAGAAGACACTACCAATCAAGATCATTTTGTCCAGAGAGCTAGTTGTTAAACATTTACCAGCAGACTATTGGGATCTGGTACATAAACCAGGGAGGAGATAATTCTTAACTGAAATTCATGGTGGAACCAATAAGCAGGAAATTAACAGAAGGGTCAGTAGGTAGCAGGTAGGCATACTAGCCTATTAAGGTTTTAAACTGAAGATCTATACATTTTCTTGTCAAGGTCCACAGTTAATGTTTTACACTTTACAGCTCAAATATTCTTTTTTTATTGTTGTTTTTATAAGCCTTTAAAAAGGAGAGAACCAACAGGCACTGTTGATGACCCCTGCTCTAAACTATCACCAGATATATCTAAAGGCTGAAACTACCTAAAGAAAGTGTTCTTTGTGTTTGGAAAGAATCTGTTTATACACTGCTTAGAATGTATAGTAATGAGGTGCTACCTTCCTACCCTCAAGGGACATAATAATGAGACACCAGTCTGATATTAAACTGCCTTCTGAGTAGGATCAAAAATTAAACTTCTTGCCGTTGACTCGATTCCAACTCACAGCAACCCTGTGGGACAAACTAGAACTGCCCCATAAGGTTTCCAAGAAGTGGGTGGATTTGAATGGCTGACCTTTTGGTTAGCAGCTGTAGCTTGCCATAGCTCTTAATCACTGTGCAACCAGGGCAGGGCTCTTTAATCACTGAGCTTATATTTAGCTTAGTGGAATATACAACTTTGAGATCAAAGCTAAATTGCTCAGGATAATGAAGGCTATGCTGAGCTTTCCCTACAGCCATCAGGCCACATGTTCACCAAATACCTGAGAATTATTTGTTTATAATCCCTTTTTTCATGAAGAGTAGCAATACAAGACACAGAAAAACTTGGTTTCTTTGGTTCAAGAGTGGGTTAGAGCAAACACAAGCTGCCGGGTAATCAGACTCCACTCAGACTACTTCTCCTTGTCCAATATGCTGAGGAAGCTTCCACAAGGATCATGAACTTACCTATCCTTGAGAGCTACTTCTCCCCTCTTTCTACAGTGTCCTGCAGTGAGGATTCAGCCAATTGTTGGGTTTAGATGACAGTCAAAGAGGGATATGGGTGAGATAAATGGACACATACGAGTTTCATTTGACTTCCAGAAAGACAGCTGAGAAGGGTGGTTTAGGGTAGAGTTTTTAACTTGGCCAGATGAATACACTAAAATTACATTCCAAAAAATTCACTGCAGTCGAGTTCATTCTGACTCATAGCAACCCTCTAGAACAGAATAGAGCTGCTTCATAGAGTTTCCAAGGAGCACCTGGTGGATTTGAACTATCGACCTTTTGGTTACCAGATGTAGAACTTAACCACTAGGCCACCAGAGTTCACAGAATTAAATTAAAATCAAGCCAAACCCACTACCATCAAGTTGATTCCAAGTCATAGTCACCCTGTAGGACAGAATAGAGCTGCTCCATGGAGTTTCCAAGGAGCACCTAGAAAGAGACTGAAAACACAGATTCACATCCACAACTCAAGAAAAGCATGATTTGATTGATCAGAAATGAGGTCTTACAAACCCATGTTCTTTAAAAAACAACAACAACAGCACACAGAAAAAAAACCACAGAGGTAGTGGTGGTGTACAGTTGCGTAAGGAAAGCTGCCCCCGGGAACAGCATTCTAGGTGAGAACATTTGTCCAGAGAGCCCATGGCAGCCCACCCAAGGATCAGTATGTATTTTGGTAATTCTGAAAGAAAAACATTGAGACATTTTGTGTATTTATACTTCATAAATCTGAAATGCAGTTTAGTTATAGTTTTCCTGAAATTCCTTTATATTCTTCAAAAAAATTGCTTCCTTAAATGTCATACACGAATCTTAAGCTCTGTTTTGCCAGTTAATTTGGTTAATATTCAGCTCACAAAGAGTAGGTTCATCTCTGTGAACATATTTTTACATTACTGTTTATGTTTGTATGTGTTAGACTTACATTTTGTTGGTTTCTATTGTGTATTTTCATATCCTTAATACAAGGATGAATCAAAGGTGTAAAAGTAGCTTACTGAATGTAAAAGTAGTAACAAAATTATTTACAAATACTTCAACTCAAAATAATTTTTTGAACGTAAGTGAAGAGTTCTTTTTGAATATCTGTGAATGTGGCTGCTCTGTACAATTAAGCAGAAAAGGAAACATAGAAAAGAAATACATCCATAGATCTCTAATTGCATTATTTGGATACGTAATTTATTTGTTCCTTGGGCACTTGGCTTTGGCTGGGTATTATTATTTTTGAATGAAAGTCTGTCAAATAGTGTCTTCAGCAGAAGAAAATATTGTAGGTCAATATGCTCTCCTTCACTTCTGGCGATAGAATCTGGCCACAGGAGTGGGCATGCAGTATAGGCTGAGTAGTTTATCTATGCCTCTGGACACTGTGGTTCCAACACGGGCACCAATCGGGGTCTCAACTCTGACAACCAGTCTTCTGTAAGACTGTTCTTTTTTAGATGCTGCAAGAAAGTTCTATTTTTCTGTGATAACAAGTCACGAGGATCATGTAACCTTTCACCCACTACATGTAAAGATCCTGTATGAAAATGAAGTGACTAGAAAAAAGCAAAGCCGAGGTATATACAGAGAGAGAGAGAGAAAGAGAGAAAGAAAGGCCTGCCAGGGTCCTTGAAGCAACTAGCTACACCATCTTTCAGCTGTCCTGTACTCTCTGACATTTTCAACTGTGAGTCACTACTTCCTTTCCCACCCCTCCTTAGGCTACTTTGAGATAGATTTCTAACATTTGTTTTAAAAAAGATAAGACAAAATGGTAAATCAGAAGGAGCTTGGTGAAATTTCTTTATTAAGGGATATTACTGTACAAATGCAATGTCAGTAGCCTATGATATGAAAGAAAAGGCGTATTTGGACATTTTGATTTATGCTAAAAAAAAAAAAAAAACTAACTTCCATGGAGTTGAGTCCAACTCACAGTGACCTTACAGAACAGGATTTTCAAGGAGTGCATGATGGACTCAAATTGCCAGCCTTTTCGTTAGCAACAACAACTCTTAACCACTACACTACCGGTTGGTTGAAATTGTTAATAAACAAAATATGAACGCATTCCAGACATACATGCAGTATTATGTAACAGATTGAAGCACTTGATTTTTTACTTCTGATTGTCAATGAAAACTCATATTATATGGAAAGACTTTTAATATAATTATTTTGTCATTCCTGACGCAGAATGGAAAGAAAGCATTCTGATTATTCCCAATAGATAAGCAGCTTTGTGTATAACAAGACTTGTACCTGAATGCCAGATCACATACTGTTTTATTAACACAAAACAGTTTAATTTAACAATATGTCTCCTTATCCAAACAGTTTTGAAGAAAGTAGAGAATTCAACATTAACAACTATTGAGCATATTTCATTTCAGCAGGTTACTCACAGAAAAGACACTTTTATTTCCACTTGAAGTTTATTTCTTATGAAAAGGAAAGACCACACACGAGTTTTTGAAAAGTGGCTTAATAGTGGGGCACATCTCAACGATTTTACATGGTTCGCCTATATATTAATACAAGGTCTGACAATCAAGTTCACAAACTTGATTGTTTTAAGTGCTACATACCTCATTGCTGAATATCACTATAGCATCTTCGAAATACTTCCCTTGAGAAGCTGTGCACTGGTGCCAGCACCTAGTCCACCCTTCAAAGCAATTTTGGAACTCTCTGGAATGGTCATTGTGTGCAGTAGCATGGAGGCAAGTTCACGAAGTTACTGTATAGTTGTCTGTGAAGGAGTCTTTAGCCAGTAAACAAATAACTGTATTGGAATACCCTCTCTATTCACCTGATGTGGCCCCCATTGACTTTTTTCTTTACCCAAAGATAAAGGAAATATTGAAAGGAAGATAGTTTGATGACAGTCAGGACATCAAAAGTAATACGATGACAGCTCTGATGGCCATTCCAGAAAAAAAGCTCCAAATTCCTTTGTAGGGTGGACTAGACACCAGCATCGGTGCACAGCTTCCCAAGGAGAGTACTACAAAGGTGATCGTAGTGATATTCAGCAATGAGGTATGCAGCACTTTTCCTAGGATGAGTTCACAAACTGAACTGGCAATCCTTGTGTTGTTTTGATTTTAGGGAATGAAATTGAATGCACAAATGCATTGGATGGGATCGATGGATTTACAGCAACAGTAAAGAAACCAGCCAAAATCAAACCTGTTACCACCGAGTAGATTCCAACTCACAGAGACTCTATAGGACAGAGTAGAACTGTCCCATAGTGTTTCTGAGGAGCACCTAGTGGGTTCAAACTGCCAGCCTTTTGGATTGAAGCGGAGCTCTTCAGCATTGTAACTCAAGGCCTCCAAAGAAGACTGCACATACGTCAATATATGGAAGTGAGGATTTGTGGAAGTGTCTTCTGATTAATTCAGTATTTTCAGTGAAATGGAAACAAGAGTGAAGATGGGGATGAGGTGTTGGAGGCTTCAAGAGAGGGGAGCTAGAAGCAGATGAAGAAACAGAGAACATTATATAATCTTGCAAGTAGAAGGATCTTGCTTCTTGTAGCTGGGTCCTCTGAGAGCTGAATATTAAGTCTATAAGCTAATCATGCACACTGCCAATCTGTAGATTTGGTAAAATTCTCAGCTATACTGTGCCTTCGTAGTTAATTAATGCACTTGTTGGCAAAGATTGGGATCTTAGAAACAGGAATGGAGATATCGTGGAGGAGTCATAAAAGTCTAGAATCTTGACCCCCTAAACTCATCATTTTTCACTGAACTTCCATATTGGAACAACATAATAATCCCTTCCTTTAGGATAAATATCCTAACACTCAGCTTCAAATTGACATGGAACTAGACATGACATGAGAACGCCCAATAGAAATAAATGCTCATTCTCTAAGTGCTCTGCATTCCATTAGGGCTTGGGGAGAGGCGTGGAAGATTTCAGGTTTGCTCAGGTTGGTTTCATGTTAAAACAGCAGAAGTAGATAGGGTAAAACAGCAATAAGCAACCGGATTGGCATTTTAATCCACGTTCAGGAAATGGCATGACCCACTAAGGCCTTCAGCTGATGTTTTGTAAGCCACAGAGTTCTCCCTCCCTGTGACCCTCTGCCAGCAGAAACAAAGTTAACGTTTATCTCGTAAAATCTCATAGGACTTGTAGTGATGAAAGAAAAAATCAGTCCATCTCAATTCACTGCCAGACCCAAGTATAAGGATGGCAGACATCAGCCAGAAATGAATGCTGTCGAGGTACACATTTTCATGGGGAAATCCTCTTCAGCAGACACTTTCAGAGTTAGATTTTCTAAGCCAGAAACTCACACTGACACAAAAAATGTAAAATAGTTTTAAAAAAAGTAGTCTGGAGAACTGAAGACCTATCGTGCATTTAACATACAAGAACAGTTGGGCCCCCAAACTCTAGCTACATAACTTGTTCTGCAATACTAGAAGATACCAAGTATAGCAACCATTGTGAAGATGGTGCAGGACCAGGCAGTGTTCCATTCTGTTGTACATATGGTTGCTTTCAGTTGAAACAGACTTCGTGGCACCTAGTACCCTGGCAGAAATGAATGTATGGCTCTATCAGAGGTTCCTTTTGCTTCTTTTCTTTCTTTTCTAAGTGATAGTTAAAGCACTAAATTGAAGACCCATTTATCCCTACTACTGATATCCTTCAGGTTAATTTGTCTCCATCCCTGTTATGTCTCCTCTCCTTAGATTTCCAAGAGATGCTACATAACCAGCCCCACTGTATAGGCCCAGCTGAGGTAGGTTTCTGTGCCTTTTAATTAAGTGGGGCTGCTTGAAACACTGTGCCGAGGAGTTGGGTCTGTATCATGCTGTACTGGGAAACCACTGAAGATGTTTAGAATAATATTTTCAAGTTTTCATTTTAGAAATATAATTTCAGATCCTCAAATACAAAGATTATCTTGTATTTCATATTCCTAATTTCTAGTCTCAAGCTCCTGCATGATGCAAATTATTAATGTGTTTCTCTGCTCACCAAAAGGCTTAAGGTTGGAGTCTACCCAAAGAGAGGCACCTTAGAAGACCTGGTGATCTACTTCCAAAACATCAACCACTGAAAACCCAATGGAGCATAGTTCTGTTCTGACACACATGGAGTCACCATGAGTTGGAGTGAACATACTGGCAACAGGTTTTCAATGCATACTGTACTCCCTGACATAGAAACCGAATTCAATGAATGTTTGTAAAAGAACAATTACAGCAGACTGAGGCTGGGATCACGGAAGCTAATTAGAAGACTTCCAACACTTTAGATAAGAAATGACAAAGAATGGGGCTAAAGTAAGGACAATCAGAACAGAAAAAGGAAAATAGATAAAACACAGTATCTAATTATTGTGTACAGAGTTTTTGCTTGATTCACCACATGAACTGTTGTAATAATTCTCAAGAGAGGGGAGATAGGAGAAAGAGAAGAAAATTTGCTTCCATTTGACTTTGTTTTTCATTTTGTTTTTGATCAGAGGGAAGACGAAGGAGATGATAAATTCACTGCGCAACACGCCACCCCCCACCCTCCCGCTCCCGCTGGTGGCACTTCTAGAACACTGAGGTAAAGAGATCCAATAAATAGCACATAATCAGGAGGGGGCTTGACTACTGATTCTTGAAATCTCAAGATAGGTTTGAATTCTAGAAGTACAAGGGCCAGAGCTTCTCAAGTTTTAACATGCCAAAGAATCAACTGGGGAGCCCGCTGGTACTTTATTCTCTTAGGTTAACCATGGAAATTCTTTTTCAGCAGCTTTGGAGTATGGCCCAAGAACCTGCATCTTACACGTATACCTACCCCTACACACACACACACACACACACACACACACACACACATGCACCCACAAACTTAAGTCTTCTGCTACAGAGAGCCCCAGGCCTCACTTGGAGAAACACTGATGTTGGTAGCAGTACAAGAAACCTGAGGATATAAATCAAAGTGTAAAGGAATGGAAAAAAGGGTCAAAACAAGAAATCTAGGAAACATCACCATTTACAGGAGGACCCTGAAAGCAGGGTGGATGTCCCAGTAAGCAATACTTGTGATTAAGTTACTAATCTATAGTGCTTACAGGGCCATGTGGTCTCACCCGGGATTGAAAATTTGAAAAGAGGCTTTGATTCTGTAGGAAGGTGCTATGGGGTTGGGAGACAGAGAGATGCCAGCCATACCTGGAAGCAGAATCCCTGAGACGGTGAGGAAAAAAAAATGTGAAATTGTTCACAACAAATGATTTAATAAACAAGACTAGCACGATGCTTACCTTGTCTAGTACATAATCTGTCCCTGCCAGGAAGAGAAGCTTACAAAGCTGTGATCTGAAAGCTCATATTTTTTATTAGTTCATATTTTGTCTGAATGTCCTTGTGGTGCTTCTCATTTGAAGCTTGGAGTTTGTACTACACAAAGGAGAGAGAGAAGCTGTTACAAGTAACGCCACTGCTGTTGAGTCAATTCCAACTCATAGCGACCTTATAGGTCAGAGTAGAAGTTCCCCGTACAGTTTCCAAGGAGCACCTGGCTGATTTGAGCTGCCAACCAGAAGTAGCGCCTAACCACTTTTCCACCAGGGTTTTCTTTTACAATTAGTTGGGTTTAAATTGTGAAGGCCTTTAAACAGTAAACTCATGACACTGATCTTCGTACTGTCATCAGTGAAAACAACTATTATGAACTGAATTGTGTTTCGTGACAAATCTGTGTAACAATTTAGCTAGGCCATGATTCCCGATATTATGTGGTATTCCTCCATGCTGTAATCCTGCCTCTACGATGCTAATGAGGGTTGATGGGCAGCAGTGGGATTGGTATGGTAGGACTCAAATTATAAGATTGTTTAGTGCCTTAAGAGAGTCTCTTGAGGCCTAAAGGAAAGAAGCTAACAGAGAGGCTTGAGGACCTCATGCAATCCGAAAGAAAGTAGTGCAGGGAGCTGAGTATGGAGCATGTCCTCAGAAAGGACCAGGGTCCCCATGCCTTAGAAGCTTCCAGTCCAGGGGAAGATTGATAACAAGGACTTTCTTCCAGAGCCAACAGAGTAAGCCTTTCCCTGGAACTGACACCCAGAATTTGGACTTCTAGCTTACTGGACTGTGACAAAATTTCTGTTAGAGTAGCAATAGCTGACTAAAACAACTAGTGACATTTTTTGATTGGGACACACCTGCACATGCATTGTGTATGCATTTCCTGGTGTCCCCTTTTACTGGTCTTCTGAGCCTCCAGAGGATTCCTTTAAAATTTCCCCTGTGTTTTGCTAAAATTAAGCAAGTTCCACAGAAACCTGAAGAATACTCCAAGACTTCTGTGTATCTTATCATTAAATATACTCCTGCAAACCAACCTCATTAATCCCTCAGGAATGCAGCTTCTTGAACTGTGGTCTCAGAGGACATCTAACTCAACTGCCATAACATAGTTTACAAAGAAACTGTTCTACATTCTATTTCAGTGAAAAATGCCTAGGGTGTTAAAAGCTCACGAGCAGTCACCTAAGATACTCTACCTGTCTCACCCCATCTTGAAAAAGAGACAATGAATGAAACCAAAGACATAAGGGAAAGATAAGTTCAAATGACTACTGGACCACAATTACCGCAGCCTCCACAAGAGTGAGTCCAGCACAACTAGATGGCCCCTGGCTACCACCACCAACTGCTCTTCAGGGTTGACAATGACAGAGCACGTAGAACAAAATACAAACACACAAAAAGAAAACAAAAGCAGAGTTTCTGGTCTGACAGAGACTGGAGAAACCCTGAGGGTATGGCCTCTGGACAGCATTTTAGCTCAGTAATGAGGTCACCACCAAAGTTCACCCTTCAGCCAAAGATGAGACAGGCCCATAAAGAAACACAAGGCTAAATGGGCACACCAACCCATGAGCAAAGACTAGAAGAGCAGAGGGAACAGGAAATCTGGTAATGGGGAACTTGAGGTAGACAGTGGGAGACTGTTGACATGTCATTGGGTTGACAAGCAATGTCTCAAAACAACATGTATATTAATTGTTTAATGAGAAGCTAGTTTGCTCTGTACACCTTCTTCTAAAGCACAATTTTAAAAAATTAGAAAGATGCAGAATAAGCAATGGCAGCAGGGCTATTTAAAAGTGATCATATATTCTGTTTATAGTCTGAAAATAGAAAAGAATTCACTACTGTTTCCAAATTCAATTAAAAATTATTATCTTACAATGTTTTCTTTAAAAAAGGAATGCCCCTTCTTGTTTTCCCATGGACCTTGCTCACTGTCAAGTAACAGATGGTGGGTGTAAAAGTTAGGTAAAAGTTTCTTTTTCCAAAGGCCTGTATCTCTGGGATTTTGTGTATTCCATGTAACTCCTGCACCATGATATAACCTTCAAAGAACCAGCTGTAGATTCAGTTATCACAAGACTGTATATAGCATGTAAACAAGAAAATGCTTCATTCAAGTCCCAGCAATTTCTCTAGAACTGACCAAACCTCTCTTTCTCTTCTGTCCCTCACTGTTAATAAATAGTTCTCCTCTTTCACTGTCAAAGCCTTACTGCTTTTAACCGTTTTTAGGTCATTTGTTTCCTCCTCAGGCTCTTACTTCCCTGTACTAAAGTAGTGAAAAACACTTCCGTAAAGGAGAAGCGTATTCTTTAGAAAAGGTCAGTGTTGAGTAGCTAGAGTTTTAGTTTTCGAGTTGCAACTGACCATTGCTACTGAGTTGATTCCAACTCAGAGAGCTCCTATGTGGCAGAGTAGAGGTGCCCCATGGAGTTTCCCAGGAGTACGCGGTAGATTCAAACTGCCAACCTTTTGGTTAGCAGCCATAGTTCTCAACCACTAAACCACCATGATTTCCTTTTTAAACTCAGGCAAGAAAATACTATCAAATCTCAACTCAGGGTACATACATGCACACAAACATATACACACCAAAAGTCTCATAAAATAATACTTACCCTTACTGCACGCTAATGCACTGATATTTTCTATTTGTTTTCTTTCTTCCATCTCATTCTATTCCATTTTTAAAAGGTCTGTCATATTTAAATGGTTGCAAAAATAAATAAATAAATAAAATTCTGACCACTCTGTGATTCCACCTCCCAGCCCAGTTATAAATCCAAGAGTTAGAAAGCACTGCACCTGTGGATGGATATTGTATCCATCATATTCCCATGGAAATAAAGCTATACAGAGAGTTTCTTTAGTTAAAAAAGTCTGTGCATTCATTTCAGGACTAGAGTTTCCCAGTACGCTTCATTGATCAAAAGCCGAAATGCCAGGCCAGAGTGATTACCCAGTAAGCTTCATTGATCAAAAGTTGAAATGCCTTTTGTGGCCACGGGGTGCCAGTTAGAACCAGAGGCCTCTCTGTCAATGATGTCCTTGCTGACTACCAGAAGAAAGAAGATGGGGGTGAGGGTACTCTCCAGTATGCAATTCTAACTACCACCAAGAATCACCTTTGGTTGAGGCTGTACAAATTCCTGTACTAAGTGCACATCCTGCACTCTTTCCTTCGTTTGCTGTCCCATAGAATTAGATACCTCCATTGTAGCAGAAATCCCTGAAAACTGGAGTGAGGGCAAGCTGAACATTGACCCATGGTTCTTGAACAACTGAGGATTGACTCGTCTGGTTGCACTCAATCTTTGAAGGGCTTTCTTTGTACATTCCTTCTTCCCTCTCTCTAAACAACTGCATGCACCAAGCTCTCCAACAACAGAGAGGCAAATTAAATCTCAGGCAAGAGAATAGTCATAGGTCTGCTCCCCACTGACACTTGCCTAGACAAGGTGGAAGAAAATACAAAAGAGCACACTGTGGGTATAGGCCCCACCGACACTGAAGGTACAGAACGGTCACTGTGTGGCTGCTTCCCCACCCCCCCCAAAACAGGCTGCTCATTTTCCACTGCTCCACTTTCACCTCCCACAATTGGTCTTTTTATTTTTTTAATACACTTTATATTTAGAACAATTTTACATCTACAGAGAAACTGTGCAGGAAGTTCAGAGAGGACACACACACTCTCTCTCCCCTCTGCACACTGTGTTTCCTATTATTAACAGCTTGCATTCATGTGGTATGTTTGTTGACAAACCAGTGTTGATGTTTTGTTATTAAATGACGTCCCCATAGTTCACATTAAAGTTCACTTTTTGTGTCATGCAGTCTTATGAGTTTTGACAAATGCACAATGTCATGTGTTCACTAACACAGTATCACACAGAATAGCTTCACTGCCCTAAACCACAGACTTTTGACATCAATTTATGCTCACTTGGTATTGCTCTGCATAACTATATATCCATATCTGTTTGCATTTCTCATATATATATATTTCTGATATATATATATGGACCAAAATGGACATCAGCAGAGATTCTGAAACTCACTGTGGAAGGTAGAGTAGCTGAAGTGAAAAGAAGAAGCGACAAAGGGCTGACCAGAAGATTTTAAAGGGATATTCAAGAAGACAAAGTATTCTAATGGAATGTGCAAATCCTAGAGTTAGAAAACCAAAGGAAATAATACTTTTGACATTTCTGAAAATGAAAGAACTGAAGATATATTCAAGCCTTGAATTGCAATATTGAAAGATTCTATGGGCAAAATACTGAACAAAGCAGGAGGCAGCAACAGAAGATGAATGCATACACAGAATCACTGTACCAAAAAAGAATTGCCCAACATTCAATCGTTTCAGGAGGTAATATACGATCAAGACCTGATGGTACTAAAGGAAGAAGTCTAAGCTGCACTGAAGCCACTGGTGAGAAACAAATCTCCAGGAATTCTTGAAACACCAATTTAGATGTTTCAACAAACAGACGCAACACTGGAAGCACTCGCTTGTCTACGCCAAGAAATTTGGAAGACATCTACTTGCCAACAGACCAAAAGAGATCCCTATATACGTCTATTCCAAAGAAAGATTATTCAACAGAATGTGAGAATCATAAAACAGTATCATTAATATCACATACAAGTAAGATTATTATGAAGATAATTCAAAATTATTGCAGTAGTACATCAAAAGGGAACTGCCAGAAATTCAAGCTGGATTCAGAAGAGGATGTGGAGTGAAAAATATGATTGCTAATTTTGAATGGATCTTAAGTGAAAGGAAGAGAATGCCAGAAAGATGTTTACCTGTGTTTATTGACTATGCAAAAGCATTTGACTGCGTGGATCATAAAAGTTATGGATAACATTATGAAGAACAGGAATTTTGGAACACTTAATTGTGCTCATGTGGAAGCTATATAGAGACCAAGAGACAGTCATTCAAACAGAACAAGGGGATTTTACTTGGTTTAAAATCAGGAAAGTTGCAGTCAGAGCTGTATTCCTTTATCATACTTACTCGACCTGTATGCTGAGCAAATAATCCAAGAAGCTGTATCATATGAGAAAGAACAAGACATCATGCCTAGAGGAAGACATGTTTCCAACTTGCAATATGCAAATGACACAACCTTGCCTGATGAAAATGCAGAGGACTCTAAGCACTTATAGCAGAAGACCAAAGATGACAGATGGATTATACCTTAACAAAAAGAAAACAAAAATGTTCACAACTGGACAAATGAGCAACATCGTGATAACTGGAAAAAAACTGAAGTTGTCAAGAATTTCATTTTACTTGGATTCACAATGAACTTCCGTAGAAATAGCAGTCAAGAAATCAAATCATGTACCGCATTGAACAAATGTATTGCCAAACACCTTTCTAAAGTGTTAACAAGCAATAATGTCACTTTGAGTCCAAGGTGCAGCTGACACAAGCCATGGTCTTTTCAATAGCCTCCTGCAGATGTGAAAGCTTGACAGTGAGTAAGGAAGACTGAATAAGCACTGGTGCCCTTGAATTATAGTATTAGAGGAGAATATGGAATACGCTACCTGCTGCCAGAACAAACAAGTGTATCTTGGAAGAAGTACAGCCAGAGTGTTCCTTAGAATCAAGGACAGCAAGGCTTTGTCTCATGGACATGGGACATGTCATCAGAAGGAGCCAGTCACTGAAGGATATCCTGCTTGGTAAAGCAAGAGGTCCACAAAAAAGAGGATGACTGTCAGTGAGATAGTCTGACATAGTAGCTGCAACAATCAGCTCAAACACAGCAAAACTATGAAGATGGTGTAAAACCAGGCAGTGTTTCCTCTCTTGTACCTAGAGTTGGTATGAGTTGGAAACTACTCGGCAGCACCTAACAACAATCAATATACATGGAGTAGAACGGCCCCGTATTGTTTTCTGGGCTATAATCTTTAAGGAAGCAAATCACCGGCTCTGTTTCCTTCAGAGCTGCTGGGTGGGTGCAAACCATCAATCTTTCTTTGAGAAAGTGAGCGTCTAATGGTTGCACCACCTATACTCTCTCTTCTTTCTCTCCACGCACACAAACACATGCACATAAATACATGTACACACATAATGTGTTCATTTGCATCTGTACCGGGCCCTCCCGGCATGTATACATGTTTATTTAATGAAAAGGCATAGTAGACTTTGCCAGTCCTTCCTTACTCCTCACGTGTTCCTCTCTACTGTCTTGTGAAATTGTACCATGGCAATTGTAACAATGGATCCGAAATTCTTAAACTCCAGAAGAAAACTTGACCTTACAAGCCTTGATAATAAATATGTACTCCCAGCCACGTCATAATTACCACAGGCACCTAGATAACCGCGTGATCAACAGAGAAATCCTTTGTACCCAAAGTTAGCTCGTTGTTTTCTTAATTGTTGAGTGAGTCGGGACAGATGTTGTTTAAGAACTTGGCAGCTCACCAAAAGATCAGCAGTTCAAATTTCACCAGCTAGTCCTTGGAAACTCTGTGAGACAGTTCTACTCTGTCCTTTAGGATTGCCATGAGTCAGAATTGATTCAACAGCAATGAGTTTGGTTATTTTGGCCTATGTAATAAAAAAAAAAAGTGTGGGACACATAGAGGGACCAATAAACTAACCTAAGAACTCAGTGTAAGAAACTGAATTGAGGCTAGAATTCCAGCCTTTTGACATTTATGCCCTTGCATTGACATTATGAGTTAAAATCGACTCAATGGCAATGTGTTATGGGCACACACATCACACTAGCTATGAATGAGTCAGTGTTGAGTCATGGCACACCCACGTGTGTTAGAGTACAACTATTCTTCACAGGGTTTTCAATGGCTGATTTGGGGGAACTAGATCAGCAGGTCTTTCTTCCAAGGCTCCTCTGGATGGACTTGAACTTCCAACCTTTTGATTAACAGCCAAGCATGTTAACAGTTTGCACCACCCAGGGACTCCTGTGTACCCGAAGCCCATGAGAATTTAGGTGGTAGGTTCAGAGAGTGGCTGCACAATCCTTGAGACTCATGAAAGGAAATACATGGGATGAATGAGATCTGGTTTTTCATTGTTGAAGTAACTTAGCCTTGGCTTGTGCTTCTCCAATTAAAATTCGCTTGCCCAAAGATAGAAGGAGTATGAGTTCACATGTGTGAAGGTGGGTGGGAGTAGAATTAAACAACACATTAGCTCTAGTTTTACTCAATTATTTCATGGAAGAAACAAAAAGATACCTAACTGGTAAATAATTCAACACATTTTGTTCATCTAAAATTTAACATACTATAAAGCCAAGTAGCCAAGTGCCGTCAAGTCGGAAGATACTATAGGTGGAATATATATATTTTTTAATGATACCAGGACCCTAGGAAATATACACAGAGCACTGATGACTTCACCAGTGGTAGGTTAGTGTTGTTGTTATACTTATTCGACTTCTATAAAACAAACCTTGTGCAATAACATAAGAAAAAAAGTAATAAACATTACTGAACAATGTGTCTAGAAATTGTTAAATAGGAACCTATTTTGCTGTGTACAGTTTCACCAAAAAAATAACAAAATATTATTTTTTTAAAATACCATAGGCAGGAAATAGAAATTTACACACGTTTTTAAAAGAAAAGGCTGCCAAGAATTTTAATCCTTTAGCGGGGCCTTTTTAGCAATGTTCATAGACCTTTGCAGTTGAAGTTCATTCTTCTTTGCCTTTGGAATACTCTCATGGAAAAGTTTAAGATAAAATCAGAGAAACTGCCCCCATGTCCAGAGAAAAATGAGAATGTATGCATGTGTTGCCATTACTCTCATGGGACAGATTGTCCTGACCTCGTGAACAGGAACGTCCAGTCCAGTGACAGATTTTTACCTCAGGGCAGAATGGTTAATCCTTATTTTTCTTTCATGTAGAAGAACATTAGAGCACTGTCTTAAGCAGGCACCCCATCTGTCCTGCTTGTTCCTGTAGGAGAAGGCGGAGATTGGTCTAGTGTGGCCTGTACAAAGTAAGTAAGCTTCTCTTATTCTGGGATTCAGTATTAGAAAGATCACTCGCCTACAGATAGAAGCCACATTCTTCACTTTCATCAGTTTTATAAACAATAGTGACTTTGGTGGTGAGGCTATCTCTCCATTTGCTTTCTTCTTTTCTAGTTTTTTTCAGCACTCACTGTGTGCCATCATTTTCACTTGAGCTGTTCTTTCATCTTCTCATTTAATTCTTACAAGCTTGGAGTGTTAGATATTGTTATCCCAGTTATTTACATAGATAGAGAAACAGACTCTGAAACACAAAAACATCGCTTGTACTACATGTTTTCTAGGCCTACTTCTAAGCCATGGGTTGGCAAACCGTGGCCCGTGACCCAAATTTGATCCATGGCCTGTTTTGTAAATAAAGTGTGTTCGGGAACATAACCATACTCAGTTACATATTGCGTGGGATTGCCTCTTGTGCTAATACAGCTGAGTCTCATAATTTTGAGACAGATTATAAGAATGCTTTAATTCATTAACTGGTATCTTGAAGAAAAATTACCAGCCTTTAAGTAATGTACCAAATTATTGAATCACCTTAAAAACCCACCTTAAAAAAAAAAGTAAACCAGAAGAATAAAAGGAAGTTATAGTCACTAAGTTGCATAGTCAAGTGACAAGAATTAAGGCCAACAACATGTGGTAATACATGTCCATGGGTCGGATAAGGTCACTAGATAGGGCAGACACAGAAAATAATGAGTATTTGGGTGGCAATAAGTCATCCACACAGCTTTTGAAAACACACAGGATGAGGATAAGGTTTAAAGGGAGGAGGAAAGCCATGAGCTAAATACCAAACCCATACAATGTAAGGAAGAGGTTGATAGGTAACAGAGAAAAGAGGGACAATGGTGGTTTCTAGAAGAAGAGAATGATTCTCAAAAAGTAGAGGAATTTGATAGAAGTTGGTGAGATTTGTGTGACTCCTTTGATAACAACTCTGATTTTCCATTGGCTCCTGTTGACATACCTGAACCCAGTACCTGCTTTAAGCTATCACAGTTCATAGTGGGCCCGTCAGCATGTATGTGTTTTTGTATCACTAACAAATTTCTGGACACTTTCATTTAAAATTTTGCTAAAGGGGATGTATAGACCTGTGAGACATATAACCTTTGAGAATTCAAATACTGCCACAATGCACAACCTTCTGCATAAAGTGTTTACACAGCACTAGTGGCTATGTGGCCATTTGAGTCAATTCCATCTCATGGTGACCCCAAGTGTGCAAAATAGAATTGCTCCACAGGGTTTTCAAGGTTGTGGCCCATCAAAAGTAGATCACCTGTCCTGCCCTCTGAGGTACCTCTGGGAAGGCACAAACTGTCACTAGTAGAAAATATGAACAACGAAAAGCAAATCTATTTGCCCTTGAGTCTGTCCCCTCTCATTGTGACTATAGGACAGAGCAGAACTGCCTCCACAGGGTTTCCAAAGGGCGCCTGGTAGATTCGAACCAATGCCATCTGGTTAGCAGCTGAATTCTTAACCACTATGCCACTAGGGCTCCAAAAAATAACAAAGGGGTACCAAAATGTGTATTCCGTGCTGTCAACTAGGACCACACTGTCTTTAAGTGAGCTTGGCTATATATCAGTCTCAGGGTGGAGTGGACTTAAGATTCTAACCTCAGAAAAGTGACTTGTGACTGTATGCAGGGTTTTTCAGGCATAGATGAAACCAAAAATGTTAAATTAATTAAATGCCAAGGGCTACTATAGCATTGCCCAAAGTCTATTTCATAGAAACCTGGTTCACTGAACCACACAATCTACCAACAAAGGATCCATAATAAAATAAACTCAGCGATACTGACTAGATTCTTTAACAAATATACATATAATGCTGTCATTGAGATAACTGTTTAACCTTTTATCTACAATCTGCCTCATGTGGTTTTGCTTCTCTTCTGCCTTCTTTATTATTACTTCTCTATTCATTAAGTGAACACTTTCTTGTGTGACATCTTAATTTCTCTATGATTTTTTTCACTATTTTTTTTGGTATGTTTGTAACTGCTCTAGAGATTACCATGTTTGTCTTAATTCATCAGAGTCTACTT
This sequence comes from Heterohyrax brucei, assembly GCA_028571685.1. NCBI lineage: Eukaryota > Metazoa > Chordata > Mammalia > Hyracoidea > Procaviidae > Heterohyrax > Heterohyrax brucei. The sequence continues at coordinate 35,854,371 of CM053145.1, forward strand.
CAGATTTATCATAACATAATTCTAGTGATACCTAAAGGCATTACTCAGATCTAGCTGTATTCCATTATTGTTAAACATATTCTATCTATATATGTTACATTCCAAACAATACATTGTTATAAAGACCAAACCAAACCCACTGCCAGCGAGTTGTGTACGACTCATAGGGACCCTACAGGTCAGACCAGAACTGTCCCATAGAGTTTCCAAGGAGAGCCTGGTGGATTTGAACTGCCAACCTTTATGGTTAGCAGGTGCAGCACTTAACCCACCACACCACCAGAGTTTTAATACATTGTTATAATTATTACCTTATATAATTTTGTGTTTTGTTTAAGAAGCAAAAAGAGCAATTGTTTATTGATAGCATTTATTATACTGAACTTCTTATTTACCATGTATGATTTATTTCATGGATTGAATTGTGTCCCCCCAAAAATACGTGTGGGCCATGATTCCCAGTATCATGTGACTGTCCTCCATTTTATGATTTTCCTAAACTGTATGTTAAAGGATTAGAGTGGGGCTGTAAATCCCTTTGTAGGATTATCTCCCTGCTCCACTGTAAAGGAAGTTTCCCTGGAGTATGGCTTGCCCCACCCTTAATCCTTTCATCCTACGAGAGATGAAAGGACAGAGAAGCAGGCAGAGAATTGGGAACCTCGCACCATCAAGAAAGCAGCACCGGGAGAAGAGGGCGTCCTTCAGACCTGAGGTTCCTGCGCCGACATGCTCTTGGACAAAGACTGATGCGATACCAGACTTTCCTCCAGAGCCGACAAGGGGAAAGCCTTCCCCTGAAGTGGACACCCTGAATATGGACTTGCAACCTACTGGACTGTATAAGAGTAAACCTTCCTTTGTTAAAGCCATCCACTCTGTGGTATTCCTGTTAGAGCAGCCCTAGCTGACTAAAACAATTCCCATCATTAGTTCCTGTTTATTTGAGTTCCCATCTGGTGTCATTTCCTTGTTCCACTATAATTTTGCTTCCACCCACCTCCTCTGTGCTATTACTATCAAATATTTTATAATTTATATTTTATAAACCCAACAATACAATTGTATACATAGTTTCAAATAATTGCTTTCCAAATCAGTTAAAAGAAGAAAAAGGAATACACATTTACACTGTCTTATATAATTACATGATTAACATTTTCTATCAAACTACAAAAAAAAAGAAACCAAAACCCTACTGTTGACAAATCTATTCTGATTTATGAAAATCTTATGTCTTACAGAGTAGAACTGCACCATAGGGATATCTTGGAGCCCTGGTGGCACAGTGGTTAAAAGTTTGGCTTCTAACAAAAAGGTCAGTAGTTCAAGTCCACTGGCTGCTCCTTGGAAACCCTATGGGGCAGTTCTACTCTGTCCTAAAGCATCGCTATGAGGCAGACTCAATTCCATGGCAATGGATTTAATCTTTCTGGAAACAGACCACCACTCTTCTCTTCTGTGGCACCAATGGGTACTCTCAAACTGCTAACCTCCAGTTAGCGGTCTAATACAAATTGTGTCACCTAGGGACCTAACTTTATCTCAAATCTGTGTTTTTCTATGTGGATTCAGTTTACTGACTGGGCTCACTGCTTTCAGCCTGAAAAACTTCCTTTACTATTATTCTCTCATGTGGCAACAAATGTGTTACATGCTAATAACAAATTCATGTTTATTTTTGCCTTCATTTTTGAAAGACAGTTTTGTTGGAAATCCTAGCAGCACTGTGGTTAAGTGCTATGTCTGCTGACCAAAATGTCGGAGGTTCCAATCCACCAGGTGCTCTCTGGAAACTCTAAGCGGCAGTTCTGCTCTGTCCTATAGGGCCCCTAGGAGTCAAAATAGACCTGACAGCAATGAGTTTGGCTTTCTGCTTTTTTCAAGGATGTAAGATGTTCAGTTTATTTTATTTCATTTCATTTTTCCCCTCTCAGAACTTTTAATAAGCCATCCAACTCCCTTCTGGCTTCATGTTGCTCTTATTGGGGTTATTTGGGATTGTTTTTCTTTTCCTTCTTGCAAGTTTTTCACTTTGTGTTTGACTTTTAAGAGTTGTGCTGTTGATTTCCGTATCATCTCTGTATTAGTTACCTATCACACCTTCTGTGGTCAAAAACTCAGGAGTGGCCCACCCGACTGGTTCTGGCTCAGGGTCTCTCATGTAGTTGCTGTCACATTGTCAGATGGGACTGCAGTCATCTGAAAGCTTGGCAGGGACTAGGAGATTAACTTCCAAGGTGGCTTACTCAAGGTTATCGGCAGGAGACCTTAGTTCCTCACTACATGAACCTCCCTACAGACTGCTGAAGTGTCACCATGCAACAACACCTGGCTTCTCTCAGCATGCAACATGAGAGACAAATAAAAGAAGAATGCACAGTGCTTCTTATGGATTAGTCACACACCATCACTTCCACCAAATACACTCGTAAGCAAGTCAAGCAACCCCACTCCAGAGGGGGAGGACTAGGTTCCATCTCTTGAAGAAATGAGTAGGTATCAAAGAAATTATGAGCATATTTAAATCTATCACACTCTCTGCTTAGCACGCCAGACTAACATGCAACATGTTTTAATTAGTAAAATAACCTCTGACAGAATGAACATTTAGAAGTTTATTACATTAAAGTTAAGCTTCAAGTCAGTATTTTGGGAGAAATTTGTCTCATTATTCATTATAAGTTTGGGGCTATTTTATTTTATTTTAATATTCATTCTGCTAATCTGTGTCTCCGTGTCCTGACTTGTAAAATGAAAAAGAAAGAATTAGAAAAGTTTGGGAAGAACACTTCAAGTTCTAGAAGAATGAAACCGCTTCATCACTCCGTCCGTCAGGATTAGGATCTTCATGTAAACAGCTCTGGACACCTGGAAAATTCACTAAACCATACGACCATCTCAGCCCAAGTGAAACAGCACGTAACATGGTGTCAGATGCTTAACAGAATTTTTCTGAATGAGTGAGAGAAGGAATAAGCACGTACTGTGAGGGTAAGAAACTTAGATGTTCTTCAGTATTGAACCCTGTGCTTGTGCTTCTGAGGGATGTGGGTGTGGATCTATGCGTGGTGTTTCTGTGGACACGCGTAAGGATGTGTTGTATACATGGGTATTTTACAAGGAGGAGAGTGCGTTGTGAGTGAGGTGTGGTGTTTGTTTCACTCTCTTTGATGTTTGCATCAATCATACCTGAAACAAGAAAGCAGCTCAAACAAAGGCTATAAACGCTAGAAAAACACATACTGGGTAAGGTAAGTTTATTGCATGCGTGCACTTGAAATCTGAAGTGAAATCGAGACGTCTTTAGAAATGACTTTGTGAAACCATGCCTGACTTTTTCACATGAAGGAAACAAAATTCAGATTGCTTATGTGATTTGTCTAAGGCAGTGTAGCTGATTAAACAACAGGTCTCTTAATGACAAGTCCCATGCATTTCAGCTATACCATGTTAGCATCTCTGAGGGGAAAAAATTATCTTTCGCTTGAGAGTCCATAGATAACATTTTTAAAGTAAACAAGAATTTATCTGGGAATACACATTTTAAGTTTTGATAATATCTTACTGAATCACTTTTAAGGAGAAACTAAATCCCCCGCATTGCCAAATTAGGGGTAACTATGAAGCTGGGGTACTTTCACTATAAAGAAGATCCTAGCACTGGCCTTAGGCCAACAAGGAATGTTGTAAAAATGAAAATGCTGCTGTGTAACTAGGAAGACTGTCTTGTAAAGAGGAGTGAAGTTGCCGCAGGAAGGCAGAGATAGGCAATCTCAACCAAAGCAGAGGAGGGCAAAAGTGTCAGGTGAGCCCTACAGAGAGAGGGCCTATCCTTTCTGAGGTTCAGACATGTTGGAAATCACAAAGAAAGGAGTTAGTGCAAAGAGTATTACAGCTATCTGAAATGTGGAGTGTTCAGACGTCTGAAAAACGTGAACTAGGACCAATAATTCTCGGCAGTTTCTGATGAGCTGCAGGGTAGCATGGAGCAAGTAATAGCATTAGAAAGAGAAAGTCATAGATTCAGCTCCTGGCCTGCCGCTAGCTCAGTCTCCTTACCTGGAAAATCAGAATCATAGCTCCACACAGGTTTGCCATGAGGACTAAAAGTTTTAGTACACGTAAAGGGTCTAGTGTATTGTAGGCATTCAGTTTGTCGCTGCTACTCTGTCGTCTCCACATACCGATGACCTTAAGTGCAGCGTTGTCAGTTCTGCCTCCTCCTGACGATCTTTGGTGGTCTGAGCCCACTGTTGTGGCGACTGCACAAATCCATCTCATTGATGAGTTCTTTTCCAGTGACCCTGTACATCACCAAGCGTGGGGTCCTTTAGTAATTTTTATTGTGAATCGAGAACAATGTTACAATCTACATCATGTTGCCAGACACCACCCAGAACTTTCACTGCCATTCTTTTGTAGCTGCTGCCCTCCCTTGTGACAACATGCTTCCCCTTTTGTTTGGAACTTCCCGTGACCTTTTGACCAAGGTCTGGCCCTCCTCACCCAGTCACCTTGGCTCCACTGAAGAGCCTCCCAGACAACCCAGTGTGCAGTTTAAATGTTGGTTTGTTTCCAGTCTCACTCTATGGTTTATATAGACCATTTCAGTCTTTGTCTGGATAGCTGGCCGCGGCGTTGGAAGCAATTTGAGGTTAGAGAGTCCTGGGGCCACACTCCCAGGGGGCCTTTCACTCAAAAGGAGCATCAGATATGGTCTTTTGGTAGAGTTCTAGCTGTGCTCTTTACTCCATTACCCACTATGCCTGGGGCTCCGTGGTGTTCTTTTCTGGGGGTTGATTTTTCCTGATGATGTAGTGTCCAAAAGAAGCAAGACAAAGTTTTGTCAGCCTCACTTACAAGGAACATGCCAATTTTAATGCCAAGAATGATTGTTTGTTCTTTCCAGCAGTCTACGATCTTTCAGTATTTGTTCGGGAGATGATGGTAGTTTTGATTAGTTGAAGCAATATGATGTAGGACGGGACGGTTCCAAGGCGGAATTTCTAATCTATACAGATTTGCCTTTCTCTGAGTTCCTGGACTCTGACCTCCACTTTGTCTCTGGATGTTTTCTACCTATACCGCCTTTCTAACTGATTCTAGCTTATAAATGATTATAAATTCTCTCTAACATGCTGAGTGCCACCTACACAGATACAGAGCAATCCGTTCTGGATCTTTCTCTGCTCTCCCGCTAAAATGTGACACTAACTACGCAGGCATGAGAGAGTTGTTTCAAGGTTGAGAAAGATATGCTTTGAGATCTTCAGACTTATCATACCCATTCACTGTCAGAACTGATTTGTACCATACTAGCTTTGGGATAAATGGCCCTGGTGACACAGTGGTAAAGCCCTCTGCTGCTAACCAAAAGGTTAGAAGTTCAAACTCACCAATAGCTCTGTGGGAGAAAAGATCTAGTGATCTGTTCCCATAAAGTTTATGTGAGACACAGGCCAAAGAGTTAGCTGGTAGCTCTCGGAAATTAAAAGAAGCTGCATTGGACCACTGAGCATATGAGATGCCTTCAGAAACTTCTCTAACTCTACTCATAGTCACTGCTTAAGTGAAAATGGCACTAAATAAACATCTGTTTTCATCTGTGTAAAAAAAAAAGTTTACAACCTAGGAAACCCTATGGGGCATTTTCACTCTGTTATATAGGATCACTCTGAGCTAGAATAGACTCAAAAGCAAATAAAAACAACAACAGTTTACAGATAGTTTTACCTGAAGATGATCAATATTTGAAACATTATGCCATAACTCTCAGTAAAAGTGTGACTTCCAAAGGGACAAAAATCATGTACTGTATTCATAAAATTTTAAAATTGTGGGCAAGTTCAGGATATGTATTATTGTTAATAGTTTATCAAGACTAGATGGGCTTATAACAGCACTTTTTAGAGAGACAGGCTGGGGAAAATTCAGCACTGGAATGAGATAATGTTTTCGAGATCAGGCTTTTTTTAACTTAGATCATATTGGGAGAATACTAGACCCTGAGTAGTATTTCTGCACCGAAGTGGACACAGCTCTTCTCTCCTAGGTCATTAGTGTGAAGGGTTGTGTCGGTCTAATCGGGAGCTGAGCTGGGCTTCGTTGTCCGTTGCTGCGGTTATCTTCACTGCACCATCGGCTTTGAATTTCTCTGTAGCTACGTGGTGACCACTGCTTTGTTAACACGATTTTCTCAGTGCTCTTTCTTCACCCTTAGCTCTTTTTTTCTGTACACCAGTCTCAGAGTCTTTCCCCATGCCTTTGCCTCTTCTTCAGGGCAAATAGCTATTGCGTTTTACTCGGTGCTAGTTAGCCTAGGATGTCCCTGGGTGGTGCAAATGGTTAACATGTTTGGCTGCTAACCGAAAGGTTGGGAGTTCAAGTCCACCAAGAGGCACCCTGGAAGAAAGGCTGGCAGTCTCCTCCTGAAAAAACAGTTACTGAAACCCCTCTGGAGTACAGATCTACTCTGACACACTTGAGGTTCCATGAACCAGTGTCAACTTGACAGTAGCTGGTTTTAGCTAATCCAGTGGGTACGGGAAAGAGCTCCTCTGTTCTGTTTCAGCAACAGTCTTAGGCAGACCCTCCATCCCTGGTGTTTGGGGATGGAGCTTTCTTGGTGGTGCTATCTTCTATCTTCCTCTCCAACCCCATGCACAACAGAATGAAAAGTTTCACAGTCCTGTGCCATTCCCATGATTGCAGGTTGGACTATTGTCATCCATGGAGTTTTCATTGGCTATGTTTTTAGAAGTAGGTCACCAGGCCTTTCTTCCTAGTCCATCTTAGTCTGAAAGCTCTGCTGAAACCTGTTTAGCATCACAGCCACATGACAGATGGCTGGTGGCTACATTGGTCAGGAACTGAACCCAGGTCTCCTGCCCCACGCCGTTTGAGGTAATGGTGTGGGCCCAGGACAGATTTTTCCCTGTCTCCTAGGAGTACACTGTTTTTTCCTTTCTATTCCCCAGGCACAGTAGGTCATTCTAAGCACTCTAGGGGTGATAGTTTGCCATTGCTTGCCAAGAGAATTAAGGCTTTTGTCCCTCAGGGAAGGAAGATGCCAAGGAGACTATGCCTTTCAATCCAGGCAGCCCTCCTCTCCACCAGGCTATACCACTTCCTCCAGTCTCTTCCTGCCCTGTCCCCAATTTTTCTTGCAAGTACTGAGTGGCAGTTCAAGGAGAAGAGCCTGCAGGTGGGTGCAAGCTCCCTGTAGGATGCGCTCTCAGGAGTTCTACACTCTCACGCTAACCCACATTCACCCTTTAGCAATATGTTAAAAATTCTCGTCATCCATTTATACCACAGTCCCATTTTCTTCCCCTGCTCTCACAAAAGTTTGTCCCTTCTGCTGTCAGAGATACCTGTCATCCCTTAGCTTTGAGGTGAGGTGGTTAACTCATGACCTCAATCCTCTGATACGTTAAATAAAAGTTGTCGGTCTGAAGATTATCTTGTTGTATCTTGTTTTTCTGGTTAGTATGTAGGTGATGATGCTCTTTCTAGCTTTCTACATCCCAGGCTGAAGCTGGAAGTCCTCTAGTATTTATTTAAAGGAAACAAAACAAACTTAAATTAGGGACACAAGATCTGTAGGTTAAAGAAGAAAACACTAAATTTAAAAAATAATATGTTCAATGAGCTAAGTGATTGAGCATTAATTATCTACAGCTAACAGTAACTGTATTCTTCTTTTCTTGACTGAGGAAGGTGATAGTGTTGAATGAGACTATGAGACATCAGGTGCCAGAGGCTAATATGTAAGCAAAAAAAGTATATTAACCTAAATAAGTAGAATTTTAACTAGATTCAAAAGACATCAGAACAGAAACCAACTTATCAAAATACTTTTGTTTATTGTTTTAAAAATCTATATATGCAAATATACACATACACGTATCTTCTAAGGAAAGTATAAAGGTTGTAATGAATGAATTAACTATAGTTCTTATGTGATTATGAATATTTAAAAGTTTTATCCTTTTTGTTTGTTCAGATGGTCTATTTTTTCTGCATAAACATATACATAAAATATTTTTAATTTGAGCTTTCTGTTAATAAGATGGGAATGCTGGTGGCACAGTGGTTAAGTGCTGTAGCTGCTAACCAAAAGGTCAGCAGTTCGAATCTACTAGGCCCTCCTTGGAAACTCTATGGGGCGAGTTCTACTCCATCCTATCTGGTTGCTATGAGTCAGAATTGACTCCACAGCAATGGGTTTGGTTTATTAATAAGATAGTGTCATGGATTGTATTCTTTGCCCCCAAAAGTATGTGCAATGATTTGGCCAGGCTGTGATTCCTGGTATTGTATGATATTCCTGTTTGTTGTAAACCCTGCCTCTATGATGTTAATGAGGGAGGATGGGCAGCAGTTGTGTAGGTAGGGCAGGACTCAACCCATGGAAGACTGTATTTTACCTTGAGGCAATCTCTTGGGATGTAAAGGAAATGGAAGCAAACAGAGAGTTGGGGACCTCACACTATCAGAGAAGAAGCAGTGCTTTGGACCCAGGGTCCCTGCACTTCAGAAGCTCCCAGTCCAAGGGAAGGCTGAAGACAAGGACCTTCCTCCAGAGCCAGCAGAGAAAGCTTCCCTCCCACCCCCCACCCCCCAGCTGCTGCTCAGAATTTGGACTCTCACCTACTTTTCTGTGAGAAAATAAATTTCTGTTTGTTAAAGCCATCCACTTGTGACATTTCTGTTACAGCTGCACCAGGTAACTAAGACAGATAGTGAATAATATTAATGACTGAAAAAGATCATCATTTTCAGTGCAAAAGACATCTCTATGGTAAATAGAGTTGAATGGATTGGATTAAATGACATTATGTAACTTATCTATCAACTCAAACTCAACAGTATTTATTGAGCATGAACTATATGGAAGCATTTTTCTTGACAGTGAGATTCAAAGAGGACTAAGGCCTGAATCCTGCTGTCACAGAAACTTCTACGATAGCAGAAAAAAATAGCCAGATATGTGATAACTACATGTAGGGTAATATTATTCAACTATATTTGTTCCTTCCTAATGTGTAGGGAATGCTGGCTGCCCAGCTACTTGGAAGAAAAAGACAATAAGCCTGGGTCCTATTTAGAACAGTATATAAGCTGGTGTTACTTGCTAAGCGTCAGTAGTCTCTACCATCCACTGCTGCCCTGGACCTGTCCCCGCACTGAGTAGTACTGAATAGTCCATTTCCTGATTGCTGTCTCCTGGTGCTTTCTTCACCGACTCAAAACCAAAGCCATCCCTGGGTCCCAACTCAGACAGCATGCTACCTTACACTGTATTACAAGACAAAGTGGAAAAGATGGAACAATGGAGGCACACAGAGCTATCTGAATGTAGGAGACGCCTTAGGAAGACCTTTGGGGGACAAAATAACGCTGAACTATTATTGGATTGGAAGCAGCTAGACAGATTGAGAGGCGATGGGAGAGCAGTATTTCAGGCAGGGGAACAACTTCACTTCATTGACCCAGTCGTGATTTCATTCTTTAATCCATTCAATATGCGTTAGACATTTATAAGATGCTGGGCTAGCCACTAGAATACAGACATAAAAGACATATTTTCTGACATCAAAATGACCTCAAAGATCATCTCCTGGCACTTAGGGGGACTTGAGGGGTAGAGTGGCAGAACTTACTGAAATACGCTATCTTAAGCTATAGAGGTGCTGTGAGTCAGAATGAGCTCAGCAGTAATGGCTCTATAGCCAGGTTTCTTAATTTTGCTCTACTGCTTCTTTTTTTGTCGTTGCTCTTTTTTTGCTCTTTGCAGCCATAGAACCCTTTCATGATATATGGGTCAAGGCCATATGATTAAATGAATGAATTAAAATACATAGTGTTACCAATGGAAGCAATTATACTGAATTATAATTTTAAAAGTATTTTAAATTATGATATAGAAATATATATCATTCCTCATTACCACACTCGATAACAGTATCTCATTCTTGGTCTAATAACTACTGTAATTTCAAAGCAAGGGTTGAGAGTAAATAGTATTTCGTGGAATCAGCAATAATTCTAAAAAGATACAAAGTGTTTGTGATTTTTATGGATGCAAATCTCAAATATTGCTAATACTACTGAACTTTATTGCCTACATTCAGGTATTTTTAAAAAATGCTGTATTTCAGTTAAACATTAGTGAAAATAAAGATGTAATCTTTTTTCCCATCCACATTCACAGACCTGTCTGAAGACTGTCTACAGATCCCCCAAAGGAACTCCAAGCAGTTAAGAACCCACGTGCAAGAAGAGGTGCCCTGGTTGCTCAGTGGTTGCTAACCCAGAGGTCAGCTGTTTGAATCCACCAGCCACTCCTTAGAAGCCCTACTGAGCAGTTTTAAGAAAATAACCATCGAAAACAATCAGAGGTGTGGGTGATGGTTACACAACATGATCTATGTAATTGCTATCATAAAATTTTATACCTGAAAAAAAGAATATTGTAATGGCAAACATTGTGTTACATGTATTCTTAAAACAATTAAAACAACAAGAGTGAGGGAAGAGGAAAGTCAGAGGCAGCTCCCACAGGAGATTTCACTTAAGTTGAGGGAGGAATTAGACAGGCAAGGGGAATCTCAGGCAGAGGAAACCGCATGCATACAATCATGCCTCTGAAGCTGAGTATGATATACGCACAGAATTGATAGTAACTTGGTATTTTGGAATACAAGAAAATCAAACCAAAACCGTTGCCATCAAGTCGATTCTGACTCACAAAAACCCTAGAGGACAGAGTAGAACTGCCCCGTAGAGTTTCCAAAGAGCACCTGGTGGATTTGAACTGCCAACTTTCTGGTTAGCAGCTATAGTTCTTAAACGCTTTGCCACTAGGGTTTCCTATTTTGGAATACAACTACTAATATTCCTTCTAATCACTGACTGAGGGCTTTACATGCTGTATGAGTTGTCTAGGGCTGCCAGAATGAAATATCACAAGTTAAGTGGCTTATAGGAAGAGAAATAATGGTCTCACAGTTGTGGAGGCTACATGGCCAGCAATGTTGAATTCTTCTGAAGTTTGGAGCGAGAATCTGTTCCCTGTCTCTCTCCTGGCTTCTGGCTGCTTCAGGTGTTCCTTGACCTGCAGCTGCAATATCATATAGCATCCTTCCTCCGTATCCTTGTTTCTATGTATCTTCTCTTTTATCAGGATATCACTCACATGGGAGCACCCTCCACTCTAGCATGACCATCCTCCCCCATATGACCTCCTGTTAACCTAACTGATAACCCACTGCCATTGAGTGGATTCTAACTCATAGTGACCCCATAGGACAGAATAGAACTGTCCCATAGAGTTTCCAAGGAGCACTTACTGCATTTGAACTGCTGACCCTTTAGTTAGCAGCCATATGACTTTATCAACATGCCACCAGAGTTTCCAACTCAACCGATAAGAAAACCAAACTAAATCCATTGCCATTGAGTCAACTCTGACTCATAGCAACCCTACGAGACAGGGTAGAATTATCCCCATGGAGTGTCCAAGAAGTGGCTGGTGGATTCGAATTGCTGAAGTTTAGGTTAGCAGGCACAGATCTTAACCACTATTGCAGCAGGGTTTCCAATCTAACAGATCCAAAAAAAAAAACCAAACCCAATGCTGCCAAGTAGATTCCACTCATAGTGACCCTACAGAACAGAGTAGAACTGCCCCATAGAGCTACCAAGGAGCACCTTGTAGATTTGAACTACCAGCCTTTTGGTGAGCAGTTGAACTCTTAACCACTGCACCACCAGGGCTCTAATGCAACCCATAACAGATGCTGCACACTATACTAAGTATATTACAAACATTTTTCAAATAATTTAGGTCATCTCAATATCATTTAGATATTTATCTCCACTGTACGAATGAGAAAATTAGGGTAAGAGGATTTAAATCTCTAAGATCAACTCACATGTATGTGGCAGAGCACATATGAAAGTCAGATCTCTCTCATTCAGAGTTCATGAGGGGTTTTAGGTATATGCCCATCTGCATAGGAGGAAGACGTTTAGGTCAAGAAACACCCAGTGGTGAGGAACTTTGTATGTCATACTCAAGAGAGTGAATTGTGCCATGAAAGGTGATGTGAGGTCTGCTTTCTCATTGCAACACCTGCCTCTTCACATACATCTGAACCACTTTGTGCTACTATTGATCCCAAACATAACAGGATTTTCGTCTTCTAAGTCTTTGTACATACTATTCCCTCTGCCAAGCATGCCCCTTCACCCCCTTCTGGCTAACTAGAACTCATCCTTCAAGACTTCATGTAACATTTCTTTGTAGCTTATAAATGGAGATGCAGTCCCCTGTTTAGTAATGCTGGAATCCTGGGCTTTCAAGAAACAGGTAGAAAAGAAAGCAGAATAAGGACAGTACTAACAAGAAAAGGGAATGCGGCATATGAAGCCAGAGCAGTAAAGACTAAAACATTCTTACAGATACTTTAAATAAAGGTAGTAATTTCTTTTATTTAAAAAAAAAAGTCAACTCAGTTGTTGTGGAGTCAATTCCAATTCATAGCAACCCTATGTGTGTCAGAGTATAACTGTTCTTCGTAGAGTTTTCAATGGCTATGACTTTTTAGAGGTAGATTGCCAGGCTTTTCTTCCGAGGAGCCTCTGGGTGGACTTGAACAGCCAACCTATTAGTTATCAGCTAATAGCTTACCCATTTGTGCTACTGAGACACTTCTAATTTTCCTTTTTAGGATCAGATAAATACAAAATCAGAAGAGGAATAGAGAGAAGATTTAAATGGTTTTTGCCTTGTGACAAGTTTTTTGAGATTTCACAGTAAACAGAATTTGAAAATATCAGTATAGATGATGAAAACCAGTGAATGACTGTCAACTGGATAACAAATTCTGTTGACGCTTATTCCAGTTTCAAGTGTTGACTTCAACCTGTCTCTGCTACACTAATAACACTGTAGTTACTTTTATTGCTATTGTTACCTTCAGCCCACTGCAGGCTTCAAATTCTTTGTTGCTCTGTGCTTAGGATAGGGTCTGGGATTTGGAAAGATTTCCCCCAGTGTCCCTACTTTTTATATCTGTATGTGATTCTTACAGCAATTTTGGACGATTCTGTTATTTTGTCTTTAAATACAGTGACTCTTGTGAGAGGGAGAACTCAATAGGATGACCTTGTTTTTCTGTATCTCACAAGTTTTCCATCTTTGGCAGGGTGCAGTCTTACCACCTTTCTATCACTCTCTATTAGTAAAAATTTCAATTTTACTTCCCTGACAGGTTTGTGCATTACACTGTTTCCAGCTTTCACAGATTTTACTGTATAACATTTTTTTATTAAATAAAAAATGAAAGCATACATACTCTGTGCTTGCAATATTGAATTAAGAGAGGAGGAGTACACAAGTTGTGTCGAAGTCCCATGAATACTGATCTTCTTACTAATGTGTATTGTCACCAATTTCACCCAACTAAATTTCTAACAACTATCTAATCTAAACCCTCGCCCCTTGCCTTCCCACCCACCCACCCTCCCCACCCTTGTAGCCGTCAGAGTCTTTTCTATTATATGGGAGTATGCTTTTAAGTTTTTATCGTAGGGGTCTCATATAATAATTGTCCTTCTGTCACTGACTAGTTTCAATCAACATAATGTCTTCCAGTTGAGACCAAATTGAGAGATGTTTCCTGCTATCATCATTGTTCTTTATCAGTGTGTAGTACTCCGCTGAGTACATATACCAAAGTCTGTCCATCCATTTTTCTGTTGTTGGGCATCTGGGTTGATTCCGTCTTTTTGCTATCGTCGACTATGCTGCAATGAACATTTGTGTACATTTATCAGTTGGCGTGAATGACCTTGATTCTGTAGGATATATTCCAAGCAAAGAAATTACTGGGTCAAATGTTATATCTATGTCCACCATTTTAAGGTAACACCAAATTGCTTTCCAAAGAGATTGCACCATTCTGCAAACCCACCAACAGTGCAGAAGAGTTCCAATATCTCCACAGCCTCTCCAACATTTATTGTTTTGCATTTTTTGGATCATGGCCAATTTTGTTGGGGAGAGATGGTATCTCATTGTGGTTTTGATTTGAATTTCTTTAATAATTAATGATCATGAGCGTGTCTGCATGTATGTTTTGGCTGCCTGGATCTCCTCTTTAGAGAACTGTCTGTCCATCTCCTTTGCCCATCACTTAATTGGATGATTTGTATTTTTCTTATTGGTATTTTGTAGAACCTTATGGATTACGGAGATCAGGCATCAGTCTGACATAGAGTTGCCAAATATTTTTTCCCATTCTGTAGGTGGTCTTTTAATTCTTTTGATGAAGTCTGAATGAGCAGGAGTGTTTGATTCTTATTAATTCCCATTTATCTGTTTTCTCTTCTAATGGATGCGTTTTGTTTGTCAAATTTTGAAGTCTGTCTACATTGTGTATTAAAACTTCCATTGTTGACCCTAATTTATCTTGGACGAGCTTTATCACTTTAGCTTTTGTATTTAGGTCTTTTATCAAATTTGAGTTGATTTTTGTATAAGGTGTGAGATACGGGTCTTGTTTCAATTTTTTGCAGATAGTTATCCAATTATGCCAGCACTATTTGTTAAAGAGACTGTTCTTACCCAAGTTTAAAATCTTAGGACCTTTGTCAAATGTCAGCTGTTCATAGGAGGATAGTGGCATATCTGGGGTCTCTACTTTGTTCCATTGATCTATATGTCTCTTTTTGTACCAGTACCAAGCTGTTTTGACTACTGTGGTAGTATAATAGGTTTTAAAGTCAGGTAGTGAGAGGCCTCCCAGTATGTTCTTCTTTTATAGTGCTCTACTTATCCAGGGTTTCTTCCCTTTCCACATAGAGCTTATAATTTGTTTCTCATTAAAAAATGTCACTTGAATTTGTATTGGGATTGCATTATATAAGTAGATTGCTTTGTGCAAAATAGACATTTTCACAATATTGAGTCTTCCTATCCATGAGCAGGGCAGATTACTCCACTTACGTAACTCTCTCCTAGTTTCTTGTAGTAAGGTCTTGTAGTTTTCTCTGTAAAGATCTCTTATTTCTCTAGTTAGATTTATTTCTAGGTATTTTATCTTCTTGGGGGCTATAGTAAATGGAATTGATTTGGTGATTTCTTCTTTAATAATCTGACTGTTTGTATTGTAAATATTTTTTATTACGTTCTTTACAAGAAAAGGCTTTTGACTCTTGATTTAGACCACTCAAGTTTCATGCAATGACTATTCATATTATTCTTTTTTTTTTTATTTAATATGACTGAGTGAAAATGTACATTCCCTTATAAATTTACATGCCCACCTATACGCAGCTTCCACTGCTCTCCCTGTCCGGTGACAGCACACTATTCATCTCTGCTCCATACATGAGTCATTCTCCCAACAGTCTCCTTTCCCCTCCTCTCCACCCACTCTCCTTCCTCCAGCCAGAGATCAGCAGGATGACATCCTATAGATGTATAGAGCCATAAAGTGCATGCAATATATGGTCACTCTGCATAGCCAAGTCCAATCCATTCGTGACTGAAAAGTGAACCTTCATTATGATTTATGGGCAAGGGCAGTATCAGGGCCAAGGGCCATGCTCCCAGGGGAACCCCGAAACCGCTGGACCATCAATTGCAGTCTTTCAGCGGAGATCTCAGGGTGCACACCTTTTTATTCTTATGTTGCCGGTGAGACTCAACTTAGTGAGCTCCGTCCCGGCTATCACTGGTGGTGGCCGGGCACCATCCGGTTCTTCCGGTCCCAAGTCGATGTAGGCATGCACTGATGTGGATCTATCTTTTGGGTTGTCTTTACCCCATGTCATTTTGGTCCTCGGTGAGCATCTGTTCCTGCTGAGTTGAGACCATTTGCTGTGCCCTTGGATGGCAGCTTGGCACATTTTAAGACCCCAGATGCCACTCACCAATGTGGGATGCAGATAGCCTCTTAGCAAAATGCGAGTTGTGCCAATTGGCCTCGTTTTCACCTAAGAGCATGGTCCCTTGCCCCCTGCCCCAGCTACTCTATCATTGCAATATTGGGTTAAGATGGAAGGAGTATTCAAATTATGCTGAAGTCCACTTAATATTGTTCCTGCTTCTAATGTGTGCTATCACCGATTTCACCCAACCAGATTTCCAGCAACTATCTAATCTAAACCCTCCCCCCCTCACCCTGCCTCCCTCCCCTCCCTTGCAGCTGTCAAAGAGTCTTTTCTTCTATACATAAGTCTGTTTTTGAGATCTTATCGTAGAGGTCTCATACAATATTTGTCCTTTTGTCGCTGACTACTTTCACTCAACATAATGTCTTCCAGTTGAAACCAGGTTATGAGATGTTTCCTGGAACCATTGTTATTCTTTATCATTGCATAGTGCTCCATTGAGTATATATTCCATAGTTTACCTATCCATTTTTCTGTTGTTGGGCATCTGGGTTGATTCCATCTTTTTGCTATCATGGACTGTGCTGCAATAAACATTCTTGTGCATGTGTCCGCTGGTGTCAAAGGCCTTGATTCTGTAGAATATATTCCAAATAGTGGAATTACTGGGTCAAATGGTATATCAATATTCATTTTTTTAAGGAAGCACCAAATTTCTTTCCAAAGAGGCTGGACCATTTTGCAACCCCATCAACACTGTAGGAGGGTTCCACTTTCTCCACAGCCTCTCCAGCATTTGTTGTTTTGTGTTTTTTGGATCATGGCCAACCTTGTTGGGGTGAGATGGTATCTCATTGTCGTCTTGATTTGAATTTCTTTAATAACTGAAGATCGTGAACAAGTCCACATGTATTTTTTGGCTGACTGGATTTCTTCTTTAGATAAATGTCTGTCTATCTCTTTTGCCCATTGCTTAATTGGATGGTTTATCTTCTTCTTAATTGATCTTTTGTAGTATCTTATAGATTATGGAGATCAGGCGTCGGTCTGACATAGAGTTGCCAAATATTTTTTCCCATTCTGTGGGTGTTCTTTTAATTCTATTAATAAAGTCTTCAGATGAACAAGAGTGTTTGATTCTTAATAGTTCCCATTTATCTATTTTCTCTTCTGATGATTGTGGTTTGTTTGACAGATTTTGGAGTCTGTCCACATTGTGTATTAAAACTTCCATTGTTGTTCCTGCTTTTCTTAGATGAGTTTTATTGTTTTAGGTTTGATATTTAGGTCTTCTATCCAGTTGGAGTTGGTTTTTGTATAAGGTGTAAGATATGGATCTTGATTCAGTTTCTTGCAGATGGATATCCAATTTCACCAGCATCATTTGTTGAAGATACTGTTTTTACCCCAGTTTAAATGTCTTAGGGCCTTTGTCGAATATCAACTGTTCATAGGCAGATGGTGTCATCTCTGGGGTCTCAATTCTGTTCCATTGATTGATTTGTCTGTTCTTGTACCAATACCAGGCTATTTTGACACTGTGGCAGTGTAGTATGTTCCAAAGTCAGAGAGACCTCCCAGTGTGTTCTTCTTCTTTAGTAGTACCTTACTTATCTGGGAATTCTTCTCTTTCCAAACAAAATTGGTGATTTCTCTATCTCATTAAAAAATGTCGCTGGAACTTGTATTGGGATTACATTATATAAATAGATTGCTTTGGGTAAAATAGACATTTTCACAATGTTAAGTCTTCCTATCCATGAGCAAGGTAGGTTTTTCCATTTATCTAAGTCTCTCTTAGTTTCTTGTAATAAGGGCTTGTAGTTCTCTTTGTACACGTCTGTTATTTCTCTGGTTAGATTAATTCCTAGGTATTTTATCTTCTTAGGGGCTATCGTAAATGGTATTGATTTGATAATTTCTTTCTTAACAGTCTCGTTGTTGGTATAAAGGAATCCTATTGATTTGCTTATGTTTATCTTGTATCCTGAGACTTTGCTGAACTCTTCTATCAGTTTGAGCAGTTTACTTATAGATTCCTTGGGATTCTCTGCGTATACAATCATATCATCTGCAAAATAGGCAGATTTTTTACTTCTTCTTTTCCTATGCAGATGCCCTTTATTTCTTGGTCTTGTCTAATTGCTCTGGCTAGAACTTCTAGTACAATGTTGAATAGGAGTGGTGAGAGTGGGCATCCTTGTCTAGTTCCTGTTCTCAAGGGAAAGTCTTTCTCCATTCAGTATGACGTGGGCAATTGTCTTTGTATAAATGGCCCTTATTGTGTTGAGGAATTTGCCGTCTATGCCGATTTTGAAAAGAGTTAGCATGAATGGGTGTTGGACTTTGTCAAATGCCTTTTTGGCATCAATGGACAAAATCAGGTGATTCTTGTCTTTTGTGTTATTTATGTGGTTGATCACATTAATTGTTTTTCTGATGTTGAACCAGCCTTGCATCCCTGGTATGAATCCCACTTGATCATAATGGATTACTTTCTTGATATGTTGTTGTATTCTATTGGCAGAAATTTTGTTGAAATTTTTTGCATCTAGATTCATGAGTGATATGGATCTGTAGTTCTCTTTCTTTGTTGGGTCTTTCCCTGGCTTTGGTATCAGGGTTATGCTGGCTTCATAGAATGAATGTGAGAGTATTTTATCCCTTTCTATACTGTGAAATAGTTTTAATAGTATTGGAGATAACTCTTCTCTAAATGCTTGGTAGAATTCTGCCGTGAAGCCATCTGGGCCCAGGTTTTTTTTTTGGTTGGCAGTGTTTTGATGACCTTTTCAATCTCTTCCTTTGTGATGGGTTTATTAAGTTGTTCTGCTTCACGTTGTGATAATTTGGGTAGGTGGTATGAGTCAAGGAATTGGTCCATTTCCCCTAGGTTTTCAAATTTGTTAGAGTACAGTCTTTCATAGTATTCTGTTATGATATTTTTGATTTCTGTTGCATCTGTGGTGACAACTCCCCTCTCATTTCTAATTTGGGTTATTTGTTTCCTTTCCTGCTTTTCTTTAGTAAGTTTAGCCAGTGGTTTGTCAATTTTGTTGATCTTTTCAAAAAACCAGCTTTTGGTCTTTTCAATTTTTTCAATTGTTCTTCTATTCTCTAATTCATTTAGCTTCTGCTCTAATCTTTATGATTTCATTTCTTCTGATGCCTTAGGGGTTCCTCTGTTATTCTCTCTCTACTTGTTCAAGCTGTAGGGTTAGTTCCTTGATTTGGTTTCTTTCTTCCTTCCAGATGTGTGCATTTATGGAGATAAACAGACCTCTGAGCACTGCTTTGGCTGTATCCCATAGATTCTGGTAGGAAGTGTTTTCGTTCTCATTGGAATTCATGAATTTCTTTAATTTATCCTTGATTTCTTCTATAACCCATGTTTTTTTGAGCAAGATGTTCAATTTCCAAGAGTTCCACTTTCTATCTATGTTTTTTCTGGTATTGATTTCGACCTTTATGGCTTTATGATCTGTGACAATGCTTTGCAGTAATTCAGTGGTATGGATTTTGTTGAGCATAGCATTATGTCCTAACATATGGTCAATTCTGGAGAATGTTCCATGTGCACTGGAGAAGAAGGTGTAGTTGTCTGCTGATGGGTGGAAAGTTCTGTATAGATCGATGACGTTTAGTTGGCTAATTGTGGCAATGAGGTCTTCTGTATCTTTACTGAGCTGTTTTCTAGATGATCTGTTCAGTATTCAGAGTGGAGTGTTGAAGTCTCCCACTATTATTGTGGAGTCATCTAACTCTTTTCTGAGTATAGTCAGTGTTTCTAAGATGTACTTAGGTGCTTTGATATTAGGTGCATAAATATTGAATATAGTTAAGTCTTGCCTGTGTACTGAACTTTTCAGCAATAAATAGTGTCCCTCTTTGTCCACCATGGTGGTTTTTACATTAAAATTGATTTTGTCTGAGATTAGAATTGCCACCCCTGCTCTTCTTTGTTCATTGTTAGCTTGATATATATTCTTCCATCCTTTAAGTTTCAGTTTGTTTCTATCTTTAGATCTCAAGTGAGTTTCTTGCAAACAGCATATGGATGGATCATGTCTTTTGATCCAAGATGTCACCCGATGTCTCTTTACTGGAGCATTGATTCCATTCACATAATGACTGTAGTACATCCCTCTTTTTAATATGATGGCACCATAGTTTTCATGATGATCACTGGATTGCTTCTTTCCATATTAAAGCTGTGATTGACTTTGGATCCTTCCCTAACTGAGTAGAGTTTTGAGTAGTGTGTCATTCTAAAATATAAAGTTAGTGGTTTCATTCTTCTATGCCAGAGCCAAGAACTTCTTTCAGTGTTTCTTGTAGTTTTGATTTGGCTTTTACAAAGTCTCTGAGATTCTGTTTATCTGGGAATGTCTTAATTTCATTTTTGTATTTGAAAGATAGTTTTTCAGGATACATAATTCTTGGTCATAAGTTCTTCTCCTTCAAGGCTTTGAATGTGTCATGCCACTGTCTCCGTGCCAGCATGGTTTCTGCTGAGAAATCTGATGAGATCCTACAGGGTTTCCCTCTGAATGTTAGCTTTGCTTTGAGTCTTGCTGCCTTTAAGAATTGCTGCTTATGTTTCATTTTGTTAAGCTTGATTACAATATGTCTTGGAGTCTTTCTTTTGAGATCTATATTGGGTGGTGTACGATATGCATCTGAGATGTCTGTGTTTCTTGCTTCATGATTTCTGGGAAGCTTTCTTTCAGCAGCTCAGCAACGATACTCTCTGTGTTCTCAGATGTCTCACCCTATTCAGGGACTCCAGTTAATCAAAGGTTGTTCCCCTTAATAGAGTCCCACATGCTTCTTAATGTTTCTTCATTTTTCTTGTTTCTTTTTTCTGATTTCTGCTCATAGACGCTGGTGTCAGTAGCTCTGTCTTCCAAGTCAGAAACTCTTTAATCCATTTGTCCCATTCTGTTTTCTTGGCTTTGCATTGAAGTTTCTATGTCTTTGATTTTGTTCTTCAGCTGCTGGATTTCAGAGTACTGGTGTTCCATCAGATCGAACAGCTTGTTTAATGTCTCCTTTTGTTCTGTTGCATTTTGTATAAGGTCTAGAAGGGCTCTGTATATAATCATTTTGTATTCACTTTCTGATGCTTTCATAAAAGTTTCTTCATCTGGAAAACTCTTTGGTTGCTTTGTTTGGGAGCCTTCTGAAGCCATGGGTGATTTCTTGTGTGCCACAAATTTCTGTTGCTTTTTGGGTCCCATGTGAGTAAGTAGAGGCTGGAAGAGATACTGTGAGGATGGACTGCAGATGTTTCTCTAGGCTGTCTTAAAATGTAAAGCAAAAGGTATCTGACCACTTCCCAAGTCAGTCAGGTTTTCAGGTGTAGAGGTCCCTCTTCCCAACTGGCAAAGTAAGCACTTCTATATCCATCCCCAGATGATACTAACTAGTTAGAATATAGCAATGCTACTGTCCTGTTGGCTTCTGCTGACAGGGCCCAGTCTTAGGTAATACTGTGTAAAGTACTGTTTTTGTGGTAGAAAAGTGCTCTCCTGTGGGCAGGCTCTGGCTCCCAAGCTAAGAATTAGGTCCAGCTGTGGCCACCATATCCAAGATGATGCCCTCCACACAGGCAGCAGATAGAGGGGCTAAAGGTGCTGAGAGGTAGTGATTCCTCTGTTTCTGTTGCAGGGCCCCACTGTAGCCGGCACTGTGAAAATTACTGCTTTTCTGTCAGAGAAGTGCTGTCCTGTTTGCAGGCGCTGGCTCCCAGGCTAAGAATTAGGTCCCAATAAAATCTCCGTATACAACATGTTGCCCCGTACACCGGCAGTGGGAATCCGTACAGACCCCACTGTGGCAGAGATAAAAAGACAGGCCCAAAGTGGCTAGATTAACAGAGTCCTATGTCTGGCTCTGAAACTATGGGAATTTCACCTGCCCATCCCGCCAGCAGCGTGTCTGAGTCTAGCCGCTAGGCAAGACCCAGCTCTGCCCACCAGCCAAGACAGAGAAAAAAGAAGGTCAAAATGGTGCATTTACCTTCAGTCCGTGAGAGCCAGGGCTAGCCAGGAGCGGGAGTCAGCGAAAGAGAGGAGGTTTTTCACTCAGTGGTATGAAGTCCAAATTAACAGCCCTGTGCCTTGTCCTGGGGCTGATTAGGTGATCAGAAGGCTCCATTTGATTGTCGATTCAGGTCTTGGTTTCCAGAGGGATATAGGGAGACGTGTGCTTAGTCTGCCATATTGACTCCACCCACTATTCATATCTTTGAATAAATATCTGCTGCCGATTGGCTGTTTTCTATGCCACTTTTTTGGATTATTTTTACTCTTTCTCTGCTGTGTTGTATTAGTTGAGCACTTTTTGTGATTCTGTTTAATCTTATCTATTGCTTTTTGTTATTTATACATCTTTTTAAAGAAATGTTTAGTGGTTGCCACTGAATTTATTTCAACTTCTGGTAACCTCAAATGTGTCAGTGTGGAACTGTGCTCCATGGGGTTTTCAGCACCTGAGTTTTTAAAAGTCGATCTCCAGATCTTTTTTTCAAGACACCTCTGGCTGTTAAACAGAGTTTGGGGTTTGAGCTGACCTAGAGGTGCCTCAATACTGCCATTGTGCTACTATTGCTATATACTTTAATGTATTCTATTAACACATAATACACTATTATTATTTTTGCTTCATCCATTTAGTTACCTTTGAAATCAGTTAAAAATATATAATTACTGAATTTTGCAATAGCTTCATTTATTCCATTTTCAGCACACTGCAGTTCTTTGTGCAGACCCCAGTTTGTCTCCTGTGTCCTTTTCTTTCTGGCTGAAGAAAACTTCCTTTATGATTTTATTAAGTATAGCTCTGATGTAATAAATTCTGTTTTTGTTTCTCTGAGAAAGTCTTTATTTCTATTTCATTTCCAAAAGATAGTTTTGTTGGCGATAGACTTCTGGATTTACATAATTTTTTTTCTTTCAGCACTGCATTGTCTTCTGGTTGTGTGATTTCTTAAGTGTAGTATGCTGTAATTCTCTGGCCACTTATGAGACTTTTTTCTTTGTCTTTTGTTTTTAACAATTTAAATATACTGTACATGTATGTGAGCCTGTGTCTGTGTGTATTTGGCATTTACCCTGTTTTGTGTTCCCTGCAATTTTTGGGTTTATGAATTGGTGTGTGTTACTCATTTGGGGGATTTTTCAGAAATTTAAATTTCTTTAACCATTACTTCTACCCTACTGTCTCTCCAAGATTCCAATTATACATATGTTAGACCATTCAGTATAATCCCACAGCTCTTGGATTCTCTGCTTTTTTCTTATTACCCTCCCCTTTGGGTTTTAGATTTTGTGATTTCTATAAGTTCACTGAATTTTTTTTACTCGAATGTATCTAATCTACAGATGAGTCTCTCCAAGAAATTCATGTTACTGTGTTTTTCATTTCTATCATTTCCATTTGATTCTTTATTATTCATCACTCTACTAAATTCAGAAACCCTGGTAGTATAGTGGTTAAGTGCTATATCTGCTAACCAAAAGGTCAACAGTTCAAATTCACCAGGCACTCCTTCGAAACTCCATGGGGCAATTCTACTCTGTCCTATGGGGATGCTGAGAGTTGGAATCAACTCAAAGGCAGTCGTTTTGGTTTTTTATTTGGTCCATTACATTTACCCATTTGATCTTGCATGTTGTCCACCTTTTCTGTGAAAGCCTTTATCATATTAATTATACAGCCAAAAAAAGCCACTAGCTTTGCATCAATTCTAACTCATAGCAGCGCTATAGGTCAGAGTAGACCCCCCCCCATATAGTTTCCAAGATGACCCCTGGCAGATTTGAACTGCTGACGTTTTCATTAGCAGACATAGCATTTAACCACTATGCCACCAGGGTTTCTATTATATTAATTATAGTTATTGTATATTCCCTGTTAGGTGATAACAGCATGTGTCAAATATAAGTCTGTTTCTGTTGATTTCTCTTTCTCATTCTCATAGGAGTATGTCACATTTTTCTACCTTTTAGCATGCTTCATAATTTTTTGCTGTGGTTTGTACTTCTGAACAAAAATAAACTTACAGTTTCTATAGGTTGTTTCATATAATTTTGACAGTGTATCACCTTTTAAAATCTTGTGTGAGAATGTGGAGTGTGAGATAAAATTCCTCCTCTTATGCTCCCAACTCCATCCCCCACAAAGCTTTACAGAGATCTTAAGTATTGCTGAGGACCTAGAAGAGCTGTTCAGATGGGATGGATTTGAAACCAGCTAGAAATCCTGGTGGCGTAGTGGGTTAAGTGCTACATCTGCTAACCATAAAGGTTGGCAGTTCAAATCCACCAGGCGCCCCTTGAAAACTCAATGGGGCAGTTCTACTCTGACCTCTAGGGTTGCTATGGGTCAGACCCATCAACGGCAGTGGGTTTTTTTGGTTTAGCAGTAGACACAAATTATTCCTGTGCTCCACTATTTTAGTGACTCCACAACTCTCTGTCTCTGCTTCTCCCACTTCTACTGTTAAGAGTTAGCTAATCTCTACTCTTTCTTTCTGTTCCATGGCTTCTGCTGTCTCAGTCCTCTACTATTTCATGACATCTAACAATACCTCATAGTAGTTAAAAATGCAATTCTGTGGTTCTGAATTCAAGTCCTACCTCTGTCATTTATCAATTCTATCACTTTAGGTGGCATATTTAACAACCCTGTACCTCATTTTCCTCAAATAGTGGTTCTGAGGGTTAACATATATAGAGCTCTTAAAACAGTGTCTGGTATGTAGTAAGTCCCAATAAATGTTAGTTGTTGTTACTGTGGAGTTTCTGGGTGGTTCAAACAATTAATATGCTTGGTTGCTAATAAGAAAGGTTAGAGATTTGAGTCCACTCAGAGGCATCTCAGAAGAAAGACCGGTGATCTGCTTCTCAAAAAATGTCATCCACTGAAAAACCTATGGAGGACAGTTATTTGGACACACAAGGGGTTGCTAGGAGCTGGAGTCTCTTCCATGGTAACCGGTTTATTGTTATTCTACCTGTGTGTCTCTCATATCCAACTCTAACTCAGAGAATTTCCATTTTGCCACAGAAGAAACTTGCCTAAAGTCCATAGAAGTTTCCCCCTCCCTTCTGCTTTCCCTCAGAGTTTTTCATGCTCTTTTCTCCTTCTGCCACTTGTCTATGGCTGACCACCTGATGTGGTGGGCTGGCCCTTGCTTGCAGCTATCAATGCACTGGCCCCAGTAAATAGCTTTTTGTACAACACTATCTCACAATCTTGTGGTCATATCTTTTTCCCTGATTGTCCACAAATTCCTCCAATCTCACACAGCTCCCTAGAGCAGAACTCAGCAATGCTGGACACAAGCATATGAGGTTAAAACAGTATTCTCATTTTGTGTCATGGAAGGACATAAAGAAGTATTATTAAGGTTGATTCAGTTGATCATGATCAAGTATGTCAGGAGGGTTATCAAGTCAGAAAAGCCTTAGTGAAGCAAATCTCAAATGTTGTTACTTTGCTTTCTTTTCTCTTTTTTTTTAATAAGATTGCAAGGGTTAATGGACTTGTTCAAATATGTTTTTAACTTTCTGTGTGGGACAGCACAAATGAAGCCCGTGGAAGGAATCTCAGTGCAGTCAGGAGCTACTTATTTTGGACACTGGTGCACCTCTCCCAAGCTCCTTTTCTGTCCAATCAATAATCCAAACCCCAGACGAACCATGGTTTCAGGGCACATCTAGGTCAATTGGCCCAACTAAGGTGGGTTTTTGTTGTTGTTGTTGTTTAAGAAAATCTTCTGCATCCCCTTTTGGTAAGTGGTGTCTAGGGTCTTAACAGCTAGCAAACTGCCATCTAAGTAGCATCAATTGATCCCAATCCACCTATAACAGACAAAAATAAAAGCCATCAAAGACATGAGGAAAATATGAGCTCAGTAGACAAAAGGGGCTTTGGAGACTTGATCAACATAAGACCAAAAGAATTAGATGGTATACAACCACCACTGAAGATTGCCCTGTCAAGGGATAAAACATACAGTCCCTGATGTAGTGGGATCAAAATGGGGGTGCAGATCTAAAACTCTATTAACAGATCAGACTTGATGGTCCAACATCCTAGAGGGGTCCCCTGATTACATGGCCCTCAGACTCTG
The DNA here is from genome assembly GCA_028571685.1 of Heterohyrax brucei. Classification (NCBI taxonomy): domain Eukaryota; kingdom Metazoa; phylum Chordata; class Mammalia; order Hyracoidea; family Procaviidae; genus Heterohyrax; species Heterohyrax brucei. The sequence continues at coordinate 35,880,421 of CM053145.1, forward strand.
TGGTGGCCCAGAGCTGAAACCAGTAGTAAAGCCAAATCTCCAGACAAAGACTATAAGACATAGAGTGATGCTGGTAAGAAGTGTGCCTTTTGGCTTAAATATATACATGATACTGTCAGAGCAGCTCCTGACCAGAGGCCAGATGGGAGGGTAGAGAGGAAGGGACATGAATATGGGAAGTACAAGGTGGAAAGGTGGAAAGTACTGGCACAGGGTAGGGAGAGGAGCTGAGATTGAATAATGGGGTGGGAGGTTGTATGGCAAATTGACTTGGATTGTAAACTTTTTCATTTAAAGCACAACAAATCATTTCATTTTTATTGTCATTGAGTTTGCAATCCAAGTCGGTTTGCTATATAAGACCCCAAACACACACCTCTATGCCACCCTATCTGCTCTCCACATCCTGTGACAGCATGCTACTCCTTTCTGCTGTGTACTGCCAGTATTCATTCACCCAACAGCTGTCCCATACTCTCTACCCTCCCTTCTCTCATGAAAGGAGCTGGTCAGACAGCCTTGTGTATATATTTAAGCCAAGAAATTACATACGCCATATGCATCACTCTGTCATAAACTCCAGTCCAATTTTCATCTGAAGATTTGGCTTTAGTGCTGTTTCAGCCCTTAGTTAGCAGCAAGTCCAGGGGAAATGTTCTCAGGGGGCCCTCCAGGATGTCGGGATATCAAGCCTTGTCTGTTAATAGAGTTCTAGATTTGCTCTCCCCTTGTTCTCATGCTACATCAGGGACTCCACATTGTATTCCCTGTTAGAGTATTGGTGGTGACTGAGCACCATCCAGCTTTTCTGGTCTCATACTGATGTAGTCTCCCCATCAGATAGGTTCTTCTGTTTCCTGGGCTCATATTTTCCTCATGACTTAGATGTTCTTGGCTTTCTTCTGCTCCAGGTAGGTTGGGACCAATTGATGCTCTTCAGATGAGAGTTTGCTGGTTTTTAAGACTGCAGGAGCTACTCATTGATATGAGATGCAGAACATTTTTTAGAAAAAAACTAGTTATGTCAATTGACCTCAATACTCCCTGAAACCATGGACACCAGAACACTGTCTCTGCTACTTTGTGCTTTAAAATGTTGGATTGTATTTAGAAACCTTTTGGCTTATGGTAGAGTACCTTCCTTCTACTGCATCCTGTTACTCTGTTTACCTAATCAAGTTCCTATAGACTATCTAATCTGTAAATTCCACTCTCCCTCCCTTCCCACCTCGTAGCCTCAAAAATTATTATCTTCTGTGCATAAATCTTTACTTAAATAATAGTGGTCTCATAAAATACATGTCCTTTAGCTGCTGACTGATTTCACTCAGCATAATATCTTCTAAATGGTTCCAGGTTATTAGATGTCTCCTAAAATCGTCATTGTTCTTTTTATCACTGCATACTGTTTCATTGTGCAAATATACTGTACTTTATTTATCCATTCATCTGTTGATGGGCATCTAGGTTGATTCCATCTTTTTGCTATTGTGGACAGAGCTGCAGTAAATGTTCGTGTGCGTGTATCTGATTGTATGACAGCCCTTATTTCTCTAGGATATATTCCAAGCAGTGGGATTGTTGGATCATATGGTAATTCTATTTCAAGCTTTTTAAGCAAGTGCCAAATTGCTTTCCAAAGAGGTTGTACCATTTTACATTCCCACCAGGAGTGTCGAAGAGTCCCAGACTCTCCACAGCCTCTTCAACATTTGTTACTTTGTGTTTTTTGGACTAATACCAGCCTTGCTGGGGTGTGATGGTATCTCACTGTAGTTTTCAATCTGGGTTTCTCTAGTAGCTAATGATTGTGAGCATTTCCTCATGTGTCTTTTAGCTGCTTGTAAGTTTTATTTGATGAAGTATCTGTCCATATATTTTGCCCTTTGTTTAATTGGGTTACTTTCTTTTTCTTGTTGATATTTTGCAGTACTTTGTAGAGTATGGAGATTAAATGCTGATCACATTTGTAATCGCCAAATATTTTTTCCCAGTCTGTCGGTAGTCTTTTTACTCCTTTGGTGAAGTCTTTGGACAAGCATAACGGTTCTATTTTCAGTAGTTGCCATTTATCTATTTTCTCTTCTGCTGTTTCTTCATTGCTAGTAATGTTTTGTAGTCTGTTCATGCAATATATTAGAGCTCCCAGTGTTGTCTCTATTTTTTCTTCCATAATCTTTGTCATTTTAGATTTGATTTAGGTCTTTGACCCATTTTGAGTCAGTTTTTGTGCAAGGTGTGAGATACGGATCTTATTTCGTTTCTTTGCAGATGACCAACCAATTTTGCCAACACCATTAGTTAAAGAGACTGTTTTTTCACCAATTCTTGTATTTCGGGCCTTTCTCAAATATCAAATGTTCATAGGTGGATGGTGTTATTTCTGGATTCTCTACTCGGTTCCATTGGTCTTTGTATCTATTTTTGAAGCAGTAGCAAACTTTTGACTACCTTGGCAGTGTAATAGGTTCTAAGATCAGGTAGTGTGAGACATCTCACTTTATTCTTTTTCTTCAGTAATGCTTTTCTTACCTGAGGCTTCTACCTTCTCCTTGTGAAGATAGTGACTTGTTTCTCCATCTCATTAAAAACTGACATTGGAATTTGCATTGGGATTGCATTGTATGTATATAGATCACTTTGAGTAGAATAGACATTTTCATAATGCTATGCCTTCCTATCCATGAGGAAGGTAGGTTTCTCCATTAGTGTAAGTCTCTTTTGGCTTCTTGCAGTAGGGTCTTGTAGTTATTTTTGTGTAGGTCTCTTACATACCTAGTTATATTTATTCCTAGGTATTTTATCTTTTGGGGCACTGTTGCATATGGTATTGACTTGGTGATTTCCTCTTTGATGGTCTCTTTGTTGGTGTAAAGGAATCCAACTGATTTATTTATGTTTATCTTATATCCTGATACTTTGCTGAACTCCAGTAGTTTTCTGTGGATTCTTCAGGGTTTCCTGTGTATAAGATCATATGATCCACAAATAGAGATACTTTTTCTTCTTATTTACTGATGTGTATATCTTTTATTTATCTTGTTGATTACTCTGGATAGAACCTCCAGCACAATGGTGAATAAAAGTGGTAACAATGGACATCCTTGTCTGGTTCTTGTTTTCAGGAGGCATTCTTTCAGTCTGTCTCCATTCAAGTTGATGTTGGCTGTTGACTTTGTATAGCCAAAGCCAAGTGCCGTCAAGTCACCCCTTATTATGTTGAGCAATGTCCCTTCTATTCCTATTTTGCTAAGAGTTTTTAACACGAGTATGTGTTGGACTTTGTCAAATGCTTTTTCTGCATAGGTTAATAAAATCACATATCTTTTGTTTCATTTATGTGGTTGACTATGTGAATTGTTTTTCTAATGTTGAACCATCCTGCATCCATGGTATGAATCTTACTTGGTCACGGTGAATTAATTTTGTTATGTTGTTGAATTCTATTAGCTAGAACTTTGTTGAGGACTTTTGCATGTAAGTTCATGAGAGATATTGGCCTATAATTTTCCTTTTTTGGCTACCTTTAACCAGTTTTGATATCATGGTTATGCTGGTTATTTGGGAGTGTTCAATCCTTTTCTATGCTGTGAAGTACCTTTAGTCATAGTGATATTATCTCTTCTCTAGAAGTTTGGTACAATTCTCCAATGAAGCTCTCTGGGTCAGGACTTTTTTTTTTTTTTTTTTTTTTTGGTTGGTAGTATTTTTTTTATTACAAATCTCTTCTTTTGTGATGGGTTCATTAAGTTGTTCTACTTCTCTTTGTGATAATTTTGGTAGGTAATGTGGTTCTAAAAGTTTGTCCATTCCTCTAGGTTTCCCCATCTATTAGGGTAAAATTTTCTATAATATTCTGTTGTGATTCTTTTAATTTCATTTGGGTCTGTTGTGATATCACCATTATCATTTCTTATTTGAGTTATTTTTTTCCCTGTTTTTCTTTTGTGAGTCTGGTCAATGGCTTGTCAATTGTGTTGACCTTTTCAAAAAACAGCATCTGGTTTTGTGAATATCTTCAATCATTTTTCTAGTCTCTAATTCATTTAGTTCTGTTCTAATTTTAATTCTCTGTTTTCTTCTGGTGCCAGAGGAGTTCTTTTGTTGCTTTCTTTCCACTTGTTCGAGATGTAGAGCTAGTTATTTGATTTTGGCCCTTTCTCCATTTTGGATACGTGCATTTATTGTGATAAACTTACCTTTAAGCACTGCTTTTGCTGTATCCGATAATCCCTCCTAATGACCTAAGAGTAAGCCTTGATTTCCTTTCCATGCCAAAGGTCTATATATACATTGGCATAATGTCATAATTTACATACTGAGACCTCTGTTTCCCTATTTTTAATATTTTAGTTTTGACTGAGCTTTGTGGATTCCTTGTTCAGGTTAATCTGATGCTGTGTCTTGAATTATAACCTTGAACATATGAGGTCTGACAAGTTCGTGAACTCATCCTAGAAGAAGTGCTATGTAACTCATTGCTGAATATCACTATGGTTACCTTCAAAGTACTTCCCTGAGGAAGCTATGCACTGATGCCAGCATCTAATCCACCCTTCAAAGCAATTTTAGAACTCTTTTTCTGCAATGGCCATCAGAGCTGTTGTCATATTACCTTAGATGTTCTGAATATCATCAAAATGTCTTCCTTTCAATATTTCCGTTATCGTAAGGTAGAGAAAAAAGTCACTGGGTACCATATCAGGTGAGTAGGGAAGATATCCCTATATGGACTCTTTTACTGGCTAAAAACTCCCTCACAGACCGTGCCATGTAAACCAGAGCATTGTCGTGATAAAAGAACCATGAGTTGTTGGCAAAAATTCAGGTTATTTTTGTCTAACTTTTTCACATGGCCTTTTTAGCACTTCCACATAGTAAATTTAGTTAACTGTTTGTCAAGTTGGTACAAATTCATAATGAAAAAATCCCTCTGATATCAAAGAGGGTTAGGAACATCGTTTTGACTCTTGATTTGGATTGATGGAACTTTGTTGGTCATGGAAAATTGGCTGACTTCCATCGTACACTTTGATGCTTTGTTTCAGGGTCTTATTGGTACATCCGTATTTCATCATCAGTGATAACATGGCCCAAAACATCATCTTGCCTCTCCAAAATGTCTTGTCAAGCTTGCTTTTGTTCATCAGTGACCATTTTTGCACACACCTTTCTCATGCTTAGATTTTCAGTTAAGATTTTTTGTTTCTCTGTCAATGTTTGCTTGGTCTGCTATGCTTCTCACAGTCAGCCTATGATTTTGATGCACAATTTGACACATTTCTGCAATGTTTTCAGCAATTCTGCTCATTACTGGCCACCCTGATCTCTCTCCATCAATGACACTTTCTCTCCCCTCAAAAAATTTTAATCCATTTGTACACTGCCATTTTCTTCATAGCATTTTCCCAATAAAGTTGGACTATCATATTTCTGATTTCACTTTCACTCTTGCCAACTTTAACAAGAAATTTAATGTTTGTTGCTCTAATTCATGGTCCAACATTCTCTCAGTGGCACACAAAAATAGCAACAACAATAATGAACTCCACTCGGCAAGACACTACTACATGTAGACATGAACACTGCTTTGAGACACTGATATACCAAGGTTATGAAACCTTACTGAGTTGTTTGTACAGTGCTACCAATGTAAGTGCATGGTGGCAAGTTCACAAGCTTGTCAGACTTCATATGTCTGATGGTAATGATTTTCTAATTGAAGAACTTCCTTCAGTATTTCTTGAAATTTTGGTTTAGTTTCTGCAAATTCTCTAAACTTCTGTTTGTCTGGGAACATGCTTATTTTGCCATCATATTTGAGAGACAATTTTGAAGGTTATATAATTCTCAGTTGGAAATCTTTTTCCTTCAAGGCTTTGTGTCACTGCATTGCCGTCTTGCCAACATGTTTTCCACTGAGTAATTGGAGCTCAGTCTTAGTGAGTCTCCTTTGTAATTTTGTTTTGTTTTGAGTGTGCCTTTAAAAGCCCCTCCTTATCTTTATTTTTGTTAAGTTGATTATAATATGTCTTGATGCCTTTCTTTTGGGATTTACCTTTTGTGGAGTTTGATGAGCATCTTGGATAGATATCTTCTTATCTCTCATGATGTCAGGGAAATTCTCTGTCAGAAAATCTTCAACAGTTTTCTCTGTATTTTCTGTTATCTTCCTGTTCTGGTACTGTTCTGGTACTGGTTCTCTCTTCTGTTAACTTCCTGTTCTGGTACTTCAATTATTCAAATTTTCACTGTTGATTGAGTCCCACTTAACTCTTAGTGATTCTTGATTTTTAAATATTTTTATCTGATTTTTCCTTATAAATGCCGGTGTTAGTTGCTTTATCTTCAGTCTCACTAATTCTGTATTCCATTGCCTTGGTCCTGCTCCTTTGACTTTCTATTGAATTTTGTAATTCTGATTTAATCATTAATCTGCTGAACTTCAGATCATTGTTGCTCTAGCAATTCTTGTAGCTTGTTTAATTTTTAATTTTGTTATCATGCACTTAGTCTAATCTCCTTTCTGATTTCTCAAAGGGCTCAGTGCATAACTCTTGAATTCTGCCTGCAATAATTGCTGAAATTCTTGTTCATCCATGAAATTTTTTTTATTCTTTGTTTTGGGAGATTTCTGAAGCCATGGTGGTCTGCTCCTTTAAATGATTAGAAATTGTTGTGTCTGAGCCATCAGAAACCTATTGTGATTTATTGATCAGGTTATTATGACCTAACTTACACATAACAACACATTTTAATTTAGTTTTAACTATCCATGTAGTCCAGTTGCTTGAGCTAGAGTGATTATTGAATCCTTAGTAATTCTGATGCCCTGTCACCAGATGGTTGGAGCTGTGACTGCAGTGAGAAAGGTAGTAGGAACTGCTATCTCAGGAGAGTCAACAGAACTATTCTTCTATCCCTCTCTTTGTTTCTCTTTCCAAGTCTGGGAGAAAAGCTCAGGGCACACATGTAAAATGTCCCACTTCTGGCCCAGGTAGTACACCAGAATTTAGTGTCTGGTGTAGAGTAAAGAGGGGATGGGGGAAAGTTGGGAGTAGGGAGTAAAGTTAGTTCATAGGAAATGTTTGGGCCATGAGAGTTCCTGAGCACATAGTTTGTGATGCTCTCATGAATGTCTTCTGCAATTCTGTAGGTGCAGCTATTTGCAGCTCTCCAGAGCTGGTAGAAGCTTTCTTTTACCCCTCCATTTTTTCCCTCTCTGAGTCTGGGAGAAAAGTTCAATGCACACACAAAATGTCCCACTTCTGGCCTAGATGGTGTCAAAATTTCATATCTGGTGTAGATCGGAGAAGGGAGGGATAAGGGCTGGGGATATGGAGAGAAATCAGTGCATAGGAACAATCTGACCCATGAGAGTCCATGAGCACTTAGCCTGTGACACTTTAGTGAAAGTCATTTGCAGCTCTGTAGGTGCAGCAATTTGCAGCTCAACTTCCCCAATGAGAAAGATGCACTCCTCTCACTCATCACTGCTCAAATGACAGCTGCTGCAGTGTTCTATAAGTGTGGCCACCCTCATCTCAGCTTCCTGGCTGAGAAAGACATGCAGCATTCAGGAGCCACTGCCCTGTGTGGCCACTGGCCCCCACAGTGCTCTCAGGCATAGCCATCCCAGGCTTAGCCTCCTCACTAAGAAAGATGGGCTCTGCTCCTGTGCTGCTGCTCCACTCCCCTACCAGCAGAAGCAGGCCCCTCTGTGACTGCGAATCTAATTCTGACAAAGACAGTTGCTCCCCTTCCTATCACCCAGTCCAATCTCTCGGGTTTCTGCCTGATATTGGGGCTCCTAGAATGTCCATTTGGAAACACTTATGGCATAATGAGTTAAGTGCTACATCTGCTAATCAAAAGGTTGGCAGTCCAAATCCACTAGGTGCTCTTTGGGAACTCTACAGGGCAGTTCTACTCTTATCTGTAGGGTCACTATGAGTTGGACCAACTCAGTGGCAGTGGGTTTGATTTAGAATGTCTATTCTGTTGTTTTCAAGTTCTTTGTTGTTAGATGTGTCAGAGGAAATGTGTGGCTAGTCCACCTTCTTAACCCTGCATCTCTTTGTATCTAGTTAAAAAAAAAATTTAAAAGAGAATGCAAACCCCAGATGGATTCAAAGCTGTCACTTTGTTGGTCTGAGATTCTATCAGTATTGTTCCTGCCTACATTGAATTGGGGGTTCTTTCAGTACAATTCAATAGGAACCCTGGTGGTGTACTGGTTAAGTGCTATATGTGCTAACCATAGCGTTTGCAGTTCGAATCCACCAGGCATTCCTTGTAAACTCTCTGGGGAAGTTCTACTCTGATCTATAGGGTCACTACAAGTCAGAATCAACATGACAGCAATGGCTTTGACTTTCTTTTTTTCTTCAGTACAATTCAGAAAATTTTATTGAGCACTTACAACTTGCAAAGCAATATGAACTTGAATCTTAGCAAGTGGTTTATGATGGGAAGGGTCAGAAGGAAATAAGGCAATGCAATTCCTTGTTGCTAGTCATAATCATTCAACCTTGCAGCTTTATTCACTGTTTTTTTTTTCAGGTATTTACACTCACTACAGTAGACTAATAAAATCTTGGGGACTTTATTACTTTATTACCTCTGCATGAACTGATAACTGTAGTTTATGATCCAGGCACCTTCTTAAGGTGGAAGTGCCTGATAACTTTCAACTTGGCTGAAATAATGTTGTGAATCTAAGCTAAAGGTATCCATCTGTTTACTTGGATCTGTAATTTGTTTTAGTATAGAAGAGAAGAAACTCATGATCACACTAGTAACTTCAGAACAAAATGTCAATACCCAGCCTATCATAGTTCGTAAGTGTGAGACTAAAACAAGCCTTTAAACTAAAAGTATGAAAAATTGTAAAACAGGGCAGGGGAGGAAAAGAGGTAACATTTGTTCTTGGGTGCAGAGACTTCCGATGCTTATTACAAGTTAGGGATTCATGATAGCAGGTACTTCTGGGGAAGAGTAAATTCTGAAGAATAGAAAATTTTAGAACAGCAGCATTCAAACAGCCTGATTCTTAAAAAGATCACTGAAATTCCTGGACAAAAACTAAGTTGCAACCAGAGAAAAACAATGATGATGTCTGAAAAAATTTTTTAAAGAAATATGAGTTTTAAAGTAATTCCTTTCACACTTGTTAGAAAGTCTAGTAAGACAAGAAAGAGGAACAAAGGTAGACAGGACCAGAGAGAAAAACATTATATTTGTATGCATCCATGTTAGCAGACCTGTAACAAAGTTACACTGAAAGGACACTGTGATAATGTGGTTTTCGATATCAGTATTTGCTGAAATGTTTTATGCCTTCTTTACCGTTGAGGGAGGAGACTAGGAAACCTGATAGGTGAAACTTTGCTGAGAGACTTGATCTAGACCTGAGCAATCCTGCATCTTTCAGATATTTAACGGTTCTGTTCCTTGAAGTTCATGTGGGCTTTATATGGCAGACTCCCTCTTCTGTGGATCACATAAGCTGATAGCCAAACAACGGTAGCTGGGGACACCAAGAACAGCTGGGAGCGCCAAGATGCTATTTTGGGGCTCACTTATCTGAGAATAAAAAGAATCAGATGACACAGAATTTTCATTTTCTGGGTTTCTTTTCGGCTTTTGTTCTGTTGTATGTTCATTGCTTTTGTGTTGTCTCTTACAGCATGCCAATCATGAAAAATACGACACATCACAAGACATTGTTGGTACTACTGTTTATCTTAGCTTTCTGGATCATTTTCACAGTCTTCAAAAACTCCACAGAGGTAAGAATTGCTTTCTTTCTGTTTTATAAAGGACTATTTTCACTTGATACTGTGCGTATTCTAATAAAGCCCCAAACATAAGACTTACAGACTGTAGTGCAAATCCTGGTGGCACAGTGGTTAAGTGCTACAGTTTTTAACCAAAAGTCACATCTACCAGGTGCTCCTCGGAAACTCTGTGGAACAGTTCTACTCTGTCCTACAGAGTGACTATGAGTTAGAATTGACTCAGGTGATGGGTTTGGGTTTTTTGTATGGACTATAGTAGGGAGTTCCAGCAGATTACAGACAGATTCTGATTAATCAAAGCGCCTGATAATTTATTTAAATGGGAGAAAATAATAATGCGTGTATATATGTATATATATATACATATATATAAAGATACATATATACATACATACATATGTATATACATGTATTCTTCCTTTGTCACTTACATGTATGTTATAATTATCTTCTCCCTACTTTTAGCTTGTTTTTTTCACTTTCTTTCAGGACTTCTGAAGAACATAATATTTTCATTTTTTTGTAGTAAAATTTATGTCTTTTTCAGTCTTCTTTAAGAAACCCTGCTTTACTTTGTCAGATTATTTATCTAAATATTCTACTAAATGCTTCAAAGTTCACTTCTTATATTTAAGCCCTTGATGCATGGAAATTGGTTTGTGTGTGTGTTTGTGTGTGGTTTTCCTTGTGTTTGCATATGGATAGCAACTTCTTTTATAACCTGTTTTTGTTTTGTAGTCCCTTCTATCCAAGCTTACTTGACATGCCACTTTGCTTGTATATCAAGATTTCAAATAAATGCAGATTCCCTCTGGTTTCTTTCTTCTATTCCATTGATGGGTTTGTCTTTCCTGTGTCAATACCACATTGCTGTTATTAATATAGCTTCATAATTACTCCCCAAAACTGCTAGGGCAAGTTATCCTTCAGAGTGTTCTTGGCCAATCCTGGCCCTTTACTCTTCCTAATTAATCTTAGAGTCTGTCTATTAAATTTGATGAAAAGATTCGATTAAATTATAGGTGCATCACATTAACCAGGTGGATCAACTTGGCAGAAGAAAACTAGTATGTTCGTATTATAGCTTTTCTAGGCTTGGCTTATTTACCCCTGTGTGATCTCTTTTCATTTATTTAGATTTTCTTCAAGGTCTTTTGGGAAATTTTGTAATTTGTTGTACACAGATATCAAACATCTTGTGTTAAATGTATACCAAGTATCTAGGTGCTTTTAATATTTAGAATATTTTGTTGCTGTTGTAAATGGTATCTTTCTCTTTGTTGCTGGTACAGAAGAATGTAATTGCCTTTTGAGTATTGAACAGCCAGATTTTACTTTCAAAGATGTCTAACACATTTGTATTTTATAGATACATCATCTAACACTGCTCCAAGATTTTGTTTTGTTTTTTTCTATTACTTCTTTTCTTGTGGATATCCTCTCTTTACTGAATTTAACACCTCTCTCTCTTGAGTCAGCTTTCATAAGTTTTTTACTAATTCTTGGTTGTGTGCACATCCTTATAGTTAAGATTTTATGGTAGCAAGTCTGTAGGTTCTGTTACTTGTTTATCATTTTGTTTGTAACAGTTACAAAAAGCACCACAAGGCAGTACATGCTCCCATTCATTTTAAATGTTGCCAGGCACCTGGTATCCTGCCCTGCTTCTCCAACTCAAATGACAGTATTTTCTATTCCCATCTAGGTACAAAAATCCCTGTCACAAACTGCTTACGACAGGACCAGGCAGGGAAACAGCGAGGCATCAGCCTGTCTGGCTGGTCCTCCAGTGGACTGTCCTGTTAGCGTCTCTTGCTCTAATGTTCCTTTTACAGAACCTCATCTACATGTATTTGGAGCCATGGGTTTTGTTCTTCATCTATTCTCTTTTTTTTTTTTTTTTTTTTTTTTTTTTTTAGGTAGTTTTCTTAATTTCCAGCCTAATCAAATCTTCTCTTCCTAATTCCCAGAACAGATAGAGATTTTTAAAGTCACCTTCTGACTTTTATAGGATTTCATGGTGGGAAACTGAGGCTGTAGTACGTGGTTCATACTCCATCTTGAATCTGAATTTTCAAGTTTCATTTCTAACAGAAGTTCTGTGCACAAAAATTTATTCAGTTCTTCTAAAAAAAATCTATGGTTTTCATTTGCAGTTGTAGCAATTTTAAAAATCTAGTAATGTGTAATGCTTAAAAGACATTCCTATGAGGGATTCTGGGAAGATTAACTATCATTCCAACCCTCTCCTTAAAATACAAGGAAATGGTGTTCATCTTTGAGGGACTGTGAATCAGGAAGCAGAAAAAAGCAGCGGGGAACTCAAACTTTTTTCCATCAAGGCAAATCCAACCTATAATGACCCGATAGCACGGTGTAAACCACAGAGTTTCCAAGGTTATGAAGTTTTTTCACCTTTCAACCTTTTATTTTTATTTTTAAATATTTTCTTGTGCTTTAAGGTTACAATTCAAGCCCATTTTTATATAAAAACTTACACACACACTGTCATGTAACTCTAGTTGTTCTTACACTGTGACAGCACACTCCTCCTTTCCATCCTGTATTCTCAAGGCCATGCAGTCTGCACCTCTCTCCCTCTGCCTTCGTATCTCCGCTCTGGACAGCAGCTGCCTGGTTAGTCTCATGGATCTACTTAAGAAGCATACTCTTTGCCAGCATCATTTTATGTCTTATAGTCCAGTCCAATCTTTGCCTGAAGAGTTAGCTTTGGAAATGGTTTCAAATTCTGAACAGAGTGCTTGAGCCATGTCTTTCAGGAACTGTCTAGTCTGTCAAGCCACCATGTCGAACGTTTTTAATAGAGTTCGAGTTCTGCACCCCATTTTTCTCCTGCTATGTCAGAGACTCTTTTTCATCAGTAGTGGTGACCAGGCACCGTTTGGTTCTTCCAGTCTCGCTGATGTAGTCTCTGGATTATGTGGTCCTTTCTGTCTCTTGGGTTCGTATTTTGCTTTGATGTTCTTCAAAACTCTGGTGTCATAGTGGTTAAGTGCTGTGTCTGCTAACCAAAAAATCAGCAGTTTAAATCTGCCAAGCACCCCTTGGGGACTCTATGGGGCAGTTCTACTCCGACTGAATCAGAATTGGCTCAACAATTTCGACATTTGATGCTTTTCATTCATCTTTGTTCCAGGTGGGTTGAAACTAATTGATACTTCTTAGATGGCTGATTGCTAGCTTTTAAGACCCCAGATGCCACTCACGAAAGTGGGATGCAGAACATTTTCTTAACACAGTTTGTTATGCCAATTGGCTTAAATTTCTCCCGAAACCATGGTCCCCAGACCTCTACCCTTGCTACTTTGTACCTCTAAGTGTTTGGTTATTGTTTCAGTCAGCTGCTACGACTCTAACAGAAAACATCTAAAGTGGATGTCTTTAATAAAGGAAAATTTATTCTTACACAGTCTATTAGGCTACAAATCCAAATTCAGGATGTCCACTGCAGGGGGAGGTTTTCCCTTTATCAGCTCTAGAGGAAAGTCCTTGTGTTGCATCAGTCTTTGTTCAGGGAGCATCTTAACACAGGAGTCTCGGGTCTGAAAGACGTGCTCTACTCCCAGTGCTGCTTTCGTGATGGTGTGAGGTTCCCAGTTCTCTGCTTGCTTCCCTTTCCTTTTATCTCTTGTAGGATGAAAGGATAAAAGATGGTGCAAGCCATACTTCAAGGAAACTCCCTTTACAGTGGAGCAGGAAGCTGACCTTATGAAGGGATTTACAGTCCCACCCTAATCCTCTAATGTACAGCATAGGAAAATCACAAAATAGAGGGCAATCGTAAAATATTGGGAATCATGGCCCAGTCACATGCCTACACACATTTTTGGGGGGATGCAGTTCAATCCATGACAGTTACATTTAGGAAACTTCTTAACTTCTGTTTTTTTCCAGTTGTGCTGGCTTCGCCTCTATTGTGTGCTGTCCTTCCTTTTACCTAAGATAATTCTTGGTCTACTATCTAATTAGCAAATGCTCCTTTCCCACCTTCCCTACCCTTGTAACCATTGAAGAACATTTTCTTCTTTATTTAAACCTTTTATTGAGTTCTTATAATAGCACTCTCATTCAGTATTTGTCCTTTTGCAAATGCTGATTTCACTCAACATAACATCTTCCAGATTACTTAATGTTATGAGATGTTTCAAAATTCATCATTTTCTTTATCACTGCATAGTATTCCATCGTGTGAACATACCATAGTTTGTCTATCCATTCATCCATTGATGGACACCTAGATAGATTCTATCTTTTTGCTATTGTATGCTGCAGTGAACAGTGGTGTGCATGTATCTATTGGTGTGATGGCTCTTGTTTCTCTAGGATGTATTCCAAGAAGTAGAGTTGCTGGATTCTATTTCTATTTTGAGCTTTTCAAGAAAGCTTAAAATCAATTTCTATAGTGGTCATATCATTTTACATTCCCACCAGCAGTGTAGGAGTGTTGCAGCCTCTCCACAGCATCTCTAATATTTATTATTTTGTGGGTTTTTTTTGGATAATGCCAGCCATGTTGGGGTGAGATGCTATCTTGTTATATTTTTTATTTGGATTTGTCTCATGGCTTGCAATTGTGAGCATTTATTCATATATCTGTTAGCATCCTAGCTGTCTTCTTTGGTTAAGTGCCTGTTTATATACCATTTGCCCATTTTATAATTGGGTTGTTTGTTGTTTTCTTGTTGAGGTTTCACAAAACCTCATAGATTAGAGATTAGACACTGATCCAATTTCTGGTAGCTGGAAATTCTTTCCCACTCTGTAGGTAGTCTTTTTACTTTCTTGATGAAGACAGATGAGCCTAAGTGTTTGATTTGTAGGAGTTCCTGTTTATCTATTTTCACTTCTAGTGTTTGTGGGTTGTTAGTAATTTTTTGTAGACTGTTTATGCCATGAATTAGAACTCCATGTCATTCCAATTTTTTTCCATGATCTTTATTGTTTTAGATTTTATGTTTAGGTTTTTAATCCATTTTGAATTATTTTTAGTGTATAGCATTAGATATGGGTTTTTTTACAGATGAATAGCAAATTATGCTGACACAATTGTTGAACAGACTGTCTTTTCCTCAGTTCACAGCCTTTGGACCTTTGTCAAATATCAGCTACTCATAGACAGATGATGTTATATCTGGATTCTCAATTCTATTCCACTGATCTATTTGTCTGTTTTGGGGCCAGTACCAAGCTATCTTGACTACTGTGGCAGTGTAATGGGTTTTAAAATCAGGTAGAATAGCCAAGCCAAGCCAAGTGCCGTCGAGTCAAGTAGAATAAGGCCTCCTATTTTGTTCTTCTTTAGTAATGTTTTACTTATCCAAGGCTTCTTCCCTTTCTATAAGAGGCTGGGGATTTGTTTCTCCATCTCATTAAAAAATGCCTTTGTAATTTGTATTGAGACTGTATTGTATGTATAGATCACTTTGGGTAGAACAGCCATTTTCATGACATATCCATAAGCAAGGTAGCTTTCTCCACTTATGTAGGTTTCTTGCAGGAGAGTCTTGTAGTTTTCATTATATAGGTCTTGTGTATCTCTGATCACGTTTATTTCAAGGTATTTTATTTAATTGTGGGCTATAGTAAATGCTAATGATTTTGTGACTTCCTGTTTGATTGTCTCTTTGTTGGTGTAAAGGACTCCACTTGATATATGTATGTTTATTTTGTATCCCAATACTTCGTTGAAGTCTTCTACTAGTTTCAGTAGTTTTTTTGTAGATTCTTTGGGGTTTTCTGTGTATGAGAGCATGTTACCTGCAAATAGAGATACTTTTACTTCTTCTTTACCAATTTGGATGACATTTATTTCTTCATCTTGCATAACTACTTGGCTAGAACCTCCAGGACAGTGCTGAATAAAAGTGGTGAAAATGGGCATTCTTGTCTGGTGCCTGTTCTCAAGAGGAATGTTTTCAAACTCTCTCCATTTAGGATGACATTGGTGTTGGTTTTGCATAGATGCCCCTTATTATGGTGAGAAATTTCCCGTCTACTCCTATTTTCTGAGAGTTTTTAACACAAATGGGTGTTGGACTTTATCAAATGTCTTTTCTGCATCACTGATAAAATCAAGTGGTTCTTGTCTTTTGTTTTATTAACGGGATTGATTACATTAACTGATTTTCTAATATTGAACCACCCCTGTATCCCTGGTATGAATCCTACTTGATCATGATGAATTATTTTTTGATATGTTGTTGAATTCTCTTAGCTAGAATTTTGTTGAATATTTTTGCATCTAAGTTCATGAGAGATATTGGTCTGTAGTTTTCCTTTTTTATGCTCCTTACCTGGTTTTGGTATAAGAGTTACACCTGCTTCCTACAGTGAATATTCCATCTTTTCTATGCTCTGGAATACTTTAGAAATAGTGGTGTTAACTCTTCTCTGAACATTTGGTAGACCTCACCAATAAAGCCATCGGGGCCACGGCTTTTTTTAGTTGGGAGTTTTTAAATTACCTTTTCTATCTCTTCTTTTGTGATAAATTTATTCAGTTGTTATGCTTCTGTTTGTATTCATTTCAATAGGTGGTGTGTTTCTAGAAAATTGTCCATTTCCTCTGGGCTTTCAAATTTATTAAAAGTGCAATTTTCACAGTATTGTTATGATTTTTTCAATTTCAGTTAGGCCTATTGTGATACCTCCCATCTCATTTCTTATTTGAGTTATTTGTTTCCTTTCCTGTTTTTCTTTTGTCAGTTTGGCTGTTTATCATTTTTTTTGATTTTGTCAAAAAAACAGCTTTTGATCTTGTTAACTGCTTTGATCACCTTTCTATTCTCTATTTCATGTTTTCTGGCTCTATTTTTTATTATTTATTTTCTTTTGGTGCCAAAAGAGTTCTTTTGCTGGTCTCTTTCCACTTGTTGAAGTTCTAAAGTTAATTCTTAGATTGATGGGTTGAACTGTGGCCCCGTAAAAATGTGAATAGTCATTTGACTGGGCCATCATTTTCGATATTTTATGATTTTCCTGTGCTGTACATCCTAATCTCTGCCTGTGGCTAATAGATAGGATGACTACAGTGAAGAGGATTACTCTGGGATTGCAACAACCTTCCTAAGGGAGTTTCTCTGGAGTAAAACTTACACAACCTTTTACTGTACAAGAGATAAAAGGAAAAGAAAGCAAGTAGAGAGTTGGGAACATTATAGCATAAAGAAAGCAGCACCTTGAGAAGAGCACTTCCTTTAGACCTGAAGTTCCTTCACCAAGATGCTCCCTGGCCAAAGACTGATGCAACACAAGGACTTTCCTCCAGAGCTGACAGAGGGAAAGCCTTTCCCTGGAGCAGACATCCTGAATTTGGACTTGGAGCCTACTAGACTGCAAGAATAAACTTTTCCACCCACTTTGTGGTATTTCTGTTAGAGCAACACCAGATCACTAAAACAGGACCCCTTCTTCTTATTAGACGTGTGCATTTATTGAGATGAACTGACCTCTGAGCACTGCTTTTGCTGTGTTCCATAGATTCTGGTAGGATTTGTTTTCATTCGCATTTGATTCTATGAATTTCTTTACTCCAGCTTTGATTTCTTCTATTACCCAGCCATTCTTCAGCAAATGTTCAGTTTCTGTGTTTTTTGTTTTTGTTTTTGTTTTCCCCCATCTCTTTTCTGCTACTGATTTCTAGGACTATGGCTTTATGATCTGAAAAGAAACTTTGTATGATTTAAATACTTCGATTTTGTTAAGAATTTCTCTGTGGCCTAATATGTGGTCAATTCTGGAGAATATTCCATGTGTATTAGAAAAGAAAGTATACATGATTGCCGTTGGGTAGAGTGTTCGGTATATGTCTATGATGTCATAATAGTTGATTGCAGCATTTAGATCATCCGTGTCTTTATTATGCTGCTATTCATAAGGTTTCCACTAGCTAATTCTTTTCAGAAGTAGACTGCCAGGTCTTTCCTTCTTGTCTGTTTTAGTGTGGAAGCTCAGCTGAAACCCGTTCACTGTGGGTGACCCTGCTGTAAATACCAGTGACATAGCTTCCAGTATCACAGCAACAAGGAAGCCTCCACTGACAGACAAGTGGGGGCTGCTCACTGTACCTTTACACTACATTGTACAAAATGGAAATTTCAGAACAATTATGATCTTAAGGAATCTGTATATGGATCAAGAGGCAGTCATGCAAAGAAAACAAGGGGACACTCCATGGTTTAAAGTCAGGAAAAGTGTGCATCAGGGTTGTATGCTTTCACCATACCTTTTCAATCTGTATACTGAAAAAATCTGAGAAGCTGGATTATATGAAGACTGAGACATCAGGATTGGAGGATAATTCATTAACAGCCTGCATTGTGCGGATGATACCACCTTACTTGCTGGAAGTAAAGACCGTTTGAAACACTTACTGATGAATATCAAAGACCACAGTCTTCAGTATGGACTTCACCTCAATATCAAGAAAACAAAATTCCTCACAACTGGATCAGTAAGCAACATCACCATAAACAGAGAAAGGATTGAGTTTGTCAATGATTTCATTTTACTGGGTTCACAATCAATGCCCATGTAAGAAACAGTCAAGAAATCAAAAGACACATTGCATTGGGAAAATCTGCTGCACAGGACCACTTTAAAGTATTAAAAAATAAAGATGTCACCTTGAGGACTAAAGTCCGCTTGATCCAAGCTGTGGTGTTTTCAATTGCATCATATGTATGTGAAAGCTGGACAATGAACTAGGAAGACAGAAGAATTGATGCCTTTGAATTGTGGTGTTTGAGAAGAATACTGAATGTACTATGGACTGCCAAAAGAACCAACAGATCTGTTCTAAGCAAAGTACAACTGAAGTGCTCCTTGTAAGCAAAGATGGCAAGACTGCGTCTTACATATTTTGGGCATGTTGTCAGGAAAAATCAGTCCTTGGAGAAGGGCATCATGCTTGGTAAAGTAGAGCAACAGTAAAAAAGAGGAAGACCCTTGATGAGATGAATTGATACAGTGGCTACAATGATGGTTTTAAAGCATACAAACAATTGTCTATCTGACACAAGACTGGGTAGTGTTTTGTTCTGTTGTGCATAGGGTCACTATGAGTTGGAACTGTCTCAGTGACATCTAACAGCATGTCTTTATTCTTTGTTGAGCTTATTTTCTTTGATGTTCTGTACTTTACTGAGAGTGATGTGTTGAAATCTCCTACTGTTATTGTGGACCTATCTATTTCTGTTTTCAGTGCAGATATCAATAGTTTTATGCATTTTGGAGCCCTGTCATTGTGTGTATAGCATTTAATATGATTGTGTCCTCCTGGTGCACTGAGCTTTTAACTATTATGTAGTGTCCTGCCTAATCCAGTGTGGTAGACTTAATTCTAAAGTCTAATTTATCAGAGATAATATTGCCACTCTTGCTCTTTTTTGAAAGTTGTTAGCCTGACATGTTTTTTCCTATCCTTTGAGCTGTTGTTTATTCATATCTTTGAGTCTAAGGTATGTCTCCTGTCAGCAGCATATAGATAGGTTTTGCTTTTTTTATCCCATCTGCTATTCTCCATCCCTTTGTTGATGCATTTAGTCCATTTACATTCACTTTGATTATTGATGGGTGTAAGGTTAGTGCTGTCATTTTGATGACTTTTTTTGTGTGTTGTGGAAAATTCCTGTGTTCCTTTTAATTATCTGTGCTGAGTCTTTTTTCATTATGTGTTTTCTTTTCATGTCTTTCAGTGTACTTTTTTGTATTTGCTGAAACATCATATTTTTTCTTGTCTTCTTTTGTTTATTGTTTTGATGTGTAGAACTGTGAATTTCCTTTGCAGTTACCCCAACATTCCCTCCATTAATCTAAACTTAAATCAGTCTTTAATGTCTTTGTATCACCTTGACTTCTTCACCATCTAAAAGATCTTTGAATACATTAATTTATCCCTCTTTTTCATGTTATGTTGGCATTGCTTAAATACTGAGATTTCTGTTTTGTATTTTTAATGATTTTCCTTTAGTTTACTTTTGTGGATTTCTACCCTGTTGATATCCGGGTACTCTGTCCTGCACTGAATCTTTGAGTGTATATCTGGCATTACTGATTTTCTAACCAAATAAATTCCCTCAGTGTTTCTTGTCATTTTGGTTTTGTTTTTGTAAATTCTCTAAAGTTCTGTTTGTCAGGGAATGTTCTAATTACACTGTCATATTTAAGAGACAATTTTGCAGGGTATATAATTCTTGGTTGGCAGTTATTTTCCTTCAGGCCTTTGTACGTGCCCTCCCGTTGCCTTCTTGCCAGCATGGTTTCTGCTGGGTAATCTAAGCTCAGTCTTAATGGTCCTCCTTTGTAGGTTATTTTTTTGTTTAAACCTAGCTTGCCATTAAAAGTACCTGATTATCTTTAGTTTGGTTAAATTTGATTATAACATTCCTGGGTGTCTTTCTTTTGGGTTTTTTTTGTGTGGAGTTTGATGAGCATCCTAATTTTCCATGATATCAAGGAAGTTTCCTGGCAGATCATCAACAATTCTCTCTGATCTTTCTGTTATCGTCCCTTGTTCTAGTATTTCAATCATTCATAAATTATTCCTCTTGATAGTATCCTACATAACTCTTAGTGATTCTCATTTTTTTTAAATCTTTTATCTGAGTTTTCCTCATGTATGCTGATACTGGTTGCTTTGTCTTCAGTCTTGCTAATTCTGTGTTCAATTTCCTCTAATCTGCTCCTTTGACTTCCTATTAGGTTGTTTAGTTCTGTAATTTTACTGCTAATCTCTTTAAGTTTGGATCATTGTTGCTCAAGAATTTCTTGCATCTTGTTTAATTTTTCAGTGTGTTCTGCTGCAGTTTGCCTAATCTCCTGATTTCTTGCATAACTCTGTACATCATTATTTTGTATAGTACCTCTGGTAATTGTAAGACATTCTCTTCATCTGGAAAATTTATTGATTCTTTTTTGGGGGAGTTTTCCAAAGCCGTGGTAGTCTGCTTCTTTAGATGACTAGAAATCAATTGTTGTCTCTGAGCTATCAGAAAGTTGTTACAATTTGTTTGGTTATTGTGCTTTAAGTTGTAAGGAGGGAGTGAGCAGCCCCAAGTCTTTGCCTGTCACTGGAGGCTTGCTTGTTGCTGTGATGCAGGAAGCTATGCCACTGGTATTTAGGTACCAGCTCAGTTTCAGCTGAGCTTCCGGACTAAGACAGACTAGGAGGAAGAACCTGGTAGTTTACTTCTGAAAGGAATTATCCAGGGAAAACCTTATGAATAGCAGCTGAACATTGTTAGATATGGTGCTGGAAAGTGAGCCCCACAGGTTAGAAAGCACTCAGAAGACAACCGAGGAAGGGCTGCCTCCTCAACGTAGAGTCAACCTTAACAATGTAGATGAAGTAAGGCCTCTGGGATCTTTGTTTGCTGATATGCCATGACTCAAAATGAGAAGAAACAGCTGTAAGCATCCACTAATAATTGGGACATGGACTGTACAAAGTATGAATCTAGGAAAACTGGAAACTGTCAAATGAAGTGGAACACATAAACACTGACATCTTAGGCATTAGTGAACTGAAATGGACCAGTTTGGGCCATTTTGAATCCAACTATCATATAGTCTACTATGATGGGGACAAAAGCATGAAGAGGAACAGGTTGCATTCATCATCTAAAAGAACATTTCAAGATCTGTCCTGAAGTACAATACTGTCAGTGATAGGATACTATCCATAGTCCTACAAGGAAGGCCAGTTAATATGACTATTATTCAAATTTACACACCAACCACTAAGGCCAAAGATGAAGAGGATGAAGATTTTTATCAGCTTCCACAGTCTGAAATTGATCTAACATACAATTAGGATGCATTGATAATTACCAGTGACTGGAATGCAAAAGTTGGAAACAAAGAAGAAAGATCAGTAGTTGGAAAATACAGCCTTGGTGATAGAAATAATGCCAGAGATCACATGATAGAATTTGCAAGACTCATGACTTTTTCATTGCAAATACCTTTTTCAACCAACACAAACAGTGACTGTACACACGGACCTCACCACAGGGAATATGCAGGAACCAAATTGACTACATCTGTGGGAAAAGGCAATGAAAAAGCTCCATGCCAGTAGTCAGAACAAGACTAGCTGCTGACTATGGCACACATCCTCAATTCCTCATATGCAAATTCAAATTGAAACTGAAGAAAATTAGAACAAGTCCATGAGAACCAACGCATGACCTTGAATATACCCCTCCTGAGTTTAAAGACCATCTCAAGAACAAATTTGATGCGTTGATCACTAATGACCAAAGACCAGACAAATTGTGGAATGACATTAAAGATATCATCCATGAAGAAAACAAGAGGTCATTTAAAAAAAAAAAAAAAAAAGGAAAGAAAGAAAAGACCAAATTTGATGTCAGAAGAGACTCAGAAACTTGCTCTGGAGCATTGAGCAGCTAAAGCAAAAGGAAGGAATGCCAAAGTAAAATATCTAAACATAAGATTTCTGAGAGCAGCTAGAGAAGACAAAAGAAAGTATTATAATGACATGTGTGAACCGCTGGAAATGGAAAACCAGAAGAGAGGAACACATTCTGCATTTCTCAAGCTGAAAGAACTGAAGAAAAAATTCAAGCCTCAAGCTGCAATAGTGAAGGATTCTACAGGGAAACTATTAAGAAATGCAGACAGCATCAAAAGAAGATGGGAGGAATACACAGTGTCATTATACCAGAAAAGACTGGTCAAGGTTCAGCCATTTGAAGAGGTAGTATATGATCAGGAACCAGTGGTACTGAAGGAAGAAGTCAAAGCTGCATTGGTGAAAAACAAGGCTCCAGGAATTGATGGAATATCAATTGAGATAGTTCAACAAATCAGTTGCAGCACTGGAAGTACTCACTCATCTATGCCAAGAAATTTGGAAGACAGCTACCTGGCCAACTGACTGGAAGAGGTGCATATTAATGCCCATTCCAAAGAAAAGTGATCCAACCAAATGTGGAAATTACCGAACAATATCACTGATATCACACACAAGAAAAATTCTGCTCAAGATCATTCAAAAGCAATTACAACAATATATCAACAAGGAACTGCCAGAAATTCAAGCTAGGTTCAGAAAAGGACATGGAACCAGGGATATCATCCCTGATGTCAGATGAATCTTGGCCAAGAGCAAAAAATACCAGCAAGATGTTTGCTTGTGTTTCATCAACTATGCAAAAGCATTCAACTGCGTGGATCATAACAAATACGGCTAACATTGCAGAGAATGGAAATTCCAGTACACCTAACTGTGATCTTAAGATATCTGTATATGGATCAAGAGGAAGTCGTGTAAACATAACAAGGGAACACTGCATAGTTTAAAGTCAGGGAAGGTGAGCATCAGCGTTGTATCTTTTCACCGTACCTTTTTAATCTGTGTGCAGAGAAAATAATCCAAGAAGCTGGATTATACAAAGAAGAACAAGGCATCAGGATAGGAGGGTGACTAAGTAACAACCTGTGTTATACAGGTGACACCACCTTACTTGCTGGAAATGAAGAAGATTTGAGACACCTACTAATGAAGATCAAGGATCACAGTCTTCAGTATGATTACACCTCAACACCAAGAAAACAAAAGTCCTCACAACTGGACCAGTAAGTAATGTCCTAAGTGGAGAAAGGATTGAGGTTGTCAAAGATTTCATTTTACTTGGGTCCACAATCAACGCCCTTGGAAGCAGCAGTCAAGAAATCAAAAGACACGTGCATTGGGAAAATCTGCTGCAAAGGAGCTCTTCAAAGTATTCAAAAGTAAGGATGTCACCTTGAAGACTAAAACACGCCTGACCCAAGCCATGGTATTTTCAGTCGCATCATAAGCATGCAAAAACTGAACTATGAACAAAGAAGACAGCAGAAGAATTGATGCCTGTGAATTGTGATGTTGGAGACAAATGTTGAATGTACAATGGACCACCAAAAGAACAAACAGATCTGCCATAGAAAAAGTACAACCAGAATGCTCCTTGGAAGCAAAGACAGCAAGACTACATCTTACATACTTTGGACATGTTGTCAGGAAATATCCATCCTTGGAGAATGACATCATGCTTGGTAGAGTGGAGAGTCAGAGAAAAAGAGGAAGACCCTTGATGATATGGATTGACACAGTGACTGCAACAACAGGCTTAAGCATAAAAACGATTGTAGACACAAGACTAGGCAGTGTTTCATTCTGTTGTTCATAGAGACGCTATGAGTTGGAACCGACTCAATGTCACCTAACAACAACAACATTTTAGCCTTTGATTTTTCAAGTAGTCAAGTCATTTGAGCTAGTTTGATTTTGGGAGACTTACGGACTCAGATGACCTGTCAGCAGATGGTTGGAGCTGTGAGTGTGTTGAGAAAGGTGAAAGAAGTTGCTGGCTTAGAGGAGCTGGCAGAGGTCTTTTTTTTCTTTTCTTCTACCCTTCTTTTTGTTTCCAAGTCCTGGAGATTAGCTCAGGACACTTGTATAAAATGGCCTACTTCTGGCTCACGTGGTTCATCAGAGTTTAAAGCCCAGTGTAGAGCAGAGAAGGGAAAGGGGGTGGCTCTGCCCAGTACTGCAGTCCTCAGCCCGACTTGGCACTTGTCCACCCAGCCTGGCGCTCGTCTGCCCAGTCTGGTGCTCCTGCAGCCCATGAGGCTCTCCTCTGGCCCATGTAGTATTCACCCACCTGGCCCAGCACTAGTCCACCTGGTCTCGCACTACTCTGCTGTGCACAGCATTTCTCTGCCCAGTGCAGCTCTCCTCTGCCCAGTCCAAGGTTGCTTCATCCAGTCCCATGCAGGTCTGGCCCACACAGTGCTCCCCTACACAGTGTAGCGTTTTTGCACCCATGGAAGATTTCTTGATTCTTTGTTTTGGCTGCTTTCTGAAGCCACGGTGCTTGCCTCTTTAAGTGATTTGTTATTTGTTGTCTGTGAGCCATTAGTAAGTTATTGTAGTTATTTTATTTTCATTTACTGTGTTCTAGATTTTTTTTATTATTATTATTAAGTGATAGTATACAATCCAAATCAATTTTCCATGCCTGTTTTGCTTTGAAATGGCAATAAAGTCTGCTTGTGTTAACTAGTTTGATTGTTGACACATTTAAGGCTCCAGTGTTCTGTTACCACATAGTTAGAGCTGGATATGAGCCCAGGCTTCCTTTTACCTTTCTCACAGTATTCAGCTCCAGTAACCAGAAAGTTGGTCACCAAGTGTGTAGTGCAGGCTATCCCCTTCAGTCCTAGATGGGCAGAGGAGATTGGAACAGGTACAGGTATCTGGCCACATGTGCTGAGAAAGGCAAGGAGCTGATGGTCATCTGTGAGTACCCATAAGGAAAATATGTCTCCTTATGCTTGAGGCTAGGTACAGGAACTATTTCTGCCGTGAGTTCCTGGCTTAAGGTACACAGCAGATGAATATTCCCCAGCTACCTTGTTTGTTAAATTGTTCCCTCTCCAAGTCTAAGAGAATGGTTCAGGGTACACATAAAGAGTCCTACCTCTGACCCAGGTAATGTGTCAGTCTCTGGAGCCAGACTCAGTGCAGAGAACAGAAGAAGTGCTAGGGAAAGGGAGAGAGGTTTATCCTAAAGGAAAGTTTTAGGCTTGTATGTGGTAGGAGAGACACAAGCCACTCAGCTTTTGATAACTGAATGCTGTTTTTAGCCAATTCCGGAGGGTGCCAGTGGCTTCTTCACTGATTAGTCTATCCTGCTGAGAAAGACGCTGTCTAAATGCCACAGTTCTAGTCACCAGACTTGCTGCCACAGATCTGCCTGCAGGGTGCTGATTCCCACTGGGTCAGATCTGGCCTCTCCTATGTATTTGTGGATCTACTGTCCCTTCTCTGTCACTCAATCTGATTTCTCAACTTTCCCTTTAATGTTCAGGGTTCTTAGAGCGTTATAGATAATCAATTCATTTGCTTTTTTGGCCTCTGTTGTTAGAGGGCTCACAGGAAGCATCCAACCATTTTGCCACCTTAGCCCTACTAGATGAAACATTTTGAATGATAACTTTTACTAGAAATCAAAAATTCAATTGTAAATATTCAGTCTGCTCCCAATCATCTATAATGGTATACAGAAAATGAAAGAAATTTAACAAAACATTAACAGCAGTTATCAGTGGTTGCTATGAACATAGGTAATTTTTCTTCCTAGTTTCTCTATTATTTAATTTTTAATAAATTAGTTTTATTTTACGATTAGAAAATGACTATTTTTAGAAACCTGTTTGCATATCTTTTATAGAAGCAAAAATAATCTGAAAAATGTTAATAAATCTCATAAAATATTTAAGCAAAATGTGAAAGATGAAATAGGACAAAGCCATATTTTATTAAGATCATTTATTTTAAACAATTTCTTGAGGATTTATTTAAGTTATTGAATTTTGCTTCTCAGATTAAAAAAAAAAAGAATAATAAACACTTGTTCTCTGCGGAGCCGTAGAAAAATATTTTCTCATTTGATCTTCACAAATGCCCTATTTAGCATTTAAGGAGATTAAAGGACTTCTCCAAAACAAATTAATCAGCAAGGAGTGGAGTTCTTCCACAAGATTTTCTAAGAAAAGTAATTTTCCATGAGATATGTTAAAAAGAAGAAAGAAAGAAAACCAAACCCTCAGCTGTCAAGCCTGTTCCAACTCAGCAACCCTACGGGCAGAGTAGAATTGCCCCATAGAGTGTCCAAAGAGCACCTAGTGGATTTGAACTGCCAACTTTTTGGTTAGCAGCTGTAGCACTTAGTCACTATGCTGCAAGGATTTCCGTGAGATATATTTGATTATAAAATTTCAACATCTTATTTTTTTCCCTCTGTTATTCAATAAAAGAGAGAACACCTAACCACCAAAGGTTAATATATTAAATAGTGACATTTTCTGTGCTCTCTATTGTAGTCCTCTTCATTTCAATTCTGGACTACACTCACATTGTTCATCTCCTTCCATTACTAGAATTTCAAGAAGTTATGCCCTGTGGCACCACTGTGTACAGTGAGCTCACCATCAAAGATTGACTGGAGGATAAAGGAAATTGTGATGAAATTAGATCAACTGATCCCCCCCAGACCTTTCCCCCATGTGAACACCACCACCAGTGCAGCGCACAGCAGGGTCACTGTTCTCAATCCTCGAGACACTTACTGCTTAGGGGAGCAGCTAAACCTCCTGTTGGAGGTGAGGGATCACCTGGGACACAGGAAGGAGTATGGTGGAGATTTCCTGAGGGCCAGGATGTCCTCCCCAGCCCTGCAAGCAGGTGCTTCAGGAGAAGTGACTGACTTCAACAATGGCACCTACCTTGTCCGCTTCACCCTGTTCTGGGAGGGCCAAGTGTCTTTGTCCCTGCTGCTCATCCACCCTAGTGAGGGAGTGTCAGCCCTGTGGCGGGCAAAGAACCAAGGCTATGACAGGGTGATCTTCACTGGTCAGTTTTCCAAAGGAACCTTACATGCCAGTACCGATTGTGCCTTGGTTTTAAACTCGAGTGCTGAACTGTGCCAATACCTAAATGCTCAGTACCAAGAAGCCTTCTACTGTGTGAAGCCTGAACACATGCCCTGTGCTGCACTCACCCACATGCATTCCAAGAACACAGAAGTTTCTTATCTCAGCAAACAAGAAAGGAGCCTCTTTGAAAGGTAAATCAGTATTTCTGAAGACTACTTAGGCAAATACGGTGTGACCTACATGCGGATCTGAATGAAAGTCCTACCACTATATCAGTGGTGTAACTCTTTAAGAAAAGCCATTTGGGAAGAGATCTGTGAATTGATTTGGGGACTATGTTTGTTCTCCAGCAGTCCCCCAGTTTTGAGGGGTGGTATTTAACCTTTATCATTGGAGACAAAAATTCCTATTAAATTACAGAAATAGAAATTAAAAGAGGGTAAGAAATAGATGAGTGTGTATGTATGTTCTAATATCTTCTTTCTGCATTGCAATAGATCACCTTGTACACTTACTGGATAGCTGTGTTCTGTGTACTAAAAAGCAAAGGAATGGAATTTTACTAAATAGCCTGAATCTCTGGTCATAGTGGTTGACTTATCACCAAGAAATAACTAAAGCTAGATATGCGAGCTTCTCTTGTTTCCTGGTATTTTGGGCTACTTGCAGATTAATTTCTGTATTTGTCTCTATAAGGTCAAATGTGGGTGTAGAGATTATGAAAAGCTCCAACACCATTCACGTCTTGAAATGCAACAGTAAGTTTTCTTTGTGTTTAGTGGGTGGTGCTTAGTCCTGTTTTGTTAGCTGCTATCAAGTTGGCCCCTAACTCATCACAACCCTACGTACAAGGGGGTCGGACCATTGCCCTCTGTGGCTAGTCCTAGACTCCTGAAAGTTTCCTCTTTCTGCTGAATTTGTTCGCTATTGTCAGTCCTATTGGCACCTTGCCAATCCGGCTTGTGTAAAGTAGGCCAAGATACCAGTTACCTAGCCAGCCGATCGTGAATATATGGTAACCCCTAGGACATCCCGAACCTGTTTTACTAGCTGTAACTCTCATTAACATTCTATTTCTCAGGAAACAGATTACTTACCTATATAACACAATAACCTTCTAATGTCAAAACTCTTTTCCAATTCTGCATGTAGTCCTCAGCCTCCCCACACCACCGTCGCTCCCCACACCATCTGCACCATCACCCCCATCACCACACCTTCCGTGTACTATGCCTCTGCACACTTCCACCACCGCCGTCACCACAGCCCACATCACTGCTGGCCCAACAATCCCCATCTGGGGTTTTCTACCCTCTTCTTTGTCTTTGCTGTTTTTCAAGAAATTTTAACATATAACAGTGCTTTCACAGCTATGTTTACTCACTTCTTTTCAATTTCTTCAACCCTTCACAGCCTAGGAATGGTTTCAGGCAGGAATTTTTTGTGTCTCTTGAAGTTCAGCGTTAACAGCTTACTAATCACTAATAAATTTATTAACACTGAAGTATAAATATGTGTCTAGAGAGATAGAAATGGCATGTTTTTCACTCAGGATACATGAATACGCTCATACCAGTTATCAAAATATTAAACTACTTCCCTTTGGGTTCTTTGGTTTCCCTCTGATGGTTGAAGAATCACTGCTCCAGGCCCACCAAGTGATCCTCACCATCACAGTACTTAATACACTCACAATTCCTAGACTCTTCATAAACCAGTGACTAATGGCATAACACTTGACACATCTTTGGCCTCTGGAACCCTACTCAAGCTGACAAAGTTACCCATTTCAGATTGACTAGTTTCCAAGCCAAACTAGTTGTTAATTATTTTTTTATAACCCTGCCTTTGACTCAAAAGGTTTACAGTTTCATGGTGGCATTTAAAATATTGTGATAGAGTGTGACAAGCTTGGGGATGAAGTGAGCTAAAATGATAGTGTCACTGAGCATTCATTACTAAGCAATAATTGATGGTTTTACTTCTATAGAAAAGAAATCAAATGTTTAAAATTTTATCGGGAAGATTGTGTTTTCTTTTTCTGGGAGAGAACACCTGTTCTCACAATGAATGTTAATGGGTTCCTCTAGAAAATTCACTTCAGAGAAAAAAATGACTAAGAAAGTATCGATCCCCTTAACAGGATGCTTCAGTAAGACTTTCCCGCCACTACAGCCACATTCACCCCTACCAAAAAAGTACCTAGGACAGACAGTAGGCTTATAGTAAACAGACATTGGTAATTTGATGTTTTAGAAGATTCTGTCTTGTCGATTCTTTGGCAGTACAAGAAGTTCCAACGAAAGAGAAATGCAAGCTTGGAATGACACTCCCAGTTCCCAGTGGGCATGTATGGAAAGACACATGGAATCCTGTCTCCTGTAGTTTGACTCCCATTGAAATGAAAGAATGTCTGAGAGGAAAACTCATATATCTCATGGGTGATTCCACAGTACGCCAGTGGATTGACTATTTCAAAGTGAATATCAATAGTATGTCTCAGCTAAACTACTACTGACATCTTACTTTTTATTTCAAAGAGAAGGAACTATGAGAAACATCTAATTTTTTCATATTCTTCAATCAGAACACACAAACTTCATATTCCTTAATCATAACACACAAACTTT
Organism: Heterohyrax brucei; assembly: GCA_028571685.1. NCBI lineage: Eukaryota > Metazoa > Chordata > Mammalia > Hyracoidea > Procaviidae > Heterohyrax > Heterohyrax brucei. Next base: position 35,910,317 of record CM053145.1, read on the forward strand.
TTACAAGATATCAAGTCCTTTCCTTTAAAAGAACACATTTCTCTGACTGGGAAGGACTCAGTGTGGACAATGGGTTATACATTCCTACTTGGAAACCTTAGTGGAGCATTTAGGAGCTATGTCTGGTCACAAAAAGTTAGCAGTTCAAATCCACCAGGCGCTCTTTAGAAACCTTATGGGGCAGTTCTACCCTGTCCTATAGCGTTGCTGTGAGTCAGAATCAACTCGACAGCAGTGGGTTTAGGTTTTTGGTTTGGACTATCCCCAAAGAGTACACACTTATGTATTTATTTACACAACATGCTCAGAAAATTATTGATAGAGCTGAGGATAACTGAGGATATTATGTTGTCTACCTTCCACGATACTGGATGATGACTAAAGGTACAGGAACTAGATCTAGACAGTCTGTTTTCTACACATTATGAGTGGGCTTTGTGTCCCTCATTTTCCTCATCTGTAAAACAGAGACAAAACTAGTCCTCACCTAGTAAGCCTGTCATGAGGATTAAATGAAGTAACATATGCCAAGTGTTTAGAATACTGTTTGTTACAGGTAAGTTCTCCATAGGTGTGAGCTGTCATTATTATTGTTACTTGATGAGAGGACAGATACCAGGAGCAAGGTGATGACATTGCATTGGGTAGGCACAATAGTTGAAAACACAGATATAGATATAGAGTCAACAGAGCTAGGCCACTTAGAAACCAAGACCTTGGACATGTTACTTATTTTCTGTGTCTAACTTTCCTCATCAGTCAACCAGATATCCGGTGGCTGTTAGGAAGATTAAATGTGTACTGACTATAAAATATTCAACACATTGTAAGACACATAGACACACAGAAAGGGCCCAACAAACAATATGTATATTTTAAAAAAGCAAAACAGTTGACACAGAGTCAAGAGAAGCCAACTCTTGGGGACCTTGCATGTGTCAGAGCAGAACTATGCTCCTTAGGGCTTTCAGTGGCTGATTTTACAGAAGTAGATCAGCAGGCCTTATTTCTAGATGATCTTGGACCTCCAACTTTTAGTTAGCAGCCAAGTTCATTAACTGCTTGAACCTCTCACAAACTCCTAAATAAATCATAGCTATTAAAATTATTAGTAGTTAACGTCAGAGTTGGAGCTAGATTCCAGTTGCTCTGTTCACTAAACGAAGAGTACACTAATAATAGTTCAGAATTCACTAGTAGATCTTAGCAATCTGAAGTGGAAACACATCACTGTCTGCCCCTCCATGTCCCTGTGTTCTGGGCTCTTATCACAGAGGACAATACAGCAGGTGTGGCAGCACTCTCGCCTTCCTGACACAAGGTTGCTCCCGTCATCTCAACCTAGATGAAACTATTCCTGCTTATAAAAAGTAAAATTAGTAGCATCCTGTCTCCAAGATCTAAGAGTAAATGTCAAACAGAAGGGGAGAATTTGAAACTGTAGACTCTGATAAACAGCCAAAGTCCTCAGACCTCAGCTTCTTCATCTGTAAAAATAAAGGGATAACCTTTACATGTAACGATGTGAGATGTTTCAACAAACGGTTGCAATGCTGAGAATGCTCACTGGTCTATGCCACAAAATTTGGAAGACAGCTACCTGGCCAAATGACTAGAAGAGATCCATATATGCGCCCCTTCCAAAGAACGGTGATCTAACAGAATGCAGAAATTACCAAATAATATCACTGAAATCACATGCAAGTAAAATTTTCCTGAAGATAATTCAGAAATTACTGCAGCAGTGTGTTTAAGGGGGAACTGCCAGAAGTTCAAACCAGATTCAGAGGAGAACATGGAACTCCAGATACGATAGTTGATGTCAGAAGGATCTTGGCTAAAAGAAGAAGATTCCAGGAAGATGTTTACATATGTTTTACTGAGAATCCAAAGGCATTTTACTGTTTTAGATCATACCACATTATTGCTAGCACTGCAAAGAATGAGAATTCCAAACCAGTTCATTGTGCTTAACTGGTATAACATGTGTCTTAGTCATCTAGTGTTGCCATCACAGAAATACAACAAGAGGTGGCTTCAACAAAGACAAGTTTATTCTCTCATAATCCAGCAGGCTAGGAGTCTGAAGGCTTTTTCTCTCTGTTAGCTCTGGAGAAAGATACTTGTCATCAGTTTTCCCTTGGTGCAGGAGCATCTTAGAGTAGGAATCTTGGGTCCAAAGAAAGTGCTACTTTCTTAGTGCTGTGAGGTCCCCCAAAGCTCTCTGCTCCCTTCTCTATTTTACGTGTCAAAAGAGATTGGCTTAAGACTCTACTATTCTTGTAGATCTCATCAATATAACTGGCACTAATCAATCTTATTGAAACCCTGGTGGCATAGTCGCTAAGTGCTATGGCTGCTAACAAAAAAGTCAACAGTTCAAATCCACCGGGTGTTCCATGAAAATTCTACAGGGCAGTTTCTACTCTGTTCTATGGGGTTGCTATGAGTCAGAATTAATTCGACAACAGTATGTTTGGTTTTTTGGACTCAATCTCATTACATCATAGTGCTAGGATTTACAACACACAGGGAAATCACATCAGATAACAAAATGGTTGACGATCATACAATATTGCGAGTCACAACCTAGCCCAGTTGAAAGATACTGGGCGATGAGGGGAGGCACAATTCAATGACTGACAACATAGTTTATAATGTTCTACATTCGGCTTTGGTAAGTAGTGTATGGGGTCTTAAAAGCCTGTAAGCAGCCATCTAAGACACTCCATTGGTCTTACCCCTTCAGTAACAAGAGAGAATGAAGAAAACTAAAGACACAAAGGAAAGATTAGTCAAAATAACTAATCATGGACCGCAACTACCGTGGCCTCCACCAGTCTAAATCCAGTATAGATAGACGGTGCCCAGCTATCACCACTTACTAGTCTCATACACATCACAATAGAAAATTCTAGACGGAGGTGGAGAAAAGTGTAGAACAAAATTTTACCTCATAAAAAAGTTACCGGCCTGACAGAGACTGGACAGATCCTTAGAGAATGACCTCCAGACACCTTTTCATCTCAGTAACAAAGTCACTCCTGAGATGCAATTTTCAGCCCAAAATTAGACAGGCCCATAAAAACAAAATGAGACTAAAGGGGCATGACAAGCCGGAGCAAGGACTGGAAGAAGAAAGGGACACAAAAACTGGTAAAAGGGAACCCAAGGTCAAGAAGGGAGAGTGTTGACAAGTTTTAGGGTTGTTTACCAATGCCATAAAACAATATATATACTAACTTTTAAAGAGAAGCTAGTTTGTTCCATAAGCCTTCATTTGAAGTACAACAATAATAATAACAATTAAGTGTTAAAAAGCAAACACATCACTCTGAGTACTAAAACGAACCTGACCCATGAATATGAAAGCTGGATAACGAATAAGTAAGATCCAAAAAGAACTGATGCCTTTGAATTATGGTGTTAACAAACAGTATTGACTACACAGTGGACTGCAAGAAGAAAGAACAAGCCTATCTTGGAAGAAGTACAGCCAGGATGCTCTTTAGAAGAAAGGACGGCAAAACTTCATTGAGGGTGCTTTGGACATATTATCAGGAAAAAGCATTCAATGAAGTCATTGGTCTTGCAAAATTCTATCATAGGATCTTGAGCATCAATTTTATCACCAAGGTTATATTTTCCAATTACTCATCCTTCTTTGTTTGCAACTTCGGTATTCCAATCACCGGTAATTATCAGTGCATCCAGATTGCATGTTTGATCAATTTCAGACTGCAGAAGCTAGTAAAATTCTTTGATTTCTTCATCTTTGGCCTTAATGGTTGGTGCATAAATTTGAATAATAGTCAGATTAACTGGCCTTCCTTGTAGGCATATGGATATTATTCCTATCACTGACAGTACTGTAGTTCAGGACACATCCGGAAATGTTCTTTTTGGTGATGAATGTAACAGCATTCCTCTTCAAGTTTCCATTACTAGCACAGGAGACCATGTGATTGTCTGATTCAAAATGCCTCATATCAGTCTGTTTCAGCTTACTAATGCCTAAGATACTGATGTTTATTTATTCCATTTCATTTTTGAAAATTTCCATTTATCCTAGATTCATATTTCGTGTATTGCATGTTCTGATTATTCACAGTTGCTTGCAGCTGTTTCTTTTACTTTTGAGTCACCCCTGGACAACCAGCTGACAGAGATCCATATTCTCAAGAAAGGTGATCTAACTGAATGTGGAAAATATCAAACAATATCATTAATAGCACAAGCTAGTAAAATTCTGCTAAAGAGCATTCAAAAGTTACTGCAACAGTACATTGACAGTGAACTGCCAGAAATTCAAGCCAGATTCAGTAGAGGACATGGAACCAGGAATTTCATTGCTGATGTCAGATGGATCTTGGTTGAAAGCAGAGAACAGCAAAAAGACGTGTTTCATTGACTATGCAAAGGCATTCAACTGCACGGATCTTAACAAACTATGGATAGCATCGTAGAGAACAGGAATTCCAGAATCCCTAATTGTGCTCGTGAGAAATCTGTTCATGGATCAAGAAGAAGTCATGTGAACAGAACAAGGGGACACTGCATGATTTAAAGTCAAGAAAGGTGTGCATCAGGGCTACATCCTTTCATCATACCTTTTCAATCTGCATGTTGAGCAAACAGTCTGAGAAGCTGGACTATATGAAGAAGAATGAGGCATCAAGATTGGAGAAAGACTCACTAAATACCTGCATTATGCAGGTAACACAACTCTGTTTGCTGGAGGTGAAGAAGATTTTGTAACACTTACTAATGAAAATTAAAGACCACAGCCTTCAGAATGGGTTGCACCTCAACATCAAGAAAACAAAATTTTCACAAACAGACCAGTAATCAACATCATAATAAATGGAGAAAGTATTGAGGTTGGCAAGGATTTCTTTTACTTGGGTCTATCATTAATGGCCATGAAAACAGCAGTCAAGAAATGAAAAGGTACATTGCACTGGGAAAATCTACTCCAAGGAACCTCTTTAAAGTGTCTAAACATAAAGATGTCATCTTGAAGACCTGACCCAAGCCATTGTATTTGCCATGGCCTCATATGCATGTGAAAGCTGGACAATGAATAAGGAAGGCAGAAGAAGAATTGATGCCTTTGAATTGTGGTGTTGGAGAAGTATATTGAATATGTCATGGACTGCCAAAAGAACAAACAGATCTGTTCTGGAAAAAATACAACCAAAGTGCCTCTTGAAGACAAAAATGGCAAGACTACATCTTACATATTTTGAGCATGTTGTCAGGAGGGATCAATCCCTGGAAAAAGACATCATGCTAGATAGAGTAGAGAGTCAGCAAAAAAGAGGAAGACCCTCCACAAAGTGGACTGACACAGTGGCTGCAAAAATGAACTTAAGTATGAAAAAAATTGTGGACATGGCACAGGACCAGGCAGTCTTTCATTCTGTTGTGCACAGTGTCACTATGAGTCAGAACAGACTTGAAGAAACTGACCAACAATAACAACATAAGGAGGGATCAGTCCCTAGAGAAGGACGTCATGCTTGGTAAAGCAGAAGGTCAGAGAAAAAGAGGAAGACTCTCAGCAAGATGAGGTGACACCATGGCTGCAACACTGAGCTCAGACATAGCAACGATTATGAGGATATCATGGGACTGGGCAACATATCCTCCTGTATATAAGTTGGAACTGATTTGATGGCACCTAACTATGACAACAATCTTAGGTAGATCATATCCCTTTTGGTCTTGTTTCTCATGAAATAGCAATAATTTATACAGAGAGAGAACCAAGAGCAAAAGCTTTGAGATGAATGATTATTCAAATAAATGCTTTGTCAACTGTAAAGTAGTTTGCAAATAAGAATACTACGATTGTTACTATAGATGATTTAATCAGTACTTTTCTATGACTATGTAAAGGAAGTATAGAAGTATGATATGCAATCTCACTCTTAAGAAAACTTACAGAGTACTGAGGAAACAGGTAAGTTTCTAGTTTCCTTGTATCCAGTAGTAATTTTCTCTGTCCTCAAGTTAAAGTGGTCTGCAGTTAACAAAATGTACAAGATAGTACCTACAAAACCAACCACATCATTCTCTAATGAAGTTACTTCAGGATGTTAACATCATAACTCCATTTGATCCCACATGATTCTACAAATGGGCAACATAATATTACATTCTTATATCACTTTCAGTTGTTCAAGTGACCTTCAAAACTCCTTGTTGTTTAAACTATAATAAATTAGACATGACCAGTATGTTCATTTCTAAGAACCAAATCTTTTTCTATATTTTTATGACTAGTCAATCCTGGTAACCTTACTCTCCTTTGATTTTGGGATTGTGTATTTATCATCAGCACTGAAGTCAGTTGATCTGCATGAATCTGGGAAACTTCAACACCAACTGCTTGTAGACTTGGATAAGAATATCAACATCCAGTGGCAAAAACATGGTTACCCCTTAATTGGATCAATGACCTATTCAGTCAAAGAGATGGAATACATCCCCCAGGTCATCGACAGAATTGGAGGAGGAGAAAATACTGTCATTGTTATTTCTCTAGGCCAGCATTTTAGACCCTTTCCCATTGATGTTTTTATCCGAAGAGCCCTCAATGTCCAAAAAGCTGTTCAGCGCCTTCTTCTGAGAAGCCCAGACACTAAGGTTATCATCAAGGCAGAAAACACCAGGGAGATGCACAATGATGCAGAGAGATTCAGTGACTTTCATGGCTACACTCAGACTCTTGCTATGAAGGACATTTTCCAGGATATTAACGTGGGCATCATTGACAGCTGGGATATAACCGTTGCTTATGGCACAAATGATGTCCACCCACATCAGTCTGTGGTTAGAAATCAGATTAGCATATTTTTAAATTATATTTGCTAGATAACATGTCTCTTCAATTCATTTACTTAATTAAAAACATTAAGCATCTGCTAACATACCAGCTGCTGTGTTTGGGTCTTACCTCTCATGAGGCCACAGTCTGCACCGTGGCTGGTCCATGAGCCACCCATTTCAGTCAAGTCAGTTAATTTCTAATCTGTGCCCCCATGAAAACATAAAAGAATTTTGGTGGAATATACAACTAATTGCCTCTATGAACGAACAACTGCCAGCTTTGCCATGAGACCAGAAGTGTATAGTACCTGGCTACCACTACTGAACATAAAATCATGATGAAAAGGGGAAGAAATACACAGCAAAATTTCAAATTCTCTTGGCATCCAGACTTTCTGGAACCACTGAGGATGGATTAACCCCCAAAATGATTGTCCTTTAAACCTAAAACAAAGATATCCCTTGAAGTCTTCTTTAAACCAAGCAATATTTTTACTTAGTTGGTAAAGAACACTGCTGTCTTTTAAAACACTGTCTATAAGGAACCAAACTGACAAGAGCAACTCAAAAGTTAAGATGGGAAGCTTAGGGGGCAGTGAGTTTATGTTAATATAGGAGAAACAATTTGGAAAAGGAGAGTGAGAATGGTTGCACAACTTGAAGAATGTAATCAGTGTCACTGAATTGTACATGTAGAAATTGTTGAATTGGTGTATGTACTAATGTGCGTATTTTCAACAACCACAAAAACAATAAATCATTTTTAATAACATGAAAATATTTCTCAGAATAACAAATTCTTCTTGATCAGTTCATACCACTTTTCACAAATAGAAGTCAAGCCTCTTCTCAAGAACAGTTTAACTTACAGTCTTCTCTCAGAGAAATCAAGTAACTGTAAAACAAATGTTTAGAGAAAGCAGACCCAGTTTCTTATTTTTAGTACTAGAGATAAGCTCAAGATGACTTACAATTGGGAATTGGAAGAGTCTTATGGGGCAGTTCTCCAGGGTCTACAGTCCTGGAGGGGTTGCAAAATTCCCAGCAAGGCCCCAGGGATCCTGATTTTTCCTATATGAAATCCTACTGCCGGGAGCTAATCTGACTTTATGGGCATTTATCCTGTAAGAATATAGGGTAACATTTTCACAATGACTTTCTGAGAGAAAAAGATTAAAGTTAGAAAATATGACACAGTCTCTTGTCTGACCTCATCTTTATTGCCTCTTGTATTGTATTGCTTTTGTCCTACTCAGTGCTCACACTCTGGTGCCAGAGGCACCCTTTTCCCAGAGTACTGCCCACTCCCTACTTTATCAGTACTGGTGGAACTGTCAGTCTGGTGACCCCACCTCTCTTTCGTTTCTACCATTCTTTTTTTTTTTTTTTTAATTAAATAAAAAAATGAAAGTGTACATACTCTGTGCTTACAATACTGGGTTAAGAGAGGAGGAGTACACAAGTTGTGTCGAAGTCCCATTAATATTGATCTTCTTACTAATGTGTATTGTCACCAATTTCACCCTACCAAATTTCTAATAACTACCTAATCTAAACCCTCGCCCATTGCATTCCCACCCTTCCACCTTCCCCACCCTTGTAGCCGCCAGAGTCTTTTCTATTATGTATGAGTATGCTTTTAACTTTTTATCGCAGGGGTCTCATATAATAATTGTCCTTCTATCGCTGACTAGTTTCACTCAACATAATGTCCTCCAGTTGAGACCAAATTGAGAGATATTTCCTGCTATCATCGTTGTTGTTTATCAGTGTATAGTACTCCATGGAGTACACATACCAAAGTTTACCCATCCATTCTTCTGTTGATTCTTCTGTTGGCATCTGGGTTGATTCTAACTTTTTGCTATTGTGGACTGTGCTGCAATGAACATTCGTGTGCACATAGCAGTTGGTGTGAATGGCCTTCATTTTGTAGAATATATTCTGAGCAGAGGAATTACTGGGTCAAATGGTATATCTATATCCATTATTTAAAGGTAACGCCAAATTGCTTTCCAAAGAGGTTGCACCATTCTGCAATCCCACCAACAGTGAAGGAGAGTTCCAATCTCTTCACACCCTCTCCAACATTTATTGTTTTGCATTTTTTGGATCATGGCCCATCTTGTTGGGGTGAGATGGTATCTCATTGTCGTTTTGATTTGAATTTCTTTAATAATTAATGATCATGAACATGGTTTTTTGCTTGTGTTTTTTTGGCTGTCTGGATCTCCTCTTTAGAGAAGTGTCTATCCATCTCCTTTGCCCGTCACTTAACTGGATGATTTGTCGTTTTCTTATTGATATTTTGTAGAACCTTATAGATTATGGAGATCAGGCGTCAGTCTCACATAGAGTTGCCAAGTATTTTTTCCCATTCTGTAGGTGGTCTTTTAATTCTTTTGATGAAGTCTTTAGAAGAGCAGAAGTGTTTGATTCTTATTAATTCCCATTTATCTATTTTCTTTTCTGATGAATGTATTCTGTTTGTCAGATTTTGAAGTCTGTCTATATTGCGTATTAAAACGTCCATTGTTGACCCTATCTTATCTTGGATGAGCTTTATCATTTTAGCTTTTATATTCAGGTCTTTTATCCAATTTGAGTTGATTTTTGTATAAGGTGTGATATATGGGTCTTGTTTCAATTTTTTGCAGATGGATATCCAATTATGCCAGCACAATTTGTTAAAGAGACTGTTCTTACCACAGTTCAAAATCTTAAGAGCTTTGTCAAATATCAGCTGTTCATAAGAGGATGGTGGCATCTCTGGAGCCTCCACTTTGTTCCATTGGTCTATATGTCTTTTTTTGTACCAATACCAGGCTGTTTTGACTACTGTGGCAGTGTAGTAGGTTTAAAAGTCAGGTAGTGAGAGGCCTCCCAGCATGTTCTTCTTTTTCAGTAGTGCTTTACTTATTCGGAGTTTCTTCCCTTTCCAAATAAAGCTGATAATTTGTTTATCCATCTCATTAAAAAATGTCGCTGGAATTTGCATTTAGGTTGCATTATATAAGTAGAGTGCTTTGGACAAAATAGACATTTTTACAATATTGAGTCTTCTTATCCATGAGCGAGGGCAGATTACTACACTTATGTAAGTCCCTCCTAGTTTCTTGTAACAAGGTCTTGTAGTTTTCTCTGTAAACATCTCTTATTTCTCTAGTTAGATTTATTCCTAGGTATTTTATCTTCTTGGGGGCTATAGTAAATGGGATTGATTTGGTGATTTCTTCTTCAATAATTTCATTGTTGGTATAAAGGAATCCTACTGATTTAGCTATGTTCATCTTGTATCCCGATACTTTGCCTAATTCTTCTATTAGCTCTAATAGTTTACTTATGAATTTCTTTGGATTCTCTGTATAAACAATCATATCATCTGCAAAGAGGGAAATCTTTACTTCTTCAATGCCAATACGGATGCCTCTTATTTCTTTGTCTTGTCTAATTGCTCTGGCTAGAACTTCTAGCACAATGTTGAATAGAACTGGTGACAGTGGGCATCCTTGTCTAGTTCCTGTTCTGAAAGGGAGTTCTTTCAGTCTTTCACCATTCAGGATGATGAAAGCAATTGGCTTTGCATAGATGCTACTGATTATATTGAGGAATTTCCCTTTTATTCCTATTTTTCTAAGAGTTTTAAGCATGAATGGATGTTGAACTTTGTCCGATGCCTTTTCTGCATCAGTTGACAAAATCAGGTGGTTTTTATCCTTTGTGTTATTAATATGGTTGATTACATAATTGTTTTTCCTGATGTTGAACCAGCCTTGCGTCTCTTGAATGAAACCAACTTGATTGTGATGAATGATTGTTTTTATATGCTATTGAATTCTGTTGGTTAGAATTTTGTTGAAGATTTTTGCATCTAGATTCATGAGTGATATTGGTCTGTAATTTTCTTTTTTTGTGGGATCTTTCCCTGGTTTTGGTATCAGGGTTATGTTGGCTTCATAGAATGAATTTGGAAGTATTTCATCTCTTTCTGTGGTATGAAATAGCATCATTAGTATTGGAGTTAATTCTTCTCTAAAAGTTTGATAGAATTCTCCGGTGAGGCCGTCTGGGCCAGGACTTTTTTTGGTTGTAGATTTTTGATGACTTCCTCAATCTCTTCCTTTGTGATAGATCTATTAAGTTGATCTATTTCTCCTTGTGATAGTCTTGGTGAGTCATATGAATCTAGAAATTTGTCCATTTCCCCCAGATTTTCAAACCTGTCACAGTATAGCTTTTCATAGTGTTCTGTTATGATCTATTTTATTTCAGATGGGTCTGTTGTAACATCTCTCAACTCATTTCTTAATAGGGTTATTTGTATCTTCTGTTGTTTTTCTTTTGTAAGTTTAGCCAATGGTTTATCAATTTTGTTGATCTTTTTGAAGAGCCAGCTTTTGGTTTTGTTAATTTTTTCAATTGTTTTTCTATTCTCTGATTCATTTAGTTCTGCTCTAACTTTTATAATCTGTTTTCTTCTGGTGCCTGAGGGATTTCTTTGTTGCTCTGTTTCTACTTGTTCAAGCTGTGAGGTTAATTCTTTAATTTGTGCTCTCTTTCCTCTTTCTGGAAGTATGCATTTATAGAGATAAACTGACCTCTGAGCACTTCTTTTGCTGTATCCCATAAATTTTGTTAGGATATGTTTTCATTGCCATTTGAATCCATAAATTCCTTTAATGTGTCTTTAATTTCTTTTATAACCCAAGGCTTTATGAGTAAAGTGTTGTTCAGTTTCCACAAGTTGGAATTTTTACCTATGAATTTTCTATTATTGATTTCAACTTTTATAGCTCTGTGGTCTGAGAAAGTACTTTGCAATAAATCAACATTTTGGATTTTATGGAGAATTGTTTTATCACCTATCACATGGTCTATTCTGGAGAATGTTCCATGTGCTTTGGAGAAGAAGGTGTATTTATCTGTTGATGGATGAAAAGATCTGTATGTGTCAATAAGATCAAGTTGGTTGATTGTTGTAATAAGATCTTCTGTATCTTTACTGAGCTTTTCTCTGGATGATCTATCCTTAACTGAAAGGGGAGTATTAAAGTCCCCAACTATTACTGTGGAATGATCAATCTCATTTTTCAGTGTTGTCAGTATTTGTTCAATGTATTTAGGTGCTTTGGTATTGGGTGCATAAATATTTAATATTGTTAAGTCTTGCTTGAGTATTGAACCTTTCAGCAATAAATAGTGACCATCCTTGTCCACAATAGTGGATTTTACATTAAAATCTATTTTACCTGATATTAACATTGCCACACCTGCTCTTTTTCGTGTATTATTGGCTTGATATATTTTATTCCAATCTTTAATTCTCAACTTGTTCTTATCTTTAAGGTTAAGATGTGTTTCTTGTAAGCAACATATAGATGGGTCATGTCTTTTGATCCACGATATCACTCGCTGTCTCTTTACTGGAGCATTCAGTCCATTTACATTCAATGTGATTATTGATAGGTATACGTTTAGTGATGTCATTGCAATATATTTATTTTCATGTTGATGTTTCCTTTGTTGTTCTTATTAATCTGTTCTGAGACATTCTTCTTTATGGATGGTATGAGTTTTGATTTTATATTTATTGAGACTCCTGTATTGTGATTTTTCATTTCAAATGGTATATTGTTAATTAGTTCTATGGCTACATACCTAATCCCCCTTAATGTATAATTATTTAAATCAATTTTAACTATTTTAGAAGTCAGAAATTGTCACTGCATCAAAAACAACTGTAACTATTATAGTGTATCCCTCTTTTAATATGATGATATTATAGTTGTCATGATCATCGATTCCCTTATTATAATATTGTAGTTTTTGGCTTGGTTTGGTGAAGTTTTGTGCCTTCCTTAGCTGATTGGAAATTTCAATGAAGTGCCTTAAATTATCACCTAAAACATATTTAGGGAAGAGTTTCTTTCAATATTTCATGTAATTTGGGTTTAGTTTTTATGAAGTCTTTAAATTTCTCTTTATTTTCAAAAGTCTTAATTTCACCATCATATTTAATAGACAATTTAGCAGGATAAATTATTCTGGGGTGGAAGTTTTTCTCATTCAGGACTTTGAATGTGTCTGTCCATTGTTTTATGGCCAGCATTGTTTTGGCAGAAAAGTCAGATGAAAGTCTACAGCATTTCCCTCAGAATGTTAGTTTTAATTTGAGCCTTGTTGTCTTCGGAAGCATCTCTTTGTGTTTTAGCTTATTAAGCTTAATTATAATATGCCTTTGCGTTCTTCTTTTTGGATCTAACTTTTGCAGTGTTTGATAAACATCTTGGATATCTATGTTCACTTTGTTCATAATCTCAGGCAAGTTTTCTGTCAGCATCTCTACAGCAATACTCTCTATGTTGTCATTAATCCTCCCTTGTTCAGAAACTCCAATTAAACATAAATTATTCTTCTTCATGGAGTCTCACATGTTTCTTAATGTTTCTTCATTTTTCTTATTTCTTTTCTCTAATTTTACCTCATAAATTTTGGCATTAGTTACTTTGTCTTCTAGGTCACTGATTCTAACTTCCATCTGTTCAATCCTACTCTTTTGGCTTTGGATAGAATTATCCAATTCTGTAATTTTGTTATTAATCTGATGTATTTCAGATCATTGATGTTCTAGCATATCAAATAATTTACCAAATTTTTCATTTTGTTCTATTGCATGTTGTTTAATCTCTAGGAGGGTTTTATATATAATTTTTTTGTATTCAATCTCTGTTAGATTCAGAAAGGCTTCTTCATCTGGGAAATTTTTTAAATTTTTTGAATTCTTAGGGAATTTTCTGGAGCATTTGAAGGCTTTCTTTAAATGATTAATTATGGTCGGTTGCTTGCATGCCATCTAGATGTTATTTGATTTCTCTGATAATGGATCTGAGAGAATTGTTAGTCACTAGCTGACTGTAATACTGTGGACCATAGGAAATTAGCATAATTAAACAGTTCCAGAATTTATTTTTATATCAAAGAGAACATATTGGATACATTGATGGAAAAAATTACTGTCATAAATGTTTTATGAATATTAATTCATTTACTCCTTTTAACAACCATATGAACTCCATGCTTGGACACTGATAGTACTAAAGAACACAGAAGGTGAATAATTTGTCATTTGTCCCACTACTGTGGAGTCAACTCCAACTCACAGTGATCCTATAGGACAGAGTAGAATTGTTCCATAACATTTACAGGGAGTGGATGGTGGTAGATTCAAATTGTCAATGTTCTGGTTAGCTGCCAAGCTCTTAACCACTGTGTCACCAGAGCACCAAACCTGTAAACAGTACTGATTATAAAAAGCACATATATTAAAAGGTAGGAATAATATTCCAGATACTATTACTATGGGAAGTGATAAGTTAGAGAGAGAAGAGAATGATAACAATATAGTGATAATCTTTTCATGTGGAAAGTGAATTTTTAGATGTTAGTAAAATCTAGATGATTTTTAAAGCATAAGTTAAAGTTTGCTGTTTTAAAAGAAAATTAAGAATGAGCCATTAAGAAACATTTAATTTTAAATCAGAAGAGATAAAAATATGTAACACAGGAAATACAATCAATCAGCTTCCTGTGATCCCTCCAACAACAAACATCCAAAAAAAAAAAAAAAGATTATATATGACTTTCAAGGAGCCCTAAACATCAAAGTGGAAGCTGACAAATCAGACTGAACAAAAAAGAAGGGACAATAGCTTCAGAAGTTCTTAAAACTGTCCAGTCCTGATCTAGTAGGAATCCTTACCCTACAAAAGGATCAGTAGCAGCCAGCATAATAAGTGAAGCAGTGGTTGTCAGACAGTACTTTCCTCAGAGGAAGAGACTGAGTGGCAGAGAGCCCACTCACACCTTCAGAATGAGTGAAAATGAGTATTCAATTGTCAAAAGCTAAGTGGCTTTTATCTAACATGCCACATGTAGATCTAAAATTTGCTTTCAAGATAAACCTCTCTCCCTTTACCCAGCGCTTTTCCCTACCTTCTGTGCACTATACCAGGCTCCATATTCTAACACACCACCTGGACTGGAAGTAGGACCCCTTATGTGTGCCTGCAGCCATTCTCTCAGACATGGAGAGAACAGTTTAACTAACAGGAAAAATAAAATAAATAAATCTATCTATCTGCTGGCTTCCCTAAGCCTTGAACTCAAGGCAGAAACAGGTCCTTTGCCTAGACACAGACATAAGGGGTCCATGGAACTTGAAAGCACTTCAGCACAACACCCAGCATCCAGCATGCCCATGATCCTGAGGCTAAAACTACCTATTCACATGAAGGAACAGGGACAAGCCTCTCTCACAGGCACTCATGGACAGCAGTCAGAATCCTGTCTTTCTCCATGCATGCAGCCAGTTACCTGTGCCTATACCAATCACCCTGAACATCTAAGACCACAGCAGAGAGCCTGCACCATACATTTGGTGACTGACTACCTGGGCACCTGAGCTGAACACACACAAAAAAAGTAAATGGACACCTAGGTCCACATACCTAACAACAGCTCTAACCCCCAGATAACAGGACATTAGAATCTCTAAAGCACCAATAATCAAACTAGTTTTATGATTAGCCTATTTTTCAAAATAAAAGAAAATAAGAAGTTAGAACAGTACACTAACATAAATAAATGCAACTTACTGAATGGCTCAGAGACGACAATCAATATCAAATAACTTAGAGAGGCAGATTACAAAAGTTTCAGAAAACTCCCAGAATAAAGAATCAAGAAATTTTCCAGATCAAGAGACTTTCCATGAATTATCAGAAGTAGGCTACAAAAGATCAATATTTAGAACTCTTCAGGAGACCAGGAAGGAGATCAGGCAAAACTCAGCAGAGCACAACAACAAATGGAACAGGTAGCAAGAAATCCTTGAGATACAGCAATCAGAAATTTAGGGACAAGCAGATTAATGAAAGAAAGAATATAGAACTAGACAATGCAATAGAAAGTCAAAATGGCAGAACTGAGGCAATGAAGGCAGAATGAGACTGACAATAAAGCAATGGACATCAACATATTTGAGGACTAATCCATAAAATAATTGTTAAAAATCACAAAACACTAAGAATTATATGGGATTCTACCAAGAGTAAAATTTATCAGCGATTGGAGTGCCAGAACAAAGGGGAAAGCATAAAATACAAAGAATTATTGAATATTTGTTGACAGAAAATTTCCCTGATATCATGAAAAATAAGACAATATCTATCCAAACTCCACTTAAGATAGATCCCAAAAGAAAGACACTAAGACATATTATAATCAAACTTACCAAAATGAAAGAGAAGGAGAGAATTTTAAAAACAGCAAAGGATAAACCAAAAATAATCTTCAAAGGAGAGTCAATAAGACTAAGCTTGGAGTACTCAGCAAAAACCATTCAGGCAAGAAGGCAAGGGGATGATATATACAAAGCCTCAAGGGGAGGGGGGATTGCCAGCCAAGAATTGTAACATTCAGCAAAACTGTATCTCAGATATGCTGGTGAAATCAGGACATTTCCAGACAAACAAAAATTTAGAGAATTAACAAAAAACAAACCAAAATTACAAGAAATACTAAAGGGAATACTTCATTTAGAAAATGAATATTGTCAGATAACAATCCAAGACTAGAATGCAAGACAGTGCAAACAGACATTAACCCTGATAGAAACATCATAAACATAAATGAAAGCTAAAACATCGAAGAGGGAAACAGAAATGTCAACATATAAACGATGACAACATTGTATAAAAAATAAGGACTGAAAAAGAAATGCAGTCATAATCTTTCACATGGAGAGGAAGTCAAGGTGTTACAATTAAAGACTGGTTTAAATTTAGAAAAAACACAGGTAAATATTAAGGTAACCATGAAGGAAACTGCCAATCCTGTGCATCAAAAACAAATAACCTTGAAGTCTCAGCAAATACAAAACCATGAACACTGAAAAAGAGGAAAAGAAAATATATAAAGAAAAAAGACTCAGCACACAAAATTTAAATGGAACAAAGAAATTGTCTAAAACACATTTAAAAAAAAAGACACCAAAATGACAGCACTAAGCAATCAATAATCACATGGAATGTAAATGAATTAAATGTTTCAATAAAGAGGCAGAGGGTGGCAAATTGCATTAGAAAACATGACCCATCTATGTGCTGCTGACAGGAGACACATTTTAGACTCAAAGACATGAACAAATTATACTCAAAGGATGGTAAAAAAATGTATCAGGCTAACAACACTCAAAAAAAAGAACAGGAGTGACAATATTAATTTATAATAAAACAGACTTTCATGTAAAATCTACTACATTGTATAAGGGAGAACATTATATAATAGTTAAAGGCTCAATACTCCAAGAATATATAACTATGTTAAATATCTATGCACCCAATGACAGCACTACAAAATGCATAAAACAAATACTATGTGCACTGAAAACAGAAACAGACAACTCCACAATAATAGTAGGCAACTTCAACACACCACTCTCAGTTAAGCACAGAACATATTGAAAAAGAACTCAATAAAGACATAACCACCTGCTGCCACTGAGATCTAAATGCCACAAG
The DNA here is from genome assembly GCA_028571685.1 of Heterohyrax brucei. Taxonomy (NCBI): domain Eukaryota; kingdom Metazoa; phylum Chordata; class Mammalia; order Hyracoidea; family Procaviidae; genus Heterohyrax; species Heterohyrax brucei. The sequence continues at coordinate 35,927,731 of CM053145.1, forward strand.
CAACCAACTTGACCTCATATACATATACAGAACACTACACCCAACAGCAGTCAAGTGTAGTTTCTTTTCCAATGTACATGAAATAGTCTCCCAAATTGACCATGTATTAGGCCACAGAGAAATCCTGAACAAAATTCCAAGTACTGAAATAATACAGAGCATCTTTCCAGACCATACAGCAACAAAAGTAGAAGTCAATAACAGAAAAGAGTTGGAGGAAAAAATTCAAAATCATGGAAACTGAACAACATTTTGCTCAAAATCACTGGATAATAGAAGAATTCAAGGATGGAATAAAGAAATTCATAGACTCAAAGAAGAATGGAAATACATCCCACCAGAATCTCTGGGAAACAGCAGAAGTAGTGCTCAAAGGTGCATTTATCTCAATAAACGCACACATGCAAAAGAAGAAAGGGCCCAAATCAAAGAACTAACTCTACAACTTGAACAAGTGGAAAGAGAGAAGCAAAAGAACCCCTTAGGCACCAGAAGAAAGCAAATGATAAAAATAAGGATAGAACTAAGTGAAGAGAATAGAAAATTGGCTGAAAGACTTAACAAGACCAAAAGCTGGCTCTTTAAAAGGATCAACAAAATTGATAAAGCACTGGCCAAACCGAAAAAAGAAAAACAAGAAAGAAAGCAAATAAGTGAAATAAAAAATAAGATAGACAATACCATAACAGAACCAACTGAAATGAAAAGAATCATAACAGAATACTATGAAAAATTGTACTCTAATAAATTGGAAAACCTAAAGAAAACATACAAATTTCTAGAAAAACATCACCTATAAAAAACTGCCACAAACAGAAATATGATAATTTAATAAACTCATCACAAACGAAGAGATTGAAAGGTAAGTTAAAAACTTTCAACTAAAAAAAAAGTCCTAGCCCTGATGGCTTCACTGGAGAATTCTATCAAACATTTAGTGAACCATTAACATCACTAGTACTAAAGGTATTTCAGAGCATAGAAAAGGATGGAGTACTTCCAAATTCATTCTATGAAGCCAGTAATTAAAACCCTGACACCAAAATCAGGTAAAGACAGCACAAAAACAGGAAAATTATAGACCAATAACTCTCATGAACATAAATTCAAAAATCTTTAACAAAATTCTAGCCAATAGAATTCAGCAACATATCAAAATATGATTCACCATGACTAAGTAGGAGTCATAAATATGTTGTCTTGAAGACTAAAGTGAGTTTGACCCAAGCCATGGTATTTTCAATGGCGTAACATTGATGTGAAAGCTAGACAGTGGATAACAAAGACAGAAGGAGAATTAATGCCTTTGAAATGTGGTGGTAAAGAAGAATATTGAATATATCATGGACAGCCAAAAGAACAAACAAATCTGTTTTAGTAGAAGTACAACCAGAGGGTTCTTTGGAATAAAAGGTGGTGACACTGTGTCTCACATAGTTCGGACATGTTGTCAGGAGAGATCAATCTCTGGAGAAGGATGTCATGTTCAGTACATTAGGGGGTCAGCAAAACAGAGGAAGACCTCAACAAGAAGGATTGACACAGTGGCTGCAACAATGGGCTTAAGCATAAAAACAATTGCGGAGATGGTCCACACTGGGCAGTGTTTGGTTCTGTTGTACACAGGATCACTACAAGTCAGAACCAACCTGATGGCATCTAACAACAACAACTAGTAGAATTCATACCAAGGGTGCAAGAATGGTTCAAAGTTAGAAAAACAATTAATATATAATAAACCATATAAAGAAAGCAAAAGACAAGAACCACGTGATTTTATCAATTCATGCAGAAAAGGTATTTGATAAAGCCCAGCACCCACGTATGTTAAAAACCCTGAGAAAAATAGGAACAGCAGGGAAGTTCCTCAACATACATACTAAGTGGCCTCTATGCAAAGCCAGTCTCATTCTAAATGAAGAGACTGAAAGCATTCCTCTTCAGAACAGAAAGCAGATAAGGATGTCTACTTTCACCACTCTTATTCAACATTGTCCTGGAGGTTCTAACCATAGTAATCAGGCAAGATAAAGAAATAAAGGCCATCCAAATTGGTAAGGAAGAAGTTTATTTGCAGATGATATAATCTTATATAGAGAAAACCCTAAAGAAGCCACACACCAGAACGACTAACTGAAGAGTTCAGCAAAGTATCAGAACATAAGATAAACATACATAAATCAGTCGGATTCCTTTACACCAACAAAGAGACCATCAAAGAGGAAATCACAAAGTCACTACCATTTACTACAGCCCCCAAGAAGATAAAATACCTAGGAATAAATCTAACCAGAGATGTAAAAGACCTACACAAAGAAAATTACAAGATTTGACTGAAAGAAACTAAAAAAGACCTTCATAAATGGAGAAACTTACCTTGCCCATGGATAGGAAGACTTAACATAGTGAAAATGTCTACTCTACCCAAAGCAGTCTATAAATACAATGCAATCTGAATACAAATTCCAATGGTATTTTTAAATGAGATGGAGCAACAAATCACCAACTTCGTATGGAAAGGGAAAAAGCCTTGGATAAGTAAGGCACTGCTAAAGAAGTAGAACACATTAATAAACCATCACCAAAGAAGAGATTGAAAAAGTAACAAAATAAAATAAAAACTAACATCCAAAAAAAGTCCTGGCCTAGACTGCTTCACCAGAGAATTCTACCGAACTTCTAGGGAGGAGTTAATTCCAATACTACTGAGGCTATTTCACATCATAGAAAATGATGGAATAGTAGCAAATTCATCCTACAAAGCTAGCATAACCCTGATACCAAAACTGGAGAAAGATCCCACAAAAATAGAAAACTGCAGACTAGTATCACACATGAACCTTGACACAAAAATCTTCAACAAAATCCTTTCCAATAGAACTCAACAGTATATCAAAAAATGATTAATCATGAGTAAGTTGGATTCATACTTGGGATGCAAATCTGGTTCAAGATTAGAAAAACAATTAATGTGATCAACCACATAAATAACACAAAGCATAAGAATCACTTGATTTTGTCAAAAATTTTTGTCAAAAACATTTGACAAAGTCCAGCACCCATTCATGCTAAAAAGTCTCAGTAAAATAGGAATGAAAGGGAAATTCCTCAATACAATAAGGGGCACCTATGGAAAGCCAACAACCTACATCATCCTGAAGGGAGGGAGACTGAAACAATTCCCCTTGAGAACAGGAACTAGACAAGGATGCCCACTCTCACCACTTCTATTTAACATTGTGCTAGAGGTTCTAGCCAGAGCAATCAGACAAGACAAAGAAATAAAGGAAATCCACACTGGTAAATAAACAGTAAAAATATCCATATTTTCAGATGACATGATTGTATACACAGAGAACCCTGAAGAACCCATAAGTAAACTACTTGAACTAATAGAAGGGTTCAGCAACTTATCAGGATATTAGATAAACATAAGTGAATCAGTAGGATTCCTTTACACTAACAAAGAACATCAAAGAAGAAATCAACAAACCAATGCCATTTACTATAGCTCCCAAGAAGATAAAATACCTAGGACTAAATCATCTAACCCAAGAAACAAGAGACCTATACAGAGAAAGCTACAAGACCTTACTACAAGAAAACCAAAAGAGACGTGACTGTAGAAACCTACCTTGCTCATGGATAGGAAGACTTAACATTGTGAAAACATCTACTTTACCTAAAGCTATCTACATACACAATGCAATCCCTATACAAATTCCACTGTCATTTTTTAATGAGATGGAGAAATAAATCACCAACTTTGTTTGGAAATGGAAGAAACTCTGGATGAGTGAAGCACTACTGAAGAAGAGAAACACATTGGGAGGCCTCACACTACCCTACTACACTGCCATGGTAATCAAAACAGCTTGGTACTAGCACAAAAAGAGACATAGAGACCAATGGAATGGAATTGAGACCCAAGAAATATCATTATCCTCTTATGAACAGAGGCCCAGAGGTTGTAAACTGGTGTAAAAGCAGTCTCTTTAACAAATGGTGTTGGAGAAATTGGATATCCATTTGCAAAAGCTGAAACAGGACCCATATCTCACATCTTACACAAGAACTAACTGAAAATAAATCAAAGACCTGATTATCAAACCAAAAGCAACAAAGATCATGCAAGAAAAAATAAGATCAACAATGGAAGTTCTAATATACAACTTAGACAGACTACGAAATCTGACTAACAATGCATGGACAACAGAAGAGGAAACAGATAAATGAGAGCTGTTAAGAATCAAACATTTATGTTCATCCAAAGACGTTATTAAGAGAGTTAAAAGGCAGTCTACAGAGTGGGAAAAAGTATTTGGCAACTACTTGTTGGATTGATGTCTGAATTCCATAATCTACAAGGTACTGCAAAATACCAACAAGAAGAAGGTAAATAACCCAGTTAAGCAATGAGCAAAAGAGATGGACAGGCACTTCACCAAAGAAGACATCCAGATGGCCAAAAAACACGAGGAAATGCTCATGATCATTAGCTATTAGAGAAATCCAAATAAAAACTACAATGAGATACAGTCTCGCCCCAACAAAGATGGGCAATAATTTAAAAAAATCCACAAAATAATAAAACATGTTTTGGGTCAGTTCCACCCTGACCCCTAGGGTCACCATGAGTCAGATCCGACTCTACAGCACTTGTTATTTTTTGGCTTTATGGAGCAGAGAGGAAGAGTGTGCAGTCACCGGCCAGGAAGAGCAATTGGAGCTGTGTATAGGTGGGCAAGTGAATTTATATGGGAATGTACATTTTCATTCAATCATAACAAAATAATGATAATAAATGCTTCAAAGGATGTGGAGAGATTGAAACTCTTCTACACTGTTGGTGAGACTGTAGAACAGTACAACCACTATGGAAATGGATTGGAGCTGTCTTAGAAAATTAGAAATAGAAATACCATACAATCCAGCAATCTCACTCCTTGGAATATATCCTAGAGAAATAAGGATCACCACTCAAACAGATACACGCACCCCAATGTTTATTGCAGCTCTCCCCACAATAGCAGAAAGATGGAAGCAACCTAGATGCCCATCAACAGACGAATGGTTAAACAAACTTTGATATATTTGTACAGTGGAACACTAGACAATGATAATAAACAATGATGGCTTAGGGAAATAACTGATAATGTGGGGTCATCTGGAGGATATTATGCTGAGTGAAATTAGCCAGAAGCAAAAGGACAAATATTGTATGAGATCATTTCTGTAAGGATGCAACAAATAATTTAAGCAAAAAAGAAATCAACGTCCACAATGGTGGAGAGGGAGAGAAAGGGATTTACCCAAATTAAACAGTGCTTGGGATTTGGGTTGGGTGTAGGTTGTGACAGCACATACTGTAAAAGATATATCTACAACTGCTCTACTTGAAAACTAAACTGTCCCCTTAATGTGGCCCACCTCTTTGGAAAAACAGAGCACCAGGATCTGGGGTTGGGGGGGACATGCTTGCAGGGGACATCCAGACTGTTTTAGTCAGCTCATGCCACTGTAACAGAAATATCACAGAGTGGATGGCTTCAACAAAGGAAGGTTTATTCTTACACGGTCCAGTAGGTTGCAAGTCCATATTCAGGGTGTCCGCTCCAGGGGAAGGCTTTCCCCTTTTTGGCTCTGGAGGAAAGTCCAGTATTGCATCAGTCTTTGTCCAGGGAGCATCTTGGTGCAGGAACCTCAGGTCTCAAGGATGCGCTCTTCTCCCGGTGCACATTTCTTGGTGGTGCGAGGCTCCTAATTCTCTTTGTTTCCCTTTCGTTTTATCTCTTGCAAGCTGAAAGCATTAAGAGTAGGGCAAGCCACACTCCAGGGAAACTCCCCCTACTGCAGAGCAAGGAAGTAATTCTATGCAGGAATTTATAGCCCCTTTAACATACAGTTTAGCGAAACCGCACAATGGAGGACAGTCCCAAGATACTGGGAATCATGCCCCAGCCACATGGCTGCACATATTTTTGGGGGGACACAATTCAACCCATCACACGGACTAATTAGAATATCCAAGCTTTCCTTTTTTTTTTCTCATAAGAAAATGCTCTGCATACCATCTCGGTGCATGGCATCTGGGGTCTTAAAAACTACCAAGCTGTCATCTAAGTAACATCAATTTGTCCCAGCATGCCTGGATCAGAAGTAAATAGTGGACATCAAGGACAAGAGGAAAACATAAGCCCATCAGATGGATAGAGACATATGAATCAGTGTCAGCTTCAGAAATTGTTTTAGTCAGCTAAGACTGCTCTAGCAGAAATACCATAGAGTGGATGGCTTTAACAAAGTAAGGTTTATTCTTACATAGTCTGGTAGGCTACAAGTCCATATTCATGGTATCTACTCCAAGGGAAGGCTTTCCCCTTGACAACTCTGGAGAAATGTCCGGTATTGCATCAGTCTTTTTCCAGGGAGCATCTTGGCACAGGAATCTCAGCTCTGAAGGATGCACTCTTGTCCCAGTGCTGCTTTCTTGATGGGACAAGATACCCAAATCTCTGCTTGCTTCTCTTTCTTTTTATCTCTTGCAGGATGAAAGGATTAAGGGTGGGACAAGCCATACTCCAGGGAAACTCCCTTTACAGTGGAGCAGGGAGATAGTCCTATGAAGGAATTTACAGTCCCACCCTAATCCTTTAACATACAGCATAGGAAAACCACAAAATGGAGGACAGTCACAAGATACTGGGAATCATGGCCCAGCCACATGGCAACACATATTTTGGGGGGAACACAAGTCAATCCACGACAGAAAGGGACCAGAAGAACTAGATGGTATCCAGCCACCACCAATAATTTCCGGAAAGTGGTACACAGTGTGGAAGCCCAGGCACAGCAGGAGAAAGATTAGCAGCCAAAAGACCACACATGATAATACGTCAGACCAAAGGTTTCACTGGGAGCATGGCCCGCATATGCTCTAACCCTAAACAACATCCAGTGCCACAACCAGCTCTCCTGATAAAGACTAAACTGGACTATACAAAAGAAGGAGTGCAGCTGGCAATGAACCAACCTTGTGACTTTAATGTGTACATGGGGCTGTTCTAGAGGCTCATCGCTGGAGCCAAGATAATAAGGGGGTCAGATCTTGGTCAAAGGGTCATAGGAAGTTCCAGATGAAAGGGAGAAGTGTGCTGTCATGGAGGCAGGAGGGAGAGCAGTTAGAAAAGAGTAGACATGAAAGTTCTGGTTATTATATGGCGAATTAATATAGATTGTTAAATTGCTCTTAATCACAATACACTTTGTTTAAAAAAAGAAATTTCAGAAATTCTACTTCTTTTAATGTATCCTAGGAAATAACGGCTGTCACATGAACAGATTAATGTTTATTGTACTTCTGTTCACAATAGCAAAAAGATGAAATCAACTTAGGTACCTATCATTAGATGAATGGATAAACAAAATATGGTATAATCTCACAGTGAAATAGCATGCAATGATATAGAACAACAATGATTTTAGGAAATATAACATGGAATCTTCTGGAAGACATTACTGTGAGTGAAATCAGTCAGATGGAAAAGGACAAATGTATGAGACCATTATTATAAGGACTTAAAAGTTTTAAGCACAGAAGAAAATAATCTTTGATGGTTACAAGGAAGGGGAGGGAGAGAAGGGGTATTAATGGATTAGAGAGTCCATAGGAATTGAGTTAGATGAAGGGTGTGATGACATGCAGTAGAAGGGAGGTTAGCACAACCGGGCTATACCAAAAACTAAAAAGTTTCCTAAATACAACCTAACATTTGAAAGGACAGGAGTCTTGGGACCATGGTTTCAGGGGATATCTAAGCTAACTGGCATAACTAAGTTGTTTTTAAGAAATGTTCTGCATACCACTTTGGCAAGTGGTCTCTGGGGTCTAAAAGGTAGCAAGCTGCCATCTCAGTAGCATCGGTTGGTTCCTATACACCAGCAAAGGAGAACAAAAGACATCAAAGACAAGATGAAAATACGAGCCCAGTAAACAGAAGGTACCGTAATGAACCAGAAACTACTCCAGCACGAATCCAGAAGAACTAGATGGTACCTAGACAACACTGGTAACAACCCTGACAGGGAACACAGCATAAAGACCCCGATATAGCAGGAGAAAAATGGGTGTGCAGAGCTAAGACTCTATTGAAAAACCACATTTGATGGTCCATCAGACTGGAGGGTCCCTGGAGGACCTGGCTCCCAGACTCTCTGTTAGCCCAGAGATGAAACTAGTACTAAAGCCAACTTGTCAGACAAAGCCTGGACTGGACCATAAGACATAGAATGATGCTGGTGAAGAATATGCTTCTTGGCTTAAATAGACACCTGAGGCTGCCTGAACAGCTCCTTTCTAGAGAGGAGATGTTTTAGTCATCTGGTATTGCTCTAACAGAAATACCACAAGTAGATGGCTTTAAAATGAGAAATCTTATTTGTCACAGTCCAGTAAGCTGAAAGTCCAAATTCAGGGTGTCAGCTCCAGGGGAAGGCTTTCTCTGCTGGCACTAGAGGAAGGTCCTTGTAGTCAATCTTCCCCTGGACTGGAAGGTTTGGAGGTACAGGGACCCTGGTCCTTTCCAAAGGATGCGCTCAGCTCCTGGTACTGCTTTCTTTCTTGATGGTATGAGGTCCCCAACTCTCTGCTTGCTTCCCTTTCCTTTTATCTCTTGTAGGATAACAAGATAAAAGGTGGTGCAAGCCACACTCCAGGGAAACTCCCTTTACAGTCGAGCAGAGAGGGGACCTCAGGAAGTGATTTTCAATCCCACCCTAATCCTCTTTAACATACAGCATAGGAAAATCACAAAATGCAGAACAATCATAAAACACTGGGAATCATGGCCTAGCCAAATGGCTACACACATTTTGATGATAGAGGGGACACAGTTCAATCCATGACACAAGATGAGAGGGTGTAGGGGGACAGGAATTGGTTGACTGGATAAGGGAAATACAGGGTGGAAAGGAGGGGTATGCTGTCACATGGTGGGGGTTGGGGCCAATCTCATTATTATATAGCATAGTATGGCCAGCAGTTAGAGTAGCATAGTGTTGTGCATTCAGGATTTTATGTGGAAAATTGACTTGGATTGTAAGCTTTTACTTAAAGCACAGTAAAGTATTTCGTTTTAACAGGCAAAGATATACACAGACAATTTCAACAAATGAGATATCCAGGAGAATAACAGCATTAGGAAATTCTCGTGATAACTAGCCATTAAAGAAATGCAAATCAAAACTACAGTGGGATAGAATCTCACCTTGGTGTTACTGGCACCAATCAAAAAAAAGACAGAAAATAGCAAACACTTGAGAAGTTGCAGGGAGATTGGAACTCTTACACACAGCTGATGGGAATGCAAAATTGTTCAACCATTTTGGAAATTGACGCAGTGTTTCCTTAAAAAGCTAGAGATAGAAATACCATACAATTCAGCTATCCCACTCCTGGGAACACATCCTAGAGAAATAAAAGCACTCACGTGAATAGACATATGCACACCCATGTTCACAGCAGCACTATTCACAAGATGAAAAAGATTAAAACAACCTAAATACTCATCAACAGATGAATGGATAGACAAATTATAGTACAGCCACAGAGGGGAATACTACAAAACAATAAAGAGTAATGCTGGGGGGGGGGGAGTCACGACAGCAGACTAAACACACATCTCCCTAAATCCCTCTGGAAGCGAAGACCTGAATTGGTCATTAAACGGAGCCTTCTGGACACCTAGTGAGCCCTAGGACGCCGCATAGGGCTGTTAATTTGGACTTCATACCACTGAGTGCAAAACCTCCTCTCTTTTCTTGACCCCTCTCTTGGCAAGTGCAGGTTTGCACAGACCAAAGGGAACTCATCATTTTGACATTTTTTTGTTTCTCTCTGTATTGGTCAGCGGGTGGAGCTGGGACTTGACTAGCCACTGGTCTTGGATACACTGTTTGGTGGGATTGGTAAACGCAATTGCCATGTTCTGAGAGCCCAGCTTTGAACTCTGCGCATCTCAGCTCCTTTGGCCTTTCTACCCCTGCCATGTGGTAGCCATATGGATGCAGTGACAAACTTGTGAGGGACACCATACTGATCCATTGGCAGATGGAGATGCCCAGGCAGAGGCCCTGGCTGGACTTGGTTCCTAGACTGGGAGGTGGTGCCTGCTGGGGGGAGAGTGCTTTTCCAGCAGAGAGGCAGTGTTTTGCACAATGTTGCCTGAGGCTGGGGCATGGCAGCAGAGGCTGTGGACTCTGGGCATGTTGTCACTTTTGGCTTCTCTTTCCACCAGTAGCCTGGTCCCAGCTGGGTGGTGAACTTGTGCAGGAAGCCATCCTGCTCCACTGGGAGGCAGGGATACCCATAGGGAAGCCTTGGCTGGACCTAATTCCTGGGCTAGGAGGCAGTCCCTGCCCAGAAGAGTGATCTTTTCTGGTAAAACAAAAATCAGAATTCTACACAGTATCATCTACAGCTGGGGCCCAACAGCAGAGGCCAGCAGGGAAGTACCCGTTCTGTATTTTGAACTAGTTTATAATATCTGGGGTTCGATATAGAGGTGCTTACTTTGCCAGCTGGGAAGAGGGACCTATACACCTGAAAATTTGACTGACTTTGGAAGTTGTCAAGTACCTTTTTCTTCTCATTTTAAGATGGCCTAGAGAAACAACTGCAGTCCACCCTCGTAGCATCTCTCCCAGCCTCTATTGACCCACATGAAGCCCCAAAAGCAACAAACTCTGGAGAAGGCCGTGACCAAGAAATCACCCATAGCATCAGAAGGCCCCCAAAAGAAATGACCTCAGAACTTCACATATGAAAAAGCTATTCTGAAACTATCAGAAGGTGAATACAAAAGGATTATATAGAGAGCCCTCCTAGACCTTATACAAAATGCAACAGAGCAAAATGAAAAATTAAGCAAGCTGCTCTATCTGATGAAACACCAATACTCTGAAATCCAACAGATAACGAACAAAATCAAAGACTAGAAACTTCAATTCAAAGCCAAGAACAAAATCAAAGACATAGAAACTTCAAAGCCACGAAAACAGAATGGAACAAACGGAAAATAGGCTTTCTGACTTGGAAGACAGAGCTACTGACTCCAGCATCTACAAGGAGAAATGAGAAAAAAAGAAACAAGAAAAATGAAGAAGCATTGAGAAGCATGTGGGGCTTTATTAAGAGGAACAACGTAAGATTAATTGGAGTTCCTGAACAGGGCAAGACACCTGAGAACACAGAGAGTATTGTCGCTGAGCTGCTGACAGAAAACTTCTCAGAAGTTATGAAAGAGGACAAAATAGATATCCAAGATATATATAAAACACTACTCAATGTAGTTCTCAAGAAAAGACTCCAAGACGTATTGTAATCAAGCTCAACAAAATGAAACATAAGCAGCAACTCTTAAAGGCAGCAAGACTCAAAGCAAAGCTAACATTCAGAGAGAAACCCTGTAGGCTTTTGTCAGATTTCTCAGCAAAAACAATGCCAGCATGGAGACAGTGTCATGACACATTCAAAGACTTGAAGAAGAAGGACTTTCAACCAAGAATTATATATCCTGCAAAGGTATCTTTCAAATATGAAAATGAAATTAAGACATTCACAGATAAACAGAAACTCAGAGACATTGTAAAAACCAAACCAAAGCTACAAGAAATATTGAAAGAATCTCTTGGCTTAGAAGAACAAAACTACTAGCTTTATAATTTAGAAGGACACATCATCAATAATTCTATTCAGTTAGGGAAGGCTCCAAACTCAGTCAAAGCTATAATATTGAAAGTAGTGATCCAGTGATTATATCATGAAAACTATGATGCCATCATATTAAAAAGAGGGATGTACTACAGTCATTATAGTCCTTCCAGATGGAGAGGAAGTTGAAAGACTGGTAGTAACTAAAATTGGGTTTACACATAGTTTATTAAGGGGGATCATAAGGGCAACCATAAAGCACAATACAGATACAGCATACTATATCAAGAAATGTAATACAGGAGTCTCAACAACCACAAAAGCAACCCTGAAAAAGGTGAAAAATCAATTCAAAGAGGTATGTCCCAGAACAGATTAATAAACAACAGAGAAAACATCAACACAAAAATAAACATATCACAATGGCAGCACTGAACACATACCTATCAATAATTACATTGAATGCGAATGGACTGAATGCTCCAGTAAAGAAACATCAAGTGACATCTCAGAACAAAAGACATGACCCATCCATATGTTGCCTACAAGAAACTCACCTTAGACTGAAAAATATGAACAAACTGAAAATTAAAGATGGAAGATATATATAAATGAACATAGAAGAGCAGGTGTGGCAATTCTAATCTCAGATAAAATCAATTTTAATGTAAAACCCACCACTGTGGACAAGGATAGACACTGTTGCTGAAGTGTTCAATACACAAACATGACTTAACAATATTAAATGTTTATGCACCTAATATTAGAGCACCTAAATACATCAAAGAAACACTGACTACACTCAAAAAAGAGATACGTCACTCGACAATAATAGTGGGAGACCTCAAAACTCCACTCTCAATATTGGACAGATCATCTAGAAAAAAGCTCAGTAAAGACACAGAAGATCTTATTGCCACAATTAACCAACTAGACCTCATCAACATATACAGAACTTTCTATCCATCAGCAGACAACTACACCTTCTTCTCCAGTGCACATGGAACATTCTCCAGAACAGGCCATGTGTTAGGACATAAAGCAATTCTCAACAAAATCCATACCATTGAATTAATGCAAATCATCTTCTCAGATCATAAAGCCATAAAAGTCCAAATCACTAGCAGAATGAGCATAGATAGAACATGGACCTCATAGAAACTGAACAACATCTTGCTCAAAAAGCCATGGGTTATAGAAGAAATCAAGAATAAAATAAAGAAAATTATGGATTCCAATGAGAACAAAAACATTTTCTAGCAGAACCTATGGGATACAGCCAAAGCAGTGCTCAGAGGTCAGTTTATCTCCATAAATGCACACATCTGGAAGAAAAAAAGAAACCAAATCAAGGAACTAACCCTACAGCTTGAACAAGTAGAGAGAGAATAACAGAGGAACCCTTCAGACAACAAAAGAAGACAGATCGTAAAGATGAGAGCAGAACTAAATGAATTAGAGAATAGAAGAACAATTGAAAAAGTTGAAAAGACAAAAAGATGGTGTTTTGAAAAGATCAACAAAACTGACAAACCATTGGCTACACTTACTAAAGAAAAACAGGAAAGGAAACAAATAACCCAAATAGGAAATGAGAGGGGAGCTGTCACAACAGATCCAACAGAAATCAAAAATATCATAACAGAATACTATGAAAAACTGTATTCTAACAAATTTGAAAACCTAGAGGAAGTGGCCAAATTCTTGATTCATGTTACATACCAAAATTATCACAAGGAGAGGCAGAACAACTGAATAAATCCATCACAAAGGAAGAGATTGAAAAAGTCATCCAAAACCTACCAACAAAAAAAAGCAGTGGCCTAGATGGCTTCACAGCAGAATTCTACCAAGCTTTTAGAGAACAGTTATCTCCAATACTACTAAGACTATTTCACAGTATAGAAAGTGATGGAGTACTCCAAGATTCATTCTATGAAGCCAGCATAACCCTAGTACCAAAGCCGGGGAAAGACCCAACAGAAAAGGAGAACTACAGACCAATATCACTCATGAATCTAGGTGCAAAAATCTTCAACAAAATTCTCGCCAGTAGAACACAACAATGTATCAAAAAAATAATCCATCATGACCAAACTGGATTCATACCAGGGATGCAAGTCTAGTTCAACATTAGCAAAACAGTTAATGTGATCAACCACATAAATATCACAAAAGACAAGAATCACCTGATCTTGTCTCTTGATGCAGAAAAGGCATTTGATAAAGTCCAACACCCATTCATGCTAAAAACTCTCAGCAAAATAGGAATCGATGGCCAATTCCTCAATGAAGTAAGGGCCATTTATACGAAGCCAGCTGCCTACATCATCTTGAATGGAGAGAGACTGAAAGACTTTCCCTGAGAACAGGAACTAGACAAGGATGCCCACTCTCATGTCTCCTATTCAACATCATACTAGAAATTCTAGCCAGAGCAATTAGACAAGATCATGAAATAAAGGGAATGTGCATCAGCAAAGAAGAAGTAAAAGTCTCCCTATCTGCAGAAGATATGATTGTATATGCACAGAATCCTAAAGAATCCATAAGCAAACTACCCAGACTGATAGGAGAGTTCAGCAAAGTCTCAGAATACAAAGAAACATAAGTAAATTGCTAGGATTCCTTTATACCAACAATGAGATTATTAATGAAGAAATAACCAAATCAATATCATTTACTATAGCGCCTAAGAAGATAAAGCATCTAGGAATAAATCTAACCAGAGAAATAACAGACCTTTACAAGGAGAACTACAAGTCCTTACTACAAGGAACTAACAGAGACTTAGATAAAGGAGAAACCTACCCTGTTCACGGAGAGGAAGACTTAACATTGTGAAAATGTCTATTTTACCCAAAGCAATCTACTTACGTAACGCAATCTCAATACAAATTCCAGTGACAATTTTCAACAAGACGGAGAAACAAATCACCAACTTTGTTTGGAAAGGGAAGAAATCCCAGATAAGTAAAGCACTACTGAAGAAGAAGTACACACTGGGAGGCTTCTCGCTACCCGAATTCAGAACCTATTACACTGCCACAGTGGTCAAAACAACCTGATACTGGTACAAAAAGAGGTAGATAGATCAAAGGAACAGAACTGAGACTCCAGAGAGGACACCATCTTCCTATGAACAGCTGATATTCAAGAAAGGCCCTAAGACATTAAACTGAGGGAAAAAACAATCTCTTCAACAAATGGTGCTGACAAAATTGGATATCCATCTGCAATAAATTGAAAAAGACCCATATCTTACACCTTATACAAAAACCAACCCAAACTGGATAAAAGACCTAAATATCAAATCTAAGACGATAAAACTCATCCAAGAAAAAGTAGGAACAACAATGGAAGTTTTAATACTTAACTTAGACTTCAAAATCTGTCAAACAAACCACAAACAACAGAAGAGAAACTAGGTAAATGGCAGCTACTAAGAATCAAACACTTTTGCTCATCCAAAGACTTTGTTAAAAGGTCACCTACAGAATAGGAAAGAAAATTTGACAACTATGTGTCAGACCAATGCCTGACCTCTGTAATCTATAAGGTACTACAAAATATCAATAAGAAAAAGATAAATCATCTACTTAAGTGATGGACAAAGGAGATGGACAGACACTTCACTAAAGAGGGGATCCAGGCAGCCAAAGACATATGCGGACATGTTCATGATCATTAGCTATTAAAGAAATTCAAATCAAAATGGCAATGAGATACCATCTCACCCCAATAAGGTTGGCCATGATCCAAAAAACACAAAACAACAAATGCTCAAGAGGATGTGGAGAAATTGGAACTCTCCTACACTCCTGATTGGATTGCAAAATGGTGCACCCTCTTTGCAAAGCAATCTGGAGCTTCCTTAAAAAGCTGGATCTAGACATACCATTTGACCCAATAATTCCACTGCTCAGAACATATCCTACAGAATCAAGACCATTCACACCAACTGATACATGCACACGAATGTTTATCACAGCAGAGTCCACAATAGCAAAATGATGGAATCAATCCAGATGCCCCACAACAGAGGAATGAATAGGTAAACTATGATATATAGACTCAATGGAACACTATGCAATGGTAAAGAACAATGGTGATTTTAGGAAACATCTCCTAACCTGGTTACAATTGGAGGACATTATGTTGAGTGAAAGTAGTCCACGACAAAAGGACAAATAGTGTACGAGACCCCTATGATAAGAGCTTAAAAACAGACTCACGCATAGCAGAAAAGACTCTGATGGCTGCTAGGGTGGGGAGGGAGGGAGGGCAAGAGGGGGTGGATTTAGATTAGATAGTTGACAGAAATTTGGTTGGGTGAAATATGGGACAGTACACATTAGAAAGAAGATTAACATTAAGTGGACTTCAACATAACATGGTTACGATTCCCATCTTAATCCAATATTACAAGGACAGTAGCTGGGGCAGGGGGCCAGGGGCTATGCTCTCAGGGAAAAACAAGGCCAACTGGCACAACTATCATTTTGCTAAGAGAGCCCTCTTCACCCTACATTGGTGAGTGGCACCCAGGGTCTTAAAAGCTGCCAAGCTGCCGTCTGAGGGTACAGCAAATGGTCCCAACTTACCATGAATAGATGATCACCAAGGAACAATACAACATGGGTTAAAGAGAACCCAGAAGACAGAGAGACCCACATGAGTGGGTGACAACATTGACTTGTGACCCGAAGAACTAAATGGTGCCCAGCCACCAGCAGTGATAGCCATGATGGAGCTCAGAAAGTTGAGTCTCACTGGTAACATAAGAATAAAAAGGAGTGCACTCTGAGAGCTCCATTAAAAGACCACAATTGATGGTCCATGGGCCTTGGCACTCCCCTGCGAGCATGGCCCCTGACCCTGATGGTGCCCCTGTCCATAAATCATAATGGAGGTCAACTCTTCAGACAGGAATGGGTTGGACTTAGTGGCACAGAATGATCATATCGTGTGCACTTTATGGTTCTATGCATCTATAGGATGTTGTCCTGCTGACCTCTTATTTGAGGAAGAGGAGTGGGTGGGGAGGAAGGGATAGGAGATTGTTGGGAGGATGAGACATCTATGGAGTAGAGATGAAGAATATACTGTCACCAGGCAGGGAGAGCAGCAAGAGCTGCATACAGTGGGTGTTAGAGCAGCCCTAGAGAAATACCACTGAGTGGAAGGTTTATTCTTACACAGTCCAGTATGCTAGAAGTCCAAATTTAAGATGTCCACTCCAGGAGAAAGCTTTCCCCTCATTGGCTCTGGAGGGAAGTCTGGTACTGCATCAGTCTTTGTCCAGGGAGCATCTTGGTACAGGAACCTCAGGTCTGAAGGATGCACTCTTCTACGAGTGCCGCTTTCTTGGTGGTGTGAGGTTTCCAGCTCTCAGCCTGCTTCACTTTCCTTTTATCTCTTGCAGGATGAAAGAATTAAGGTTGGGGAAAGCCATACTCCAGGGAAACTCCCTTTACAGTGGAGCAGGAAGGTGATTTTATAAAGGAATTTGCAGTCCCACTAGAATTCTTTAACACACAGCATAGGAAAACCACAAAATGGAGGACAGTCACAAGATACCAGGAATCATGGCCCAGCCACATGGCTACACCTATTTTGGGGTGAACATAATTCAATCCATGACAGTGAGCATGCAATTTATATGGGAATGTACATTTTCATTCAATCATAATAAAATAAATAAATAAATAAAAAGAGTAATGCTGAATGAAAAACAGCTCATGACATGGGTAAATGTAGGGCGTAATGCTGAGTGAAATAAGTCAGTCACAAAAAAACAAACACTGTATGAGCCAATGACTATAAAATTCATGTCAAAAAAGTTTGCACACAGAAAGAAACAATCTGATGGCTACTAGGGAAGAGAAGGAAGGGAAAAACACTAGACAACATTAAGCAATGGATAAATGCTAACTTTGATGAAAGTTACCCCTTAAAATACAATACTGGGAAGGTAGCACAACTTGACCAAGGCAGGTCAAAGGAAGCTTTATAGACATATGCAAGATCCCTGAGGGACTGAATTACTGGACTGAGAGTTGGGGCACACGGTGTCAGGGGGTATCTAGCTCAACTGGCACAACACGATTTATAAAGAAAGTGTTCTATAATATACTTTGGTGAGTAGCATCTGGAGTCTTAAAAGCTTGTGAGCAGCTACCTAAGATACTCCCTTGGTCCATCCCATCTGGAGTAAGGGAGAATGAAGAAAACCAAAGACACAAGGGAAAGAGTAGCCCAAAGGACTAATGGACTACAGCTACCACAGCTTCCACTAGATTGTGTACAGCACAACTAGATGGTTCCTTGTTAACACTACCAACTGCTGTGACAGGGATCACAATAGAGGGTCCCAGACAGAGCTGGAAAAAAGTGTAAAACAAAATTCTAACTAAAAAAGACCAGACTTGCTGGCCTGGCAGCCACTGGAAAAACCCTGAAAGTATGGCTCAGACACATTTTTAACACAGTACTGAAGTCACTCCTGAGGTTCACCCTTCAGTTAAAAATTAGACAGGCCCATAAAATAAAATGAGACTAAACGGGCAAGGATGGAAACAGGCAGCATGAGAAAGAAATTGTAGAGACAAAAAATATAGAAGCAGTATAAGAAGAAGAACTGTAGAGGCCTAGTTTCCTGGGTAAATATAGCATTGCTTCTTACACAGTTAATTTTCATATACTTTTGTGATTTGGGGATTTATGACTTGTTTCACTTCTTCTACCTCCCATTCTTCACATTCTATGAAATTTAAAATTAACTTATGTTTCTCTTAGAGAAGCCAAACAGCAAGCAATGGACTCAGAGCAAGGCAACCAGACAATGGCGGCCTATCTTAGAGCTGAAACCAGGGTGATGCTAACAGACCTTGACAGAGTACTCACAGAGGTCAATTTGCCCACCTGAAGGGAGAATCGACGTTCATCAGCTCAAGAACTGACATTTTCTCAATCAACCAAGCTTAAGCCTTGACCCTATAAAACCCTCCACTCAGTCTGCAATGGGCAGACAGATTTTTGCAGGAGCTCATTCCCTTCTGTCTCTTGTACACCAGCATTCAATAAAGCTCTCTTGCTACTCACCTTGCCCTTGTCTTAATATTAGCTTTTTGGCAGGCAGTTCCGACGTGGACTCTGTCCCTGGATTTCAGAAAAGTTTAACATAAGCCATATTCTCCTGCCATGTCCCTGGATTTCAGACAGGCTCTAACATAAGCCATCCTCCCCCACCATTATTCAAAAACAGCTCAAGGAACTTGACCATAAACAAAACTTTATTCCTACCACTCCTACTCTCCTAATCAAAGCTCTTTCCTTATTAAATTGTGACCATAAACAAACCTTACCCCATGACCCTTCTGATCAACACTTCTTACTTATCAGACCATAAATCCCCTTACCAGAATTTATTGTTACCCTTTCTCGTCTTTTTAACATTCTGTTTTTACCAAACCATAAATCCCCTCACCCCACACCTCTCCATCGGAAATTTAGAACTATAAGAAAACTTGCCCTACTGGCCAGCGGCAGGCTGAGCCACCCTCAGCTCAGACCACACTCTCTTTCTCTTCAAAGAAACTTCACTAGACTCTCGGGCTGGTGTGTCTTTACCTCTGTTATGTGCCATTCTCTCCCCAACAAGATTGAATCTGTTTTTTATGATAACAGGACAAGAAGGCAGGAGAGGACAGCAAAGCTAGTAATGAGGAACTCAGGGTCAAGAAGGGGAGAATGGTGATGTGTACTGGGGTTGCGATTAGTCATCTGATACTGTTCTAACAGGAATACCTTAAGTGGATGGCTTTAGCAAAGAAAGTTTATTTTCACATAGTCCATTAAGCTGTATGTCCACATTCAGGGTGTCTGCTCCAGGGGAAAGCTTTCTCTCTTTGTCAGCCCTGGAGAAAGATTCTTGTGTTTCATCAGTCTTTGGTCAGGGAGCATCTAGGAGCAGGAACCTCAGGTCCAAAAGATGTGCTCTGCTCTTGGTGCTGCATTCTTGACAGTATGAAGTTCCCAACTCACTGTTTGCTACGCTTTTCTTTTATCTCTTGTAGGATGAAAGGATAAAAGGTATTGCAAGCCACACTCCAGGGAAACTTTCTTAATAAGGGTGTTGCAGTCCCACCCTGATCCTCTTTTAACATAGTCCAATCTGTTACACACAGGCAGAGATTAGGATTTACAACACAGAGAAATCACAAAAGGGAGAGCAATCACAAATACTGGTAATAACGGCCTAGCCAAATTTTTTTACGTATTTTTTGGTGGACACAATTCAATCCACGACAGCAACCAATGTCACAAACCAAAATTTGCATTGCTTAATGAGAAACCAATTTGCTCCGTATACCTTCACCTAAACTACGATTTTTTTTAAAAAAGTGTAAGGTTTTTTAATTACCACTTCAAAATAAACAATTTTTATCCCCTTGCAGACACTTTCACCACTGTTGAGAAAGCATGTGTAAGGAAGAATGAAGATAAGGATGCTAGCAGATATCTCATAAAAAATAATAATAATAAAATAAAATAAACAGTGCAAACCAAAAGAGAGTAAAACAGATCTTCCAAAGTACTGGAAGAAAAATAATGTAAGCCTAGAATTCTATACCTGGAAAAAATATATATTTCAAACAAAGGCTAAAGTAATTAATCATCAGCAGACCTGCCTTTTATGATTTTTAAAGGAAGCCCAACAAGTAGAAGACAAATGATTGAGGATGGAAATAATGGATCAACACAAAGCAAGTGAAAATCATCAGAAATAGCACCATATGCATCAATATTAAAATGTTTCTTGCTATTGAAATTTCTTTTTAAGTATGACTATTTTAAGAAAAAATGATAACAAAGTATTATGGGATTTATAACACATCAAGTAGAATGTATCACAACCATAACACAAGGCCAATAGAAAAGAAACAGGAGATTGTTGTTCTAAGGTTCTTACGCAGTACGTGAGGTAGAGGTAGACTGTGATAAGTTAATAATGTGTGCTATATACCTGAGAGCAACAATTAAAGGAAGACAAGAAATAATTATAGATAATGAGCCAACAGTGGAGTGGAAGTAAAATAATTTTTTAAGTCAAAACCCAAAAAGAAAGCAGAAGAAGAGGAAAAAACCGAACAAACAGCAGCTGGGAAGAAAAGCAAATATCAAGATGGTAGGTGTTTAAATACATACAAAGACACACACACATTTGTATGTTTGATAATCAAATTAAATGTGAAAGGTCCAAATTAAATTAAAAGGCATAACTTATCAAATCGAGTTAAAGAGAAGATCTAACAATAGGCTGTATGTGAGAAACTCACAAATGTAAAAACACAAATAGATTAAAAGAACAGAAAAAGATATAACATGGTAACACCAATCTAGAGAAGCTGGAGTGGCTATATTAACATCAGACAAAGATTTCAGAGCGAAGAATATTACTAAAGATAAAGACAATCAATTCATAATGGTAAAGTAGCAGATTCATCAAGAGTGTGTAAAAATCTTAAACGTTTTTGCTATGCAAGGAGACTGGTCGCATTCAGAGTCCAGTTGATTCCCAAGTACTGCCTGAGTTTCAAAAGTACATCAATAGGCCTTTCTTCTTAGTCTGTCTTAGGCTAGAACTCCTGCTGAAACTTGCCCACCATGGGTGATCCTGATGGTATTTGCAATATCAGTAGCATCTTCTAGCATCTAAGCAACACTCACACCACCAGAATATGGAAAACTGACAGATGTTGTCACTGTTGGATCTGATCAATTTAGTTCCAACTCATAGTGACCCTATGTACAACAGAACAAAACACTGCAAAGTCTCGCACCATCTTCACAATTATTGTTATGCCTGAGCCCACTGTTGCAGCCACTGTGTCAATCCTTCTCATTAGTGGTCTGTCTCTTTTTCACTGGCCCTCTACTTTACCAAGCGTGATGTCCGCCTCCAGGGACTGACTCCTCCTGATAACATGTCCAAAGTAAGACAAATCTCACCATCCTTGTTTCTAAAGATCATTATAGCTTTACTTCTTCCAAGAGAGATTTGTTTGTTCTTCTGGTACACCACCCAAGCCAGCCAAGTGCCGTCGAGTCTGATCCGACTCATGGGTGTATTCAATGTTCTTCACCAAGGCCATGATTCAAAGCTATCATTTCTTTTCATTGTTCTTTATTTACTGTCTAGATTTCACACATGTATGTGAGGCAATTGAAAACACCATGACTTGGTTTAGGCATACCTTAGTCTTCAAGGTGGTATCTTTGCTTTTTAACATCTTAAAGAGGTCTTTTGCAGTAGATTTGCCCAATGCAATGTGTCATTTGATTTCTTGATTGCTGCCTCTGTGGGTGTCCATTGTGGATTCAACTAAAATGAGATTCTTGACAACTTCAAACTTGTCTCCATTTATTTGGTATTAAAGGAAACAGTTGCGCTTGACTGCTGGAAGTTACAACTTCTCAAAATGCTGATACATTTCAATATATTATCTTAGATATTTTCATAAATTGTCATGAAGTTGAGTTACCTTTAAAGATAAACAGTATCCCACTGCCTTGGAGTTGATTCTGACTCATAGCTACAATACAAGGCAGAGTAGAACTGTTCCATGGGGTTTCCAAGGAGCACCTGGTAGATTTCAATCACAGCCAAACTCTTAGTTGTTTATTTGATATCAGCCATGTCAATTTAGCAGCTCACTGACTCCCATGTCCTAGTGTCACTGTCTTGAAGAATGTGCCCAGGAGATCCCTTGGTTTCCCTGTTCTTCTGTATGACCACCCCTAGCTACTGCTGCTCCAACCACGGTTTCACATTCCATCTCTCACAGACAAGTTGTCTTACATCTGAGAAGGGGGAAACACTGTCACCTGTTAAGCACTTTTTACAGATTGCTGCCATCTACCCGTCACCGTTATATGGCAATGATGTGGACTGTCAGCAAGAGTTAGGGATTTCCCTTTCTTCCAACCAGACCAATGTAAAATTGTGAAATGTAGTTAAATACATTCGCTGTTGGATACTTCCATTAGGTTAGAGGACTAAGACGTGGGGCATACCTTTAAAAGAGTGTGAAGACAGTGATAGGTTGTGGAGCTGATTTGGCCTCTGCTTTGATAGGCTTGTGACAGTGCAGGTACTGTAGCATAAAAGACAAGACTCAGGGGCTGAATTAGGAAACTGCACTGCAGCGCTATGACTGTGGACTTCTCTGTGGCACAATCTACAGCAGGCCTTCGATACTTTCTATTTCCTTATGCAACTTCGGACCAGAGCCTTGCTTCAGGATTGCAAGTACCTTTAAATCTACAACAAACGGTAAAAATCTCACTTTTGACTAATAAACGAAAAATCAGTGTTTAAGGTTTGTAAAGCCATTTCGCTAGAATTTTTTTATTATTACTATGACTGAGTGAAAATGTACATTCCCATATAAATCTACATGCTGACCTATATGCAGCTTCCACTGCTCTCCCTGTCCAGTGACAACACATTATTTCTGTCTGTTCCACACGTCTCATCTTCCCAACAGTCTTCTTTCCCCCTCCTCTCCAGCCACTGCCCTTACTCCAGCCAGAGTTCAGTAGGATGACATCCTGTAGATGCACATAACCATAAAGTGCATCCAATATATGGTCACTCTGCATCGCCAAGTCCAGTCCATTCGTGTCCGAAGAGTGGACCTTCATTATGATTTATGGGCAAGGGCAGTATCAGGGCCAGGTACCATGCTGCCAGGGGAACCCTGAAACCGATGGACCATCAATTGAGGTCTTTTAGTGGAGATCTCAGGGTGCATCCCTTTTCATTCTTGTGTTGCCAGTGAGACTCAACTTTGTGAGCTCCACTGCGGCTGTCACAGGTGGTGGCCGGGCACCATCTGGTTCTTCCGGTCCCAAGTTGATGTAGGCACCCACTCATGTCGGTCTGTCTGTCTTCTGGGTTGTCTTTCCCCCATGTCGTTTTGGTCCTATGTGAGCATCTGTTCCTGCTGAGCTGGGACCATTTGCTGTGCCCTCAGATGGCAGCTAGGCAGCTTTTAAGACACCAGACACCACTCACCAATGTGGGGTGCAGAGAGCCCTCTTAGCACTAAGCTAGTTGTGCCAATTGGCCTCGATTTCACCTAAGAGCATAGTCCCCTGCCCCTTGCCCCAGCTAGTCTGTCCTCACAATACTGGGTTAAGATGGAAGGAGTATTCAAGTCATGTTGAAGTTCACTTAATATAATGTGTGCTGTCACCGCTTTCACCCAATCAAATTGCTACCAACTATCTAAACTAAACCCTCCCTCCCCCCCCCACTCCCTTGCAG
This sequence comes from Heterohyrax brucei, assembly GCA_028571685.1. NCBI lineage: Eukaryota > Metazoa > Chordata > Mammalia > Hyracoidea > Procaviidae > Heterohyrax > Heterohyrax brucei. Next base: position 35,951,775 of record CM053145.1, read on the forward strand.
CTGTCAAAGAGTCTTTTCTTCTATGCGTAAGTCTGTTTTTGAGTTTTTATCATAGGGGTCTCATACAATATTTGTCCTTTTGTCTCTGACTACTTTCACTCAAGATAATGTCTTCCAGTTGAAACCAGGTTATGAGACGTTTCCTGGAATCATCGTTATTCTTTATCATTGCATAGTGCTCCATTGAGTATATATATCAGAGCTTACCTATCCATTTTTCTGTTGTTGGGCATCTAGGTTGATTCCATCTTTTTGCTATCATGGACTGTGCTGCGATAAACATTCTTGTGCATGTGTCCGCTGGTGTGAAAGGCCTTGATCCTGTAGGATATATTCCAAATAGTGGAATTACTGGGTCAAATGGTATATCAATATCCTTTTTTTTAAGGAATCATCAGATTGCTTTCCAAAGAGGCTGTACCATTTTGCAACCCCACCAACAGTGTAGGAGAGTTCCACTTCCTCCACAGCCTCTCCAGTATTTGTTGTTTTGTGTTTTTGGGACCATGCCAACCTTGTTGGGGTGAGATGGTATCTCGTTGTAGTTTTGATTTGAATTTCTTCAATAACTAAAGATCATGAACATGTCCTCATGGGTTTTTTGGCTGCCTGGATCTCCTCTTTAGAGAAATGTCTGTCCATCTTCTTTACCCATAGCTTAACTGGATGCTTTATCTTCTTCTTATTGATATTTTGTAGTACTTTATAGATTATGGAAATCAGGCATCGGTCAGATGAAGAGTTGCCAAATAGTTTTTCCCATTCTGTAGGTGGTAGCTAGAATTTTTTAATCCAAGAGACTTTCGTGTATGTCCACTAGATGTACAACAGTTTCTTTGCACATAACTTTCTAAAAAAAGTTAATTCGACTGAAGTTATATAAAGGTTTTAGTCTGTGTAATTATTGAGATTGAGAAAAACAAAACAAGTAGAGGACTAAACTTTTTTGAAATTTCTGTTTTAAAAAGTTAGCTGGCAATCAAATTATAAGACTTTAAAGTACTTTCTAATTCTGATTATTCATAACTTTATGAAGTTCTGAAATCTTGAGAGTTTTTAGCCAAGTGAAGAGGAAAGTGCTGTGCTGGTACTTGATCCCTTTGTACCCAAGCAAGAGAGAGTACTGAGTTCTGATTTTGGATTTTCCCAGTTCTGCCCTAGATGTACAGGTGATGCTCTCAAGTCCCCAATATAATTTGCCATTGGTTTACTAGAGTTCTGTTGTACAGGACTCACAAAGCCCCAGCAGATATCTCCCAACAGTTCTTGTAAATGCAGCCCAGTAAAGCTAACAGTCAGCAAGTTAATGTATGTTGACAATATACAACTATGTCCTCTGTAGCCCAGCCAATAAAGTAACAGATGTATTATGGAATACTAAAGGAAGAAGGAAATTGAACCTAGATAAAAGGAGTAAAATGAAAGAAGTAAAGTTAAAGTTAAACAAACTAGTAAACTCACGGACTTAAACAATCGTGATATGACACACACACCCTCCTCTCTCACCATGTACTTTTCTTACTTCATCTTCTGTTACCTCACCATTCACTCCACCCCAGCCATGCTGGGCCTCCTTGCTTTTCTTCAAACCTACGAGGCCTGCTTTGCCCTTAGGTTTCTACACACTCCTGGCATTATTTCTTCTCAGACCTGACACAATTGCCACAACAGTGGATTTGAGCATGCTGACGATTGTGAAGATGTAGCAGCACTGGGGAATACACTTCATTCTATTGTATGTAAGGTCCCTGCGAGTCTGAACTGTCTTGAGAGCAGCTAACAACCAAAACGTCTTCATTGCTAGTTTCCCCACCTCCATCCAGTCTTGGCTTAAGTAATTACCTCCTCAGTGAGGTTTCTTCTAACCACTCAATTTAAAAGCTCAATCCTTGCACACTTTCCTGCCACTCTTAGTCTCCCTTACCAAGCTCTATTTTTCTTCCCATAATCCTAACCATCTTCTAAGAGCCCTGATGGAGCAACAGTTAAGCATTAGGTTGCTAATGTAAAGGTCAATGGTTCAACGCCATCTGCAGCTTTACTGGAGAAAAGATTACAACCTAGAAAACCCCATGGGGCAATTCTACTCTGTCCTACAGGGTCATTGTGAGTTGAAAATCAAGTTGATGACACCTAACAACAAAAGCAACCATCTTCTAACATAATATAAAACATAGTTTGTTGCATGATGATTGTTTAAAATATGTCCCGTCTCTTCCCACACTGGAATGTAAACACTGTAAGTGAAGACATTCGTTTCTGCTTTGTTCAAGTATGTGAACAATGCCTGGCACTTGATAAACATGCAGTCACATATCTGTTAAGTGGATAAATGTTATTAATATATATTAATAATTATTAATAAAATAATATATTAATAACGACTGATTGGAGTTTCTGGTGGTGCAGACAGTTAATGTGCTCAGCCACTAATTGAAAAGTTAGTGATTCAAATCCACTAAGAAACACTGTAGAAGAAAGCCCTGGTGATATGCTTCCAATATATCAGCCACTGAAAACCATAATGGAGCATAATTCTACCGTGAAACATACGGGGTTGCCGAGAATCAGAATCAACAGTCGCTTCTTTTAATTAGGGGAAATTGAAAACAGGTGGAAACAAACATTAGAGTAAACGATAGCGCTGGGTTTTTTAAAACAATAGCAAGATAATGGGAGCTAAATTTTTTTTGTATGGAAAAAGAAGAGCAACAGAGACTGATTAATTTTAAGTCTTATTAAACCTGTATATCAGTTTTTTTATTCTGCTACCTGAAAATATGAGCGCATGTGTGTGTGTGTATACATGTATACAAACATATATGCTAAAGCTTTCCAAACTATAGAACGTAAAAATTAGACCAATGACAACGTGATCACTCCAGTAGGAGGAAGAGCGAAGAAAAGTAGACGGCAAGTAGGAAGCAAAATATATAAGATGGCAGAAATAAATTCAAACATCCGTAATCATAATACCATAAAGAGACCAAATTCTCCTACTCAGTGCTGATTCTGTTGTTGTTATTAAGCATTGTTAATTCGATTTCAACTCACAGCAACACCATGTAACACAGCAAAATTGTTCCATAGGGTTTTCCTGGCTACAATCTTTACAGAGCAGATCTTTTTTTTTTTAATTGCGATTAAATGAAAGTTTACAGTACACATCAATTTTCTACACCTGCCTCTCTGCATCTCTATCTGCTCTTTACTCTGTGACAGCACACTTTTCTTTTTCACTTTTTACTTCTGGTATCCACTTAACCAACATTTGTACTGTCCTCTCGCCTCTCTCCTCTCTACTTTCTCCTCTCCCCTCTAGAAAGAAACCAGTAGGACAGATATATAGGTATATCTCTATATATATCTATATACCAAAAAAAAAATCCAGTGCAGTCGAGTTTATTCCAACTCATAGTGACCCTATAGAGTAAGATAGAACTGCCCCCATACAGTTTTGAAGGAGTGCCTGATCGATTCAAACTGCTGACCTTTTGATTAGCAGATGTAGCACTTAACCACTATGCCACCAGGATTTCCCAGATATATGTGTGTCTGTGTATATGTATATGTGTGTGTGTATGTGTATATGAAACCATAAAGCATGCACAACACACGCATCACTCTGTGTCCCCTAGTACAGTCCATTATTTGAAGTGTTGGCTTCCTTACTGGTTTCAGGTCTAGGCTAGGCTAGGCTCTATGTTCTCAGGTGACGCTCCAGGCTGTCAGACCATCAAAATTGGACTTTTAAGAGAGTTATTAATCTGCACACCTCTTTTTCTCATGCCACGTCAGGGACTCTACATTGTGTTCCCTGTCAGGGCTGTCTTTGGTAGTGGCCAGGCACTGTCTGGTTCTTCTGGTCTCCCACTGATGTAGTCTCCCAGTCATATGGGTCCTTCTGTCTCCTGGGCTCATTTTTCCTCATGTTTTTAATGCTCTCTGTTCCAGGTGGGTTAGGACAAAATGATGTTCCTCGGATGGCAACTTGCTGCCTTTTAAGACCCAAGACACCATTCACCAATGTGGGGTTCAGAAGACTCTCTTAGAAAAAGACTAGTTATGCCAGTTGACCTCAATGTCCCCTGAAAACATGGTCCCCAGACCCCTGTCCCTGCTACTCTACCCTTTGAAATGTTGGGCTGAGTTTAGAAAACCTTTTAGCTTATGGTACAGTTCAGTTATGCTGACCTTATGGAAGCAGATCATTTAATCATTTGTGCCACCAGGGAGCAACATTAGTGACTTCAAAATTAAAGAAAATAAAAGCAGTTTTCAAGCTGTTCAAGAGATATATCTAAAACATAAAGACACAAGAAAGATAAAAACAAAGGGAAACATAAGTGAAGGAGATGTGGAAATACTTATTTTAGTATAAAACAAAGTAATTTTAGTAGACTATAATGTCTAACTTTGCTCCCCTCTAACAGCTTCTACAGAGGCTATATTTACGGATCCAGAACTAAGACTAGAACATCTCCACTCTAGATCTGACACGTGGAAAGTGACTCACCAGACGGGCATACTGTCCTCAAGAAGTGTCTACACACGGGAATGCAGAGCCTACGTCACAGGTAGAGATCTAGGTAGGATAGAATGGCCTAGAAACAAACCTATTCCTGCAGTAAGTATTATCACCCTGAGATCACTAGACTATGGGCTTTTTAAGGTAAATATAGTCTTTTATTATTCATGTTTGTATCACGAGTACCTAAAACGTAATACTAAGGTATTACGTTCTCTAAGGTACTAAGAGAATGTTGGATGGACAAATGAATTGATTTAACGGATACCCATTTGGGGTGTAATGATTTAATTTTTCATTATTGTAAACATTACCAAATTCATCAATATGCCAAAGCCAAGTGCCGTCTAGTCGGGCCTGACAATTAAGTCCACAAACTTAATTGTTCTAAGTGCTGCATACCTCACAGCTGAATATCCCTGTGGTCACCTTCGAAGTAACACCCCTTGAAAAGCTACGCAGTGATGCCAATGCCTAGTCCACCCTTGAAAGCAACTTTGGAACTCTTTCTGGAATGGCCATTACACATGGTGGCACTATAGCAAGTTCATGAACTTAACTGTCTGGTTGTCTGTGAGGGAGTTTTTAGCCAGTAAACAAATAACTGTACTAGATCACCCTCTATACTCACCTGATCTGGTTCCCAATGGCTTTTTTCTTTGTCAGAAGATAAAGGAAATATTGAAAGGAAGACATTTTGGTGACATTCAGGACTTGCAGAGTAATATGACACAGCTCTGATGGCTATTCCAGAAAAAGAGTTCCAAAATTGCTTTGAAGTATGAACTAGACACTGGCATTGTTGCATAGCTTCCCAAGGGGAGAATTTGAAAGGTGACCATAGTGATATTCAGCAATGAAGTATATAGTACTTTTTATAGGATGAGTTCACGAACTTAATTGGCAGTCTTAGTACAATAAATATTGCAATACTGCCATTGTACCAAAGGCCTGTGTTGTATAGATTGAATTGTGTCCCCCAAGAAATGTGTGTAGCAATTTGCCTAGGCCATGATTTCTGGTATTGTGTGATGTTTCTGTATTTTTTAAATCCTGCCTCTATGATGTTAATGAGGGAGGATGGGCAGTGGTTATGTTAGAGAGGCAGGACTCAATCTATAAGTGTGTACTGTGCCTTGAGAAACAGAAAACCTTATGGTATAGTGGTGAAGTGCAGTGTCTGCTAAACAAAAGGTCAGTAGTTCAAATATGTCAGGCTTTCCTGAAAAAACTCTATAGGAGAGTTCTACTCTGGCCTACAAGATTGATATGAGTCAGAATTGGCTTGACAGCAGTAGCTTTGGTGCCTTGAGGTAATCTCTTGAGATATAAAACAAAAAAGCTAGCACAGAGATTTAGGAAACCTCACACCACCAAGAAGGAAGCAGTGTTAGGAGCAAAGCATATCCTTTAGACCTGGAGTTCCTGAACTGCAGAAGCCCCCAGTCCAGGGGAAGACTGATGACAAAGACCTTCCTCCAGAGCCAACAGAGAAAGCCTTCCCCTGGAGCTGATGCCCTGAATTTGTGAGAAAATGAGTTTTCTGCCTACATTTATGTGAGAAAATAAATTTCTCTTTGTTAAAGTCATCCACTTGTGACATTTCTGTTACAAACAGCAGCACTAGATGACTAAGACAGACTGTGACATGCAAAAGGAATGAAGAATGTAAAACTGCCCAACTAAGATGCTTCCTGGCTTCTCTAGCTCTAGGCTGTAGACCTTTCTCCTGTGGCCTCCTGTCCTGTAACTGCTACCACTTGCTTTCTTACACAGGCTGTCTCTACAGCAGTTTCTCTCAAAGTGTAGTCCACAAAGCAATGCCAGTCCTCAGACTGTTGTTGGTCTTCATCAAAATAAGTACAAAAATTTGAAGTAGACATTTGAAACTTTCAAAGCAATTTGACACTGCCATGACATTCAAGCAAATCTTTATTATATTTTCAAACATAGCAGTGGGTGTGTTTGGAAATTCCAGATGTAAACAAATAGCTAATCTCTCACCACAGATAGTTTAGAAGCATTTTGTTAGGGTTGTTTGCAGAGCCCATGACACTTTCAATTTTCAAAGCCAAATCTTAGAAATTGGCACAAGGGCTTGGGAATCCAGATCTAGAAATGGAGATGAAGCTGGAGCTGACTGTTTCAGCACTGAAGCACTAGTCACATAATAAAACTGAAGATACTACAATGTGAGGGCCTGACACATGGAGAAGAACCTCCTCATCAGGCAAGTGAACCACTTCTTCATTCCCTACGCTACAGGGCAGATAATCCTGTATTTGCTAGAGAGTCTTGGGAACCCTGGCTGTGTAGTGGTTAAGTGCTTACTGCTGCTAACTGCTGCTTAGTGCTGCTATTCAAATTCTCCAGGTGCTCCTTGGAAACTCTTTGGGGCAGTTCCACCGAGACCTGTAGAGTCGCTATGACTTAACATCAACTCAGTAACAATGGGTTTGGTTTGGTGGTTTCCTTTTCAAACTGGTAGAAATTACCTCAACCACCCAGCAGCTCTCTGCATGGTGTATACTAACAATGTGTACTCTTATTTGGGGTTGAGATTACTGAAGAACATCTAACCACGTGGTAGAGCCATTGGGACCATTTTTACACAGTGTCCTTAAAGACCTTAGTCTTCTTAGAACTAAGATATTTTCTGACCAAGAGTCTCTGGTAGGTAACACACAAAGAAATGTCCTAGTGAACCCAGTTAAGACTTTGTGAAATTATATCATTTCCTAACTACACCTATCTTTATTGCTTCTATAAATCTATGCCCAAGACAATGATAAACCAAGTAACCAAAAACAGAGACTGATGAAAATAAACATATTTCACAGATAAGAAGAAGCTAGTTTTATGCAGCTATTAGAGCCAGTTAAGATCTCATGGATACTCTCTCAGCTATCCAGTGAGGAAGACATTTAAACAGGTGAGTGAGCAAAACCATGGAGATTGTGTATCATTGTCTTGGGCATAGATTTATAGAGGCAATAAAGATAGGCGTAGTTGCCAGCCATGGCACTTGGCGGGCAACTACACCTATCTTTACTGCCTCTATAAATCTATGCCCAAGACAATGATAAACCAAGTAACCAAAAACAGAGACTGATGAAAATAAACATATTTCACAGATAAGAAGAAGCTAGTTTTATGCAGGGCTTAGAGCCAGTTAAGAGTTCATGGATACTCTCCCAGCTATCCAGTGAGGAAGACATTTAAACAGGTAAGTGAGCAAAACCATGGAGACTGTATTCTCTATTTCTAATTTTGCCTGTAGTCAGGGAAGGATGGGGAAAATGTAAAGCAAAAGAAATTAGAAGGACTGAGAAGACAAGGGGAAAAGATCAGAACAAAAGTTTGGAAAACAACCAAAAAATGATAGAGAAAAACTGATGGCCTGACAGAAGAAGCTGAGTTTGAGTGTACTGTGGGCTGCAGATTAAATGTATGTCCAATAACCAAAAAGCAAAGATACCCAACACCCCACAAGGAACAAATATCCATATGCAAGGAGGACTAATATTTAGTTGGAGAAATGGAGACGTATGTCAGATATATGTTTGCAATAATATTTCTTTGCTCTCTTTCATATGTAACATTGTCTGGTGGGAGATAATTGAATACACGGCGGGAACTAGAATGTGGAAGAGTTCAGTGTTGTTTGAGTGTTATTCTGAAAAAGTTTCTATAGAGATGGGTCCACGATGGGGACTGAGTGATACTGAGTTTGGATTGGTGCAAGAGGTAAGTCATCTAGGGGGTAGCAGAATGCTTCAGAAACAAAGGCAAGAAAGCTGGAAGGCTGTTTTATGTCTTTGAGTATGTGTATGTATCTCTTTGGATTGTGTTTTTTGTGTATATTTTTCATTTCCATAAAGAAAGTTGTGATAAAGACTTGTAATGTTTATTAATTTCTTCACTTAGCTGTTTTTCAAAAAGTCCTTCACATTCTATGTAAATCTAGTCAGTTGCTTCTAAGTGCTATACAGCATCCTATAGTATACATGCTCAACATTTTTCTTAAACATCTTGTATTAATGTATATTAAAGTCTATCTAATTGCCCACCACTACACACACAGATACACAAACAACTGAAATTTTCTACATGAATCTTTATGGACTTGACTTAGTTGTCCATGATACACCCAATTTGGATTTCTTGGAATTTGACACAGGCATACAGAATTTAACAAAATTGCTGCCAAATTGCTCTCAAAAATGGTTATATTAATATGTACCCTCACGAACAGTTCAACAGAATGATGTGAAAAAATGTGATATATATACATATTTCATGAACCAGCTGGGTTTAAGCTGACAGCACTAGGGTAGCTTAGCTTTAGAAAATCTATTAATGCTATAAACTACATTTATAGATAAATAGATAAAAGTAACAATCACTTCAGTGAATCAGAAAAAGTCTTTGATGATAATTCAACAGCCATTTAGTGATTAAAAACATTTTTAAGAAACTGTGAAGCAGGAGAGAATGTCTTTAGGTTAACAGAAGGCATTTTAAAAAATCATATGTAACAAAAAAATCATATATCAAACATCATACATTTAATCAAACATGGTGAAATATTGAAATTAACAATGAGAACAAGACAAAGGTGCCCAATATAACCACTGCCAATCGTGTTTGTACTGGATGTCTTTATATAAATCAGTTACATAGGCGTTTATTTAGAAAACTAAATTAATACTATATATAATGTATATTCATATATACATTGCTATTGTTGGATGCCAACAATATTTCAACTCATAGCAACTCCATGTAACAGAAGACAATTGCCCCATTTTCTAGGGTATAATTTTTCCGGGGGTAAACTGCCAGCTCTTTCTCTTACAGAGCTACTGGGTGAGTATATATATCTCAGATGGCCAGTTTTTCACCTTTCATGACATTAGGGAAGTTTTCTTTTAGCAGTTCTTCACTGATCCTCTCTGCATTTTTTCCCCCTGTTCTGGAACTCTGATCACTCATTTATTTTTTCTTTTGGTTATATCCCAGATAATTCTTAGGATTTCTTTATCTTTCTTCTTTTTTCTGATATTTCCTCAAACAGAGATGTATCCAAGTGTTCATGTTCAGTTTCGCTGATCCTGTATTTCATGACATTGTCCATTTCTGAAATCTTGTTCATTATGTTTTGGATTTCTAACTGTTGTTTTTGTTGGTATTTTGTTCCCATATTATTTTCATGAATTATTTCTTGACTATGTCTGCCTTTTCCATAACTTTTCTGTTTTTTTCTTCATTTTTGTGTGCTCTTTGTTTCAATTCTTGAATACCTCTGAATATTAGAGAATTGAATTCCCTACCAGGTAGCCAGGTAATTCTGGTGCTTTTTCTTCTACTGGAAAGTCATCTGCTGCTTTATTTTGGACACATACTGGAAACTTCCTGTCCTGTTTTTTTACGTTCTGGTATTATCTGCTGTCTTTGGGCCATTCAGTAGCTATTTTCTTTGTTGGCTGATTATAAATCTGTTTGTTTCATCCTGCTTTTTTGTTTTATTTATGTCAGAGCAGGCACCCCCTTTGTTTAATAGGTAGGGCCAGTTGTTCAGATACGGCACAGCAGGATAGATCCAATGGGTGATCTGAGTCCTGATGGCAACTCCTGAAGGTTCTTTCAAGTACCCCCTGTCTGCTGATTTCCAGTGTGGGTATGGTAAATCCAAGCAGCATGGAGGCTGCACTTCCTGGCCAGCTGAGCTACTGTAACTAGCCAGGAGGTGCTGGAAGTGGAGCAGTGGGGAGAAAATGGGGGTGGGAAGGCATGATTTTCCTGGTAATTTTTCCTCCATTGAGATCTCTATAAATCTTTTATCCCGTGCTCCCTGTCTGCTGATCTCTGACAAGTGCCTAAAGATGGCCAACCTGTCTAGGTTAACTGACAGGGCACTTTCCCTTGTATCTTTTCTCACTCTGTGTTTTCTGTCAGTTTCTTATTCCATTCAGTTTTTGCCTGAGTTCTTTAGGTCTTCACTTGACGCTTTGCTTTCTACAGCCAACGTTAGATTCTGTTTTACTTAGTTTTTCAGGTCTTTGCTGTGGCTGTTGGCATGGTCCTTCTGTCTATGGTGTCAGGTTGGCCAGAAGCCCTTGTTTTATTTATTCATTTGTTTGTTTGTTTTTCTTTGTGTTGCTTCTTTCTGTCTCCCTTCTTTTTTTAATTTGTCTAGCTAGCCCTATGTGCCATCTTTTTCCCTTGACAGTGTGTGGTTTTCTGGGTTCTTTGCTTCGTTCATTTTTGTTTGTTTCTTCTCTCTCCTTTCCTTCTTTTCCTGGTCCCACTCACCCAGAACTGTAGACTACCCCCATTCCTTTGGGAGGACTGCACTGCAGAGTTCAGTTGGATAGTCACCACTGACAGTTCCCCCAAGTCTTTGTCACTGTCACCATCACCAACAGGCTTCCTCGGCACCATTTTATTATTTTTTTCTTTAATTGTTACTGTTCCTTCTCTCTCTCTCCCTTCCTTCCTTTCCTTTCTCCCATCTACCCATTCTCATACACTGCCCACAGCTCCTTAGTGGGCTGTGCTATACTGCTCAGTAAGGAAACTTCCAGCCCATGGCCTCCCCTAGTTGTTACTGCTCCCCACAGGCCAACTCCCTCAGCTTCATATTATTTATTTTTCATTACCTTTCTCCTGATAACCTAAGCCCTACACTGCCTCTGCCCCTTTCTTACAGGCCATACCATGTCACTCAGAAAGGAGGGACATTAGCTCAATGCCATCCCAGTTCTGTTCTACCTTCAACAGCTAGCAACCCCACCATGTTTTGTTGTTGTTCTTACTTATTTATTTTGATTGTTAGTTTCTTCTCTTTCTCTGCTTTTCTCTCTTTTCTCCACCTACCTCGTACTATGCACCACCCACACTGCTTCTCAACAGGACAAGCCATACTGCTCAACTAAACAGCCACTAGCACGCAGCCTAACCAGATCTGACCCACACCTACCCACTGAATTCTACTACACTGCCATTTTATTTACTTTTTTCTTTTTCATTTTTATCCAGTTTTCCCTTTAGTTTCATTTTAGCCTTTGTTGCTCTCTCTTCTTTCACTTCTTTTACCTACCCATTTAGCTCTGCACATCACATCTTCTTCTTCCCTCCACCACCCATCTGTACACTGCACTGAATGCCACCCTCTCAAGCAGTACTAACCCAGTTCCCTGAACCATGTCATAATAAAATGGCACTGCACTCACAGATGTTCCACTGTCCACTGTCTTGTCCTAACCCCCAGGCCCACCTCATCACCCCCAGTTTATGCCACAAACTACCCATCTCCATCACTCCACATCTGCTAGATTTACCCTAAACCACAACTGAGGGATTAGCCCTGCCGACCTGGATGCTGGTAAGAAGTATCATGACCACAGGCAAACAAGCAACAGAGCAACCCAGCCCTCCTGCCCAGACAGCCAAATACAACCAAAAAAATGAGAGAAAAATTATATCCACAATTTAAAAATGAGGAAAATAATTTCTGAATGTTCTGAGATAGCAGACAATATCGAAACCTATCTTCTTAAGAAATGACAAAGGGTGACTCCAGAAAGGGGACAAAATAAAATACTAGATGATCTTCTGCTAGAAGAAATGGCAATGGAGTTACCTGATAGGGAATTCAGACCTCTAATGTTCAGAGTTCCCCAGTGGATGAAGGAAATTTCTGAAAAAAATAGGAAAAAAATAGACAAAATCATGGAAAATGCAGACAAAAAATATGAAAGAGACAAGCAGTGGAAGAAATCAGGAAGACAATACAAGAACAAAAGTCAAAATAAGTAACTGGAAGACATACAAAAACAGGTATTAAAAATCTAAAAGATAAACAGCAAGATTTCAGAAATGGATAGTACAACAGAAAGTTTTAGGAACAAAGTTGAAACAAAGACAAGATCACTGAAATTGGAGGCAAATCCTTGGATACCACTTCATGAAAAAAAATCAGAGAAAAGATGAAAATAATGTGAAATACAATCAAAAGAAAAAGTACATGTGATTGGAGATCCAGAACATGAGGGAGAACATGGAAAACACAGAGATTTACTGATAGAAACTTTCCCCAATGCTATCAAAGACAAAAAGCCAACCATCCAAGAAGCTTAATGAACCCCATATAGGGTAGACTCCAAAAGAAAAACACTAGCCAGCCAAGCCAAAGGCCAATGAGTCGGATCTGACTCATGGCGACTCTAGGGGCCAGGGTAGAACTGACCCCCAGAAAAACACTAAGATATATTATAACTACACTCAACAAACCAAAAACAAAGAAAGAATCAGAAGGCAAGCTCAAGAAAAATGAAAAGTCACACACGAAGTGGAAACAATAAGACTAGACTTTGATTACTCAGCAGAAACCATGTAGGCAAGAAGGCAATGGGATGACTTACATAAAATCCTGAAGGGGGGAAAAAAACCTGACAACCAAGAATAATTATCCTGCAGACCTCTCACTCCAATATGATAGAGAAATTAAAGGCATTTCCAGATAAACAAATTAAATCAATATGTAAAAGTGAAACAAAACTTAAAAGAATTATTGAAGGGAGTCCTTAGGTTAGAGAACCAGTGACTTCAGACAACAACCTGAATCTAGCACATAAGACAGCATCAGCCAGACACCAACCTAAAAAATGAACTCTTAAGGAGAAAACAACACTAAAAAATTATAACAGGGAACTAGAGACATCAATCTGTAAATGAGTACAACATAGGAACAATAAAAGAAGGAATAAACAGTGTAAATATAGAACTTTCATATGGATGGAAGTCAAAGTGTTATGAACTAATAAAAGACTGGTTTTAAATTAACAGAGAATATCAAGAACTGGAGGAAAATATGAGCCCTCCCAGATGGAAGGGGATGTATGAGCCAGTGTCTGCTTCAGCTTGGGACCTGAAGAACTAGATGGTACCTGGCCACCACCAATGACTGCCCATATGGGGCACATGGTATGGAGCCCCTGACATAGCAAAAGGATTAGAGTGCAGAACTAGAATTCTGTCAAATGACTACACTTGTGAGTCCATCAGTCTGGAGGTTCCCCAGGAAGCATGACCTCCAGAATCTGTAACCCTAAACAACATACATCACCAAAGCCAGATCTCCAGACAAAGATTGAACTGGACTGCACAAACCATAGAGTAGGGCTGGTGATGAACAAACTTTGTGACGTAAATATGTATATGGGACTGTCTAAGAAGCTCACTGCTGGAGGTGAGATGATAGGGTGAGGAGGGACAGACCTTGATCACGTGGACATGGGAAGTTCCAGATGGGAAGGGGGAGTGGGCTGTCATAGCGGGGATGGTGGGGTAAGGGAGGAGAAAGCAGTTAGAGTAGAATAGTGGTGGACATTATTGGTGTTATCTGGTAAATTGCTCTACACTGTAAACTTGTACTCCAATCATAATAATTTTTTTAAGACTGGTTTAAAATTAGGAAGATAAGGGTAAATCTCAAGGTAACCACAAAAAAGTTAATAAACCTCATCAAAATCAAGAAGAAATGCATAAAGTCTCTGTAAACACAAGAGCTACAGAAATGAAAGCAACAAAAAAATACACAAAAAGAATTTAGCACAGAAAAGTGACAGAAACAAAAAAAGCATCTGTACCACCAAAAAGGAAGGAACGGCAGTACAAAATGATGGCAATAAATTCACAGCTAGTCGTTATTACTGAAATAGTCATTGCTGAACATAAATGGCTTAAATGCATGCATAAATGGACACAGAGTAACAGAATGGATTTTTTTTAAAGTATCTATCATTATGCTGTCTACAAGAGACACATTTAGAAAGAAAAACATCAATTAATTAAAAATCAAAAGATGGAGAAAAACATATCAAATGAACAACAACCAAAAGAATAGAAATGTCAGTAAAATCTCAGATAAAACAGACTTTAAAACAAAATCCACCATAAAAGACAAGGAAGGACACTATATAATGATGAAAGGGACAATCCACCTTGAAAATATAACCATAATAAATACTACACACTCAACGACAGGGCTCTAAAATACATAAAACAAGCCCTAACAGCACTGAAAGCAAAAAAGTTACACAATAATAGTAGGACAGTTCAACACACACTCTCAGTAAATCTAGAAAGAAACTCAGCAAAGATGTAGAAGATCTAAAGGCCTCAATCAGCCGCTTGTTCACTGAAAACTATGAAGCATTATTGAAAGAAATTAAAAACCTAAACAAATGAAAAGACATTCTGCACTCATGGAATGGAAAACGTAATACTGTTAAGATGTGAATTATTACCCAAAGCAATCATATTTTCAGTGCAATCCCTATAATACTCAATAGCCTTTTCTGCAGAAGTAGAAAAGTCAATTCCCAAGTTTGTATGAAATTGCAAAAAGCCGCAGATAGCAAAAGCATTGTCCGGTATGGACGAAAAGGTCAATGTGCCTTGATTAGCATATTGAGTCTCTACCCAGACACACGGTTCTTGTCTTACTCGTATAGTGCTGTTATAACAGAAATACTGCAAGTGGATGGCTTTAACAAAGAGAAATTTGTTACCTCGCAGTAAAGTAGGCCAAATGCTCAAATTCAGGGAGTCAGCTCCAGGGGAAGGCTTTCTTCTCTGTTGGCTCTGGAAGAAGGTTCTTGTTCTCAATCTTTCCCTGGTCAAGGAACTTCTGTGTTCTGTGTTCTGCTGCAGGTGCTACTGTCCTGGTGGTGCAAGTTTCCCAACTCTCTGCTACTTCCTTTTCCTTTTATGTCATAAGAGATAACAAGTGATGCTGGCCACACCCAAAGGAAACTCCCTTTACATTGGATCAGGGATGTGACTTGATTAAGGATGTTACAATCCCACTCTAATCCCCTTTGACATAAAATTACAAATTACAAAATGGAGGACAATCACACAGTAGTGAGAATCATGGCCCAACCAAACTGATACACACATTTGTGGGGGAACATACTTCAATTCATGACAATGCTTATATGTATTTTTTGCAGAATAAGTTGATAGGTCACTTGAAGTGTTAAGATGGCATAGAAAACCTGCTAAAACAAGTTGAAGCCTGCTATGCCTGTTCTGTGATTATCTTGCCAAGGACAATTTTAGAAGGACATGCAGCCTGTCCTGTTCAGTGAAGGATAAGTCAAAGCAGGTGTCTCTCAAAGGAGTTGGACTCTGAGGCTGCCTGCTTCAATCCCTCCATTTCTCTGTGCACTGGTTGCTCATGACCAAAGATGACCAACACCCATCTGAACTATTCACCAAATGTAAACCATGTCTGGTGCATCCTGTAATGAGATAGTGCTTCTCCAGAAAACTTTTCAATCATTAGAGGAGGTAGGGAATGGACTGTAGATTCAATAATTGCTCAGATTATCTCCCTAGGAAATGGATTTGTAAAGTTGGATGAATCAGTTGTTTTCCACTTAATTTGGGCTATGAGACTCTCTTAGAGAAGAATAGTGTCATACCACAAGTGATAGCTCTAACAAGGAAGTTTATTCCCTCACAGTCCAGTAGGCTAGAATTCAGAATTCAGGAGCTGGCTTCAGAGACAGTCTCTCCCTTTCTGTCAGCTCTGCAGGAAGGTCATTGAGATGCACCAGTCTTCTCAGCACAGGAATCTCATGCTTAAAAGACATGCTATGCTTTTAGCACTGCTTGCTTGCTTGCTTTTTTAAATATTTTATTTTGCTTTAAGTGCAAGTTCACAGTTCAAGTCATTTGCCATATAAAACCCACGCACACACCTCTATACAACTGTAGCTACTTTCGCAACACTGTGACAGCTCTCTCCTCCTTTCCACACAGTATTTCACATATACATTCAACCAACTCAGATCCCCTCCTCTCTACCCTTCCATCTTGCCTTTAGAGAGGAGTTGCTCTGGTAGCCTCGTGTATACGTGAGTACTTAAGCCAAAAAGCACATTCTTAGCCAGCGTCACTATATGTCATATTGTCCAGTACAGTCTTTGTCTAGAGAGTTGGCATTAGTACTGGTTTCAGCTCTGGGCTAGCAGCTAGTCCAAGGACCATGTTCCCAGTGGACCCTCCAGGATGTTGAACCATCAAGTCTGTTCTTTGAATAGAGTTCAAGAACTGCACCCTCATTTTTCTCCCACTATGTCAGGGACTGTACATTGTCTTCACTGTCAGGCAGTCATTGATGGTAGTAGGACACCGTCATGTTTTTGATTTCCTTTGTTCTCCAGGTAGGTTGGGGACGTATTGATGCCCCTTAAGTAACAGCTTACTAGCTTTTAAGACTCCAGACACCACTCACCAAAATAATATGCAGAACATATTTTAAAAAAAACTTAAGAGGCAGAGCTGACATGGTGGAGTAGCCAGAGCCATCCTCTGATCTCTCTAACAACAAAGACCCAGGAAAACAACTTAACAAATTAAATAGGACATTCTCTAAATCCTCAACACCAAGAGGAAAGTCAAGAGAACAAGCTGTCTAACAGATAGCTGAGAGTAGATGCAGAGATGCCCAGAAAGGAGAGGACAGGCTGACAGGTCAACACCCTGTAGAAGGAAATTCTGCACCAGCACAGTGAGCAGGAGGACCCTCTGAGCCAGTGCAGTGAGCAAAGATATGTTCAAAGAGAGTCTTTCTCAGCAGAGAAGCTAAGCTTCAAACGGATATGTCTACAAAATTACAGCATTCTTCCATTTGAATGTTAAAAGATAAGTTCTTATGGACACAAGTGGATCAAAACTTTTCTGTGGGGCACAAACTATCTCCATCTCTCTGGAACTCCTCTCTTTCTTCTCTATGTTGTGCCAGGTGTCAGATTCTGATGCTGTACCTAGGCTGAAAGTAGCAAACTACTGCATGCACTCTGAGCTATTACCCTGTACTTGGAAATAGAGCAGTTTAACAAAGTGGAGAGAAAAAAGTAAGTGTGCCAGTGCTGCCATAAGTCGGATCTGACTCGACGGCACTTGGCTTGGCTGGCCAGTGCCACTGAGCCAGAAACTCAGGACAGAAACCGGCCACTTCCCTGTGTGCAGGGCTGCTGACCTCTTATCTTTCTGAACATGGAGCCCCTCCCTTTCTTGGCACAGGACCCCTGCCTTTCTCAACATGCACAGCCAGCAACCTGAGTCCACATTAATCAACATTCCACAGCAGGTGCAGTACAGTTGACTGGGCACCCAGGCTGAACATACACAAGAAAAGTAAACTGACACCAGGGCCCCTATGCCTAGCAACAGCTCTAACCACCTGGTGACAGAACTTTAGACTTTCTGCCACTCCAGTAACCAAAACAGCTCATACAACCAGTCGATTTGCACATTTAAAAATTAAAATATGTACATATGGACACCCTGGTAACATAGTGGGTTAAGTCCTACATCTGCTAACCAAAAGGTCGGCAGTTCAAACCCACCAGGTGCTCCTTGGAAACTCTACAAGGCAGTACAGCTCTGACCTACAGGATTGCCATGAGTCATACCTGACTCAGTAGCAATGGGTTTGGTTTTGGTTTATACGTATGTATACTTATATATGGTAGTGTATATATACTCATATACAGTGTGTTGTAGTGCTTAAGTGCTATGGCTACTAATCAAAAGACTGGCAGCTCAAATCTACCAGGTGCCCCTTGGAAATTATAAGGCAGTTCTAGTTTGTCCCATATGATCACTATGCAATGGCATCAACCCAACACCCCTGGGTTTGGTTTTTTGGTTTATACTCATATGTGTATATACACGGTCCAACAATTAAGTCTATAAACTTAATTGTTCTAACTACTACATACCTCATGGCTAAATGTCACTGTGGTCACCTTTGAAGTACTCTCCTTGGGAAGCTATGCACCAACATCAATGCCTAATCTACTCTTCAAAGCAGTTTTGGAACTTTTTATGGAATCACCATTGTGCATGGTGGCAAGGTGGCAAACTTAACTGTATGGTTCTCTGTGACAGAGCTTTTAGCCAGTAAACAAATATTTGTATTGGAACACCCTCTCTACTCACCTGATCTGGCCCCCAATGACTTTTGTCTTTACCTGAAGATAAAGTAAATATTAAAAGGAAGACATTTTGATGACATTCTGGACATCAAAGGTAATACAATGACAGCTCTGATGGCCATTCCAGAGAAAGAATTCCCTGGGCAAAGGGTTGTTGGTGTCTTATCTTCCTGTACACACACATACACACAAAGAGAGAGAGAGATCAGGACGCAATAACCAAAATTAAATAAATTGCAGCAATTTTGTGATGGCTTGAATGTGACAGTCTGTTTCAAATTATTTAACAAAAGAATGACAAGGCTTCAGAAACTCCCAAAACAAAGAATCAAAAAATTTTCCAGATGAAGAAGGCTTCCTGAAATTATCAGAAGGATAATACAAAAGAGTAATATTCAGAACTCTACTACACATCAGGGGGAGATTAGACAAAGTGCAGCAGAGCATACTGAAAAATTAAACAGGCTGCAAGGAATACTTGAGCAACAATGACCTGAAATTCTGCAGGTTAACAACAAAATTACAGAATTGGATAGTCCAATAGAAAGTCAAATTAAATGCAGAATTACTCAGATTGAAGATAAGGCAACTGACACCAGCATACTTGAGGAAAAATCAGATAAAAAAAATTAAAGATGAAGAATCACTGAAAGTTATTGGGACTCTATCAAGAGGAATAATTACAAATGACTGGAGATGTAGAACACAGGAGGTAACAGAAAATACAGAGAAAATTATTAAAGATATATTGACAGAAAGCTTCCCCAATGTCATGAAAGATGAAAAGATAGCTACCCAAGATGCTTATCAAACTCCATACAATGTAGACCCCCAAAGAAAGACACCAAGACACATTATCAGCTAACTGACCAAAAATTACAATGAGGAGATGCTGTTAAAGGCAGCTAAGTTTAAACAAAAAGTAACATACAAAGAAAAGTCATTGGCAAGAAGGCAATGAATGACATAGACAAGCCTTAAAGAAAAAAACTGTCAACCAAGAATTACATATCCTGGAAAACTGGCCCTCATATACGATAACAAAATTAGGACATTCCCAGATACGCAGAAGTTTAGAGAATTTCAAAATCCAAACCAAAATTACAAGAAACACTGAAGGAGTTCCTCCAATTACAAAATCAATGATATCAGATACACATTCAAGGATACAAGGCACGACAGAGTATCTAGATATCAACATGGATAGGGAAGCCACAAAAATAAGTCAAAGCTAAAACACTAAAAATTGGGAAACTGAGATCTCAGTGTGTAAATGATGACATTATACCAAAAGAGATACAAATTAATGTATTCATAGATCTTTCATATGAGGATGAAGTCAAGGCAATGCAAAGGAATTTAAGACTGGTTTAAACTTAGAACATTAGAGGTAAATATCAAACTAACCACAAAGGAAGTTAACAATCTTACACATCAAAACAAGAAACAAAATCAAAAAGTCTTAACAGCTGTAAAACCAACAACAATGACAAGGATGAAAAGAAAACACATGAAGAAAAATGACTCAGCATAGAAAATTAAGTGAAACTAATCAACTGTCAACAATTCATCAAAACGACAGCACAAAATTCCTACCTATCAATAATCATACTGAATGTAAATGGGTTAAATGTTCCAGTAAAGAGGCAAAGAGTAGCAGAATGGATTTAGAAGTATGATCTGTCTCTATTCTGCTTACAAGAGACACATCTTAGGTTTAAAAACATAAACAAATTGAAATTCAAAGGATGGAAAAATATATACCAAGTAAATAACATTCAAAAAAGAGCAGGAGTTGACAATTTTAACTTTGGTTAAAATAGACTTTCAAGTAAAATTCACCACAGTAGACAAAGAAGGTCATTATATATTGCTTAAAAGGTCAATATTTCAGAGGACATAACCATTTTAAATATTTATGCATTCAATGACAGAGTTTCTAAATCCATCAAACAAACTCTAACAGCATTGAAAAATGATTTTGACAGCTCCATAATAATAGAAGGAGACTTCAACACCACACTTTCGGTGATGGATAGAACATCCAGAACAAAGCTCAATAAAGACACAGAAAATCTAAACGCCACAATCAACTCAACCTCATAGACATAAACAGAACACTCCACCCAACAACAACAAGCATACTTCTTTTCTAATGTACATTCTCCAGAATAAACCACATATGAGGACACAAAGAAAGTCTTAACAAAATCCAAAGCACTGAAATATTGCATAGCATCTTCTGAGACCATAAAGTTATGATAGTTGAAATCAACACCAGAAAAGGCCAGGGTAAAAGTTCAAACACATGGAAATTGAATAGCACTTTGCTCAAAACTTCAGGGTCACAGAAGAAATCAGGACAGAATAAAGAAATTTATGGAATCAAATGAGAATGAAAACATAACCTACCAGAACCTGTGGGATACAGCAAAAGCAGTGCTCAAGGTCAATTTATCTCAGTAAATGCACGCATCGAAAATGAAGAAAGTGACCAAATCAAAGGATTAACCATACAACTCGAACAAGCAGAAAGAGAGCAACTCAAGAACCAGAATGAAACAGATAATAAAAATTAGAACAGAACTGAAGGAATTAGAGACTGGAGAAACAATTAAAAGAGTTAATAAAATCTAAAGCTGGTTTTTCAAGAAGATAAACAAAATTAACAAACCACTGGTCAAACTGATAAAAGAAAAACAGGAGAGGAAACAAATAACTTGAACAAGAAATGAAATGAGTGATACCACAACAGAGCCAAATAAAATTGAAAGAATCACAACAGAATACTATGAAAGACTGTACTCTAATATATTCTAAAACCTGGAGGAAATGAACAAATTTCTAGAAATGCACCACCTACCAAAACTAACACAAAACAGAAGTAGAACAACTTAACAACTTCTCACAAGAAATTGAAAAAGTAATTTAAAAACTCCTAACCAAAAAGGAGCCATCCTTGCCCAGATGGTTTCACTGAAGAATTCTACCACACTTTTAGAGAAAAGTTAACACCACTATTGTCTGCAGTATTTCACAGCCTACAAAAGGAGAGGATATCCCCAAATTCATTCTATGAAGCTAGCATAACCCTGATGTGAAAACCAGGTAAAGACAGTATGAAAAAGGAAAATTACAGACCAATATCTCTCATGAATGTAGACATAAAATATCCTCAACAATATCCTAGCCAATAGAATTCAACAATATATCAAAACAAATAATTTACCATGCCCAAGTAGGATTCACACCAGGGATGAAAAGATTGTTCAACATTAGAAGTACAATTAATGTTGTCAATCACATAAATAAAACAGAAGATAAGAATCACTTGATTTTATCAACTGGTGCAGAAAAGGCATCTGATAAAGTCCAGCACCCACTCATGTTAAAGACTCTCAGCAGAATAAGAACAGAAGGGAAATTCTTCAGCATTATAAGGGGCATCTATGCAAAGCCAATAGCCAATACCACCCTAAATGGAGAGAGACTGAAAGCATTCTCCTTGAGAACAGAACAAGACAAGGATGCCCATTGTCACCACTTTTATTCAACATTGTCCTGTAGATTCTAGCCAGAGCAGTCAGACAAAATAATGAAATAAAGGTATGGAAGAAGTAAAAGTACATCTATCTGCTGATCTTATACACAGAAAATCCTAAAAAATCCACATGCAAAAAATGAATGGCACTAACAGAACAGTTCAGCAAAGTATCAGGATATAACAGAAACATAAATAAACCAGTTCAAGTCCTTTACTCTAATAAAGAGACCATCAAAAAGAAAATCACTAAGTTAATACCATTCAGAGTAGCTCGTAATATTATAAAATAGGAATGAATCTAACTAGAGGTGTAAAAGGTGTACAAGACTCCACTGCAACAAACCAACCTGCCTTGCTCATGGATAGGAAGACTTAACGTTGTGAAAACATCTACTCTTCCCAAAGCAACCTGTAGATACAGTACAATCCCAATCCAAATACTAATGCCATTTTTTTAATGATATGGATAAACAAATCACCAACTTTATATGGAAAGAGAAACATCAAATAGATAAAGCATTACTGCAAAAGAAGGTCAAAGTGGGAGGCCTCACATTACCTGATTTTAGAAACTATTACACTCTCATAATAGTCAAAACAGCCTGGAACTGGTGCAAAAATGTTTACATAGATCAATGGAACAGAATAGAGCATCCAGGGATAACACCATTCACCTATGAGCAGCTGATATTTGACAAAGGCTTAAATTCTGTGAACAGGGGAAATAACAGTCTTCAGCAAATGGTGTTGGCATAACTGGATATCATCTACAACAAAATGAAACAAGAGTCATACCTCACACTATGCACAGAATCTAACTCATAATGAATCAAAGATCTGAATCTAAAATGATAAAGATCATGGAAGAAAATAGGTACACCAGAGGCCCTAATACAAGGCATAAATAGACTACAAAATATTACTAACAAAACACAAACACCAGAAAAGAAAACACATGACTGGAAGCTCCTAAAAATCAAACACTTATGCTCATCCAAAGACTTCACCAAAACAGTAAAAAGACTACTTACAGACCAGGGGGGAAAAAATTGACAACCACAAACATGATCCAATCTCCATAATCTACAAGGTATTTCAAAACTTCGATAAGAAAAGGACAAACAACCCAGCTAAAAAGTGGGCAAAGGATATGAACAAGTACTTAACAAAAAAAGACATCCCAAATCAAAACTACAGTGAGATACTGTCTCACCCCAACAAGGCTGAGATTAATCCAAAAAACACAAAACAGTAAATGCTGGAGAGGTTGTGGAGACACTAGAACTCTTCTACACTGCTGGTGGGGATGTAAAATGGTACAACCACTTTGGAAATCAATTTGATGCTTTCTTAAAAAGCTAGAAGTAGAGATACCATATGATCCAGCAATCACTCTGCTTGGACTATATCCTTTAGAAATAAGGGCTGTCGTATGAATAGATACATGCACACCAATGTTTACTGCAGTACTCTCTGCAACAGTAAAAAGATAGACTCAACCTAGGTGCCCATCAACAAGTGAATGGATAAACAAACTATGGTATATTCACACAATGGAATATGGTGCAATGATAAAGAACAATGATCTTGGGAAATATCTCATAATGTAGTTATCTGGAAGACACTACACTCAGTGAAATTAATCAGTCACAAAAAGACAGATGTTGTATGAGACCACTACTATGAGAATTGAAGAAAAATTTTAAGCGCAGCAGAAAATAATCTTTGATGGTTACGGGGTGCAGAGAGGAAAGAAACAGGTATTCATAGATTAGACAGTAGATAGGAACTTGGTTAAATGAAGGAAGTGACAGCACACAGTAGAAGGGAGATTAACACTGCTGGACTACGCCAAAAGCTAAGTGGTTTCCTAAATACAACCCAAAAGTTTGAAGGTCTGAGTAGCAGGGGCACAGGTTTGAGGACCATGGTTTCAGGGGACATCTAGGTCAACTGATGTAACTAAGTTTTCTTTAAGAAAATGTTGTGCATGTGTCCCATTTTAGCAAGTGGTATCTGGGATCTTAAAAGCTGCCATCCAAGGAGCATCAACAGATCCCAATCCACCTGTAGCAGAGGAGAACAAAGGATATTAAAAATGTAAGAAAAAGTATGAGCATAGTAGACAGAAGGGTCCATATGTTTGGGAGACTACATCAGTGTAAGATAAGAACTAGATGGTACCCGGCCACCACCAATGACTGCCTTGATGAGAAACACAAAGTAAGTTCCCTGACACAGCAGGAGAAAAAATGGGGGTGCAGGTTTAGAATTCTGTTAAAAGACCACACTTGATGATCTGACATCCTGCTGGTTCCCCTGAGAACATGATCCCTGGACTTGCTGCTAGCCCAGAGCTGAAACCAGTAACCAAACCAGCTCTTCAGACAAAAATTGGACTGGACTGTAAGACATAGAGTGACGCTGGTGTTGTGTGTGCTTCTTGGCTTAAATATATACATGAGACTGTCAGAGCAGCTCTCCTCTAGAAGCAAGATGAAAGGGTGGAGAGGTGGGGACCTGAGTTGTTTGAATAAATATGTAAAACACAGGGTGGAAAGGAGGAGAGTGCTGTCACAGGGTTGGGAGAGCAGCTAGAGTTGCACAGAGTTGTGTGCATGGGGTTTTATATGGCAAATTGACTTGGATTGTAAAATTTCACTTAATCCCAATAAAACACTAAGAAAAAAAAAAGTTATGCCACTTGACCTAGATGTCCCCTGAAACCATGGCCCCCAGACCCCTGCCCCTGCTACTCTGACCTTCAAAATGGTAGGTTGTGCCCCGACCCGCGGGACAAATCAACGAAAGGAACAAGGGGGAGCCTATGAAAATAAAGCAGGGAAAGGCGGAAAAATGGAGGCAAGACAAAAAATCTGATCAAGCCTCGAGGTTTTATTGTAACAGGCAGTATATATAGAAGTTGGGGAGGGGAAGGGCCTGGAGTCAGGTGAGGTCTGGTAAGCAGTATTTGTCATTCAGTGATTGGGTAGGAGCAAGTACGGGTGGGGTGTAAAGCATTGACGTGTGGGCTTTCCGTACTTCCTGGTGGTGTTAGGCAGTGACATCAGGCAGGAAGTTTTTTCGCGCGCGCGGGCTTTTTGAATTTTGCGGCGCGGGCTTTTTCAAGCCTATGAGCTTCCAGTATGTCGGGGCCTGGGGGCTTACCCACGGCTCCCTACAAGGTTGTATTTAAGAAACCTCTTAGCTTTTGGTATAGTCCAGCAGTGTTAATCTCCCTTCTACTGTGTGCTCTCGCTTCCTTCACTTAACCCAATTCCTGTCTACTATCTAATCTATGAATATCTGCCTCCCTCCCTCCTCTCCCTTGTAACCATCAAAGATTGTTTTCTTTTGTGCTTAAACCTATTCTTGAGTCCTTGTAACACCGATCTCACACAATACGTGTCCTTCTGTGACTAACTTCTCTCACCATAATGTCTTCCATATGACTCCATGTTATCAGACGGTCCCCACATCATCACTGTTTTTCATCATTGCATAGTATTCCACTGCCAGCATTTCCTTCTTGGTGGTGTGAAGTCCCTCTGGCTCTCTGCTTACCTCTCTCTTTTATAGCTCGGAGATTGGTTTAAGGCACTACACAATCTTGTAGACAACATCAGTGTAACTACTGCTAATCCATTTTATTAAATCATAGTGATAAAATTTACAAAATATAGAAATATCCCATCAAATGACAAAATGGAGGAGAATCATACAGTGCCAGGAATCATGGTCCAGTCAAATTGATACACACATTTTGGGAGAAACATAATTCAATCCGTGACAGACAGCAAAAATCATTACTGCTTCTACAGTGACTAGAAGGCTCTCAGCCTGTTATCAATCTGGTTGTTGAAACACAGCATAAAGAAACAAAAAGGCAGTGTATGTAACACAGTAAACAAGATCAATAGCTTGGGATTGAATCTGTGCAGAGGAGTATTTTGCAAACAAGTATTTAAGGCCTTTAACAAGTTTGCAATTCCAATTGTCATAGTCCTGACTGGTGGAACCGTTTTCTTTACACTGGTGTCGTAGATCTAAGCTTTGAGACTGTTGAGCTTGAGAGCTCAGTACCATCTCAAAAAGAGCAGTCCACTTTTGCTGGAGAGGCTCCAATTTCCAGGCTTTTTGAAAGACTTAATCACTGGGCTGGAATGGGTGCAGAAGTACTTTTGGTTCAGGTGGGATCCTCAGGTGCACATACCTACGGAGAGAAGACAGAATCACCCAAAGAGACTGCAAGTATTGAACCTTTTCAAACTCACAGAGGGAGGGAAGGAGGTCACACTGGAGTTCTTTAACAAAGGGTGCCTCTATAATAGCTCAAGTGGGCTGCTTCAGTTCGCCTCCTGCAGTGGACTGAATTTTCAAGAGGGTAATAGGCAGTTCCTTTGTCTGTACCACCTTGGTCTCTTGGCACAGTTTTGTTAGAAGTCTCTTTAGAGTCTGGTTAGCATGCTCTACTTTGTTGCTGGTCTAGAGTCTTTAGCCTGTGTGTAAATTCCAATTATGGTCCAAGGAGGTTGCCATTGATTGTGTCACCAAGGCCACAAAATGGGGCCTGTTGTCACTGCCAGTGGAGACAGGAAACCTTCTCAAACCGTGTTGAGAAGGTGCTTCACAACATGGGTGGCTTTTTTAGTCTTGCAAGAAAAACTTTCAACTTAACTAGTGAAGGTGTGATAGATAAAGACTAGCAGATATTTGTAATTTCTGGGAGCTCTGGGCATCAGTGAAATCTACTTGCCAGTCATCCCCAAACACTGCGTCACTTTGTTGGACATTTGGGGACACTTTAGCAGTGTTACTGGAATTATTTTTTTGGAGAGGTGGAGCAGCTCTTTACTATTGCCAAGATAGTTGTGTTGTGGACCTTGTCTGTTGTTTTTAGGTTCTGTCAAGTCAGTTCCAACTCACAGAAACCCTATGCACAGCAAAACAAAGCACTGCCCAGTGCTGTGCCACACTCACAATTGTTTTTATGCTTAAGCTCACCGTTGCAGCCACTGTGTCAATCCATCTTGTTGAGGGACTTCCTCTTTTTCACTGACCCTCTACTTTACCAAGCATGATGCCCTTCTCTAGGGATTGGTCTGTCCTGTCAACCCTGGATCCAGTTAAATGTGTCTTAACCTAATCACATAGCCCATTGTATCCACAATGAGTGGGCACGTGCATGACTTTTGACAGAATGAAAACCTTTCCATAGGGGGTGTATAGTTATCCATCTCTGTTTAGACCACATACTCTCCCACCCCTGTACACACCAAGTCTTGGCAATGTCTTTGTCTTGTTGGGAATAGTACAGGTAGAGGTTAGTTGGCAATAGATTTAAATAGGTAATTAGCAGATACCTACTATAAAAGGTTTCTGCTGTAGTGCAGCTTTCTTCACTGCTGTATCTGCTTTGTAATTACCCTTGGTCACTGCAGTGCCCTTTTCCGATACCCTCTACAGTGTACTACGGTTACTTGGGTGGGTGGTCAAATGACTTGTAACAATTGTAAGATCTCTTGAGAGTAGCTAGTGTCCTTACCTCTTTGCATTAGGAGACCTTTTTGCTTCCAGATTGCTTTGCGTGCATGCAATACTTTAAATAAGTTCTTGGGATGAGTAATAACAGTTACTCATTTGCCTACGGTGAATCTATGGAGGTACCTGAGGAAGCACGTTGTCTCTAGAACCTCCTCTATGAAGCCCACATCTCTTTCCTTGTTTTATGTAACTGCTTCCATCACTGAACAGTTCAAGCTTGTAATTGATGAGCTGGCCATTCATGTATTAGAGGACACCATTAGTTAGGTCAGACTTGGGCCAAAGCTGATTCAAAAAGAGTAAGACTGCTTTAAAAACTTGTGGGAGAACTTGTCAACACAACTATTGTGTTTGTTTTGTTTCTGGGTCCTCCCACTCAAAGGTGAAAATGCCTTGACTTTTCTCAGGCAAAAGGAGGTATCTCTCAAGCCTGGTGCAGTGAACCTGGTAAAGGTGGATGACAAGGTCAAAAGCGGTATACCCAGGCTGGGAACTATAGGGTGGACCATGACGGCTCGCTGATCCTGAACGAACCAGTATTCACTGTCTTTCTTCTTCACTGGCAGGATGGGGATGTTGAACTATGACAGAAGTCCACGTTTCAGGTTCTGGTAATGATTTTGCTCAGTGCCTGTTACGCTTCAGCTTGGATGGGATACTGCTGGAGAACTATACCAGGCAATAATTCAATGACAATGAGAGGGACACTTTTTGCTCTTTTTGGTATCTTTTCAGCTCACACCTATGGCATTACTGCATCTCTGATACCTGGGTCAACTAATTCTCAGTAATGTTCATCTTCTTTGTAGTTGTTGGCTTGGTAGCAAGGGTCATCTGTAACTCTGCCACCTGTTTTTCATAAAGAAAGGAAGGTGTTAGGGGTTCTTCTTGTACAGTACAGTTTAAAGGCTGCAAGAATGGGGGGGAGGAGGAGAGCAGTTTTCTTTCCTCAACATACCAGCTATTGGTCTTTCTTGTGAACCAGAGTGACTTTTTATTTATTTATTTTTTAAAAACTATCACAGGGTGAATTTCCCCCATGTCTATTAGGAACTTTAGAGGCTTTGTTTCCACATTTATTATAACCAGAGGCTCCAGGTCTGGAATAAAACTATCTTTTAGTTTGCCAGGCATTAGGTCACCTCTGCTTTATTTCCTTTGCTTGGAATTTTGTACATTCTCACTTTCAATGCTCTATCTCTTTACACCAGCTGCACTGGTCTCTTTCCAAAGGAGTTTGGTGCCTTCTCACCTCCAGTGGCCGTGTCTCCTTCCTTTGTCTTCCTGGGAATTGGGCTTCAGTGTGTAAGGCAGCTGTCAGGAAGGCTGCTTGGCACTTTTCGGTCTGTAACTTTCTTGCTTGCTTTCTCCTTATCTCAGTTAGCTTAGATCCTGCAGGCCAGTTCCACTAACTGTGAAGTTTTTAACTCTATAAGGGTTACTAAGTGTCGGAGTCAACTCGACGGCAGAGGGATACTTCCTTCAACTTTATGAAACTTTAATTATGAGGGCACTTTGTCCTATAAAGACTATATTGACTATTCAGGCATTTTCAGTGCTCTTGGGATCCAGATCAGTGAACTCAGTCCTAACAACAAACTGTGGTTATCTTGAGGACTGGTCTGTCTTGGGGAATTCTCACTTTCCCTAAATGCCAAACCAGAGCACTCAAAAGTTCTTTTGCTCCACATGTAGATCCCACTGTGAAACACAAGAGCCCAGGAAGGGTGGACAGAAAGGTTGTCGGGGCTTAACAGCAGGGCCTGTCACTGGTGCAATGGCTCTGTGGGAGGACGCTGAGGGTAGCGCAGAGCAGCTTGGGTGCTGAAGCCATGGGAGCTGGAAGATTCTTCTTAGGATCAGGAGGGAGGACTGACAGTTGTGATTTGTTGGTTCTTTCCTGACTTAAGATTTTACATTTTTTTTCTTATAACTCTTTGTTCTAACACAGTCATAAAAGTTTCCACATAATACTTTTCATCTCACCCTCATGAGTACAGAAAAGATCAAGTTGGAGAATAGCATTATAATTTAGAGATCAGTTTGCTCCCTACCTTTCTTCATCTGGAAACCCTGATTGTATAGTAGTTAAGTGCTACATCTGCTAACCAGAAGGTCAACAGTTCGAATCCACCAGGTGCTCCTTGAAAATTCTATGGGGCAGTTCTATTCTGTCTATAGGGTCATGTGAATTGAAATCAGCTCAACAGCAGTGAGTTTATTTTGTTTGGGGATTTTTTCTTCATCTGTCAATTCAAATTGAGTCCCTCGAGTGTTATAAAAGAAAATTGACTTCCCCCCTCCACAGAAACTGGCCTGAAATAGTCCCAGTTCTTTAAAGATGTATCTTAGTGGGCTACTTTCCAGGGTCTATTGAATGCTCCTCATTTTCTGAAAACACACACACTTACATACTCACACAGCCTAGTTCAGTATGCCAACTTGCTAACAAGTACCTAGAGCCTTTAACGTGGCATAGTGGTTAAGTGCCACGTATACTAACCAAAAGGTTGGCAGTTTGAATCTGCCAGGCCCTCTTTGGAAACTCTATAAGACAGTTCTACTCTGCCCTATAGGATCACTGTGAGCTGCAATTGACTCAACGGCGCTGGGTTTGTTGCTGCTGTTGTTTTGGTTTATGGTTAACTATTCCCACTTCTTGGAACTCTACTAAGGCCTTACATAGGTACCTACCAAATAATTCCAGGTGTGTTTCATGTCTCCCACAGTCACTGTTGGGTCCAAGGTGGGTTGGGTTTTAGGATCACCCTGAGGTCTCTAGGAAAATTCTCTAGGTGGTGCCAGACATCAAGTGGGACCCCCAGCAAAGCTTATCTCAAGAACCAAGTGATGCTTTCTGGCTGGCTCACCAGAAATGTTGCTGGGTAGAAACTCAAAGTTCTGCTTAGTTTAACTTGTTATAAGCTCTAAACAGATGACCAAGTTGGGAACACAACGAAAGGAGTAATTGGGGTTGCTGCCTCCAAGGCTGCTCGCAGGCAGCTTGGGGAATGGGTCTTTACAGACATCAGACACGGGAACACAGTTCTTCATGAATACTGAGGTCTGACTCGCAAGCAGGTGCTCAGAGTTTGGGATGACTATGTATTTTCTTTAATGAGGTGTTCTATTCCCTGGGATGAGGAAAGAGATCAATTTTCCTTCATTATCATGTTCAAACTCCACCCAGACACGAGATGCTTATATTTATTTTTCACTGAATAAGCTGATAGGTCACTTGAAGGGTTAAGATGGCATACAAAACCTGCTAAAAATGATTGAGGCTCACTATGGCTATTCTGTGGTTATCTTGTCAAGGAAATTCTGCTCCATGCAGGAGGATAGGCCATAGCAGGTGTCTCTTAGAAAGGACGGCCTCTGAGGCTGCCTGCTTCAATGTAAGAACAGATATACAGACCGGTGGAACAGAACTGAGAGTCCAAAAAGAAACCCATACATCCATAGCCAACTGATTTTCAACATGAGTGCTAAGCCTGTTCAATGGAGATTTAAAAAAAAAAAGTCTCTGTAATAAATGGTACTAGGACAACTCAATGTGCACATGCAAAAAGTGAAGTTGGACCCTTATCTCCATCATATCCAAAACTCAACTCAAAATGGATAAAAGGCCTAAATGTAAGAACTAAAATCATAATTTATTAGGAAAAGCATAGGGACAATGTTTCAAACTTAGTTTCAACAAGGAATTCTTATAAAGATTTTTCCAGTAAGGGTGCGCTATCTTTGAACTTGAATAAAACAACTTATGCAAATGACACAGTTTTAATTGTCTTATTATTTTGAAGTATATTTGATGGCATTTTGTGCAGAAAAGAACTTCAGATAAATGACTGCTGTGACACCTTCCAAACGAGGCCAAAGTGGTCAGTTATCACAGCCTGGTATCTTTTGCCATTGATAGTCACAGCCTCTCCTTGTTCATCTGGGAAAAAAATAAGGGCCAGTGATTCCATCAGACCAAAATCCACACCGAACAGGAACTTCTGGGGGATTAAGTAGATGTTCTTGAATCTCCACTGGATTCTCATTGCTCCAAACGTGACAGTTTTATTTGGTAACGAAATTGTTCAATCAAAACTGGGCCTCGTCACTGAAGATGATTTTTCAGCCCAAAGTAGGGTTAACTTTCAGTTGTTCCAGTGCCCAGTCAGCAAAGGTAGGACACAACATATGGTCTTTGGACTTCAGTAAATTGTTCAATCAAAACTGGGCCTTGTCACTGAAGATGATTTTTCAGCCCAAAGTAGGGTTAACTTTCAGTTGTTCCAGTGCCCAGTCAGCAAAGGTAGGACACAACATATGGTCTTTGGACTTCAGTTCTTGAGTTAAAATAATTTTCTAAGGGTAAAGCTTCAAATCCAGAAGGCCCAGTTCTTGTGCTCAGCAAGAAATTGATTGGGATGGATTCTCCCATACACTGTGACAAATCATGGTGATGTTTTCCCTGGAACATGCAGTTTGTTGACACACAGGGATTGTTGGATTGGCAACAGACCCAGTTGTCTCAAATTTTTTGATTAAACATCAAATTGTTTTTCTAGTGGGATGACTATGTACATTGTTCATGTAACACACACACTCAGAATGTTTGGTGAACGGAACACACGTTTTCATAATAAACTTTAATAATTTCAATGTGTTGTAGAATGATGTAACTTTTTATGGCTATTTGTCAAGACTAATCAAAATAAGGTGATAATATGGCTACTAACACTTCGCAAATATCACCACTGTGAACCGTCAAATACAGGACATCCTTATTGGAAGACCCTAGAACATTTCTTCTAGGACACTCAACTATATATTTCCAAATTTAACATCAAAATTCAAACAACAAAAGACAACATAGGTAAATTAGACTTTATCAGAGTAAAAAAATCTTATGCATCAAATGATTTTATCAGCAAAGTACAGAGACAATCCATAGAATGAGAGATATTTGTTAACCATATGTCCGATAAGGGTGTAAGATGCAGAATATGTAAAGAAGTCCTACAAATCAACAGCAAGCAAACACCTCAATTTAAGAATGGGTGAAGGACTTGAGATGACAAATAAATGATCAATCAGCACATGAAAAGATGTTCAGTGTCATTTATCTTTGGGAAAATATAAATTAAAACCACAGTGAGATACTGCTTCAGACCACTGTTGGTGTTGGGTGCTTTTGAGCTGTTTCCAACTCATAGCAACCCTATGTACAACAGAGGGAAATACTGCCCAGTGTGCAATATTAGTCATCTTAGTGAGCAATATCAGAAAAATGGAAAAGAAGCTACAGTGGCAATGATACAAAGAAAATGAACCCTCATTAATTACTGACGGGAATGTAAAGTGGTACAGCTACTATGGAAAAGTTTGGTGATTTCCAAAAACATTAAACACAGATTTACCAGACTCAGTATTTCTACTTCTAAATATATACCCCAAATAAGTGAAAGCAGGGACTCAAATAGATACTTGTGTTACTTGTACACAAATGTTCATTGCAGCACTGTTCACAATAGCCAAAATGTAGAAATAACCTGTGTCCAAAAGATGATTGAATAAACAAAATGCAGTGTTGCAGGAAAAATGGGGGTTTACAAATAACTGTTAAACAAAGCTCTGAGGAGCAAGGATCACTCCGAACACTGCTAATTGCTAGAGGACGAGCCTTTATTCCCAGCTGGGGGCACACAGTGGACTGAGTCTGAAAATGGTTTTGTTCCCTGTCCCGCTAAATTCCAAGATTTATAAGTGCTTTACAGAGAGTTCAGAAAAAGAAATTTTCATACAGCATTCCTATCGGTATTAGTAGTTTCACAAATTATCATTCTACCTTCTAACTGGTGTTAACATCATTGCAAAGATAAAGATGAGCAAATTCTAAAGTTGTGACAAAGGAGCTTCCTTTTCTCTGGGAGTTGAACTGCTCACAGTCGAACTGCCTGGGGTTTTCTTGTGCCAGGCTTGCAGAAGCCCGGTATATGCAAAAGGGCTATAATTCTTCAGGTTTGAAGCCCTCAGGCTTCCTATATTTTAGGAAAGGCTGTAATTCCTCAGGCTTTCCTGTCTCAGCAGTACATACATACTATGGGATATAACTCAGCCACAACGGGAAATAAGTTCTGACACATTATAGGACATGAGTGAACCTTGAAAATGCTATGCTAAATGAAACAAGCCAAATAAAAGGTCAAATACTATATGACCCTGCTTATAAAATACCTAGAAAAAGCAATGCATAGAGATAAATTTTTCAGGACACTAGAGGCTAGAGGCAGGGAAAATGAGTTGTGACTTAAAGGGTAATGAGTTACTGTTTGTTGTTGTCAGTTGGCCCCAAATTGGCTCTGACTCATGGTGACCTTATCTCTAATAGAACCTAAAGAATCACAACAGTTTCTGTTTAGGGTACTGAAAAACATTTGGAAATGGATAATAGTATAGTTGTACAACATGTGGATGTAATTAATATCACTGGATTGTAGACTTAAAAATGTTCTGTTATATGTATTTCACCACAATAAAAAAAAATTCTGCAACAAAAATAAAAGAATGGGACACAGAGAGTGTCACTTCTCACATGATTCTCTTTTGTGTTATCTCTCCTAGGACACTCACCATGTTCTCAAATTTAAAGCTTCGAAAGTTGCTCTTAGTGTTGATACCTTTATTAATAGTTAACTGGATAATTTTTACAATTGCTCCATACTTCAAAAAGGTAAGATGAGTTTTTTCCAGGTAACCAATAGAGCCAATATGACTTAAAGCCCTCACTTTTTACAATGGAAATCCACTCTGTCATTTTGTCATTTTTATTTACATATAATTTCTTTTGTCATGCACAAGGTAAGTTTTAAGTAACTTAATTTCACTAGTTTTTTCAGGATGGTAACTCATAATTAGAAAAGTTTTTCTTGTTCTGAAGATAAAAAGGAATTCACTCACGTTTCTTGGTTTTTATTTGCATAGATTCATTTTGTTTATATTTGAAGAGTCCTTGGGATTTTATCCTGCTGAATGGTACTGGGAATGAATCTAATTTTACCTTTTTCCATATACAGTGTAACATGAGAGAATTGCAAATCAATGGGATGACCTTGTTTTTCCAGGTCTCACAGTTTTCCACGTTTAAAAGGGTGCAGACTTATCACATTTCCATTGCTTGTTTTGTTGTTGTTGTCAGGTACCATCAAGTTGGTTCCAACTCAGAGTGAGGCTGTGTACAACAGAATGAAACACCGCCCAGGCCTGCACCATTGTCATGGTCATTGTTACAATTAAGCCTGTATTACAGCCACAGTGCCAATCTGTCTCTTTAGGGGCCTTCTCCTTTTTCACTGAACCGCTAGTGTACCAAACATGATGTTCTTCTCCAGGGACTGATTGCACCTTATAATACGGCTAAAGTATGCGAGACCAAGTCTCATCATCCTAGGAGCACTCTGGCTGTACTTCTTTCAGGACAGATTTGTTTGCTCTCTTGGCAGTCCACAGTATATTCAACATTCTTCAACAATACTGTAATGCAAAGGCATCAATTCCTTGTCAGCCATTCTTATTCATTGTCCAGCTTTTGCATGCACATGAAGCACTTACAAACACTATGACTTGAGACAAGCACACTTTAGTCCTTACAGGGATATCTTTGCTTTTTAACACTGAAAAGATCTTTTATAGTAGATTTGCCCAAGGCAATGAATCCTCTGATTTGCTGAATACTCCATCCATGCTTATTGATTGTGGATTCCAGTTAAATGTAATCCTTGACAGCTTCAGTCTTTTCTCTGTTTATTACGATGGTGATTACTGGTCCAGTTGTGAGGGCTACCGTTTTCCTTATGTTGACGTGCAATCCATACTGAAAGCTGTAGAGTTTTGTTTGTTTTGTTTTTCATATTTTTTTAATCTTTATCTGTGTTTCAAGATCTCTTCACTGTCAGAAAGCAAGGTTTCCCATCTGTGTACCACAGGTAGTTAACGAGTCTTTGTGGCACGATTAATTACTGTTGTGTGTGACTCCCCTGGTCATGCAGTCTTCTAGCTCCACCCAGGTGATTGGGGACAACTGTATTATACAGTTATAGTGACCCACCAAGGAGATTGGTCAGCTTTGCCTTAAAAGAGAGCCAATTCCTGAGCAGAGAGGGGGAGCCCACCACCACCAAGGAAGGAGAGACCAGTGGGAGAGATCTCACAGCAGGAGACTGCGTGAAGGGCTTCCTGGCCCACAGAGAGAGAGAACTGAATGACTTTCTGGAGAGGCCTATAACAGGAAGAGGTGTACCTGTAAGCATGATTGGAAAGAGGCTGTCCTGATGAAAGAGCTATACCCTGAGTGTTCCTGAGCCTGAATTATAACTTGTTATTTCCCCTTATAACAAATCTCATGATCATGAGTTACAGTCTTTGAGTTCTATGTGGCTACTGCAATGAATTATCAAGCCTAGCAGAAAAGTAGAAAATGCTGCGAGAGGGACAGTTGATAGCAGAATTGGAGCAGAATTTGTAAAGATGGCAGAGAGAGGAGGCATGTCTGACCCCTGCCTCGTAGGAATCATCTGTCAGCTGTTAGTTGTGGTTCTGCTTTCCCCTGGTGAAGTTACAGGTCTGACCCTGTCTCCCCTCCCCCTACAAGCCATTTTTACAGACTTCCTTCAATCCTGATGCTTGTCCTTCTTCATGTAGTCTAGCTTCTTGGATTATTTGCTCAGCATGTAGATTGAATAAATACGGTGAAATGACCCCATATTGGTGAGTGATGTCTGGGGTCTTAAAAGCCAGTAAGCTGTCATCTGAGGAACATCACCTGGTCCGAACTCATCTGGAATAGATGACAACTGAGAACATAAAAGACACAAGGCAAAATGAGCCCAGCAGACAGAAGGACCCATGTGACTGGGAAACTACATCAGCATGAGACCAGAAGAACCAGATGGTGCCTGGCCAACACCAAAGACAGCCCTGAGAGGGGACACAAGGTAGACTCTCTGATGCAGCACAAGGGAAAAGGGGTGCGCAGATCTAGAACTCTATGAAAAGACCAGAATTGATGGCCCAACAACCTGGAGTGTCAGCTGAGTACATGGTTCCTGGACTTGCTGCTAGCCCAGAATTGAAACCAGTACCGAAGCCAACACTTCAGACAAAGAACGGATTGGATTGGGGATACAGAGGGATGCATGTGGTATGTGTAATTTATGATTTAATATACATATGAGGCTGTCCTACTAGTTTCTTTTTAGAAGTGAGAAGAGAAAATGGAGACAAAGGGACAAGTATTGGCTGAGTGGATACTGGAAGTAAAGAGTAAAAAAGAAGAGTGTGCTGTAACAGGGTGAGGAGAGTAGACAGAGTTACAGAGTGGCAGGTACTTGGGGTTTTATATGGAAAATGGACTTGGGTTGTAAATTTTCACTTAATCACAATACAAAACAAATTTTGTTCAAATATGGTGAAAAAATATCAAAGTTTAGCAGTTCGAATCCACCACCTACTCCCTGGAAATGCTATGGAGCTTTTGTTTTACTCTGTCCTGCAGGGTTGCTATGAGTCAGAATCAACTCCATGGCAACAGATTCGTTTGGGTTTGGTATGTATGTACCGCAATTAATTGATCCATTCACATCTTGTTTGAAGGACCTCTTGGGGGTTGCTTCCAGTTTTGAGAGATTAGAAATAAAGCTGTTATAAACAATCATATGCAAGTTTTGTGCAGACGTAAGCTTTCAAATCAGTTGAAACTTGTCTTAAACTGAGTCCTCTAGAGAAGTAAAACATATAAATATATATGTAGAGAGATTTATATCAAGGAAACAGCTCACACATAGATGCTGGAACACACCAAGTCCTAGATCAGGACAGAGGCATCTCTTGATATACTCAGCTGCAGAAGCTGGTGAACCCCAGGTTGATAGGCCAGAGAACAGGATATCTACTCACAAGCTGTGAAGGTTACTGAATCTCAAGATGGCAGGCAAGACTATAAGGTTTTTCCAGATCTGGGTAGCTGTAGGAGCTGGCAAACCCAAGGTTGGCAGATTAGGGAGCAGGGATCCAGCTCACAGGTTGTGAAGGTCATTTAATCCCAAGATGGACAGATAAGCTGCTAGTTGAGGTCTGAAGAACCAGAGGTCAGACAAGAGGCAACTGCTGGATCCAGAGCAAGCCAACCACCTTGGCATGGTGAGCAGGAAGGAAGTAGGTGTTGGAAGGTAGACAGATGAAGGCTGAAGGGGCAATGAACTTCCACAGGACCTGGTACCATTCAACAGATTCTATCACAGAAGTGATCACACATCAGACTCCAACAGGGATTCCAACACATGCAACTGCCAAATACTGAGAATCATGCCCCCGGCCAAGCTGGCACTCAATCTTAACCAGACTATAGATATCTAGGAACATGACTGATGTGTCATGTGGTAAGACTATGTTTAACTGTATAAGAAACTGTCCGATGTCTTCCCAAGTGGCTGTACCATTTTGCATTCTCATCAGCAATTGTTACTGTCAGCTTTCTGTTGTTGTTGTTATTTGTATGTCAGCCATTCTAATGTAGGCATCCCTAGGTGGCACAAAGGGTTTGTGCTCAACTATTAACCCAGTGATACTGAAGAAGAAAGATTAGGCAATCTGCTTCCATAAGGATTACAGCCAAAAAAATTCTCTAGAACAGTTCAACACAGTAACACATGAGGTCACCATGAGTGAGAATCAACTCAATAGCAATGGGTTTCATTTTGGTTTTGGTAATACATACATGCAAGGTTCAACAATTAAGTCCACAAACTTAATTGTTCTAAGTTCTCCGGTCACTCCAAAGTATTCCCCGTGGGAAGCTATGCACCAACACCATCACCTAGTCCACCCCTCAAACCAATTTTGGAACTCTTTCTGGAATGCCCATTGCACATGGTAGCATAGTGGCAAGTTTGCTAACTTAACTGTATAGTTGTCTGTGAAGGAGATTTTAGCCAGTAAACAAATAACTGTATTGGAACACCCTCCCTACTCACCTGATCTGGCCCCCAATGACTTTTTTCTTTAATTGAAGATAAAGGAAATATTGAAAGGAAGACATTTTGCTGACATTCAGGACATCGAGGGTAATACAATGACAGCTCTGATGGCCATTCCAGAAAGAGTTCCAAAATTTCTTCGAAGTGTGGACTAGGTGCTGGTGTCGGTGTATAGTTTCCCACGCGTAGAACTTCGAAGGTGACTCTAGTGATATTCAGCAGTGAGGTATGTGGTGCTTCTTCTAGGATGAGTTTGCAAACTTAATTGGCAGCCCTCTTAAATATGGCCACTATAACTTCTCAAGTATCACTGCTGCTAGCTATCAAAAATAGGACATCCTATTGAAAGATCTTTTACTTTCTGTATCCATTAACCAACTCCTGGCCCCCTTCACTCTCCCATCTTGTCTCTGAGAAGTGCTGCTCAGCCTGCCTCATGTATATATTTAAGCCAGGAAGCATTTTCTTTGCTGGCATCACTTTGTCTTATAGTCCAGTCCAATCTTTGTATGAAGAGTTGGCTTTTACTCTGTCTTTCAAAAGGTTGGGTTATATTCAGGAAACCTTTAAGCTTTTACTACAGTCCAGATGTGCTAATCTTTTACTGCATGCTGTCACTCCATTCACCAAACCCAATTTCTGTTTACAATCTAACCTACAAATATCTGTCTCCATCTCCACCCCTGTAACCATCAAAGGTTATTTTCTTCTGAGCTTAAACCTTCTTTTAAATCCTTATAATAATGGTCTCATACAATATTTGTCATTTCACAACTGACAAATAGGACTCAGCATGATGTCTTCCAGATGACTCCACGTAATGAATATACCCTAGTTTGTTTATCCATTCATCTGTGATGGGCACCTAGGTCGATTCCATCTATTTGTCATTGTGGGCAGTTCCACAGTAAACATTAGCATGCATGTATCTAGTCATGTGACAGTCCTTATTTCTCTAGGATATGGTCCAAGTAGTGGGATTGCTGTATCAAATGATATGCCTATCTCTAACTTTCTAAGAAAGTGCCAAATCAACTTCCTAATGGGTTGCACCATTTTACACTCTCACCAAGAGTGTAGAAGAGTCCCAGTCTCTCCACAATCTCTCCAATATTTATTATTTTGTGTTTTTTGGATTAATGTCAGCCTTGTTGGATAAGATGGAATCTCATTGTGGTTTTGATTTGTATTGCTGTAATGAGTAATGATTGTGAGCATTTCCTCATGTATCTGTTAGCTGCCTGGATGTCTTCTTTGGTGAAGTGCCTGTTAATATCCCCCTCACATTACTTAACTTGACATTCTCTTGTTGAAATTTTGAAGTACCCTGTGCATTACAGAGATCAGATGCAGATTGGATCTGAGGTGACTCAAAAGTTTTCCCCATCTGTAAGTACTATTTTTTCCTCTTTTGGTGAAGCCTTTGGATAACAAGTGTTTGATCTTGAGGAGTTTCCTGTTATCTATTTTCTTTTCTGGTATTTGAGCATTGTTAATAATATTTTGTAGTATGTTTATGCCATGTATTAGGGTTCCCAGCATTGTTCTTATTTTTTCTTCCATGATAGTTATTGGTTTAGATTTTATATTTAGGCCTTTGATCCACTTTGAGTTAGTTTCTATGAATGGTGTGAGATGCGGGTCTAGATTCATTTTTCTGCAAATGGTTATCCATTTATGCCAGTTTATAGTTTTCAGACTTTGAAACTTCTCATCAAACATCAGCTGCTTATAGGTGGATGATGTTATGTCTGAATTCTCTGTTCTGCTCCATTGATCTAATTATCTGTTTTTGTACAGGCTGTTTTGTCTACTGTGGCAGTGTAATAGATTCTAAAGTCAAGTAACATGAGGCTTCCACTTTGTTCTTCTTCTTCAGTAGTGATTTACATATCCAGGGAGTCTTCCCTTTCCATATAAAGTTGGTGACTTGTTTCTCCATCTCACTAAAAGTAGCCACTGGAATTAATATTGGGATTGTATTGTATCTATAGATTGCTTTGGGCACAATAGACACTTTCACAGGGTTAAGTCTTCCTATCCATAAGAAAGGTTTCTACACTTATTCAGGCCTCTTGGTTTCTTGTAGTAGTATCTTGTAATTTTATTTGTATAGGTCTTTTACGTCTCTGGTTAGATTTATTCCTAGGAATTTTATTTTCTTGGGGAGCTATCGTAAATTGTATTGATCTGGTGATTTCCTCTTTGATGGTCTCTTGTTGTAGAAGAATCCAACTGATTTATGTATGCTTATCTTATACCCTGATACTTCACTGAATTATTCTGTTAGTTCTAATGTTTTTTTGTGGATTCTTAAGGGTTTTCTATGTATAATATCATATCACCTACAAATAGAGATACTTTCACCTCTTCCTTACCAGTGTGAATGCTCTTTATTTCTTTATTTTACCAGATTACTGTAGCTAAAACCTCCAGCACAATGTTGAATGAAAGTGCTGACAATGGGCACTTGTCTGGTTCTTGTTCTTGAGGGGAAAGCTTTTGCATTCTTCATTTAGGATGATGTTGGCTGTTGGCTTTGCATGGAGGTCCCTTATTATATTGAGGAATTTCCCTTCCACTTCTATTTTTCTGAGAGCTTTTCACATGCATCAGTTGATAAAATCAACTGGTTCTTTTCTTTTGTTTTATTTATGTGGATGATTACACTGTTTTTCTCATGTTGAATTATCCCTATATTCCTAGTACGAATACCACTTGGTCATGGTGAGTTTTTTGGTTTTTGTTTTTTTTCTTTGATATGTTGTTGAATTCTGTTGGCTGGAATTTTGTTGAAGATTTTTCCCTGTAAGTTCATGAGAGACATTGATGTGTAATTTTCCTATTTTGTGCTGTCTTTACCTGATTTGGGTATCAGGATTATGCCAGCTTCATAGAACGGATTTGGGAGTATTCCCTCCTTGTCTATGCTCTGGAATACCTTAAGTAATAGTGATATCGACTCTTCTCTAAAAGTTTGGTGGAATTCTCCAGAAAAGCCATCAGGGCCAGGACATACTTTGTTCAGAGTTTTTATTCAGCCTGTTGGTCTTGTCAGCTGTGCAGTTCAGCTTTGCTGCCAGTCAAGCCCAAGCCCTGCCTGCTGGCCAAGACAGAGGGAAAAAAGTTAAAAGTCACCTTCCGTCTACATGAGCCAGCATTCAACAAGGTCGGGGGTAAGCCAAAGAGACAAAGTTTCCCATTCAGTGGCATGTAGTCCAAATTGACAGCCCTATGTCATGTCCTAGGACTCACTGGGTGTCCAGAAGCCTCCGTTTAATTATCAGTTCAGGCCTTAGTTTTCAGAGAGGGTTAAGGAGATGAGTGTCTAGTCCACCATCTTGACTCTGCCCCCACAAGTAGCCATGTAAATAGCATTATTTGGTCTCAATCTACCTGGAGCAGAAGAGAATGAAGGACATCAAACACATGAGGGAAATATGAGCACAACAGAAAGAAGGTGCCATATGATTCAGAGACCGTATCAGGAGACCAGAAGAACTAAATGAAGCCCCATCACTACTGTATTGCCCTGGGAGGGAATACAGCATAAAGTCCCTGATGTAGTGGGAGAAAAAAAGTGTGCAGAACTGACACGCTATTAAAAGACCACACTTGATGGTCTATCAGACTGGAAAGTCCCCTGAGCATATGGCCTCCTAACTATGTTAGCCCAGAGCTGAATCTAGTACAGAAGCCAATTCTTTAGCAAAGGTTGGACTGGACTATAAGATATAGAGTGATGCTGACTAATTGTGCTTCTTGGCTTAAATATATACATGAGGTTATCTGAGCAGCTTTTGTCCAGAGGGAAGATGAGAGGGTGTAGCAGGACAAGAGATGGTTAAACAAATATGGGAAGTACAGGGTGGAAAGGAGGATTGTGTTGTCATGGGGTAGAGGAGTGAGAGTAGTTAGAGTCCATAGTGTTGTGTGTGGGGAGTTTTATACTGCGAATCAATTTGGACTGTAAACTTTCACCTGAAAAACAACAAAATATTTAAAAAGAAGAAAGGGACAAAATCAAAAGTTAGCTATATAACTCAAACAAATAGAGAACAGTAAAAGAAGCCCACAGCAATCAGAAGATTGGAAATAATGAAAATCAGAGCAGAAATAAATGAAACAGAAAATAGAAAAACAGTAAAAATAATCAAGAAAACCAAAAGCTGGCTCTTCAAAAGAATCAAAAAGTCAACAAACCACTGTCCAAACTGATGAAAGGAATATAGGAAAGGACTTAAATATCTCACATAAGAAATGAAATTTGGGACATTACTACAGACTGAAATGAAATACAAAGGAACACAACAGAATATTATTAAAAAACAAAAAAAAAAAACTATACTCCAGAAACTTTGAAAACCTATAGGAAATGAATAGATTTCTGGAAACACACTACCTAACCAAACTAACACAAAATGATGTTGAAAATCCAAACACACCTATAACAAGAGAAGAAATTGAAAAGATAGTTTTAAAAACTCCAAAGAAAAAACCGCCTGACCCAGGTGGCATCACTGAAAGAATTCCACTAGACATTTAGAGGTAGTATTACACCAGTACTACACAAACTATTTCAGAACATAGAAAAGGAAGCAATTTTCTAAATTCATTCTATGAAGCCAGCATGACCCTGATACCAAAATCAGGCAAAGATACCACAAAAAAAAAGAGAAAATAACAGGCAAATATCTCTTATAGATGCAAAAATTCTTAAGAAAATTCTAATCAATAGAATTCAGGATTATATCAAAAAAGTAATATACCACAACCAAGTAGGATTCACACCAGGTATGCAAGGATGGTTTACATTACAAAATCAATCAACATTATCCACACGGTTATCTGAATCAATGCAGAAAATGTATTCAGTAAAGTCCAGCACCTATGCTTGATAAAAGTCTCTCAATAAAATAGGTATAGAAGGAAATTCTTCAGTATGATAAAGGGCATCTATGCAAAAGACATCTAGTCTTTTCAGCCTCTCTCCATAAAGAATGGTGTCTGTTACAAATCAGACAAAGTTCTAACCTCTAAAATCTGTAAGAAAATCTAATACTGCTATAACAGAAAGACAAACAATCCAATTAAAAACTAGGCAAAGAACAAGAGACAGAAAGGGCTACGTAAACCAGAGACTACACCAGCCTGAGACCAGAAAAATTAGATGCATGGCTACTGCCAGTGACTTCCCTGAAAGGGAACACAACAGAGTGGGAGAAAAGTAGGGTACAGAACTCAACCTCTATTAAAAAGATAAGACTTGATGATCTGACAGACTGGAGGGTTCCCAGAAGACACAGCCCCCATACTCATTAGCACAGAACAGAGACCATTGCCAAAGCCAAAGAATGGACTGGAGTATACAACATAAAATGATGCTGGTGAAGAGTGTGCTTATTGGCTTAAGTAGATACAGGAGACTAACTGGGGAGTTCCTGTCTGGAGGTAAGAAGAGAAGGCAGAAGACAGAAGCAGGTTGAATGGACATGGAAAATACATAGTGTCTGCCTCATCCTCAAAGGCCTGGGGGCACAGTCCCCTCTGGAAGTCTGTGCCTGTGGTCTGTTGCTGTGTTTCTTCTTCAAAGGCCGAGGATCTAGCCTCCCCCTGAGAGTATGTGTCCACTGGTTTGCCGTGCTGTGACCTGATCCTGGGACCTCACCCACTTGCCATCAAAGGTTGGTTCCAGTGGCTGTGACTGTTTTCCCGTTGCTTCCTAAGCCTCCTGTGCTGTCCCTACCAGAGGATCTAACTCAGAGGGGCCTTATCATTCTCCTGATGTCTAAACAGCTTGTTTCCAGCGACTGTGACAGTCTTCTGTCAGTGTCTGAGCTTCCCATTCCTGCCTCCGTCACCTCAGAGAAGTGCTGTCATCATAAAATTTTACTTTGAATTCTCCTGATGTCAGACTGGTGAGAGCACAGCCAGTCTTTCAGTTCCTTAGAGTGAAACCCCCTAACTTAGAGTGAAACGCACTAACTTATGCCTTGACCACTGCAGTCCCTGCAGGACCCAGTGGAACCTGTGGGGGTCCTAACTAATGTAAATGAGAGTTCCTAACTAATGAAAATGTAGATAAAAGTAATGCAAATAGGAGTGCATTATGTCCC
Source organism: Heterohyrax brucei (assembly GCA_028571685.1). Lineage (NCBI taxonomy): Eukaryota > Metazoa > Chordata > Mammalia > Hyracoidea > Procaviidae > Heterohyrax > Heterohyrax brucei. Next base: position 35,996,552 of record CM053145.1, read on the forward strand.
AATGCTAGCATCTCTCTTCCCCGTGCTTAATTGTAAACATGTGGTTTGGTTAAATAAAGCTTATTAGAGACCCCAAAACATGTTAGTTACTTATTTTCCTCTCCTGAACACTGACATTTTCTGGGAACTCAAGACACTGTCTGCATCCATCTCATTGAGGATCTTTCTGTTTTTCACTGACTCTCTTCTTTACCAACCACGATGTCCTTCTCCAGGTTCTGATCATTCCTAATATCATGTCCAAAATAAGTTAAACAAAATCTCACCATCCTTGCTTCTAAGGAGCATACTGACCACGCTTCTTCCAAGACAAATTTGTTCATTCTTTTGGCAGTCCGTAGTATATTCAATATTCGTCCCCAACACCATAATTCAAAGTAATCAATTCTTCGTCAGCCTTCCTTATTCATTGTCTAGCCATGAGGCATCAGAAAACACCATGGCTAGGTTCAGCTGCACCTTAGTCTTCAAAATAATATTTTCCCAGAACAGACTAACAAGAACAACAGAGAAAACATCAACACAAAAACAAACCTATCACAGTGGCAGCATTGAACACATACCTATCAATAATTACATTGAATGTGAATGGACTGAATGCTCCAGTAGAGACATCGAGTGTTTCAAGTCCTCTCCATTTTTAGCAAATGAGGGTCTGTCAGCTGCACAATACAGGCTGTTAATGAATCTTCTTCCAATCCTGATGTCACATTCTTTGTATAGTCCAGCTTCTCAGATTACTTGCTCAGCATGCAGATCAAGTATCATGAAATGATACAACCTTGATGCACATCTTTCCTGACTTTAAGCTGTGCAATAGCCCCTTATTTGGAAACTGTGGTGGCATAGTGGGTTAGGTGCTACGTCTGCTAACCAAAAGGTTGACAATTAAAATCCTCCAGGTGCTCCTTGGAAACTCTATGGGGCAGTTCTACTCTGACCTATAGGGTCACTATGAGTTGGACCCAACTCGACAGCGGTGGGTTTGCTTTGGTTTGATTTGGTTTTATCCTCTTGTTCTGTTCGAAAAACTGCATTTTGGTCTATGTACAGGTTCCTTATTAACACAAATAAGTGTTCTTGAATTCCCATTCTTTTCAGTGCTATCCACAATTTGTTACGATCCACAGAGGTGAAAGACTTTGTGTAGTCAATAAAACACAGGTAATCTCTGGTAATCTCTGCTTTCAGCCAAGAATCCACCTGACGTCAGCAATAGTATCCTTGCTTCCACATCCTCTTCTGAATTCAGTGTGAATTTCTAGTAGTTCTCTGTTGATTAACTGTTACAGTTGCTTTTGAATGATCTTCAGAAATTTTTTTTTGCATGTGATATTAATGATACTGTTCAATAATTCCCACTTTTAGTTGGGTCATCATTCTTGGATCTCTTCCAGTTGGTTGGCGAGGTAGCTGTCTCTCAAATTTCTCAGCATAGATGTGTAAGCACTTTCAGCGCTGCATCTGTTTGTGGAAGCACTTGAGTCAGTCTTCCTTCAATTCATGGAGCTTCTTTTTTCCCAGTTCCTCTCAGTGCAGCCTGGAACTCTTTGCTCAGTGCCATCGTTTCCTGATCATATGCTACCTTCTGAAATAGTTGAACACAGACCAGTTCTTTTTGGTATACTATGTATCCCTGTCATCTTCTTTTGATGTTTCCCGTATTATTTTATTTTCCCCGTACTATTCTTCAATATAACAGCTTGAATCTTGAACGTTTTCTTCAGTTCTTTCTACTTGACAAATGCTGAGCCTATTTTCCCTTTTGATTTTTTAACTCCAAGTCTTCATACATGATATTACAAAACTTTGTCTTTTACAGCCCCTTTGAAATCTTCTGTTCAGCTCTTTTACTTAATCACTTCTTTTCACCTTAGCTACAATCAAAAGCAATTTTCAGAGTCGTCTCTGACATCCAGTTTGGTCCTTTCCTATCTTCCTATCTTTTTAATGACCTCATACTTTCTTCATGCGTGCTATCCTTGATGTCATTCCATAACTTATCTGGTCTTCAGTCATTAGTATTCCACATGCTGACTCTTTTCTTGAAACAGTCTCTAAATTCAGGTGGGATGTGCCCAAGGTTGGACTTTGGTTCTCATGGACTTATTCTAATTTTATTCAGTTTCAATTTGAATTATTTACAAGCATCTTCCAGATAGCGATTCCTTGTAAGTCTTAGATGTTGTATGCATTTTATTCCAATGCTTTTTTGGTAACTGCACTGAGTTGATTATGAGGTTTCATCATTAACCTATTAAGATATAAATGTTTCTGAAAGATTCATCTATCTGGATTCATTTTTCAATCCTGAATTAATCCACACTTGATCATGACTAATCCATACATACATATAAAATATCTATAGAAATATATACCATCATATATTTATACATATATAGGATGGAGTAGAACTGCCCCATAGGGTTTCCAAGGAGTGTCTGCTAGATTTGAACTGCTGATCTTTTGATTAACAGCCAAATTCTTAACCACTATGCCCTCTAGGATTGCTGTGTATACATAGATGTAGAGACAGAGAACTTTAAAGCCATGTTTTTTACTAAAACAAGCTTGTAAATTTTTTTTTTTTTTTTTTTTGGATTGTGATTATCAAGTTTTAGTTTAAAACTTATTCTTATCTCAATAAAACTAACTGGACAGCATTCCCCATTACAAAAATTAGGGATCTCTGTACTCACCAATAAAGCCATATCTATCTGTGACTTCTCGAGGTGGGGGAAAAATGAGGAAAAGTTTGTCATCACCATGCTTTATTATTATTACTAGATCCTTACTTTCTATGCCATTTTTTTATCCCCTTTTGTGACAATTAAAATTTTTTTACACTTTCCAGAGACATATAAAAATTTTCTTATTTCGTGTTTTACTTACAGCTATATTTCTTGATTGGCTTTGCCAGAGGTCTGTCAATCATAAATTTTGTCAGAGGTTCAACTTGTTTCCTGTTAATCTTTATTTTTAACTATATCTTATTTACTTTCTTCTGATCTCTTTTGTCTTAATCTGTCACTTTACAGCCAGCCTCAGTGGTTTTACTTATTTATGTTGGGGTATAATAGAACTGAAGTGTCTTAGTTTTCTAGCAGTGTTTTAACAAAATACCACAAAAATGGGGTGGCTTTAAAGAAGAGAGATTTATTGTCTCACAGTTCTGGAGGCTAAAGGTCCAAATCAGGATTATCAACTATGTTGATTCCTTCTAGGGCTCTGAGAGAAACACTGCTGTACGCATCACTCCTAGCTCCCAGCAGCTCCCTGAAATCATTAATGTTTCTTGATTTGCATCTGCTTCCACAGTTGCATGGCTATCCTTCCTCTGTCCTACCCTCTCACTTTTTCTCTTCTTTTATAAAGTACCAGTCAGATTGGATTAGGACCTACCCTGTTTCAGTGAAACTTCATGCTAACTGATAATATCTTCAAAGGCCTTCTTTCTAAACAAAGTCACATTCACAGGCACCAAGTGTCAAGATTCCCATATCCTTGGAGGTAAGGGGAAAACACACTTTAATCCAGAATACCAGGCACGTGTTTTTTTTTAAGCTTTATGTGCACCATAAAGTATTACAGGGTTGACAACTGCTGGTCTATAACCATGTTCACAAGCTTCTCTGATACTAAGAATTGTCTATGAGGAGTTTAAAAAACATATACTCCTAGGTAATACACTTAATGGGAAGGATTCAGTTTAGCTGGACTGTGGCCCAATAATTCGTATTTTTAGAAAACCCTGACAGATGTTTCTGAGTATCAACAAATTTTGGAAATCACTGAATTTGAGCACCTATAAAACACCAACCAAAACCCAATGCTGGAAAAGTTATCTCCACTTACAGTGACTCAGTAGGGTTTCCAAGACAGTAGTACATCTCTACAGAAGCAGACTGCCATATCTTTCTCTCATGAAGTCGCTAGTGGTTTCAAATCACCAACCTTTTAGTTATTCATTGATCATTTTAACCATCAGACTGTGAGAGCTCCTTTACAAAACACAATCTAGTGCTATAAGTATAAGAAGTAATCTCTAAGGTTTTAGTGATTACTAAATGAGAAGTTAGCAAATGTTTCAGGAAAATGTGGAGGTGGCAAGCAATGCAGGAAGAGAAAAGAATATTAATAAAGAACAACAGTTGAGAGAATGAAGATCAGCTCTTAAAAGTAATTAATCTCATGAAAAGGCAGAGTGCACTAGAGGTAGTAGCAAGACCTAGAGAGACAAACAGAAGCCACAGCATAAAGCAATATTAAGCTTTACCCAGAGACTTTTCCCTGAGAGGAATGGGAAGTGATTCAAAGGGTTTAAAGAGGGAGGATAAAATGAACAGATTTTCTTTAGAAGACTGTGTTCAGCTACAATGAACAAAATTAGCTGGATAAAAAGCTGGTCTGAAGACAGAGTTCATCCTTGAGGTGAACATGTGATAGTGGCCTCAACTATGATACAGTTGGGGAGCAAAAGATTATCCCACCTTAGATAGACATAAAAGATACACTGAGTACAATGAGCAGAAATTAGTTATGACATCTATCCTGTGACCAGAGAGTTAGATGGTACTAAGTCACCACTATAGTACTGTACTGACAAGCCAAGCGAAGTGACTTCAAAGGGACACAACAAATCATCCCAAATAGAATGGGAGAAAAATGCAGAACAAAACTCAAATTCATATGTAAAAAAAGGCCAGATCTACTAGACTAGGAGAAATGGCAGGAACTCTGAGATACACTTCCAAGTTTGTACTGAAACCACTCCCAGAAGACATCCTTCAGCTGAATAACATATTGGTTCATAAAATAAATATCATCCATGAGTAACATGCTCCTTTAAAAAGTCATCTGCAAGAAAGCACAAAAAAGAAAATTACAGACCAATATCTTCCATGAACCTAGATGCAAATATCCTCAACAAAATCCCAGTCGATAGAATTCAACAACATATCCAAAAAAAAAAAAAAATAGTTCACCTTGACAAATAGGATGCAGGGTTGGTTCAACATCAGAAAAACAATTAATGTAATCAACCACATAAAACAAAAGTTAAGAGTCATTTGATTTTTATCAATTGATGCAGAACAGGCATTTGATAAAGCCCAGTACCTTCTCATGTTAAAAAAGAACTCTCAGTAAAATAGGAATAGAAAGGAAAATCCTCAACATAATAAGAGGCATCTATTCAAAGCCAATAGCCAACATCACCCTGAATGAAGAGAAACTGAAAGAATTTCCCATGAGAACAGGAACTAGACAAAGATGCCCACTATCACTACTTCTGTTCAACATTGTTCTGGAGGTTCTAGGCAGAGCAATCAAACAAAATACAGAAATAAAGCACTTCTGCAACAGTAAAGAAGTATCCCTATTTGCAGATAATACAATCTTATACACAGAAAATCCAGAAGAATCCACAAATAAACTACTTGAACTAATAGAAGAGTTTAGCAAAGTATTAGGAAATAAGATAAACATAAATAAATCTGCTGGATTTCCTTTACAGCAATGAAGAGACCATCAAAGAGGAAATCACCAAGTAATACCATTTACAATAGCCCCAAGAAGATAAAATACCTAGAAATAAAGCTAACCAGAGAAATAAGAGACCTATACAGAGAAAGCTACAAGACCATACTGCAAGAAACCAAAAGAGACTCACATAGTGCGGAAACCTACCTTGCTCATGGATAGGAAGATTTAACATTGTGAAAATTTCTATTCTACCCAAAATGATTTATATATACAATGCAATCCCAACACAACTTCCAATGTCATTTTTTAATGAGATAGAGAAACAAGTCAAGTCACCGTCTTTGTTTGGAAGAGGAAGAAACTCCAGATAAGTAAAGCACTGCTAAAGAAGAGGTATACAGTTATATGCCTCACACTAGCTGACCTTAGAAACTACTTCACTGCCACAGCAGTCAGAACAGCTTGGTGGTGGTACAAAAATGGATATATAGACCAATGTAGCAGAATAGAGAATCCAGAAATAACAACATCCAGCTATAAACAGCTGATATTTGACAAAGGCCCAAAAGCCATGAACTGGGGAAAAAACAGTCTCTTTAACAAATGATTCTAACAAAATTGGATATCCACCTGGGAAAAACTGAAACAAGACCCACATCTCACCCATATCTTACACAAAGACTAATTCAAAATGAATCAAAACCCTAAATATCAAATCTAAAGCAATAAAAATTGTGGGAAAAAATACAGAAAATACTGGAAGTTCTAACACATGGCTTAAATAGATTACAAAATTTTACTAACAATGTACAAACAGCAGAAGAGAAAATAGATAAATGGAAACTACTAAAATTTGAAGAGTTTATCAAGAGAGTAAAAAGACTGCCTACAGACTGGGAAAAAAATATTTGGCAACCATGTATCTGATCAATGGCTAATTTCCATAATCTGCAAGGTACTGTAAATATCAGAGGAAAAAGACAAATAACCCAGTTAAACAATGGGTAAAGAATGTGGACAGACACTTCTCCAAAGTAGACATCCAGGCAGCCAAAAGACACAAGAGGAAAAGCTTACAATCATTAGTTATTAGAGAAATCCAAATCAAAACTACAGTGAGATACCATCTCACCCCACTTGGCAGCAATCCAAAAAACACAAGACAACAAATGTTGGAGAGGCTGTGGAGAGACTGCAACTCTCCTACACTGCTGGTGGAAATATAAAATGGTACAACCTCTTCGGGAAGCAATTTTGTGCTTTCTTAAAAAGCTAGAAATAGAAATACCACATGATCCAATAATCCCACTGCCTAGAAGTTATCCTACAGAAATAAGGACTGTCACATGAACAGATACATGCACACAAATGTTTATTACAGCACTGTCCGCAATAGCAAAAAGATGAAATCAGCCTAAGAGCCCATCAACAGATGAATGAATAAACAAACTGTGGCATATATACACAATGGAACACTAGGTAATGATAAAGAACTATGATGATTTTAGGAAACATCTCATAACCTAACCTAGAATCAATTGTAAGATATTATGCTGAGTGAACTCAGTCAGCTGCAAAATGACAAATACTGTACAAGACCACTATTATAAGGACTTAAAAAAGGACTATGCACAAAAGAAAATACTCTCTGATGGCTACAACATAGGGAGGAAGGGAGAGGGTTTTTCATAAGTTAAACAATCAATAGGAACTCAGTTAGGTGAAAGGAGTGACAGCACATAGTAGAAGGCAGGTCAGCATAACTGGACAACACCATAAGCTAAGAAGTTTTCTAAATTCAATCCAAAACTTCGAAGGACAGAATAGCAGGTACAGGACTCTGGGGGCCATATTTTCAAGGGAAATCAAAGTCTACTAGCATAACTAGTCTTTTTCTAAGAGAGTGTTCTGCACCCATATTGGTGAACGGTTTCTGGGCTTAAAAGCCAGCAAGCTGCTATCTGAGGAATATCAGTAGGTCCCAACCCACCTGGAACAGATGACAACTGAGAACATCAAAGACACAAGGCAAAATGAGCCCAGCAGACAGAAGGACCCATGTGACTGGGAAACTACATCAGCATGAGACCAGCAGAACTAGATGGTGCCTGGCCACCACCAATGACAGCATGATAGGGGACACAAGGTGGCGTACCTTAGATAGCACAAGAAAAAGAGGTGTGCAGATCACGAACTCTACTAAAAGACTAGAACTGGTGGTCCAACAACCTGCATGGTGTGCTAAGAACATGGCCTAGGCCTGCTGTTAGCCCAGAACTGAAACCAGTAATGAAGCCAACACTTCAGACTAAGAGTGACTTGGACTTGGGGACATAGAGGGATGTAGGAGGTGTGTGTAATTTATGATTTAATATTTATGTATGAGACTGTCCTACCAGTTTCTTTCTAGAGGGGGAGAGCAGAGGGTGGAGAGGAGGGGGCAAGTGTTGGCTGAGTGGATACTAGAAGAGTGAAAAAGAAGAATGTGCTGTTACAGGGTGAGGAGAGCAGATAGAGTTGCAGAGAGGTGGGCACTCAGGGTTTTATATGGAAACTTGACTTGGATTGTAAACTTTCACTTAATCACAATTTTTAAAATTTTTTTAAAATTTTTTTAAAGAAATTAAAAAAAATCATCCACAAGAGACCAAAGGTCTCTTTTTACCTTAAAGAAAAGATGAGACAGTAAAAGGACGATGGAAGTTAGATTAATAGAAACGGAACAACCAGAATGGAAGTAATGGGAATGTTAACACATTGTACGAAATGTAAACAATGTAAATAAACAATAAGCATAGACATTTTAAATGCTAACTTAGTTTACCGACTCTATAGCACTTTGCACTTGGCCAATTTACATGTAAACTTTCACCAAAAACACAATGAAATATTATCTTAAGAAAAAAAAGAGATTAGTGATGACTGGATATCATGTGTATAACAGGAAGAGCAAGTGCACCAGCATCAATTTATTCCTTACATATATTCTCTGAGCTATATATTTTGGGTTTAAAATATTCACCTACAACTGTTCAGGCATTCTCTAAAATACTGATATAAGAGTGGAAATTTTTATAGTTTATCCAAAATTAACAGAGATTTTAAATATTGATTAATTGATTAATATTAATAAATAAATTTATTATAATAAATGTATTATTATATATTATATAATAAATAAATAATAAAATTGATTAATATTAATTAAATAATATTGATTAATTAAATAACATATAAGTATACAAGCTCATAGCAACAAAAATGACTAGAGACAGCTTTGTTTCATAGTATGTCATATTCCCTGTCATTTCAGTTTTGGTCTGATTTAAACCTTCCCATCTTCTTGTATTACTGGAGAATCACAAGACCGCCACATCCTGACACACCAATGAATTCAGCGGTCTTACCAACAGAGACTGACCTAACGATAAAGGAAATAATGAAGGAGTTAGATCAGCTGATGCCACCCAGACCTTTCCCCCATGTGAACACCACTACCAGCGCGGCACACAGCAGAGTCACTGTGCTTAACCCTCAAGATACCTACTGCGTAGGGGAGCAGCTAGACCTCCTGTTGGAGGCGAGGGATCACCTGGGACACGACAAGAAGTACGGCGGGGATTTTTTGAGGGCCAGGATGTCTTCCTCAGCCCTGAAGGCAGGAGCTTCAGGGCAGGTGACTGACTTCAACAATGGCACCTATCTTGTCCGCTTTACTCTCTTCTGGGAGGGCCAGGTGTCTCTGTCCCTGTTGCTCATCCACCCCAGTGAGGGAGTGTCTGCCCTGTGGCGGGCAAGGAACCAAGGCTATGACAGGGTGATCTTCACTGGTCAGTTTGCCAATGGTACCTCCCAGGTTCTCTCTGAATGTGGCCTGACCCCAAACACAAGTGCTGAATTGTGCCAGTACCTGGATACTCGAGACCAAGAAGCCTTCTACTGTGTGAAACCTAAACACATGTCCTGTAGGGCCCTGACCCACATGACCACCAGGAATCGGGAAATTTCTTATCTCACTGCCAAGGAAAAGAGTCTTTTCAACAGGTAAATATAGAGGTACTCAAGAGGCAGAAGAAAATTACCCATGATCCTCTCAGAACCTTCCTCTACTCAAGTTTCAGGCCAGACATGAGGCCCCCTGTTCAGGACTCCCACCACCAAGGTTCATATTTTCCCTGAGTTGTATACTAAAAAAGGGCTGCACAAGGTAGGACTCTACAGCATGTATACCAGTGCTTCTTTAGAATGACCAACTGAATCTCAGCTTAATTCTTTTTTTTTTTTTTTACTCTAGCCCTAAGATTTATAAAGTACATTCAGCAGAAAATTAGTCTGTGTGTTAACAGATGTGCCATCAAAGGATTCCTTGAGCAATGTATGGAGTATATGGAACATTCCTGTTCATTCAATCGCATTCATCCGTTTCTCTATGCATAGTGCTATCATCCATGTTCAGACCACCATTATCTCATCTAGATTACTTTTAGCAGCTTCTCAATTGGCTCCTGTCTCATCAACTATATCCTCCTTAATCCATTCTCCACTCTGCACCTCACATAATCTTTCCATAAAGGCTCTTCTAGTGGTCATCTCTAGTTGCTGTGATGAGAGATATTTCTCAGTAGCTCCTGTTCAGGTTGGAGGATGTTTTAGTCTGCTAGTGCTGCTGTAACAGAAATACCATAAGAGTTGACGGCTTTAACATAGGAAGGTTTATTCTTACACAGTCCAGTAAGCTACAAGTCCAAATTCAGGATGTCGACTCCAGGGGAAGGCTTTTCCCCTTGTCGGCTCTGGAGGAAAGTCCAGTATTGCATCATTCTTTGTCCAGGGAGTATCTTGGCACAGGAACCTCAGATCTGAAGGATGAACTCTTCTCCCAGTGCTGCTTGCTTGATGGTGTGAGGTTCCCAATTCTCTGCTTGCTTCCCTTTCCTTTTATCTCTTGTAGGATGAAAGGATAAAGAGTGATGAAAGCCATACTTCAGGGAAACTCCCTTGACAGTGTAGCAGGGAGCTGATCTTATGAAGGAATTTACAGTCCCACTCTAATCCTTTAACATACAGCATTGGAAAATCACAAAATGGAGGACAATCATAGAATACAGGGAATCATGGCCCAGCCACATGGCTACACATATTTTGGGGGAGACACAATTCAATCCATGACAGAGGAGTTCTCTATATTTGCCACATTGTAACCACCAACTTCTGGCAGGACCTGGACATTAGCTACCTAATGCTGCCATAAAAAAAGATACCACAAGTAGGGAAACCCTGATGGTATAGTGGGTTAAGTGCTACCACTGCTAACCACAAGGTCGGCAGTTCAAGTCACCAGGTGCTCCTTGAATACTCATTTCTACCCTGGCCCTAGGGTCGCCATGAGTCAAATCCGACTTGATGACACTTGGCTTGGAGTGTTGTTCTAAAGAACAGAAATTTATTTTCTCATAATCCTGGAGGCTAAAGTCTAAATGAGAGTCTAGGTCATGTTGATTTCTTCTTTGTCATCAGTCCTGGGCATTTCTTGGTTTCTTGACCTGTAAACAACCTGCACACATCATCTGTCTTCCCTCTTTCCTCTACTGCATCTATTCTGGTCATTTTATAAACATAAGTGATACATTTTTGGATACCTTCTACACTAGTATGATCTCAACTGATCAATTGATTGATTACACTGCAATGCACTATATCATGGAAAATGATTACATTACTTTAGATTCCCTAACAGAAGGTAATCTGCTCAAAGACAAGGAATTTAATCATACATAACTATTCCATGACAGCAACTAGAATATTATTTTGTCAAACAACTAGGAACCGCAGGCCCACCAAACTGACACACAAAATTAACCAACACATGGTGGTTGAAAAGGCCTTTATAAATTGAAATGTAAACATATTTCTATCAATCATATCAACATCAACAGTATGCCTTTCTCCTCTTACTTGCAAACAGATGTTTATTTCTTGGTCTCCTTGTCCTCTGCTAAGCTAGAAAATATTTCATTGTTTAAAATTAATTCTCAGGGTCTTTTTATAAATTACTTTCAGGATTGACAAAGGGTAACTATCTTACCTGTCATCACCGCAAATCCCAGGACCTGTGAATCTTTCTCTTTCCAGTCCCTGAGACCATCTATTAGTTCCAGACTCTAGCTGACTTACAACTTTTCATAAGCCTCAGGAACTTGGTCCACTACCTTTTCCTTTCTGCAACCGTCTATTTTATTCTTTGGGATTCCCCTTCCCTAAGCCTGTCTACAGAAGAGGATGCTAGGTTCTCGGCTATCACTTTCTTAATAATTTCCAAACCAAATTTATGGCCTTTTTCTGTTAAGGATTCAAAAAATACTTAACTGCTATGAGGAAGCAAAGAGTGGATAAAAACCCAGAGCCATCGAGTTGCTTCTGAGTCATAGCAACCCTCTAGGACACAGTAGAACTGCCCAGTAGAGTCTCCAAGGAGTGCCTTGCAGATTTGGACTTCTGACCTTTTGGTTAGTGGCCACAGCACTTAACCACTACTCCACCACGGTTTCCAAAGAATGGATAATGAACACAGGAAAACAATGACATGCATTTCAGACATTTAATGAATTATCCAAGTTTTGACTCTTAATCCATAGACCTTGACTCTCTTCTGAAATCAGTAAAAGCACTTGAGTTTCTGTTTCGTCCTCTTATCCCTGTGTAGCTTAGCAAATTTCACCCTACACACTATCTTCCATTATGCCTGAGTCCTAGTAAGAGTGAAAGGCATGCTGAATTCTTTCCCTCTTCTTCAGATTTGCCCTGAAAAGATAACCACAGCAGAAGATCAGACACCATTTACTTAACCTGTTTTACCTGGCACATGAGTTCCCATTTCTCTTGCCTAGATGTACATAAACACGTATATGAATGTGAAACAAAAGTGTGGACCAAAGGTTGGGTAAGGGCTTTGAAGCAGAAAGAATCAAGTGAAAGAAATAAATACAATGCACATGTAGCCAGATGTTAGAGATACAGGAATGGACCAGACAAATCTATTACCTTCCTTCATAAGCTTATAAAGCAAGTTTCTCAAAAAATCTGAAGGTATGTGTTTTAGTCAGCTAGGGCTGCTCTAACAAATACCACAGAGTGGATGGCTTTAACAAACAAAGGTTTAGTTTTACACAGTCCAGTAGGCTACAAGTCCGTATTCAGGGTGTCCACTCCAGGGAAAGGCTTTCCCCTTGTCGGTTCTGCAGGAAAGGCTGGTATTGCATCAGTCTTTGTCCAGGGAGCATCTTGGCACAGGAATCTCAGGTCTGAAGGACGCGCTCTTCTCCTGGTGCTGCTTTCTTGATGGTACGAGGTTCCCATCTCTGCCTGCTTCTCTTTCCTTTTACCTCTTGCAGGATGAGGATTAAGGGTGAGCCAAGCCATACTCCAGGGAAGCTCCCTTTACAGTGGAGCAGGGGGGTATTCCTATGGAGGGATTTACCGTTCCACCCTAATGCTTTAACATGCAGTATAGGAAAACCAGAAAGTGAAGGACAGTCACAAGATACTGGGAATCATGGCCCAGACACATGGCTACACATATTTTGGGGGGGGGGGGACACAATTCAGTCCATGACAGTACGTGTCAACAGGAAACATGAGTAAAGAGGACCCTGTAATTAAAAGGTTTTCATGCCATGCTAAGGGGTCCAGCACTTTTAAGTGGTGCAGAGACAATAAAGATTTTAAGCAGCAGTATGGCTGCATTTGCAATTAAAAAGGTACACTAGCAGTTGTGTTGAAGGATTTGGGTGGGATCAAATTGAGGCAAGCTGGCCAATTACAGGCTTGCAATAATCTAAGAAATAGGTAACATGAACTTGAATAGTAAATATGGAAGCAGAAAGTGAAAAAGGAACTGGGAGACTGGATAAATACTTTGAGCCTAAAATTCCAGGACACACTAATTACATGTGGCAGATGACCAGAGCTGCCCTAGACTTTCAAAATCCTAATTTATTTGCAATGACCAATATATCTAAAATTTACACAAAGCATAATAGTTGAAAATCATTTCTCCCAAGCAGGTGATTCATCTTATCTATATTGTGTGGACTGTAAGAAGGCTGATTAATTGTCCTGTTTTTTGAAGGTCCAACGTGGGAGTTGAAATGATGAAAGACCTTAAACCCATCGCTGTCTCCCGATGTAACAGTAAGTCACTTTTGTCCCATGCTTAGCATTGCTTAGCATAGTCTTTTCAGGGACAGAGGAAAGTTTGTGAATACCAGTCTTAGTAATCATAACTGTCCTGGAGCTCAAGTTGTAGCAGTTGTCTAATGAAACAAACATCTTGGATTTTAAAGAGTGAATCAACTCTAGCAAATAATTTCAAATTCTGTTTAGTACGTATTTCATCTCAACTTATACAAAAGAGAAAATGTTAGTATCCTGCATTCATATTTAATCCTAGAACCTTGCCTGATAGAGGCAAGGTTATCTACCACAGCTTCAGATGGGAACATTTTGCTATCATTTCCTAATTCTCTGTTACTATGGTCTCCTCACTTTTAGTTAATGCACTCAACAACTTTATATGGAGTTTCCATTTTACCAATTGCATTTTAATGGTAAACACAAAGCCACATTACTTAGGAAAGAATAATTGTATTATCTTAGCTTGAAATTGACTTTCTGTAAAGCTCAGCTTACCAATTACCTTCACTATGAGGTGTACTTCAGCTTATAGTGATTGGTTCTCTGTATTTATTCACTTATTGAGCTAACATTTATTGAGAGTATAACAGATATGAGGCATTATGGACAATACATGCTCCAGAGAGAATAACAAATGTCCCAAAAGATTGGAATTTGAAAGACATGTAAAAGACCAATTCTGTGAAAACAAAAAGACATAAAAGTTTCTGTTAAACCTGGTATTTGACGAGTTATGAAGGATCTCATAGGCAAAGAATGAGAGGAAAAAGAAACTCATAAAGATCATAAGTTGGATTGCCAGAAAAAGAAAAAAAAAAAAAACCAAGATGCTCAGGTGAATTTTAACTTCTAACTATCTGTGCATACATGCAAGGTCCCTGGGTAGTGCAAACAATTTGTCCTAAACGACTATCTTAAAAGTTAGCACCTACTCACTAGTTTGCAGAAGAAATACCTGGTAATCTGTTATAGAACAAGGGGAGCATTTTAGTTATCTGGTACTGTTCTAACAGAAACACCACAAATTCAATGGTTTTAGCAAAGAAAATTTTATTCTTACACAGTCCAGTAGGTTACAAGTCTGAATTCACAGTGTCCAGTACAGGGAAAGGGTTTTCCCTCTGTAAGCCCTGGAGGAAATTCCTTGTGTTACATCAGTCTTTGGTCAGTGAGCACCCTGGTGCAGGAACCCCAGGTCTCAAGGATGCATTCTGCTCCTGGTGCTACTTTCTTGATGGTATGAGATTTACAATTTTATGTTTGATTTCCTTTCCTTTCATATCTTGTAGAAAGACAGGCTAAAAGGTGGTACAAGTTGACAGTTCTGTGAAACTCCCTCAGTATGGATGTTGTAGTCTCACCCTAATCTTCTTTTAACATAATCTTACCTATTATCGACAAGCAGAGATCAGGATTTATAACATAGAAAAATCAAAAGATGGACGACAATCATAGAATACAGGCAATCCTGGCCCAACCAAATTATTACACACATTTTTGGGGGGACACAATTCAATCCATGACAGGGAGCACATTGTCACATTATGGGAATTGCAACTAATCACAAAACAATGTGTGTATCAATTTTTGAATGACAAATTAGTTGGAGCTGTAAACTTACACCTAAAGCACACACACACACACACACACACATACACGCACAAAAAAGAAAAAGCTGGGAAAAAATTTCCTTCCTGTATAATAAAGAATTTGTGGTATAGGGAGCTTCTCTCTCTTTTTATCTCCCACAGTATGAAAGGATAAGATGTGATCAAGTCACATGCCAGGGAAACTCCCTTAGCAAGGGTGTTGCAGGGCCACCCTATTCCTCTTTTAACATAATGATCCTATCCACTAGCCACAGGCAGGGATTAGTATTTACAGCATAGGAAAATCACAAAATATTGGGAATGATGGCCCAGCCAAATGGCTACACATGTCTTTAGGGGGACACAGTTTAATGCAAGACAGAGAAAAAATTGAAAAACTGGAGAAAACAACTGAAAATCTGTTGGGAGAAAGCTTCTCAAATTTCATTAAAGATGAAAAGCTTACCATCCAAGAATCTCTATAAACCTCACATAGGATAAGCCCCAAAAGAAAGTCACCAAGACATAACAAAATCACACTTATCAAAATGAAAAGCAAAGAAAGAATCCTAAGAGTAGATCAAGAAAAACAAAAAATCACACACAAACGGGAAACAATAAGACTAAACTCTGATTACTTGGCAAAAATTTTGCAGGCAAGAAGGCAATGGGATGATACACGTGGTCTGACAATTAAGTTTGTGAACTTGTCACCATGCACTTACATTGGCAGCACCATACAAAAAACTCAGTAAGATTTCATAACCTTGGTACATTAACATCTCACAGCTGCATTTGCGTCCATGTGTGTCTTCCTGACTGGCAGTCATTATTGTTGCTGCATGTTTTTGTGTGTTGTCACAAGAATATCAGACCTTGCATTAGAGCAATGAATAAACATTAAATTTATTCTTAAACTTGGCAAAAGTGGAAATAAAATCAGGAACATGCTAGTTCAAGTTTATGGGAATAATGCCCTGAAGAAAATGGCTGTGTATGAAAGGATTAAATGTTTTTCTGAGAGAAGAGAAAGCATAATTGATGAAGAGATGTCAGGGTGTTCAATAATGAGAAGAACTGACAAAAACACTGCAAAAATTAACCAAATTGTGCATCAAAATCATCAGCTGACTGGGAGAAGCATAGCAGACCAAGTAAACATTGATAGAGAAACAGGAAAACCTTAACTGAAAATCCTGACATGAGAAAATGTGGGCAAAAATGGTCTTGAGGGAGCTCACTGGTGAACAAAAGCAAAGAAGAATCACAGTTTGCCAACACCTCTTGGAGAGGTGAGATGATGTTTTGGGCTATGTTATCACTGTTAAGGAAACATGAGTGCACCAATATGACCCTGAAGCAAAGTGTAAAACTGCATAATGGAAGTCAGCCAATTCTCCAAGACCAAAAAATTTCATCAGTCCAAATCAAGAGTCAAAATGATGCTGCTAAACTTTTTTGGTGTCAAAGGAATTGTTCATCACACATTTGTACCAAAAGGACAAACAAATAGGCAAATTTACTATTTGGAAGTGCGGAAAAGGCTTCATGAAAAAGTTTTGAGAAAAACGACCTGAACTTTTCACCAACAACTCATGTATCTTGTATCACAACAATGTACCAACTCACAGAGCACTGTCTGTGAGGGAGTTTTTACCAGTAAACAAGTAACTGTATCCGAACACCTTCTCTACTCACCTGATCTGGCCCTGAATTGCTTTTTTCCTTACCGCAAAATAAAGGAAATATTGAAAAGAAGACATTTTGGTGACATTCAAAACAATATCAACCCTGATAGTCATTCCAGAAAAAGAGTTCCAAAATCACTTTGAAGTGTGGATTAGGTGTTGGCATCAGTGCACAGCTTCCCATGGAGAGTACTTTGAAGGTGCCAGAAGTGATATTTAGTAATGACGTATGTAGCACTTTTGCTAGGATGAATCCATAAA
The DNA here is from genome assembly GCA_028571685.1 of Heterohyrax brucei. NCBI lineage: Eukaryota > Metazoa > Chordata > Mammalia > Hyracoidea > Procaviidae > Heterohyrax > Heterohyrax brucei. The sequence goes on from CM053145.1 coordinate 36,013,767, forward strand.
CTTAATTTTCAGATCTCATACATAAAGCCTTCAAAGAAAGAAAACTGCCAACCAAGAATACACAGAAGCCCTAACAAGTCTGAGAACTTAATTATTCTATGTGCTACATATGTCATTGCTGAATATCACAACAGTCACCTTTGAAGTATTTGGGAAGCTATGCATGCACATCAGGCCTAGTTCACCCTTCAAAGCAATTTTGGAACAATTTCTGGAATGGCCACCATGCATGGTGGTATGGTGACAAGTCGGCCAACTTAACTGTATAGTTGTCTGTGAGGAAGTTTTTAGCCAGTAAACAAATAACTGTACTGGAACACTCTCCCTACTCACCAGATCTGGGCCCCAATGACTTTTTTCTTTACCTGAAGATAAAAGAAACACTGAAAGGAAGACATTTTGATGGCATTCAGGACACCAAGGGTAATACAGTGACAACTCTGATGACTATTCCAGAAAAAGAGTTCCAAAATTGCTTTAAAGTGTGGACTACACACTGATATTGATGCATAGCTTCCCAAGGGGGGTACTTCAAAGGTGATGGCAGTGATATTCAACAATGAGGCATGTAGCACTTTTTCTAGGAGGAGTTCATGAACTTAATTGTTAGTCCTCCTACTATATAACAATTTCTCAAATACTATTGCAAAATTAATATATTTAAAGATAATTCAATATTAAAGGAATCACAACAAATGAAATTTTAATATTAAAGGACGACCTTCAATTAGAAAACTGACAACATCAGACAGTAATCTGAGCCTAGGATGCAAGACAGTTTCAGTCAGATACCAACCTAGGTAAAGAACTCGTAATAATAAAACAAAGCTGAAAGACAGGGAAACAGACACATCAATCTGTAAATGACTAGAATGTCTAAACAATAAAAGGGGGAAGAATGGTATAAGCTTAGAACTTTCAAATGAAGAGGAAGTCAAAGTGATATTAAGGAATAAAAGACATGTTCAAGCTCAGGAACGTTAGGGTAAATTTCAAGATAATCACTAAAAAAGTTAACAAATCTGTTCATCAAAATTAAAAGAAAGAATAAAGACTCAATAAAAACAAGTCTAAAATAACAGAAGAAAAAATACACTAGTGAAAGGAACTCAGTACAGGTAAGTATGAAGAACGAAGAAAATGTAAGTCATCTTTTCTTTTTATTTGAGGGGGGTGGCTAGCTCTTTGCCTTCCTTCCTTTCCTTTCTCACACACATCTAGACTACCATGCCACCCCCTCCTCCTTGACAGGCCATACCATGCCACTTGGCTTAAAAGCCATCAACATCCAGCCCCCCTAGGTCTGTACTGCCCCACAAAGCTGGCTCCCTCAGTGCCTCATATGCTATTTTTCTTTAGCTTTCCTCTTCTTTCCTTTCCTTCCCCTTCCCATCTAGGTCTGTGTTGCCTCTGCCCCTTTCTGACAGGCCATGAAGCATTACCCAGAGATAGAGAGATAAGCTCCTCAGTTTACTACCACCCAAATTATGTTCAACCCCCCAACAAATAGGTTCCCCTAGCATCATATTTATTTTGTTGTTTTCTTTATTCTCCTTTGTTGTGGTGGTGGTTCTTTCTCTTTCTCTCCTTTCCTTTTCTTTCTCTTGCCCACCTAGCCCCTCGCTCTGACCACACTTCTTCTCATAAGGCTGATCCATACCACTCAGCTAGAGAATCACTGGCACATGGCCTTGCCAGGTCTGACCAGCCTCAAACCACCAATTCCTACTGTGATACCACTTCATTTTCTTCCTTTTTCCTTCACTGCTTTTCTTTCTGTTTCTCTAGTTCCTTTCTCCCCTTTATCTCACCACTTACCTGTACAAATCACATAATCAACCTTCCCTCCTACCTATCTGCACTGCACATTGAGTGTCATGGCCCTAAATAGCAACAATACAAACTACCAGAACACCAGACTCCACCATAAAATACCCCTGGCCCACTGTATCAGTTCCAGTATGTGCCGCAAATCATCTGTGCCTGCCAATCCTGCATGCTGGGCCTGTCCTATTACACCACAGCTCAGGAATCAACCATGTCCACTCAGACAAATATCATGAAAACAGACAATAAAGCAACAAAGCACACCTAACCCACCTAACCAAACATAAGCAATATAATTCCTGAGTGTCCCAAACACTATTACAGTATTATTTAAAAAAAAAATGAAAAGGCTTCAGAAAACACTAAAGAAGAACACCAGATGATCTTTCATAAAAGAAAAGGCACCATAACAACCTGACAGATAATTCAAAATTCTAATATTAGAAAAGAGATAAAGGAATACACAGACAGAAATGAAGAAATAATAGACAAAATAATAGAATCAAAGCAATAGAAGACTTCAGGAAAATACTAAAGGAATAAAATGTCAAACTAAACAAACAACTAGAAACCATACAAAAACAGCAGTTAGAAATCCAAAAGATAAACAGAAATCTGCAGCATAATAGAAGGTTTTAGCAGAAAACATGAAACAACAGAAAAAAAGGATCAGTGAAATCTTTGAACACCACTTTGAGGGAAAAAATCTGAGAAAAGAACAAAGAAAAATTAAGAAACCCTTAGAACAATGTGAGATACAATAAAAAGAAAAAATTGCATGTGATCGAAGAACCAGAACAAGGGACAAAAATGGAAAACACAGAGGGAATTACTCAAAATTTGCTGACAGAAAACTTTCCTGATATCATGAACGATGAAAAGCTGACTATCCAAGAAGATCAGTGTCATGGATTGAATTGTGTCCCCCCAAAAATGTGTGGAGCCATGTGGCTGAGCCATGATTCCAGTATCTTGTGATTGTCCTCCATTTTGTGGTTTTCCTATGCTGCATTTTAAAGGATTAGGGTGGGGCTGTAAATCCCTTCATAGGATGACCTCCGTGCTTCATGGTAAAGAGAGTTTCCCTGGAGTATAGTTTGCCCTTCCCTTAATCCTTTCATCCTGCAAGAAATAAAAGGAAAGAGAAGCAAGCAGAGATTTGGGAACCTCACACTATCAACTAAGCAGCACTGAGGAAAGAGCACATCCTGCAGACCCAAGGTTCCTGTGCCAAGATGCTCCTGGACAAAGACTGATACAATATTGGACTTTCCTCCAGAGCCGACAAGGGGAAAGCCTTCCCCTAGAGCAGACATCCTGAATTTGGACTTGTAGCCTACCAGACTGTGTAAGAATAAATGTTCCTTTGTTAAAGCCATCCACTCTGTGGTATTTCTGTTAGAGCAGCACTAGCTGACTAAAACACTCAGTGAACCTCATATGAGAGAAAGCCCAAAAGAAAATCACCAAGGTATGTCATAATCACACTCTCAAAAACCAAAGACAAAGAAAGAATCCTGAGAGCAGCTCAAGAAAACAAAAAGTCACATATAAAGGGGAAACAATAAGACTAAGCTCTGATTACTCAGCAGAAACCATGTGAGCAAGAAGGCAAATGGATGAAATACATAAGACCTTGAAAGAAAAAAATTGTGAACCAAAAATGATATACCCTGCAAAACTATCACTGAAATATAAAGACAAAATTAGGGCATTTCCAGGTAACCAGAAATTAATGGAATATGTTAAAAACTCTCAATAAAATAGGAACAAAAGAGCATAATAAAGAGCATCTATACAAAACCAGGACACCCTGGTCGCATACTGGCTAAGTGCTATGGCTGCTAACCGGAAGGTCAACGGTTCAAATCCACCAGGTACTCCTTGAATACTCTACTCTGTCTCACAGGGTCACTATGAGTTGGAATCAACACGACGGCACTGGGTTTGGTTTTTTGGTTACACAAAACCAACAGCCAGCATCATTCTAAACAAAGAGGGGTTGAAAGCATTCTCCCTAAGGCTAGGAACAAGGAAAGGATGTCCTTTATCATCACTCTTTATTTAACATCATGCTGATAGTTCTAGCTAGCTACAACAATAAGCCAAGAAGAAGAAATAAAGGGCATTGAAATGGAAAAGAATGAAGTAAAACTATCCCTATTCATAGATGAGTTGATCCTATACATAGAGAACCCCAAAGGTTCTACAAGAAAACTACTGAAACTAAAAGAAAGATTTAGCAGAATAGCAAGATATAAGATCAACATAAAAAAAACCAGTTGGATTCTATACACCAACAAAGAGAATGTCAAAAAAGAAATCAAGAAAAAAATTTTACAATAGCCCCTATAACAATAAAATACTTAGGAATTAATCTAACCAGGCATCTAAAAGACCTATATAAAAAAAAACTGCAAAATACTATTGTAAGAAACCAAAAGAGACCCACATGTGGAAAAATATATCATGCTCTTGGATAGGAAGACTCAGCACTGAGGAAATGTCAGCCCTACCAAAGCAATCTACAGACATAAAGCAAACTAATTCAAATATCAACAGCAATCTTTAATGAGATAGAAAAATACTAATTAATAACATTACATGGAAAGGGAAGCGGCCCTAGACAAGCAAAGCATTATTGAAGAAAAAGAACAAAGTAGTAGTCCTCACGCTACCTTGTCTCAGAACTACTACTATACAGCCAGGGTAGCCAAGACAGCCTGATACTTGTACAATGACAGACATGTGAAACAAGGGAACAGAATCAAGACCCAGATGTCAATACATCCACTAACAGTCAGCTGATCTTTCACATAGGAGCAAGGTCTATTAAATGGGTAAAAGACAATCTTAAAAAAATGCTGCTGGCAAAACTAGATGTCCATTTGCAAAAAAAAAGGAAGAAGAAGAAGAAAGAAACAGGACCTGTATCTCACACCACACATAAAAACTCAAAATGGATCAAACATCTAAACATAAATCTAAAATGATAAAAATCATGAAAAAAATAGGGACAATGCTAGAGACCCTAATACATGGCATAAATACATCTATAACTGATAATGCACAAACACCAGAGGTTCTAACGGAGCACAGCTTCTAATAGTCTGAGTCCAGAAGAACTAGGAGGTGCTCCGCTTCCACTACCAACCACTCCAACAGCGATCAGAAGAAAGGGACACAGACAGAGTGAGCAGGAGGAAAGCACAAAATTGAAATTCAGAAAAAAAACAAGACTTGCTGGCCTGACAGAAATTGGTGGAACCCTGGAGACTATTTTTCCCTGGACATTCCGCTAACTCACAACTGAAGCCACTCTTGAAGGCCACACCTTTTAGCCAAATATTAGGCCTCCAAACAATTACACACATAAGAAATGTGCCGCTTATTTCAACCAGGTATATGAGACCAAATGGGGAATACCTGCTCAAAACCAAAGCTGAAAATGTAGGGAGGGACAAGAAATCTGCATAAATGGAGCAGGGAACCAGCAGTGGAGAGGGAACGGGGCAGAGTGCTCACGTATTGCGGTGTTTGTAACCAATGTCACAAAACAATTTGTGAATAAATTATTGAGTTTGAAACTAATTCATGCTATAAACATTCACTTTAAGCACAATTAAATTAAGGGAAAAATATTACAGCCAAGAAAACCATATGGAAGAGTTCTACACTGTTAACACATGAGGTTTCCATGAATTGGAAATGACTCAACACCAATGGATTTGGTTTTTTGTCTATGCATATGCACACATTAAGGTAAAGGAAAAATGCTGCACAGAGCATAAAAAATTATTCCTTGTTAGAAATAGTTTACATTTAATTGGGCATTCTGTATTTTTATTTGATCCCTAGGTGGTGTGGTGGTTAAGCACTACAGCTACTAACAAAACAATCAGTAGTTCAAATCCAGCAGGCACTCCTTTGAAACTCTATGAGGTAGTTCTACTCTGTGCGATCAGTAAGAATTGACTTCATGGCAATGGATTTGGTTTGGTTCATAAGCAGAATTACCATGAACTTTGCTCAGTACATCAAGGCGAGGTGACATATTGCAGAATGTAGGAAAGGATGAGCCTTGAAAGGGAGGAAGAAACTCAATTACGGAGATTCTCAAGGGCCATGCTAAGGAGCCAGGAGGCTTTTGAAAGCCACAGAAACCAATTGAGGGAAGAGAGTGATGTGATCCATTTTGTGCCTTAAAAAGTTAATTCACAATTTAATAAAATGTGTATAAGCTATAGGAAAAGCCACTTAAAATATTGCTGAGGGATACAAAATCTAAGTAAATACAAAAATGTACTGTTTCTAGATAGGGTAACTCGATATTTAAAAGATGTCAATTATCTCTGTATTAGTCTTCTATTGCTACTATAACAAAATGCCCCAAGTTTTATTGCTTAAAACAACAAAAATTTACTTCTGTAGCTGAAAGTCTGATATAGGCCTCAATGAGCTAAAAGTCAAGGTATCAGCACCTGTGGATTCCTTGCTTTCTCCAGTTTCTGGAGGCTGCCCGTATATCTCACATCTCCTTCTCAATCTTCAGAGCTAACAACAATGGGGCCTTATGTCACATCTCTCTGACCCACTCTTTCATCTGCATTTTTAAGGACTCGTGTGAGTAGATCTGACAGACACAAATAATCCAGGATAATTTTACAAGCCCAGAGTCCGTACCCCAGTCACACCTGCAAAGTCCCTTTGTTACACAGCTTCTAAGTATTAGGGTGTGAACATATTTTGAAGGCGATCAGTCTGTCTACCACTATCTCTAAACTCAGTCTCAAAGATAAGGGAATCGATGGCACTTGGCTACTTGGCTGGCTGTTATCACTACCCACATACTGTTAAAAATATTTGAGCTTATTCTAAAGTTCTTAAGAAAAATAAATACATAAAGTAATAACAGAATTTGTCATGTAATTGAAATATCCCTATAGAGCACTTAGTTTGACACTTCCTTGGCAAAATGAATATCCTGACACATGAATAGTATACAAAGTATGGCTCAGGAGCTATTTTCTCACCAAAGAATTCTATTACATGTTAGGATGGGGAATAGTTTACAAACATGGTTCTTAAGTCTCCAGGATTATTCAACCATTCAATCTGCAATACTACCAAACCTCACTGAAAGCCAACCAGGTCACACTAAAATTCCAGAAAGCTAACTTACAGCATTATGAAAACTCCTTTTAGCAAGCCATATCACCATGACTTTAATGGCTAGATACTATGTGAATTTTTCAATTCTGCTTCCAGCATCATTTTACCATTTTGTCCACATACTACATAATTAAGACTAGGTATCACACCTGGGTAAACACGTAATATGTAATATTACAAACTATGTAATAATGACTCTCCTACAGACATAGGCAATCCAAGACTTCACGGTCTATGAGAGGCTAAGCACAGTGAAGCAAAGACTTCTAATAGTTCTCCAATATCCAGTCCATCCTCTCTCCTTGGTAGTAAAGCCCAAAACCAAACTCATTGCCATCAAGTCCAATTTTGACACATAACAACCCTATTGGTCAGAATAGAAGTGCCCCATAGGTTTTATCAAAGTGGGAATCTTCATAGATCCCAAAGTCTTTTCTCCCACAGAGTGGCTGGTGGGTTTGAATCTTGGACCTTTCAATTAGTAGCCAAGTGCTTTAACCTTAGTAACCTTCTCCTTGGTAACAGAGGGTCCAAATTTTAGCTAGACCCCTGGTCATGCAGTTAAAGAACACAGCCTTCTTTACAGCTACTTGTGGTCATGACAAGATTTTTTACAGACATGTGAGTGGAGGTGACGTGAGAGATCTCTAGATCATGCCTTAAAACAACTGTTCCTCCCTGTCCTTTTGTCTTTCCCACTAGCTCAGATGTAGACATAATGGTGGTAGGTGAAAGAGCCGTGTTAGACCATGACTTTGAAACCATGTGTTGACAGTAGCAGAGCAACAAGAAAGAACAAACTGAAGCTTTGCTACCATGTGGCATCTTAACAGCGCTGGCTTGCTCTCCCTAAGACTGTTATGCAAAGGAGAAATAAATGTATATCCTTTTAAAGTCACTATAATTTCCACCTTTCTTACAGCAAATCAAACTTGTTTCCTATCTAATACAGAAGGTGGTATCGCTATGGGAGTGCTGATATAATAAAGACTAAAATGCAAGGTGTTGGCTCAGTGTTGTTAGTGGCGTATTGGGAAGAAAATACTTATGACAGGTGAGAAATCTGATAATCTTCGTTATGCCGCGACAAAACATTTGCTACCTGTAGTGTCTTGGAAGTCAGACCATGTACTGAGAGAGCCTGTAACTCTAGTGGAACTTACTGGAAAATCTCAGAGTATTGGTTTAGATCGTCTGCTTCATGCCACTTTTAGGAAAATCTTACCAAAATAAGAATTCAGGCTTGGTATTTTATCACATCTGAAGTTTTAAAATGTATACATATTATTATATTTTAAGCTATTTTAAAAAAATAAAAGTTATTCCTTCATTAATGAAACAAAGGTAAAATGCTTTCAAGCAAAGACCGTTAATATCATTTTCAGAAAAATGAACAGAAGTGCTTAAGTGCTTAAGACAAAGCTGGTTATAAAAGAAGAGCATTAGGAAGGGAAGTATACAGTAGGAGGGTATGAAGTCTGACAATCAAGTCTGAAAACTTAATTGTTCAAAAGTGCTACATAGCTCGTTGCTGAATATTACTACAGTACTACCCTTGGGAAGCTAAGCACTGACACCAACACCTAGTCCACCTATTGAAGCAATTTTGGAACTCTTTCTGGAATGGCCATTGTGCACAATGGCACCGTGGCAAGTTCACTAAATTATATAGTTGTTTGTGATGGACACACCACTACACCACCAGGGTTTCCCCTGGTGGTATAGTGGGTTAAGTGCTACCACTGGTAACCACAAGGTTGGCAGTTCAAATCCACCAGGCGTTCCTTGAATACTCTGGGGTTCAGTTCTACCCTGGCCCCTCGGATCGCCATGAGTCAGATCCAACTCGACAGCACTTGGCTTGGCTTGTGATGGAAGTTTTATCAAGTAAACAAATAACTGTACTGGAACACCCTACCTACTCACCTGATCTGGCCCCCAATGACTTTTTTCTTTACCACAAAGATAAAGGAAATATTGAAAGGAAGACATTTTGATGGCATTCAGGACATCAAGGGTAATACAAAGACAGCTCTGATGGCCATTCAGAAAAAGAGCTCCAAAATTGCTCTGAAGGGTGGATTAGGCACTGGCATTGGTGCATAGCTACCCAAGGAGAGTACTTCAAAGGTGACCCTAATGATATTCAGCAGTGAGGTACACAGCACTTTTTCTAGAATGAGTTCATGAACTTTATTGGCAGTTCTCATAGAGGAAGAAAGAAAGAACTCAAGAAAGGGAAGGAAAAAGAAAGGAGGCTGGATGTTTCCAAGTATCTATGTCAATACAAACACTCACTGTAGTGTTTCTGTTATCAGAAAGTGAAAAGATAAGAGAAAAATGCCAAATCGGAATGAAGATTCCTGTTCCTGGTGGGTATACTTTAGAAAGAAGGTGGATTACAACATTTTGCAACCAGCCTCGGTTAAATACAATGGAGATAAATGGCTGCTTGAAAGGAAAACTCATTTACCTTCTGGGAGACTCAACACTGCGGCAGTGGATCTACTACCTACCCAAAGTTGTAAAGAGTAGGCAATTATCATTTTATATACTTTTAGAAATTCAAGCTAATGTTAAAGTATGTTCAATGAGTTTTCTCTTTCTGGCTACTTGTTTTGTCTTTTTACTGCATTTACTTTCTTGGATTTGAGACTTTCAATGTAAATAGGTATTTATTCCTTCTCATAAGTAATGGTGTTCTTCACAAATTCCAATGAAAATTTTGCAACTTTTATTGACATTTAAATGAACTCGTGATCTATTATAGAGGGCAAAAATTTTCCAGTCAAAAATATGGGTATCTAACGTGGGTTATTTTAGATGACAGAATGTGCTTTTTTAAAATCATAATCATTGCCTTATAGTAAAAAAGATCTATTTATTTTTTCATCAGCATTAAAATTTTTTGATCTTCATGGAACCGGACCATTTAAGACACATTTGCTTCTGGATGCGGGAAAACACATTCTAATTCAGTGGAAGAAACATAGCCATCCTTTTGTCACTGCCCAGCTGTACTCTACAATAGAAGAGGGTTATATACCTTGGGAAATTGACCGAATACCAGGGGACAAAAACACAGCCATCGTGATCACCCTCGGCCAGCATTTCAGACCCTTCCCTATGGACATTTTCATCCGCAGGGCAATTAGCATCAAAGAGGCTATTGAACGACTACTTCTAAGAAGTCCAGCCACTAAAGTGATCCTTAAGACAGAAAACATCAGGGACATGCGTGAAGATGCAGAGAGGTTTGGAGATTTCCATGGCTACATTCAGTATCTTACTCTGAAGGACATTTTCCAAGATCTCAATGTGGGTGTCATTGATGCCTGGGACATGACCATTGCGTATGGTTCAAATAATGTCCACCCACCTGAGCAAGTGGTTGCAAATCAGATTGCCATGTTCTTAAACTATATTTGCTAAAGGATAAATACAGAAAATAACTAGGAACCAATGTCTGAAAATAACCCCATGTGTATTGCAAAGATATCTTGTTTCAGGGACTAAGATAATCTAGTTTAAAGGAATATGTCTATGCAAGGAGACCACTTAAGGACCCAGAAAACCAATACAGAAACAAAGCCAAGAGACACGGACATGAAGAATGATCAACACCATCTGGTGCTTACCTACATGTAGTAATACATGTTATTATTCTTCAAACAAGTTTAGGCCAGCCAACTGCCATCAAGTTTAGGCCAGAATATCTTTTACTGTCTTAGTTATCCAGTGCTGCTATAAGAGAAATGTCATAGCAGATGGCTTTAACAAACTTTTATTCTCTCAGTCTAGCAGACACAAGTCTGAATCTCAGGGGGAGGCTGTCTCTGTTGGTTCTTGGGGAAGTCCTTGTCATTAATCTTCCCCTAATCTAGGAGTGTCCCAGCACAGGGAACGTGGGTCCAAAGTACTAACTCAACTCTTGGCTCTTCTTCTTTGGTGGTCATGAGGGTCCCCTCCTCTCTGCCTGATTCTCTCTTTAATATATTAAAATAAATTGACTCAAGATACAAATAATCCTGCCCATTAACATAATTACATTATTAAAATTAGGATTGATAGCACATTGGATAAATTCCATCAGATCACAAAATGGAAGACAAGCATACAATACTGGAAATCCTGGCCTATCCAAACTGACACACATGTTGGAAAGACACAGTTCAATCCATAACACTGTTGTATCCTACCTCATACACTACTTAGCAGGGTAAAACAGAATAAACATGTAATCAGCATGATGGTCTAAAACAAAGCCATCTAACTTCTTCTGCAAAGAGTCAGATAGTAAATGCTTTAGGCTTTGTGGTCTCTGTTGTGAAGACTCAGCTCTGCCACACTGGTGTGGAAGCAGCCACAGACAATACATAAATGAACGAGTATGACTTTGTTCCAATAAAACGTGACTTATGATCAATGAAATCTGAATTTCATATAATTTTCTTGTGTCATGAAACATTTTTTCAAATATTTTTTGCTTTTTATTGTAATTAAGTGAAAGTATACAATCCATATCAAATTTGCATGCCCACCTACCTGCAGCAACTTCTGCTCTCCCTGTCCAGAGACAGCACACTCCCCCTTTTCATTCTACACATGTCATAATCTCTTAACAATCTCCTACCCTCTCCTTTCCACCCTCTCCTCTCCCATCCAGAAAGAGAACAGTAGGATAGCATCCTGTTAATGCATAGAACCATGACATACACACACAATATGGTCACATTGTGTCCCTGAGTCCAGTACATTTTTCTCCGAGGAGTAGACCTCAGTAGTGTCCTCTGGTCAGGGGCAGCAGCAGATCTAGAGGCCATGCTCCCAGGAGAACCCCCAGGCTGTCTGGCCATCAGTTGTGGCATTTTAGTAGAGTTCTTGAGCTGTACCCCTCATGTTGCCACTGGGACTCAACTTTGTGTGCCCTATCGCGACTATCTTTGGTGGTGACTGGGCACCACCTGGTTCTTCTAGTCAGTGTTGATACAGGTCTTTCTGTCTCCTGGGCTCTTTTTCCTCATGTCTTTGTTGTTCTCAGTGATCATCTGTTCCAGATGAGTTGGGACTATTTGGTGTACCTGAAACGGCAGCTTACTAGCTTTTAAGATCCCAGACACCACTCACCAATATGGGGTGCAGAAGACTCTCTTAGCAGTAGGGTAGTTATGCCAATTAGCCTCGATGTCCCCCAAGAGCATGGTCCCCAGACTACTGCCACTGCTACACTATCCTTGTAATATTGAGTTAAGACTAGAAGAGTTTTCAGCTTATGTTGAAGTCCAGTTAAGTTGATCTACTTTCTACTGTGTGCTGTAACTACTTTCACCTGGACAAATTTCTATCAACTATTTAATCTATGGCCAGCCCTCTCCCTCCCTCCCCACCCTTGAAGCTTTCAGAGTCTTTTCTTTTGTACATAAGTCTATTTTTAAGTCCTTACAGTAGGGGTCTCATACAATATTTGTCCTTGTGCTGCTGACTGATTTCACTCAGCATAATCTTGTCCAATTGAAAACCAGGTTATAAGATGCTTCCTAAAATCATCATTGTTCTTTATCATTGCATAGTGTTCCACTGAGTGTATGTACCACAGTTTGTTTATCCATTCATCTGTTGATGGGTATCTGGGTTGATTCCATCTTTTAGCTATTGTGGACTCTGCTGCAGTAAACATTCATGTGCATGTATTTTGTTCGTGTGACAGCCTTTGATTCTGTAGGATATATTCCGAGCAGTGGGATTACTGGATCAAATGGTATATCTATTTCCAGCTTGTTCTGGAAGCACCAAACTGCTTTCCAAAGAGGTTGTACCATTTTGTAATCCCACCTGCAGTGTAGGAGAGTTCCAGTCACTCCACAGCCTCTCCAGCATTTGTTGTTTTGTGTTTTTTGGATCATGGCCTACCTTGTTTGGGTGAGATGGTATCTCATTGTAGCTTTGATTTGGATTTCTCTAATAGCTAATGGTCATGAGCATTTCCTCATGTGGCTTTTGGTTGCCTGGATGTCCTCTTTGGTGAAGTGTCTGCCTATCTCCTTTGCCCATAGCTTAATTGGGTTATTTACTTTTTTTCTTGTTGATATTTTGCAGGACCTTGTAGATTATGGAGATCAGGTGTCAGTCTTACATATATTTTCTCCCATTCTGTTGGTGGTCTTTTAATTCTTTTCATAAAGTCTTTGGATGAGCAAAAGTGTTTGATTCTTAGTAGTTCCAATTTATCTATTTTCTCTTCTGTTGATCATGCTTTGTTTGTCAAGTTTTGAAGTCTGCCTAAGCTGTGTATTAAAACTTCTATTGTTGGTTCTATTTATTCTTGCATGATCTTTATCATTTTAGATTTGATATTTAGGTTCTTATCCAACTTGCGTTCATTTTTGTGAAAGGTGTGAGGTATGGGTTTTCTTTCAACTTTTTGCAGATGGATACACAATTTGGTCAGCACCATTTGTTAAAGAGACTGTTCTTACCCCAGTTTACAATCTCAGGGTCATTGTGAAATATCAGCTGTTCACAAGAAGATGGTGGCCTCTCTGGGGTCTCAACTCTGTTTCATTGATCTATATGTCTCTTTTGGTACCAGTACCACAGTGTTTTGACTACCATGGCAGTGTAATAGGTTCCAAGGTCGGGTAGTATGAGGCCTCCCACAGTGTTCCCCTTCTTCAATAGTGCTTTACGTATCTGAGGTTTCTTCCTTTTCCAAACAAAGCTGGTAATTTGTTTCTAGCCTCTCATTAAACAATGACACTGGAATTTGTATTGTGATTGCATTGTATATGTAAATCGCTATGGATGAAATAGACATTTTCACAATGTTAAGTCTTCCTATACATGTGCTGGGTAGATTTCTCCATTTGTGTAAGTCTTTTTTTGTTTCTTGTAGTAGGGTCTTGTAGTTCTCCCTGAACAGCTCTAGTGTGTCTCTAGTTAGATTTATTCCTAGGTATTTTATCATCTTGGGGGTTACAGTAAATGGTATTGATTTCTTCTTTGATGATCTCTTTGTTGTTATATAGGAATTCTATTGATTTACTTATGTTTATCTCATATCCTGAAACTTTGATGAACTCTTCCATTAGTTTCAGTAGTTCACTTATGGATTCTTCAGGATTCTCTGCATATACAATCATATTATCTGCACATAAGGAGATTTTCACTTCTTTGCCAACATGGATGCCCTTTATTTCTTTATCTTGTCATAGCGCTCTGGTTAGAACCTCTATTACAACGTTGAATAGAAGTGGTGAGAGTGGGTATTCTTGTATAGTTCCTGTTCTCAAGGGGAATTCTGTCAGTCTCTCTCCATTAAGGATAATGTAGGCAGTTGGCTTTGCATAAATGCCATTTATTGCATTGAATAATTTCCCCTCTATTCCTATTATGCTGAGAGTTTTTAGCATGAATGGGTGTTGGACTTTGTCGAATGCATTTTCTGCATCAATTGACAAAACTAGGTGATTCTTATCTCCTGTGCTATTTATGTGGTTGATCACATTAAGTGATTTTCTGATGTTGAACCAGTCTTGCATTGTTGGTATGAATCCAACTTGATCATGAAAACTATAACAAACATCACGTAATGGATGAGACATAACAAACACTGTTCCTAAGGTCAGGAACAAAACATGGAGCCTATCATGGCTTCTGTTCAACAACATACTAGCAGTTCTGGTCAGAAAGGAACAGAAGTAATTCTTCTTGGTTATTTGATCATTCTCTTAAGAAGAAATTAGAACTCTAAACTGAAATGTTGTAGGAAGAAAACTAGAAGGTGACCCAACACAAGTTCAAGAAACAAATAGTAGCAGCTTCCTTGACAGTAGTAATAGGCAATCAGACAGCATAATTAAAACTGTCTAGTATCTCTGCACAAATATCAGCATGTTATTTTATTTAATCCAATAAATTTAGTACTTTTTGACTTACTGTATCATTTTAAATTTTATTATTACAAAGCATGTTATATGTTTAACAATGTGCATCTCAAAGTACATCTCAGTGAACTATTAAAAACAAATACTTGGATAACCCAATGATTAGGAATAAATATAACAAAGATAGGGTAAGATCACTATGCCCAATACTATAAAATTTTAATGACAGGAATTACAGAAGACCTAACCAACCAGATGTGTGTGTGTGTGTGTGCGTGCGTGCATGTGTGTGTGTACACTGGATATGTATCTCTATACTCATGGCCACTGAGTCAATTTTGACTCATAGTGACCCTACAGGATCCTTTGGTTAGTAGCTGAGCTCTAAACATAGGCAATACCAGAAACCAAAACCCATTGCCATCAAAAGTTAATTCCAACTCATAGTGACCCTATAGGACAGGGAAGAACTTCCCCATAAGGTTTCCAGGGGGCACCTGGCAGATCTGAACTGCCAACCCTTGGATTAGCACCCATAGCTTTTTATCACTATGCCACCAAGGTTTCCATGCATCACCAGCTCCATACATACATATATGTAAACTATATATGTACACTGTATCCACAAATTGTAAGATTAAATAGTTAGACGTTATGTAAGATTTTACAAATTATATACGTAAACCAAAAAACCAAAGCTATTGCCATCAAGTTGATTCCAACTCATAGCAACGCTACAGAACAGAGTAGAACTGCCCCTTAGAGTTTAGGAGTGCCTGGTAGATCTGAACTGTCGCCCTTTTGGTTAGCAGCTGTAGCACTTAACTACTGTACTACCAGGGTTTACACCTGTGGTAAATGGTCTTTTTTTTTAATATCTAAACTTTTAAGGATCTAGGTAAGGTCCTAATATACATGACCAGTGTGCAGTTCATAGCACCTGTGTCTTACATACTTGTGTGCCATGACAATAACACAATCATATGAAAGTTCCTGAATGCTTATTCTCAATTTCTATACTTATCTCATGACAGGCCATGAATAAACAGTTTATGAGAAAACATGAGTGCTTTAGTCAGCTAGGGCTGCTCTAACAGAAATACCACAGAGTGGATGGCTTTAACAAAGGAAGGTTTATTCTTACACAGTCCGGTAGGCTACAAGCCCATATTCAGGGTTTCCACTCCAGGGGAAGGCTTTCTCCTTGTCAGCTCTGGAGGAAAGTCTGGTATTGCATTAGTCTTTGTCCAGGGAGAATCCTGGCGCAGGAACCTCATGTCTGAAGGATGCGCTTTTCTCCCGGTGCTGCTTTCTTTATGGTACGAGGTTCCCAATTCTGAGCCTGCTTCCCTTTTCTTTTATCTCTTGCAGGATGAAAGGATTAAGGGTGGGGTAAGCCATACTCCAGTGAAACTCCCTTTACAGTGGAGCAAGGAGTTGATCTCATAAAGGGATTTACAGTCCCACCCTAATCCTTTAACATACTACCCAGTGCTGTCGAGTTGGATCCGACTCATGGTGACCCTAGAGGCCAGAGGAGAACTGCCCCCTTGAGTATTCAAGGAGCGCCTTGTGGATTTGAACTGCCTGGCTTTTGGTTAGCAGTGGTAGCACTTCCCAGTACACCACCAGGGTTTCCAATCCTTTAACATATAGCATAGGAAAACCACTAAATGGAGGACAGTCACAAGATACTGGGAGTCATGGCCCAGCCACGTGACTACACATATTTGTCGAGGGATACAAGTCAATTCATGACAATGGGTACTTCAAACATTGTTTTGTTGTTGATCTACTGTTTTAGATAAAAGGAAAAAAGTTCCATCAAATCAATTCCAACTCATAGCTTTCCTGCGGTGAAAGACTAGGTTTTTCCCTCCAAAAAACATACCATTACAGACTGACAATTTTATAAAATACAAATCATATGCTTGGATGCTATATAGTGTTGAATTGCTACAAGACAGTCTAACACCCATTTTCAAATCTAGTACTTACCTTGTCATAGGTCAATAATAATTCCTAAACTGTTGAACTTAATACAGGAAAATATCTTCATGACTTTTGAACTATAGTTTTCTTAGACTGATCACAGAGGAAACCACTGGTAAGTTTCAGTATATTAAAACTGAAAGTTGCTTAACAATAGACTCCATTAAACTAAGAGTCTGAAAGACAGAAAACACTGAAAAGGTAAACCAAAAACTACAAAAAGACATTTCTGTCTTAGTCATTCAGTGCTACTATAACAGAAATACCAAAAGTGGATAGCCTTAACAAAGAGAAGCTTTATTCTCTCCAGTCCAGGAGGCTACAGGTACAAATTGAGGGTGTTAACTCCAGGCGGAGGCTTTCCCCTCCAGTCAGCTCTAGAGGAATATCCTTTTGATGCATTATTCTGCCATTGTAAAAGGAGCCAAAGAGGTGCTTCTATTGTAACCCAGAAGGTGAGGCCTACCACACTTGAGGACCTGACTGATTTCGGCAGCTGTTAGACAGCTCCCAGCTTAACAGTAAACTATCTTTTAAAATAACACTGTCTGGAGAAATAATTGCTGAGCAACTAGGCGGCATCTCCTCCAGCCTTCACTGACCCACATCACAGAGTCAGCTGATGGCATCCCAGTGACTCTGAAAGTAGGGAACATTTTTTTCCAGCCAGCAGGCAGAGCCTGCCACCTCAGAGAGTCCACTGGACCCAGTCACTAGAGTACACAGAAGAGGCTGGTAACCAACTCCCTTCTAAGAACTGTGCCTCAGCTCCTGTTGAGGTAACACCAGAGAAACTGAACAGCCTCCAGATGGTGAAGAGGCAACAAATGATTGCTAACCATTTAAAGAAGGAGCCCACCAGTGCTCTGGAAAACTCCCAGAATAAAGAATCAAAAAACATTCAGATGAAGAACCCTTTCTGAAACTATCAGAGGCCGAGCACAAAATAATTATATAGACAGCCCTCCTAGAGGTTAAACAAAACACAGCAGAGTAAAATGAAAAATTAAGCAAGCTATTTGAACTGATGGACCATCAATGATCTAAAATCCAGGAGATCAGTTACAAACTTACACAATTAGACAATTCAATCTAAAGTCAACGGAGCAGAACTGAGGAGGTGGAAGTCAGCCTTAGTGACTTTGAGGATAGAGCAACTGACACCAGCATTTATGAGGAGAAATCAGAGAAAAGAAGTAAGAAAAATAAAAAGTGATTGAGAAATATGTAGGACTCTATGAAGAGGAATAAGCTACTAATAATCGGAGTTCCTGATCAGGGAGGGATAACTGAAAATACAGTTATGCTGTTGAGTTGCTGACAGAAAACTTACCAGACATTATGAAAGAGGAGAACATAGAGTTCGGAGACACATATTGAACACCACAAAAAGAAGACCCCAAAGAAAGACACCAAGACATATTGTAACCAAGCTTAGCAAAATGAAACATAACCAGATTCTCTTAAAGACAGCAAGACTCAAAGTAAAGTTAACATTCAGAGAGAAGCCCTGCGGGCTTTTGTCTGACTTCTCTTGAGAAATGATGTTGGCAAGGAGGCACTGGGATGACATATTCAAAGCCTTGAAGAAGAAAAACTTCCAACCAAGAATTATATATCCTGCAAAACTGCCTGTCAAATATGAAGATGAAATCAAGACATTTGCAGATAAACAGACTTTGGAAAAACCAACCAGTGCTACAAGAAATATTGAATGAAGCTCTCTGCTTAGAAAAACAAAACCATTAAGTACACATTTAAGAAGGCAATGGAGGACACAGCATCCAGAATCCTGCTTAGCTAGGGAAGTCACAAAGCTCAATCAAAGCTACAATATTAAATGAAGAGAACCAGTGATAATATCACAAAAACTATGACACCGTCATGCTAAAAAGAGGACACATTACAGTTGTTATAGTTCTTTCAGATGGACAGGAAATTAAAAAGATATGCAGAAGTTAAAATTGTGTTTAAGCTTAGAATATTAAGGGGGATCATAGGAGTAGCCACAAAGTGTAATAAAAATGTAACATATAAAAACAATACATATAATACAGGAGTCTCAACAAAGAACCAACACTGAAAAATATGAAAAGTCAACCCATAAAGATGAATGACCCAGAACAGACTATTAAGAGTGACATAGAAAACAATCAATGTAAAAATAAATACATCAAAATGACAGCACTAAACACATACCTATCAACAATTACACTGAATGTAAGCACACTGAACTCTCCAATAAAGAGACAGTGAGTGACATCCTGGATCAAAAGACATGACCTGTCTATATGTTGCTTACAAGAAACACACCTTAGACTCAAAGATATGAACCATGGAATAATATATACCAAGCTAACAACATAAAAGGAGAGCAGGGGTGGTGGTCAGGATTACGTCAGCTTTGCTACTCTATGTTTGGTTGTTGCATCAAATGTCAGGGTGGGACCTGTGGTGCCTTACCACCCCTCAGATCTCATCTCTCCTCCTTCCACTACCTATGGTCAGTCTGCTCATGTAACCAGCAGCTCCTGCTCTCTTCTGCTATCTGGGTCCTGGACCTGAACTAGCAGTTGTTGGATTCATCCACCCTTACAGCCAGTGCTGAGAGTTCTATTCCCTGACCTGCCAATCCTGGATTCGCCAGCCTCTGCAGCTCCATCTCACCACCAGCTTGGGATCCGACAGTGTACACAACCAGATATTTAGAACACTGGTCTCTGACCTGCTGACCTTGGGTTCACCAGCTCCTATGACCACATAGTCCTGGATTGTGCCAGGACTTGGGACATTCTGCTTATGCAATTGAATGAGCTGTTTCCTTTAAATATAAATCTTTCCTTGTACTTTATATGTAAATCTTTCCTTGTATACATATATGTGTGTGTGCTACTGGTTTAGCTTCCCACGAAAATCCAGCTTAAGAAAGCAGATGTGGAAATACTAATCTCAGATGAAAGAGATTTTAATCTAAAATTGACCACTGTGGACAAGGATAGTCACTATTTATTGCTGAAAAGTTCAATACACAATCAGGACTTAACAATATTAAATATTTATGCACCCAGTACTACAGCATCTAAATACATCAAACAAACACAGACTACATTGAGAAACGAGATACATCACTCCACAATAATAGTGGGAGACTATAATAATCCACTTTCAGTATCAGACAGATCATCCAGAAAAAAAGCTCAGTAAAGACACAGAAGATCTCACTGCAACAACTGACCAATTAGATCTCATTGACATATACAGAACTTTTTGTACATCAACAGATAACTACACATTCTTCTCCAGTGCACATGGAACACTTTCCAGAATAGACCATATGATAGGACATAAAGGAAATCTCAACAAAATCCAAACCACTGAATTATTGCAAAGCACTTTCTCAGACCATAAAGCCATAAAAGTCCAAATCAATATCAGAAACTGGAACTCATGGAAATTGAACAATGAGTTATAGAAGAAACCAAAGAGGAAATAAAGAAATCTATGGATTGAAATGAGAATGAAAACACATCCTACCAGAACCTATGGAATACAGCCAAAACAGTGCTCAGAGGTCAATTTATCACTATAATTGCACACATCAGAAGGAAGAAATGACCCAAACCAAAGAATTAACCCTACAGCTTTAACAAGTATAGAAAGAGCAATAGAGGAAACTCTTGGGCACCAGAAGAAAACAGATCATAAACATTAGAACAGAACTAAATGAACTAGAGAATAGAAGAACAATTGAAAAATTGAAAAGACCAAAAGCTGGTTTTTGAAAAAATCAACAAAATTGACAAACCACTGGCTAAACTTACTAAAGAAAAACAGGAAAGGAAACAAGTAACCTAAATAACAAACAAGATGAGAGATGTCATAACAGATCCAACTGAAATCAAAGATATTATAACAGAATACTACAAAAGACTGTACTCTAACAGATCTGAAAACCTAGAGGAAATGGACAAATTCCTAGGTTCATATCACTAAAATTATCACAAGGAGAAGTAGAACAAATTAATAAACCCATCACAAAGGAAGACATTGAAAAAGTCATCAAAAAACTACCAACAGCCCTGGCCCAGATGTCTTCACCACAGAATCTTACCAAGCTCTTAGACAAGAGCTAATTCGAATACTACTGAGACTATTTCACAGCATAGAAATGATACAATACTCCCAAACTTATTCTCTGAAGCCACCATAACCTTAATACCATTGCCAGGGAAAGATACAACCAAAAACGGGAATTACAAACCAGTATCACTCATGATCTGTCACGGATTGAATTGTGTCCCCCCAAAAATGCATGTAGCAATGTGGCTGGGCCATGATTCCCAATATTCTATGATTGCCCTCCATTTTGTGATTTTTCCTATGCTGTATGTTGAAGGATTAGGGTGGGACTGTAAATCCTTTCAAAGGATAACCTCCCTGCTCCACTGTAAAGGGAGTTGCCATGGAGTATGGCTTGCACAACCCTTAATCCTTTTATCCTACAAGAGATAAAATGAAAGAGAAGCAAGCAGAGAGTTGGGAACCTCACACCATGAAGCAAGCAGCACTGGGTGAAGACTTCATCCTTCAGACCTGAGTTTCCTGCACCAAGACACTCCCTGGACAAAGACTGATGCAATACTGGACTTTCCTCCAGAGCTAACAAGGGGGAAATCCTTCCCCTGGAGCAGACATCCTGAATTCGGACTTGTAGCTTACCAAGCTGTGTAAGAATAAATCTTCCTTTATTAAAGCCATCCACTCTGTGGTATTTCAGTTAGAGCAGCACTAACTGACTAAAACATGATCCTAAATGCAAAAATCTTCAACAAAATCCTTGTCAATAGAATTCAACTACATATCAAAAAATAACTCATAACAACCAAGCTGGATTCACAACTGGGATGCAAGGCTGGTTCAACATCAGAAAAACAACTAATGAGATCAACCACATACATAACACAAAAGGTAAGAACCACCTGATTTTCTCAACTGATGCAGAAAAGGCATTTGACAACGTCCAACACCCATCCATGCTAAAAACTCTCAGCAAAATAGGAATACAAGGCAAATTCTTCAACACAATAAGGGCTATCTATGCAAAGCCAATGCCTACACTAACCTGAATGGGGAAAAACTTGAGAACGGGAACTAGACAAGGCTGTCCACTGTCACCACTTCTATTCAGCATTGTAATGGAGGTTCTAGCCAGAGCAGGGCAACAAGATAAAGTAATAAAGGGCATCTGCATTGGCAAAGAAGAAGTAAAACTCCTCCTGTTTGCAGCTGATGTGATTGTACATGCAGAGAATCCTAAAGAATCCATCAGTAAACTACTCAAACTAATAGAAGAGTTCAGCAAAGCACCAGAATACAAGATGAATGTAAGTAACTCAGTAGGATTCCTTTGTAAAAATGAAGAGATCATTAAATAAAAAATCACCAAATCAATACTGTTTACTACAGCCCCCAAGAAGATAAAATACCTAGGAATAAATCTAACTAGAGAAATAAGAGACCTATACAAAGAGAACTATAAGACCTTACTGCAAGAAACTAAGAGAGACATAAATGGAGAAACCTACCCAGCACATGAATCACCAAGCTAAGTGCCGTCAAGTCAGGCACGTGGATAAGAAGACTTTATATTGTGAAAATGTCTACTTCAACCAAAGCGATTTACGTTTACAATGCAATCCCAATACAAATTCCAGTGTCATTTTTTAATGAGAGGGAGAAGCAAATTACCAGCTTTGTTTAGAAAAGGAAGAAACCTCAGATATGTAAAGCATTACTGAAGAAGACGAACACTGTGGGAGGCTTCATACTACACAACCTTAGAACCTGCCATGGTAGTTAAAACACCCTGGTACTGGTACCAAAAGAGATGTGTAGATCAATGGAACAGAATTGAGACCCCAGAGATTCCACTGTCCTTTATGAACAGTTGATATATCTATTTGCAAAAAGTTGAAAGAAGACCCGTATCTCACACCTTTCACAAAAATGAACGCAAGTTGGATAAAAGACCTAAATATCAAATCTAAAATGATAAAGATCACGCAAGAAAAAAATAGGGTCAACAATGGAAGTGCTAATACACAGATCAGACAGACTTCAAAACTTGACAAACAAAGCACGATCAACAGAAGACAAATAGACAAATGGGAACTACTAAAAATCAAACACTTTTGGTCATCCAAAGACTTTATCAAAAGAGTTAAAAGACCATCTACAGAATGGGAAAACGATATGTCAGACCAACATCTGATCTCCATAATCTACAAGGTACTGCAAAACATCAACAAGAAAAAGGTAAATAACTCAGTTAAGTGATGAGCAAAAGAGATGGACAGACACTGTACCGAAGAGGACATTCAGGCAGCCAAAAGACATATGAGGAAATGCTCATGATCATCAGCTATTAGAGAAATCCAAATCAAAACTGCAATGAGATGTCATCTCAGCCCAACAAGGTTGGCCATGATCCAAAAAACACAAAACAACTAATGCTGGAGAGGCTGTGGAATGACTGGAACTCTCCTACACTGCAGGTGGGATTACAAAATGGTACAACCTCTTTGGAAAGCAGTTTGGTGCTTCCAGAACAAGCTGGAAATAGATATAACATTTGACCCAGTAATCCCACTGCTCAGAATATATCCTACAGAATCAAAGGCTGTCACACGAACAGATACATACACACAAACGTTTACTGCAGCAGTCTACAATAGCTAAAAGATGGAATCAACCCAGATACCCATCAACAGATGAATGGATAAACAAACTGTGGTACATACACTCAATGGAACACTATGCAATGATAAAGAACAATGATGATTTTAGGAAGCATCTCATAACCTGGCTTCAATTGGAAGACATTATGCTGAGTGAAATCAGCCAGCGGCAAAAGGACAAATACTGTATGAGACCCCTGCTATGAGGACTTAAAAATAGACTTATGTACAGGAGAGAAGATTCTTTGATGGCTGCAAGAGTGGTGAAGAGAGAGGACTGGTCATAGATTGAACATTTGATAGAAATTTGGTTCGATGAATGCAGTAACAACACACAGTAGAAAGCAGATCAGTTTAACTGGATTTCAACATAAACTGGAAAACTCTTCTAATCTTAACCCAGTGTTGCAAGGATAGAGTAGCAGGGGTCGGGAACTGGAGATCACACTCTCAGAGGACATTGAGGCCAACTGGCACAACTATCCTATTGCTAAGAGTCTTCTGGACCCCATATTGGTGAGTCCCATCTGGGATATTAGAAGTTAGCAAGCTGCCATCTGAGGTACACCAAATGGTCCCAACTCATCCAGAACAGATGATCACTGAGAACAAAAAAGACATGACAAAAAAAGAGCCCAAGACAGGAGGACCCATGTAAATGAGTGACTGTACCAACATATGACCAAAAGAACCAGATGGTGCCTGGTTACTACCAAAAACAGCCGTGATGGGGCACACAGTGTTGGGAAAAAGAGGGGTGCACCTCAAAAACTCCACTAAAAGACTGAAATTGATGGTGCAGTAGCCTGGGGTTTCCCCTGTGACCATGGCTGCTAGACCTGCTGCTGCCCCTGACCAGAAAACATTACTGAGGCCAACTCTTCAGACCCGGATGGATTGGACTTTGGGACAGAATGTGACCATATGCTGTGTGCACTTTATGATTCTATGCACTTACAGGATGCTGTTTTATTGGCCTCTTACTAGAAGGGAGAGGTGAGGGTGGAGAGGAGGGGACAGGAGATTGTTAAGAGGATGTGACATATACAGAAAGAAAATGAGGAGTGTGCTGTCACTTGGCAAGGAAACCTAAAATCACTTAGTTTGTTAAACTATATTCCAGCCCTTGCCCCAGTTATCACCCCCAAACTGGATTAGCAGGCCTGCATTCCTCTATCTCCAGGGTAGTAAGTCAATTATCTCAAGACCTCAGGGAGATAATGAAATTTTATCTAATTTACACTGTTTGATAAGATGTAATGGAATCTGGTGATTCCCTTTTATTGTTCCGTGACAATCCTCAGATGCCAATCCCTTTGAAATCTGGCTATAAAAACCACTGGAAATGTAACCCACGTCGGACAGTCTTGGAGGAGCTATTCTCACTGCCCCCGAGATCTGTAAAGTCATCTGTAAATAAAGCATTCTTCAAACCCTTTGCCATCTCTGAATTTTTGACTACAGCGACAGGTGGAATCAGCTTGCTTTTGGTTCAGTGACATTTCTGGGGAGCCAGTCAGGAGATGGGGGACCTTTCTGGTATGTCTTGTCCAGACACCTCTTTCTTGCTGCACTACTAAAAACCCTCAGTGAGCAGGCGGATGACTGGTGGAGCAATTGAGTAACTCTGAGCAGGGCCACTCTCTGATGAGGTCTGAAGGCCCAGCTGCTCATGTCACCCAGTAACTCTTGCCCAGATGGGTCAGGGTATCTATCTGTTCCATTCAAAGGCTGAGGATAAGGTCCATAGAATATTTAGGGGCATGGGTCAGACATTCAAGAGCCAATAGGGCATCTGTCATTAGAAGACTCCCACAACAATGTAAGAGGGTATGTGGAGCAAACAAGGAAAGTGTCAGCCAGCAGCAAAACAAACTCTATGCAACATTAGGAACATATTGGTCCAAGGAAAAACATCACCTTATCCTTGGACCTCAACTTCCGTGGTAGGATAGAGGGCAGAGTTGGCCTCCTCTCCTTTCTTCCTTTCTGCTTCAGCTCAGCTCAGGGTGGAGCAAACTTGCTTAGAGGAATCTCCTCTGTCTGCCTGGACAGATGGGACTGGAGGTGCAGTTTCCTCTAAGCAGTGCTGCCAAGAACCTTTTTGGGGGGGAGCCTTTGCAGTCTGCTCATCCACACCCACCATCACTTTACAAATTAAAAATGTTCAAGTGCTTTATTCTGGTTGTATGCAGAGAACTCAGATTCTCATCCGGGTTTGAACTTCTGTTTCAGCTCTGTCTGGTAAGAAAGGAACATCTGTCCCAGCTAAGAAAGTTCTCTCTGTACTTATATATTCTGTAATATATGAAAATAAGGCCTCAGTTCCTAAGAAAAGCCTGATGGAGTAGATTCTGTCTGGTTTCAGTATGGGTACCCACCTGTGACTAAGATCAAATGAAGTTTTACTGAAATAGTCTGGCCAATGTACCAGCTAGACTCCAGAAAAAGTTGGCCTTTCCAGTGGATCCATAAAATTATTTTATCATCCTATAATTAGAGTTCTTCTATCAAAAATCAGGAAAGTGTTCACTGAGCTCACTTTAATTAGTGACAAGCTGCGTGTATATCTGGTGAAGTTGGGTATATGTGGCAAAGTGAGGCCTCCTGTGTGTTTGTTAAGACAAATGTATTCATAGTGTGGTTTTGTATTTGCCTTTGTGAGATTTTGGAAACATCTTTGTCATTGTTGTACTTACATAAATTGTAGAAACTCTAGGTTTGTGATTTTCTGTGAAAAGTATCTGATCCTTGTGAAATGAGTGTTAATGCCGGTGCAAGACTTTACAAGTTTGGCCTTGAGCCACACAGTGTGTTGTTATTCAACATCTGTTTTCGTAAAACAGTTTTTACCTAGTAAGTGTCTTATGTCTTATTGTTGCCAATGTATCTGATTTTAAGATATTTCTTGTGTTAAGTCTTTAAGACACACTTGTTTGTCAGGTCAGAGTCTTGCTTGAGCTAAATTAAGGAAGCTGAATTTCAAGTAAATCCTGATACACTGTCACTGGGTGGAAAAAAAGAAAAATAACTTTACAGCCTTTAGTTAAAGGGGTAGTTTTGTCTTAAAGAGAAAGCTAAAGCCATGGATAGATTTTTTCTGAGAAAAGGGCTAAAAGGTTTTCACACGGAATGGAATTGAAAAAGATGCCTAATTCTCACTGGGTTAAAATTTGCATTAGTTATTTCCTCTTGATATTTTTTAACAAACTCATATTAAGTCATCTATAGCTAACTGGAGAAACCCTGGCAGCACAGCAGTTGGGTGCTACAGCTGCTAAACATGTGGTCAGCAGTTTGAGTCCACCAGGTACTCCTTGGAGAATCTACAGTATAGTTTTGCTCTGTTTATTGGGTTGCTATAAATCAGGATCAATACCACAACAATTGGTTCGATTTGGTTTTAATTGCCAATTGACTATATTATTTTACTTAATCTGACATCAAAGCCAATGTTTTGACTGGAGAATTTAAATTATTCAATTATAAAAATTTATTTTTATACTGTATAAACATTTAGAGACTTAATAATCTTAATACATTCAGACTATGTGGTACTATGCTTCAAGATTGTTAAGTATGGTGTCAGAAGTTCCTTAAAATTATGGATAATGATTGTGTTTAGAAAAATTATTGTCAGAGGTGGAACCAAGATTTTAGAGTAACAACACATCCCTACTAAACCTTCAAAAAACTAGGAACCTCAAAATTAGTGAAATCCTCCAACCTAGGACTAAACTGTGCTTAGAGAACTCTCAGAACAAAGGGAGTGAAAGGAAGATCTTAAGAGCCCTGAACCACGTCGGATAAAATACGCAGTCTGGGTGGAGATTCTCCAGGTACTGAAGGCAACCTGGATGGGGAGAAAACTTGCCTCCAGCAAATCTTAGCAACCAAGCAGAGCAGAGAAACAAGAGCTGGAGAAACCTTGAAAGTGACTAAAAGACCTGCCCCAGCCTAAGCATTGCAGCCTGCAACCCAGACCTCAAGAGCCCCACATAGGTTAGAACACTTTGGGATGAAGCCAGCCAGTGGTCAGTGCCCTGGCCAGACCCACCAGTCAGGTGCTGACTCAGAGAGGCAAGGGGCCAGGAGGCCTCAGCTGGAGGAGCAGGGAGATGGGGCAGGAAGTACAGGAACAGGAGGTCAGGGCTCCCAGCATCCCAGGGTGATAGGGCAGGAGAGGGCAGAGCTAGTGGGAGCACACACAGGCTTTAGCCCTGTGTGGAACTGGGAGGGATGGGTCCAGGCACCCTATGGCTACAGAGCAGGAGATTGCAGGACTTGAGAGGGCAAAGTGAATGGCCCTGCTGCTGGCAGACCTGAGACTGGCCTTGGAGCCAGGAGGCCAGGAAGTTCTGGACTCCTGCAGGGGGTGGGGGGCTGAGAGAGCACACTCATGGCTGGGAGAGGATTGGAGCCACATAGACCAGTGAGACTTGGGCTCAGGCAACTGGGCAGGTCTGGAGTAATCACCTCAGCAACTAGGCAGCCACTGGAGCCATGCACTCCTGGGAGATCTGGGTTGTCAACCATCAGGGAAGGGTAGTGAGCACCAGTAGCTAAGCAGCCATTAGTGCTGTGTGCACTGGGTAATATTGGGCTCAGGTAAACCAGGAGTAGGGGAGAGATTACCCCAGCACCTAGGTAACCACTGGAACCCAGTGCACCAGTGTGGTCTGGGTTCAGGCAACCCTGGAGGAGTAAAGTGACCACCTCAGCGGCTAGGCAGCCATTACAGCCAAGTGCACCAGTGAGGTTTAAGCTTATGTGACCCAGCGGGAGCCAAGTTATCATCCCAGCAGTTGGGCAGCCATTGGAACTACGAACTCCTTGGAGATCTGGGCTTGGGTGATTGTGGGGGAAAGGCAGTGAGTGCCGGCAGCTCGGCAGCCATTAGTGCTGCATGCACCATGAAGGCTTGGGCTCAGGTGAACCAGGAGGAAGGGAGAGATTTGCCCAGCACCTAGACAGCCACTGGAGCCTAGCGCACCAGGGAGGTCTGTGCTCAGGTGATACTGGCAGAGTGAAGCGATTGCCAGTGGCTGGGCAGCCATTAGTGCCACATGCATGAGGGTTGTCTGGGCTCAGGCAACCCATAGGGGTGTGCGTTTTAGTCAGCTAGGGCTGCTGTAACAGAAATACGACAAAGTGGATGGCTTTAACAAAGGAACATTTACTCTTACACATAGGATCACCTCCCTGCTCCACTGTAAAGGGAGTTTCCCTGGAGTATGGCTGGCCCCACCCTTAATCCTTTCATCCTACGAGAGATTAAAGGACAGAGAAGCAGGCAGAGAATTAGGAACCTTGTACCATCAAGCAAGCAGCACCAGGAGAAGAGTGCGTCCTTCAGACCTGAGGTTCCTGCACCAAGATGCTCCCTGGACAAAGATTGATGTAATATCGGACTTTGCTCCAGAGCCAACAAGGGGGAAAAGCCTTCCCCTGGAGCAGACACCCTGAATATGGACTTGCAGCCCACTGGACTATGTAGGAATAAACTTTCCTTTATTAAAGCCATTCACTTTGTGGTATTTCTGTTAGAGCAGCCCTAGCTGACTAAAACAACCTTAGTTACTGGGCAGTCACTGGAATCAAGTGTGCTCTGGAGCTCTGGAGGCTTGGGTTCAGGTGACACCAGGGGAGAACAGTGAAAGCTCCAGTGACTAGGTAGCCATTGGATCCAAGTATGCCAGTGAGGTCCATGCTCCAGTGACCCTAGAAAAGTGAACTGATTGCCCCAGTGGCTAGACAGCCATTACAGACAAGTGCACCAGGGAGGCTTGGGCTCAGGTGACCCCAGGGGAGTGAAGTGGCTGGGCAACCATTAGTGCCACATGCACCAGGGAGGGCTGGGATCAGGTGACCTAGGAAAGTGATCACCCCAGCAGCTAGGCAGCCACTGGAGCCAGCTGTGCCAGAGAGGCCTGGGCTCAGGCAACTCTAGAGGAGTTAAGAGATCACCTCAGTGGCTAGGCAGCCATTGGAGCTGAGTGCACCTGGGAACTTGGGCTAAGGGGACCCACAGCAAGGGGCGTGATTATTCCAGCAGCTAGGTAGCCATTGGACAAAGCTCCCAGAGATCTCCACCCAACCCAGAGGCTACAGAAACAGTGGCAGCAGTTGCTGCTGAAACTTGGGGAAGAAGGCACAAGTGACTGACCACTCCCTCTCCTTACACCTTAGTCTGAGGCTGAGGATCCTATAAGGGATCTGCCCAAACCAGAGGCAGTTGCAGCAGTGGTACTTGAGTCCTGCACACCTTGGAGTGGCTGCAAAAGTAAAGCACCTTCCCAACCAACAGCCCCCTAGCCCAGAGGCAGAAGTGGTAGTGATGCTGCTGAAAGCAGGCACAACTCCTCTACCCAGGAGCTGCGCCAGCTGCAGCAGCAGACCACTGCAGGAGTAAGAGCAAGCAATAGAAAAATCATCAGACTGCACAGAAAATCTATGGCCCAGCCACAACAGAGGGATGCTGTTCAGGTCAACCAAACTATTAAGTCTCTTTCACTGCAATGACTTCCAGATGGCTCAAAGACAACAATCAATCCCTAAACACCTAAAGTAGCAGACTACCATGGCTTCCAAAAACTCCCAGATGAAGAAGAGTTCCTACAACTATCAGAGACAGAATACAAAAGATTGATGTACAGAGCTGTGCAAGACAGTGAGAGAGATCAGGCAAAATGCAGAAGAGCACACTGAAAAATTAAAAGACCTGCAAGAAATGCTTGAGCAGCAATGATCTGAAATTCAACAGATTAACAGTAAAATTACCAAATTTGATAACTCAACAGAAAGTCAAAAGATTAGGACTGAGGACAGGGAAGGCAGAATTACTGAGCTTAAAGACAAAGTAAACAACAGCAGCACACACAAAGAAAAATCTGATAAAACACTCAATAAGAGTGCAGAATTCCTAAGGGTAATGTGGAATTCTATTAAGAGAAATAATGTCCATATGATCAGACTACCAGTGGGATAGCTGAAAATACAGAGTGAGTTGTTGAAGACCTGCTGACAGAAAACTTCCTTGATACCATGAAAGATGAGAAGATCTCCATTTAGGATGTTCATTGAACCCACTCAAGATAGATCCCAAAAGAAGC
This sequence comes from Heterohyrax brucei, assembly GCA_028571685.1. NCBI lineage: Eukaryota > Metazoa > Chordata > Mammalia > Hyracoidea > Procaviidae > Heterohyrax > Heterohyrax brucei. Next base: position 36,044,490 of record CM053145.1, read on the forward strand.
ACACCAAGACATATCATAATCAAGCTCAATAAAACTAGAGACAAGGAGAGACTACTGAGGACAGCCAGAGATAAGCAAAAAATAACCTATAAAGGAAAATTATTAAGATTAAGCTCAGACTACTCAGCTGAAACAATACCAGCTGAAGACTGGTATGGGATAACATATGCAAAGCCCTGAAGGAAAAAAAAAAAACCTGAAAATAATATATCCTGCAAAATGTCTCTCAAATATGAAGGTAAAATTAAGGCTTTCACAGATAAACACAAATTTACAGAATTTGTAAGAACCAAACCAAAATTACAAGAAATATTAAAGGAACTTTGTAGATTAGAAAATCAATAGCAGTATATATATATACTTAAAATTCCAGCACTTGACAGAGTGTCTACATAACATCAGGAAAGGAAATCCAAAAATGATAACCAAAAACAAATCACAGATACTAGAAATTTAGAGATCACAGGAAATAATCAGCAACTACATTATATGAAAAAGAGAGTCAAAGAAAGGTACACATAGACCTCTCAGATATGGAGGAAGACAAGGAGATACTCAGACACTGAAGTCTGGACTACTTTTAGATTAATAAAGGGGACTAAGGGAGCAACCACAAAAGACATCTATAATTCTACACATCAAAAAGCAACATACAAAGCTCACAAATTCAAGAAAACAAACACTGAAAGCCATGAAAAGAAAATAAATAAGAAAAAAGACAGCACAGAAAAATGGAATGCAACAGTGCAACTATCCACAACACCGAAAAAAAGGCATCAAAATGACATTGCCAAAGTCATATTTATCAGTAATCACTCTGAATGTAAATGGACTAAATGCACCAATTAAGAGGACAGTACCAGACTGAAATTAAAAAAAAAAAAGACCCATTTTTATACTGCTTACAAGAGACACAACTTAGACTCAAAGACACAAACAAACCACAACTCAAAGGTTGGAAAAAATGTACCAGGCTAATAACATTCTAAAAAGAGCAGGAGTGGCAACAGTAAGGTCTGACAAGATAGACTTTAAAGTTAAATCCACCACACAAGATAAAGAGGGTCACTGTCTAATGGTCAAATGCTCAATTCAACAGGAGGACATAGCCATACTAAATATCTATGCACCCAATGACAAGACTCCAAAATACATAAAACAAACACTATTTGCACTGAAAACAGAAATAGACAGCTCCACAATAATAGTAGGAGACTTCAACACACCACTCTCAGTAAAGGACAGAACATTCTGAAAAAAGCTTAGTAAACACACAGAGGATCTAAATGCCAGAATAACCAATTTGACCTTATAGACATATTCACAACACTTCATCCAACTGAAGCCAAGTTTACTTTCTTTTCCAATACTCACAGAACATTCTCTAGAACTGGCCACATATTAGGTCACAGAGCAATACTCAACAAAATTCAAAATATTGAAATAATACAAAGCAGCTTCTCAGACCATGAGGCCAAAAACTAGAAATCAGTAACAGAAAAAAGATGCAAGTTAAATTTTTAAAAAATGGAGACTGAATAACATTTTGCTCAAGAACTGCTGGGTAATAGAAGAAATCAAGGATGCAATAAAGAATTTTACAAAATCAAATGAGAATGAAAACATATCCTACCAAAATCTATGGGACACAGCAAAAGTCATGCTCAGAGGTCAATTCATCTCAGTAAATGCACACATCCCAAAAGAAGAAAAGGCACAAATCAAAGAACCAACTCATCAACTTGAACAACTAGAAAGATCTCAGCAAAAGAACCCATCAGCAAATTAAAGTAAATTAGTAAAATTAGAGCAGAAATAAATGAAATAGAAAATAGAAAAATGATTAAAAGAGTAGACAAGTCCAAAGCTGTTTTTTAAAAAAGATCAACAAAATTGACAAGCAATTGGCCTAACTAACAAAAGAAAAACAGAAGAAACAAATAATCCAAATTAGAAATGAGATGGGTGACATAACAACAGACCCTGCTGAAATTAAAAGAATCATGTAAGAATACTATGAAAAATTATACTCTAACAAATTTGAAAAACTAGAGGAAATGGACAATTTTCTAGAAAAATATCACCTACCTAAAATCAGAGACAGAACAACTAAACAAATCTATTAAAAAAGAAGAAATTGAAAAGGTAATTTAAAAAACTTCTATCAAAAAACACCCTGGCCCAGATGGCTTCACTGCAGAATTCTATCAAAAGTTCAGAAAAGAGTAAACACCACTACTTCTAAAGGTATTCCAGAGCATAGAAAAGGATGGAATACTACCAAATTTGTTCTATGAAGCTAGTATAACCCTGGTACCAAAACCAGGTAAGGACAGTAGAAAAAAGGAAAATTACAGAATTCAACATGATGAAATAGTTCATCATGACCAAGTAGGATTCATACCAGGGATGCAGGGATGGTTCAACATAAGGAAAACAATTAATGTAATCAACCATATAAACCAAATAAAAGACAAGAACCACCTGAGTCTATCAATCGATGCAGAAAAGGCATTTGATAAAGTCCAACACCCATTCATATTAAAAATTATCAGCAAAATAGGAATAGAAGGGAAATTCCTTGACATAATAAAGGCCATGTACACTAAATCAACAGCTAACCTGAAAGGAGAGAACCTGAAAACATTCCCCTAAGGATGGATACTAGACAAGATGCCCACTGTCACCACTTCTATTCAAAATTGTTCTGGAGGTGATGGGGTAGAGGGCAGATCTAGAACTCTAGCAAAAGACCACACCTGATGGTCCTTCTGAATGGAGGGCCTCCTGGGAGTATGGCCCTTGGACTCTCTAACCCCAAACTGCACCCAGCACCAGGGCTAGCCCCCCAGACAAAGACTGATCTGGACCATGCAAAAAATAGAGTGATACTGGAGGTGAACAAACCTTTAAAAACGTACATGGGGTTGTCTGAGGGACACTTTACTGGAGCCAAGTTGATTGGGTGAGGAAGGCCACCTTTATCAAAAGGTCATGGGAGGTTCTGAACAAAAGAGGAAGCCTGCTGTCACCTGGGAGGGCAGGGACAGCTAGAATAGAATAGAGGTGAAATTTCTGGGTGTTATATGGCAACATGATAAACTCACTCACTGCTATCAAGTCAGGTCTGACTCATAGTGACCCTCGAAGACAGAGTAGAACTGTCCCACAGAGTTTCCAAGGAGCACCTGAAGGATTTGAACTGCCAACCTTTTGGTCAGCAGACGTAGCACTTAACTCACTATGCCTCCAGGGTTTCCGGCAAGATGATACAGACTGTAAAATTGTTCTTAATTCACAATTGAAAAACAAAAAAGGAAGAAACATCATCATTTAAGGTTTTCTAGCAGATTGGGTTTGGGGCCTGTTCTTGTAATTGACCCCTGTCACTACTGACTGTGGTCATATTAAGTTTTTGTCATCTACAGTGTTTGCTAATTTTCTGAAAACGATTAACCAGAGTATCTCAACAAAGATTTAGACTTATGAGAAGGGGTGTGGCTTGAGATATCAAAGGATTTTGTGCCGAATTGATGGCCTTGCAAAGTATAGCTGGTTAGGAATTAGGTAAAACATAACAACTATACAAGGCTGAGTATATTAATATAGGACATATGAAAAATGATTACTGATGCTAACTTATGTATAAATGCCTTATGCTTTGTTCAGAGACCTTAGGGTCATAATTTCAGTAGTTATTTCAGATAATTGGCCTAATGTTGTTAGTGTTTCTATTCTACTTCAGGAAACCCTGGTGGCATAGTTCATTAAGTGCTATGTCTGCTAACCAAAAGATTGGCAGATCAAATCTGCCAGGCACTCCTTGGAAACTATGGAGCAATTCTACTCTGATCTATAGGGTCACTATGAGTTAGATCCAATTTGACAGTGGTTTTTTTTTTTTTTTAAATTCTGCTTCATAGTTCACTGTATGGTGGCTGAGACCTTTAAGAAACCTGATGAGATTGAATTACTACTGAACATTTTTTGAAGATTCTGTGTTTAGATATCCTTTTAAACCATGAACTTTAGAAAACAATCAGTTCCTAAAGCCACTTGAGTCAAATGATGGTCCTGATAAACTAAGTCTGGCTATTTCACTCTGTGTTCTGTTCTGCAAGCACAAGGGAAAATGGAAAAATCCCCATGTGCAGACTTTCATGGCCCTGTATCAGAACCTCAGACCCCACTCTCCTGAATGGTAGAGAATACCCTTTAAGGTGTTTAATAACAAGGGATTTGGTGGCGGGGGGGGGGGAAGACCCAATTGTTGGCTACAGCCCTTCCAAGTCCACCTTGAGGTAACCCAGTTGGCCCATGGAGATAAGGATTTGGATCATCTCACCAACTGGTGAGTACTGACCCGAATCACTGCAGGTACTGAAGAACAACAGGTTGCTGGAAGGGAGAGTGTCCCAAGTACCCTAAAACAGGACACCTGGTTGACCTCCCACAGGCCTAGATGGACAGGCTGTCTTAGGATAGTGAATTTCGGAAAATGGGTCTGAAGAGACAGACTACTGACAGAGCCCTGAGACCCACCTGGCTCTTGGCCACACCACTGACATCTCCATGAGGGAACCAAGGGTTACACTTAACACAGAAGGTAAGGAGACTGAATTTATCTTAGACATGAAAAGCCACCTTTTCTATCTTCAATGGGTCCACTCTACAAGCAGGACTATGCAATTACTGGCTTGGACTAAAAATCCAAGGTGAAAAGTTTGCTTTGGGGTCTGATGGGGTCAGAATTTTTGAGACATATACCAAACGTTCTCTGTCAGATTCATCAGAAGTTTGGGACATTAGCAAGTGAGAGAAAAACAGAGGAAAGAAGGAAAAGGAGAAAGAGGAAATGGAGAAGCAAAAGGACAAGGGAAAAGAGGAGAAAGAAAAAAACAGGGAGAAATGACAAAAGAGTAAGGGCAAAGAAGGTAAAGAGGAAGTAGAAAAAGGAGAGAAGAAGATGAAAAACTAGAAAGCTCCAGCGTGGGTTTCAAGAAAGACTTCTATCTTTCAGGTTTCAACAATTCCAAATAAAATAATATTTCATAGGTCTGAAATTACACACAGTAATTGTCATCCTGGCCATTACAGATGATTAACATTGTCAGAAAGATATTTCTACCCAGATAGACAGGCCTACAGCCCTACTCAGCAGAAAGCAGAGACAGAAAAAGAGACCTCCACCCATGTCCCCATAAAAATTATGGGTATTAAATCTCTCAGAGGAGTTGAAGTAGCCAAATAGTCTATAAAGAAACATGCTAAAGATCAGGACAATTACTTCCAAAATAAACTAATCTTATAGATATGAGATACGACAGTGGGGAATGAAAGGGCTAACAATTGTAAAATATTGATTAAAAATCCTAGCCTGATTTATCAGGCTGACTAGAAACCAACCTGGAAACTGAGGGTTTTTTTGTTTGTTTTTCAGATTATGCCTAGGGGACTGAGCCAAATAACATCACCCACCTTGCACAGGGACCTGAGAAAGCTAGAGTCCAGATATCATCACAGCTCCTCCAACAGCCCCCAGTGACTCTGGCTCACCTTGTGACTCAACTTAACTCTAGGACTTTCACAAGACATTGTCCTTTTCTGACGAAGTGAAAATACATGGACTTACCTTGCACAAAATGTAATGAATATTTCTGATTTCTGTCCAGCGGGAGGTACCTATGTTGAACAGATTTTTCCCTCATGTTTAATTGGTGTATGCATCCCTCTGGAATTGATTAGAAATTACACTTTGCTCAGATATGGTCAAAAGAACATCACTTATAGGGATGTCTATAATTGACGACCAGTTAAGAAAGAGGATGGAGAGATGTTCTCCATCCAGCTTGAGACCATCACCCCTAGTGAAAACCATGTCAGATTTGCAGGGTGCCCTTTCTTCTGTTACAATCTTTATAACCCCATCCTCAAATATAACAGGAGTATAACAATGCCCTACACTAATAAACACATTAAGTTACTTAAAAGATGGTTCTTGTTATGTGGAAATCAGGCCTTTTCATATGTCCCCACAAATGCTACGGGGGACCTCGCTCCAGGTTCACCCCATTCCTGCCTCAAATTAAGGACATCCAACCTAACCATGCCTGGACTATAAGAGAAATTAACCTTCCCAAGGATTGCTATAGTCACATACATCTGTTTAGTCCAGCTGAATACATATCTTTGTCCCTTTTGGGCACGCCTACCATGGTGATATGTTTAAAAGATGAAATTAATAGATTAGCCTGTGCCATGGTTAAGGCCTTAAGTGCTACCTTGCAGGCCATGAGTGCTTCAGGCGCTGAGGTGGGACAAGTCAGAGAAACAGTTCTGGAACACCAGGCAGCTAAAGACTACTTACTCCGCAGACATAATCATGGATGTGAAGATTTTAAGGGAATGTGTTGCTTTAACTTGTCTGATAATTCCCACTTGATAGAGATCAAATTAAAAATGGTAAACGATATTACAAATAACATCAAAACAGCTATTTTCATTTAAAGCTTATTTCATAGCTATGAAATTGATGATTAAAGAGTGGACAATGTTGGTGAATATAAGAGTCTATAAAATCACTTAAACTACATTCCTTCCTCTGCCCCAAATATCACCCCCGAACCAGATAAGCATGCCTGCATTGCTCTCCCTATCTCCGGGGTAGTAAGTCAATTATCCCAAAAACCTCAGGGAGGTAAGGAAATTTGGGGTAATTTACACGGTTCAAAAAGATGTAACGGAATCTTGTGGCTCCCTGTTACTGTTCTGTGACAATCTTCAGATGCCAATCCCTTTGACATCTGGCTATAAAAAAACCATTGAAAATGTGACCCAAGTGGGACAATCTTGGAGAAACTATTCTCACTGCCCCTAGACCTGCATGATTATCTGTAAGTAAAGCATTCCTTGAACCCTTTGCCATCTCCGACTTTCTGGTCACAATGACAGGCAGAATGAACATGCTTTTGGTTAGGCAGCATACCTTAACACATAATTTTGATTTTGGAAACACATATACGATTCATATTTAAAAATTAAAAAGAAAAAATTTGGAGGCAAGATGAGAAAGCAGAAGAGGACAGGAGCTGATTGAATGGAAATAGGGAGTGGAGAGGAAGAATGTGCTATCACATTGCAGGGAGAACACCATGTAACAACGTGTGTATAAGTTTTTATATGAGCAACTAACTTGAATTGGAACCTTCACTTAAAGCACAAGTGAAAAACGAGACAAAAAACATAATCATGGTATTTATCAGCCTCTCTTTCTTCCAGAGTCGGCAACGAGACTAAGGTTAGCCAAAGTGTCATCAGTATTACTTCCATGTAGTGTTCTTTGAGTTAGGGGACATTCCCTTTTCCATCACAGCTTCCTTTCTGCTGACTGCATGACTGAAATGATGGATTTGCAGCTTTATCTAGGACAATTAGCATCTCAGTCATCTGGTGCTGCTAAAACAGAAATACCAGAAGTGGATGTCTTTAACAAAGAGAAATTTATTCTGTCACAGTTCAGTAGGTTACAAGTCCAAATTCAGGGTATCAGCTCCACAGAAATGCTTTCTTTGTTGGTACTGGAGGAAGGTCTTCACTGTGGATCTTCCCCTGGCCTGGAAGCTTCTGAAGTGCAGGGACCCCAGGTCCTTTTCAAAGGGTGTGCTCTGCTCCAGGCACTGCTTCTTTCCTGATGGTATGAGGCTCCCAAATCTGCTAGTTTCTTTCCTTATATCTCAGGAGACTTCCTCAAGGCACAATACAATCTTACAGATTGATTTCTGCCCCATGAACAAAACTGTCACCCATCCTCCCTCATTAACATCATAGAGGCAGGGTTTACACAAAACTGGGAATCATGACCTAGCCAAACGGCTACACACATTTTTGGGGAGATACAAGTTAATCCATGATAATTAGTAAAAGCTACACATTGGACCAAACAGACAGACAAGTTAAAAGACACTTATTCCTTGATAAGTGAGCCACCACTATACTAGCCCTGAATTGTCTCTTGGTTTAATGCACTCTGCTGTGTGTACGTGCGTGTCTCATAGCCAAACCTAATGCAAATACAGAAGGTAAAAGTCTACTCTGTACCTGTGACACATTGATGGTCCAAGCAAATGTTAACTGTAAATGAAGAATTTTCTTTTGGATAATAAAATATACTTACATTAAAGGGAATAAGAGATGAACTCAGTAAGAGAATATTATCTAAATTCATCATACGTTTTTGTGTCGGAATATATTGAACATATCATGTTTTCTCCTATTATTAAAACTCTGGATTATATGTATCCCTCTATAAAGGTATTTGATAAACACTATGCACTTTGCACTTTTCTGATTTGTTAAAAGCTTCCTCTTTGCAAGTTTAAAAAATATTTTTATCTCTTTATCATGGTAGAACTTTATTTCCACTATGCATTCTTTCCAATTTCTATCCTAATATTTTAATTGCATGTCTTCTACCAGTTCTCAGAATAACCAGACATGGTTCATGCACCTTTATCCTTATTAACACCTTTGAAATGTTTTATTGCATAAATAAATCTTCCCAAAAAGAAAAAAGGATTCAAAAAAATACACATAACTAACTGTATATCAAGTTGGCGACATGAACACAGAGGGAAAAACACTGTTTCAAGTGACTTTAGAACGTAGTTATTTTGACTACTTCGATAGTAGAACATTCTATGGATGAAGAGAGCCAAAAGAACCTCAGACTTCACTCAGTAGCTGTTTTTATCAGACATAATGCTGATATTATATATTGTGCGACTTTTTTACATTTTATTAGATAAGCAAGCGATTAATGATATTAGGAAACAAGATTTTTAGTCTTACACAAAAGATACAAGCAAATATATTAAAGGAGCTAAACAAAATAAAACCCATGCTGACAATTGAATTGAAAATATACAAATTCATGACTCTTTTAACTTCCACATACATGTTTTTCCTAGATTTGTTTGCCCTCTGAAAAGCCTAGAAGCAATAACAGCCCATTAACAGTGCTCATTTCTAACACCCATATTGCGATCTCTAAGACCCATTTCCCATTAAAATAAACCAGGGATCCTTGGGGGAATGGCTGATTCCAAGGCTAGGGCGGGAGATAAACACATAATGAGCCTGGACATCTTGTTATGTGAGAAAGCAAGTTGTCAAAAAAAAAAAAAAGGAATCATGGCACAGGACACAGGAGGTGTGTCCCACAAAGGGATATCCTCATTTCATTGGCCATAGAAGGGACAATCAGCATTAGAATAATGGCTGTAATTGACTGAAGTATACTGAATATATATATAATTCATGACTTCATGGAGACATATAACAAAAAAACACTCCCATGAGTTGTTATTGGAGGTAACTAGGTTGTTGCTGGGTATTGTCCAGTCAGTCTCAACTCATAGCAAGTCTATGTGACATAGTAGATCTGCTTCAGAAGGTTTTCTTGGGTGTAATCTTTACAGAAGTAAATTGCCAGGTTTATCTCCTATAGAGTAGCTGAGTGGGTTCCAACTGCCAACCATATAGTCAGCAGCCCAGCACTTAACTATTGTGCCACCAGGGCCCCCCTTACTCTAAAACTGGCAATAAAAGAAAATATAGAAGCACTTACCATTTATCCTCTGTTCTGTTAAACTATTTTTTAAGTGAACTAAATGTCCTAATTAATAAAAAGTTTTTGTCTACAAGAATTCTAGCTAATAAATGTGGAAGGAATACAGAACTAGAATTTCATCATTTTAAAATTTCCCCTTAAGTAATTAAGGCAGAGACTATCAATGAATGAAAACATCACATGAAAGGTTGATGGAGAATTTCATTATGGATGTAGCAGGCTGTCACATCTCAACCCACTAATCAAGCTTAATTTTATAACAGCAAGTTTATTTTTATAGCAAGACAGCCTGTCATATGCCACATGACTTGATACACCATAATTTATATACTGCTACCTCAAATATATTCTTCTTGGGGGAAAAAAAGCAGAGTTGAAACTGAATTTAATCACACCTATAAAGTTAATGCACTGTTTACAGAAAATAAGCTTAAAGAGCACCATGAGAAAGAAAACAGAAAAACTCATAATACAGGACTTTCTACAGAAGAAATGGCATGGGATTTCCAAGTCAGTGTCATGAGGGAAAAGAAAGTAGTACTATTCTAAATTAAAAGAGATCCAGAGATATAACAAACAAAAGTCATGTGTGGATCTTATTCAGATCCTGACTAAACAAATTAACTGATATAAGCTAAATGACACCATAAGCATATACAAAAATCCAGAATGTGAACATTCTCTAAGACAACGACATTTTGGTTTTTCTGAACAGACCTATGACATTAAAAAGGCGGGGGGGGGGGTAGCGGGGGGGGTAGACTAGCTTGAGATTAAAAGATAAAAACTTATCACTATCAAATGCAATAGATGGACCTTGTTGGTGGAAACATGATGAAAAAATTGCATTTTTAAAGATAACTGCTGAAACACGAACATAGATTGGCTATAGATGATACTGAGGAATTATTGTTCACTTTGCTAGGTGTTATAATGACATTCTGAAGCAAAATACAGAATTACAGACTGAATGCTACGTACATAAAATGACATGAGACCTAGGACTTGATTTAAAGTATTTCAGCACACCACAAAGCTGACAGAGTGAGCAAGTATAGCAAATCTTGATTGCTACTGAAGCCAAATGATGGCTATCTTGGGCTTATTACACTAAACTCATAATTTTCTTGTATGTAGACAATTTTTATAATAAAACATTTAAATATGTTATAGATATGAGTACTTTTAAAACCATGGAGTGAGTAAGGCTTTCATATAGAAGAGAAAAATTCGAGAAGTTAATAAGGAAAAAATTTATAAACTGGTTATACTAGTATTTAAACTTAAAGAATCATAGCAAACTAAAAGACAAACAAGAGACTTGGGGAAAAAAGTGGTAATATACATAATACAGAAAGCAATAATGCCATAAAATATCAAAACACTATCAATCAGTAAGATAAAGGAACAAACTAATAAGAATAGACATGTGATATTGTCATGAATTGAACTGTGTCCCCTGAAAACTGGAGGTAGCAATTTGGCTAGTCCATGATTCCTGGAATTCAATGATGTTCACACATGTTGTAAATCCTGCTTTTCAGATGTCAATGAAGGCAGGACTCAATCTGTAAGACTGTATTGTGCCTTGAGGCAATCTTTTGGGATATAAAGGAAAGGGAAGCTAGCAGAGAGCTGGGGACCTCATACCATCATGAAGGAAGCAATACCCAGAGCACAGCAAGGCCTTTCGACCCAGGGTCCCATGCCCTAGAAGCTCCCAGTCCAGGGGAAGACTGATAACAATGACCTTCCTCTAGAACCAACAGAAAAAGAATTTTCCTGGACCTGATGCCCTGAATTTTGACTTGCACCCTACTTTTCTGTGAGAAAATAAATATCTCTTTGCTAAAGCCATTCACTTGTGGTATTTCTGTTACAGCACCACAGAAAAGGACTATGAATGGCAAAGATATTCTACTTTCCTAATTAGGAGAGAAAACAAAAAAGTAATGTTTCGTCTATAATGTATAAACAGGTAACAGTGTAAATACAGATAACAGTCATTGATGGCAAGGCATTCTTACACACTCTCAGGGTTTCTAGGGGAAGAGTTCATGCCTGTTTTTTAACTCAGAAACTACATTCCTATGAGTTTAATCTTACAGAAAATCTAACACAATTAAATTTTTAATCATATTCTTTAAAGCACTGTTTAAAGTAACACAAAAAATAAAAACATCCTAAATAGTCTTCATATTTTAGAATAAAACCAGAGTTCATGGGCATGACAGGAAAGAGGAAAAAGGAAGCTGAACTGTGCAAGACATATTTTGTTTTTATTTTAGGAATAATATTTATTTATTCATTTAACAAATACTACACTAAGTCAGAGCCCACTATAGATAAGACACAATTGTCAGTTCTGAGGATACAATAAATGAACAAAATTTCTAATCTTTACCAATTGTCTAATGTATATCAACCCTCTCTATCAATTATCTAATCTATATCAACCCTCAAATTGAGGGTTGATATAGAAATACCACAAGTGGACGATGCCCTTGTAGCCATTGAAGAGTCATTTATTCTGTACAGAAGTATATTTTTAAGTCCTTATAGCAAGGGTCTCATATAATATTTGTCCTTTTGCCACTGACTGACTTCATTCAGCATAATGTCTTCCAATTGAAGCCAGTTTATGTGGTATTTCCTAAAATCATGATTTTTTTTATCATTCTGTGCAAGATATTTTTATACAATACTTCTATAATACTGACTCTACTAAATTCTCTAATAGTTTTTTGATGGCTTCTCTTGGGTTTTCCTGGATTTAATCACATGTAAAAGTAATCATTTCTACTTTCATACATTTTTACTGTAATTTTGTCTCATTTCATTGACTAGTGCTGCCACAATGTTAGACCATGGTGGTAATAACAGACATCTATATCTTGATCCTTTAGATTCAATTTCTCCCTTTCCATTAGATCCTTTTTTCCTTTGTGTTTACACGTGAAACTCTAAAGAGAGAGAAATAGTACTGTTTTCCTATTTTTTAATTTGTTTTCTTTTTTCAATTAATGATGTACTGTAATTCTATATCCATTATAACAAAGTGTCCTAGGTGCAATTAAACTTTTTTTTTTGAAGCCTTGATGACCAGAAGAAAACTTGACATTTTAAAATTCTAAGTAGATTTTCTACTTTTCTAGATTTAAAGAAAAAAAAAAGCCTGTTGCTATTGATTCCAACTCACTGTGGTCCTACACAACAGAACAGAACTGCCCCATACAGCTGCCAAACAGTAGCTGGTGTATTTGAACTACCAACCTTTTTGATTAGCAGCCAGGGCGCTTAACCACTTTGCAAAAGGGGCTTCATAATACAAATGCTTCACAAACGTGTATGTCATCCTTGAGCATGGGCCATGCTAATCTTTTCTGTATCATTACAATTTTAATATGTGTGCTAGAGAACTGAATTCATCTTTAATCCACAGCTGGTGTTGACAAAAACATACTTTCATTTTGCAAAGATGAGGTAAAGATCCCATTGAGAAAAAAGGAAATGAGAAAACAAAAACGTTAAAACTACTCAGCAAGGAGTCAAGAAAACTACATCTAATCTAATGTAATCAGACGTCATCACCACCCCAAACTGACTTGAAAAAATGGTATTCTGGAAAATCATCAGAAAAATCCTGATAATCTTCATCATCTAGTAACGGCTCTCTTTTATCAAGAAAGGAGGTAAAATCAATCAATTGTGATCATTGTCTATTCTTCAGATAGTAGAGCTACGATGGAGTAGCCACACATAATCTCTGATCCCTCTAACAACAAAGGACCAGAAAAACAACTGGACTATGTGGGACATTCTAAAAGCCCTGAATATCAGGCAGACAGCTGAGAGATCTGACTGCATGACAGGGAGAGGAGAGCAGGTCCAGAAGCAACTACTTCAGTAAGAATTAAATCCACACCCTGAAGAGGGACCTGCTTCAGTCAGCCAAGTGGAGCTGTGACACTGCAGCAGCCAGTAGCTAAAAAGAACTGTAGTGCCATGAGAGGAGTGAGTCTTCCTCAGCAAGGAAGCTGACCTTTGGATGGCCACACCTACAGAATCACAGAGTGCTTTCACCTGAGTATCATCAGCTAAGTACTTGTGAACTGTTACAGATTTAAACATTTCCAATATACTGATTATCTCCATTTACCCAGTACATCTCCCCCCCTTCTCTGCTGTGCACTAGGCTCTAAATTCTGATGCACTACCTGGGCCATAAATGGGACATCTTACACACATGTCCTGAGCTATTCTCCTGGATTTGGAGAAGGAAACAAAGGGATACTCACAACTCTAACCATCTGGTGACACAGCAGTTGAATTTTTAAGACTCCAATAATCAAACTACTTCAAATGACCAGACTACTTGGATACTCAAAAACTAAACAAACACACACACATATATACATGCATGTTAGAACACAATAACCAAACAAATTACAACAACTTTCTGATGGCTCAATAAATCAATTTCTAGTCACTGAAAGACCACCATAGCTTCAGAAAACTTCCAAAACAAAGAATCAAAAAATTTTTCAGATGAAGAAGACATCCTGCAGTTATCAGATTGTGATCACTGTCTATTCTTCAGACGGTAGATTTATCACAGGTAGAATTAGGCAAAGGGCAACTGAGTATAATGAAAAAATAAACAGGCTGCAGAAATACTTGAGCCACAACAATCTGAAATTCAGCAGATTAACAATAAAATTACAGAATAAGACAGTTCAATAGAAAGTCAAAGGAGCAAGAACAAGGTGGAATTAGTAAGACTGAAGATAAAGTAGAATAATTAAGAAAATAATTTAAAAAAATAGTCACTAACAGTTATGTGAGACTCTATCAAGTGGAATAATTTGCAAATGATTAGAGTACCAGAATAGGCAGAAATAAAAGAAAATAGAGAATTGTTGAAGATATGTTGACAGAAACTTCCCTGATATCATGAAAGATGAGAAGATATCTAACCAAGAGGCTCATCAAACTTCATACAAAGTAGACTTCAAAAGAATGACATCAAGAAACAGTATCATCAAACTTAACAAAACTAAAGAGAAGGAAATGCATTTAAAGGTAGCTAAGCTTGTTTGGAAGCTTAAACAAAAAAATAAAGTACAAAGGACAGCTATTAAGACTGAACTCAGATTACTCAGCAGAAACCACGTTCGCAAGGTAATGGGATGACATACAAGGTCTGACAATTAAGTCCACTAACTTAATTGCTCTAAGTGCTACATGCTTCATTGCTGAATATCACTATGGTCACCTTTAAAGTACTCTCATTGGGAAGCTATGCACCAGTACCAGTGCCTAGTCCACACTTCAAAGCAATTTTGTAACTCATTCTGGAATGGCCATTGTGCATTGTGCCATGGTGGCAAGTTTATGAACTTAATTGTATAGTTTTCTGTGAGGGAGCTTTTCACCAGTAAACAAATAACTGTATTGGAACACCCTACCTACTCACCTGATCTGGCCCCCAATGACTTTTTTCTTTACCTAAAGATAAAGGAAATATTGAAAAGAAAATATTTTGGTGACATTCAGGACATCAAGGATAATATGATGTCAGCTCTAATGGCCATTCCAGGAAAAGAATTCCAAAATTGCTTGGAAGGATAGACTACGTGCTGGTGTCAGTGCACAGCTTTGCTGGGGGAGTACTTAGAAGGTGACCATAGTAATATTCAGCAATGAGGCATGTAGCATTTTTTCTATGATGAGTTTGCAAACTTAATTGATAGTCCTCATACTCAAAGCTTGGAGGAAAAAAACTGTCAACCAAGAATTAAATAAACCAAAAACCAAACCTGCTGCTGTGAAGTGAATTTCAACTCATAGAGACCCTACAGGACAGAGTAGAACTGCCCATAGGGTTTCTAAGAAGTACCTAGTGGATTCAAACTGCTGACCTTTTGGTTTGCAGCTGTAACACTTAATGACATTGCCACCAGGATTTCCAAGATTATAAAAACCAAAAACAAACATGCTGCCATCCAGCTGATTCCAATTCACAGAGACCCTAGAGAACAGACTATAACTTTCCCACAGTTTCCAAAGCATACCTGGCAGATTTGAACTACAGAGCTTTTGGTGAGAAGCTCTGGCACTTAGCCACTATGCCACCAAGTTCCAAGAATTATATATCCTGCAAAAGTGCCTCTCAAATATGATGGTGAAAATAGGACATTCCTAAATAAACAGAATTCTAGAGAATTTACAAAATGCAAGCCAAAATTACAAGAAAATGGAATGAATTTCTTCAATTTACGAAATAAGTAACATCTGACACATACTCAAGGATACAATCCAGGATAGGAAATCCAGATGTCTGCATGAATAAGAAATCCACAAAAACAAATCAAGGCTAAAACACTAAAAATAGAGAAACAAAGATCTCAGTATGTAAGCGATGACAACATTACATCAAAAAAGGGACAATTTGATGTATTCATAGATTTTTCAGATGGAGAGGAAGTCAAGGTGGTACAAAAACTAGTTTAAACACAGAACATCAGGGGTAAGTATTAAGCTAACCACAAAGGAAATTAACAACCCTACACATCAAATAAGAAACAAAATCAAGAAGGCTTAGCGATATAAGATGAACACCAATGAAAGGGATGAAAAGAAAATCGATATAGAAAAGTGACTCAGCATAGAAAATTAAGTGGAACAAAGCAACTGTCAATAACACACAAAAAAGGCACCAAAACGACAGCACTAAATTCATACCTAACAATAACTGCACTGAACATAAAAAATAAAAATATAAAAATTTAAATCCTCTGCCATCAAGTCGATTCCAACTCATAGCAACCATATAGGTGAGAGTAGAGCTGCCCCATACACTTTCCAAGGAGTACCTGGCAGACTTGTATTGCTGACCTTTTGGCTAGCAGATGTAGCACTTAATCACTAAGCCACCAGGGTTTCCCACAATGAGTTAAATGCATCAATAAATAAAGAATAGCAAAATGGATTTCAAAAAAACCCCACAATCCATCCATTCGCCACTTCCAAGAGACACACGTTACACTCAGACATACAAACTGAAACTCAAAGGATAGAAAAATGTATACCAAACTAAAGACATTCAAAAAATGGCAGGAGTGGCAATATTAATTTCAGGTAAAATATACTTTAAAGTAAAATCCTCCACAGTGGACAACAAATTCACTGCTGTTGAGTCAATTACAACTCATTGTGACCTTAAATGACAGAACAGAACTGTCCCATAGAGTTTCCAAGGAGAGCCTGGTAGACTTTAACTGCTGACATTTTGGCTAGCAGCCATAACATTTAACTGCTATGCCACTGGGGTTTCCACAATGGACAAGGAAGGTAACTAAACATTGCTTAAAGGGTCAATAAAGCAGGAGGACACCACCATATTAAATATTTATGCACCCAATGAAAGAGCTTTAAAATACATCAAACAAACACTAACAGCATTGAAAAGTGAGATAGACAACTTAAAAAAGAATAGTATGAAACTTCAACATGCACTTTTGGTGATGGACAGCACATCCAGAAAGAAGCTCAGTAAAGACATGGAAGATCTAAATGCTACAATCAACCAACACTGCCTCATCGACATATAGAGAACACTGTACCCAATAACAGACAAGTATAACTTTTCCAGTGTACATGGAACATTTTCCAGGATAGACTATACATTAGCCATAAAGTAGCATTTATTCAGACCACAAAACCATAAGAGTCAAAACTAAAAGCAAAGGTAAAAGAAATCAAACACACAGAAACTGAACAACACCTTGCTCACATACTTCTGAGTTACAGAAGAAATAAAAGATAGAAGAAAGAAATTCATAAAATCAAATGAGACTGAAAACACATTATACCAGAACCCATGGGACACAGCAAAAGTAATGTTCAGAGGTCTATTTATCTTAATAAATGCACACATCCAAAAAGAAGAAAGAGCCCAACTTTATGAATTAATCCTACAATTACAAGTATGAAAACAGCAATAAAAGAACCCCTGAAGCACCAAAAGAAAACAGATAATAAAAATTAGAGCAAAACTAAACAGAGAATAGAAAAACAATTGAGAGAGTTAACAAGACCAAAAGCTGTTTTTTTTTTTTTTTTTGAGATCACCAAAATCAATAAGCCATTGGCCAAACCAAAAAAAAAAAAGAAAGGGAAACCAAATAACTCAAATAAGAAATGAGATGAGCAGTACTACAACAGACCAAACTGAAGTTAAAAGAATCATAACAAAACACTATGAAGAAGTGTACTCTAATAAATTCAAACATCTAGAGGAAATGGTCAAATTTCTAGAAACACATCACCTACCAAAACTAGCATAAATAGAAGTAGAACAACATAATAAATCCATCACAAAAGAAGACATTGAACAGGTAATTTAAAAACTCCCAACTAAAAACCACCCTGGCTTTACTGGAAAATGATACCAAAATAAAAGTTTAACTCCACTACTACTAAAGGTATGCCAAGCATAGAAAAGGATGGAATACTCCCAGATTCATTCTATGAAGCCAGCACCAAAATCAGTAAAGAAAGCAGAAAAAGGGAAAATTACATACCAATGTCTCTCATGAACTTAGACGCAAAAATGCTCAACAAAATTCTAGCCAATAGAATTCAACAACATATCAAAAAAACACTTCACCACAACAAAGTGGGATTCACACTAGGGATGCAAGGATAGTTCATTAGAAGAGCAATGAATGTAATGGTTCATTAGAAGAACAATGAATGTAATCAGTCACATAAACAAAATAATCACTTGATTTTATCCACTGATGCAGAAACAGTAATTGATGAAGTCCAACATTCATTTACATTAAAAAATATTGGCAAAATTTTAGGAATAGAAGGGAAATTCCTTAACATATATTAGGGGCATCTGTTCAAAGCCATACTGAAGGCTGTGGTCCTCTACCACAACCTTCAGTATGCATTGCATCTCAGTATCAAGAAAACAAAAATCTGGGGGGCGGAGTCAAGATGGCCGACTAAGCCCATGGCTCCTTATATCCCTCTGGAAACCAAGACCTGAACTGACAATCAAACAGAGCCTTCTGATCACGTAATCAGCCCCAGGACACGGCACAGAGCTGTTAATTGGGACTTCATACCACTCAGCGAAAGACGTCCTCTCTTTTGCTGACTCCCGCTCCTGGCTAGCCCCGGCTCTCACGGACGGAAGGTAAACGCACCGTTTTGACTTTTTCTTTCCTCTGTCTCGGCTGGCAGGCAGAGCTGGGCCTTGCCTGGCGGCTGGACTCAGATGCGCTCCTGCGGTGATAGGCAGGCGAAATTCCCATATTCTGAGAGCCAGGCTCAGGACTCTGTTAATCTAGACACTTTGAGCCTTTCGTTTTGTAGCTGCCTCAGCGGGGTTTGTGTGGAGCTCCGCTGTCAGGATGCGGGACGTCATGTTGGTACTGAGATTTTAGCGGGACCTCGTTCTTAGCCTGGGAGCCAGTACCTGCAAACAGGACAGCGCTTCTCTGTGAGAAAAGTAGTGATTTTGAACAGTGCTGCCTACACTGGGGGCCCTGCAACAGAAGCAGAGGAATCGCTGCTTCTTGGCACCTTTGGCCCCCCTGTCTGCTGCCTGTGTGGAGGACGCCATCTTGGGTACGGTGGCCGCAGCTGGACCTAATTCTTAGCTTGGGAGCCAGAACCTGCCCACAGGAGAGCGCTTTTCTATCACAAAACCAGTACTTGATGCAGTGTTGGATAAGGCTAGGCCCTGTCAGCAGAGGCCAACAGGGCAGTAGCAGTGCTGTATTCTGAGCTAGTTTGTTATCATCTGGGGTTGGATACAGTGGCACTTACTTTGTCAGATGGGAAGAGGGACCTCTACACCTGAAAACTTAACTGACTTGTGAACTGGTCAGATACCTTTTGCTTTACGTTTGAAGACAGCCTAGAGAAACATTTGCAATCCATCCTCACAGTACCTCTTCCAGCCTCTATATACTCACATGGGACCCAAAAAGCAACAGACAATTGTGGCATACAAGCAATCACTCATGGCTTCAGAAGGCTCCCAAACAAAGCAACCAAGGAGTTTTCCAGATGAAGAAACTTTTATGAAAGCATCAGGAAGTGAATAAAAATGGATTATATACAGGGCCCTTCTAGACCTTATACAAAATGAAAAATTAAGCAAGTTGTTCGATCTGATGGAACACCAGTACTCTGAAATCCAACAGATCAAAAAGAAAATCAAAGACACAGAAACTTTCATGCAAAGCCAAGAAAACAGAATGGAACAAATGGAAAAAAGAATTTCTGACTTGGAAGACAGAGCTACTGATGCCAGTGTCTATGAGCAGAAATCAGAAAAAAGAAGCAAGAAAAATGAAGAAACATTAAGAAGCATGTGGGACTCTATTAAGAGGAACAACCTTCGATTAATTGGGAGTCCCTGAACAGGGTGAGACATCTGAGAACACAGAGAGTATTGTTGCTGAGCTGCTGAAAGAAAACTTCCCAGAAATCATGAAGGAAGAGAATATAGACATCTCACATGCATATCGTACGCCACCCAATAAAGATCTCAAAAGAAAGAATCCAAGACATATTATAATCAAGTTTAACAAAATGAAACATAAGCAGCAACTCTTAAAGGCAGCAAGACTCAAGGCAAAGCTAACATTCAGAGGGAAACCCTGTAGGGTCTCGTCAGATTTCTCAGCAGAAACCATGCTGGCACGGAGACAGTGGCACGACACATTCAAAGTCTTGAAGAAGAAGAACTTCCAACCAAGAATTATATATCCTGCAAAACTGTCTTTCAAATACCAAAATGAAATTAAGACATTCCCAGATAAACAGAAACTCAGAGACTTTGTAAAAACCAAACCCAAACTACAAGAAATACTGAAAGAAGCTCTTGGTTTCGGTTTAGAAAAACGAAACCAGCAACTTTATATTTTAGAACAACACACTACTCCATACTCATTTAGGGAAGGCTCCAAAGTAAATCACAGCTTTGATTTGGAAACAAGGAATCCAGTGATCATCATGAAAACTATGGTGTCATCATAATAAAAGAGGGATGTACTACACTCGTTATAGTCGTTCCAGATGGAGAGGAAGATGACCAGACTGGTAGTAATTAAAACTGGGTTTATAAATAGTTTATTAAGGGGGTTCATAGGGGCAGCTGTAAAGCACAACAAAGATGTATCATACCATTTCAAGAAATCTAACACACGAGTCTCAACAACTATAAAACCAGCTCTGAAAAAGGTGAAAAATCAACTGACAAAAAAGAGTGTCTCAGAACAGACTAATAAGAACAACAGATAACATCAACATAAAAATAAACATATCACAATGGCAGCAGTGAACACATACCTATCAATAATTACATTGAATGTGAATGGACTGAATGCTCCAGTAAAGAGACACCGAGTGTCATCTTGGATCAAAAGACACGACCCATCCATATGTTGTCTACAAGAAACTCACCTGAGACCTAAAGACAGGAACAAACTGAAAATTAAAGGATGGAAGAATATATATCAAGCTAACAATGAACAAAGAAGAGCAAGGGTGGCAATTCTAATCTCAGACAAAATCAATTTTAATGTCAAATCCACCATCGTGGACAAAGACGGACACTATCTATTGCTGAAAGGTTCAGTACACAAGCAAGACTTAACTATATTAAACATTTATGCACCTAATGTCAGAGCACCTAAATATGTCGAAGAAACACTGACTACACTCAAAAGAAAGTTAGATGACTCCACAATAATAGTGGGAGACTTTAACACTCCACTCTCATTACTAGACAGATCATCTAGAAAAAAGCTCAGTAAAGATACAGAAGACCTCATTGACACAATTAACCAACTAAACCTCATTGATATATACAGAACTTTACACCCCTCAGCAGACAACCACACCTTCTTCTCCAGTGCACATGGAACATTCTCCAGAATTGACCACGTGATAGGCCATAATGCAATGCTCAACAAAATCCATACCATTGAATTACTGCAAAGCATCTTCTCAGATCATAAAGCCATAAAAGTTGAAATCAATAGCAGAAAAAACAGAGATAGAAAGGGGAACTCTTGGAAACTGAACAACATCTTGCTCAAAAAAACATGGGTTATAGAGGAAATCAGGGATGAATTAAAGAAATTCATGGATTCCAATGAGAATGAAAACACTTCCTACCAGAACCTACGGGATACAGGCAAAGCAGTGCTCAGAGGTCTGTTTATCTCCATAAATGCACACATCTGGAAGGAAGAAAGAAACCAAATCAAGGAACTAACTCTACAGCTTGAACAAGTAGAAAGAGAACAACAGAGGAACCCCTCGGGCACCAGAAGAAAGGAGATCATAAAGATTAGAGCAGAGCTAAATGAATTAGAGAATAGAAAAACAATTGAAAAAATTGAAAAGACCAAAAGCTTGTTTTTTGAAAAGATCAACAAAATTGATAAACCACTGGCTAAACTTACTAAAGAAAAGCAGGAAAGGAAACAAATAACCCAAATTAGAAATGAGGAGGGAGTTGTCACCACAGATGCAACAGAAATCAAAAATATTACAACAGAATACTATGAAAGACTGTACTCTAACAAATTTGAAAACCTAGGGGAAATGGACAAATTCCTTGACTCATACCACCTACCCAAATTATCGCAACGTGAAGCAGAACAACTTAATAAACCCATCACAAAGGAAGAGATTGAAAACGTCATCAAAACACTGCCAACCAAAAAAAGTCCGGGCCCAGATGGCTTCAAGGCAGAATTCTACCAAGCATTTAGAGAAGAGTTATCCCCGATACTATTGAAACTATTTCACAGTATAGAAAGGGATGGAGTACTCCCAAACTCATTCTGTGACGCCAGCATAACCCTGATACCTTACCTAAGCCAAGGAAAGATCCAACAAAGATAGAGAACTACAGACCGATATCACTCATGAACTTAGATGCAAAAATCTTGCAAAATTCTTGCCAACAGAATACAACAACATATCAAGAAAATAATCCATCATGACCAAGTGGAATTCATACTAGGGATGCAAGGTTGGTTCAACATCAGGAAAACAACTAATGTGATTAACAACATAAATAACACAAAAGACAAAGATCACCTGATTTTGTTCCTTGATGCCGAAAAGGCATTTGATAAAGTCCAGCACCCATTCATGCTAAAAACTCTTAGCAAAATGGGCATAGACAGCAAATTCCTCAACACAATAAGGGCCATTTATACAAATCCAATTGCCCACATCATCCTGAATGGAGAGAGACTGAAAGACTTTCCCTTGAGATCAGGAACTAGACAAGGATGCCCACTGTCACCTCTCCTATTCAACACTGCGCTAGAAGTTCTAGCCAGAGCAATTAGACAAGACGAAGAAATAAAGGGCATCTGCATCGGCAAAGAGGAAGTTAAAATCTCCCTGTTTGCAGATGATATGATTGTATATGCAGAGAACCCCAAGGAATCTATAAGTAAGCTACTCAAACTGATAGAAGAGTTCAGCAAAGTCTCAGGATACAAGATAAACATAAGTAAATCAGTAGGATTCCTTTATGCCAACAACGAGACTGTTAAGGAGGAAATTATCAAATCTATACCATTTGTGATAGCCCCTAAGAAGATAAAGTACCTAGGAATTAATCTAACCAGAGAAACAACAGACCTTTACAAAGAGAACTACAAGCCCTTACTACAAGAAACTAAGAGAGACTTAGATAAATGGAAAAACCTACTCTGCTCATGGATAGGAAGACTTAACATTGTGAAAATGTCTATTTTACCCAAAGCAATTTATTTATATAATGCAATCCCAATACAAGTTCCAGCATCATTTTTTTAATGAGATGGAGAAACAAATCACCAATTTTGTTTGGAAAGGGAAGAAGCCCCGGATAAGTAAGGTACTACTAAAGAAGAAGAACACACTGGGAGGCCTCTCATTACCAGACCTTAGAACATACTACACTGCCACGGTGGTCAAAACAGCCTGGTACTGGTACAAGAACAGACAGATGGATCAATGGAACAGAATTGAGACCCTAGAGATGACACCATCTGCCTATGAACAGCTGATATTCGACAAAGGCCCTAAGACATTAAACTGGGGTAAAAACAGTCTCTTCAACAAATGGTGCTGGCAAAATTGGTTACCCATCTGCAATAAACTGAATCAAGATCCATATGTTACACCTTATACAAAAACCAACTCCAACTGGATAAAAGACCTAAATATCAAACCTAAAACGATAAAGCTCATCCAAGAAAAGGTAGGAACAACAATGGAAGTTTTAATATACAATGAGGACAGACTCCAAAATCTGTCAAAGAAACCTCAATCAACAGAAGAGAAAGTAGATAAATGGGAACTATTAAGAATCCAACACTTTTGCTCATCCAAAGACTTTATTAATAGAATTAAAAGAACACCCACAGAGTGGGAAAAAATATTTGGCAACTCTATGTCAGATCGACGCCTGATCTCCATAATCTATAAGATACTACAAAATATCAATAAGAAGAAGATAAACCATCCAACTAAGCGATGGGCAAAGGAGATGGACAGACACTTCACTAAAGAGTAGATCCAGGCAGCCAAAAAAACACATGCGGACATGTTCACGATCTTTAGTTATTAAAGAAATTCAAATCAAGACAACAATGAGATACCACCTGACCCCAACAGGATTGTCATGATCCAGAAAACACAAAACAACAAATGCTGGAGAGGCTGTGGAGAAACTGGAACCGTCCTACACTGTTGGTGGGGTTGCAAAATGGTCCAGCCTCTTTGGAAGGCAATCTGGCGCTTCCTTAAAAAAATGGATATTGATATACCATTTGACCCAGTAATTCCACTACTTGGAATATATCCTACAGATTCAAGGCCTTTCACACCAATGGATACATGCACAGAATGTTTATTGCAGCACAGTCCACAACAGCAAAAAGATGGAATCAACCCAGATGCCCAACAATAGAAGAATGGATAGGTAAACTGTGGTACATATACTCAATGGAGCACTACGCAATGATAAAGAATAACGATGATTCCAGGAAACATCTCCTAACCTGGTTTCAACTGGAAGACATTATGTTGAGTGAGAGTAGTCAGTGTCAAAAGGACAAATACTGTATGAGACCTCTACGATAAGATCTCAAAAACAGACTTGTTTATAGAAGAAAAGACTCTTTGACAGCTGCAAGGGAGGAGAGGAGGGAGGGAGGACGAGGGGGGAGGGTTTAGTTTAGATAGTTACTAGAAATCTAGTTGGGAGAAAGCGGTGACAGCACACATTAGGAACAAGAACAACATTAAGTGGACTTCAGCATAACTTGAGTACTCCTTCCATCTTAACTCAATACTGCAAGGATAGAGTACCTGGGGTGGGGGGCGGGGGACCATGCTCTTAGGCCAATTGGCACAACTAGCGTTTTGCTAAGAGAGCTCTCTGCACCCCACATTGGTGAGTGGCGTCTTGGGTCTTAAAAGCTGCCAAGCTGCCATCCGAGGACACAGCAAATGGTCCCAACTCAGCAGGAACGGATGCTCACCGAGGGCCAAAATGGCATGCGGTAAAGACAACCAAGAAGACAGAGACCCACAAGAGTGGGTGCCTACATCGACTTGGGACCGGAAGAACCAGATGGTGCCCGGCTACCACCAGTGATAGCCACGACGGAGCTCACAGAGAGCAGCCTCACTGGCAACACAAGAATAAAAAGAGGTGCATCATGAGATCTCCACTAAAAGACCTCAATTGATGGGCCAGCAGTTTTGGGGTTCCTCTGAGAGCATGGTCCCCGGCCCTGATGCTGCCCTTTCCCATAAATTATAACAAAGGTCCACTCTTTGGACAGGAATGGATTGGACTTGGCAATGCAGAGTGACCATATATTGGAAGCACTTTATGGTTCTATACATCTATAGGATATCATCTTGCTGACCTCTGGCTGGAGGAAGGGGAGTGGACGGAGAAGAGGGGAAAGGAGACTGTTGGGAGGATGAGACATGTATGGAGCAGAGAGGAATAGTGTGCAGTCACCAGACAGGGAGAGCAGTGGAAGCTGCATGTAGGGGGGCATGCAAATTTACATGTGAATGTACATTTTCACTCAGTTATGTTAAATAAAAAGAAAAAAAGAAATCAAAAATCCACAAAAGGACAAATATTGTATGAGACCTCTATGATAAGATCTCAAAAATAGACTTGTCTATAGAAGAAAAGACTCTTTGACATTTGCAAGGCGGGGGAGGGAGGGTTTAGATTAGATAGTTGCTAGGTATCTGGTTGGGTGAAATCGGTGATAGTACACATTAGAAACAAGAACAATATTAAGTGGATTTAAACATAACATGAGTACTCCTTTCATCTTAACTCAATATTGCAAGGATAGAGTAGCTGGGGCAGGGGGCGGGGGACCATGCTATTAGGCGAAAGCGAGGCCAATTGGCACAACTAGTGTTTTGCTAAGAGGGCTCTCTGCACCCCATGTTGGTGAGTGGTATCTGGGGTCTTAAAAGCTGCCAAGCAGCCATCCGAGGGCACAGCAAATGGTGCCAACTCAGCAGGAACGGATGTTCACCGAGGACCAAAATGACATGGGGGAAAGACAACGCAGAAGACAAAGAGACCCACATCAGTGGGTGCCTACATCGACTTGCGACCAGAAGAACTGGATGGTGCCCGGCCACCACCAGTGATAGCCGCGATGGAGCTCACTAAGTTGAGTCTCACTGGCAACACAAGAATAAAAAGGGGTGCACCCTGAGACCCCCACTAAAAGACCTCAATTGATGGTCCAGTGGTTTCGGGGTTCCCTTGGGAGAATGGCCCCTCATCTTGATGCTGCCCTTGACCATAAATCATAACGAAGTTCCACGCTTCGGACAGGAATGGATTGGACTTGGCGATGCAGTGACCATATATTGCATGCACTTTATGGTTCTATACATTTATAGGATGTCATCCTGCTGACCTCTGGCTGGAGGAAGGAGAGTGGGTGGAGAGGAGAGAAAAAAGAGACTGTTGGGAGAACGAGACATGTATGGAGCAGAGAGGAATAGTGTGCTGTCACCGGGCAGGGAGAGCAGTGGAAGTTGCATATAGGTGGGTATGTAAATTTATACAGGAATGTACATTTTCACTCAGTTATATTAAATAAAAAATTAAAAGAAAAAAAAAAGAAAAGAAAAATCCTCACAACTGGACCAGTAAACAACATCATCATAAATGAAGAAAAGGATTGAGGTTGCCAAGGATTTCATTTTACTTGGTTCCTCAATCAACATCCATGGAAGCAGCAGTCAAGAAACCAAAAGATGCATTGCATTGGAAAAATATGCTGCAAAGGACCTCTTCGAAGTATTCAAAAGTAAGGATGTCACCTTGAAGACTAAAATATGCATGACCCAAGCCATGGTATTTTCAATCACATCATATGCATGTGAAAGCTGGACTGTGAACAAAGAAGACAGAAGAAGAACGATGCCTTTGAATTGTGGAGTTGGATAAGAATGTTGAATGTACCATGGACCATGAAAAGAACAAACTGATCTGTTCTGGAAGAAGTACAATCAGAGTGCTCCTTGAAAGCAAAGATGGCAAGACTTGATCTTAAATACTTTGGACACGTTGTCAGGAAGGATCAGTCCCCGGAGAAGGACATCATGCTTGGTTAGAGTGGAGGGTCAGTGAAAAAAGAGGAAGACACTCAACGAGATGGACTGACACAGTGGCTGCAACAACTGGCTTAAGCATAAAAATTATTGTGGACATGGAGCAAGACTGGACAGTGTTTCATTCTGTTGTTCATAGGATTGCTATGAGTTGGGACCAACTTTACAGCACCTAACAACAACAACATGCAAAGCCAACATCCAGACTCATCCTAAATGAAGAGAGTCTAAAAGAAAGCATTCTTCTGCAGAACAGGAAGCAGATAAGAACGCCCACTGTTACCACTCTTATTCAGTATTGTCCTGGAAGGTCTAACCAGAGAAATAAGGAAAGATAAAGAAATAAAGGGCATCCAAATTGGTAACAAAGAAGTAAAAGTATCTCTACTTGCAGATCATACGATCTTATAAACAGAACCCCTCAAAGAATACACACACACACACACACACACACACAAATGCAACTAATAGAAGAGTTCAGCAAAGTATCATAATACAAGATAAACACACATAAATTTGCTGGATTCCTTTACACCAAAAAAGAGTCCACCAAAGAGGAAATCACCAAATCAATACCACTTACAATAGCCTCCAAAAAGATAAAATATCTAGGAATAAATCTAACCACACACATAAAACACCTATACAAAGAAAATCACAAGACTCTACCACAAGAAACCAAAAGAGACCAACACAAGTAGGGAAAACTACCTTGCTCACGGATAGGAAGACTTAACATCATGAAAGTGTCTACTCTTCCCAAAGCAATCTACAGACACAATGCAATCCCAATACAAATTTCAATGGCATTTTTTAATGAGATGGAGAAATAAATCACCAACTTCATACAGAAAGGGAAGAAGAACAAACTAGGAGGCCTCACTCTACCTGACTTTAGAACTTATTACACTGTCACAGTCATCAAAACAGGCTGACACTGGTACAAAAACACAGATCAATGGAACAGAATAGAGAATCCAGATATAACATCATCCATCTATGAGCAGCTGCTGTTTGACAAAGGTCCAAAGACTGTAAACTGGGGAACAGCCTCTTAAACAAATGGTGATGGCATAACTGTATACTCATCTGCAAAAAAAAAAAAATGAAACAAGACCTGTAGCTCAAGCCATGAACAACAACTAACTCAAAATGGATTAAAGACCAAAATGCAAAATGTGAAACAATAAATATCATGGATGAAAAAATAGGAACAATGCTGGGGGCCTAATACATGAAATAAACAGACTAAAACATACTACTACCAATGTATGAACACCAGAAGAGAAAATAGACAACTGGGAACTCCTAAAAATCAAATACTTATACTCAACCAAAAAAGTCATCAAAAAATGTAAAAAGACTACCAACAGACTGGGAAAGAATTTTGGGCTGTCATGAATCCGGTTGGCATCTGATCTCCATAATCTGCAAGGTACTACAAAACCTCAACAAGAAAAAGACAAATAATCCAGTTTAAAAAATGGACAAAGGACATAAACAGCCACTTTATCAAAGAAGACATGCAGGATCATAACAGGTAAATGAGGAAATGTTTGGGATCATTAGCCATTAGAGAAATCCAAATCAAAACTACAATGAGATACCATCTCACCTCCAAAAGACTGGCATTAATCTAAAAGATACAAAACAATATATGTTGGAGAGGTTGTAGAGAGACTGGAACACTTCTACACTGTATGTAAAGTGGTACAACCACTTTGGAAATCAATTTGGTGCTTTCTTAAAAAGCTAGAAATAGAAGTACCACATGATCAGCAATCTCATGACTTGTAATATACCCTAGAGGTCACATGAACAGATAAGTAGACACCAGTGTTTATTGAAGCACTGTCCACTGTGGCGAAAAGATGGAATCAACCTATGTGCTCATTAGCAGATGAATGTATAAACAAACTATGATATATTCACACAAGGAATACTATACAACAATAAAGAACAATGATGATCTTAGGAAACATCTCATACCACAGAGTCATCTGGAAAACACTCTGCTGGGTGAAACTAGTCAAATGGAAAAGAACAAATATTCTATGAGGCCACTATTAAAAGGGTTTAAGAAAAGGTTTAAGAACAGAAGAAAATAATATTTGATGGTTACATGGCTTAGGAGGGATGGACAGAGGTATTCATAGACTAGATAGTAGATAGAAACTGTTTTAGGTGAAGGGACTAACAGCATCGTGTAGGAGGTTAGCTGGACTGGACTACATCAAAAGCCAAAACATTTTCTAAATACAACCCCAAATTTTGAAGGACAGAGTGGCAGGGACAGGGATCTAGAGACCATGGTTTCAGTGGACATCTAGGCTAATTGGCATAATTATTTTTTTAAGAAAATGTCTTACATACCACTTTGGTGAATGATGTCTGAGGTCTTAAAAGCTAGTCAGTAGCCATCTAAGTATCATCAATTGGTCTCAGCCCATCTGGAGCAGAGGAGAATGAAGAATATCAAAAATATGTGGAAATTCAAGCCTAGGAGACAGAAGGTGCCATATGATTGGGAGATTACATCAGCATGAGACCAAGAGAACTAGATGGTGCCCAGCCACCACCACCCTGACTGGGAACACAATCTAAAGTCCCTGATGTAGCAGAAGAAAAATGGGTGTGAAAAAACTAGGACTCTATTAAAGGATCACACTTGATGGTCTGTCAGACTGAAGGGTCCCCATAGGTCATGACTCTGGACTCTGTTAGCCAGGAGCTGAAACCAGTACTTCAGACAACTCTTCAGAAAAAGACTGGATTAGACTGTAAGACGTAGAGCAATGTTGGTAAAGAACGTGCTTCTTGGCTTAAATACATACATGAGGCTGTCTGAGTAGCTCTTCTTCAGAGGCAAGATGAGAAGGTAGAGAGGGACAGGAGTTGGTTGAATGGATATGGGAAGAACAGAGTGGAAAGGAGTCGTGTGTTGTTACAGGAGCTGTGGGGGAGAACATCGAGTTACCTAGCAGTGTGTGTCTGGCATTTCATATACCAAATTGATTCGGACTGTAAATTTTCACTTAAAAGTATAATGAAATATTTGGGAGGAAAAAGAAATGACATGGGCAGTATTACAATATGCCCAACTGAAATTAAAGGAATCATAATAGAATACTCTGGAAAAATTGCACTCTAATAAATTTGAAAACCTAGAGGAAATGAACAAATTTCTAGAAACATATTACCTACCAAAACTAAAACAAACAGAAGTAGAATAATGTAATAAACCCATCACTAAAGAAGAGACAGAAAAAATAATTTTAAAACTCTCAACCAAAAACATCCTGACCCAGACGACTTCACTGGAGAATTCTAGCAAACTATTAGAGATTTTAACACCACTATTACTGAAGGTATTTCAGAGCATAGAAAATGAGAATACTCCCAAGTTCATTCTATGGAGCCAGCACTGTACTGTTCTTCAGTTACAGCAACACCTGTGTGCCTCTTTCCAAACAATGTTCTTACTGAAGGATGAAAAAAAAAAAATAGCACTTCAACCTCCCTTGCTCAAAAACTTCTTTGAAGACTGTACTGGAATTTTCACTGGAAAACATATTTTTTAAAAAACTTGCTCCTCCTCATTCCCCAAACAAGAAAAGCCAGTTATGAAAGGATGGTACCATTCACTCACTATGTCTGCCACTGAGAATGTAAGAAAGAAGCCTTTTGTGCTCTTTCTACATTTAAAGCAGCTGTCTGCCCTTGCAACTTGGCTACTTTTAAATCCTCTGAGTCTTTAACACCACTACTTCTTAGAAGGTTCAAGACAATAAAGAGAGTAGAAAGTCCTATCTGTATACTAGTATGAGGAGGGGTTCCTTTTTGTAATTTGTACGAAGATGCTATATGGCTGACAGTAGACAAGGGGCTAGAAGCTGAAGGTTGCTTATCATTGTCTTCAATGAGGAATAAAAAGATATTAAACTTTCTGACTAACTGCTGTCTTTTAGTATCCGAAATTTCCAAATAATTAAAAGAATTCAAGTAAGGTTAAGACCACAAAAAAAAAATGTTATCCCCAATTTTAGTATACAAAGTCTGACAATTAAATTTGTGAACTTATTCTAGAAAAAATGCAACATACCTCATTGCTGAATATCACTACCAAAAAAAACCCAACCAAACTCAGTGCTGTCGAGTCAATTCCAATTCATAGTGACTCTATAGACAGAGTAGAACTGCTCCATAGAGTTACGGCAGATTCAAACTGCCAATCTTTTGTTCAACAGACACAGCACTAAGCTCTTCAAAGTAGTTGCCTTGGGAAGTTACGCACTGATGCCACTGCCTACTCCACCCTTCAAAGCAATTTTGGAACTCTTTTCTGAAATGGCCATCAGAGCTGTTATATTACCTTTGATGTCCTGAATGTCATCAAAATGTCCTTTCAATATTTCCTTTATTTTCAGGTAAAGAAAAAAAGTCATTGGGGGCCAGATCAGGTAAGGAAGATGTTTGTTTTAGTCAGCTAGTGCTACTCTAACAAAAATACTACAAAGTGAATGCCTTTCACAAAGGAAAGTTTATTCTTACACAATCCAGTAGATTACAAGTCCAAATTCAGGATGTGTACTCCAAGGGAAAGCTTTCCCCCTTATTGGCTCTGGAGGAAAGTCTGGTATTACATCAGTCTTTGTTCAGGGAGCATCTTGGTGCACAAACCTCAGGTCTGAAGGATGTGATCTTCTTCCAGTGCTACTTTCTTGTTCATACGAGGTTCCCAATTCTCTGCTTGCTTCCCTTTCCTTTCATTTCTTGTAGGATGAAAAGATTAAGGGTGGTGCAAGCCATACTCCAGAGAAACTCCCTTTACAGTGGAGCAGGGAGATGATCTTATGAAGGGATTTATAGTCCCACCCTAATCCTTTAACATACAGCAGAGAAAAATCACAAAATGGAGATTAATCACAAAATATTGGGAATCATGGCCCAGCCACATGGCAACACATTTCGGGGGAACACAATTCAATCCATGATAGTGTTCCAGTACATTTATTTGTTTAGTCGGATCCAACTCATGGTGGCTAAAAACTCTCTTACAGACAGTGTCATGTGTGTTACATTGTCATGATGCAAGAGCCATGAGTTATTGGTGAAATGTTCAGGTCCTTTTTGTCTTTCACACAGTCTTTTCAGTACTTCCAAATACTAAACTTGGTTAAGTGTTTGTCCAGTTGGTACAACTGGCCACTGTGACCTATCTTCATCAGTAATACTCTTTCCCCTCAGAAAAATGTTTAATCCATTTGTACACTGCCATTTTCTTCATGGCATTATCCTCATAAACTTGGACTAACTTGTCCCTGACTTTACTTCCTCTGTTGCCAAATATAACAAGAAACTTGTTTGTTGCTGTATGTAATTCAAGCTCCAACATTCTCATGATAGCACACAAAAACAACAACAACAATGAACACACTCAGTAAGACACTGCCACACCTCAACAGAAACACAACTGTGAGACACTGATATACCAAGGTTATGAAACCTTATCACGTTGTTTGTACAGTGCTGCCAACGTAAGCACAAAGTGCCAAGTTCACAAACTTGACTGCCAGACTTTATAGGACAGAGTGTATACTACTTCTGGTTCATTTGTTTTTTCTTTTACCCCATGTCAAAATTGAAATACTGAACCCACTGCTGTCAAAATGATTCTGACTCATAGCAACCCTATGGGACGGAGTAGAACTGACACATAGGGTCTTGGAATGCCTGATGGATTCAAACTGCTGACCTCAGTTTGCAGCCAAATACTTAACCACTGTGCAATCAGAGTTCCAGTCCTTAGGAAACATATACAAAACTTTTCTTTAAGTGGTCACGCCTCAGTGATTTAGCCAAGATTTTCTATACACTATTACGTATCTTTGGTTTGACCCAAAGGGAGTCTGCAGATTTCTTGGATGGTATGCCAAGTACAGCATGAAGAAACGAGGCTCATGTATGTTGCCAGAAAACAAATAGTATTCAGTATTCACGACTCCCAGAAAGGAATCTACAGCATGCCCCCACATAGGGACACACAGGGGCTGTACCCTGAGGACAAGGAAAAGAAAACTAGAACTGTAGGAGGTGGCGCATACATGTCAGTAGGATGTGGTCCAGATTAGCCTGTGTTGAAGTCTTATTGATCACTTTAAGTTTGCAATGCATTAACACTAATGAATATAATTTTATTAGAGAATCATATGGGACATGGCCAGTGAAACCAGAGGCTGAAAATCCCTAGGGTGGGGGCTGCTTAACATAGAGAGTCTGAGAGGCATTGTTTCAGATCACCCCCAACCTGTAGGGAAAGACATGATCTCCACATTTCACAAGCCCTAAGTGGTGACTCTAGGGTGGGGCTCTCAGAGGCACACCACAGATTCAGTAAACTACAGGCTATGAATGACTCCTCTTGTTTTGACAATTGGGTTCTAACCAATGGTAAAAGTATTAAGCAGGAAGCCAAGGAGATCAGGATAGTAACTTTGAGCATTCTTCTTTCAGATTGCTGGCCAGATGGCTAGCACCACTTTGTTTTCCTTGATGGCCGGTGATGTCCTGTGAGCTTCTGAGTTGTGAAGCAGATGACCTCCACCTAGTCAACTTCCACTCAGTCAACCTCCACATGTCCCCCAGTTGCCCACATTGTTCTCTGCATCTGCATGTGACCTTTCCCTTTAAATACTCTGACCTTGCCTGACAAACTCAGATAGAGTTTCAGGACAAGAACACCCCCTCTTTGCAATGTTGGCTTGCAAATAAAATCTTTCATCACTCACCTGTGTCCTGTCTCTGAGATTGGCTTTAGCAGCAGGTAGTCAAACTCCAGGGCTTCTCTGGTAACAGCAGGGAGGACAAGAAGTAACTAGGGGCACTGAGAGACTAGGTTATAAGACTGTAATGAGTTTTTAACCATGTGACTGTGTGGAGCAAACCACTAAGAGCCTGTATGTGAGGATAAGAATGGCCATGTCAGAAACTGGGTAAAAAGGCACTAGGAGAAATTAGTGGATGCTGAGGTAGCAAGTAATGCAGCCACAAAATGGCTTTGATATCACATAAATTGTTTACCAAACCTGGCATTAACTACTAACAAGATGTCTAAAGGCTATATGCCAAGACTTGACACCAACCCATGGGAACAGGACAGCAGCAGCAGCTGCTGCTACTCTGGTGCACAGACTGGAGGAAGTTTCTGGATCACATGTAAGATGAGAGCACGGGGTTTGTCTGTGCTTGTTATTATTGTTTATACTTTAATATTAGTTTCCTAGATTTATTGTGATAATGGCCTGAACCAAAGTTTATACATGGCTACTAAGATCAATGTTTATAAATGTTCCATGCATATTTAAAGAATTTGCAACCTCGTACAAGAGGGTGCAATATTAATTCTATCATTCATACCCTTATTTGTGTTTTGCAATACTTAATCCATCAAAACTGCTACTATTTCCCAACTAATGTACTGGAAAAACTGAATACTCACATGCAAAAACTGAGCTTCAGTCCATGCCTTATGTCCAATATAAATCTGAAGCCAAAAGGAGTCTGTTAAAAGATTACAGACTAAACACACACCTCCTCATTACTCTCTGAGAAATAAGGCCTGAAACGATATTTGTATGGAGTACTGAACATTTGGGGAGCCCTAGGACCTGACATACTTGACTAAGCACCAATATCGGACTAATCCTCCCCTCTCAAAGATGAGACAGCAGCTGTCTGACCTCCACTTCCACTGTTTGACCATATGGGAGAACTACAGCTTCTGTGAATAGCCAGTAAAGTACTTTCATTATTAGCTGTATATGTCTGTTTTCAGTATCCCCTTGGACAGCTCCTAATTCAGCACCTGAGACAGTCCTCTGCATAGAACTGAAGTTTACTTTTAATGTTGACAGGCCTATGTATTTGTCTGGAGATCTATCTGTTGAGAGGCCCAGCAGCTTTTCCTCCCACCCTTCTCTGACCCACGTTGTAGGGCTGGCTGACAGCCCCCAGTATCTCCATAAGTAGAGCAATGTCTTTGCCGCCCGATAGGCAGAGACTTCCACCTCAGAGGGTCAACCTGGGGCAAATCACTGGAGTATGTATATAGAGAGACGGCTGGTGACCAACTCTTCTCTTAGATCTACACCTCAGCTCCTGTTGAGCTAACACCAGAGAAATCAAACAGCATCTAGATGGCACACAGACAGCAGACCATAGTTAATCATTTAAAGATGCAGTCGTTAGTTGCTCCAGAAAACTCCCAAAATAAAGATTCAAAAAAGTTCCTAGACAAAGAAGCCTTTCTGAAACTATCAGAGTTTGAGTACAAAAGAATTATATATAGAATCCTCCTAGAGATTAAACAAGATGCAGCAGAACAAAATGAAAAATTAAGTAAGTCATTTGAACTGATGGAACATCAACAATCTCAAATCAATAACAAAATTACAGAACTAGACAATTCAATCCAAAGCCAAAAGAGTACAATTGAGCAGATGAAAGTTAGACTTAGTGACCTTGAGGGTAAAGCAACTGACACTAGTATTTATGAGGAGAAACCAGAGCAAAGAAATAAGAAAAATGAAGAAGCATTAAGAAATATGTGGGACTCTACTAAGAGGAATAATTTACATTTAATTGGAGTTCCTGAACAAGGGGGGATAAATGACAGTATAGACAGCATTGCTGTAGACATCCAACAGAAAAAGTTTGCATAACAAATAATCAATAACAAGAACATAAGCATCCAAGATGTATATGAAACACCACAAAAGCCAGACCCTAAAAGAAAGACACCAAGCCATATTATAATCAAGCTTAATAAAATGAAACATACACAGATGCTTTTAGAGGTAGCAAGACTCAAAGCAAAGCTAACATTCCAAGAGAAACCCTGTAGGCTTTCATCTGACTTCTCTGTAGAAATGATGCTGGCTAGAAAACTGGGATAACACATTCAAAATCTTGAAGAGGCAAAACTGCCAACCAAGAATTATATATCTCAAAAAATTGTCTACCAAATGTGATGGTGAAATTAAGACCTTCTTCAGATAAAGAGAAGCTTAGAGACTGTAAAAATTAAACCCAAACTACATGGAATACTGAAAGAAGCTCTTTGCTTAGAAAAACAAAGCCATTAAATGTATATTCAAGGTGGCAGTGCAGGACACAGCATCTAGAATGCTACTCAGTTATTGGAGTCACAAAACTTAAAGCTACAATATTAAAAGAAGGGAATCAGTGATCATATCATGAAAACTATGACACCATCACACTAAAAAGAGTGATATACTACAGTAGTTATAGTCTTTTTGGATGAAGAAGAAGTTTCAAAGTTATGCAGAAGTTAAAATTAGGTTAATCTTAGTATGTTAAGGGGGATCATAGCTGTAGCTGCAATGCAAAATAACAATGCAACCTATCAAAACAAGAAATGCACTACAGGAGTCTCAACTAACACAAAATCAACACTGAAAAGTCAACCTATAAATAAGAATGACCCAGAACAGAATATTAACAGCAATATAGAAAACAGCAACATAAAAATAATTACATCAAAATGATGGTACTAAACTGAATGTAAACGGTCGGAATGCTCCAATTAATAGACAGCAAGTGACATCCTGGATCAAAAGACATGAACCGTCTTTATTGTGTTTACAAGAAACACATCTTAGACTCAAAGATATGAACAAACTGAAGATTAATGGATGGAATAATATATAACAAGCTAACAACATACAAAGAAGAGCAGGTGTGGCAATACTAACCTCAGATAAAATAGACATTAATGTAAAATTCACTATCATGAACAAAGACAGTCACTATTTATTGCTCAAAGTTTCAATACTCAGGCAGGACTTAACAATATTAACTATTTATGCACTCAATAACAGAGCATCTGAATACATTGAACAAACACTGACAACACTGAAAAATGAGATAGATAATTCCACAATAACAGTGGGAGACTTCAACACTCCCCTTTCAGTTATGGACAGATCATCGAGAAAAAAGCTCAGTAAAGATACAGAAGTTCTTATTGCAACGATCAACCAACTTGACCCTATCAACATACAAAGATCTTTTCACCCATCAATGGATACGTACACTTTCTTCTCCAATGCACATGCAAAATTCTCCAGAACAGACCACGTGTTAGGTCTTAAAGCAATTCTCTACAAAATCCAAACCACTGAATTACGGTAAAGTATCTTCTTGGACCATAGAGTCATAAAAGTTGAAAACAACAGCAGAAAATCATAGGTAGAAATTCAGTCTTACGGAAACCAAACAACATTTTGCTCAAAAAGCCTTGGGTTATAGAAGAAATCAAGGACAAAATGAAGAAATTTAAGGACTCAAATGAGAATGAAAACACATCCTACCAGAATATATGGCATACAGCCAAAGTGGTGCTCAGAGGTCAATTTATCTCTATAACTGCACATACCCAGAAGGAACAAAGTGCCCAAATTAAAGAATTAACCCTACAGCTTGAAAAAGTAGAAAGAGAGCAACAGAGGAATCCCTCAGGCACCAAAAGAAAACAGATCATAAGATTAGAGCAGAACTCAATGAACTAGAGAATAGAAGAACAATTGAAAATATTAACAAAACCAAAAGCTGGTTCTTTGAAAAGATCAACAAAATTGATAAATCATTGGCTAAACTTACAAAAGAGAAACAGCAGAAGATACAAATAACCTAATTAAGAAATGAGATGGGAGATGTTAGAACAGACCCAGCTGAAATAATCATAACAGAATACTATGAAAGGCTGTACTCTAACAGGTTTGAAAACCTTGAGGAAATAGACAAATTGCTAGATTCACATCACCCACCAAGATTATCACAAGGAGAAGTAGATCAACTTAATAAATATATCACAAAGGAAGAGATTGAAAAAATCATCAAAACTCTGCCAAGCAAAAACAGTCCTGGCCCCAATGTCTTCACTGCAGAATTCTACCAAACTTTTAGAGAATAGTTAACTCTGATACTATTGAGGCTATTTCACACTATACAAACGGATGGAATACTCCCAAATGCATTCTATGAAGCCAGCATAACCCTGATACCAAAGCCAGCGAAAGATCCCACACAAAAAAACAATCTTATAGATCAATATCACTCATGAACCTAGATGCAAAACTCTTCAACAAAATCCTAGCCAACAGAATTCAACAGCATATAAAAAAATTAATTCATCATGACCAAGTTGGCTTCATTCCAGGGATGCAAGCTGGTTCAACATCAGAAAAACAATTAATGTGATCAACCACATAACACAAAAGATAACAATGACCTGATTTTGTCAATTGATGCAGAAAAGGCATGTGACACAGTCTGACATCAATTCATGTTAAAAACTCTCAGCAAAATAGGAACAGAGGGGAAATTCCTCAATGCAATTAGTGGCATCTACACAAAGCCTTCATCATTCTGAATGGTGAAACACTAAGATTTAAGCCCAATTTTAATTTCTGCATAACTTTTAAATTTCCTTTCCATCTGAAAAGACTATAGCAACCCTATGAATAACAGAACAAAACACTGTCCAATATTGCGACATGTCCACAGTCATTTTCATGCTTAAACCCATTGTTGTGGCCACTGTGTCAATCCACCTCATTGAGGGTCTTCCTCTTTTCCTCTAACCCTCCACTCTACTAAGCATAATGTCCTTCTCCAAGGACTGATCTTTCCTGACAACATGTCCAAAGTATGTAAAACGGAGTCTTGCCATCTTGCTTCCAAGGAGCACTCTGGTTGCACTTCTTCCAGAACAGATCAGCTTGTTCTTTTTGTGGTCCATAGTACATTCAATATTCTTCTCCAACACCACAATAAAAGGCATCAATTCTTCTTCTGTCTTCTTTGTTCGTGGTCCAGCTTTCACATGCATGTGATGCAACTGAAAATATCATGGCTTGGATCAGATGCATTTTAGTCTTCAAGGTGACATCCTCACTTTTGAATACTTTAAAGGGGTCCTTGGCAGCAGATTTTCCCAGTGCAGCTCGCCTTCTGATTCCCTGACTGCTGCTTAACAACAATAGCAATTTATATTTGACAAGTTCGGTTTGTACCTATTACTTACAAACGATGTTGTACTGTTTGTGGGATTTAATTACTGAATTTAACCCCT
This sequence comes from Heterohyrax brucei, assembly GCA_028571685.1. Classification (NCBI taxonomy): domain Eukaryota; kingdom Metazoa; phylum Chordata; class Mammalia; order Hyracoidea; family Procaviidae; genus Heterohyrax; species Heterohyrax brucei. The sequence goes on from CM053145.1 coordinate 36,083,981, forward strand.
GAAAACATCATATACTTGGTCCGTTGGATTACCAGTATCACTGCATTTTTTTGGAGATCTTATTTTTTACTTTTTCCCCAGATGCATAGTATGAAGTATTTATTTAATGTTCTTTCCTTTCTTTTCTCAGTACTCCCTTGAGAAATATTTGTACAGCTGGTCTGATGCTGGCAAATCCTCAGAGCTTCTGTTGGGGAATATCTTGATTTCCCCTCTGTTTTTGAACGACAACTTTGGTGGGTAAAGACTTCTCCACTGGTAATTGTATTCTTTCAGTAGTTTATATATGTCCCTGCATTGTCTTCTGGTCTCTAGAATTTCTGGGGAGAAATCTGCACTGCATCTTACAAAGGCCCCTTTTGTGCTCTATTGCATTTTTCTATTGTTGCTGTCAGAATTTGGTTTTCAAGAATTTTATTAAGGTACAGCACAGAGTTGATCTTTTTTTCCTCTTTTAATTGGGGCTCATTCCTGTATTTGCTGGTTTGGTTATCTGTTCACATCTGGGAAATTCAGATACCACTTGGAAAATCATTTCTATGTTTTTATTATTGTCATGGTACTCTGGGATTCCAATAACGTTAGATTTCTTATCTGAATCCCATGTTTCCTTTTGTGTCTGTTCACTTTTCTTTCTTCTTTTCTCGTTTCTCTTCACATGTGTTAAGTTCAGTTATTTTGTCATCTAGTTCATTTTTTTTGTCTTCCATTTGCTCAACTCTATTGTTTTCTTGCTTTTTCTAATTCAGTTGTTTTATTCTTCAGTTCCAGCAGTTCTCCTCAGTTTTCATTTTTGACATTTTCAATTTGCATGTTGACTCTGCTTTGTTCTTCCATTTCTTCGCTGTTCTCTGCTAGCTTGTTTTCTGTGTACTTTATGCTTTCTGTAAATATATTTAGCACCATAGTCTCAAAATTATTCTAGCCTCCATAGGAGAAATTTCCCATTCTTCATGTTTTTCTTTTGACTGGCCCTCCTTCTCCTGTGATTTTATGATTGCTACATTTTCTGGAACTTGGCTATTTTGTTCTCTTTTTTTGTCTTTTTTTAACTTCAAATTTTGTATTCTTGTTTTTTTTGGAAATTTTTCTGATTAGACACCCTGGTGGCTCATGGGCCAAGCATCTGGCTAACAACAGAAAAATCACTGCCATGCCCACTCCAAGAGACAAAGATGCAGCAGCCCACCTCTGCAAAGACACAGCCTCAGGAACCCCACAAGGTAACTCCACTCATAGGGTCACTGTAAGCCAACATCAACCCAACCGCAGCAGCCTTAGAATCTTCTCCTAAGAAACACTAGAGGGCACTCTTATCCCTAGGGTTTCTGGGTGCGCATACACACACACCCACACACACACACCCACACCCTGTAGTTCAGAGGAGAGCTGCCCACATAGCGTTTCCAAGGAGTGCCTGGAGGATATGAACCACAGAACCGCAGACATAGCACTTAATGCACTATGCCACCAGGATTTCCAACAAAAAGGTACGCAGCTCAAATCCACCAGGCACTTCCTGGAAATTCTACGGAGCAGTTATACGCTGTTCCATAAGGTTGCTATGGGTAACGTCCCACTCGACGGCACTGGGTTTGGGGTGTGCCCTGCTGCCCTTTCTGTCCTTGCCTGTCCTAGCACCCATCTGTCTCGGGCCTCAACAAGAATCAGTAGCACGCTCTCACAGCACCACGGTCTCTCTCTGCTGCCTTCCACTTGTGCTGCCAGAGAACTCCCACAGACCATTTACATCGTCTTTAAAATATTGGGCTACAGCTTCTTCAGATTAGCTCCTTTAGCGTGTGCCCTGTTTCAGTATTACCCAGCCCTGTCCCAAAATGAGAGCAATAAGCAAACACTCCTGATGTTAGCCAGTAGGTTCTCCCAGCCCTTGAGCTCCCCACTCCTCTCCCTGGCTTCGTGACTCACTCCAGCTCTTCAGTATCTCAGCCACTGTCTGGAACTCTGAAATCGCTCTCTGCTTATTTTCATTCACTGTTTAGTGGGGAGTAAAGGGGACCATCACTCACTTTGCCATCTAGCTCTGCCTCCTTACACCTGCCTTAAAAAAAAAAAAAAACCCCAAAACTATTGTGTCTGTAAACCATCTTAGCTTCAGTTGTATTTGAACTAGCATTACTATTGTAAATTAGTTCCTCCAGTTTACATTTTATTCACCTAGCATACATTTCCCCTTGGCCAGCTGTTCCTTAGGTATATGACATTCAGCACTTTCCTTACCTGTCTCAATTCCCCTACCTGCAAGATGGGCAGCCTTCATAGAGTTGCTGAGGATTAGGTCAGTTGTCATTTATTAAATTAGGTTTCTCAACCTCGGCACTACTTACACTTGTTGGTGTTAGGTGCCCTTGAGTCAGTTCCGACTCATAGCAACCCTATGAACAACAGAATGAAACATCGCTCGGTCACGCATCATGCCTACAGTTGTTTTTATGCTTAAACCCATTGTTGCAGTCACTGTGTCAACCCATCTAGTTGAGGATTTTCCTCTTTTTCGCTGACCCACTACTTTACCAAGCATGATGTCCTTCTCTAGGGACCGATCCCTCCTCACAACATGTCCAAGGTAGGTAAGACTCAGTGTCACCACCTATGTTTCCAAGGAGCACTCTGGTTGTACTTCTTCCAGAACAGATGTTTGCTCTTTTGGCAGTCCATGGTACATTCAACATTCTTCTTCAACAGTACAATTCAAAGGCATTGATTCTGTCTTCCTCATCCAGTGTTCAGCTTTTCCAAGCATGTGATGCAACTGGAAACACCATGGCTTGAGTCAGGTGCACCTTAGTCTTCAAGGCGAATCTTTACTTCTTGTTAAAGCGGTCCTTTGCAACAGATTTTCCCAGTGCAATGCGTCTTTTAATTTAACAGCTCCTTCCATGGGTGTTGATTATGGAACAAAGTAAAATGAAATCCTCAACAACCTCAGTCCTTTCTCTATTTGTCATGATCTTGCTTACTGGTCCCGCTGTGAAGGTTTTTGTTTTCTTGAGGTTGAGTTGCAACCCATACTGAAGGCTGAGGTTTTCAGTCTTCATTCATGTTTCAAATTGTCTTCACTTCCATCAAGCAAGGTTGTATTATCTGCATAATGCAGGTTGTTAATGAGTCTTGCTCCAATCTTGATATCTCGCTCTTCTTCAGCCATGATATCACTAATTCCACGTCCTCTTCGGAATCCAGCTTGAGTTTCTGGCAGCTGTCAATATACTGTGCAGTTGCTTTTGAATGATTTTTAGCAAAATTTTACTTGTGGGATATTAATGATATTGTTCAGTAATTTCCACATTCAGTTGGATCACCTTTGTTGGGAACAGGCATAAATATGTCTCTTCCAGTTGGCTGGCCAGATGGCTGTCCTCCATACTTCCTGACACTATTTCCCTTTAGAGTCTGATAATGCTTTGCTGTAGGGGCTATTCTGTGCATTTTAGGATGTTTATCAAGATTCTTAGACTCTATCCACGAGAAGTCAGTGGCACCTCCCCCTCAGTTTTAGCAATGAAACATGTCTCCAGATATTACCAAATGTTCCTTACAGGGCAAAATCACCCCAAGTTGAGAACCAGTGTTTTAAAACAATGCCTGTAGTTTTTTTTGTTTGTTTGTTTTTTTAATGTTGCTGTTGAGTCAGTTCTAACTCATGGTGACCCCATGTGTGTCAGAGTAACACTGTGCTCTGTAGAATTTTCAATGGCTAATTTTTCAGAAGATTGCCAGGACTTTCCTCTGTCATACCTCTAAATGGCCTCAAACCTCCTATCTTTCCATTAGCTAGGTCCATTAACCCTTTGCAACACCCAAGGACCAGTAAATGCTATGTGAATGTTTCCTGTTTTGTGACTGTGGCCACTCTCTTTCCTAGACCACCTGTCTACTCTACAACAGAAAGGTCCAGCTGTAACAGGAAGAAACCCTGCTGCCCAGATTACCACTTGCTGTAACCGTATCTATGCTTGGGTGTCTCAGCTAACTACCTAGATGCTGACTCATAGCATGGACAGTTTACTTTCTGTCTCACAGCCCACTCTCACAACCAGAGCTCATTCCTCCAGTTTAAAGAGTAGCAGTAGGGCTCTCCCAGAACTGCTTTTACGAAGACCGCCAATTAAGTTCACAAACTCATCCCAGAAAAAGTGCTACAAATCTCACTTCTGTCACCTTCGAAGTATTCTCCTTAGGAAGCTATGCACTGACACCAGCATCTAGTCCACCCTTCAAAGCAGTTTGGGAATTCTTTCTGGAATGGCCATCAGAGCTGTAATCATATTACCCATGATGTACTGAATGTCATCAAGATGTCTTCTTTTCGATATTTCCTTTATCTTTGAGTAAAGAAAAAGCCATGGGGTGGGGAGGGGGGTCGGCCAGACCAGGTCAGGTGAGTAGGGAAAGTGCTCCAATAAAGTTATTTGTTTACTACTTAAAAACTTCCTCACAGACAACTGTACAATTTAAGTTCACGAACTTGTCATGGTGCCACCACGCACAATGGCCATTCCAGAAAGAATTCCAAAATTCCTTGGTGAACTAGGCACTGGTGTCACTGCACAGCCTCCCAAAGGGAGCATTTCAAATGTGACTGTAGTGATATTTGGCAATTAGGTACGTACGTACGCACTTAGAACAATTAAGTTCACAGACTTAATTTTTGGACTTCATATTTATTGCCTGTGATTCTGGTAAGTTTTCAAAAAACAAAACTGCATCCTATTTCTAGAATCTTCTTTCAACATGGTTTGTCATGCGTTATAGTACATAAATGGGTGGTCTTCTTCCCTACTTTCAGAGCCCATTCAAGATTTGCCCTATTTTAGGCTCTTCTTATGTCAGTTTAGGGAGTGAGGGGAAGCCGTTCTGAGGCTTACATATTTGCTAGAACTCTATCCTACATGTTTTTTACAATTAGAGCTCCTTACAAGCAGAATTTTTTTTTTTTTTTAATTCACTCTTTCCAGACAAAAATGTGCAACAGACTAGAAAAGCAATACTCTTAGAAAACTTTTGCTAGGAACTAAAATACGTAACAAATAAATAAAAATCCTGACTTTTTTTTTAAGCACCAGAATATCACAATACTAGAAATTTAAAGATTTACTAATTAACCAGTTGCCATCAATTCCAACTCAGCAACCCTATAGGGCAGAGAGGAACTGCCTCATTGGGTTTCCAAAGCTGTAAGTCTTTACAAAAGCAAACTGCCACATCGTTCTCTTATGAAGCAACCGGTGAGTTCAAACAGACAACCTTCTTGTTAAAAGCTGGGAGCTTAACCACTGTCCCACTAGTGCTCCTTAAAGACTATTAATAAATTTATTAATCTCTTAATCTTTGACAAATGTCCATATTATATCTCCACTATAGATATGTCTTCTCCTGATTTGCTTGATTCTGTGTGTGCAGGCTATTTATGAAGTCACTTGAGATTAAACTTCGGCAAGGAGTCAGAAGACTAAATTTTCTTGATGTGCTTAAATCTACGGTCATACAGTATCATATGGGAGATTATATTTCCATTATCTATTATCTGGGAGCTGTCTGAGTAGATGTGATATTGACTTACAGGACTGGTGAGGATCTCAGAGCTCACATAACTCACCCTCCAACTCAATTTTGTGATCTGGGCTATATCGTATCTGCCAAATCATCAACTTCTCCCTGCAATAAAAGAGGACTAAACTGCTCTACATGAAATAAGAAGAGAACCATGGGGCCACCTGCTCCTGAGGAAGAAAGTAAAAAGAGTAAGTTAAAATGAAACAGCAAATATCAGATTCGGAAAAACAGCAACACATGATAATAATGTCCTTAATGGAAACAGTCTTTACAAACTAATCTTTCAAAATACCGATTCAACTGAAGAAAATCAATGAAGGACACAATGGAAAAAGAACGAAACAATGAATAATACACATAAAAAGAAGTTAAACCTTAAATGGAACAAAAACACAACTGAAAAGACAGAACACATACGCACGTATATGTACACATCTGCTTTTTAAACAGCCAAAAATTATTCTGGAGTGATAGCCAATACTGCTCACCAACAGAGAAGGAAATGGCACTCTCATACACTGCTGGTGGTTGTCTAAATTGATACTAAATATCAAGAAATAGATAAAATCAAAGTCTACTCTGTAACATCACTATAGTTAAACCTTACAGTATTGTTATTAAAAACAGGCACATTAAAATGAATGAATGCTATCATGGGAAAAAGGAAACAGGGCTAAATTTTCAGAATTGCAATACTAGTATTATCCTCACTGCAAGAATGCTATAGACAGCTTTTAATCATCCAAGTACAATTTGTTATGGCAAGTTACAGTAATCAGTTTATTCAATAAATATCCAAAAATTATCTCCAGAAGGACTATATTTTCTGAGAATAATAAAGCACTCTTAAAAAAAAGATACATTGAACAACTCTGTTGTTACTGGGTGCTATCAAGTGAGTTCGGACTCATAGGGATCCTATGAACAACATAACAAAGCACTTCCTGGTCTCACACCACGTCCACAGTTGTTTTTGTGCTTATGCCCAACGGTGAGGCCACTGTGTCAATCCATCACATCAAAGGTCTTAGTGTTTTTCACTGACCCTCCACACTACCAAGCATGATGCCCTTCTCCAGGGACTGATCTTTCCTGACCACATATCCAAAGCATGTAACATGCAGTCTTGCCATCTTTGTTTCCAAGGAGTACTCTGGTTGTACTTCTTTCACAACAGATCTGTTTGTTCTTTAGGCAGTGACCACAGTACATGCAATGTTCTTCCCCAACACCACAATTCAGAGGCATCGATTCTTCTTTTGTCTTGTTTGTTTACTGTCCAGCTTTCACATGCATATGATACAACTGAAAATATCATGGCTTGGGTCAGGCACACTGTTTTAGTCAGCTAGACTGCTCTAACAGAAATACCACAGAGTGGATGGCTTTAACAAAGAAAGATTTATTCTTACACAGTCCGGTAGGTTGCAAGTCCATATTCAGGGTGTCCGCTCCAGGGAAAGACTTTCCCCTTGTCAGCTGAGTGCAGGAAAGTCCGGTATTGCATCAGTCTTTGTCCGGGGAGCGTCCTCACGCAAGAACCTCTGGTCTGAAGGACGCGTTCTGCTCCCGGTGCTGCTTGCTTGATGGTAGCGAGGTTCTCCAATTGTCCTTTGTTTCTTTTTCCTTTTATTCCTTGCAAGCTAAAAGCATTAAGGGTGGGACAAGCCATACTCCAGGGAAACTCCCCCCACAGCAGGAATTCACAGCCCCACCCTAATCCTTTAACATACAGGTTAGCAAAACCACACAATGGAGGACAGTCCCAAGATACTGGGAACCATATCCCAGCCACGTGGCTGCACACATTTTTGGGGGGACACAATTCCAACCATGACACACACCTTAGTCTTTGAGGTGGTATCTTTATTTTCAATACTTTAAAGAGGTCCTTCGCAGCACATTTTCCCAATGCAATGTGTGTTTTGATTTCTTGGCTGCTGCTTCCATGGGTGTTGATTGTGGACCCAAGTGAAATAAAATCCTTGACAAACTCAATCCTTTCTCCATTTCTCACAATGTTGCTTACTGGTCCTCCAGTGGTGAAGATTTTTGTTATCTTGATGTTGAGGTGCAATCCATACTGAAGGCTGTGGTCCTTGATCTTCATCAGTGTTTCAAATCTTCTTCACATCCAGTAAGATGGTGTTGTCTGTATAACACAGGTTGTTAATGAGTTGTCCTCCAGATCTTGATGCCTCCCTCTTCTTCATATAATCTAGTTTCTCAGATTATTTGCTCATCATACAGATTGAAAAGGTATGGTGAAAGGATGCAACTCTGATGCATACCTTTTCTTGCTTTAAACCACGCAGCATCCCCTTTTTCTGTGCACACAACTGCCACTTGATGCATATACAGATTCCTTAAGAGCACAATTAGGTGTTCTAGTATCCCCATTCTCCACAATATTAGCCATAATTTATTATGATCCACACAGTCAAATGCCCTTGCATAGTCAATGAACCAAGCAAATAACATCTGCATAGTTAAACATCTTTCTGGTATTATCTGCTTTCAATCAAGATCCATCTGACATCAGCAATGACATCCCTGGTTTCATGTCCTCTTCTGAATCCAGCTTGAATTTCTGGAAGTTCGTTGTCAATATACTGTCGCAGTCACTTTTGAATGATTTGGAGCAAAATTTTACTCACTAATATATTGATATTGTTTGATAATTTCTGCATTCAGCTGGATCACCTTTCTTTGGAATGGGCATAAATATGGATCTCTTCCAGTCAGTTGGCCAGGTAGCTGTCCTCCAAATTTCTTGGCATGGATGAGTGAGCATTTTCAAAGCTGCATCTGTTTCTTGAAATATCTCAATCGATATACTTCACCAATTCCTGGAGCATTGTTCTTTGCCAATGCCTTCAGTGAAGCTTCAACTTCTTCCTTCAGTACCATTGGTTCCTGATCATATGCTACCTCTTCAAATGCGTGAACATCGACTAGTTCTTTCTGGTATAATGACTCTATTTCTTCTATCTTCTTTTGATGCTCCTTGAGTTGTTTAGGATCTTCCCTGTAGAATCCTCCACTATTGCAACCCAAGGCTTGAATTTTTTCTTCAGTTCTTTTAGCTTGAGAAATACAGAACATGTTTTTTCCTTCTGGTTTTCCATTTCCAGCTCTTTGCACATCATTAGAATACTTAGTCTTCTTGAAGCTGCCCTTTAACATCTTCTGTTTAGGTCTTCATCATTCTTTTTTTTTGGTTTAAGCCGCTTGACATCACACAGCAAGTTTCTGTGTGCCTTCTGACATCATTTGCTCTTTTCATTCTTTCCTGTCTTTTAAATGGCCTCTTGCTCTCCTCATGGATGATGTCTTTGATGTCACTCCATAACTCATTTGGTCTTTGGTCATTAGCGGTCAGCACATCAAATCTGCTCGTGACATGGTCTTTAAACTCAGAAGGGATATACTCAAGGTCACACTTTACTTCTCATGCACTTGTTCTAATTTTCTTCAGTTTCAATTTGAATTTGCATATGAGCAACTGATGCTTTGTGCCACAGTCAGCACCTGGTCTTGTTCTGACTGCTGATATGGAGCTTTTCCATCATCTTTTTCCACAGATGCAGACAATTTGGTTCCTGTGTATTTCATCCAGTGAGGTCCATGTGTACAGTCACTGTTTATGTTTGAAAAGGTAATTGCAAGGAAGAACTCTATCATACGATCTCCAGCATTGTTTCTATCACCAAGACTATATTTTCTAACTACCGATCCTTCTTCTGTTTCTTTTGTATTCCAGTTGCCAGTAATTATCAATGTGTCCTGACTGCGTGTTTGATCAATTTCAAACTGCTGAAGCTGGTAAAAATCTTCAGTCTCTTCATTTTTGGCCTTAGTGACTGGTGCGTAAATTTGAATAATAGTCCTATTAACTGGACTTCCTTTTAGGACTATGGATATTATCCTATCACTGATAGCACTGTACTGGAGGAAAGATCCTGAAATGTTCCTTCTGATGATAAGCACACCACCACTCTTTTTCAAATTTTTGTTCTTAGTATAGTAGACCATATGATGGTTAAGATTCCAAATGGCCCAAACCAGTCCATTTCAGCTCACTAATGCCTAGAATATCAATGTTTATGCATTCCATTTCATTTTTTATGATTTCCAGTTTCCCTAGATTCACACTTCGTATATTCCATGTCCCAATTATTAATGGGTGTTTACAGCTGTTTCTTCTCATTTTGAGTCATGCCAAATCAGCGACAAAGGATCCCAAAGGCCTTACTCCATCAACATCATTAAGGTGGACTCTACTTTGAAGAAGTACCACTTCCCCAGTCGTCTTCTGAGTGCCTTCCAACCTGGAGGGCTCACATTCCATCACTGTATCTGACAGTGTTCCGCTGTTATTCATGTTTTCCCTGGCTAATTCTTTTCAGAGGTAGACTGCCCGGTCCTTCTTCCTAGTCTGTCTTAGTCTGGAAGCTCAGCTGAAACATGTCTACCATGGGTGAGCCTGCTGGTACCTAAATACCAGTGGCATAGCTTCCAGCATCAGAGCAACAACCACGCCCCCACTGACAAGTGGGGGCTGCTCATTCTATCTCTACCCTCCTTACCTGATGCCGCTATCCTCCTTTCTGGGTGCTGTTATCCTCCTTACCTGATGCTGTTATTCACCCTATTTGATGCTGCTACCCTCCTTACCTGATGCTGGTATCTTCTACATACCTGAAAACTAAAAAAGCCTACTAAATAATATTCATTTTAAGGAGAAAAATGATGAAAGAATTGCAAGCTAAATGAATGCACTACAGGAAAAATTTGTGGGATGTAACCACAACTATATTTAATGAGAAACACATATATCATTTTTGTATTAGTAAGTAGATAACGAATAATCATTTGAGTACTCTATATGCCAGGCAATTATTACAGTTCTCATACAGTATCACATTTAAACTTTTTAGTAGTACTTTTAAACAATACATAATACACACCTATGAAATATATACAACATTTGAACCCATTTAGAGCCTCATCAGTGGTGCCTGAGTTCCTATTGCACAGTAGCCTTAAGCCCCAGTATTACTGGACTTTACAATATTTATCAATCCTGCAGGAATGCAGCAATTTCCGTGGTTTTATCTTGAATTTTCTAATTAATGAGGCTCAGCATCTTTTTATGTTATCGTACATTCACATTTCCTCTTTTGTGAAGTATGTGGTATCTATTTTTCCCATTTTTCTACAGGGTTCTTTTTCTATTCACTGGTTTGGGGCAGGAATTCTCACACTCTGGATGTTTTTTGTAGTTAAACATCTATAATGATTATTTACAATTACCAGTTTGTGACTTTTTACTTTCTTCAGCTTTAACGTCCCAAATAATGCTAAAATACTTGTCCCCTCTCACCACCCATCCCCAGAAAGCCAACATCTGAACATCAAAGACTTCATGGCTAAAGGCCACACAAAACCACAATCTCTGGGGGTAGAGGTGGGGGTGGCGGGAGGGACAGGTGAAACAAATTTTAAATAATCAAGGAATTCTCAGCATTCCTAGAATCACCTGGAAAGACTACACAAGGTCAACAACAAAAAATACATGAAGACACAGTCTTCACCTGATGGTCTGATCCATCAGCAGATTAGATAATTTTATCTTAAGCAGACCACTAGGAATCTTTACAGGTATTTTCCACATCTTGGCTTGGCTTTATGAACACAGAAAACAGAATAATTCTAGCAGTTTAGAATGCAACTTCTTTCTCTTTCTTCTATTTCTCTAGGATACTGGCAGAAGTCCCAAGCATTTACACAGGCTGTTCTCAAACTCCAGCTGGGGAAGGAATATAGGCCAAGAATGAAATTTCCATGTCTCTTTTATTCAGTCTAAACTGCAGTGCAAAAAAGCACCCTTTTTTCCACAAAGCTATAAGATACTCAGTTTACTGTTTGTCTTTTATTCCACAATTACATCCTTCCTTTGTATATGCAAGTTAAAATATTTTTCCTTTTATGAAAGGATGATGATAGCCAATGGTGCTATTTTTAACATCCTTATTTGGCAAAATAAATTTTGTCATCTCCATAGAATGTGCAGATAATGGAGAAATTTTACAAACTATGTAAATCAAACACTGATGAGTCTCTGGAGAAAACAAGGATTTCTAAGAAGGGATGACCCTGGAGGATGTAATGCCAACCCTCATATTTTAAAAGCTTAATATTTAAACAAAAATAGTGTCAACAGGAGTCAACTTTGCTCCTGCTCCACTTTTTTGGGGAGGGCTTACCAACACCCCTAACATTCATCCTACTTTTCAATTCCTCTGAAATTGTTTCTGCTAGCTATTAAGTATGAAGATAAAGTAACTGGATAACCTATTTTGAAGCAACCTATATCACAGAAGGCTTTAAAGCCACAGCAAGAAGGCAGAAGGCAGTAACAAGGTACCTTAGAAGCTCTAGACCAGTAAAGGTGAAATAGTGTGTAAAACACGAATGACATGCGTGAACAGAGTACAGGCGAGACAAGTCGAAGTACAGAATCTGTACAGGTGGGTCTCTCACTTGACAATTAATTGTATAGCTCAACATCAACTGTGAACTGGTTAAATGACATTCAAAATGGACAAGTTTTCCACAGAAAAACTGCTATAAATAGAGCTGGTTTGCAAACAGTCTACACGGGACTATTAACCTAGCTACAAAAATCTCTCTCTACCCCCAACACTTCATATGACTCAATTTGGAGGTAAGAAAGAATTTGGGTGCTCCTAAGGGATATGAAATCATTCACCTCTATCTGTAAATGAAAAACAGCAACTCCTTGTACTACTTCCATAGTGACATAAAAGCAAACACCTCTTTAAGCTGTTCCCTTCATGCTATTCTAAACTGGGAAATAAAAGAAAGCTGCTCTTCATCGAGACACAAACCAGGTTTTCGGAGTTTGGGGCCCTGGTTATGTCCAGCTGCTAACTAAAAGGTCTGCAGTTCAAATCCACCAGCTGGTTACAAATGCTATGGGGCATTTCTCTTCTGTCCTAGAGGGTCACTATGAGTCAGAATCAACTAGACACCAACAGATGTTTGTTTGCTTGCTCACTCTAGTTTGTTTTAAGCTGGCTCCAATTACACATTGGTGCTAACACAGGATCCTTCTGAAAATGTGTTGTGGCAAATAATGCATCTTATCCTGGATCCCCCAAGGATTCTGGCAGGCGGTTTACAGTATATTTTCATCTGCACAAAAATTTATTTTTTTACCACTGTCCCCAACCTTCCCATTTTCTAGGGCTTGTTCTTTCTGAGAGAATTGTTTTCTGTATCATAGAACACCAGTGGCACTATAACCCAGGTGCAAAACTAAACTGGTTCCACTGTCCCTCACCAAAAAAATTTAAAAAAAAAAAAGCCACACTCATTGTCCTAGATTCTGACTCAAAGCAGCCCTGTAGCACAAAACAGAACTAGCCCATCAGGTTTCTATGTAATGGCTGCTGGAGTCCAACTGCAGACCTTCTGCTAACAGCTGAACGCGTCACCACTATTCCACCAGGGATCCAAATTGTCCCTTAAGTTAAATCTCAGATCCTACAGATTCATCTTGATCTTGGCAAGTCAACTGTGACAGTAACTATCTCAACTGTCTGCATTCTAGTGGAATACAGACTTAAAACTTCATCTTTTTAGAAGCCTTTCTGAAGCTATAACATTCCTTTAGTCAGTTTAGTCAGCTGAGAATGCTCACCAGGAAAGCACCTGCATATACACAACCGTCATGGCTACAGTCTTTTCATGAGGCACATAAAATTAAAGGCTTTGTTCATATAAGCCAAACTCAATTTTCACAGCAGGTATGCAACATATACCAATAAATACGTAACAGCTTTTGATCTCACTGATAAACAGCATAATAGCTTTTGTTCTCATTAATCTGCTACATACTGGTTTTCCTAACAATAACCAGTTTTTCACTGCCCCTGCTACCAATTTTCCACTGTCCCTACTACTTAGTAACTTTTTTGAGAAAGCCAGGGCATTTGGGCATACCTGGGCCTTTCACACACTACGAGGAGACTTCTATGCACTATGACAAGACAATCAAAGTAGCAGAATTTGTTCAATGACAAAAATGCACTTGAACATTATGAGTAACTATTCTTAAGACTTGCACACAAAAGAATCCCATTTCTATGAACCAGCAATGTCTCTGAGTTTGTCTGCTAGTTGATTAAAAAGGGATGCCTTGTTTTGTAAATAAGAAAACACAGGTATTTCAGGTTCCATTCCTGACCCTTATGGCTAAACACCACCAAATCACACCTGCAGCCATTGAGTCAATTCCGACTCAGAGCGACCATATAGGTAAACTGCTGGAAAAAAGAAGTCTTTCTTCTGGCAGAATGGAGAAACTCAGAGTATGGCCCTCAGACACCCTTTAGCTCATCACTGAGTTTACACGAGGTTGACCCTTCAGCTAAAGATGAGACAGGCCCATAACACAAGACTAAAGGGGCACACCAACCAAGGGACAAGGCCTAGGAGGGAAGAGGGGACAGGAAACCTGGCAATGGGAAGCCAAGGCTGAGAAGTGAGAGTGTGGACATGTTGTGCAGTTGATCACCAATATCCCAAAACAGTATCTGTGTGCTGTTTGATGAGAAACTAGTTTGTTCTGTAAACCTTCATCTGAAGTACAATAAAAAAAAATAAAAGTGAAAACATGAAGAGGTCTTTCTGGCTCACGCACTCATCATACAATGGCTAGGTTATCACGGGCACCCAATGAATACTGACTGGATTATCGTTACAGTACTGATTCATTCACTTCATGACCTTAATATGGGGAAATATACCTGGATGATATCCTAAGAACATAGATGACAGGATAATTACAGCGCGGACAGAAAAACCACCAAATGAAAAGTCCCCAAAGCACTGGAACAGCAAGTTCTGCTAAACAAACCTACCGATCATTTCTAAGGTGGTAGTTATACTTAAACCAATGTGCCCCACAGTTCATTTCACAAAAATGATTTCTTAGCTTCAAGAATCCCCTGTGAAATTTAAAATTCCAGCACCACAAATTTTTCGGTCGACCAAAGTGAACTAATCACTGAACCATCATGTCTTCACAGAGACCTGTACGGGATTAGATGTGCTATCTCACAGGCTTCCAATTATTGCTAAAAGCTATCACATGTCCCATGAGGGTAAATGGAAAATTCTGCTTCACACAATGAAGCCAGAGAATAGGGCAGGAAGATTTAAAACGAACAGTCAGGGTTACAATTTTTAAGTAAGCTCAACAGTATGGCTCAAACAGTTAAACTGATGAATAAACTGGCCAACTGTGAGGGAGAAATCCTGTGCATTAACAGTTGTACACAGTTACTATAAACCTCTTTCTTCAGTTCAAATTGTTTTCATACCTATTCTTGCATTAGTAGTTATTTATAACATTTCTGAGAGCCGAGTAATGACAAAGATTATCTTTCCCAATTTTAGCTGGACAAATACTATGCCAAGTCAAGGTCAGACTTAGCGAAGTTTCAGTCTTCTACATGTTTTCCTAGGTATTAAATGAACACTGACTTGAGACAATGCCCCATCGTTATCAGTAGATCACAGCATCCTTTCCCAGAGATCCTGGACTGACTCACACAGATCTTCCCTAGTAGTATTAGTTACCTAACGCCATGCAGTATGCACTGAGTACCAGGCACTGAGCTCAGAACTATGATTAGCGCTTAATTTACGTTAACAACTCCTCCTTGAGTTAGGTATCATTGTTAACCTCATTTTACAGGTAACAAAACTGAGACTTAGAGACTTGAAGTTGCTGAATTAGTACATTTAGTAGCTTTGATTTCCACCCAGGCTTTTGACTCCACAGCTATGTTCCTAGTTACTTAAACAAACCATCCCAGTTGGCCCCAAAACCTGGGCTATTCCAGAAAGGAGAATAAACACTAGTCAGAAAAGTTAGCTGACTTTATATTTTCTGTCAACTTACACTAAACAGATTTGTGAATCTGACACCTTATTTACTTGTTTGAAAAAGGTTATACAGAGTGAAACTTGAGAGAGCCGCAACTCTACAGGGGTTCTTTTCATCTGCTTTTTTCTTAAAGATGTTATTTCAGTAAAACTGGAATTCTTTAATGCTTTCATTAATGTTATCAAGTGCCCTAAAAGCAAACACACTAGTTTGAATGAAACACTCACAGAGAGATGGAAAGTGTTTTATAAAACACAGCTTCCTACAAATAACTTAAGAACAATGAGCACTGCTTAAATGCCATAATTTGGCATCATTAGGAAATGTGGCATTTCAGTAAAGCAAATTTAAATGTTTAAAAAAAAAATTTTTTGCCACTGGTAAGGGAGAAAATAACAAAAATCATTCTAAATCCTAGTTTCCCAAGTTGTTCCAAAAGATGGTGATGTGTCCCACAGGGGGTACAAAAATGATCTTAGGATGAAGTAAGTTTAGGAAAAACTAAACATTTCATTTTTTGGAAGTTTCTCGCCAAGTATTTAATATACTAACGTGCACTGTGAACTCCCAAGAGGAGGCTATACTACATGCATACATTATTTCTTTTTCCCAGTCTCTTTTACAACTTTTCCACCTTTGACAGAGTACAGTCTCACTACTCTCCTATTGGTTGTTTTAGTGGAAGACATTTGCATCTTTTCTTGCTGGCAGGTTTCTGTCTTACACAGGTTCCAGCTTTCTCAGATTTCACTGTCATTATGAGCTCATTCTAATCCAGCCTTGTGATTTCTGTCCTCTAGCTATCTTGTTAAGATCACACTCCTAAGTCCATATAATGACTATAATTGAACAGAAACATACATTTAAGATAACCAGAGTTCTATTCCAGCAGTCTTAGTGAGGCAGGTCACAGGTGGGATTTTCCCAATTCTGATTTCTCGTTTTAAAGGGGCATTTGTCAGCATCCAGTACAAAAGAAGAGACTGAGACATGTTCTAAAGATAGGTGATTCCACTGTACCCTTTGGCTAAGGACTCACCTTGGACTGTGGTGAGCCCTCAACCAAAGGACTCTCTCTACACTTAGGAGTTAAGAAAACCTGAAATCTTTCTCAGCTACCTACTGACCATTAAACCTAGGGCAGCTGGCTACTAATGCACAGAAAACCTAACACACACAGTGACTACCTCATACATAATAACTATTCCATACACCTTAGTTATTACATACAGAATCCATCAGATGACTTACTTCAATTTCCTATTCCACAGTTAGTTCAACAACCACACCCAACAAGTTCAAAGCTGTTGCCCTGAATCTATTTCCATTTATTCTCCTCTTGTAAAGCAAACCAAAACAAGTTTACTTTCTGTTTGACATTAAGAAACCTAATCCATTTCTAACTGCAGGATGAGTTTCAACATCAGCCATAACACTTAATACAAGGTAAAAGTCCTATTTCTCCAATGATTAAACTACTAAAGAACTGAAGGTGCCAAAAAACTTGCAATTCAATAGAACTAGCTTTATTATTTCTTCTTTTTTTTGTTTTTTAAACAAACGAAATGGTCTAAAAGCAAATGCAGATATGTAGGAAGGGACGACACGACCTGGTACTGACAAAGAAGCTGTTGTGTTACAAACAGTAACAGAAAACAACAGTATTCCAGGTGCTGTCTGTGTGAGCAATCAAGAGGTGGCGGGTAACTGAAAGAAGGTGCTCGGCCAAGCAATCAGGGTGAACAAAACAAGACCACCAGAACGTGCTTCCAGAGAACTTGGTGGCGGCAGCATGAGAACTGGCATCAACTCACAGTCTTCTCATTCTCTCCATTTTCTATAATTTTCCTCTTCTTTTCATCTGTTTTTTTCTTGAAGATGTTATTTCGGTAAAACTGGAGTTCTTTAATGCTTTCACTAATGTCATCGAGTGCCCTAAAAGCAAACACACTAGGTTGAATGACATACTCACAGAGGAGATGGAAAGTGTTTTATAAAACATAACTTCTTACAAATAACTTAAGAACAACGGGAGCTACTGTAAATGCCATAATTTGGCATCATCAAGAAATATGACATTTCAGTAAAGCAAATTTCAGTGTTCCTTTTAAAAGAAAAAAAAATTTCCACTGATAAGGGAGAAAGAAAAAGGCATTCTAAATCCTAGCTTCCCCAAGTTGTTCCATAAGATGGTGAGGTGTCCCACAGCGGGTGAAAAAACAATTTTAGGTTCAAGTAAATTTAGGAAAAACTAAACACCTCATTTTTGGAAGTTTCTCGCCAAGTATTTAATATACTAATGTGCATTGTGAATTCTCAAGATGAGGTTACCCTACACGCATACATTACTTCTAAAAGTTATGGACCACACTTGTAGAATACTTATTAAGCTCATGGAACAGATTGGGAAATATCGAGCAACACCCCACAGCTCTGAAAAAAATACACACACATACTTGAACTAATTCATATCTGTCATAGTAAATATGAATTATCAGACATAAAACAGGATCTACCTCCTCTCTTGTGGTGATTTGTGCTATAATCAGTGGCAGCTTGCCTCCTTCTTAAAAGCCTATCTTCTCTTCTAACATGCTGCTTCTGATCTCTTGCAGTCTGAGAAATCAGGTACCTAAAGTTCTTAGAACAGTGTGCAAGGAAATCAAGAAGCTCTGAAAGATGGATGGGGGCCTCTTCTAGGGAATAAACTGCACCAATTTTAGTGCAAGGGTTTTATGACAGTTATTTCCATGAAGGCAGCAACTGTGTTTTTTTCCCAGGTTCTGGATACATGGTAGAGCGATGAAGCTGTCAAAATTACAGCCTCTGGCTAAATAAAGGTACACAGCCTGTTTACACAATATGGAAATTCAAAGGAGATCTGAAAACACCAAGTACTTTTATATCCCATTTACATGGCAAAACCTGACTGGTCTTGATGTGAGGCTGTATTTATAGTCATTAGGTTTTCCATTTGTTATAGGTACCCATGCTTCACTGTAGCTATCTACCTGCTGTAGGATACGGCACTCGATCAGATCTTGCTGGGGTGTTGTTTACCAAAACAATGTAGGTGCACTATCACCTTTATAAAATCTGAAACAATTTTGAACTCTAAAACACTAAAACTCTAAAACAATTGTTTCAGATATCATACACCTGTATTACTGTGCTGTAACATCCACGAAAAAAGACCAAAAAAATCCCATTAGAATACAAGACTCATTAGTGTAGGCACTTTGTCTCTTTCTGCTTGGCTAGAACCGTGCCTGACAGAGTAGGCACTCAGTCAGCAATGAACTAAATGTTTCCTCTAGGACTCTCCATTCACGTCACCCTAAAAGACTACAAAATTGAAAGGGAAAAGTGAAACAATTAGCACAGGACAATCCCTGGAAATTTCTAACTAAGGCTGTACATGAAAGAAACAATCTAAAAATCTAAAAAAATTTTCAAGTGTCAAACTTAGAATTACAGTACTAAGCCGCTATACATTACACGTGTTCATTTCAAATGGCTACAAGTCTATATCCTCTGTGGGATCAAAATTAATGGTGCTTATTACTAGCAAGGTTACAGTGTGTTTCATCATACCTACACACTAAGCTATCTGAAAGTTTTAAAACTGTAACAAGACAATAGGACTTGTATGTATCTCAGAAGGGAACACTGGAATCCCGATCTCCATTTTTGATAATCCTAGTAAAAGATGGTTTTCCTTATGCTACTCAACCTTTATTTCTTCACTAACAGAAAGGGGAGGACAATCATTCAGAAATCCGTGGATTAGTGGGCATCACATTGCCAAGTGCTTGGCAGGACCCAAACATACCTGTGAGAAGCAGCCTTCTTCGGTGCAAATTCATATTCTTCTGGATACCAGCGTCTATATATACAGCAGAAATGGAACTCTCAAAGGAAAGTGTCTCAAATAGACTGAAAAATTACCTCCTTCCAATCATGTATCAACACTGAAAAAGGCATTTCAGAGTGACTATCAAGTTGCCTTTTCACTCACTCTGTCTTCCACCCTTCTCTCCTCATTCTATATGTTGTCTTTGGGCAAGCTCATCAAACCACCTTCAGTACAAAGAGTTCAGTCTCCAGACCAACCCTCTCCTCAGTTTGTCTCATGGATATCCACATGTGCACTGGACAACTCCAATGAACATTTAGTGCATACAAAACCACATTCACCGTCCTAAACACCCCCTCCCCATCCACCAGATCTACCCTTCCATATTCCCCTTTATGTTTCAAGAGTAACACCATTCACTCAAGTGGCAGGAACTAGAAACTCCACCATCACTTTACATTTCTTCCTCTGCCTCACTGCTCCCATCAAGCCCTCAATGTTGCGCCAATTCACCCTCTCTGATATTCTACCTCCGTACCTCTTCTCGACCACTCAACTGCCATTTCCCCAGCTCTTTCTTACCTCTCCAAGATGATGCAACAGTCTCCCTATCTCTTTTCTTGCTATCTGTTAACACATTCCCCACTCTGAGATCAGAATGATCTAATCATATCATCCACTCCTCACTTTAAAATTTTTCAAGAGTCTTATCTAAGATAAAATTTAACCTCCTTAGCATGGCACTGAAACATAGTGGTTAAGAGCTACAGCTACTAAGTAAAACACTGGCAGTTCAAATCCACCAGGTGCTCCTTGAAAACTCCCTATGGGACAGGTCTACCCTGTCAACAGGGTCACTGAGTTAGAGCTGACTTGATGGCAATGGGTTTTGGGTAGCACGGCATACAGGCCCTCCAAAAGTTGTTCTCTTGTCCCACATGTTCCAACCTCATGCTTTGCACTCCAGCATTAACGCGCTGCTCATAGGTCCCTGAACTTGTTTGGTTCTTATTTTCCAAATAACTCAAACCTTCATACCTCTGCCCATTCCCTTTCACTGGAATGTTCTCCCTTCCCTTAAAGGCCTGCAAAACCTCCACTCCTTCTCTAATTTCAACTTAAAAGCTAATTCCTGCCGAAAGCTTCCCTAATTCACCAGCACAGAGCAGTGTACTTACCCTTGGACCTCCAATATTACTATATGCACATGGCCATTGCAGACATCACCATCCACTATATTTTTGGAGTGTGTTCCTTATACCTTTGCTAACCCACTAGACTGTAAGCTGCTTAATGGCTTCTTATCTGTGTTTCCAGCACATAGGCCCATGCCTGGTACAGCATGGGGGCTCAAAGTTTTCTGGATTAATTAAATGTACACAGAAGGCTTCTGGTACTGTTTCACCCAGTTCTCACCAGTCCAGGATAAATTCAAGTCCTATCCAAGGGAGAAAAGAATGAGGAAGATACACCCCCACTTCACACCCTCAGCTCTGTCGCTCTACTTGATTACTTTCCACAAATTCTCAATGAAAACATGCTAAATGAGGCAATTTAATGGATCCTAAATATAGCCCTTACCTGCACAGTTCTTTAACAGTGCTCACATCAATTATTCTATAATGAAGATGTTTCATGAACTGAGGCATGTATTTGTCAAGAAACTTCTTATCTGCATGAACTGAATTTCCTAGAAAGACACGAAGCATACTGCATCTGTGTATTTCTAGTAGTATACAACAAGATATAAAAATTCATATCTGAAATGGAGATGATTTTTTTTTGTTACTGTTTAAACAAGTCCTAAAAGCATCTCAAAACTTTTTAAATCAGTTTGAGAACATCTGATTAGGTTCCCAATATAGATTTCTAAGTACTTAGTCCAGTTCATAATAAATTTGCAAATGACCTCTCTGTGAACAAAACAATAAGTCTATGTTTTTCATGTGCTTGAGTAATGCACACAGCTATTTGTTACTTTTTACCATACAAGATGCACAAATTTTCTCCCAGTGTCAGGAAATACACACTGATGATACTAAAAATTTAACTGAACCACAGAAGTAGACAGACCTTTATTTATATTCCAATTTTTTAACAAATCATATCCATATTCACATTTCCATACAATTATTCACATTAAAAACTACTAAACTTTAAATCAGAACTTTTTAAATAGACATCAGCTACATTATCTGGGGATAAAATTAACACAATACTGTGCTCTAGTACTTAACGTCAAAACATTGTTACAAATGTTTAAGGGGAGCATTACCACATCAATTTACATATACAAATGCAAGTACATCTCAAGGAACATTAAACTTTCCTCTTGACAATGACAGTCCTTTAGAAGTACTATTAGAACTGGCCCAGTATCTTTAAAAAGTCAATGCCACAAGGAAAGATAGGTAGATACTTTTAGATTAACAGACTAAAGAGACATAATAACTAAAGAAATACATGAACCTTGATCAAATTCTGGTTCAAAATCAAGTATAAGGCATCTTGAGGAACTTGATATCTATGAATTACTTTTACGATCTTTATGTGATAATGATACTGTAATTATGGAAAGAAAATGTCCTTATTCTAAGGATACGTTTGATGACATACTCAGGAATCAAGTGCCAAGATGTCTGCAATTTACTTCCAAATGTTCAACAGAAAAATAAGCAAAACAAACACAGCACAAGGTTAACAATTACTGAATCCAACTTTTCTACATACAAGAAATTTTTCCATGGTAAAAATATGGGGGAAATTTTTATTGTGTCTGTGTTGCCAAGATTTCAAGTCAGGTTTCAGGGCATTTTTCCAATATTCACATTATAAACTAAACAAACACAAAAACTTGAACACAGAAGTAGGAAGAAGATCCAGTACCCAAATTAGGGTAGTTGGAAGACATGGATGACCTTGGCTGGTCTTTCTGGAACTGCAGTCTCTTGAACCACTACAACAGGAGACTATCTATAGGGTATACAAAGGACTGGATTTTACCTGCAAGTGGACAGAGCCCCGGAGGAGTCTGCTGTCGTACAAACGAGAGAAATTCATACTCTGCCTGCTGCAATGTAATTGTACTTTCCTTCACTGCCTTGGTAAGACCAGACTGTAAGAGAGAATCCCCAGCCCCCACCAGAAATACATGAAGTCAGTTTTCAAAGACATCCAAAAATAAAACTTCACTTCTAAAATGGGCAAATATAACCACAGATGGACCATTTTGAGTTCAAGTTCAAACTGAAACTGCCGTCTTTCCACCAATCTTTTCTTAATGAATCGAAGCCCAATCAGCTGTTACTGATTGTTAATAGCATTTCCACAGTCAAAAAAGACGGTGCTCAAAGTCCAAGGATATAACCTCTGGGAAGAAACAACTAATAACAGGAGAGCAGCATTCCCCCTTCTCTGACAGGTTGATGTCTAACCTTATCCAAAAGACTGACTTGAGCAATACTTGAGAATCCACAATGCGTTCGCGACAGACTGAATGTAGGAGAGAAAAAAAGAGGACATTCAGGAGAAGATGGTCTCAAGAGGTCCCAAAGATGAAAAGTAAAGCAGCAAGCAGTTTCCCAGGCTTGCCAAGCAATCTTCCTCTAACCCTTTTTTAAATACCATCCAACAATGGTATAGGATACAGATGTGGGAGCAACAAGCTTGTTATGATTCCCAAAGCAGCAATCCTGTTATTTGGTAATGTTACCTTCCCATGATGCTCCTTACACCAATCTGACATGCTGTCCAGCAACTCATCTGGCTGCTTTATTATCAGGTTGGGACCCTGTGGATAGGAAAGGCCATTAGTTGTCAGGAGCCAACAGGCATAACTTTACTATCTGAGATTAAATTTACACTGCTTCAGGATTAAACATAATGGCCAGAGAAATTAGGAGATCAGGGTACTCGGTTAACTGTGAAAGTAGCCCTTGTTCCTTCTAGCAGTATTTACATCAGCATAACACACACAGCTGAAAACCTGAATGCCTACTCAGAGAGGTCACAGATCCTCCTTACATCAAGCCTCAGCAAGCCATGGCACCAGCCTGAAGCTATTTTTTTCCTGACCAGCAAGTTAAGGATTGTTTTTACATTTTTAAAGGATTGTTTAAAAAAAAAGAAAGAAAAAAAAAATGACAGGAACCTGTGACAGAAAGGCAAGTGAAACTCAAAACCTGAAATAACTGAATTACAGAAAGTTTGTTATTAGTTCCCAAGCAATCAATTCAGCTCATAATCCAGAATACACTCTGAAAAGTGTCTACTTTATCCACCAAGTGAAAAAAATGAAATTGCGGAACAGTAAATCAACACTCATTAAAAAAAAAAAAAAAAATCAAGTACCCAGATTCATGCAAAACACCAAGAAAATAAGTCAACTTTGGTGAATAGGACAGGTAACTCACTAGAGATATACTTTTGACAAAATTACACTGCTTAATTTTTAACATTAATTTTACATTAAATACACCAGAAAATGTAAAGAGGTATTTGGTGACATATGAGACAAAAAAAAAAAAAGACTCCAAATTCTCAGGTCCATTTGACAGTCAAAGCCTTCAACTGAGAGTTACCCAAACCTGTGGCATTAAAGCAAGTCCCCTTGTGTGTAGCCTCCCCTTACTCGGAGGGGATGATAATAAAAACTGCTCCCTCCCTTAACTCAAGATGTTAACAGGATTAAAAAATAAGAAAGTTCCTTGAACTCCCTGGAAGAAGAGTACTCTATAAATCCAAGGAACCATTACTACTAAGGTGATAAAAATAGTTTGCAATCATTCAAATAACTAGAATTTGACTAAAACACGCCTGATGTCCTGTAATACAAAGTTTTAGTCAAGCAGACAACTGGGGATGGTCAAGATAATTTTAGTGGAGAAGACAAGGATTTGCTCTGATTATACATTTTAAAAATCAATAAAATAATTCATCATGTAAACAAAAAATTCTGATCAACTATGACAGAAGCCCTGGTGGCCGAGTGGCTAAGTGCTACCTCTGCTAATCCCAAAAGGTCAGCAGTTCAAATCCGCGAGGCACTCCCTGGAAACTCCATGAAGCAGTTCTACTCTATGCTGTAGGTCGCTGTGAGTCAGAATCAACTCAACACCACTGGGTTTGGTTTGCTTTAATCAACAACGAAAGAAAAAGTAAACTACTATAAAACCAAGGCTTACATAGCTTATTGTAGATCCCAACTGGCAAACTGAAGCAGCTACAGAAAAATTTTCAGTCAGATGTTTGTTCTTTCCCTAGCATAAAATATTTTCAGACTTACACAAAGACAAAGCAGAATTTCCACAGAACAGACACTTAAGTGTCAACAGCCTCCAACTTTTCTGTTTGTTTGTTTACATCCCTTATCTTCATCTTAGTCTATTTACAAATGTTTCACTCATCTACAGCTGTGTGAATGCATAACCAAATTTCCCCCAACTAACTGGTCCATTAAACTGTCAGTATCTCACATTATATCAACAGTTTAAGACAATAACTCTTCTTTGGCTACGGTTAAGTACAGCTGGTAAAATAAAAACACTTCTCTTCACTACTCATCTCCAGTAAATTCTAAGTGATAGTAAAAACAACCAAATCTAAAACTGAAAGCTTTATTTATACAAAGTTCAAAAACAAACCAAAAAAAGGTCAGCTGCTATTAATGAGAAATACAAAGTCTCGTGGTCTGTCTTCCACTGACGCATGAGGAAGACATCACTGGAATTCCACAAACAGCCAGTAATTCATCTATAAATACCTACCTGCCATTCTTACCTACCCAAGAAAGTAATGGAAGTCTGACTGTAAATTTATGAATCTTACCCTATGTCAGGAACAAACCAAACCTGCCCCCTAGAAAGTTTTTCTCTCTAAACACTCTTTTTCACATGTGACCCTATGTTATTCCTATTCTAGAATTTCCTGGTGACTCTAAATATTGCTAACAGTATGAAACAGTTATTCAAGTTCAGGGATTTCACCCTCTATCAATCACACGGTGTCATGAATCTCTTAAGTGCTTCACTGAGTGGGTGAAGTGTAAAAGCATCAGCTTTATACGTGATGAGAGGACTATGAGTGAATGCATACAGAACACTTAAAAACTATCCCTGCTACACAGTAAGAACTCAGTAAATGACAGTGTTAATGGCTCTACAAAATTTTGGTTCTGGTATCAAACCTAGCTGGCTTGGCTATCAAACCTACCATGACCTAGCACCCTTCTTTGGACCTTGATCTATGTAAACATCAGTTTTCTTATGTTTTTAAGATACTTGGGGGGAGGGTGATCTACAGAATTTCAATCAACTCTAGGCGGTACAACAGCATTATATGGGATCACCTACCTCAGCTAAAATGTTGAGATCCGAGTCAGTTATCAGACAGGCCATCTCAATGATCTGGTCCTTCTCAATGTCCAATCCTGTCATCTGCAATAAATAAATAAGTATTGAACAAAACCATCTTTCTGATCTATTATACCCGTTTATTTAACTGGAATTCCCTGAAGCATATTCATTGAATGTCCCTAACTGGGACACAAGAGATAACAACGCTACCTGGCCAAGTCCTCCAAATAGGAACCGAAGGTCTTTATTTATTTAACAGACATTTACAGAAGGCCTACTATGTGTCAGGCACCCGGTTCCTTCCACTTGGGGTAGATGCAAAGTCAGTAAAACGGGATTCCTTTACTGGCCACATTCAATTTTAGAAGTCAAATAACTATTATCACTAAACCCCAGTAGAGTTTACAATGTTTCCATACTATTTACACCACCTGACCGGCACACAATGTGATGCAGGAAGCACATTATTCCCACTTTATAGAGCAGAAAAGTGAGGATGAAAGGTAAGAGGACAGCCCTTGCATGACTAATGTTAAACATAATGGAATCAGAACCAAAACGGGGATCTAGTGCCAACTCAGACACTCACTAACATCCTGACCTTGAATGATTCGAACTCACTCCCTAAACCTTTCCTAATTTACGAAATCGGTGATAATAAGGCTGAGTCATCTCGAGAATCCAGTTTAGTTCTAACAACTCACACTCCTTTAAAGTTGGTGGAAGAGTGGTCAGCAGAGCCACCTTTACCACCCACACCCCTATGATACTAAGTCCAGAAGGAACAGAGCGTTATAAAGGCCCACATCTGGACGGAGGTGGAATACCATATGGATGACTTCTCCCTTTAGAAAAAAAAATCCACAATCGAGTACAGCCCCCAACACCCGCACGTCTCCTATCCCCGGCCTGTCCCGCGATCTCAAAGTCTGGCAGCGCTCACTTGTCAAACCTGAGCCCCGACCCCCGTCGCTCTCCCCGACAGACTACGTCCCACACGCATCCTTCCTCAGCCCCAGCCGACCTCACTCACCTCCAAGTCCACCCAGACCATCCGCTGAGCCATGCTCTCCCCTGCTGCCATGGCTGCACCACCGGCGCGTACACCCTGCACCCAGAACTGCCCGCGACTCCCACCCACACTCCGCAACAGCCTAGAAACCAGGGAGCCGCCTAGCATCACCCGGCACCAGCCACCAGAGCCCCAGCCTATCAGCTGGCGCTGGCGCAGGCGCGATAGTCGCTAAACGTCGCAAACCCGCAGGGAGGTGCAGAAACAAAAACCACAGATCCCAGCATCCAGTGCGCCTGCTGGCCCTGAACAGCCCGGCTTAGCTGCCGAACGGGATAATGGGAGTTAGAGTCTTCCCTGGAGTTGCGCTCGGACTCCCCACCCCCGCCACGTGTTTTGGGGATGTGCCTGGACGCGCATGTTTTCTGCAACTAAGTTTGATACGGTTCCAAGAGTTTTTATTTCCTGAGTTTTGATTAGTTGTAAGCCGCACAGTTTAAAAAGAACTCTTTTACTGTAGTTGGTAGAAATGATGTGCTTATCAATGTATAAGTTTTTATGAAGTTTATCTTCTTTACTTACCCCCGCCCTGAATTTCCGTACCCTCCCCCAATACGTACACGCGTAGGATGTTTTTCTCATTTGCTTGAAACAGAAGGGTGGTTTGCTTTTTCAGACCAGGAGGCCAGTTCCACTTTCATCGAATCTCTAGATATCCTTAAATGGAATCTTGACAGAGAGATCGCTTTAGCACCTATTAAAGCCCTGATGAGGTAAGGAAGTTTCTCACAAAACCAGCTCACCAGCAAGAATAACCATGTGATGGGCCACAAGCTCTGTACTTAGTGACAGTACAGCTCTTAGAAAAATACACAGACAAAGCTCAAGGTGGAGATCAACATTTTACGTAAGGTTACACTCAACACACGTATTTGCTCAATAGCCACTGTTTAGGGGAGCGTAGTATACAGGATTTCACCAATTTCTTTGATGTGCACAACCCACCACCTGCCAGAGCACAGAGAAACTCTCTTACAAGCGTCTTCAAATTGTGGGCAAATTTTACACATAGAATCATTGAGCACAAGGTGCATGCATTGAAATTGCTTTGCTTGATGGATCATGTTGTTTCACTATAGCTTTTTACTCATTTGTAGCCTACATTGTAAGAGATGATTTACATTTCATTTTTTTTATCTAGTTTTAAACTTGGTCCACATAAAATAGAATAAACTGAAGTAGTAAAATTTTTATCAACTCGACTTTTTTATTGTCTTCCCAAAGTATTACTATTTCTTTAATTTTCAAAGAACATCTCTCATTTTCAGTGTGACTATTAGAACACTGGCTAGCTAATTACAAATTACAACCTTAATGGTGATATTTACATTTAAGAACTTATGTCTTGATAAGTCATAATCATATTCAAAAATAATGGGTAGTTAAAATTATGTAAGAATTATCTATACAGGGGGATATTATTCAGCCATAAAAGGAGTGAAGTATAGATGCATGCTACAATGTGGTGAACCTCAAAAACATTATGCTAAGTGAAAAAAAAGTCATCCATTGTATGATTCTATTTATATGAAATGTCCAGATGGCACAGTGGTTAAGTGCTCAGCTGTTAATGTGAGATTTGCAGTTGGAACACACCAGCTGCTCCAAGGGAAGGTGATGTAGCTGTCTGCTTCCATAAACATTATAGCCTTCTAAACCCTGTGAAGTAGTTCTACTCTGTCCTGGTTAGGATCTCTGTGAGTCTGAATAGATAAATCCACAGAGAGAGTGGTTGCTGGGGACTTGAGGAAGAAATGGATGGAGAATAACTCTTCATTGGGTACACAGTTTTCTTGTGGTGTGATAAAAATGCTTTGGAAATAGGTAGAGGAAGTGGAACAACATTGTGAGCATATGAAATAATGCTAAATTTTACACATTAAAATGATTACATTTATATTATGTGAATTTCACCTCAGTGAACAAAAAACAGCAGACATTTTTGAAATTTATGTTTTTATTCAGATACAGTAATGCCGGAAGCCAGCCTTGGCAGGGTCTGGGATTCATGAAGGGATGGGTGGCGTCAGCGAAGGAGAAATGAATGAGACTGAGACAACCAGGAATCTGGGAACAGCAGCCTGCCAGGGCCTGTCTTCTTTATTTTTTATATACAATCAGTGACACGATTTCACCCTGCCCCCTTGACCACACAAGCTGTTGGCTAACAAGGAAGTCATACCTTGTGGCCTTTTTTCGTGTTGATTATTAGGGTTTTTTAGGTAATGGCCCGAGGCAAGTATATTGTGGTTATAATCAACAGTAAAAACAAAGTCATGCCTTGAGCTCAATCAACTCTATCTATACCTCAAGGTTAAAAGGTACAGGAGGAGGGGTCTGGCTGTCTCTATTTGTTTCTTCTTTGCTCTTTATTTTATCTCTTCTTGTGGAGACAGTAAACACCTACTGTCCCCCACCTTATGCCTTTCTTAAGCTGTTCTAAGAAGGGTATTTCTTTAGTATTTATTCATTTGCCATACCAAATATAATAGACTTGGGAGCCTATCCATCTTCCTGATGCAGGGAATGGGTTGTCTATAGCTAAGAGCTGTGCGGGGGGGTCATCCCCGGAGCGCCTCCCAGGGCCCTCCTGCAATCCAGTCTTTCACATGTGGAGGGGGATGTGCAGCTGGGGGAAGCCAGCGGGGCTGGGCCAGCCCTGGCATTCCCAGGCTGGGCGTTCCCGGGCTGGGCGTTCTGTGCTGGGACTCATTAAGCTGAGGGGGTTGCAAAACCCTTCTTCCTTGTGCCGGGAGATAAGGGGGTATCTTTGAGGAAAGTATAATTAGGATGCAAAGTATTATCAGGGAGAATACGGCCAGAAATATGTCACGGGTGAGATGCATCCGCCCACCATCACATAGGCGTATAGATTTGCTCACAGAGGCCTTTGTGGGTGATGGGCCTCGGCACAGTAATACAATTTCACTGTAACAATAAAGATAATTTTTAGATAAGGGTATTGTTAAAAATGGCATGGCAGCATTGTCTGACCTCTTCCTCTATCTTCACAAGGTAGAAAAGAATCAAGGTCAACAGCTCAAGGTTGGCTCCTCTGAAGGAGAGGTCCCACATACCACTTCTCTCCAATTTTTTTGCCAATTCTAGCACTAGCTGTCCTTCCCATGGCAGTCTCTACTTCTCTACTGGGTTCAAGAATTCATTGCAGTGGCCACACAAAACGCACTGACCATACTCAAGTTACTGGGTTTGTTAGAGAAATCACAGGGTACAATCCAGGATTGCAAGTGATTCAGGACACAGTCCTTTCGTCAGAACAGTTTCTCAGCCATGCTCACAGGCAGATCTCTCCCCGGACCTCAGCCTCCACTGTCAGCCCCTAAAGTCTACTGAGCCAGCCTGGCCTCTGCGCTATTCACCCAAGTATTTCACAGCTCTTTAGCTTCACTGACAAGTGCCCAGAGGCACCCTGCTCCACCAACAAGCCTCCAGCCAAAAGGCACTCATCTTTCTCTCTTCCTGGGCCAGAAAGCTCACTATACCATCTCCTGCAATCTCTTGGTTCTACTGCTGCTGGTGCTCTGCCACACCGCCACTTCCCATGATTCCACACTGTCTCCAGTATTATAGTTCTCTGTCTCTCAGTTCTAGGAAGTTCTCAGTGCAGGGTCCAAAGGACATACTCTATTCCTAGCCCTTCTTTCTCAGAAGTGGTGAGATCCCATCTGTCTGCCTCTGGGATGGCTTGTTTTAAGGCAAGCAGGATGGCAAAACTGACCAAAACACTTGGTAGGGTTCTGTCCAATTTATTAGCATCGTCCCACTCCCATAAGTGTACCATATACCTTATTTGCATTATTAGAAAGCTATCCAATCCCTTTGTGGGCCACAAGAACCTCCCACCCAGTCATTTGGTGGAAACTACAAGATCATGGCAAGAAAGGCCATATAAAAGCAATCCACTAATACACTATGGGTATTAAAAAGTTAGAAAAGCTATAATTTTTTGTGTATCATATCTTTAGACTGGCAATCTTAAAGATCAATGTCCTAAGATAGAGAAATACATGCACCAAATTCATAAATCCAAACCATGTATACAAGAGAGAAAAAAGGCACAAGAGCACGGGGCCTCAACCTGGATGAGCCTGTCTCACAGAAGACTCAATTATTTCTTCCTTTCTTAACAGACTTTATCTCAAAACTACATTGCTATGCTCAGAGACTTTGCTGTTTTAATTTTGTTAAGAACCAGTGAAAACTGGTTTTGTTAATTAATATCAAGGACTTTGTACCAAGAGACTTCGTTCTCAAAAAGCATAGAGTAGGAGGAAGTTTGCTGTTGGAGATAAGAATGGAGTAGCTCCTTCTTGCATAAAGAATCTGAGCTATTTGGGTCATTTTGACACAGAGAAGCAGCCCTAATTTCTACCTAGTTGCAGACGTGCAGATAAAGGGTCTCAGACAGCACATTCCATGATTATCTTAACTTTGTATTTTCTAAAGATAAGATGAAAGGGCCCTGAGGCTGCTTCCCTGCACTGCTGGTAACTGGAGTGTGATGTTCCTAAAGCACTCGAAGAGAACATTTCCAATGGGACGTGGCCAAGACCACACAAACCCTCCCCTTTGTGAAAGATTGTTTCTTAAGGAAGTATTATTTTATTTATTTTATTACTACTTTGTTACCAATGACTTCCCCAGCTCTGCTTTGTTCCTTCTTCCTCCTGAACAAAGCACACCGTGATAACCATTTCAGAGGTTATCACCATCTCATTAGAAATCATCCCTCACCCTATAAACAAAGAAAGTACCTACCTTCTCTCTTTTAGACAAGGCCCCTGATTCTGCCTGCTACCTGTACAGCAAATTCATAAGCAGAACACTGTAGGATTATGTTCCTACTGACCTTTATCTGATGCACTTTATCACCATCCTATCAAATTAACCTCTTTACTGTTTAGCATATGTCATGGTTGGAATTGTGTCCCCCCAAAAATGTGTGCAGCCAGGTGGCTGGGATATGGTGTCCAGTATCTTGGGACAGTCCTCCATTGTGTGGTTTTGCTAACCTGTATGTTAAAGGATTAGGGTGGGGCTGTGAATTCCTGCTATGGGGGCAGTTTCCCTGGAGTATGGCTTGCCCCACCCTTAATGCTTCTAGCTTGCAAGGAATAAAAGGAAAACGAAACAAAGGACAATTTGAGAACCTTGCTACCATCAAGCAAGCAGCACCGGGAGCAGAGCACGTCCTTCAGACCGGAGGTTCTTGCGTGAGGACACTCCCTGGACAAAGACTGATGCAATACCGGACTTTCCTCCAGAGCCGACAAGGGGAAAGTCTTTCCCTGGAGTGGACACCCTGAATATGGACTTGCAACCTACCGGACTGTGTAAGAATAAATCTTTCTTTGTTAAAGCCATCCACTCTGTGGTAATTCTGTTAGAGCAGCCCGAGGTGACTAAAACAGCATATGTTTGTTTTTACTGTTATAAGACCAGCACACTACCAGATATTAATGGTGGCAGGACAAGTTAGTAGTCACCAAACTAACTAATAACTGCCTCACACGTGTAAGCTGCCTTACAGTTTATAAAATATTTTTTAATAGGCAGATTATACCCTACAGATACTGATTGATGATGATAGCTCTTCTCTTTTTGCTTAACATTATTTTGAGAAATGTTGATGTCAGGATTACTGCTGCTGACTGCTAACTCCTTCTAATGAACTGGGGTGGAATGAAGAATAATAAATCTTTTCCTTTCTGCTATCATTGTAAAAATATAGGGTAAAATAGAAATCAAACTTATCATCTTCAAAATGCACTTTATTCCAAATGGACACTCAAAGGTTTTTATAAAATTTGAATTTCATCTTACCTCAGTGCAGATCAGCAGACACTGAGTATTTAGTGTATATTAAACTATTCTAGAATATCATGGTAGACACTGTACTTAAGAATTAAAGTATTCTTAATATCTAAAAATATATGGAACACTTGGGGTAGGAGGTTGTTTGACTTACAGATAAAAGAATACCTTTGTTGAAATGAGACATAAGTGACTCCATGTTGAGGAAGGGCACAGTAAAAATTCAAGGTATTAAAGAAAGCCTCAGGAAACAACTTAATAGCAGAAAATACCATAGAGTAATCTTACCTTTGTCTTACAAAACATCTGTCACAAGACAAAGCCTGGGGGCAGCCTTGCAAGTGACCCCTAGACCTTGACCACATTTTTACAGCTAACAGGAATTCCAGATGACCTTAACCAATCAATGTAAAGGTCAGTTCCCCCCCACCCTGCTTTGGGATCTCACAGCTTAAAAACTGTGTGCTAGAGAAGCTTGGGGTCGCCCCATGCTCTGCATAGTTTGGGGTGCGTCCCTGGTGCACCAGTCTTTTTCTTATTGGGCACTTTTTTTAATAAAACTTAACTTTCAAAAAGTAACTGCATCGTGTCTTGAAATCAGGACCCTAACACCTTTAATTTTCCTATCTATAAAAAACATTTGATGATTAAATGAAAATGTATAGAACATTTAATACATTATATAGTAGGTGCTCATTCATTTCTGTATTATTTATTGCTGATGTACTGCTGATGTCAGATGGATCGTGGCTGAAAGCAGAGAATACCACAAAACCTATGTTTTACTGTCTATACAAAGACATTCAGCTGTGTGGATCATAACAACTTACAGGTAACATTGTAAAGACTGGGATTTTCAGAACATTTAGTTCTGTACTTAAATCAA
This sequence comes from Heterohyrax brucei, assembly GCA_028571685.1. Lineage (NCBI taxonomy): Eukaryota > Metazoa > Chordata > Mammalia > Hyracoidea > Procaviidae > Heterohyrax > Heterohyrax brucei. The sequence goes on from CM053145.1 coordinate 36,117,542, forward strand.
GTGGTAGTCCTTTGAACAGAAAAAGGGGATAGGTAGTTCCTGGTTTAAAGTCAGGAGAGGTGTGCATCAGGGTTGTATCTTTGCACCATACTTATTTAATCTGCTGTATCCTGAGCAAATAATCCAAAGAAGGTGAAACTATATGAAGAAGAATGTTGTATTAGGATTGGAGAAAGATTCATGAACAACCTGTGATATGTAGATGACACAACGTTGCTTGCTGAAAATGAAGAAGACTTGAAGCAATTATAGATGAAGATGAAAGACTGGAGAAAAGGTTGAAGTTCTCCAGGATCTCATTCTACTTGAATCCATGGTCAGTGCCCATGGAAGCAGCCATCAAGAAATTAAATGATGCATTGCACTGGGTTAATCTGCTGCAAAAGATCTCTTCAAAAAACAAAGATATCACTTTAAGGACTAAGGTGATCCTGACCCAACCATCATATTTTTAGTCACCTCATATGCATGTGAAAGCTTAGCAATAAATAAGGAAGACCAATAAATAAGGAAGGCCTTTGAACTATGGTGATGGTGAAAAATATTACCTATACCATGTATTGGAAACCCTGGTGGTGTACTGGCTAAGTGGTACATCTGCTAACCAAAATGTCAGCAGCAGTTCAAATCCACTAGACACTCCTTGAAAACACTATAGAGCCATTCTACTCTCTCCTACGGGGTCACTATGAGTTGGAATCAACTTGATAGCAGTGAGTTTGGTTTTTTTTGGTACCATGGATTGCCAGATAAATGAACAAATCTATCTTGGAAGAAGTACAGCCAGAATGCTCCTTAGCAACAAGGATGGTGAGAAAACATTTCATATACTTTGCACATGTCATCAGGAGGGACCAGTCCCTGGAGATAAACATCATGTTCGGTAGAGTGTCATTGAAAAAGAAGAGGGCAGGGCTAAGATGGTGGAGTAGTTGGATACTTCTGTGATCCCTCTAACAATAAAGACCCAAAAAACCCAAATGAATGATTATATACAATATTCCGGGAGCCTTGAACATCAAAGGAAAAGTTGAGAAATCAGACTAACAACAGGTAAGGAAAGTAGGTCTAGAAGTACTTAAGACTGGCCAGACCTGACCTGACAGGAATTGGCACCCTGCAGGTGTCCAGAGCTTGGTGAGTGAAGCAATGGATTTTGGAAGGCTCTTCCTCAGCTGGAGAGGCCAAGCAGTAGACAGCCTACTCACAGCCCCAGAATCAGTGAAAAACAGCATTCGATCATCAAAAGCTAAGCAGACTACCTCTGATCCACTGAACAAGGATCTAGATCTTTTTCTCAGGATAAATTTCTCTCCCTTTTCCCAACTTCCACCTCCCTTCTGTGCATTGTGCCTGGCTCCAGAGTCTGACACCATTACCTGGGCTGGAAGTGTGCCTAAGTCATTCTTCTAGACTTGGAAGACGAATAATTTAACAAACGAAAGGGGAAAAACAGAACTCAGGGCAGAAATAGTCTTTTGCCTAAACTAAGGTATAAGGGCACGTAACCTCCTTACAATACCTTGCTGCTGTCAGTCCCCTGCCTTGATCAATGCTTGCAGCCAGATACCTGTACCTACACCAATCACCCCTGCCCATCTAGGACTGTATTGAAGAATCTGCACCACATACTTGGTGGCAATCACCTGAGCACTTGAGCTGAATATTACAAGAAATGTAGATAGACACCTGAGCTCATCTGTCTAGTAATAGCTCTAACTGTTTAATGACAGGACATTAGAGCTCCAAAGCCACCAATAAGCAAACTAGCTTACATGACCAACTTATTTTGGTATTTCGAAACAAAACAAGAAGCTAGAACACAGCAAGCAAACAGAAAATAAACTCAACAACTTCCTGATGGCTCAAAGACAACAATCAATATCAATTTCCTTAAAGAAGAAGACCACAATGCTTTCAGAAAATTTTGAAAACAAAGAATTAAGAAATTTTCCAGATGAAGACAACTTCCTGGAGTTATCAAAGGTAGAATACAAAAATTAATATTTAGAACTCTTGAAGAGATCAAGAAGGAAATTAGGTAAATTGCAGCTCAGCATAATGATAAATTGAACAGACTGCAAGAAAGCATAGTGAAAAAGAGACCCACAGTGAGATGAAATGACACAGTGGCTGCAACAGTGGGCTTCAAGATAGCAATAATTGTGATAGGGGAGGCAGTGCTTCATTCTGCTATACTTAGGGTCACTATGAGTTGGAATCAACTCAATGACACCTAACAAAAACAACAGTTAGTAGATGCCTATTTATTTCTCTCAGTAAATCATGGACCACAAAACTTAAAACAAGGAGGATTGTGCCAATACTTAAAAGAATAGTAGAGTACAATGGAAGTAAATGGAAAAGTGGTTCGTTTTGACTGAGGAGATACAAGAAAGTGGAATTGGATTAGATGCTGAAAGCAGAGAATTTTGACAATTTGATACTGTGCGGTAAGAATATCTTACATTGATCATATACCATAGACCTAAACAACTAAGATAATTATTTATGCCTTTAAATAAGAGAGAAACACTGTAGAGAGAATAAATTGGAGGAAGAACTGGTAAGAGTTTCTGAGTTCCATTTTGGAAACGTTGAAGCTGGGCTTCCAGAGAGACATCTGTATGGGAGTTATCCAGCAGGCAGTTGGGAAGGAGTAGAGAGTATAGAAAAAAAGACTTCCAAGTCATGTCCTTAAAAAGGATAACTGAAGGTATGAGTGTGAAGAGGATTTTTTTCGATAGAAATAGATAATTTTTATTTTTATTTATTTATTTAATTATGATTGAGTAAAAGTATATAAACCAGATTAAAGTTCATGCCTGTTCATCTGTAGCTCTTTCTGCTCCCCTTGCCTGGTGACAGTATACTCCTTCTTTCTATTCTACACATGTCATATCCTCTTAACAGTTTCCTGTACTCTCCTTTGTACCGTCTCCTCTCCCTGCTAGTAAAGGCCAGTAGTACAGCACCCTATTGACCTCAGTAATATTTTCTGGTTGGGGGCAGCAGCAGGTCTAGGGACCATGATCCCAGGGGAACCCCCAGGCTGGTGAACCATCAATTGTGGTCTTTTAGTGGAGTTCTTGAGGTGCACCCTTCTTTTTCTCGTGTTGCCACTGAGACTCGACGTTGGGTGCCCCATCATAGCTGTCATTAATGATGACCATGAACCATCATGTTCTCCTAGTCACATGTTGATACGGTCACCCATTTACATGGGGCCCTTCTGCCTTCTGGGCTTTTTTTCCCTCATTTCTTTGTTGCCCTTGGTGATCATCTGTTCCGGCTGAGTTGGGACTATTTGGTGTACCTCAGATGGCAGCTTGCTGGTTTTAAGACCCCAGATGACATCCAACAATACGGCACCTATAGGGGTGCAGAAGACTCTCTCAGCAAGAGGCTAAGTTATGCCAATTGCTCTTGATGTCCCGTGACAGCATGGTCCCTCAACTCCCGCCCCAACTCTATCCTTGCAATACTGGATTAAGATTAGAAGAGTTTTCAGTTTATGTTGAAGTCCAGTTAAGTTGATCTTCTTCCTACTGTGTGCTGTCACTGCTTTCATCAAACCAGATTTCTATCAAATGTCTAATCTATGGCCAATCCACTCCTTTCCTCCCCTCTGTTGGAGCCATCAAGAGTCTTTTCTTCTGTACATAAATCTGTTTTTAGGTCCTAATAGTAGGGATCTCATACAATATTTGTCCTTGTGCCACTGACTGATTTCACTCACCATAATGTCTTACAATTGAAACCAGGTTATGAGATGCTTCCTAAAATCATCATTGTTCTTTACCACTGCATAGTGTTCCACTGAGTATATGTACCATAGTTTGTTTATCCATTCATCTATTGTTGGGCATCTGGGTGGATTCCATCTTTCAGCTATTGTGGACTCTGCTGCAATAAACACTTGTGTGCATGTGTCTGTTTGTGTGACTGCCCTTGATTCTGTAGGATATATTCTGAGCAGTGGGGTTACTGGATCAAATGGTATACCTACTTCCAGCTTTTTAAGGAAGCACAAGATTGCATCCCAAAGAGGTTGTACCATTTTGTAAGCCCACCAGCAGTGTAGGAGAGTTCGAATCTCTCCACAGTTTCTCCAGCATTTGTTGTTTTGTGTTTTTTGGATCACCGCCAACCTTGTTGGGCTGAGATGATATCTCATTGTAGTTTTGATTTGGATTTGTCTAATATCTAATGACTGTGAGCATTTCCTCATGTGTCTGTTGGCTGCCTGGATGTCCTCTTTAGGGAAGTGTCTGTCCATCTCCTTTGCCCATTGCTTAATTGGGTTATTTACTTTTTTCTTGTTGATATTTTGGAGTACCTTGTAGATTATGGAGATCAGACGTTGGTCCAACATGTAGTTGTAAAATACTTTTACCCATTCTGTAGGTGGTCTTTTAACTCTTTTGATAAAGTCTGTGGATGAGCAAATGTGTTTGATTCTTAGTAGTTCAATTTATCTATTTTCTGTTGATCGTGCTTTGTCAGATTTTGAAGTCTGTCTAAGCTGTCTATGAAATCTTCCATTGTTGACCCTATTTTTTCTTGCATGGCCTCATTTTAGGTTTGATATTTAAGTCTTTTATTCCATTTGAGTTATTTTTGTGTGAGGTGTGAGATATGGGTCTTGTTTCAGTTTTTTGCACTGTAATATGTTCTAAAGTTGGGTAGTGTGAGGCCTCCCACTGCATTCTTCTTCTTCAGTAGTGCTTTGCTTATCTGAAGTTTCTACCCTTTCCAACAAAATTAGTGATTTGTTTGTCCATCTCATTAAAAAATGACACTAGAATTTGCATTGGGATTGCATTGTATATGTAGATTGCTTTGGGTCAGACACACATTTTCACAATGTTAAGTATTTCTATTCATGAGCAGGTCAGTTTTCTCCATTTATGTACATCTCTCTTACTTTCTTGCAGTAAAGTCTTGTAGTTTTCTTTGTATACGTCTCTTATTTCTCTAGTTAGATTTATTCCTTGGTGTTTTATCTTCATAGGGACTATAGTACATGGTATTGATTCGGTGATTTCTTTGTTGGTATAAAGGAATCCTATTGATTTACTTATGTTTATCTTGTATCTTGATACTTGGCTGAACTCTTCTATTTGTATGAGTAGGTTACTTATGGATTCTTTAGGATTCTCTGTGTGTACAATCGTACCATCTGTAAATAGGGAGATTTTTACTTCTTCTTTGCCAGTGCAGATGTTCTTTATTTTTTTGTCTTGTCTAATTGCTCTGGCCACAACTTCTAGTACAATGTTGAATAGAAGTGGTGACACCGTCCGGTTCTTCTGGTCCCAAGTCAATGAAGGCACCCACTCTTGTGGGTCTCTCTGTCTTCTAGGTTGTCTTTACCGCATGTCATTTTGGTCCTCGGTGAGCATCCGTTCCTGTTGAGTTGGGACCATTTGCTGTGTCCTTGGATGGCAGCTTGGCAGCTTTTAAGACCCCAGATGCCACTCACCAATGTGGGGTGCAGAGAGCTCTCTTAGCAAAATGCTAGTTGTGCCAATTGGCCTCGATTTTGCCTAAGAGCATGGTCCTCTGCCCCCTGCCCCAGCTATTCCATCCTTACAATATTGGGTTAAGATGGAAGGTGTACTCAAGTTATGCTGAAGTCCACTTAATGTTGTTCTTGTTTCTAATGTGTGCTATCACCGCTTTCTCCCAACCAGATTTCTAGCAACTATCTAAACTAAACCTTCCCCCCCTCGCCCTCCCTCCCTCCCCTCCCTTGCAGCTGTCATCCTGGGGCTTTCTTTAATACCTTGAATTTTTACTGCGCCCTTCCTCAAAATGGAGTCACTTATGCCTCATTTCAACAATTAACACTGTAAGTGGGCAAACCACTGGAATTTTCACCTTTTCACAGACTGGCTAGAAACTGTGAACCTACATTTTGAATTGTGCTTCTTAAAACTTGTTGGTGAGGTTTCAGTAACAACTGTCAGGAAGGTTTTTATTGGTGCAACAAACTTCCTCTTCACCAAATACTAATTGAAAAAACGAGTGGAAAGTCTTTTGTGTTCTGGTTGATTGGTTTGTGTGAAAGGTTCTCTGAAAGATATTTTCCAAGGTTATCTCAGCTATTATCTTTATACCTCTGAGCCCAGTTGATGTGTCCTGGTGAGTCCAGTTCCAGCTTGGTCACATTCTCTATGTTCAAGGACAAGGGGTAATGATTCTAACAGTAATACCTAAATCATAAGACATGGAACTACACACATGTTAATTAACTTCTTCCAGACATCAGACTTCTCCCACTCATCAGTTTAAGTTGAGTAACTTTTTTTTCTAGATTAGTGGGAGTTATTGAATTGTGTTCCCCCAAACAATGTGTGGAAACCCTGGTGGTGTGGTAGTTAAGAGCTAGAGCTGCTAACCAAAACATTGACAATTCGAATATACTGGGCACTACTTGGAAACCCTATATGGTAGTTCTATGCTACCCTACACAATGGCTATGAGTCAGAATGTGCTTGGTAGCAACACGTGGGAAAGACAGAAAGGGAAGAGGGAGAAAGCAGAGGGAGGGAGAAAGAGAGAGTGGAAGTGTGCAGTGTGTGTTGGAATCTTTATCCTTTTATCTGTAGATGTAATAAAATGTAATGTATTGGAAATAGGGCTTTGTTATGTTAATGAGGCCATATCAGTGTAGGATATGTCCTCAACCCAAGCACACGTCAGTAATAAAAAGAGCAGAAGCAAGCACAAACAGAAAGATAGATGCTACCTGAAAACTCACAAGAAATTGAGGAACACCTGGTCTACACAAGCTGAAAGAGACAAGTATCTTCCTCTAGAACCAGCAGAGAGATTTTCCCTAGAGCCGGCACACTGAATTCAGTCTTCTAGTCCCGTGAACTGTGAGAAAATAAATTTATCACCTTAAAACTACCCATTTGTGGTATGTCTATTACCATAGTGCTAGGAAACCCTGGTACACAGTGGTTAAGTGCTATAGCTGCTAACCAAAAATGTCAGCAGTTGGAGTCTACCAGGCACTTCTTGGAAACTCTGTGGCACAATTGAAGCAGCCAGGAGCCTTCAGGCCCCCCATTTCAAAGAGAGAATTAAAATAGACAGTCAGGACTAATTCTTCACCTGTTTGGTAGAACTGACTACTTATACTTTCTTTTCTTAAACTTCCTGGCTTCCTTTACCTGGCTCAGGCAGGAAATAGCACATTAACTGGCAGGAGACACTGGGAAAATATCTCTGCAGCTTCTTTTGACAGCTTTTTAGGAATATTAAACAAATGGAGGTGATAAGCACCAGTGCAAAGACCTCCTGCCTCAAGTGACAACTGAGAGTCTCCTGGACTTCGGTTCAGACGCTCGTTGAGTCGGAGGCCTCCTCTGGGACAGCTGCCCTTCCCAAACTGCTCTCACTATTCTTCTGCTACCCATCCCCTGTGCTGTCAGGGCACATAGCTTCCCCTTTAAAACCTCCTGAGGTCGCCTGTCGCTTTGGCTTTGAGAACGAAAATGTTACCTGATTCTTGCCCTGCAAGCTGTACAGAAATAAAGACCTTTGATCACTTACCCGAGCTTCCTGTCTTAAAAATTGGTTGGGTGTGAGTTAGCCATGAACCCCAGAACCTTTTCCAGTAACACAGTTTTACTCTGTCCTTTGGGGTCCCTAATCCACTCAGCAGCAATGGTCTTGTTTCTTGTGGGGCAGAGGGAGGCAGGGAGGGTTAGGCAACTAAGTGGTGTGAAGGGGTGCCCATGGACTGATTATCTACTTATTTCTTTAGAGAAAAACTGTGAGAGTTTTGATTATACACAGTCAAGGGGTAGATTAAAGCATAATTATTTCTCCTTTAATAGAACTGTAAATTCTAATTAAAACTAGGAGTCCTGGTGGTATAGTGGTTAGGAGATTGGCTGCTACTTAAAGGTCAGTGGTTCCAATCCAGCAGCTGCTCTGCAGGAGAAAGACATGGCAGTTTGCTTGCATAAAGATTTACAGCCTTGGAAGTTCTATGAAGCAGTTCTACACTATCTTTTAAGATAGCAATTTCTTTTTCTTTATTTTAAGTATAAAGGGTTCATTTGAGTAGTTAATCTGCCTGCGTACAGAGAGAACTTTCTATTCAGAAAAAACAGAAGAAGCATTTCAAACTAATTAATAGGAGACTTTCCCTTCTACTGTTAAAATGAGGCATAAGTGACTCCATTTTGAGCCTCAGACTCCATTTTGAGGAAGGGCGCGGTAAAAATTCAAGATATTAAAGTAGAAAGCCCCAGGAAACAACTTAATAGCAGGAAATACCATAGAGTAATCTCACCTTTGTCTTGCAAAACATCTGTCTGTCACAAGACAAAGCCTGGAGACAGCCTTGCAAATGACCCCTAGACCTTGACCACAATCTACTAAAACATTTGCTAACGACCACCTTTTACAACTAACAGGAATTCCAGGTGGCCTCAACCAATCAATGCAAAGGTCAGCTCCCTATCCCTGCTTTGCAGTTTCACGGCTTAAATACTGCGCACTAGAGAAGCTTGGGGTCACCTCCTGCTCTGCGTAGTGCGTCCCTGGTGCACCAGCCTTTTTCCTGTTGGGCACATTTTTAATAAAACTTGACTTTTAAAGAGAAACTGTGTCGCATCTTGAAATCTGGACCTCAACACTACAAAGTAGTATTTGGCTAACTTTAGCATAACTACGTTATGTAACTATCGGGTAGTCTGTGGGGCACAGCTAGCCTCCATTCATTTTTGACACAATGAAGATACCTCAATTACCCCAAAGATTTAAAGTGATATTCTCAGGCAAAGACTACAGTACTTTTTTTAAAATTATTTTTTTGTATGTTAGATGAAGGTTTACAAGACAAACTAGCTTCTCATAAACAATTTGAACACAGACTGTTTTGTGACATTGGTTACTAATCCCGTGACATGTCAACACTCTCTCTTCTTGACTCTTGAGTTCCCTGTTACCAGTTTTCCTGTCCTCTTCTGCCTTCTTGTTGTTGCCCCTGGAGCTGGTGTGCCCCTTTAGTCTGTTACAGGGTAAAAATGTCACCAAGTTTAGTAAAGGAAAGGAAAGTTTTATTCGTTATATATTCAAAAAGTCAAAAGTAGGAAATGGGATAAGCACACTGCTAGAGCCGTATCTGCCCATATCCAAGGAAATTGCAGAATAGGGAAAAGTGGAAAAACGGACAAGCATGCTGTTACAGCCATGTCTGTCTGAGTCCAATGATTACAGAATAAGCAAGAATGAGAAAAAGGAGAAGCAGGATGCCACAGCCTTATCTGCCCAAGTTCACAGAGTGGTACAGAATAAATAAGAACTAGAAAACAGATAGCCAGGCTACCACATGCATGTTGCCCAAGTCCAAGGAACATTGCAGAACCCTCAGTAAACATTAATGATAAATGGGCAAAATCGCTGAAAGGATTATCTTTCCACAGATTGACTAGAAACTGTGATCCTATATTGTAATTCATCTTTCTTAACATTCGTTAGTACAGGTTTCAGTAACAACAGTCAGGAACGTCTTCATTGGTTCAGCAATGTTTCCTTCCATTCACTGAATGCTAATAGAGAAGCCCAGAAAATCTTTTGTATTCTGGTTTAAAGGTTTACATGAAAGTTTCCTTAAAGATATTTTCCAAGATTATCTTAGCTATTGTCCTTACACTGCAGGGCCCTAGTGGATGTGTTCTTGTGAGACTAGCTCCAGCTGGGTCACATTTCAATGCTCAAGGACAGGAAATACTGACTCCAAAATCATTTTCTAAATCCATTCCCTCTTTTCAGTTGAAGATTGGAGACAACACATCAGTGATCAATACCTGGGTTTAATTGAGTTCCTAGATGGTGACCATGGCAAAATTTTTAAACTCATTGTTCTAGTTTTCCACTGGATACTATCTGGTGCAGCAACAGGTTGTAGTGCAAAACTAACAGGTCATCACATGTTTGTGTCTTTTAAAATAAAAACTAAAGCCATTACTGTCAAGTCAATCCCAACTTGTAGCAACCCTATATGATAGGGAAGAGCTGTTCCATAGAGTTCCCTAGGAACTGCTGGTGGATTCAAATTGTCAGACTTTGGATAATAACCAGAGCTTGTGGTAGCTCTTAACCACTTTACCACCAGGGCTCCAAATAAAAACTAAACCCACTGCCATCAAGTTGATTCTGACTCCTAAGAGTGACCCTGTCGACCCTGTTGGACAGTGTAGAACAGTTTCGTAGAGTCCCTAAGGAGTCCTGATGAATTCCACCTGCCAACCTTTCTGGTTAACAGACTTAGCACTTAACCGCTATGCCACCAGGGTTTCAATATAAAAAGTAGACCTTACAGCTGTGATCTGATGTGTTTGTACCACAGCAACAAGTCATTTTAAACTCAGGCTTTAATACTAGTTCTTCCTGTGTTAATGTACAGGCACCCTGTAATCACAATCATTATCTTAATTGGATTTTTCTTCAAGACTAAAAAGTCACTTTTTTAATCATACGTTGAGTTCTGAAAAAATAAATACATGATAAAGGCATTTGTTTAATAAGTAGTGTCTGAGAAATCCACTACGAAAAAAATGGTTAAATCAGAAACTCACGTTGTTGTTAGGAGCTATCAGGTAGATTCCAACTCATAGTGATCCACGTGAGTAAAATTGCTCCATTGGGTTTTCTTGACTGCAATTTTTATGGGAGCAATTCACCAGGTCTTTCTTCCACACAGCTGCTGTGTGTGTCTGAATAGCAAACTTTCAGTTAGCATTCAAGAGCTTGCTCAACCATTTGTGCCATCAAGCCCCCGTCAGAACCTCATACAATATTCTAAAATAAATTTTTAACAGATTAAATGTTAAATATGAAAATGAAACCATAAAAAAAAATCCTGAAAAAAATATGATTGAATATTTCCTTTATCTTTGGATAGGGAAAGACTGTCTAATCTCAAAATAGCAGAAAAAATCATGCAAGAAAACATGGCTAATTTTCACTCCCTGTACCAGGTACTTCAAAAAATATCATAAGCAAAATTAATTGGAAAAGTATCTATAAGAGACATGTCAAACAAAGTTCTACTATTCTCAACTGCAAAGACATTTCACAGGTCAATAAGAATCATTTACATCCCGCTAGGAAAATTGGCAGAGTATGAACAGACAATTCATACAGAAATAGGATCAGCTGATAGAAAGAAGCAGATCACCCAATTTCATTAATAATCAGAGAAGTTTAAAAATCAATAATTGACATTTTGATATAAATGCCAATAGATTATGGTCTGAAAATAGACAAGCTTATTATAAAATATATAAAGGAAAAATAAGAGTGCAAAATTAGACAACAAAATTCTGAAAAAGAAGAGCGATGAGATAAGTGAGGGGAAATTAGTCCTTCAGTAAATCAGTCCTTGAGCATTGTCATGGATTGAATTGTGTCTCCCCAAAACAGGTGTAGCCATGTGGCTGGGCCATGATTCCCAGTATTTTGTAAATGTCTTCCACTGTGTGATTTTCCTGTACTGTATGTTAATGGATTAGGGTTCGACTGTAAATCCCTTCATAGGATTACCTCCATGCTCCACTGTAAAGGGAGTTTCCCTGGAGTATGGCTTGCACCACCCTTAATTAATTCTTTCATCCTACAAGAGATAAAAGGAAAAGTAAACAAGCAGAGAATTGGGGACCTCACACCATCAGAAAAACAACACCGGGAGAAGAGCACGTCCTTCAGACCTGAGGTTCCTGCGCCAAGATTCTCCCTAGACAAAGACTCATGCAACACAAGGATTTTCATCCGGAGCTGACAAGGGGGAAAGACTTCACCTGAGAAGACATCCTGAATTTGGACTTGTAGCCTACTGGACTATGTAAAAATATACTTTCCTTTGTTAAAGCCATCCAATCATGGTATTTCTATTAGAATAACACTAGCTGGCCAAAACAAAGCATGAACAGCCAGACACTTAAATATAGACTACAAAGTCCAGGAATAGACCCAGTACGATTATGTCATTTAATATAATCAGGGAAAAGATGTATTAATAATAAATGTTATTAACAACTACATGCAATACAGCCAGCCCGCCAAGTGCCATGAAGTCAGATTCGACTCATAACAACTACATACTGATCTGGAAAAAAAAATGCCTCCTGAGTTCATAGTTTATACTAAAATAAATTGTGAATAGATTCAGTATTTTCATGAAAAAATAAAAAAAATTGTTAGAGAAAAGCAATAATTTTTTTTTTGTTACTGTTGTTTGCAGAATCAGGTCATGGAAGAATCTGGTTAAAAACCAAGTGGCTTACTGAAATTTAAATAGCCATAACAATTAATATACCACATACTTCTTATACATTAAGACCTTAACCATCTTGAGTAGTGAGATCTATGTCCCCTTTCCCTGAAGCTGAGTGGATCATTGTGACTGTTTTGATCAGTAGAATTCAACATAAGGGAAGCTATGTGGTTCTTAAGGCTATATCATAAAATGCCATGTACTGCTACTGTGCTTTCTTGGAATGCTTGCATTTGGAATCCAGCCACCACGCTGTAAGGAGGCACAAGCAGACCCATTTGGAGATGGTCTAAGATGCTCAGCTTATGGCCCTGGCTCAGCTGAAAGTGTATCTTCCAGAACCAAGTTGTGTCACCTCAGTGATGCTAAGAAAGTGGACAGAGTTGAGAAAAACCATCCCTGCTGAGCCCTGGCAAAGGATTATTTTGTTACCCACTAAGTTTGATTGTTTGATGACTTTTTGACTTGTTAACCAGAATAGATAATTGGAACAAATGAGATACATTCATTTTTACTTTCTCTGCCAGTAACCCATTCTTAAGTAACAGATTTTTAGGCAGTAAAATATTGATGCATTTGATTTAGAGAAACAGGAGATTATTATTTATGAAACTCTTTTCCCTGCTTTTCTCCTTCCATTCTGGAATTCAGTCTTTCCTATGAGTTTTCCAGCTCTTCAAAAGTTCTCAGAAATGTTCCAGGTGTTCCTTTTATTAAAGATAGTAATGCTGTTTACATATTTTTAGTAAAGAATATAACAAATCTAATATTCTCTTTAAAAGAGAGTGTTTTAAGGGTTAGCACACTCATGACAATCCCTCAATTGGTTTCTGTGCTGCAGAATTGTCTTGACCCCCGTATACAATTTTACATCGTTTTTATTCATTGTCATAAACTGTTTTGTTTATACTTGTAAACTCTGGAGCTGCTAACTAGATTCACGACATTATTCAAAACATTTAACTCCCTACAAGCTAAGTTTCTCATCTGTAAAATGAGGATAAAAACTGTATCTTCCTCATAAGATATTATGAGTACTATAAGATAATGTGTGTAATGTGAAGAACTGATACATTCTACCCTTTATTATTATTATTAGTTTCAAAAAGGTAACTATAATGCACACTGATGTTGAAATAACACAAGATAATAAGAAACATAAAAGTGATCATTCTGAAAATTTGCCTCAAGATTGTTTTTTACTAGATCCATAAATATTGCATTAAAATAATCACAATTCAAGATTTCTGTATTAAGTGATAAAACCAAAAAGGGAAACAAAAGAGAGTAAATGAAAACCTACTGCATATAGGAACAACTGAAGGCTACTTAATGAACTAATAAAGTGAGGTTGAGGGGACTGACATGAGTGCACTACTTCTCAAGCCAAGTGCCAAGTGCCGTCGAGTCAGATCCGACTCATGGCAACCAAAGCAGATATTTTAATATACTTTGGTTTTTAACCACATGAATGTATTATCTACTGTCTTAGTCACCTGGTACTGCTCTAACGGAAAATACCACGAGTGGAAGATTTCATGTAGAGTAGCTTTTATCGTCTCAGTCTGGTAAGCCACAAATCCATTTACAGATTGTAAGTCCACTCAGTAGGAGAATTTATCACAGTCCGGTAGGCTAAGTCCACATCCAGTGAGAGCATCTCGGCGCAGGAACCTCGGGTCGGAAGGACGTGCTCTGCTCTCGGGGATTCTCTCTCGGTGGTATGAGGTTCCCAACTTCCTCTGCTCATTTCTCTCCCTTATATTCCACAAGCTTGTAGCTTGGGTCCTGCCTCACTAACACAACTGCAAACCATTCTCCATCATCAGTATCACAGAGGCAGGATTCACAACACATGGGAGGAAGGGCACCGTGTTGGAGCACCAAACCAATTCAAATCAACACATACATTTTTGGGGGGGACACAATTCAATCCATGACATCTACTAATAAAAGTGAAACACTTAAAAATCAATACAAATAATCACATATTTAAACAACATATCCATGTTTTTAAATTTTCAAAATCAGTATTAAGGAACACAATGCCACTGAACATGTAAAGATTGTTGACAATATTCCTTAACATATGCATTTACCAGAATCAAGTTTTGCTGTATATATATTTACCTCAATAAAAACAAACAAAATGATTTTTTTTAATGTAGCAAATATAGGCAAATTCACACAGTCCCTTTAAAAAAGATTAAAGTAAGTACACACTACGTCAACAGAACAATTACATACACACCTCATAAAAGAACCACATGATCATCTCTATGGATGTAGAAAAAGTATTTAATAAAGTCCAAAGCCCTTTCTTGATGAAAACCCTCAAGAAGATTGGAATAGAAGACAAATTCCTCAATATGATTCAGGGCATACGTGAAAAGATAGCAGCCAACATTATACTTAATGAAGAAAGACTGAGAACTTTCCCCCTGTAAATCAGGAATAAGACAAGGGTGCCTACTCCAACCACCTCTATTCAATCTTTTATTAGAAGTCCTAGCCAGAGCAAGACAAGAAAAGAAATCAGAGGTATTCGTACTGGAAAAGAAGTGGTTGTGCAAGGCACAACAATTGGTCTCTATTTGCTTGGAGCAATGGAAGAAGAGGTAGAGACAAAATAGAGGAAGAGCATGGAATTGTCTCCATGAGCAACTACCTCCTTTGCCACGAGACCAGAAGAACTGGATGGTGCCTGGCTGCCATTACTGAGGAAGCCTGGTGGTTAAGACCTTAGCTGCTAACCAAAAAGTCAGCAGTTAAAGTCTACCAGTTGTTCCTTGTACACACTATGGGACAGTTCTACTGTCCTATAGGATCTCCACGAATTGGAAATTGATACTATGGTCATAGGTACAATTACTAGACATTCCAATTCAAGATTCTATAGAAGAATTCTAATCAAAAGGAAAGAATACAGAACAGATATTCAAAATGTCATGAAATCCATACTTTCTGGAGCCATGGATGTTGGATGAACCTCTGAAACTATTGCCATAAGATAATCTTTAAACCTTAACCAAAAATATCCCGTGAAGTTTTCTGATGACCAAACAACAGTTTAGCTTAACTAGTAAAAAATCTGCCATGAGTATTAAGATCTAGTTGCATGGGATCCAAGAATGACAACAGCAACTCAAAACGATTGACAGGAAGTTTAGGGAGTAGTAAGTTATGTTAACAGGGGAAAAACAACGCAGAAAAGGAAGGTGAGAAAGGCTGCACAACTCAAAGAAAGTAATCAATGTCACTGAATCAAAAATAGAGAAACTTGACTTCATGTCTGTTTTTGCTGCTTATGTTCTCAAGAACAATAAAAAGTAAAATAAGATAAATGTAGAAATGATTCCAGCTTGGCATTTCATTTATTGAAACAAAAACTACAATTGTTGCAGAAGTAGTTTCATTTCTGACATCTTTTCTGTTATCATTGTGGGGGGAAACAAGATTATAAAATAAACAATTTCTTATTTTTTATTGTGCTTTAAGTGAAAGCTTACATTTCGCCAACTTGTCATACACAAACTTATATACATGACCTTAGTTGCTCTTCCTACAATGTGACAGCACCTTCACCCTCTCCACCCAGTATTTCTCTATCCATTAACCAGCTGTTGTCCCCTTTCACCTCCTCATGTCACCACCAGATAGAAGCTGCCCACTTAGTGTCATATATCCACTTAAGCCAAGACCACGCTCTTCACCAATTTACCTATTTCTTATTTTAAGTGCAAAGTAGAAGAATTCCAAACATCAGGCTATGGAAGCAATCTTGGGCTATTTTGGATGCTGTCACATGTAGTTTAAAACAGCCTAACAGAGATTAGAGATTGATCTCTGGAATTTGATTGCATAGGAACACTGATTCCACAACTGTGTAATGTGGGATATTATCTACCATCGTAAGTCTCAACTTTTTCTTCTGCTAAGCAGTTAGAAGGTGCTTAACACAATCTTTAACACATAGTAAATGTTTAATAAATTCTAGCTACTAAAAATAAATATTTCTGCATTTATATGTATCAAGGCCCTAGACCAACATCTTTTTAAACTTGTCAACTGATTCTGCTTTATATTTAGAAATGTGACATAAATAATAGAAGTAGGATAAAATAAATAGGTGAGCCAAGATGATAGGAAGATGATTTCTATAAATCATACGAGTGTGAAGTTTAAGGCAGTTGTTGAAGAAATGACTCCTTAGGAGGAGAACCTAAATCCATTGTCATCAAGTTGTAACTAAATGACACTGGGGTTCTTGTCCTATCTTATTAGCTACTTGAAATAAGATGGAACACCAATTGCAAAGGAAACAGGAAGTGGCAAATTTATTGTCTGTGTAGACAAGGAACAATGCAGGGTCTAGTGACTATAATATCATGTACTCAGTGTCTGAGGGGCTTCAAGAGTTTTTTGTTTCCAGTGGCACCCAGGGGTTGGATCTGGTACTGGAACTCTCATCCCCTAGTCCTCCTATGCATATGTCTGGAGGTCCAGATGTTTTACCGTCTTCTGTCCTTTCTTCTTGGATGGTCTCAAGTGGAAAAGTTGGCTGGGAGGTATCTCCCTTTCCAGTGATAATTGGGGTCAGATGAAGGATATGATCTCTTTAATCTGTGCATGCTCCAAGGTCAAGTTGGGCAGGTGCAGTGGATGGAGCCACCACCTGCTGTGATTTCCTGACTGATATTGCTCCAGACAAGTTAAGGTTAGCAAGACAAATAAAGGAGGAGTAGGGCTACTGACCTGGGGTTTCAAAGTCAATTTTGATTCATTTTTTAAGATATTAGTGGCAATTTGAAATGAAAATCTAGGTGACTGCCATAAAACATTGCAGGCCTTCTGGTCTGTTATTGGTGGGGAAGAAGTTTGCCACTTAAACTTACAAAGTTAGTATAAGCATAATTCTAAAACCAAATGAAAAAAATACATTTTTAAAAACCTGTATGTCATTCATGAATACAGATACGAAACTTCTAAAGAGAAAATTAGCAAATAGAATTTTGCAGTATATTAAAGGCACAACATATTGTGACAGGTAGTTTCTATGGCAGGATGCATTAATACCTGAGTTAGGAAATCTATTCAAAATAGTTTTGTTGAAACCTCCTTTCCTCTGTTCAATTAATTCAAAGATACTCTTTTGTTTATTCATCAAAAATTTATTAAGTACTACATATGTCATGGAAACCATAAGTTGTTAAGTTCCATGGCTGCTTGACCAGCAATTCAAATCCACCAAGTGCTCCTTGGAAACTCTATAAGGCAGTTATACTTTGTCTACAGTGTTGCTGTGAGTTGGTATCGACTCTGATGACATTGTTTTTGTTTTGTTTTTTTCCTTCTAAACTGTGTATCAGTTTGGCTGGGCTAAGATTCTGGGTGTTTCATGAAGTTCCTATTGTAAATCCTACCTCTATGATGATAATGAGGGAGGATAGGCAGCAATTCTGCTAGTGAGGAAGGACTCAATCCGCAAGATTGTATTATGTCCTGAGGCAAACTTGTGGGACACAAAAGAAGTCAGCAGAAAAGTGAGGGTGGGGGTTCATACCACCATGAAAGCAGTACTGGGATCAGAACACTTAATTTGGACCTGGTGCTGTGCCTGAGAAACTCCATGACTAGGGGACAACTGAAGACAAGGACCTTCCTCCAGAGCCAAGAGAGAAATCTTTCCCTGAGAGCTGATACCTTGAATTTGGACTTTTCACCTACCTTACTGTGAGGAAATAAATTACACGTTGTTAAAGCCATCACTTGTGCTACTTTCTGTTACAGCAGCACTAGATGATCAAGACAATGTGTGTCATTTTGAGTTGTGTCACTTCAGCAAATGAAAGTCACAAAAGATTGAACCCATCCTTGTCATCAAGGTTGACTTGACTGTGAGGAGGCACCACATCTCCCGTCGTCTTTTGAGTGCCTTCCTATTTGAGGAGCTCATCTTTTGGCAATACATCAAATAGTGTTCCGCTGTCTCACTGAAGCGACTACCAACTGTCCTCCCTTATTAACATTATAGAGGCAGGATTTACAACTCACTGGAAAATCTCACAGTACCAAAAATCATGGCTCAGCCAAACGAATACATACAATTTTTGGAGGACATAATTCAAGGGCAGTCACATGAACAGATACATGGATGTGAATGTTTATTGCAGCACAGTCCACAATAGCAAAAAGATAGAATCAACCCAGATGCTCAACAACAGATGAATGGATAAACAAACCATGGTGCATGTACTCAACAAAACACTATGCAATGATAAAGAACAATTATGATTTCAGGAAGCATCTCATAACCTGGTTTCAACTAGAAGACATTATGGTGAGTGAAATCAGTCAGTGGCACAAGGACAAATATTAAACGAGACCCCTATTGTAAAGACGTAACAACAGACTCATGTACAGATGAAAAGACTCTTTGATGGCTGCAAGGGAGGGGAGAGTGAGAGAGGGTTGGTTACATATTAGATAGTTGACAGAAATTTGATTAGGTGAAATCAGTGACAGCACACATTTGAAAGAAGATCAAGGGGGTGGAGTCAATATGGCAGACTATACATATGTCTCCTTAATTCCTTCTGAAAACTAAGGCCTGGAATGATAATTAAATGGAGACTTCTGGATACCCAGTGAGCCCTGGGACATGGCACAGGGCTCTCCATTTGGACTACATGCCACCAAACAGGAAATTTCTCTTTGTTGACCCACACCCTTGTTGAATGGCCAGCTTTCGTGGACAGAAGGTAACTGGTGTTTTTAACTTATTTTTCTTTCAACTAGATTACAGCATCTGGGAGTGGATGTAGATGTGCCTCCATTGCCAGCTGGAAAGAGGGGCTTGCATACCTGACAGCCTGACTGATTTTGAAAGCTGTCAGATAGTGCTTACCCTTCAAAATACAACTACCTAGAGAAATAAATGCAGTGCATTCTGACAGCATCTCTTCTAGTCTTTACTGACCCACATCATAGTGTCAGCTGGTGGCCCCTCAATGACTCCATAAGTAGGGCCTTGTCTTTGCCAGCCAAGAGGTGGAGTATGCTACCCAAGAGATTCCACTGGGCCCGCTCACTGGAGTACGTAGAGGTGACTGGTGATCAACTTCCTTCTGGGACTGTGCCTTAGCCCCAGTTAAGGCAGCACCAGAGAAACTCAACAACCTCTAGATGCCCAAAAAGCAACAAATCCTGGCCAGACATTTAAGAAAAAATCCACCCGTGTCTCCAGAAAGCTCCCAAAAGAAAGAATCAAAGAACTTCCTAGATGAAGAAGCCTTTCTGAAACTATTGGAGATTGAGTACAAAAGAATTATATATATAGCCCTCCTAGATATCATGCAAAATGCAGCAGAGCAAAACAAAAAGTTAATCAAATTGTTCAAACTGATGGAACACCAGCATTCTGAAACCTGACAGATCAATAACAAAATTAAAGAATTAGACAATTCAATTCAAAGCCAAGAGAACAGAATTGAAAAACTGGAAAATAGGAAGAAGATTAATTTGACTGAACTTCAACGTAACCTGAAAAATCTTTCAATCTTAATGCAATATTGCAAGGATAGACTTGCAGGGGCTGGAGTCCGGGGACCATTCTCTCAGGGGACATCAAGGTCAATTGGCATAACTAGCTTATTGCTAAGAGAGTCTTCTGTACCTCGTTTTGGTGAGTAGCATCTGCAGTCTTAAAAGCTAGCAAGCTGCCATCTGAGCTACACAAAATGGTCCCAGCTCTGCTGGAACAGATGATCACCAAGGCCAACCACAACATGAGGGAAAAAGAGCACAGAAGACAGAATCCACACGAATGGATGACTATCTTAACACATGACCAGAAGAACCAGATGGTTCCCAGCCACCACCAATGACAGCATGATGGGGCTCACAATGTTGAGTCCCGGTAGCAACATGCAAAAAAGAGCAGTGCATCCTAAGAATTTCACTGAAGGAACACAACTGATGGTCTGAAGGCCTGAGAGTTCCCCTGGAAGCATGGATCTGAGACCCGATGCTGCCCTGGATCATAAATCATCACTGAGGTCAACTCTTGGGACAGGAATGGATTGGACTCGAGGACATAGTGACCACATAGTATGTGCACTTTGTGGTTCTATGCATCTGTAGTATGTCTTCTTACTGGCCTCTAACTAGAAGGGAGTAGAGAGGGTGGAAAGGAGGAGACAGGAGATTGTTAAGATGATATGACATATATAGAATGGAAAGGAGGAGTGAGCTGTCCCTGGGCAAGTAGAGCAGAAGGAGCTGTACACAGGTGGCATGCTTATTTAAATTGGACAGCACACTGCCTCAAAATAATGAGACTATAGCTAAAACTTTCTTATCCTGCCAACCACCTTCCTCCACCCCTAAATGAATATGTATGAATAAAAGAATTGTCCTTTCTGGAGCAGATCAGGGAACTCAGTCTGAGGTTGAAAGCTCTGAGTTCCCAGCCTGAGGGAACTTTCTTCCTCTTCAGCCTCAGAACCTCTGGCATCTGGTATGCTGAACACATATCCACTGGTCAGATTTCAGTATCTGGCTGCTTGTGTGTTGCTGTAATGCTGGAAGATACGCCATCGGTATTTCAAACACTAGCAGGGTCATCCTTGATGGATGGGTTTCAGTGAGAAGTTGGAGTATAAGAAAAAAAAATTTTTTAAAAAGCAGCAGCAGCAGGACTGAAGATTCATGAACACTGTGCAGTATGTAGATGATACTGTCAAGATTAGCTAGGGAACCTGATCTCTGCCACCACATACTAACATATTTTACTCCAGAATCTAACATTTTCTGGGGAAAACAAACGTTGTGGTTTGCATTATAGAGCGCACACAGTATTGATAAGTTTACCAAGGGAACCTGATCTGCCACATATCAACAGTTTTCCCTAGAAGTTTGTGATGCAAATATAAGTTATTCCTGGCAGTTGTGACGCAAATCCAATTCCTCCTGCTGTTGCCAAATTGGATTCAGGTTCATCTGCCTGTCACTGTAACCGAAAATTCAGAGACAGCATGGGATTCAAGGAATAATTTATTTTCAGATCTGCAGCAGCCTGGGGGAAAGCAACCAATAAACTGTCCCACTTGGGTTACATTTCTAGTGATTTTTATAGCCAGAATTCAGAGGGGAGAGGATTTGTCACAGAACAATAGTCAGGAGTCACAAGATTTCATTACATCATAACGTCTCATTACATGTAATAAACAATGTGAATTGTCTAAAGTTTGTCAAGGATAATCAAACAGAGCAGACTGAAAATTTGTCACAAGATAACCAGTCAGAGCAGGTCCAAATGTTTGTCACAGGATAATCTATCAGAACAGACCCAAATGCTTGCCACAGGATAATCCAGCAGAGTAAGCCATCCAAAAATTTTTACTTCTCCCTGAGGTCTTAATCAACTCTGTATGTTCAGAGGTAGGGAGACGAAGAGATAAGGAAGAAATGTAGACCTTTTAGCCCACTTACTGAGGCAGAAAGTAGAATTTAGCTTAATAACCGAAGTGGCCTTATTTAGGCCTTTTACACACACCCTCACTGTAAGTTGTGAAGTGGCTACAGTATCATTAAACCTAATCAAAAACGAAGCTACTACTTTCATCTCCTGTCTATGACATAGCCCCCTACCTTTGCCAATAAACAGCACCCCCCAAATCCATGCTACGTCTTTATTCACTCATGGAGAATGATCCGTTCCCCGTTTGGAACGTACTTTCCCTTAACAAACTTTTGCATCATTTGCTACCAAAAAGGATGCAGCCTGTGTGTTTTGGGGGAGAGGGAACCCGGTTTGCCACTTGTCCGTCGGGAGACTGAATTTGCTAGCTTGATTTCCGCAACCCAAATCAGGTCACTTGGATACAAAGACCACACCTTTCAATATAAGTTAAAAAAAAAAAAAAAGATTGCCATCAAGTTGATACCAACTCACTGTAACCCCATAGCAGAGCAGAACTGCCCTATAGGATTTCCAAGGCAGTATAATCTTGACAGATGCAGCCAGCCATGCTTCTCCAATGGAGGGACTGAGGAGCTCGAGCTGCTAGCGTTTTGGGTAGCAGTCAAGCACGTAATGACTGTATCACCGAAACTGAAGGTGAAAAAACCTCTGTGTGAAGGCTGCTCAAGAATTGGGCCTAAGAGGCTTTGCTTCAAATCATTCTCATTCACAGAAAGGGCATGGACTCTGTTCCACAAGCCCTAGCGCGGCGCCCTCAAAGCACTACTATAGATTCAGCAAACTATAGGCAATGAATGAAATAAAAAAAATTAGCTGACAGGGGAGGCAGGGAAGTCACTTGTGTTTAAGCATCCTTCTTCCACACTGCTGGCCAGATGACCAACATCATGGCATGACCACTTAGCACCATTTTGCTTCCTTGAGGGCTGATGATGGCTACCCAGGCTGCAAGCTGATGACCTAAACCCTCACATACCGCTCCCCACTTAACCCACTGTTAAGTGTGTGTACCCACGCTCCATATATAACCCTGGGTTTGGCCTACTCAATTTGGAGAGCCCTGAAGATTCAAATGTGTCCGTCCCATGTTCAGAACACGGTTAAGAAACTTGCTCTTTAATCACTCACCAAAAGCTGTCTGAGATTGGCTATTTGCAACAGGTAACGAGAACCTGGAGTTTTGACCTCCTTTCAATATAGGTTACACCTCAACATAAAAATTCTCACAACTGGACCAACAGGCAAAATGATACTGAAATTGTGAAGTCAAATCTGCTGCAAAGACCTCTTTAAAGCTTTCAAATGCGAAGATATTGAGGACAAAGTACACCCAACCCAAGTCATGGCATTTTTAATAACCTCATCAACCAAAACCAAACCGATTGCCCTAATTCTGACTCCTAGTGACCCTACAGAACATAATACAACTGCTCCATAGTTTCCCAGGAATGCCTGACAGATTCAAACTGCCAACCTTCTGGTTAGCAGACACAGCATTTAACCACTCAGCCACCAGCTTCCACATCACAGACATGTGAAATTTGGACTCAAGACTTAAGAACTGATGCCTTTGAATTACGGTGTTGGTAGTGTCTAGGTCACGTTAACAGCCTCAAGTAATCTGATTCAGGTTCTGGAGATCAAGGTGGCAAGTTCTATACCTTAGACATGTCTTCAGGAGTTACCAATCTCTGGAGGACATCATGCTTGGGAAAGCACAGGGCCAGTGAAAAAGATCCTCAATGACACAATTGCTACCAACAATGGACTCAAACATGATGATTGTGAGAGGACAGCACAAGATCACGCAGCATTCTGTTCTGCTGAGTCTCAGGGTGCCCCAAGTTATCTTTAACATCCTGAATATCAAGCTAATCATGGAATAAAAGTACATTGTTTTTTGTGTATCTCTGAAATCAGTGATATAAAAAAATGAGACACAGCTCTCCCTCCTTTGGATGTTTAATTTTAAATATATTAAAAAGCAACATAACACAAATGTCACTTCAGTATTAAAAAAAATCCAAAGTTTGCAATGAATAGTTTTAGAAACAAGCTGATATTCTGTAACAAAAGGTCAGCATCAATCTTGATACATACAAGTTTTATTAAACAAGAATTTACAATTTTATAATCAAGAAATGTTTTAAGACTAAATTTTTACAGATTTTCAAACAGAAAAGCAACTGTACAATCTCCACAATAAGATGTGTCCTTACAGACATGCCGTGGGCACTGTGAAAATACTCAATTTTTAAAGTTTGAGTTGAGGCAATGTACTTAAATGCTTTATGAATCTTTACTCCTAAAAAAAGCATACTTTCAGTAAAACATTTTACCATTTTATCTATCTACCAACAAGATGTTTTCGTCTTGAAAAAGGGAATTTAAACTAATACTGTTTTCTCGATGTAAAAATATACATCTATAAAGACATAACTTTGGGACTTTAGCCATATATCAAACATGATTTAACAAATAAATACTAGTATTTCAGAATGAAACGATGTTACATATAAATTTACACTTGTATTTTTGAATTACAATGTTCAAATAAATATTTTACAGAATTTTTATACTTGTTTAAAAAGTCAAACAATATGATTGATTTTTGCCAACTTTACCAATAAATCTCCCCAGGTACACTAATAAAACAAATCACTTTAAGTCTCATTTTCTAATTCATTAACAAAATACTGGTAGCCATTTCAGGCTATCTGTTTGGATACTTGTTATTATACACACCCAAATCTGATTCACTAGCAAGAAATTCCCGCAATACAAAAGGATTACAAAGAATGAAAATATCTGCTTTATAATACAACCAAACTGTACAGTTCACCCTTTCCTAAACTGTTTAAATGGTAGGAATTGTGGAACTTTCTTCTGCATAAAACCCTTTCCTCTTCATAAAACCCTGAGGTGAAAGGTTATTAATGTAATAAAACCAGAACCTCATTTCTGCATTAAACTGTAGCTAAGGGTTTAAAAAATTTTTTAGTATGTGAAAACTTGTGAAGTTGCTTTGTAATGCTTTTTAACAAAACTTTTCCAGGCCAATTTTGCCAAAGAGGCTTAAAATGACCCTATAACAAAGTAAGACAATGTCCTTTTAATAGTTGCTAGTGTCGAGATGAGCGCCATTTTCCATCTCTACTACTGTCTCTTCTGTTGTCATAATCATGGTTCCTATCTTCATAAAAGAAATCTTCTCTGCTTCCTCTGTAATGATGGTCAGATCCATGATCAGTGTAACACTGTTCACGACCATAATGTCTATCTGGTATATAGGGATGAGAATTCTGTCTAACTTTACGCAGTGATGATGATGTATCTTGGCGCCACTGGGAACTTGAAGACTGGTTAACAGAATGATTATGGGACTGAACTGTTGGGGAAAATCCTGGTTGGTCCAGCTGTATAGAACCAAATTTCCCACCATATGGCATATGTCTCACAACATTCTTCATCTGAGGGAAGAGACAAATAAAGAAAAGTTAATCACAAGTATTTCCAGATATCAAAGCCAGGGTGTATTTAGTTACAGTTAACACATATAAAAAATAAGATATTAATAAAGCATCAAAAAATCACTCTTGCAGAGGTGGATCCTATGTTAAATACAGCTAGACATTAACTCATTCTAATGTAGTTACAAGGTATTAATACATAAATATACTGCTTGTCCTCAAGAATACAAACTCAGAAGGATACATTATGTAAGATGACTTTAATACACATTAACAAGTTGATGAACACATAAAAGAACTAGGAACCAAGTTATCATTAGGAAAGACTTCATGAATGGATGGAATATTTTAAGGAAAATATTTTAACGGGGAGGCAAACCAAGGGAAGAAATTCAACAAAAATAAGAGAAAAAGACAGGACAGGTTCACTGAATACCAAGTAATTCTGGCCGAGACAGGTTACAGATCTTATGAGCAATGTCTAACGGAAAGTAAGACCAGAAAGGTACACTAGAGTCAGACTACAGAGTATTTAAAAAATAGGCAAGAGAATTCTGACTTTACTTTGCAAACAATGGGAAGTCAATGCGCTGGGGAGATAAAGCAAAACAGGTTTATAATATTAATTTAGAAATGGTATACAAGATGGATGAATTGAAGGGAAAAATACAGGCAAATGATAAAGGACCAAACCAATAGTGCTCAAATTCTGTCCTGTAGACAGAATATTTTAAAATGGCCTGTGGCAAAAATAAACTATAAACATAAAATGTTGACATTTTATACTGGTCTCTCAATTCTGCTTCACTTTTATATTTTACTTTGCAGACCTATCAAATGCAAAAGCCTGAGGACCACTAGTCAAGATCAAGGTGTAAGTACACAGAATAAGAAATGAATGTTAACAACTATTACAAAGAAATAACTTAAGGACTTGGAAAATGAATGGAAAAGAAGACACAACAATCAGAGATAGTTAAGACGTTAAACACAGTCCCAACATGATACCGTTAACCAAAAATGGGAAGTCAGGAAGGAACTGGTCTGGAGACTTCAGTTAATTAAGTATCAGAAGTCACTCAGCACTGGTTGCAGGATCCGAGAATAAAACTACAGTATTTGTAAACACACACAGACAGTGGTTAAAAACAGAATTGCAAATGTGAAATGAAGTTCTACTTCTATTTTCTCAAATTTTGTTATCATATATTTCAGCTAAGTGAAAACTAGAGGGATCTATAAAAACCATGCTAGCTTAATTAAACTTAAGAAAAAGCTAATTAAAAAAGTTAATTTGCTCTTTACATCCTCAACTTAATAAAGGTAATTAAAAGCAGCAGTTATCTCACAGAATATAAACATTTTAACTATTATGATCTCTTAGCAACTCAAGTTGAAAAACTAGCCTACCACTGCTTGTCTCTGAAAATTTTCTGGAGAAGAGAATGATCTCTGAATTGTCTGTACTGATGAACTCATGCTATCCATGGTCCTTTCATACCTGCTGAAAAGAAGAAAACATATATCATTCAACAAACATTCACTGAAGATCAACCACAAGCCAAGACACTGCTCCCAAAGCTGGGAATGAGCTACACAGACAAAATAATTTCACTTGGTTACAAGTGCTAACTATGGTGGCATAGTGGTTAAGAGCTACAGCTAATCCAAGAGTCAGCAGTCTGAATCCACTGGGTATTCCCTGGCAACTCTATGGGGCAGTATGACCCTACTCTATAGGGTCACTATGAGCCAGAATTGACTCCAAGGCAATAATCCTCTCTCTTTTTTAAACAAGTGTTAACAATGTACATGGGAGGGGGGGAGTAGAGATAAGGGAAAGAGGGAGGTCCTTTTTTAGCTTGGTTGGTCAGGCATAGCCTATCTAAAAAGCAAACAGAGGAAGTGAGACCTGAATAAAACTACTATCTGGAGGCAGTATGTTCCCAGCTGGGTGACCAGCTGGTGCAGAGACAAACTAACCACCTATGCCAAACCTTGCCTACTGCCTGTTTTTTATAAGATTTTATCAGAAAATAGTCATGATCCTTTTTTATGTATTATTTATAGTTATTTTAGTTCTAGATAGAAAACCTGGTGGTATAGTGGGTTAAGTGCTACGTCTGTTAACCGAAAGATCAGCAGTTCAAATCGACCAGGCCCTCCTTGGAAACTACAGGGTAGTTCTACTCTGATCTATAGGGTTGCTATGAGTCGGACCTGATCTGATGGCAGTGGGTTTGGTTTTGGTTATTTTAGTTCTAGACAGTAAATGCTTGTGACTGAGGGAGTACGGCCTGCAAAGCCTGAGTCACTACTGGGCCTTCTAAGGAAAAAAAGAAAAAATCAGTTCAAGAGCTGCAAAAGGCCTAGACTGAGAACTAAAATGATTCGATTGATTAGATACGAGGGACGAGGAAAATAAGAAATAATGAAGAAAATCTGTATTTTTGGCTTGAGCAACTAGGTAGCTGGTGATCACCTTTATTGAGATAGGAAAGATGTTTTAGGACTTATAGAACTATAACACACACAGAATACTGTAGTTTACAACATACACAGGACACTGATGTTAAGGATTTAAAGGACTCTTATTCCTCATTTCCTAAACAGATACACTGCTCTACAGAAAGTTCATTTAGAAAGTTACAACAAATCAACTGTATCCTGAAATATCCTTTTGAAATACGTAACTGATAGTTATTTGATAGTTTATCTTTATCTTTTGAGGATTCTTATAGCAGTTTATATACCTGTATGCTAAGAAGCAAAGATTACAGTTGTCTACGCATTATAAAAATAAAGAAAGATAAACACTTCGGCCTTTTATTACAACTATTTTTTTGTTAGAAATTCTGAAAGGAAAATTAAAAACCTGTTTTTAACTCTCTACCTACATTACCCTTGAAAGTTCTATAAAAGTAGTGGGAGATGTTTTGAATTCTCATCTTATTAAATAGTTTAGCACCATTAACTTTTAGCTTGCAGGATAGAAAAGGGCACTATTTTTGCACTACTGTTTGTCTGCAATTCCCGTTTTCCAGTATCATCACTTCTTTTCAGCTCTTGGACTCCTCCTAATCCAAACCACCAACCTCGCCTGTTATTGCCACCAGTGGGTTCCTAAGTGGTGTTACTACTCCATCTTTTTTCCTTCCAATCCATTCTTTCACTGCAACAAAAAATCCTTTAAAACATAAACCTTTTCATAAAACTGCTCTTCTTAAAATTACAATGGCGTCCTAGTGTAACATCTTAGAATCTTGATTACTGGCTACAAAGACACTGTGTTACCTGGCCCCTATCTACCTCATTGACATTATCTTCTGTTTTCCACATCCATCTATTTTAAGTCTCTTCTGTTAGGACTTGCTCAAAGCACTCTCTACTCCTTCTTAAGGAAACCTGTTACAGTAATTAAACAGTCAGTCACAGAAACATGTATGTGTCTTCATCTAAACTTGAAGCTCCACTAGTCAACATGTAAGAAACCCTAGTAGAGCAGTGGTTAAAATCTTGGCTGCTAACCAAAAGACTGGCAGTTTTAATCCAGTAGCCACTCGCTACTTGGAAAGCCCAGAGGCAGTTCTACTCTGTCCTATGGGGTTGCTATGACTCAGAATCAACTCAGTGGCAAAGGGCTTGGTTTTGGATCAGGCAACACACAGAGAGTGGGCTCTACCACACTGCCTGGGTTTGAATTTTAGTCTCACTGTTCATCTTTACACGTAAGATAGATGGTAAGGATTCCTCACTTATAAAACTGCTGTGATGAATAAATAACACATGCAAAGGACTTAGCAAAGAACCTGATATTTGACAAACATGTGTTAAACCTTCCTTGAAGACTAGTTGAACAATACTATCACGGAAAATCTGTTCCTGGTAAAGTACCAGTCTCCCCAAGACAAGTAAAAATTTTTAAGTCAATTTGGTACGTTTTATAACCTTCTGTAGCTAGAAGTTTTACAGATCATTTAATTCTTATCCTTTCAAATGAAAGAATAGGATCACAGACAACACTAGCTCAAGAATACACAATTAATTGTACAGGCAGACACAGAATCTCATTCTTCAAACTCTTTGTCCAATTATATGTTTACTAATCATTTTTACACCACAAATATCAATCGACTAGTGGTAATAAAATTAACTTAAATGTTTAAAAGACAAAATAAAATGGAAAATACCACAGTGCACTACAAGTAGTTAAGTGTACACGTTTTGAGAAATTTGGGGTACATGTGAATGTGGGAGAAATTCTGGTGGTGCTATCCAGAAGGCTGGCAATTCAATTCCGCCAGGTGCTACTTGGAAACTCTATATGGTAGTTCTATGCTGCCTGTAGGGTCACTGTGAGCTGTAATCAACTTGATAGCAGTGAGTTTGCTTTTTGATTTGAGTGGGTTTGGGTATATGTCTTTACATGTGTAAAATATATACATACCTACTCTAAGAAGCCTATATATCATGTGTCTTTTGTCTATGTTCCTTTTCTTAAAATAAATACATATAAACTATAAGCCAATGTGACATGTAATATGGCAAGAGAATTAAGATGCAGAGGACTACAAAGAGGGAAGCTACTCACTCATGTATTAAGATAAGAGATCACTACCTAAGAAATTCTTGATATATGATATTAATAGATGAGAAATATTACCTGCTAGGAGATGCAGGAGTAGCAGTAGGGCTTGAATTCCCATGATGTTGGGAATAGGGCATACTGACATCTTGTGAGGCATGGCTACTTCCTAAAATGAAATAATGTGAAAAATTCTTCCTGACAGAAAAATTAACTTGCCAACTGTTTCCTCCACCCCCAAATCACTTCAAAAATGTAAGATATTAGCTGAAAATGAAAACAACCTCAAACTGTAACAGACTACTCTAAAGTTTCATTAATAAGAGTTGTAAAATCGTTAGGACCAGAAATCCAAAACAAAGATACATAACAAGGTACTAGACAATGACTGGATAAATGGCAAGTTTCACTCTCACATTTTTGAGTATTGAAATTAATAAAAGTAAAATACAATGCAATCAGGAAAGGTATTTTTCAGAAAATAACTCTGTTCCTTTGAGAAAGTTGGTCTAAACCAAAGTCTTTTTTAACAATAAAAGCTGTTCTTTTTACTAACCCAAAGCTCAAATTTTAAGCATGGTTTTAAAATCACAATGTTTATAACCTACATTGTTGTTGCCCATTTTCAACAAAATATAAATAAACCAAGCCAAGTAATATTTTCTCCCCAAAACGTTTAAGATGTTCTTTAAAACCAAACACAATGAAATTCCAAACAAAAAAACAAAGAGGCAAACAAAATCTCCCTCAAAACAACATCACTGAATAGTTACCTGATCTAAACTGAATTTTGATAGGCCTTCCAAAAAGTTTGATTCCATTAAGCAGATTCATTGCATAGGGAACAGATACTTCATGCTTGAAATTCACAAATGCAAACTGCTTTGGTTTACCATCCTTATCTTTTGGGATTTTTACTTTTATTACTGGCCCAGCCTACAAGCAAACAAATAAATGTTCGTATGTAAATGAGCAGTATCAGAAAAAAATAATCATACTTTGCAAGTAAGAGTCAACCAAGCTTAAAAGCAAAAATGTCATCAGGAGCTAAAAAGAGACAGATCCAAGCCAATTCCCATTTTGATTAGTTAAAAATCTCAGCCAAAGCCAAGTGCCGTCTAGTCGGATCCCTCAGGTACGAGTTAAAATTAGACTAACTTATTTGGGGAAGAGGCTCACAAGAAATTGGGGAAACCGTGAGTGAACTTAAGAGTTTACAGCACTGTGTGACTTTTTAACAAGGTGACAATCGTCCAACATCTTACCATATGGAAATGTCTTCTTTCTTAAGAGAAAGTGGTAGTGATTTTCTTGGGCCCCAAATCCATGACTGTTAACCGATTAATGAAACATTACCAGTTACTGGGTAGGGGGTAGGTGGGCTGGGCTATTTTCTCAGACAAAGGATTTGAAGCTTTTAATACACTAACAGTGCAGTGGTGCTTTTCGATGGCGTTTTAGTGAGCCTATTTACAGTGAACTGAAGAGAAAAACATACAATGACTGACAAAAAACTTAAAAGCAACTTACCAGTGAGTCTTGGGAAGATCAACCAAAGACAAATAAAGGGGAAGATGGGAAAAAAGAGGAACAGGAAAAGGACTGGCCAGCGAAGAACACACACGCACGCACCGGAACCTCTACCACAGGAACACTGAGGATTCCTGCATCACCGTTTACCGTCACTTTTGGTCTGAACTCACGGGGATTCTTCTAATGACGCGATTCCCAGAGAACACCTCACTTTCAAAGCGAAACCTCACCTCCCAAACGGCCACTTGTCGGGGTTCTGAGCCACCGCCAAGCTCGCGAGTAGAACGCGGCGACTGCCGTTGGGCCGGGCCTTACGAGAGCCGGAAAAGGAAAAGAAAAAAGGACCGACTGCAGCCACTTACCTGGTGGAAAAGCTCGAAAAGCAGTTCCTCCGTGACTTTAGTTTCGAGGTTGCCCACAAAAAGAGTGCGATCCGCTTCCGCTGCCGCTGCCCCCATCCCAGCGTCGCCCCCTCCCTACTAAGGCCGAAGGGTCGAGGCCGACGAAGCCACTGCGCACTCTCCGAAACCCCACGTCCTCGCGCTCTCAGACGTCACGCGACGTAAACGTCCTAGACGCTCGCTCTCGGCCGGCGTCGCCCTGCAGTGACGTATGACGTACCCTCGCGAGGAGCGCGCTCTCGGGAAGCAGCGTCTCGACCGGTCGCCGCTGGGGTTATGGCTTCCGGAGTAGCTTGTCTCCGGGGCAGAGGCGCCCAGTACTGACCGTGGAGTTACGGAGACTCTACCTTGATCGAGGGACTTAACGCACAGACTGCGGCCAGTTTTTGAAGATGACTCTAAACTATGTGTCCCTGTCCGCCGGGGATCAAGGATACAGGATGGCTCACCGCTACGGCGACCTCAGCCCGTCGGCTGTTACTTTGGCGATGGTGTCTGGAGACAGCGTTTTCATGACCAGACGTGGAGCAGCTTACCCAGAACCCGGCCCTCCGCAGACCGTACGGCCGAGTGTTCACTCGGAGAGCCGTCGGCTAACTAGTGCAGTCCGGAGCCCCTCCCGCCTCGTAAAGGGAAGGGAGTCAGAAGGCTGGAGCCGAGGCCTCCAAACCAGATTCTCACCGTACCCGGCGCCTGGAGTTAAACTTCTCTCTTAAGAAGTGTGCTGCTGCAGCCTCAGATAGCGTTTGGAGGGATTATGTCATCAGCGGCCCAAATCCCAGATTAAAACGAATGCTTCCCTCTGCCACGACTCAACGGCACTTGGCGGCTTTTTCTCTCTGCCACCTTTGATTAGTTTAGGAATAAGCCTTTTCCAAAATCCTGTCTCGGTGCATTCGTAGTCTTTTTTTGTTTGTTTTTTTATGATACGTGTTTTGTTTTTACTACAAAAATACGTAGGGGTTGTATTGACGGCCTATTCAAAGGAAAGTTTTACTATTAAGTCGGATGGATTTATGTGGCCAAAATGATTACATCAGGACGAGAGATTATTTCAGGTAGTCACAAAGCTGAACTGATGGGGCCCCCCTCTCGAGGAACAGCAGCTCTTTTATTAACCCTTTGTTCATTCCACTAACGAATCCAAACTTGGGTGTTTCCTCAAGTATTACCGTCCCCCTCACCACCCCATTCTCCTGATTTGCCTACTTGGACGCTTCTAATTCAAGTTTCATTAACAGCCCTTGCCTCGGAATGTTACTCTTTACCTTTACTTCTGTTGGTGAAAAAGAAGTGCTTCGTTACTTATTCCTCGTATGGCTGAACGGTTTCCCTTCCATTCTTTGCCCAACATTTAATATCCCACATCAGCTCTTCTTTCACCTTTTCTGAAGGAGTAATTGCAGAGGAGCTGAAACCTCAGCTACTCAAAACTAAAACCTAGACTTTTCTACTGTTTGAAATTACTAAGCCAATATACATTTCTTTCTTTGACAGTAGTTTAAAAGTAAGTTTTACCTGTATTTGTCATTTTATTATTCGCATTAGATTCCAGCTCCTCAGTCCCTGCTGTCTCAAAACAGTCTCCTATGAAGCTGTCTTTCGTCACTACATCTTTCTTGAAATATCTTGTTAGCCTTTACACACAATAATATTTGAGAGCCTTCTCGTGGTAATCATGGGATGTACTTCCTGCCGTCAGACACGTTGCTATAGGGTCGATTCCGACTCTTTGTGACCCTGTAAGAGTCGAACTATCCCATAGAGTTTCCAGGGAGCACCTGGTAGGTTCAAACTCCTGACTTCCTGGGTAGCAGCCGTAGCGCTTAACCCTACACCACCAGGGTTTCCAAACTAAATGAGGAGACTGGCAAATGAAATCACCACCATAGTGGTCTGTTCAGTAGTTGTGGATTTTTAGTACTGGTTGCAATGGCTTTCCATAGTGTTTTATCCTGATTCTTATCTTTTACTTCCTTAATGTAATTATGTTGAGGTACAGCAAAATTACCATATGCTACGTAGCACTGAGTTAAAGCCACATCTTTGGAAGAATGTTGATAAAGAGATTCTTTAAGAGTTACTGTAGTGAGAAGTCTGGAAACTAGGTCATAGGAAGAATAATTGCAAGAAGAATATTTGCCTTTTACCTAGTGCTATGCATAAGATATTGTTATTGCTGCTTTTATTGTTCGTTAGCGGTTATATATTGAGGTCTACTACTTTGCCAGGCACTGAGAATAAACTGGTGAACAAAATAAAGTTGCTTTTATGAAGCTTTATAAACCATTTAATTCTCAAAACAGTCTATAAAAGAGGTATTGCAGATGTGCTCAGCTGCTAACCAAAAGGTTGGAGTATCAAGTCCACCCAGAAGCACCTTGTAAGAAAAGGCTGGTGGTCTACTTATGAAAAATCAGTTGTTGAAAACCCTATGGAGCACAGTTCTACTGTAACATGTAAAATGTTGCCGTGAGTCAGAATCAACAGCAACTTTTTTTTTATTGTTACACTTGCTTTCCCTGCTGAGTCTTAAAGAGATGAAGTAGATTCTCCAAATGCCAGAGCCTTGCTGTCTCTTAACCCAACTTCCTTATCTGAACCACACAACACAGATAATTTGGGTGGCAATTTTCTCAGTTCTCCCAAAGGATAGTTACAAGAATAACTATTCTAGATGTCTGCTGTTGACTCCTCGGAAGTTGTACGAGGAAGTTTTCTGTCCTTAGGATTGCTGTTGACTTAATAGCAGTTTACTCAATGGCAATGGGTTTTTGGATTCTAGAGTCAAAATGTACTTGATGGGAATAGGTTTGCCTTTTTGTTTGTTTGGTTTTTGGTTTTTAGATGTCTAGGAAAGACATGGATACCTTGGGCCAAGCATTCAGGAGTCTCTTGAAAAGTTAGATTTGTAAAAGGAATCCCTAACCTACATACTATGAATTTTAGACTAGGGAAGAAAAAAGTTAGGCTGAGGGTAAGGAAGATTTTCTTAAAACTTCACAATCTTTCACAGGGGATGACATTAGAAGGCAATGAATCAGCTGCCAGGAAGTTCAGTGAGAGGCTGAATCCTGTCAAGGATTTTGTAATTCTCAGTATGGAATTGCCCTAGATGATGACTTCTGAAGTTCTTTCCCATTTAATCCATAATTCTGTATCACTAAAAAATAAATGAGCTTGCTCACCGAGGACCAAAATGACATGGGGTAAAGACAACCCAGAAGATAGAGAGACCCACATGAGTGGGTCCCTACATTGACTTGGGACCGGAAGAACTGGATGGTGCCCGGCCACCACCAGTGACAGCCATGATGGAGCTCACTAAGTTGAGTATCACTGGCAACACAAGAATAAAAAGTGGTGCACCCTGAGATCCCCACTAAAAGACCTCAACTGATGGTCCAGCAGTTTTGGGGTCCCTTGGGAACATGGCCCCTGGCCCTGATGCTGCCCTTGTCCATAAATCATAACGAAGGTCCACTCTTCGGACAGGAATGGATTGGACATGGTGATGCAGAGTGACCATATATTGGATGCACTTTATTGTTCTATACATCTATAGGATGTCATCCTGCTGACCTCTGGCTGGAGGAAGGAGAGTGGGTGGAGAGGAAAGGAAAAAGAGACTGTTGGGAGAATGAGACATGTATGGAGCAGAGGGGAACAGTGTGCAGTCACCGGACAGGGAGAGCAGTGGAAGCTGTATATAGGTGGGCATGTAAATTTACACAGAAAATGTATGTTTTCACTCAGTCGTGCTAAATAAAATAAATTTATTAAAAAAGATAAACTAGCTTATAACTGAAAATGGGAAATTGGAAGAAGCAGAGGATGATGTGATCTGATATGTAGGGTTTTATCATTTATTGTGCAAACCAGGACACTTGAGAGATGGGAAGAAGGTACTATCAGTGGTGTAGAGGTAACAGGCATAAATAGGCTGTCCCACGCAGACCAGCTGGCTCATGCTACCCCAGCAGGTGATTTGGCAGTAATTGTACCTGGCATTTTAACTCCTTAACTATCAAGGAAGAAGGCTGGTATTTGTAAATGGGGAAACAGAAGTGCACAAATTGAGGGAGAACCAATTGAGAGTGATTTTATTTTTCTTCAGGCGTGAGGTTATCAGAAGTAAGGGTTTTGGCTAAATAATACCATGTGCCAGAAACAAACAAAATGATACGACATACTGTGCTTTGTGAAAACAAACCTTGTTCACATAAATGCTTGATCGTTTTAAGTCTGTGCCAAGGGATGTCTAAATTCGTAACATCTCTGCAGTAGGGTCTGAGGTAAAATGTGTCCGTAGAGTCAGGTTTATGGAAGCATAAACGTCTGATGTATTTTCAGTGAAATTACCTAAATAATGAAAACTAAGATTTCCCAAGAGAAGTCCATGACACATTCTTATTTAACATAAATGGTTCTAAATAGATGAGTTTTAAGTGTAATTTAAAAAAAAAAAGGACTGTCATGGATTGAATTGTGTCCCCCCCAAAACAGGTGTAGCCATGTGGCTGGGCCATCATTCCCAGTATCTTGTGACTGTGCTCCATTTTGTGGTTTTCCTATGCTCTGTGTTAAAGGATTAGGGTGGGACTGTAAATCCCTTTATAAGAACATCTCTCTGCTCCACTGTAAAGGGAGTGTTCCTGGAGTATGGCTTGCCCCACCCTTAATGCTTTCATACTACACGAAATAAAAGGAAAGGGTTAAAGCAGAGAATTGGGAACCTGACACTCAAAAAATGTGTCCTTCATGCCTGAGGTTCCTGAGTCAAGGTACACCTTGGACAAAGACTGATGCAATACCAGATTTTCTTCCAGAGCCGACGAGGGGGAAAGCCTTCCCCTGGAGCAGACATCCTGAGTTTGGACTTGCAACCTACCGGACTGTGTAAGAATAAACCTTCCTTTGTTAAAGCCATCCACACTGTGGTATTTCTGTTAGAGCAGCACTAGCTGACTAAAACAAGGACTCAAAGTTTTAAAAAGCATAACTTCCTGCTTGTTTGCTATGATTGCCTTCTGTTACAGACTGAGTTATGTGTCACTTTGGCTTGGCCATGGTCCCCAGTATTGTATAATTGTCCACCATTTTATAATCTGATGTGATTTTCCTATGCGTTGTAAATCCTAACTCTCTGATGTTAATGAGACAGGATTAGAGTCAGTTAATGAGGGAGGACTCATTTATAAGATTAAGTTGGATCTTGATTTAATTTCTTTTGAGATGTAAAAGAGAGAAGAGCACAGAAAGATAGGGGAACGTCTTCACCACCAGAGAATGCAGAACCATAAGGGGAGCATGTCTTTTGAACCTAAAGTTCTTGTGCTGAGACAGGAAACGTAGAGGACAAGGTCTTCCCCCGAGCTAACAGAGAAAGTCTTTCCTGGAGCTGGTGCCGTGAGTTTGGGCTTCTAGCCTACTAGATTGTGGAGAGAATAAACTTCTGTTTGTTAAAGCCACCCATGGCAGTACTGGATAACTAAGACACCCCTTATTTATTATATCATACCCAGCAACTGGCTACATGGGTTGAGTCCTATGAGATTTACTTTCTCTGCTTAAAACATTTAAAGTGAATAACCATTCGGTACGTAGTAAAAAAGAAGGCCAAAGAGACACGGTAGCCAGGTTTGGTGATAAGAATAACTCTAAGAGGGATGGCTAGGAAGGAAGAGCAGGAGAAAAGCTGTGTTCTTAAGCCCTGCTGAAGGGAACAGTAAGTGAATTCCTAATGGTCAGAAGGCTCCACTGTCTTGCAAGCAAAATTACCGTGTCTTTCATTCTTTCAGTGAATTACCCAGAGCTCACTGGGGTGCAGCTTTTGTCTTCCATTTTCCATTAAAAGTATACATCTGCTTTCTTAGCCTGCCAAATGTATAAGCTTGAATACTTCTGACTCTTTACCACTGATGGCTGTACCCCTGTTGCCGTCTCCGTTTAGTTGCAAAACCCTGCCTGTCTTTTTCTGAGGATATATGTATGTTACATTTCCATAGTCGCCACTGTCGTCACCTGGACTATAGTTATCTGGACATACAGCCTGTTTCCTTTGTCTCTGCTTCTTTCCCTCATCCTGTATTTATGTTACCTGCAGATTTATGTTCTTGAAGCACATCTCAGATTAGATAGCTACCACTTCAGTGTTTTCCAAGCATGTTCCACAGACGCCTCCAGACATACAAGATACTCCTCTGAAATAAAGACACCAGGTCAATAAGTTGACAAGTAGCGCATGCTTCGTCACCTTACAACAGAGTTATCATGTTGTTGCTGTTGTTAGGTGCCATTGAGTCTCTTCCAACCCATAGTGATCCTGTGTACAACAGAACAAAACACTGCCCGATCTTACACCATGCCTACAATCATTTTATTGCTTAAGCCCGTACCATGTGTTATAGGGTCTGATAATTCCTTCATAAAGGAACTCTGCTAAACTTTGTTTTAACCAGTGTTTTGTTTGTCCTAAAAAACAAAAACAGCCAAAAAAAAAAAAAATCATACACTATTCATGTTCCTGAGGAGACACTGTTGTATAGAAACCATGAAAAATAAAGCTTTATATAAAAACTCCATTGGACCCCCTACTGATATGAGAAGTGGATTTCCGTACAGTGTGGTAGATTTTGGTAAGTCTCCAGAATGTCATTAGTTTAGGCAAATTGGTGGTTTCCTCATGTATATAATTTGATGAGATCCAGCCCCACCTTTATTGCTTGTAAATGAATGTTGCCCTTTAGTGGGCAGGCTGGGGCGAGAAGAGCAGCCGTGTTGCTGCTGATCCCCTGGAGACTGAGGATGGAGCCTGAATGTTACTCATGATGAATACTGGTGGGTGCACTTGTTTCTTAAGTATGCTAATGATGTGATTAAAAAAAAAGTAGTGGCTTACTTGACTTTTATTTCACTGCACTATCTGCTTCAAAATACACTTCTAACCAGAGGAAATAACTATTGTACCTTCTACAAACTATTGCCTTTAACCTTACGAAGACCTGACAGTAACTGAAACAGTGCAACTCTACTAAACCACCCTCTCCTTAAATACAGACATTTAACACTTTGCATAATCTGACCGAGTTACACTGCCAGCTTTCTCTCTTATGCATAATTCTTCCAGGTGGTTGATGTTTTTTCTGCCTCTGTACCTACACGTATCCTAGTTAACTAAATCACTTGTTCTTCCTATCTTTTCTCTCCCCTACTACATTGAATCTCCCTGAGGGCAGGAAATAAATCTGAATTTATTTGTACATATGAGTGTCCAGAGCATAGATGTTTAATGAATGCCTGTAGAATGAGTGAATGAACTTCACAGACTATTTCTTACTGGACTTGAAATCCAAAAATGAGTCGTAGCCTCTACCAGCCTGACCCCCAAATTAGGTGGTGCCTGGCTGCCACCACTAACCACTCTGATAGGGATAGGAGGTCCTGGGCAGAGTGGAAGAAAAAGGTAAAACAAAATGCAAATTTAATACACACAGGAAAAAAAAACACAAACATTCAGACTTACTGGTCTGGTAGAGACTGGAGGAACCTCTGAGACTATAGCCCCTAACACTCTGCTAAGAACTAAAGTATCTCCAAAGTCTGCCTTTTGGCCGAAGATTAGAAACAAAAAACCAACCCATTGCCTTTGAGTCAATTCTGACTGACAGCAACCATATAGGACAGAGTAGAACTACTCCCTAGAGTTTCCAAGGAGTGCCGGGTGGGTTTGAGCTGCAGACCCATAACACTTAACTACTATGCCACCAGGGTTTCTAGCCAAAGATTAGGTAGACCTGTACAAGAAACAATAACACACATGAGAGATGACTTTCTCAGTTCAATCAAGTATACAAGATGGAATGGGTAACAACTACCCAAAAGCAAAGAAGAGAAAACAGGAAAACTGGACAAATAGCCTTGGGAAAGCCGGGGTAGAAAAAAGGGGAAGAGTGCTACCACATTACAGGGGGTTGCAGCCAATGTCATGAAAGAATTTGTGTATAAATTTTTAAGTGAGAAACTAATTTGCACTGTCAAGCTGCACCTACAGCACAATATAACTTTTTTCAAAAGTTGAGAATGTTAAAAAAAAAAAAGAAGAAGAAGAAGAAGAAAGAGTAAAGTTAAAAATCCAGAAAGGAAACATTCCTGGAGTCAAAGATAGGACTTAGACAGTCTTTTTGGTCTAAACTTCTCCAGTTGCTTGGCCATATCACAGTAGTTTGACAAGACAAAATGCTTTTTGTTTAAAAGTTCCCTGTCATCAAAATCAGTAGCTAAGTTTCACCTGCTAATGCTGGTCTGTAATGAAGTTTCAGATGCTTCATCTTTGAAAATATCTTTTCTTACAGATAGGTACTACCAAGTAGCAATCCATGAGTATGTGATTTTAATTTAGCATATTTGTCATTTGATGGCATTTATAAAATTCTACTGAACTCTTGATGTTTACCTTTTATCGTGCCATACACTGCAGATTAGCCATTTCCAACTAAAGATTAGGTGGAATTACCTCAATTGCCCAGTTTAATGGATTTTACAATATGAAAAACCTCTTTGCACTTACAACTTTAGGTCTTGAGCTGCAGTTTGAGTTTCGAAAATATATCCGCTGAAAAGTTGTGTGGGTATGGAGATTTTATTTCTAGATTTAACTTTTGAAAGCAGCTGAAAATTACTTGTGATTCAAAAAATTAGTGTTTATAAAAATGAATTTAGCAGCCACCCCAAAAATACACACTGCCATTGAGTCATATCCAACTCATAGTGAACCTAGAGGTCAGGATAG
This sequence comes from Heterohyrax brucei, assembly GCA_028571685.1. Classification (NCBI taxonomy): domain Eukaryota; kingdom Metazoa; phylum Chordata; class Mammalia; order Hyracoidea; family Procaviidae; genus Heterohyrax; species Heterohyrax brucei. Next base: position 36,158,107 of record CM053145.1, read on the forward strand.
AACTGCCCCATAGAGTTTACAAGAAGCATGTGGAGGATTTGAACTGCCAACCTTTCAGTTAGCAGATGTAGCACTTAAGCCACTGTGCCACCAGAAATTCTGAATTTAGCAAAAGTACATTTCAGTTGAAAGGGATGCTTTGTCTCGTAATTTTAGGTTTAATTCATGGAGCAATGTTATCAAGTCTAACAAAAGCTAGTTTCTAAAGCCATTCACAGTTTTGTAACAGTGATTCAGGACAGTTGTTCCACACATTTAAAAATGTAAATGTATTGTTAACTAGAAGGCTGTACAAAAACAGACAGTGGACTAGATTTGGCCCACAGACCTTAGGTTGCAGAGAATTTTGCTATCTGCTTTAGTTACCTACCACTGCTATAACAAAGCAACACAAGTGTATGGCTTTAACAAGCAGACCTTGTATTCCTTCTCAGTTCATTAGGCTAGAAGTCTCAATTCAGGGATCAGCTCCAGGGGAAAGGTTTCTCTCTCTCTCCTCTGGAGAAAGGTCCTTGTCATCAACCTTTTCTGTGGTCTAGGAGCTTTTCTGCACAGGATCCTTTGTTCCAAAGATACACTTTGCTCCCGGTGCTATTTTCTTGGTGGTATGAGGTCCCCGTGTCTGTCTGCTCACTTCTCTCTTTTGTATTTCAAAAGAGATTAGTTTAAGACACCATCTAATCTTATAGATCTCGTCAATATAACTGTTGATAATCTATCTCATTACATCATAGTAACAGTATTTATAACACAGGAAAATCACATCAGATGACAAGATGGTAACCAATCACACAATACTGGGAATTATGACTTAACCAAGTTGACAGATATTTTGGGGGGACACAATTCAATCCTTGACACTGTCCAAGGGTATGAAATTATCTGTTGGTAGAGACACTATACAAACTGCTTGTTACGGAGTCTGTTCCTACTTAGGGCAGCCTCACGTGTGTCAGAGTAAAACAGTGCTCCAAAGGGTTTTCAATGGCTGATTGGTTGGAAGTAGATGACCAGACCTTTCCTTTGAGGCAGCTCTTGTTGGATTCAAACTACAACTTTTTGGTTAGCAGCTGACTGCAACACTTTCTTGATGACTATTGTTAAACGTCCTCCAGGCTGTTCTGACTCATACGGTTGCAAGCTCAAATGTCTTCTGGGGCCACACGGGTAACTAGAGTAAAACTGACCAACAGAGTTTTTCGTGGCTGTAATCTTTGTGGAAGCAGATTGCCAGATCTTTCTCTCTTGGAACTGCTGGATAGGTTTGAACCACCAGCCTCTTGGTAAGTGGTCTAGTGCCCATACTATACTGCTTATTGTGCTAGCCTGGCTAGCTGGAAGTTGGTGGCAAGTCCAGCATGGAGTTTTCTTTGACTAACAGTTGTATTTTTTTTTTCCTTAAAAAGATGAATTATATAGTTAGGATGCATGGAACATCTGTAAGTATAATGATACCAATACCCGTGTGCTTACAAAAGCAAAAACCAAATACACTGCCGCTGAGTTGACTCTGACTCATAGCGACCCTGCAGACAGAGTAGAACTGTCCCATGGAGTTTCCAAGAAGCGCTTGGTGGATTTGAGCTACTGGCTTTTTGGTTAGTAGATGTAGCACTTAACCAGTATGCCACCAGGGTTTCCGAATTTAAGTAAATATTGCCCCACATTTAAAATCCTTTCTCTTTACCTGACTGATAACCTTCAGAGTGAAGTGAGACTGAAAGGTCAGTCTTCCACCTGCAAAAGGTAGTGATTGTCTGGAATGTGGTGTTCCTTATCCCCATACCTTGCTTGTAAGCTATTAATTATTATTGAAGCTATTTTCACTACATATGTATTCCTAAAATATTGCTGTGTCATATCAATTTGCTACATGTATTTTTAAACAACGTAAATGGTATTATACCACATGTATTCCTATGGGTCCTGCTAATTTTCTCCACTTGCTTTTGCTTACACACTATTTAAAATTAAAACTCAATTTGAATACCTCTTAGTGGGGGATGTGTTTTCATTTAATATCATCCCTTACTATCTTACACTCACACGTTTTTCATATTTGAGTTACCTGCCTGGCCCCAGAAGCCATTTGAGCTTGTAATCCGTAGTTTAAAATAGCATTTTGTGAAGTCACTCAAATATTCATGAAGTTTTAGTAATGATTGTGAATTTGTGCTTAAGATGACATTTATGCTATATATGACAAAAACTAGATATAGAATGACATGTATTGTGTAAGCCCACCTAGAATTTAAAATGTGCACAGAGAGGATGAAGTAATTTTTGCCAAAATGTTATTTTTGAATGATGGCATTTTGAGTGGCTCGTAAAACAAATGTGTGTTTTTATTTTCAAAATATTGTTGTAAAAATCACCTAAAATATTTTAATAAGAGCACTGTTATCCTTACTCATACTAGTGTTAATTATATTGTGTTGCTAGTTTTAAGTACTTAATATAAAACAACCAATTCTTGTATTTGTCGTCCTACTAGATCATTTCCAAGTGATTATAGATGACATATATGGGTGGTAGCAAGTGCCAGCTATATTGTAGTCTAAAGAACAAATGCATTAGCCTTGTTGAAGCATTTGTCTTTAGCCCTATCAAAACGAAGATCATATTAAACAGTATTAATTAACCATTGATTTAGCATGTCTTGAGGGAGAGCATGCACTCACAAGCTGACCTGTGCATTCCAAGTCCCACGGTTATTGGCATTCAGCTTTATGTATCAGCTTCTTACAGTTTGGTTAGCAAGAAACAGAGTCAGAGAATTTAGACATATTTGGAGGCCCATCCGAATAGTTCCTGGAACACAGTGTCCATATCTTAGTCATTTAGTGTTGCTATAACAGAAATACTCTGGACATATTGTCAGGAGAGATCAGGCTTGGTGGGCCAGAGGGTCAGCAAAGAAAGAGGAAGACCCTCAACACGATGGATTGGCACAGTGGCTGCAAAAATGGGCCTAAGTGTAAAAACAGTTGTGGACATGGCACAAGACTGGGCAGTGTTTCGTTCTGTTGTGCATAGGGTCACTGTGAGTCGGAACCAACTCTACAGGACCTAACAACTGCATAACAGAAAAACCATAAGTGGGTGGCTTTAACAAAGAGAAACCTCTTTTATCTTGCCTAAATTATGTAAATATTATCCCTACCTCTCCCTTCCTTGGTAACCATCAAAGATTGTTTTACTCATGTTTAAATACTCTGGGGGTCAGTTCTACCCTGGCCCCTAGGGTCGCCATGAGTCGGATCCGACTCCATGACACTTGGCTTCGGCAGACTTTTTCCCGAGTTTTCGTAGTAGTAGTCTTACACAACACCTGTCCCCTCTGTGACTGACTCATCTCACTGAGCATAATGCCCTCCAGTTTGCTCCGTATTATGAGATGACGTCAAGTTTTGCCGTCTTCATCTGCTGAAAATGGGATCTGGGCTCTCACTGACAATCAGGTGACCATAGGTAGATGGATTTACATCTGGGTTTTCAATTCTGTTCCATTGGTCAATGTGTCTGTTGTTGTGCCAGGCATCTTTGTTTCTAAGGTGTGTCTCTTGTAAACAGCACGTGAATGAATTTTTTTTTTCTTAGTCTATGTTATCCCTTTCTTTATGGGTGCATTTAGGTCATTTATATTCAGTGTAATTGTTGATAGCTGTGAGATTATTGCTGTCATTTTGCCTTTTTTTTTTTTGTGGTGCTGACATTTTCTTTGTTTCTCTTACTCTCCTGTGCTGAATTCCTTCAGTTTATGGATTTCTATTCTTTTTGTGGATTTTATTTTTATCGAGGCTTTATATTTTCTTCTTTATTTTGATGAGTAGGTTTATTAACTTTCTTTGTAGTTACTTTGAAATTTACTGCTGTCTTCCTAGGCTTGAACCAGTCTTGTTAGTTGGTAGTGCCTTGCCTCCAACTCTATTAGAAAGTTCTGTGTCTACACTATTCCCTTTTGTTTTTCTCTGTCTTTAGCTTTAGTGAGTGTAATTATAGTATGCCTTGGTGATTTTCTTTTAGGGTCTATCCCATATGGGATTTATTGTACTTCTTGTATAGTCAGCTTGTCCTCTTTCATGGTTTTAGGGAAGTTTTCTGTCAGCTATTCTTTAATAATGTCCTCTGTGTTTTCCTTTTTTCTTCCCATGTTCTGGAACTCTAATCAATCACAAATTTTTGCTTTTGATTATATCCCACATGATTCCCAGCTTTTCCCCACATTTTCCTTTATTTCTCTTTTCTGACTTTTCCTCAAAGATGTATTCCCGTGTTTATCTTCAGTTTCCCTGATCCTGTTCTATCATTTCAAACCTGCTCCTCAGCCCTTCTATGACACTGTCCATTTCTTAAATCTTGTTGTCCATCATTTCCATTTCTAATTGTTGTTTTTGTATGATTTCTAGCTGTGAATTTGTTTTGGCATTTTGCATTATTTTTGTGAATTCTTCATTAATTTGTTTGCCTTTTCCATAAATTTGTTTGTTTTTTCCTATTTTTTTCCTTCAACTCTTGTAGAGCTCTGAATATTAGAGATTTGAATTCCTGGTCAAGTAATTCTAGTGCTTTTTTTTCTACTGGGAAGTCATCTCATGTTTTGATTTGTGCATCTACTGGAACTTTTCTGTCTTATTTTTTTTTTTAATATTTTGATTACTGTCTTTGAGTCATTCAGTAGTTCTTTTCTGTTTAATGATTGTAGGTTTGTTTGTTTTGTCCTGCTTTTTTGGTTTATTTGATTATGTCAGAACAGGCACAGGCAGGCTGTGAGTTCTTTGTTGTTTGGTCCTCTGTGGTCACATTATCTTTTGCCTCCTTGTCCAGTAGGCAGGGCCAATCACTCAACTATGGTGCAGCAGGGCAGGTCCAGCAGGTGAACTGTATCCTGCTGGGAGCTCCTGATGGTGCTTTCATGTACTTACCATGCACCGATCTCTGATGTGGCTGTGGTGAATCCAAGCAGCATGGACACTGCATGTCTTGGCCAGATGAGTCACTGCAGCTACCTAGCAGTCTTCAGAGATAAAGCAGCAGGGAGAAAATGGGGACTGGGAAAACTCGCCTTGTTTGCCACCAGGTGCTTTGTCCCCCAACAAGAGCTCTAGAAATGTGCTCTTCTGTGTTCCTGTTTGCTAATCTCTGGCAAGTGTCCAAGATGGCAAGTTCGTGTGAGATTAACTGATAGAAGACTTTCTCTTGTATCTCTTCTCACTCTGTTTTCTGTCAGTTTCTTATTCTATTCAGTTTTTGACTGAGATCTTTATCTCTTCGTTGGACACTTTGCCTTCCATAATTGACATTTGTCTCTGTTTGACTTAGCTTTCAGATCTTTGCCATGGAGGGATGATGCAGTGCTTCTGTCTATGATGCCGTGTTGACTGGAAGTAGAAATATATTTTCCCATAGTCTGGTAGCTAGAAATTCAAATTTAAGGCATCAAAAGGAAAGGCTTTCGCTCTCTGTTGGCTCTGGAGGAAAAGTCTTCTCATCAGTTTTTCTTTGGACTAGGAGTTTCTTTGTGCAGGAACCCCAGGTCCAAGGGATGTGTTCTGCTCCCAGTGATTCTTTCTTGGTGGTATGGTGTCCCCAACTCTCTACATGTTTCCCTTTCCTGTTATCTCTTGTAAGATAAAAGATGTCACAGGCTATAACCCAGGGAAATGCCCTTTACATTGGATCAAGTATGTGACCTGAACAAGGGTGTTACATTGCACCCTAGTCCTCTGTAACCACAGGCCGAGATTATGATTTCTAACACATAGTAAAATCACAAAATAAAGGACAACCACGCCATACTGGAAATCATGGCCTAACTAAGTTGACATACAATTCTGGGGGGAAGTGACTCAGTCCATGGCAACACACATCACTATAGTCTGTTCTAAAAAGTCTTACTTAGATAGTCTTCTAGTGCAGCACTTCATAGATCACATTCCCATCATAGTTCTATGCTTTTCAGGTACAAAAATTAATAACACCATTCTATTTTGTTTTTCAGTATTACCCACTGCCATTGAATCCATCCAACTCATACTGACCCTATAGGACAGAGCAGAATTGCTCCATAGAGCTTCTAAGAAGCACCTGATGGATTCAAACTACTGCCCTTTTGGTTAGCAGATATAACATTTAACTACTACACCACCAGAGTTTCCTTTTCAATATTACGTGTTCACAAATCTATGTGGCCAAAGAAGCTAAACTATTGGCCAGAAGGTTGACAGTCTGAACCATCCAGAAGTGCCTCAGAAGACAGGCCTGGGGATCTGCTTCCAAAAGTTTACAGTCTTGACAGCCCTGTGGAGCACAGTTCTGCTCTGCACACAGGAGGTTTCTATGACTTGGAATCTGCTGAAGAGCAACTAACAACAACATCACTAAAGTTGATGGCACCTATTTAAATATTCTCCAATCAAATTTTACTAATCATACCTTTTTGTGTCTTAACTAAGTGAACTAACACATTCATATCCTACTTCATTTCATGGAAATCAAAAGATGTTGCCATACCCACAGAGAATTTAAACTGCTTATTTTTTTATTTGTGTGTGGGAGGGGTGGGGATTCTGGAAAACATTGCCAGATTAGGACATAACAGCAGTTTTGAAAAGAGTCCAACATGTGGATGTGAGAAGACTGTGCGTATGAATTCTCCAGTTATCTCTCTTTTTGGCTAAATTCTAGTTTTGTGGAGTGAGAGTGGATCTGCATTTGCACTGCTGCCACAATATTTGATGGCAGTTCCACTTGGCTCTTTTCTCGACCTGAGTTCAGAGCAATATGGCACTTCTATGATGTGGGCACAGTTTCTATGTGAAAGCCATCCATTTTAATCAAGTAAAGGTCTAGCCCATTGAGCCTAGTTGAATACAGCTGTTGCATCGACCCCTTCTGATGCTACAGCCATTGAGTTCATTTCCTTAATCACAGTTTCCATACGGGTAAAAGCATGAAGCTGCTTGGTATCTTCCGGAGTGCATGCATTCTAATTTCAGAATTTAATCAAATGGAACTGGCTTCCTGACAGAATAAACAGAGCAAATACTGTATCCAGACCAGCTGCCAAGCTAGCAGCCTGAATTTATTTTTCCTTGCTTTGCTAAATGCATCTTGAATTTTTTTTGAAAACGTAGCTCTGGTTCAGAGAATTTAGCATTTCTGAACCAAGACCAGCCACCTCTAATACTCCTCCATAAATATATCCATTAAATTTCAGAAGTCAGGTAGCTCAGCTAATCTTTTTGTGAGTGTCTGTGGCAAGGAGAAAAAATAGTCTTTTCTATTGAATATAGGGATTTTCGTACACAGAGCTTTGCCATTTGGGCTAATCTAACGGCACTATACCTGTAAATGTCTATATATGAGTTTTCTATTCACTGCTTTTGTACTCTTACTTTAGTCTTATAATCTAACTCTTGTCTGATATCTTTCCAGTTATTCTCTCTGCCACTTTCTATACATCATTCCATATATAAATATCAAAGCTTTATTTATAATGTAGATTGAATGTAGCAACCAGGACACAGAGAGAAATGAAAGCCAGCTGGGTGGAAATACCTATTTTTCAAGCCACTTGGCATGTGAAAAGGGAGTCTGACAGGGTATAGAATATAAATTACCAATTTGTTTGTTATTGCTAATTCTAAATTTCTGTCTGCAAAGTGGACTATTTTGCTTGGACATGTGTCTTTTATTAACCACAAATACTCTATTTATATTTATGTACTAATTCTACATATCGTTTAACATGATATTAGAGATTTTCTTTGGAGGGGGTATATGTATAGACTGAGGATTTCATCATTTTCCCAGGAGATACTTAGAAATGAACATAACCTGCAGTGAAATGGATACCAGTTTTCTACAAGCAGTTTATTTAATACCCTAACTTTCTAAAGGCCCTGGAATAGTCCTCCTCCTCACATCCCCCAGTTCTTTTTCCAAGCGAACTGCCAGTGATACATCAAAATTTAGCTTAGGTATTACTTACTCTCAGATTACTTCCTCTCTCCTGTTTCTTCATACTCTGTTTCAAATGTCATCTGTATGCTAAGAATTCTGAATTTAAAATCTCTAGCCCCAGCTGTCTTCTGAGCTTTGTGAACTTATGGACAACTGTTTATGTTGTCCAAAGCAAACTCCTCACCACTCTTTCGGTGGTGGTGGGGGCGGGGGCAGGATAATACAGCACTCCTGTTGAATTAGTTACCTGTTGCTGTGAAACAAATTATTCTAAAATTTAGTGGTTTCAACCAACAATAAACAAGTTTTATCTTCGTTTCTGTGGGGTAGGAATGTGAAGGTAGCTTAGCTGTGTGGTTCTAGCTCGAAGTGTCTTATGAGACTGTCATCTGAGGACTCTAATGGAAAAGGAAGATCCCTTTCCACAGTGGCTCACTCACATGCTGGTAAGTTGGTGCTACCTACTGATAGGAGACCTTAGTTTCTCAATTGAGTTGCCCGAGTGTCCTCTGAACACAGTGACTAGCTTCCTCCAGAGCAGACAACCTAAGAAAGAGCGAGAAGGAAGCCTCAAAGTCTTTACTGATCTAGCTTCAGAAGGCAAACACTGTCACCTCCTCACAGGCTAGCCATGATTCAGTGTGGAAGGGTACTATGCAAGGGTATGAGTACCAGGAGACAAGGATCACTGGGACCACTTGAAGGATGGCTACCATAGCCATCACACAGTTATTCACACTAGGAATTTGAGAGTCATCTTTGACATCTATTCTCTCCACCACCTTCAGTCTAATTCAGTCCAGTTTGCCTCATCTACACCTTAACTCTATCTACCGTTACTCCTCTAAGCCACAATAAGTCTCTCGTCCACAATACTGTAACAGCCACTAACCTGTTCTCTCTACTTTCACTCTTGGACCATTTCAACTTATTTTCCCTACTGACATCAGTGATCTTTTAAGAATGCAAATCCGATTACATTGCTTTCCAATTTATTTTCCTTCACTAGCTTTCTTTCAGATTTGCCAGATGTGTAAACCTGGACAAGTTTCTTTTATTATTACGATGATGATCAAGGGAAAATGTACATTCCCATATAAACTTGCATGCCCACCTGTGTGCAGCTCCCACTGCTCTCCCTGCCCAGTGACAGCACACACTTCCTCTCTGTTCCGTACGTGTCTTATCCTCCCAGCAATCTCCTATCCCCTCCTCTCCACCCATTCCCCCACTTCCAGTAAGAGGTCAGCAGGGCAACATCCTGTGGATGCATAGAACCATAAAGTGCACACACGATATGTTCACTCTGTGTAGCCAAGTCTTGTCCAAAGAGTTGACTTCCATTATGATTTATGGACAGGGGCTGCACCAGGGCCAGGGGCCATGTGCCCAGGAGGACAAGTTTCTTAACCATTTTGAGACTTATTTGCTTTCTCTGTAAAACAGTAATAAAAACAGCCCTTCAAGGAGTTGTAGTGAGGAACAACTTGGACAAAGTATTTAGTCATAGGAAAGTACCTAGAAGAGAAGCCGTGCTCTCGGACTATTGGTAAATGATTTCTCATTGATGCCCATTGTTTTACTTTGATGGCAACAGGATGAGATGAATTTCTGCAAAAAGGGAATTAGTCGGATAGGCTAGGGATGTTTGGTGAACTGCCTTCTGCAATAAAATAGAGAAGACTCTCCGTTAACATCTTCTTGGCCGTGCAACTGGAGAGACTGGAACAATGGGAGAGAGGCAGAATTGCTGTCCTAGTTAGACATGGTAATAGCAAACCAAACCCACTGCCGTTCAGCCAATTCTGACTCACATTGACCCTATAGGACAGAGTAGAACTTCCCTGTAGAGTTTCCAAGGAGTGTCTGGGGGATTTGAACTGCCAACCTTTTAGTGAGCAGCCATAGCATTTAACCACTAGGCTACGAGGGTTTTGCGATGCTGTAATAAAATATTTTTTAAAAAATGAGATATGTCTTGGTGTTGTACACCGGCCTCCAAATCAGAGACTTTTCAACTTTTTAAGGGGTAAAAGACCATTTTGAAAATCTACTAAAGAAATGGACTTCCTACCAGAAAAAAAAAGTGCATAGTCATATGGGTGCAAAACTTGCCATATAATTTTAAAGAGTCTGTGGGAGAGTGTCACATAAAAACTCCTGCTCCAAATACAGAGCTCCTTCCAAAAGGATCTAACTCAAAGCTTTTTTGTACCAGACTAGTGTTGGACAGGGAGTTATCATAAGGTATACCTAACCACTTCAGGTTTTACTCTATAGATTACTTAATAAAACTTGCCTTTCAAATGGTTGTATTTTTATTTTACTTTTTTAATTTTGAAGTTATAGTTTAAAGACTAAGACACATGTTGGCTCTCACATATATTCAGGTTCATACTTTGTCCCATCTTTTGACATTTGTATCTTCTTTGGTCAAGCAAAATACAGTGAAATCATCTAAATCAGGGCCAGATTGGAAACACATGGTTTGTCTTAATTAAAGATAAGAACTAAATATAAATTCAAATGCACTTCTTTTATTTAGGAGAGTCCAAATATAGTAACTCGAAAGGTTTTCAAAAAGCAAGGAAATAAACAAGCAACTCATCAGATTTCATTCTCTTTCCTAGCTTGACATTTTATATTTTAAGTCCATAATTTACTTATTTTAAAAATTACTGTGGGAGTTACTTTAACACACTGGTTGTAGTGAATTTGAAATAGGTTGTAGTTTCATCTGGTGAAGAGCCCACTCTGACTTCAGCATCTCACTGGTGGAGAACAAGCTGCTAAACGAGAGGGTAAGGCCTCGTTTGTTGTGCTTGCTTATATTTTACTACAGAAACAGGGCTGAGCCGTACCTGAAGTACCGTTAGTCTCAACACTGCTAGACCCTCCAAATCCTTTATCAACAGGACACTGTGAAATGAGGGTAGATAATTTTAATTGCCACTACCCATCTGTCAGTTTGTCATACCTGGGTGGTTTGCATGTTACTATGATGATGGAAGCTATGTCACTGGTATTTTAAATACCAACAAGGTCACCCATAGTGGACAGATGTCAGTGGAACTGTCAGACTAAGACAGACTGGGAAGGAAGGCTTGTCAACCTGCTTATGAAAATCTGCCAATGGAAACCTATGGACCCCAACAGAATATTGTCTGATATAGTGCTGGAATAGGCTTCTGTAGGTTGGAAGGCACTGAAAATACACAGTGGCCACAATGATGAACATGAACGATAGTGAAGATGGCACAGGGCTGGGCACTGTTTCAGTCTGTTGTACATGGGGTTGCCACGAGTGGGAGATGATGCACTGAAAAACAACAATATTTTCCAACCGGTGGCGCCCTAGTGGCTCAATGGTTTAGAGCTCAGCGGCTAACCAAAAGGTCAGCAGTACAAATTCCCCAGCTGCTCCTTGGGAACCCTACGCGACAGTTTTACTCTGTCCTGTAAGGTGGCTGTGAGTTGTCATTGACTCAATTGCTGATATTAAGTTTGTTTTTTTTTCTGTGTGCCAAGTACTTAACACGTGTTGTGTCTTTTAATTTTTATATCAACCCTGTGAGGAAGGGTGTTTGTCTCCATTTTACAGAATAAGAAATGGAGTTGTTAAAGAAGTTAGTCCATATTGTCGTAGCAAGTGAGTAGGCATGCTGGACCTCAGATCGAGGTGTGACCACCTGAGAGTTCAGGTCGGGTTCTACCTCTTTAGATGCCTCCTAGAGACCCCTGCCTGTTGTCGAAGCAGCAGCCTGGCTGAATAATGTAGTCCTTTAATAAGGAGGTTTATGTCTTGATACAGAGTCAAATGAAGGTGTGAGCTACAAACAGGCTTTTAGATCTTACTTTCACCCTCCAGGTAGAGCAGTGATAAAGAGCTACAGCTGCCATCCAAAAGATGGGCAGTTTGAATCCAATAGCCACTCCTAGGAAACTCTGTAGGGCAGTGTTACTGGGTCTTTTAGGGTTGCCGTGAGTGGGAATCAACTCCATGGTTAACCGGTTTAATGCCTTTTTTTTTTTTTGCATCTGAAAAGAAGGAAATGACACTTGTCTCAAAGTTCAAGTCATCATAACAGAGAGTACGAACTAGTCTTTAGGAGAGCCAAGGCCCAGGGCAGGGGGAGAATTTAAAGAGAGATCAGAAGCCTATTCAAGTGCTACAAAAAAGGAAGTTGATGGGAGAGGAAAAGATTTCTGTTTCCAAAACAGTTGGAAAGCATTCAAAGGCTATTCCTTGTTCTGTGTAAATGTGTGAGTCAATGGGTGGTCCCTGAACCAAAAGGGAAATCTGTATACAAGTAAACATTTCAGAGAGGGCAGTAAGGCAGGGTGTCCCACTGGCGGTTGTGCGACTGCACACAGAGGACTGCACTTTTTTCCTTAATCTGCTTCACACTACGGGGGTGCTGTTAGCCATTTGCACTGCTTAATGACAGAGCAGGAAGTCCTGATGGGACAACGTAAGGGGAAAAATGAGACCAGCAGAAAATTACCCGAAGCAAAAATCTATTTCTGGGGAGGTTAAATTATAGGAAATGGAAGGAGTTTCACAAATGGGACCCAATTAATGTTCTTGACTTGTGTCCTCTGCAGCTCAGGTGACAGAGTGTGGGAAAGTGGCAAGGGTGTTCTTACAGTCTCCTAATCCCAGGTGTGTCGTTTACAGCTGGGTGTTCTGTGCGCTCCTCCCTCCAGGGGCTGGTTCCTCTATTATGACGCATCCTTGCAGGTAATAAAAAAAACCATGAATGCTGTCTCTTCCCTCTCCTGCCCACTAAATGATTTTGCATCTTAAAATAAAATTAGGCCCTAGGAAAGGTGAAAGAAGGAGTCTGTCATCTCCAACAGTTCCTTGGTCACCCGAGGGGCAGGGAGGGTACTATTTTTGGGTAGAGAGTAGTCTCAGTAGCAGTGGACAGACACAGGTGCCCAGAAAAACTGCACTACATTCTGTTACTGTCTGCCCTCACCGACTGCGTAATTCCCTCCCCAAACATCTGCCTGCTGTCACGTTAGGAAAGCTACATCTGCCTTCCACTTTCTCAGGAATCCTGAGAGGTTTCGTGAAGGACTGTAATGAAGGGAACTGGGAGCTTCTTGAGACAGATATTGTTTAATTGCTTAGGTGGTATCTACAAGCCGGCTCAGACGTGGAGAGCTGACAGTCGCCTGAGGCACCAGTCCAGGTTCTTGGTGGTGAAGGCGGGCCAGGGAAGTGTCCAGTCCATTGCTGTCACTCTGCTTCGTGATGGGCAGTAAGTCCAGTCATCTTCCTATTAGGCTGGTTTTTGTAGGAGCAGAAGCAGGAATGCAGCTCTTGAGGCTTTATGCCTGCTACCACCAAGACTTCCCAAAGATGAGAAAAGTGTTGATGGGGAGAAAAGGGTATTAACAGGAAGGCAGGTCCATTATATTATATTATATTGTATTATATTATGTATTATATTAATTTGCTCGACATCAGGCTGGACAAAACAGTTGAACTACAGGACTTTTTAAAAATCAGTGATTTGTTTTTATTGCTGAACATAACACATAACATAACACAGATTCTTTCCTTATTGTTAAACATATCCCTATTCAACAATTTCTGTGACATTGATTATATTTTTCAAGTTGTGCATCCATTCTCACCCTTCTTTTATAAATTGATTCTTCTCCCATGAGCATAAACACACTGTCCCCTAATCTTCTTCTCTAAACTTTCAAGTCGCTGTTGTCAATGATCCTATAAATACAGTGCTTTAAAAGGACATAATGCTCAGGGCAGATACTGTTTATTAATTAAACTAAACTTTTTTTTTAATTCGTTTATTGTGGTTAAGTAAAAGTTTACAGTCCAAATCAATTTGCTATATAAAACCCCATGTACCCCATCTCTGCAACTTATCCAGTCTCTTCACTCTGCGCCAGCGGTCTCTTCTTTTTCACTCTTCTAGGAGCCACTCAACCAACCCTGTTCCTTCCTCTCCACCCTCTCTTCTCTCCAGAAAGAAACCAATGGGACAGCTTCACGTATATGTTAAACCACAAAGTACACATATCACACACATCCCTCTGTGTCCCCAAGTCCAGTTCATACCTTGTCTAGGGTGTTGGTTTATATACTGTTTTCAGCTCTGGGCTACTGGCAAGTCTGGAGGCCATTTTCTTAGCGGACCCTCCAGGTTGTCAGACTATCAATTCTGGTCTTTTAATTGAGTCCTTGATTGGCACACCTCTCTTCCTTGTGCTACATCAGAAACTCTACCAGGGCTGTCATTGGTGGTGGCTGGGCACCACCTAGTTCTTCTGGTCCCATGTTGATGTAGTCTCCCAATCATATCAGTCTTTCTGTCTCCTGGCCTCATTTTTTGTCACATGTTTGATGTTCTCTGTTGTCATCTGTTCTAGGTGGGTTGGGGCCAATCGATGTTCCTCCGATGGCAGCTTGCTGGTTTTTAAGACCCCAGATGCCGGTCACCAATATGATTGGTACAGATGAAAGGTTCCCGAGAGGGGAGACCCTTCCTCGAGTCACAGGCGACGACGCAAACCCCAATCAGTCACGAAGTTCGCAGCTTGATGCAAACAGCAAGAGGCTTTATTGAAAGAACCAGCGCGCTGGGGCTCAGCTTCTGACTCATGCAGGAGTACAGAGGCTGGCCTCGAGTCAGGGAAGGGGTTGGATATTTAAGGGCTAAAACTGCAAACAGGATTTTCCAGAAACTTATTCAGTTGAGTAAACACTTCTAGGAGCGCACAGAAACTTATTCAGTTGAGTAAACACTTCTAGGAGCACAGTAAGTCAGTTACAGTTTAACACGTTGGTCAACAAGCAGTTAAGCAACTGGTTATCGACAGGGGCATCTAAGGGAGGGGGCCTGCAACATTCTTAAGAAACCATGAAGTTGGGAGAGGGTTGTTTTCTTGAAACAATAAAACAGTTAGGCCTGTTAGGCCTGCTAAAATTTTCCATTACATTCAGTTAGGCCTGTTAAAATTTTCCATTACATTCCCCCCTTTTTCTTTTCTGGGAATGTTGTGGGGTCCAATTGTGGAACCCTTAAGGTATGGCCGTTTCTCTAGTTTCTACCTGCTGGTATTTTTGTCTGAGGACCATAATCTGTACAGCACTTATTCTTTCTCTTATAAAGGTTACCAGTTTGTTGATTAAGCAAGGCCCGATAGTTAACAGTACGAGGAAAACAAGCAGGGGGCCCAGAAGGGTGGAAATTGAGGTGGTAAAACTTCTATTCTCCCGCACTTATTTCTCTCATTTTGGGGTCTAAACCCGGGACATGCATAGAATCTATTTCTACTTATAGAGACCCTCTGTTGTTTTTGTCTCCATACTCCCCAGATCCCCTTGAGATCTGCCACCTCCTCCAGGTTGAAATAGAGGTCCGGGTACCAAGTGTCTAAGGGGGCCACCATTGAGGTGGAATTGAGGGTTTCATGGGTCTGGAAATTAGTTATTTTCCAGGTTAATGTATAAGGGGTGTGAGGGTTGGTATTACTTATCACTGGAGGCAGAAACGCGACGCAAACGAAGCTTAAGTGGATTATCAGTCTTATCTGTAGTCCATTGTTGGTCCCCATGTGGAGCGGGCTTGGCATGGGAGGTGTGGATCCAGGTGCTGACTCCGTCTACCTTGATGGCAGTGGGGGTGGTCCTTTCTACCTTGTCTCAAGGTTCCCAGAGCGATGTCGCCTCACGTAGATGGTGTCTCTGACCTGGAACTGGTGTGGAGTCCTGATATCACCTGGCTGATAGACAGCTGTGAGGGGTTTCCACACCTCCTGCTGGATCAGTTTAAGGGCTTGGAGTCTAGAGAGTAGAGAGGAATTAGTTACATTTTCGGGGGAAGCCTGTGATCTTAGAGCGGCTAAGGGCGGGGTTGTTCCATATAGGATTTCAAAAGGGGTCAGTCCCATCCAATTAGGGGTATTTGGAGCCCTGAATAGGGCCATAGGAAGGAGGGCTATCCAGTCTGTTAAGCCAATCTCTATGTATAATTTAGTCATGGTCTCTTTTAGAGTTCTATTCATTCTCTCTACCTGACCTGAACTTTGGGGCCTGTAAGCACAATGTAATTTCTACAGTACCCCAAGGATCTTGGCCAGACCTTGACTTACCTGGGCAACAAAGCAGGACCATTGTCTGACCCCAACATCTTGGGGACTCCATACCTGGGTAAAATTTCTTCTAGGATCTTTTTGGTAACCACCAACGCCGTTTCAGTCTTTGTAGGGTATATCTTAACCCATCCTGTAAAGGTATCTACAAATACTAGTAAATATTTGTTTCCATATTTTGCAGGTTTTATTTCTGTGAAGTCAACTTCCCAATAGACTCCAGGGTGGTCTCCTCGGAATCTATTGCCTTGGGTTTTAGAGGAGGCATGAGCATTTACCAGTTGACAAGGCACACAGTTCTTTACTACCTGTTTTACATTTTCTCTCAGTTTCTTTAATTTATGAGGACATTGGTAGTGGGGAGATTTCTAAGTTAACGCTTGGAGGCGCCGTACTCCTAGATGAGTCATTTTGTGAAGGTGCTCAATATATTTGAGATCTTTATCGAGCTTCAAGTTCTCATCTATAGGGGTTTGAGAAAGCAGTCCTAGAGACACAGCACTTGTAGTGGGAGTGTCCTGAATCGGGGGGTATCTGGCAACCAGGATAGTATCATCATTAGCAGTCAATTTGGTTTCAGATGTATTTAGGGTGAGGACGTTTAGTCCTTCAGCTGTTCGTTTGGCTTCTTTATCAGCCCATTGGTTCCCAAGGGCTATATCTGACTGTCTCCACTGATGTCCTGGGCAGTGGATAATAGCCACTTTTTGAGGTTTATGTACTGCTTTTAACAGATCTAAAATTTCTTCTTTGTGTTTAATATCTTTTCCTGCAGATGTTAAGAGTCCTCGCTGCTGGTAGATGGCACCATGTATATGAGTAGTAGTAAATGCGTTTCTGTCTTCTGCTAGTTTTAGGGCCTGGGTTAAGGCAATCAGCTCAGCTTTCTAGGCCAATGTTCTTTTAGGTAAACTGCTGGCCCATATTACAGTTTCGGAATTAACTACCGCAGCCCCAGCCAATCTCTTACCTTCTGCGATGTAACTGCTCCTGTTGGCTTACCAGGTAAGCTCGGTGTTGGGAAGGGGCTGGTCACTGAGATCGCATCAGACTCCTGTTTCCTCTGCTAGAATCTCCTGGCAGGTGTGGAGCACCTCAGCCCCTCACTGGCAGACTGCAATAGGGTCAGCTGAGGCTTTCAGCTCTATGACCACAGGAGGCTGCTGTTTGGCTAGTCCCATTCCAGCCGTTTCAGCTCAGGCCTCAGGAAATTTTTTATTTTATCCAGTCTTTTATCTCTATAGTCTCGGGGGCCGACTCAAAAAGTCGGTGTTCATCTTTCAACTTCATGGTAAGGGCTGTAATTATTTGGCCTTCTTTAGCGACTTTTAGCCCTTCAGGGGTAAAGGTAATTTGAGCCCCCAGCTTGGTTAAAAGGTCTCGCCCCTGGGTTGCCCAGCCCATACCCAGATCCACAGCTCTTTGGGTAGTCCATGAATATTGTCGCTGGCCCGTGGCCCCTAGCACCCAGGACTTTTTGTCAGAGAGGGGTCTAGAAGGGCGCAGCAAAACAGAGTGTTGAGCCTCCGTATTCACCAGGAACTCAACTGGCTTCCCCTCCACTTTAAGAGTTACCCTAGGCTCGGGGGGGTGGGGGGGGGGTCTGAGCCCTGACTTCCCTAATCATCCTCCGTTAGGCTCAGGATTTTTTTCTGGGTCTTTTTCTCGGGGCAATCCCGGGCCCAATGCCCTTTTTCCTTACAGAAGGCACATTGATTCTTTTCAAGCCTCCGTCTTCTGGTCCCCTGATTGTCCAGGTTGCCCTTTCTCCCTGACTGGCTTGCTCCCTCCCTATCAATAACTGTGGCCGAGATCCGTGTGAGATCTTTATTTCGTCTGCGATCTCTTTGTCTTTCTATTTCCTCCTGTTCCTTTTTTATGTGCGGTTTTTTCTCCTCTCTCGTTTCCCTACGATGGTATATCTTTTCTGCCTCTTTAACAAGATCCTGCAGTGATTGACCCTGTAGCCCCTCTAACCTCTGTAGCTTCCTTCTAATGTCTGGGGCGGCTTGTCCTATAAAAGCCATGGCTACTGAGCCCCTTCATCCCTCAGAGGTTGGAGCGAAGGGAGTATACCTTTTAAAGGCTTTCATTATTTTTTCTAAAAAGACGAACGGAGCCTCCTTTGGTCCCTGTTGAATCTCTCTTACCTTAGCCAAATTGGTGGGGCGCCGTGCAGCCCCTCAGAGACCTGCCGCAAGAGCCTGGCGATAGACGGTTAGCCGCTCCCTACCTTCAGGAGTGTTGAAGTCCCAAAGGGGTCTTGTCAGGGGAAACCCTTGGTCTATCTCGTTAGGGAGCTGCGTGGGGTCGTCCATCGGCCCTTGGCAAGTTCTTCCTTTCGTGGGGCACCTCGCCCTGCTTGGCCAGCCTCTCCTTTTGGGGGTGGGCGGGCCACCACGACATACATCTGTTCTGGCATCCAGGGTTTTATCCAAGGGGGAGGGTTTTGAACCAGAGCTAGCCATACGGTGATGCTGGGTCCTTCCTGAAAAATAACTGATAAAGAAAGATTGAAAGAGCCTTCGGGGGGCCATCCCACATTGAAAGTGGGCCATTCTGAGGCGCAAAAAGTCCTCCAAGACTTCTTCCGGACCTCAACGGACAGATTACAAGCTCTTCCCTTCACCTCAGTCGAATGGTTAAGTGTCAAAGTAAGGGGGGTAATCACCATCCGACCCATCGTCAGTCACACACTCAAAACAAAGACAAAACAAGACAAAGACAGAACAAGACTACGGCCACATTGAGTTTCTGCCACGGACGTTTCTTTACCTGTGAGCTAGAGTCAGCAGCCAGGCTTAGTTTTTCACAAAAGGAAGAGGGAGTCAGATGGGGTGTAATCGGGAATTTCCACATCCAAAAACCGAACCGTATCCTCGTCCTTCTCATAGGAGGCAACCAGGTGTCCCTGGCCCCTCTCTCTCTCCCTGGGGCGTCCCCGAGGGTGCAGTTTGAGACCCTTCAGGCACGTCTACCGGCCTCCGTTTGTTCACCCTCACGGTGAATTCAAACAACTGCAAAACGAAAACCCAAGCCAGAAGTCTAAGTGGCCGTACTGAAACAAAAACACAGACACGACGAGCTGGACAAACAGACAAGGCTAGCCCATTATTTTACCTCTAAGAGCGGCTTCGAAACTGAGGAGGTGGTCACCCTGGTTCCTGGTCAATGCACCAAATGAAAGGTTCCCGAGAGGGGAGACCCCTCCTCGAGTCACAGGCGACAACGCAAACCCCAATCAGTCACGAAGTTCGCAGCTTGATGCAAACAGCAAGAGGCTTTATTGAAAGAACCAGCGTGCTGGGGCTCAGCTTCTGACTCACGCAGGAGTACAGAGGCTGGCCTCGAGTCAGGGAAAGGGTTGGATATTTAAGGGCTAAAACTGCAAACAGGATTTTCCAGAAACTTATTCAGTTGAGTAAACACTTCTAGGAGCACAGTAAGTCAGTTACAGTTTAACACGTTGGTCAACAAGCAGTTAAGCAACTGGTTATCGACAGGGGCATCTAAGGGAGGGGGCCTGCAACATTCTTAAGAAACCATGAAGTTGGGAGAGGGTTGTTTTCTTGAAACAATAAAACAGTTAGGTCTGTTAGGCCTGCTAAAATTTTCCATTACATTCAGTTAGGCCTGTTAAAATTTTCCATTACACAGAAGACTCTCTTAGAAAAAGACTGGTTATGCTAAATGACCTCGATGTCCGCTGAAAACATGGTTGACAGGCCCCGGTCCTTGCTACTCTGTTCAGAAATGTTGGGTTGAACTTAGAAAACTCTTTAGCTTATAGTGTAGTCCAAATATTCTGACCTGCCTTCAGTGCGTGCTGTCATGTAACTGAATTCCTGTCGACTAACAAACCTGTGAATAACCCTCTTTCTCCCTTCCCACCTTCGGAGCCATCAGTATTTTCTTCAGTGCATAAGTCCTTTTAATAGTGGTCTCATACAATATTTATCCTTTTGCAGTTGACTGAATTCAATTAGCATAGTGTCTTCCGTTTGATTCCAGGTAATGAGATGTTTCCTGCAGTCATTGTTTTGTTTATCATTGCGTAGTATTCCATTGTGTATACATACCATAGTTTATCCATTCATCTGTTGATGGGCACCTAGGTGGATTCCATCTTTTTGCTATTGTGGACAGTGCTGTAATAAACATTCATACACATGTATTGTTTGTGTGACAAGCAATAGGATAAATTCTAGGCAGTGGGATTGCTGGATAGTATGCCCTTACTATTTCTAGCTTTTTAAGAAAGCATGAAATTAACGTCCACAGAAGTTGTACCATTTTACATTCCCACCAGCAGTGTAGAAGAGTTCCAGTCTCTCTACCATTTGTTGTTCTGTGTTTTTGGATTAGTGCCAACCTTGTTGTAGTGAAATGGTATCTCATTATAATTTGTATTTGGATTTCTGTCATAGCTAATGATCATGAGCATTTCCTCATGTGTCTTTTGGCTGCCTGGATGTCCTCTTTGGAGAAGCATCTGCCCATGTCCTTTGTCCATCACTTAACTGTGTTATTTGTCTTTCTCACTGACATTTAGCAGTATCTTACAGATTATGTGGATCAGACATCGGTCAGGTACGTGGCTGACAAATATTATTTAAAGTCTTTGGATGAGCATAAGTGTTTAATTTTTAGTAGTTTCCATTTATCTATTTTCTCTTCTGCTGTTTGTGCATTCTTGATGAGATTTTGTAGTCTGTTTAAGCTGTGTATTAGAGCTTTCAGAGTTGTCCCTATTTTTTCTTCCATAATCTTTATCATTTTAGATTTGATATTTAGCTCTTTGATCCATTTTGAGTTAGTTTTTGTGTCAGGTGTGGGATATGGGTCTTGTTTCAGTTTTTTGCAGATAGATACCCAATTTTGCCAACACTACTTGTTAAGCAGATTGTTTTTTTCCCCAGCTTGTTTTTGTTTTAAAGACGACTGAAGTGGGTTATTTTAGGGCACTAGTATGAAGACTTTTACAGGCTCTGTGGCTCCAGACAGTGTGGATTCTTTCAGAATTTAAAATTCTGTTTCACATTTTTCTCCTTTTGCTCACAATTCTGCTATAGAATGTTTGATCAAAATGTTCAGTGATGGTTAGCAGTCACCATCCAGTTCTTAACGGTTTCATGACAAAGGAGGCAGTTGTTCACAGAGGCTATTAGCCGTGCATTCCATTTCCTCCTCCCATTTTTGACTTTCTATGTTGATTTAGGAAGATTGAGGCCAATTGTCACGCCTTGGATGGTCATTTGCAAGCTTTTAGACCCTGAGTACTACGCAGTGACCAGGAAGTAGAACAGAAGCACTAAACACAGTATTAGGCCAATTTACTGGGATAGACTATAGGATATTTTTAATTTTTCAAAACTGTTGTCACTGATGGCTCACTTAATTATGCAGCAGCTGTAACACATTCATAAGACATTTTACAGTTTGCGAGGGATGTCACATTCTCTATTTTCTTCAGCTTCCCACAGTTCTGTGAGGTGTTCTCAATTAGGATAAGTTTAAACTTCAGTAGCAAAGAGATCTCCAAAATGCAACAGCTCAAGCAAAATAGAAAATTCTTTTGTCACATAAGCAGTTTGGCTCATCAGGAAACACACCTCCTACAGTTATTCAGGAACCTAAATCCTGTGCCTTGTTTTGTTGTCACCTGCTAACACACTGTCTCCTTATCAGAGCATTTCAGTTTCAATAGAAAGGGGAAAGTGTATGGCCTTACCTGGTCTGGTTTTTAGATACCAACCTAGGAATAGGACACATCACCCCTGCATATTCTGTGGGGGAAGACAGTCACATCTTCCTGCCCAGATGGCCGTGAATTTAAAAATCTACTGGCCAGCTGCATAGTTGGCCAGTGTAACTGGCTAGCCCTGGGACAGTCCATTGCCTTATAACTCTGAAAGACAAAAAGAATGAAAGCCAGCAGTACGTATCACACTTCTATGAAGTCGGTATTAGTTCATTTTCCTACAGGAGAGGAAATAAGATCACAGACATGAAGTGGCTTGGTCACAGGCACACAGCTGGCGAAGAGACCATTCTAGACCAATAACACCCATAGATTGGCTCTGCAGTTAGTTCTTTTATATCCCTACCATTCTTTGAAGACAGAGCTTCCTTGGAAAGAATTATTGTTGTTGTTATCTGCCTTTAAGTTGGCTCTGGCTCACAGCTGCATGTGTACAACAAAATAAAATGTCACCCTAGTCTTGTGCCATCTTCATGATCACTGGTATGTTTGAATTGGTTGTTGTGGCCATTGTGTGGTGACTTCCAGCCTAGGGGGTCATTTTACATCACTATATCAATGTTCTGTGGGGACCATAGGGCTTTTATTGACTAATTTTCATAAGTAGACTGCCAGGCCTTTCTTCCTAGTCTGTCTTAGTCTGGAAATTGTTCTGAAATCTATCCTTCATAGGTTATCCTGTTGATATATGAAATATTGGTGGCTTAATTTCCAGTATCACAACAACATACTATGTACCATAGTGTGACAAACTGATAAGCAGGTGTTCTAGGAAGTCTAATTAAACATCAGCATATGGAGAATGCCATGAATTGAAGTGTGTTACCTAAAAAATCTGTAGCAATTTGGCTGGGCCATAATCCCTTGTATTCGGTGGTATTCCTCCACCTTGGAGTCACTGCCTCTGTGATGTGAATGGGGTAGATGGGTAGCATTTGTGTTGGTGGAACAAGACTCAGTGTGTAAGTTTGCTTTGTGCCTTGAGGTGGTCTCTTGAGATGTAAAGGAGAGAAGCTAGCAGAGACACTTGGGAAATCCATACCATCAAAAAAGAAAGCAGTCCTGGGAGCTGAGCACGTCTTTTGGAAAAGACTGGGGTCCCTGTGCCTCAGAAGCTTCCCATCCAGGGGAAGACTGAGGCCAAGGACCTCCTACAGTGCCAGCAGAGACAGCCTTCCCCTGGAGCTGACACCCTGAATTTGAACTTTTAGCTTGCTGGACTGTGACAAATAAAATTTCTCTTTATAAAGCTGTCCACTTGTGGTATCTCTGTTAAAGCAGCACTAGATGGCTAAAACAGAGCCTAAAGGTGTAGTGCTGGCTATTGACAGGAATATGACCAAATCCTTCTTTTGCCTTGTTTTTCCACTCTCAAGTAAAAAAATGCTGAGATGGTAGCTGATTTCTCTACTGGAGTCCCAGACCGTAGAGAGTACGTGCAGGTACATAGAATCAGATACCAGTACTGATAAAAGTCCTTTACTTCCCACTCTCTTTACCAAATTTCGTGGGTTGTCTACCTCTACCATGAATGTTTTGGGTGGCCTCCTGTTCTAGCTGGTTTCTGTCATTCCAAAATTCTTATGCTCTTAACTGCTTCCTCTTTCCCAGTTTGATCAGTCTACTAAGAGTAAGAATTCAATGAGCAAAAGGAACCCAGATTGTTACTGGAAGTGGGGACAGAATTTAATAAAGGTTGCCTAGACTGCTAAACTACACTCCATTCCCTGTTTTGTTATCACTCTCCCAACCAGACGAGCAGACTCGCATTCATCTCCCTGTCTTCTGGGCAGTAAATTGATTATTTCACAACTTCAGGGAGATAATGATATTTTGGGGTTTTGGGTAATTTACATTGTTTGGTAAGATGTAATGGAATCTTCTGACTCCCTGTTCTTTCTTATGACAAATTTTGACATTTTCCAGATGCAAAGCCCTTTATAATCTAGCTATAAAAGCCGCTGGAATTTTAACCCTGGAGGAATAGTCTTGGGGAAACCATTCTCCCTGTTCCCCAAATTCTCATGCTTGTCTGTTAACAAAGCCTGATTCAACCTTTCCCTGTCTCTGGATTTGGCTACAGTGTCAGGAGGAATGCCCTTGCTTTGATTTGGCAGCAAGACTGAAGCGATTATGTCTGGTCATCTTCTGCACTGGTGTGCACAGTTGACTACCATCACTCTGGCAATTCCCTCAACCCAGAATTTTCACAGGAAACCGTCATTAAATAAAATGGTTCTCATGGATTGGATTGTGTCCCCTCCAAAATATGTATAGAAATTTGGATGGGCTGTGAGTACCAGCACCGTGTGATTGCCCACCGTATTGTGATTTTCCTCTGCTGTAAATCCTAATCTCTACTTATGGGTAATAGATAAGATTGTGTTAAAAGAAGATTAAGGTGGGACTACAGCACCCTTACTGAGAGAGTTTCCCTGTGTGGCTTGCACCACCTTTTGTCCTTTCGTCCTACAAGAGATAAAAGGAAGGGGAAGCAAGCAGAAAGTCAAAAAACTCATACCATCAAGAAAGCAGCACTGGGAGTAGAGCATATCCTTCAGACCTGAGATACTTGCACCAAGATGTTTCCTGACCAAAGACTATTGCAATGCAAAGAGATTCCTCCAGAGCCAACAAAGAGAAAAAACATTCCCTTGGAATGGAAACTCTGAATTCAGACTTGTAGCCTACTGTACTGTGTAAGAATAAACTTTTCTTTGTTAGGCCATCCATTTGTGTATTTCTGTTAGAGCAGTACCAGACAACTAAAATAATGGTTTTGTGTGATGGGACTCAGGGGTTTCTGAACATCAGCAGCCTGTGGATCCAAGCTCAGAATTTCTTAAGATTCATACCTAAATCTTGTTGATTTTTGTCTTTAATTGCTCATAAGAGGAATACGATTGCTTGTAAGATCCCAGCCACCAAGTCCTTCTGAGAGTCTCGGAAGAGAAGAGTATCTTACCCATGTTAATGTTTCAGGACAAGTAATGGAATATTTTGCTTTGTCCTTAGACTTACATGTCTTCTTGGGTATTAAGGGCATAAGTAAGGGACAACACATAAATAGTCTGTGTGCATACCTATTCCCTTGCCAGATTATGAGATTCACAAAGGGGAGTCAGGATTACCTCTTGCTCATTTTCCCATCTACAGTGCTTACCAAGGTGGCATCTTTTCACAATAAGGAGTTTCTAACAAAATTGACTATGAAGCTTCCATTTGTGGAAGAAAATCAACCTTCCTGTCAAATGCATCAAAACTAGGTATGTTTATTCTTGCGAAAATGACTGGCCCCGTTGTCTTTATCTTCACAGTCCACATTCAGCAGGCATATACATATTTACCTATGCTGTAATCCCCCTCTTTGTATCTCCTTCATTAAAAGTGTCTCTTCAAAGTGGATTTTGAAGTGAAGCACATGATATAATTTTTACTGACACCCGTCTTAGGACAAGCTTTCCCTCTGGCAGTTTCCTTAATTGGTGATTTGGCAATACTGGTATTTTTCTCATAACGTGTCAGTTCCCTTCATTTAAAGCAAGTTCTGTCAAGTGACTAAATGCCCATAGCACAGTCACCAAGCACAGAATGACACCTCAGATATGCACTAGCTTACCAGGGTAGTGCCCAGTATGTTAACAAAAAAGAGACAAGCGTATGTGATTGACAAGGGAGTGTAACATTTCATTTTCCCATTTTGTTTTATTGCTGTGATATCCCATTTGATGGCCTTCAGCTTTCACAGCATCAGCTTTCTGCAATGACACTAATGAAGAAATGCTGTGTTTTGTTCATTCTTTAACCAACTGTGTTGCTGCTTAATAAGAATGTGACCCTCCCCCGTTCACACAGAGTTAGGAACAGCTGAGTCTCTGGAGTACTTCGGATGTCCATGGGATTCATCTCCCTTTAGGATTTCTCTAATTAAATGATGAGTACAGTTCCTGTCAATAAATTCAACATTCTAGATATTTCCAATTATGGAAAGAAACAAGGATGTTTTTCTAGTTGGAAACAGCAAAGCCCAAGGGGAAAGAGTGCTCACTTTTCTTTCATCTCTTTCCTCTGCTATTGGAATGTTCGGTTTTCATTTTAATTATTTCCTAATCATTTTTTTAAAGTCTGTTCCTTATTAAGGCACTCGCATTTATAACCATTTTGTTTAATCATTTGTGCGTGACTGACTTCTAAGTAGTTTATCATCTGAACAGAAAGTTTTTCTGTCAGTTTGCCAGAATGCCCACTTTGGCTTGATTTCCCATGGGGATCTTTTAGTTTCTTCTGTTTCCTTCTTTGGATTCTTTTCATTTGCCCCAAATATGAGATTTAACCCTATGTCAGTTCTTGGAGATTCTGAAATAAATGAAGGTTAGATTTAAGATGCCAGAATTATAGGGGTAGGGGGTCCACACATTCTTTTCCTCTTTGTCAGTTTTTAGCTCCATTTTCTCCTTCAACTCATATTTTCATTTTATTTACTTCCTGTGCTTTTTAAAATAATTTTATATTGTTGTGGCTATTGAGAATATACATAGCAAAATGCACCCAAATTCATCAGTTTCTACATGTATCGATCAGTGACAGTGATTATCTTCTTTGAGTTGTATAACCAGTCTCTCCTTTGTTTTCTGAGTTGTTCTTTCTCTGTTGTTCACTGTCCCCTGAGTTTCCTATCCAATCTTTTAAGTTGCTGTTGTCAATTTGATCTCATACAGATAGATCTTAAAAGAAGATAATGTTCAAGGAAGACCTTTTTTTTTTTTTTTAAACTAGTTAAGCTAAACTTTTGTGTGGTTTTAAGAGTGCGTGTACTATTTTAAATTTATTCTGACCTATCATGAAATACAACAGGTCCCAGGCTAGGTCCAAACTATCTGGGATGTAATGTTCAATCACAAGCAGTGCAGACTTGTTTTAAGATCAAGGAATAAAGGAAATATAGCATCTTCTGGAGATGAGG
The DNA here is from genome assembly GCA_028571685.1 of Heterohyrax brucei. Classification (NCBI taxonomy): domain Eukaryota; kingdom Metazoa; phylum Chordata; class Mammalia; order Hyracoidea; family Procaviidae; genus Heterohyrax; species Heterohyrax brucei. The sequence goes on from CM053145.1 coordinate 36,184,926, forward strand.
AAATAAAGTTGGCATTTTATTTCTGAAGTATAATAGATAGATTGTCATGTTAACATATCATAACTGAGTCTGCATCATGCCAAAGCATTAAACTGAATAGAAATGGATAGGTATTTCAAAAGAAGCTTCTCATCTTACTTCAAAAGAAGGTAAGTAGCTTAAGACATCTCATTTGTGGAAAAGAAAAATGGATGTAATCTTTCAAAATAAAAAAAACTTTTTCAAGTATTACTGAATGGCTTTCCACTTAGCAATGGCTTTCCAACATGATTGTTTCAATGGCTATTACTGTTATTAGCAACTCAAATAAGCAAAAGTTTATTCACACATTGTTATCAAGGTAAGAGGAAAATAAAAGACAATATTGAATAACATGGTCCTTAAATTAGTGGCCAGCCAAAAATAGAAGATATAAAAACGAGCAGCTATTAAACAGGGTGAAAATAGCCTCAGTTGTAAATCTGCAACCTAGAAAAAATATTTCTGACTTGGTGGTCTCTGGAAGGAGTAAATGGTTAATGTCCCTGACTGCTGCACGGAAGGTTGGAGGTCAGAGTTTACCTAGAGTTGCCTCAGAAGAAAGGCCTGTCATGGTTTGAATTGTGTCCCCCCAAAAATGTGTGCAGCCACGTGGCTGGGATATGGTTCCCAGTATCTTGGGACTGTCCTCCATTGTGTGGTTTTGCTAACCTGTATGTTAAAGGATTAGGGTGGGGCTGTGAATTCCTGCTATGGGGGAAGTTTCCCTGGAGCATGGCTTGCCCCACCCTTAATGCTTTTAGCTTGCAAGGAATAAAAGGAAAAAGAACCAAGGACAATTTGAGAACCTCGCTACCATCAAGCAAGCAGCACCGGGAGCAGAGCACGTCCTTCAGACCAGAGGTTCTTGTGTGAGGACGCTCCCTGGGCAATGACTGATGCAATACCGGACTTTCCTCCTGAGCCGTCAAGGGGAAAGTCTTTCCCTGGAACGGACACCCTGAATATGGACTTGCAACCTACCGGCCTGTGTAAGAATAAATCTTTCTTTGTTAAAGCCATCCACTCTGTGGTATTTCTGTTAGAGCAGCCCTAGCTGACTAAAACAGAATTGGTACCGTGGGAGTGGGGTGCTGCTCTAGCAAATACCTAAAATGTGGAAGCCACTTTGAAACTGCGAATGGATAGAAGATTCAGAAGGAACGAAGAAGGCGCAGATGGTGAGAAACAACAGAGGACCGGCAGCAGCAGCAGCGGCAGCAGCAGAACCAGAGGCAGCGCTGGAGCCGACCCGTGGAGCGAGAGAGGTCAGTGCCTGCGCAGAGCTTTCCTCGTGGAACGGGGTGCCTCTGGGCACTTGAATCGGTGAGCTGGCCTTGCTGACCCACCAAGTGAGAGAGTTGAGTGCTTTTGGGCAGGACGCTTTCCAGCAAGAGTGGGGTGCCTCCGGGCACTTAAACCAGTGGAGCTACAGAGCTCTGGAACACTTGCCCGGCAGGGCAGATGTGGGCCTGAGGCCCAGGCCATGCGGCCATAGGAAGCTGAAGCTGAAGAGGCAGGTAGCGTGAGAAGCTGAGCTGCCTCAGTCTCAAGAGGTATGGCCATGACCTCAGGGGTTTCAAAAGGTGGAACCATGGCGTGCTGTGTTCGTAAGGGTGGAATTGCCACTCAGTTGGGCTTAGGGTGCTCCTAAAGCCAATGGGACAGAGTTTCTGTCCAAGTGGGCCTTGAAGGCAGAGTTGTAGCACGGGGCTGGAGGTCTCCACTCAGAAACCTGAGAGTGTGGCCGATACCTAGAGTCTGGAGAGCATTGCTGTTGTGTAGAATGTCTCAGAAAATGTAAGAATATTTCCAAAGCTTTGAGGGCTAATGTAATGTGTTCTGTTGACTTGTCTGTTGCCTGTTAATGCCTTCTAAGTTTCACAGATGTAGAAGAGTTTTTGTATTTTGGACTTGGAGCTGATTTAAGACTTCTGTTATATGGATGGACATAATTTTGCTATGGTGAGATGAACGTGTTAAATGTTTTGTGATGTGATTTTTGGGTTGTCAAAGGGTGGGATGTCATGGTTTGAATTGTGTCCCCCCAAAAATGTGTGCAGCCACGTGGCTGGGATATGGTTCCCAGTATCTTGGGACTGTCCTCCATTGTGTGGTTTTGCTAACCTGTATGTTAAAGGATTAGGGTGGGGCTGTGAATTCCTGCTATGGGGGAAGTTTCCCTGGAGCATGGCTTGCCCCACCCTTAATGCTTTTAGCTTGCAAGGAATAAAAGGAAAAAGAACCAAGGACAATTTGAGAACCTCGCTACCATCAAGCAAGCAGCACCGGGAGCAGAGCACGTCCTTCAGACCAGAGGTTCTTGTGTGAGGACGCTCCCTGGGCAATGACTGATGCAATACCGGACTTTCCTCCTGAGCCGTCAAGGGGAAAGTCTTTCCCTGGAACGGACACCCTGAATATGGACTTGCAACCTACCGGCCTGTGTAAGAATAAATCTTTCTTTGTTAAAGCCATCCACTCTGTGGTATTTCTGTTAGAGCAGCCCTAGCTGACTAAAACAAGGCCTAACTGACATTCCACTTTCAAAACAATCAGCCATTGAAAACCACAGAGTTTCCATAACTTGGGTAAACTCAATGTCAAGTGGTTTGCTTTTATTTATTTTTTAATTTTGACTTGGAGGCATCAGTAAAAGAGGTAGTAGGTCAGTCTGGTGTTGAGGTATGTGAAGGGTTTCAGGCAGTGAACAAATGCTGTCTTCCTTGATTGAGGGAACGGCGTGACCAAAGCCCTCAGGAAAGTGAACCCACATGTTCAGGGAGTCGAGAGTAGTCTGGAGCACTCCGAGTACTGGGCTATAGAAGAGTGCACTGGGAAACAAAGCTGGAAACACAGCTTAGGGCTGGGCCCCGCACCCTGTGGCATTTCATTTTATGGAGGTGGCATGATGTGATCCGAGGAAACCACATATCAGACCGGGTAAGAACTCAAATCTCACCTGCGACTTTTGGTAACTTTGGGGTGCAGTGCTTTTGTTTTTCTGTTTCAGTTTTATTGCGGTAAAATGTTTAAAACAAAATCTTGCCATTTTAAATATTTTTAATTATACAGTTCCGTGGCATCAGTTGTACTTACCCTGCTGTGCATCTATCACTATTCGTTGTCAACTATATCTCATCACCCTGAACGGAGACTCAGTTCCCTTTAAGCAATAACTACCCATTTCCCTCTCTCTCCCCAGCCCCTGGTAAGCTCTAATAAACTGTTGGGGCATACATTTTTAAACCATAAAATGAAGACAATGGTAGTAGTCACTACCTAAAGTTATTGGGAAGATCAAATAAGGTTACACATATGACAGACTTCGCACAATTCCAGGCACAAGGTAAGTTCTCAATTAATGGTAGTTATTATTACTACAATTCCTTTAATATTGAATACTCTGGGGGTCAGTGCTACCCTGGCCCCTGGGGTCGCCATGAGTCACATCTGACTCGAAGGCACTTGGCTTTTAATATTAAAGACAGTTTATTACAGCTGATTTTAAGAAATAACTGTAAATACAAGAAAGCTAAAGACTCAGGGGACAACTTAGTCAGTTGTGATAATGTAGTTTGTAAAGATAATGTTCTACATCCTAGTTTGATGAGTAGCATCTGGAACCTTAAAAGCTGGCAGATGCCCAGCTAACGTACAACCGTTGGTTCTACTTGTGTGGAGCAAAAGAGAATGATGGAAACCAAAGGCTCAAAGAAGAAACTAGTCCATAGGACTAATAGCTCACACAAACAATGGGTTCTTCTAACCTGAGACCAGAAGAGCTAGATGGTGTCTGTCTGCCACTACCAACCATTCTAACCAGAGACACAATGGAAGGTTTCAGATAGGCTGGGAGAAAAGTGAACAACAAAGTTCAAAGTCTTGAAAAAGGTCAGACCTCTTGAACCAATAGAGACCGGAGGAATCCTCAAGACTATCACTCTAAGATAATTGACTTATAAAATAAATTATATTGCTCATGAATAACATGCTCTTTTAAACAATTAACTATGTGAGATCAGAAGCAAAGATGACAAGGTGAGAAAGGGAAAGGAAACTAGAGAAATAAAAATAGAACAAACGAAACGGAAATAATGAATATGCTGACACATTCCAAAAGTTGTAACCAATGTCATAGAATAATTTGTATATAAATTATTTAATGGGAACCTAATTCACTGTGTAAACTTCATCTGGAACACAGTGAAGTACTATTTAATAAAATAAAATAAAATCCTTGGAAGCTGTTGCAATGGCCAAAATGTTAAGGGAAAGTTAGATAGGAGATAGAGTTAACAATAGAATATGAAGGATGAAGAAGGCTATAAAATACCTCCAGGTTTCTAGCTGCCGCGATCAAGAATCCTGTAGGCTTTCATGCTGTTCTTTGAAAAAAGAACTTAGGGGAAGCTGGGGTTACCGGTGAACAACAACAACAAACTCATTGCTATGGAGTCAGCTTCAACTCATGATACCATAGGACAGAGAAGAATGCCCCAGAAGGTTTCAAAGGAGCAGCTGGCAAATTTGAACTGTCAAGCTTTTGGTTAGCAGCCTAGCTGTTCGACCATTGCACCACTAGGGTTATCGGTGGAGAGAGGGGATATCTATGGCCCATCAAGGTGGAGATGTCCAATAGGTAGTCGGGATATTCATGTCTGGGGCTCAGGAGAAGGGTCAGAGCTATAGGTGCGCAGTTTAGAAATTAATGCTTTGAAAGGAATAGTTGCAACAGAAACCAAAAACCAAACCCACTGCTGTCGAGTCGGGCCTGACTCATATCAACCGTAGAGGTCAGAGTAGAACTGCCCTATAAAGTTTCCAAGAGTGCCTGACAGCTTTGAACTGCTGATCGTTTGGTTGGCCGACATAGCACTTAACCACTATGTCACCAGGGTTTCCTAGTTTCAACATGGGAGTGGCTATATGAAACTGGACAGAGAAAGAACGAAGAGCGAAAAGAGAGAAAAGGGTACCGCCTTGTGTAGCTCCCCTATAGTTATCCTCCTCTGTTCCAGAGCAGGCTGGTAATTTCTGCTGCAGGTGGATTTTGCAATGGCTGGTTGTTGAGCAAGGACTGAACCAAAACAGTCATGGGATCAGCCAGAGTATCACAAGTAGCCCTAAGTTGACACCCTGAGGATATGAGGTTTGATGTGGCATCAAGATTTCTGGTTACTAGATTGAGACTAGGTTCTAGGGAATGCAAGCTACAGTGAGGATTTGGGAGCAGATATGTATTGAGGAATTGTTCTTCAGGGAGTTTCTGGGTGGCGCAAATTGTTAGTGAGCTTGACTGCCGACAGAGAGAGGTTTGAGTCCAACCACAGGTACCTCCAAAGAAAAGCCTGTTGATCTACTTTAACAAAATAGCCACTGATCTACTCAGTGGCAGCTGATTTGACTGATAGCGTATGTTGATTTTTTAATTTTTGTTTGTTAAATAATGAGCTGTCAACCTAGTCCTCAGGATATATTGTGCTTTTAGGTCACAGATAATAATAATATAAGGTTATCAAAATTAAAATTCTGTTGGAAGCATTATCTAATTTATATCTTTTTACATTCCATTTTGTGTATGATTTGTAATGTACACAATGTATTAACACATTCGTCTATACATATAACTGAAACATATATTGGAGACATGTATTTAAAAATATTTTGATTTTGTACAATTAAAAAAAAGGGTACCACTGCTTTAGAACAAGTGCTGACTGCTAGGTTCCACGGGCTAAATCCAGTCTATTGCCTCTTTTTGTAAATAAAACTCCATTGGAACATAGCCATCTCATTTGTTTAGGTATTATCTATAGCAACTAGAGGGTTGCTGTGAGTTGGAATCTACCCAACAGCAGTGGGTTTGGTCCGACAGCTGCTTGGGCCCTACAGTGGCAAAATTGAGCAGTTGTACCAGAAACTGTACGTCTCGCAAAGCTCAAAATATTTACAATCTGGTCCTTTACCAAAAAAAGTTTACCAACTCTTGGTCTAGACCACTCTGCCTGCTGCTGCTGGCTTAGCTGAAGGTATAGACATTATCTCTAGGATGACTCAGATGACATCAGAAAAATCTAGTCTTGCAAGGACAAACCTGCAAATTTATAACTGACATCACAGCCACCATGAATTAAGACTGTGACACTGTGGCAGAGAACACAAACGTCTCTTGTCCCCAAACACCAGCTTCTCCATGGGGAGGACAGCAACTCTGGCAACTGGTGAACTACAGAGTTTGGCACTATCCCGGGCTTTTCCCTGGGGCTGGGAAGATGCTCCCGCAGCAGTTCTTCTCGCATTGCGCCTGCAGGCTGTCAGCCACAGTAGAGTGATTTTCTGCCTGGACCAAGTGTATTGAAGAGTTCAAGCAGATGTGGTCAGTTGGCAGAAGGATGGTTTGCTCTTATTTGTATTGTCTAGGAGATAAATGCCTGAGGCTCCAGACCAGAGAAACAGGACTAATCATTTTCTGTACTTCCTAATAGGACAGCTCAGATCACAGATAAAGTATACAGCCACTATTTACAAAGGAGGCCTAGTGGTGCAATTTAAGTGCCTGGCTGCTAACTGAAAGGTTGGCAGTTCAAACCTACCCAGTGGCTCCCCTGGAGAAAGAACTGGTTATCTGCTCACATAAAGATTATCACCTAGATCGAAGAGTGTGCATGTTGGCTTAAATGGATACATCAGGCTAACTGAGAATCTCCTGTCCAGAGGCGAGATGTGGGACAGAGCAGAACAAGAGTTGGTTGAATGGACCTGGGAAATACAGGGTGGAAAGGAGAACTATGCTGTCACAGGGTGGGGAGAGCAGCTAGAGTTACGTAGGACTGTGTGTGTAAGTTTTTGATGACAAACTGACTTGGGTTGTAAACTTTCACTGAAAGCACAATAAAATGTTAAAATAAATAAATAAATAAGAGATTATAGCCTAGAAAATGTCTGGGGATGTTCTGCTTTCCTAGAAGGGTCACTGTGATTCAGAATTGACTGCAAGGAATGCAACAACAACAAGAAATAGCCGCTACTTACAGGTGATCAAAACTAAACTGGAAAGTTAAGGAAGATTATTGCCCATGTCCCTGTGTGTTCTATATAATCTACTGTTATATATATATTTTTCATTTTTAAAAAAATATTTCATTGTGCCTTAAGTAAAAGTTTACAATCCAAATCAAACTCTGAACACACAGCACTGTGCAACTCTAACTGCTCTCCCCACCGCCACTCTATGACAACACACACCTACTTTCCACACTGTACTTCCCATATCCATTCAACCAATTCCTGTCTCCCTCTCCCCTTTTGTCTCACCTCTAGAGAGGAGCTGCTCAGAAAGTCTCATGGGTATATTTAAGCCAAGAAGCATATTCTTCACTGGCACCATTGTGTGTCTTATAATCCAATGTGGTCTTTGTCAGAGAAGTCAGCTTCAGTACCGGTTTCAGCTCTGGACAAACAGGGAGTCAAGGGGCCATGTCCTCAGGGGGCTTCCCAGTCTGATGGACAACCAAGAGTGGTCTTTTAACAGAGTTCCAGTTATGCACACCCATTTTTATCCTGCTACATCAGGGACTTTAGACTGTGTTCCCTGTCAGGGCAGTCACCGATGGTAGCCAGGCAACATTTAGTTCTTCTGGCTTCATGCTGGTGTAGTCTCCCAATCATATGACACCTTCTGTTGGCTAGGTTCTTATTATCTTCTTGTCTTTGATGTCCTTTGTTTTCCTCTGCTCCAGGTGGATTGGGACCAATTGATGCTACTTAGACAACAGTTTGCTAGCTTTTAGGGTCCCAGATGCCACTCACCAAAGTTGCATGCAGAACACTTCCTTTAAAAAAATTTAGTTATGCCAATTAGCCTAGACGTTCCCTGACAGTATGATCCTGAGACCCCTGTGCCGTCTACCCTCTCCTTCAAAATGTTGGGTTGTATTGAGGAAATCTTTTAGCTTCTGATGCTAGCTATTGTGCTAGCATCCCTTCTGCTGCCCACTATCACCTCCTTCACCTAACCCAACTCCTATCTACCGCCTACTCTGTAAACAGTCCTCTCCTTCCCTCTGAGCTCTTGTAACCATCAAAGAGTACTTTCTTCTGAACATAAATCTTTCCTTAAGTCCTTATAGAAATGGTCTCATACAATATTTCTCCTTCTGTATCTGGCTAATTTCACTTAACATAATGTCTTCCAGATGATTCCATATTATGAGATGTTTCCTAAGATCATTGTTGTTCTTTATTCTTACATAGTAATTCATTGTGTGAATACACTACAGTTTGTCTATCCATTCATCTGTTGGTGGGCACCCAGGTTGAATCTATCTTTTTGCTATTGCTGACACTGCTTGTCATGGATTGAATTCTCTGCCCCCCCCCCCCATATGCTTAGCCACGTGGCTGGGCCATGATTCCCAATGTTTTCTGATTGTCCTCCATTCTGTGATTTTCCTGTGCTGTATGTTAAAGATTTAGAGTGAAGCTGCAAATCCCTTCATAGGATTACCTCCCTGCTCCACTGTAAAGGGAGTTTCCCTGGAGTATGGACTGTCCCACCCTTAATCCTTTCATCCTACAAGAGATAAAAGGAAAGAGAAGCAAGCAGAGAATTGGGAACCTCACACCATGAAGAAAGTGGCACCAGGAGAAGAGTGTCTCCTTCATATCTGAGGTTCCTGGACAAAGACTGACCCAATACTGGACTTTCCTCCAGCGCTGACAAGAGGGGAAAGCCTTCCCCTGAAGCAGACATCCTGAATTTGGACTTGTAGCCTACTAGACTGTGTAAGAATAAACTTTCCCTTCTTAAGGCCATCCACTCTGTGGTATTTCTGTTAGAGCAGCCCTAAGCCAAGCCAAGTGCCATCGAGTCAGATCCGACTCATGGTGACCCTAGGGGCCAGGGTAGAACCGACCCCCACAGTATTCAAGGAGCACCTGATGGATTCGAACTGTTAACCTTGTGGTTAGCAGTGGTAGCACTAGCTGATTAAAACACTGCTGCAATAAACATTGGTGTGCATGTATCCGTCTGTGTGACAGTCCTTATTCCTCTAGGATATATTTCCAGCGGTAGCATTGCTGGATCATATCGTATTTTTTTTTTTTTTTTGGCTTTTAAAGGAATCACCAAATTGATTTCCATTTTACGTTTCCATCAGCAGTGTAGAAGAGTCCCAGTCTGTCCACACTCTCTTGAACATTTACTACTTTGTGTTTTTTGGATTAATGCCAGCCTTGTTGGGGTGAGATAGCATCTCATTGTAGTTTTGAACTGGATTTCTCTGATGGCTAATGATCGTGAACATTTCATTATGTATCTGTTAGGCGCCTGGATGTCTCATTTGGTGATATGCCTGTTCGTACCCTTTGCTCATTGTTTAATTGGATTATTTGCCTTTTTTCTTGTTGAGGTTTTGTCCCATCTTGTACTGCAAAGGGGAGATCAGATGCTGATTGGATTAGTGGTAACCAAAAATTCTTTCCCAATCTGTAGGTAGGCTTTTTACAGTTTTGGTGAAGTTTTTGGATAAGCTTAAGTGTTTGGTTTTTAGGAGTTCCTAGTTATGTATTTTGTCTTCGGATGTTTGTGCACTGTCAGTAAATTGTAGTCTGTTTATGCTATACATTAGGGCTTCCAGCGTTTTCCTTATTTTTTATTCCCTGATCTTTGTTGCTTGAAATTTTATATTCAGAACTTCAATCCATTTTGAGTTAGCTTTTCTGTGAGGTGTGGGCTATGGGTCTTGTTTCTTTTCTTTGGTGATAGACATCGAGTTGATGTCAAAACCATTTGTTAAAGAGATTGTCTTTTCCCTGGTTTACAGACTTCGGACTTTTGTCAACTGTCAGCTGCTCATAGGTGGATGATGTTATGCCTGGATTCTCAGTTCTGTTCCATTGGTATATGTATCTGTTTTTGTACCAGTACTAGATTATTTTGACCACCGTGGTGGTGTAATAGGTTTTAAAGTCAGGTAGAGTGAGGCCTCAGACTTTGTTCTTCTTCTTTAGTAATGCTTTACTTATCTGGGGATTATTTTCTTTCCACATGGAGATGGTGATTTGTTTCTCCATCTCATTAAAAAACGGCCCTGGAATTTGTATTGGAATTGCATTATATCTATATACAGCCACAGGTAGAACAGATATTTTTGAGAGCAAGGTAGATTTCACCATTTATGTAGGTCTTTTTTGGTTTCTTGCAGTAGAATCTTATAACTTTCTTTTTATAGGTCTTTTACATCTCTAGTCAGATTTATTGCTAGGTGTTTTATCTTCTTGGGGGCTATTGTAAATGGTATTAATTTTGTGATTTCTTCTTTGATAATCTCTTTGTTGATATAAAGGAATCCAACTGATTTATGTATGCTTGTTTTGTGTCCTGATACTTTGCTGAACTCTTCTGTTAGTTTCAGTCATTTTTTGTGGCATCTTAAGGGTTTTTTGTGCATAAGATCATATCATCTGCAAACAGAGATATTTTTACTTCTTCTTTAACAGTTTGGATGCTGTTTATTTTTTTATCTTGCCTGACTGCCCTGCTTAGAACTTGCAGGAATATGTTAAGTAAGACTGGAGTGGTGACAATGGGGATCCGTATCTGATTCCCCATGGGGAATGCTTTCAGACTTCTCCATTTAGGAGTATGTTGGCTATTGGCTGTGGGCTGTTGGCTTTGCAACAGCCCCTTATTATATTGGGGGGAGGTCTCTCTTCTATTCCTGTTTTGCTGAGAGTTTTTAACATGAATGGGCACTGAAGTTTATCAAATGTCTTTTCTGCATCAATTGATAAAATCAAATGGTTCTTGTCTTTTGTTTTGTTTAAGTGGGTGATTAAATTGTTTTTCTTATAGTGAACCAACTCTGCATACCCGGTATGAATCCTATTGGGTCATGGTGAATTATTTTTTAATATTTTGTTGAATTCTATTGGCTAGAATTTTGTTGAAGATTTTTGCATCTAAGTTCATGAGAAACATTAGTTTGTGTGTTCTTTTTTTTTGTGTTGTGTTTGCCTGGTTTTGGTACCAGGGTTATACTGGCTTTGTAAAATGAATTTGGCAGTGTTCCATCGTTTTCGATGCTCTAGAATACCTTTAGTAACAGTGGTGTTAACTCTCCTCTAAATATTTAGTAGAATTCTTCAGTGAAGCCATCAGTGCCAGGGCTTTTTTTCAGTTAATAGTTTTTAAATTACCATTGCAATATCTTCTCTTGTGATGCATTTATCTAGCTGTTCTATTTCTGTTTGTGCTAGTTTTGGTAGACAATGTGTTTCTAGAAATTTGTCCATTTTCTCTAGGTTTTTAAACTTACTAGAGTACAGTTTTTCATAATATTTTGCTATGATTCTTCTAATTTCAGTTGGGTCTGTTGGTATTATTGACCGTTTCATTTCTTATTTGAGTTATTTGCTTTTTCTTCTGTTTTTGTTTTGTTGTTTTGGCCAACAGTTTATCAATTTTTGCTGATATTAAAAAAAAAAAAAAACAGTTGGGTCTTGTTAACCCTTTCAATAATTTTTCTGTTCTCTATTTCATTCAGTTCTGTTCTATTTTTTATTGTGTGCCTTCTTCTGGTGCCTGAGGGGTTCTTTTGTTGTTTTATTTCTACTTGCTTGAATTATAGAATGAATTCTTTGATTTGGGCCCTTTCTTCTTTTTGGATACATGCATTTATTGAGATAAATTGGCCTCTGAGCACTGTTTTTCTGTGTCCCAAAGATTTTAGTAGGATTTGTTTCACTCTCATTTAATTGTATGAATTTCTTCATTCCATTCTTGATTTCTTCTATTACCCAGTCATTTTTTAGTAAAATGTTGTTCAGTTTCCGTTTTTTTTTTTGTATTTTTTCTGTCATTGATTTCTAATTTTATGGCGCTGTTGAATGAAAAGATGCTTTGCATTATTTCAGTACTTTGAATAGTGTTAAGAATTGTTCTGTGGCCTAATATGTGGTCAATTTTGGAGAAAGCTCCATGTGCACTGGAAAAGAAACTAATGTGATACAAAATTTAAAATTGTCCTTAACTCATAATAAAAAGAAAAGAAAAGAAAGTATACATGGCTACTGTTGCGTGGAGAGTGTTTTGTATAGGTCTATGAGATCAAGTTGGTTGATTGTGGCATTTAGATCTTCTATGTCTTTCTAGACTGAGCTTATTTCTAGATATTCTGTCCTTCACCGAGAGTGGTGTGTTGAAGTCTCCTGCCATTATTGTGAAGTTTATCAAATGTCTGTATTTCTGTTTTCAAGCAAATAGTGTTTGTTTTACATATTTTGGAGCCCTGTCATTGGCTGGGTAAATACTTAATATGATTATGTTCTCTTGGTGTATCGAGTCTTTAACCACTGTAGTGGATTTTACTTTCAAGTCTATTTTATAAGAGATTAATATTGCCATTCTTGCTCTTTTTTGAATGTTGTTGGCCTGATATATTTTTTCTCATCCTTTGAGTTGTCATTTGTTCATGTTTTTGAGTCTACGATGTGTGTCCTGTAGGCAGCATACAGATGGGTTGTGTTTTTATCTAGTGTGCCACTCTCTATGTCTTTATTGAAACATTTAGTCCATTTACTTTTAGGATGATTATTGAGAGGTGTGAACTTAATGCTGTTACTTTGATGTATTTTTTTGTGTGTGTTGTAAACAATTTCTTTGCTTCATTTATCTTTCTGTGCTGGTCCTTTTCTAAATGTTTTTTTTTCTTTCTTTCATGGTTTTCAGTGTTTGTGGTTTTGTATTTACTGAGACTTCATGTTTTTTATTTTGATGCAGATGATTGATAGTTTCCTCTGTGGTTACCTTAATATTTACCCTTATTTTTCTAAATTTAAACCAGTCTCTACATCACTTTGACTTCCTCTTTATATGAAAGGTCAATAACTACTTTTTTGGGGGGTCTTTTTAAATATAATGTTTAAGCAATGACATATCTGTTTCCTTATTTTCATTATTTCGCCTAAGACTTGTATTTGTAATTCTCCTATTTAGGTTGATATTTAATTGCTCTGTTCTGTATTCTGGTCTTGGGTTGTTACCTGACATTGTTGGTTTTCTAACCAAAGGACTCTCTTTAGTATTTCTTGTAGTTTTAGTTTGGTTTTTGCAGACTCCCTAAATTTTTGTTTCTCTGAAAATGTTCTACTTTTACCATCATATTTGAGCGACACTTTTGCTGAATATATAATTCTTGGCTGTCAATTATTTTCCTTTAATGCTTTGTATATGTCATCCCATTACCTTCTTGTCTACACAGTTTCTGCTAAGTAGTATGCTGAGTAGTCTGCTTAGTCTTACAGATTTTTCTTTGTAGGTTATTTTTTGTTTATCCCTAGCCACTTTTAAAATTGTCTCCTTGTATTTAGTTTTGGCAAGTCTGATTATAATATGCTTTGGTGTCTTTGGGGATCTGTCTTGTATGAAGTTCAGTGAGCATCTTGGATAGGCATCTTCTCTTCTTTCATGATATCAGGGAATGTTTCTATCAGCAAATCTTCAACAATTCTCTCTGTATTTTCAGTTATCCTTCCCTCTTCTAGTAAGTTGTTGGTAGATTATTTCTCTTCATAGAATCCCACATAATTCTTAGGTGTTTCTTCATGTTTTTTTAATTCTATCTAATTTTTCCAGAAATATGATGATATTATGCTTTATCTTCAGTGTTACTAATTCAGGCTTCCATTGCCTCAGTTCTGCTCCTTTGACTTTCTACTGAGGTGTCTAATTCTATAATTTGATTAATTTTCTGAATTTCTGATTCTTGGCACTCAACACTTTCAGTTTTTTTTCAGTTTGTTATTAAGCTCTTCTTCATTTTGCCTCATCTCCTTTCTCAACTCTTGAAGAGTTCTAAATATTAATCTTTTTTATTCTGCCTCTTGTAATTCCAGGAAGTTCTCTTCCTCTGGAAAATTTGATTCTTTGCTTTCTGAGCTTTCTGAAGAGATCATGGTCTGCACCTTTGAGTGCTTTGATATGGATTGCTGTTTCTAAGCCATAAGTAAATTGTAGTTATTAATATTATGTTTGCCTACTGTGTTCCAGCTTCTTGTTTCAAAATGAATGGATTCAGCTCAGGTATCTTGGGGGTGAGTTTCCCATTGTGGGGTATAGGCTCTCAACTACTATTCTAGATGAGCAGGGGTGATTGGTATATGCATGGGGGTCTGACTATAGCTGCTGAGAATAACTGGGTGTTAACAGCCACTCCTGAGTATCTGTGAGGTTGGTATATTCCCTTATGTCTGAATCTAAGTGAAGAAACAATTTCTGCCCTGATTTTCAGGCTTAGAAGAGTAAGCAGAAATACCTTCCTCCTTTTTTTTCTATTTCACCCCTTTTCCAAGTTTGATAAACTGTTTTCCCCTCCAAGTCTCAGACAATGGATCAGGGCCCACTTAAGGAGTGCTACTTGCAACTCAGTCAATGGTGCCAGGCTCTAGCACCAGGTGCAGATTAGAGAACGGAGGAAGGAGTGCAGAGAGAATGGAGGGAGGGCCATATCAAAGGAAAAACTGAAATCCATGTGCAGTAGTTTTCATGCAAGGGATTAGCTTTTGAGGGTCTGGTATTGTCCCTCACAGATTCCAGAGGCACAAGTGGATTCTGCAAACAATCACTTCCACGCTGTACCCACCATGCAGCATCTTCCCAGCAGGTCAGGTACACACAATCCCATCTACTCCTGGTGCTAGTCTCCCTTTCCCTTTGCTCAGTTCAATTTATCAACTTCTCCTTTGATGTTCAGGGCTCCTTGGATGTCATATGTCTAGATTCATTTGTTCTTTGGGACCTTTGTTTTCAGAGGGGCTTCAGGAAGCATATATCTACTCCACCATTTTGAACCTGAGGCAGGTAAAAACATGACAAATACAACTATATTGGCAGTAACAGAGATGTTGTTTGTGAATTTGTTTTTTTTTTTTTTTTTTAAAATACAACTCTTCCTACACTGTATGGGGGTTAGATGTCTGAAATCTGGAGAATGTACCAGAGTAACTATAAGAAAAAGTTTAAGTGTCAGGCATAATCAGTACTGAAAAGGAACTCCATTGTTAGGGTCTAGATGTCAGCATAGGACATAGGCTTTGCTCCTGAGAGAAGCTGTTTGCTGTTTGCTCCTAATTATGGTTAGTGTATTAACAAACCCTACTCCCAGAGCTATAACGGATATCATCAATGATGTTGGTATAATGAAGCGGAGCCATGAGGCCTCTGCTTTGAAAAAGCTGGTGGTGGGAGGTGGGAGGGGAGCAGTTGGGCTAAATGAAGTCATTTCTAAGAGGAGTACAAAAAAGGGTAATGTTTGAACAAAGCAACTGCTGAAGACAATTACACATTTAAATTTTCTTCACTATGGGTGGCAGAAAAATTTGTTTATCACTCTTTCCTCTGACGTTTCAAAATACATAAGCTTTCCAGCTTTTAAGGGCTCTCATCTGAGGTAATAAAAATAGGAAACCAGATATCCAAGGGGGCATTTTGGCACAGGTGATGAACAGATAGGACACGCAGCAAACAGCTCTGTCACTCATCTTTCCCGTGACATGGCGCTGATTGCATGTTAGCCATGCCTGTCTCTCTTCTGGCTACCCTTATATTCCGTGTGGACATCACTGCTGCCTCAATGACTGTCTCTGCCCACAGACCATTAACATTCTGAGGGCTACAGAAATGGAACTGTCCTATGGTGTGGGGGAGAGCCTGATTCTCTGTATGTTTTGTTACCCTCAAGAAAATGGCTATCTCTAATCACACAAAATGATAGAGACAGCAGTTGACTGAAATCGCTGCAAATGACAGTTATTTCTCTGAACAGCCTGAAAGAATAGGTCACCCTAGCTAATACACTAACAGCATACTTTTCTGTATATGCAATTTCCATCACATTCCCCAAATGCTTGAATGCTGATTGACATTGGTACTCAGCAGGGAAAGCAGCTTCCCCCACCCCCTGTGGAAACCTCTAGCAGTGCATTTATAGAAGGACTCCATGATTTGCTCTAATAAGTAAGTGATGTATCTGTGGTAGGAACAGGGAAAACAGCTGAACTGGAAAATGAGGGATTGATGTGTGTAAACAGTAGCTGCACACACATAGCAAAGCATAAAGAGTTAAGAAGAGGAAGACATATATCTTGTCTTTCTGTTTGCCTTTTTATACAGGACAGACTGGAACTATCAGTAACCACTGGGTCTATTCGGTCCCCAGCTGTTTTCAGCATCCCTCATTTTAATTTACTGGACAAGAAATTGTACTGAAATGCAGGTTGTTGGTTGATGTACTATCATCTTAACTATGGACACCTGAGCCAGCTAAGTTCTTGGATGTGCTACTAGATAAGAATCTGCATAAAACCAAGCCAAACCCACTGTGGTTGAGTCGATTCCAACCCATAGTGACCCTATAGGACAGAGTAGAACTGCCCTGTAAAGTTTCCAAGGAGTGCCTGGTAGATTCAAAATTCTGACCTTTTGGTTAGCAACATAGATCTTAACCACTATATGCCACCAGGGTTTCCCAGAACCAGCACAGACTGGTTCTGTGCACAGCAAAAACCGGTTCTACTTGTCACAGAAAATGTAGTTGAAGTGAAGGGTTTGGGAAGCTCAGCTCTGTCCTTTTCATGATAAGCCTTAAGTCAGCGGAACTATGTCCAGGAGCAGCTGCTGTGGCAGGGCATGGACTGGCTGCCTCAGAGAAACTGTGAGGACGTGGTGCTGCGGTCAGGTAGAACCACTTTCTTCCACCTAGAGAAGGGTGCCTCTGAAAGCGCTCTAGACCTGTTGGTGCCATTCTTGCTCCAATTGCCAGGGTTGTACAACTACGATTCTTTCAGGAAGTGTCCATACAGACCACTTCAGTCCAACAAACACACACTGAGTGCCTATTACGAGCCAGGATTACAAAAAGAAATGTTACAATAGTAGTTCTCAAGCGGTGTGGAGGGCTCATATTGCCCACACCCCAACATGCTCCTTCACACACTAAAGAGTGGTAAGCTGGTGGGACAGAGATTACATGGTCAAAAGACAAACAAAAACTGTTTTCATGATATAAACAGCAGAAAGTAAAGTTCAGTGCAATCTTGGCTGCTGATGACACAAACAAAATGTAGTAATAGTCAAACCAAAAAAAAAAAAAAAAAAATTGCAGTCAGGTTGATTCTAACTCACTGCAAGTTACAGAGCAGAACTGTTTCACAGGGTATTCAAGGCTGTGACCTTTCCAGCAGATTGCCAGACCTTTCTTCCGAGGAGTGATGTTCAGAAAAAGGGGTGGTATATCTAAAGCTGGAAGGGCATGAGATTTTCTGGTAAAGGATTCTAAATCAATTAATAACACAAATGCCACTCCATGAGGCAGAAGCAACAAGATTTTAGGGGAACTGTGAAGGCCCAATCAATTACATTCTTTGTTCCCAAGTAATTTCTGGATCAACTGAAGAAAAAGACAAAAGAATAAGGCAGATTAAAAGCAAATGATCACCTTTATGGCTGGTAAAGCGTATATTGAAGAATGTGGCTTGTAATCTGGAGGCAAATGGGCTTCCTAAGCCTGAATTCTGAAACTAGACAGACTTACCTACAAGTAGCTATAGAACAAAAACTATTTTTAACACTCAAAGTCCCTTGGTTATGCTCCATAGATTGCCATGGCCTGAGAAAGCATTTTTTTTTTTTTTTTGGCATATTTGCTTTAAAGCACAGGTGTGTACTAAGAGATCAGTGGCTAACCAAAAGGTTGACTCCATCAGCTGCTCCTTGGAAACTCTATGGGACCGTTCTACTCTGTCCTATACATACATTATACACATGTATAATGTATGTCTGTACATACATGTGTTTGCGAAACAGATCCCTGTTGTTGTTAGTTGCCATTGAGTGGGTTATAACTCACAGTGACTCTGTATGTACATCAGAATGGAACACTGCCAGATCCTGCACCATCCTCACAATTGTTACTATCCTTGAGCTCACGTTGCAGCCACTGTGTGGCCACTCTCACTGAGTGTCTTCTCCTTTTTACTGACCTTCTACTTTACCAAGCATGTTGTCCTTCTCAAGGAACTGATCCTTCCTGATAACATGGCCAAAGTACATGAGATGAAATCTTGCCATTCTTGCAGAGTACTCTGGCTGCGCTTCTTCCAAAACGGATTTGTTTTTCATTTGGCAATTCATGCCAGCCAGCCAAGTGCCGTTGAGTCAGATTTGCTATTCTTTACCAACACCATAATTTATTATCATAATCTTGCATTTAGATATGTATATTTCAAAAATGGGAAAATTAGGTCATCTTAGTAATTCTCCCACAGAGGAATGCTCAAAGCACTCATTGGCAAGCTCTGCAAAAATCTTCAACAAAATTCTAGCCAATAGAATCTAACAACATATTAAAAAAAAAAATTCACCATGGCTAAGTGGAATTCACACTATGGATGCAAGGATGGTTGAACATTAAAATCACCAAAAAACCCACTGCCTTCGAGTTGGGTCAGACTCATAGTGACCCTAGAGATCAGAGTAGAACTGCCTCATAGAGTTTTCAAGGAGCGCCGGCTGGATCTAGACTATCCACCTCTTGGTTAACAGATGTAGCAGTGAACCACTATGCTACCAGCATTTCTGGTTCAACATTAGAAAAATAATTAATGTACTCGACCACATAAATAAAATAAAAGAACCATTTGATTTTATCAATTGATGCAGAAAAGGCATTTGACAAGGTCCAGCACTCATTCATATAAAAAATTCTTGGTGAAATGGGAATAGAAGGAAAATTCCTCAACATAATAAGGGCCATCTATGTGAAACCAACAGCTAATACTCTCCTGAATGGAGAAAGTCTGAAGAGCAGTAACAGTTACTTGAGAACAGTAACACACAAGGATGCCCATTGTCACCACTACTATTCCACACTGTCCTGGAGATTCTGGCCAGAGGAATTAGGCAAGATAAAGAAATAAAGTGCATCCAAATTGGTAAGGAAGAAGTATCTCTATTTGCAGATGGCGTGATGTTATACATAGAAAACTCTGAAGAACTCACACACATGCAAAAAAAAAAAAAAACACCCCAAAACCCAATGGAACTATTAGAAGAGTTAGCAAAGTATCAGGCTACAAGATAAGTGTGCATAAATCAGCTGGATTCCTTTATACCAACAAAGAGACCATCAAAGAGGAAATCACCAAATCAATACCATTGACAATAGTCCCCAAGAAGATAAAATATCTGGTAATAAATCTAATCAAAGATGTAAAAGGCTTGTCGTAGACTGAACCATGTGCCCCCCCCCCCAAAATATGTATAGCCATTTGGCCGGGCCATCATTCCCAATGTTCTGTGATTTTGCTATGCTGTAAATCCTAATCTCTATCTGTGGCCAATAGATAGGAAGGTTATGTTAAAAGAGGATTAGAGTGGGACTGTAAATCCCTTCCTAAGGTCACCTTCCTGCTCCATTGTAAAGGGTGTTTTCCTGGAGTGTGGCTTGCCCTACCTTTTATCCTACGAGAGAGAGAAGGGAAGAGAAGCAAGCAGAGAGTTGGGAACCTCACACCTTCAAGCAAGCAGCACTGGAAGAAGAGCGCGTCCTTCAGGCCGGAGGTTCCTGCACCAAGATACTCCTTAACCAAAGATGAAGCCACACAAGGACTTTCCTTCAGAGGTAAAGGAAGGAAAGTCTTCCCCTGGAGTGGATACTTTGGATTTGGACTTGCAACCTACTGAACTGTGTAAGAATAAACTTTCCTTTGTTAAAGCCATCCACTCATGGTATTTCTGTGAAAGCAGTAACAGATGACTAAAACAGACCTACACAAAGAAAATTACAGACTACTGCAAGATACCAAAAGAGATCTACCTAAGTGGAGACATCTACCTTGCTCGTGGATAGGAAGACTTAACATCTTGAAAATGTTTGTTCTACCCAATGCGATCTACACATGTAATGTAATCCCAATACAAATTCTAATGGCGTTTTTTAATGAGATGGAGAAACAAATCACCAACTTTGTTTGGAAAGGGAAGAAACTCTGGATAAGTAAAACATTAGTAAAGAAGAGGAGCAAAGTAGGAGACCTCACTCTCCTTGACTTTAGAACCTATTACACTGCCATGGTAGTCAAAATAGCCTGGTAGTGGCAAAAAAATGATATATGGATCAATGGGTCAGTGGAGAAAGACAACCTCATAGAAAAATGGGCAAAAGATATGAACAGGCATGTCACCAAAGAACATACTATCCAGGACACTAACAGATATATGAGGAAATGCTCATGATCATTAGCCATTAGAGAACTCCAAATCAAATTGGAAATCTAGATATAACATCATCCACCTACAAGTAGCTGATATTTGACAAAGGTCTCAAGTCTTTAAACTTTGGAAAATACAATCTCTTTAACAAACAGTGTTGGCATAACTAGATACCCATCTGCAAAAAAAGGAAACAATATCTATACATCACACCATGCACAAAAACTAAGTAAAAATGGATCAAAGACCTAAATACAAAATCTAAAACAAAAAGATCAAGGAAGAAAAAATAGGAACAATGCTGGAAGCCTTAATACACAGCATAAACAGATGATAAAATATTAATAACAATGTACAAATACCAGAAGAGAAAATAGATAATGAAGAACTCCTGAAAAATCAGACACTTATGCTCATCCAAAGACTTCACCAAAAGAGTAAAAAGACTACCCTACAGACTGGGAAAGAATTTTTTGCTATCAAGAATCTGATCGAAGTCTAACCTCCCTAATTGACAAGGTACTGCAAAACTTCAACAAGAAAAAGACAACCTCATTGAAAAATGGGCAAAAGATATGAACAGGCACATCAGCAAAGAACATACTATACAGGACAGTAACAGACATATGAAGAAATGCTCATGATCATTAGCCATTAGAGAACTCCAAATCAAAGCTACAATAAGACGTCACTTCAACAAGGCTGGCATTAACCCAAAAAACACAAAATAATAAATGTTGGAGAGGGTGTGGAGAGATAAGGACAGTTCTGCGCTGCTGGAGGGAATGTAAGATGGTACAGCGACTTTGGAAATTGATTTAGTGTTTTCTTAAAAAGCTAAGAATAGAAATACTACATGATCCTGCAAGCCCACTGCTTGGGATATACCCGAGAGAAATAAGGGGTGTCACACAAATAGATACATGCACACCAATGTTTATTGCAGCACTGTCCACAACAAGAAAAGATAGACTCAAGTTAGGTGCCAATCAACAGATGCCTGGATAAACAAACTATGATGTATTCACACAGCGGAATACTATGCAGTGATGAAGAACAGCAGTGATCTTAGGAAACATCTGATAAGGTGGAGTCATCTGGAAGACATTATGCTGAGCAAAATCAGTCAGTTACAAAAGGACAAATATTGTATGAGACCACCGTTATGAGGACTTGAGAAAAGATTGAAGCACAGAAGAAAATTATCTTTGATAGTTACAAGGGTGAAGAGGGAGGGGGAGGAGTATTCATAGATCACATAGTAGATAGGAATCGGGTTAGGTGAAGGGAGTGACAGCATGCAACAGAAGGAAAGTTAACACAACTGGACTACAACAAATGCACAACAAAATAAAATTTTAAAGAAAACATTGGCAATTTCTAGTTGGCAAATCTGACAAGTCTGAATATCTTTGTTTTGTTTTGAAAGTTCTTTGGTTTGGTTTTCATTTTAGGACTGTCTTTTCATACATCTCTAGCTTAACTGAATATGGAAACGATGCTTATATCTGACTCAAAGAGCTACCAGAGGGATAAAAGCAAATTGATGGAAAAGAGACAAGATAAATGTCTTACACTGTTTTCAGATTGGAAGCCAGTGGGAAGAAATGTGGTACTACTGTATTAAAAACACATGTTTTGACAAAAATGACACAAAATCTTTTAAGAGCACTGCATCCTAGGATAAAAAGCATCCTTGTCCGTATTTAAGGACAATCTTGAAATCAGAGATATGAATGTCACCAGGGTCCTGGTGACACAATGGTTAAATTCTACAACTGTCAACCAAAACGTCGGCAGTTCTAATCCACCAACCACTCCTTAGAAACCCTATAGGGCAGTTCTACTCTGTCATACAGGTTCACTACAAGTCAGAATTGACTCAGCAGCAACAGCAGAAGTGTGTACATATACACACACATATATGTATGTATATATACACAGCTGTGCTTTGAATATAATTATAATAGTAAATTTTCTAACAGTAGAGGAATTGTTAATCACAGAACCATATGATAGAAAATAATATAACTATTGAAAGTTATATTCATGAAGTATATGTAATATCACAGGAAATACCCATAATAAAATATAACTCCAAAATCCAGATTACACACACAGTTGGTGGATCCAATGAAAAATGATTAGTTAAAAGTTAAGTACAAAGAACAATCCTTGAACACAAGATATAGGCATGAAATAAATGCTAGAAGGTAAATACCAACTTGTTAATGGTGGCTATACCTGTGTGGTAAAAGTATATATGATTTTTAGTTTATTCTCATAGTTTTCCATATTTTTTAACTATTTTTTCAAACTTATACTGTTTTCCCGAAACCCTGGTGGTGTAGGGGTTAAGAACTGCGGCTGCTAACCAAAAAGTCAACACTTCAAATTCACCAGGTGGTTCTTAGAAATTCTACGGGGCAGTTCTATTTTGTCTTATAGCGTCACTATGAGTAAGAATTGACAGCAATGGATATGGCACTATTTTCTTTTTTTTTTTCATCCTTCATCTTTTTTTATTTTTATTTAACATGACTGAGTGAAAATGTACATTCACATATAAATTTACATGCCCACCTATATGCAGCTTCCACTGCTCTCCCTGTCCGGTGACTGCACACTATTCCTCTCTGCTCCATACATGTCTCATCCTCCCAACAGCCTCCTTTCCCCTCCTCTCTGTCCACTCTCCTTCCTCCAGCCAGAGGTCAGCAAGATGATATCCTATAGATGTATAGAACCATAAAATGCTTCCAATATATGGTCACTCTGCATTGCCAAGTCCAATCCATTCCTGTCCAAAGACTGGACCTTTGGTATAATTTATGGGAAAGGGCAAAATCAGGGCTGGGGGCTTTGCTCTCAGAGGAACCCCCAAATCGCTGGACCATCAATTGAGGTCTTTTAGTGGAGATCTCATGATGCGCCCCTTTTTATTCTTGTGTTGTCAGTGAGACTCCTCTCTGTGAGCTCCATCATGGCTATCACTGGTGGTGGCCGGGCACCATCCGGTTCTTCCGGTCCCAAGTCGATGTAGGCACCCACTCTTGTGGGTGTCTTTACCGCATGTCATTTTGGTCCTCGGTGAACATCCGTTCCTGCTGAGTTGGGACCATTTGCTGTGTCCTTGGATGGCAGCTAGGTAGCCTTTAAGACCCCAGACGCCACTCACCAATGTGGGGTGCAGAGAGCTCTCTTAGCAAAATGCTAGTTGTGCCAATTGGCCTGGAATTCCCCTAAGAGCACTGTCCCCTGCCCCCCCGCCCCAGCTACTCTATCCTTGCAGTATTGAGTTAAGATGGAAGGAGTACTCAAGTTATGCTGAAGTCCACTTAATGTTCTTGTTTCTAATGTGTGCTATCACCGCTTTCTCCCAACTAGATTTCTAGTAACTATCTAAACTAAACCCCCTCCCTCACTCTCCTTCTCTCCCCTCCCTTGCAGCTGTCAAAGAGTCTTTTCTTCTATACTCAAGTCTGTTTTTGAGATCTTATCATAGAGGTCTCATACAGTATTTGTCCCTTTGTTGCTGAGTACTTTCGCTCAACATAATGTCTTCCAGTTGAAACCAGGTTAAGAGATGTTTCCTGGAATCATTGTTATTCTTTATTATTGCGTAGTGATCCATTGAGTATATGTACCATAGTTTACCTATCCATTCTTCTGTTGTTGAGCATCTGGGTTGATTCCATCTTTTTGCTATCGTGGACTGTGCTGCGGTAAACATTCTGGTGCATGTGTCCATTGGTGTGAAAGGCCTTGATTCTGTAGGATATATTCCAAGTAGTGGAATTACTGGGTCAAATGGTATATCGATATCCATTTTTTTAAGGAAGCACCAGATTGCCTTCCAAAGAGGCTGGACCATTTTGCAACCCCACCAACAGTGTAGGAGGGTTCCACTTTCTCCACAGCCTCTCCAGCATTTGTTGTTTTGTGTTTTCTGGATCATGGCCAATCTTGTTGAGGTGAGATGGTATCTCCTTGTTGTCTTGATTTGAATTTCTTTAATAACTAAAGATTGTGAACATGTCTGCATGTGTTTTTTTGGCTGCCGGGATCTCCTCTTTAGTGAAGTGTCTGTCCATCTCCTTTGCCCATCGCTTAATTGGATGGATTATCTTCCTCTTCTTGATAGTTTCTAGTATCCTATAGATTATGGAGATCAGGCGTCGGTCTGACATAGTGTTGCCAAATATTTTTTCCCATTCTGTGGGTGTTCTTTTAATTCTATTAATAAAGTCTTTGGATGAGCAAAAGTGTTGGATTCTTAATAGTTCCCATTTATCTATTTTCTCTTCTGTTGATTGAGGTTTCTTTGACAGATTTTGGAGTCTGTCCTCATTGTGTATTAAAACTTCCATTGTTGTTCCTACCTTTTCTTGGATGAGCTTTACCATTTTAGGTTTGATATTTAGGCCTTTTACCCAGTTGGAGTTGGTTTTTGTATAAGGTGTAAGATATGGATCTTGATTCAGTTTATTGCAGATGGATAACCAATTTTGCCAGCACCATTTGTTGAAGATACTGTTTTTACCCCAGTTTAATGTCTTAGGGCCTTTGTCGAATATCAACTGTTCATAGGCAGATGGTGTCATCTCTGGGGTCTCAATTCTGTTCCATTGATTCATCTGTCTGTTCTTGTACCAGTACCAGGTTGTTTTGACCACTGTGGCAGTGTAGTGTGTTCTAAGGTCGGGTAATGAGTGGCCTCCTAGTGTGTTCTTCTTCTTTAGTAGTACCTTACTTATCCAGGGCTTCTTCCCTTTCCAAAAAAAATTGGAACTTGTATTGGGATTGCATTATGTAAATAAATTGCTTTGGGTAAAATAGACATTTTCACAATGTTAAGTCTTCCTATCCATGAGCAGGGTAGGTTTTTCCATTTATCTAAGTCTCTCTTAGTTTCTTGTAGTAAGGGCTTGTAGTTCTCTTTGTAAAGGTCTGTTGTTTCTCTGGTTAGATGAATTCCTAGGAACTTTATCTTCTTAGGGGCTATTGTAAATGGTATTGATTTGATAATTTCCTCCTTAACAGTCTCGTTGATGGTATAAGGGAATCCTACTGATTTACTTATGTTTATCTTGTATCCTGAGACTTTGCTGAACTCTTCTATCAGTTTGAATAGCTTACTTATAGATTCCTTGGGGTTCTCTGCATATACAATCATATCATCTGCGAACAGAGAGATTTTAACTTCCTCTTTGCCGATGCAGATGTCCTTTATTTCTTCGTCTTGTCTAATTGTCGGGCTAGAACTTCTAGCACAACGTTGAATAGGAGAGGTGAGAGTGGGCATCCTTGTCTAGTTCCTGATCTCAAGTGAAAGTCTTTCAGTCTCTCTCCATTCAGGATGATGTGGGCAATTGGCTTTGTATAAATGGCCCTTATTGTGTTGAGGAATTTGCCGTCTATGCCCATTTTGCTAAGAGTTTTTAGCATGAATGGGTGTTGGACTTTATCAAATGCCTTTTCGGCATCAATGGACAAAATCAGGTGATCCTTGTCTTTTGTGTTACTTATGTGGTTAATCACATTAATTGTTTTCCTGATGTTGAACCAGCCTTGCATCCCTGGTATGAATCCCACTTGGTCATGATGGATTATTTTCTTGATATGTTGTTGTATTCTGTTGGCAAGAATTTTGTTGAAGATTTTTGCATCTAGGTTCATGAGTGATATCGGTCTGTAGTTCTCTGTCTTTGTTGGATCTTTCCCTGGTTTAGGTATCAGGATTATGCCAGCTTCACAGAATGAGTTTGGGAGTACTCCATCCCTTTCTATACTGTGAAATAGTTTCAATAGTATCGGGGATAACTCTTCTCTAAATGCTTGGTAGAATTCTGCCTTGAAGCCATCTGGGCCCGGACTTTTTTTTGGTTGGCAGTGTTTAGATGGCCTTTTCAATCTCTTCCTTTGTGATGGGTTTATTAAGTTGTTCTGCTTCATGTTGTGATAATTTGGGTAGGTGGTATGAGTCACGGAATTGGTCCATTTCCCCTGGGTTTTCAAATTTGTTAGAGTACAGTCTTTCATAGTATTCTGTTATGATGTTTTTGATTTCTGTTGCATCTGTGGTGACAACTCCCCTCTCCTTTCTAATTTGGTTTGTTTCCTTTCCTGCTTTTCTTTAGTAAGTTTAGCCAGTGGTTTATCAATTTTGTTGATCTTTTCAAAAAACCAGCTTTTGGTCTTTTCAATTTTTTTCAATTGTTTTTCTATTCCCTAATTCATTTAGCTCTGCTCTAATCTTTATGATCTCATTTCTTCTGGTGCCTGAGTGGTTCCTCTGTTGTTCTCTTTCTACTTCTTCAAGCTATACAGTTAGTTCCTTGATTTGGTTTCTTTCTTCCTTCCAGATGTGTGCATTTATGCAGATAAACAGACCTCTGAGCACTGCTTTGGCTGTATCCCACAGGTTCTGGTAGGAAGTGTTTTCGTTCTCATTGGAATCCATGAATTTCTTTAATTCATCCTTGATATCCTCTATAACCGATGTTTTTTTGAGCAAGATGTTGTTCAGTTTCCAAGAGTTCCCCTTTCTATCTATGTTTTTTCTGCTATTGATTTCAACTTTGACGGCTTTATGATCTGAGAAGATGCTTTGCAGTAATTCAATGGTATGGATTTTGTTGAGCATTGCATTATGGCCTATCACATGGTCAATTCTGGAGAATGTTCCATGTGCACTGGAGAAGAAGGTGTAGTTGTCTGCGGATGGGTGGAAAGTTCTGTATATATCAGTGAGGTTTAGTTGGTTAATTGTGTCAATGAGGTCTTCTGTATCTTTACTGAGCTTTTTTCTGTCTAGTAACGACAGTGAAGTGTTAAAGTCTCCCACTATTATTGTGGAGTCATCTAACTCTCTTTTCAGTGTAGTCAGTGTTTCTTCAACATATTTAGGTGCTCTGACATTAGGTGCATAAATATTTAATATTGATAAGTCTTGCTTGTGTACTGAACCTTTCAGCAATAAATAGTGTCCATCTTTGTCCACGATGGTGGATTTGACATTAAAATTGATTTTGTCTGAGATTAGAATTACCGCCCCTGGTCTTCTTTGTTCATTATTAGCTTGATATATATTCTTCCATCCTTTAATTTTCAGTTTGTTCCTGTCTTTAGGTCTCAAGTGAGTTTCTTGTAGACAACATATGAATGTGTCGTGTCTTTTGATCCAAGATGACACTCTGTGTCTCTTTACTGGAGCATTCAGTCCATTCACATTCAATGTAATTATTGATAGGTATGTGTTCACTGCTGCCATTGAGATATGTTTATTTTTATGTTGATGTTTTCTCTGTTGTTCTTATTAGTCTGTTCTGGGACATTCTTTTCTGTGAGTTGATTTTTCACTTTTTTCAGAGCTGGTTTTATAGTTGTTGAGACTCGTGTGTTAGATTTCTTGAAATGGTATGATACATCTTTGTTGTGCTTTACAGCTGCCCCTATGAACCCCGTTAGTAAACTATATATAAACCCAATTTTAATTACTACCAGTCTTGTCATCTTCCTCTCCATCTGGAAGGACTATAACAACTATAGTACATCCCTCTTTTTAATATGATTACACCATAGTTTTCATGATGATCACTGGATTGCTTCTTTCCTTATCAAAACTGTGATTGGCTTTGGAGCCTTCCCTGACTGAGTAGAGGTTTGAGTAGTAAAGTCATTCGAAATATAAAGTTGCTGGTTTTGTTCTTCTAAACCAGAGCCAAGAACTTCTTTCAGTATTTCTTGTAGTTTTGGTTTGGTTTTTACAGTCTCTGAGTTTCTGTTTATCTGGGAATGTCTCAATTTCATTTTCGTATTTGAAAGATAGTTTTGCAGGATATAGAATTCTTGGTAGGAAGTTCTTCTCCTTCAAGGCTTTGAATGTGTCATGCCACTGTCTCTGTGCCAGCATAGTTTCTGCTGAGAAATCTCAAGACAGCCAACAGGGTTTCCATCTGAATGTTAGCTTTACTTTGAGTCTTGCTGCCTTTAAGAGTTGCTGCTTATGTTTCATTTTGTTGAGCTTGATTATAATATGTCTTGGAGTCATTCCTTTGAGATCTATATTGGGTGGCATACGATATGCATCTGAGATGTCTATATTCTCTTCCTTCATGATTTCTGGGAAGTTTTCTGTCAGCAGCTCCACAACGATACTCTCTGTGTTCTCAGATGTCTCACCCTGTTCAGAGACTCCAATTAATCGAAGGTTGTTCCTCTTAATAGAGTCCCACATGCTTCTTAATGTTTCTTCATTTTTCTTGTTTCTTTTTTCTGATTTCTGCTCATAGATGCTGGCCTCAGTAGCTCTGTCTTCCACGTCAGAAAATCTTTTTTCTATTTGTTGCATTCTTTTTTCTTGGCTTTGCATGGAAGTTTGTATGTCTTTGATTTTCTTCTTGATCTGTTGGATTTCAGAGTACTGGTGTTCCATCAGATCGAACAGCTTGTTTGATTTCTCCTTTTGTTTCACTGCATTTTATATAAGGTCTAGAAGGGCTCTGCATATAATCAATTTGTATTCACTTCCTGATGCTTTCATGAAAGTTTGTTGATCTGGAAAACTCCTTGGTTGCTTTGTTTGGGAGCCTTCTGAAGCCATGAGTGATTGCTTGTATGCCACAATTGTCTGTTGCTTTTTGGGTCCCATGTGAGTATATAGAGGCTGGAAGAGGTACTGTGAGGATGGATTGCAAATGTTTCTCTAGACTGTCTTCAAATGTAAAGCAAAAGGTATCTGACCAGTTCACAAGTCAGTTAGATTTTCAGGTGTAGAGGTCCTTCTTCTCATCTGACAAAGTAAGTGCCACTATATCCAACCCCAAATGATAACAAACTAGTTCAGAATACAGCAATGCTACTCCCCTGTTGACCTCTGCTGACAGGGCCTAGCCTTAGCCAACACTGCGTCAAGTACTGGTTTTGTGATAGAAAAGCGCTCTGCTGTGGGCAGGCTCTGCCTCCCAAGCTAAGAATTAGGTCCAGCTGTGGCCACCGTACCCAAGATGGCGTCCTTCACACAGGCAGCAGACAGAAGAGCTAAAGGTGCTGAGAGGCAGTGATTCATCTGTTTCTCTTGCAGGGCCCCCAGCGTAGGCAGCACTGTGCAAAATCGCTACTTTTCTGTCAGAGAAGCGCTGTCCCGTTTGCAGGCGCTGGCTCCCAGGCTAAGAAAGAGGTCCCGCTAAAATCTCGGTACCAACATGGCGTCCCGCACCCTGACCACGGAGGTCCGCACAAACCCCACTGAGGCAGCTACAAAACAAAAGGCTCAAAGTGGCTAGATTAACAGAGTTCCGAGCCTGGCTCTCAGAATATGGGAATTTTGCCGGCCTATCCCCGCAGCAGTGTGTCTGAGTCCAGCCACCAGGCAAGGCCCAGCTCCACCCGCCAGCCGAGACAGAGCAAAAAAAAGTGAAATGGTGCGTTTACCTTCCGTCCGTGAGAGCCGGGGCTAGCCAGGAGCGGGAGTCAGCGAGAGAGAGGAGGTTTTTCGCTGAGTGATATGAAGTCCCAATTAACACCTCTGTGCCGTGTCCTGAGGCTGATTAGGTGATCAGGAGGCTCTGTTTGGATTGTCAGTTCAGGTCTTGGTTTCCAGAGGGATGTAAGGAGACTTGGGCTTAGTCCGCCATCTTGACTCTGCTCCCCCACTATTTTCTAATAAGAGAAAGTATATAGAAAAAATAATTTTTTTACAGCTTGGAAAGGAAATACATCACATGTCATATAGGGCACATGAGAATAATTTTATACTCAGCTTTAGAGATATACTTGTGACATAACAAGAGATTTGAGAACAAGGAATAGCTGTGTTTCAGCACTCACAACTTCCTTGAATTCTTAGTATTTAGATGATAGCTCCTTTGAGCTAAGTCTGGGGCTTAAGGGAAGGTTTCAGTAACCACTTCCTAACAACTTGGCTGCTTTCATTTCTGGCACATGGAACTGTCACTTTCTTCACTACCAATCCTCTGGATGTTGAACGCCATCAGTGGGTGTCTCCAGTCATTATATACTGGTGGTAGCTTGGTAACCAGATTGTTCTGCAGTGGTCACGTGTTTCCGGTCATCACTAGCTTCTGTCTTGCACACAGGCCAGAGAGACACTAGACAGTCAACTCCTTTTGAAGCCAGTGCATATACATGTTTCACCCTGCCATCTAGAGATGCAATAGAGAGGAGAACACTGGAGGCTTGGCTGAACAAGACCTGGACTGGAGTCTCCATATGACAATGGCCAAAGTCGCTCACAGCCCTGGACCTCACTTAGCTCATCTACGAATGAGTAAACTAATGACCTTTGACCTACCTCTGTGACAGTCAGGTTTGTGACTTGCAGAAGTGTACATAAAGCCATTTCCTAGTAAGGCACTAGTTAAGGATGTTTTGACTGCAAGGAACAGAAGACCCAATGAAAGATAGAATAAACCAGTGGTCTGCTACATTTATTTTGAGTGTATACTCTAGCTCATTTAAGTAAAAACATAGAAGAAAACCTTTATTTCCCAAACAGGGTCATATTTACAGGTGTGGATGTTAGAGTTTCAACGTAGTTTTTTTGAAGGATATACTTCAATCTGTAACAATATGTTTAAAATGTTTTGTTGTTGTTAAAACGTGAGTAGAAGTAAATGTTCTTTCCCCTGCTCCCCTTCCACTTTGGAGACAACTGACTTAAACTATAAGAGTTTATCATCTCCAGCAAGTTCAGAGTGATTCTGCAAGGACATCACAAGAACCATGTTCTTTCCATTTTCAGGCTTAACCCCTTCCCTGTGTATTTTAGTTTTTTTTCTCGGGTCTTTCTTCATATCTGTCTATGATTACAAAAGGATCGCTTCAAGTATTCCATCATCATTCCAAAATATTCTTTTTCAAAGTGAGGAAACCCTTCCCGGAAGCCTCGAAGCTGATTTCCCTTCATCTCTCATTGGATGGGTCACATTGAAGATTCCCACCTAAACTAGTCACTGGCAAGGAAGCTGAGGTTATAGACCAATCATGATTATCTTCAGCACTGAGAAGCAGGAGAGTCTTCCTCCATGAACCACCCTGAGAAAGTCACAGTTTTTTCGGTAAAGAAGACATAAAGGCATGCAGCTGGGTAGGGAACCCACAGAGTCTGGCACGAGCACTACACTGGTATTATCACAAAAGGGGGGTGCCTGTTACCAAACATGAACACAGTTCAGGTGACACAGGTGTCACCCTGAAGAGAAGGTGTGCCTCACCCAAGCCAGGCTATGTTCAGTCGCATCAAATGTACATGAAAGCTGGGCAATGAACAAGGAAGACACAAGAAGGGTTGATGCCTTTTATTGTGGTGCTGGAGAAGAATACTGAATGTACTATGCACTGCCAGAAGAACAAACAGATCTGTTCTGGAAGAAGTACAACCAGAGTGCTCCTTGGAAGCAAACATGGCAAGACTGGATTTTACATACTTTGGACACACTGTCAGGAGGGATCAGTCCCTGGAGAAGGACATCATGCTTGGTAGAGTGGAGTGTCAGTGAAAAAGAGGAGGATCTTCAACAAGATGGA
Source organism: Heterohyrax brucei (assembly GCA_028571685.1). Lineage (NCBI taxonomy): Eukaryota > Metazoa > Chordata > Mammalia > Hyracoidea > Procaviidae > Heterohyrax > Heterohyrax brucei. The sequence continues at coordinate 36,216,769 of CM053145.1, forward strand.
TTGACACAGTGGCTGAACAATGGGCTTAAGCATAGAAATGATCTTTGGCATGGCACAGGAGTGGGCAATGTTTCGTCCTATTTTCTGTAAGGTTGCTGTGGGTCAGAACCAATTCAATGGCACCTAACAACAAGAACAACAAAGTGCCAATGGCTCTCTCTCTACAGTGGTGAGAAAGCTTGCTGAGCCTTCTATAGTATTAATTTTTTTTATCACACTGAAAAGATACAGATGTAATGTGAGATGTACATTTATTTCAGAAATAAACATTTTCAGGGATTCACCTCCAAACACTGTCAAACTGCATTTGAAAATTCAGTGTACTCCCTTGAATTGAATTATCTTTCTTCCTCTGAGTCACAGAAAAAGAAACTGCCTGCTTATGAAATCTACCACATTTGTTTATATGTTGCTGGTAAATTGTCTATTGATTGCTGTTTGCTGCCAAAACTAAACATCTAGTTAGAAAATGCCACCATGATGTCACATATTAGTGGTCACTACCAATGTAAGCCAATTCCTTTAAAACAAATGTGGTCTGTGTATGCCAAAAAATCCCAAACCCTTTCCCATTGAATAAATTCCAACTCATAGTGACCCTACAGGACAGAGTAGAACTGTCCCATGATGCTTCCAAGGCTGCAAATCTTTGTGGGAGCAGACCACTACATCTTTCTCCAGAGGAGTGGCTGGTGGGTTTGAACCATCGATGTTTTGGTTTGCAGTCAAGTGCTTAACCACTCATGCTACCAGATTTCCTTCAGTCCATATATTTAAAAAAGAAAAAACTCATTGCTATCCATTCCAACTCATAGTGACACTATAGGACAGAGTAGAACTGCCTCATAGAGTTTCCAAGGAACACCTGGTAGATTTGAACTTCCAGTCTTTCGGGTAGTAGCCATAACACCTAACCACTATAACACCAGCATTTCCTCAGTCTATGTATACGTGCTCCCCAAACTGGAATAGTCACTGCAAGGTGTGATTTGTAACATCATTCTGTGGATATACTTGCAAAAATGTGTAGCCTAGAAAACGAAGAACAGAATATAAAGCCCATGAGTACAGGATTTTTCTTACATTTTTCACAACTATGTCCTCAGTGCCTAGAACATTACCCAACAGAAGAAGTTCAATAACTACTTGTTAATAGAATGAATAAATGACTATAAATGCAATGGGACACAGCAGCTGCAATCATGGACTCAAGCCCAGCAATGACCTTGAGGATGGTGCACAAACGCGGAATATTTTGTTCTGTTGTAGGTGGGATCCCTACTAGTTGGAACTGACTTAATGGTACTTAACAATAAGAAGCATAATGAAACTGTTAGGAACATTGGCATTGTTAAATATACCTCAGTTATTATTTTATCACCATTAGTTTATCATTATCAAAATAACACTGTTATCTTGCACAAGAAAGACAACTGAATAGTAAGAATGTGTTAGTGTTTACCCAGCATACGCGGTCTGACAATTAAATCCATGAACTCAATTGTTCTAAGTGTTAAATGCCTCACTGCTGAATGTCACTATAGTCATCTTTGAAGCACTGCCCTTGAGAAGCTACGCTTCAATGCCAGCACCTAGTCTACCCTTCAAAGCAGTTTTGGAACTCTTTCTAGAATGGCCATTGAGCACGGTGGTATGGTGGCAAGTTCATGAACTTAATTGTATAGCTGTTTGTGAGGGAGTTTTTAGCCACTAAATTAATAACTGTATTGTAGCACCCTCCCTACTCACCTGATGTGGCCCCAGTGACCTTTTCCTTTACCCAAAGATAAAGGAAATTTTGAAAGGAACACATTTTGGTGACATTTGGGACATCAAGGGTAATATGATGACAGCTCTGGTGTCCATTCCAGAGAAAATTTTCCAAAATTGCTTTGAATGGTGGACTAGGAGCTGGCATTGGTGCATAGCTTCCAAAGCAGATTACTTTGAAGATGATCATGGTGATATTCGGCAATGAGGTATGTAGCACTTTTTCTAGGATGCGTTCATGAACTTAATTGGCAGTCCTTGTATACCAAAGAGAGGGAATCAAAATCCAGTGAGCACACATCTTCTCGTCATTCTTCTTTCTGTAGAGTAGGCTTTCATGTGTGGCCTGAATAAAATCCCTCAAGGCCACCCAAGCCATAAACGCTGATTATTTGCCCCCAAAACAGCCTTTCCAGCCTTGGGAGCTCTATGAAACAGTTCTACTCTGTCCTGCACGGACACTGTGGGTTGGAATCGACTCAGTTGCAGTGGGTTTGGTTTGGAAGCAGCCTTTTGAACAGTGATTTGACTGTTTAGGCACTCTGTATTATAAAGTGGATTTCTTTTTGTATCTTTCATTATTTTATTTTATTATGATCAAGTGAACACATACAATCCAAATCAGTTCCATATGCTTGCCTATCTGTAGCTCCCTCTGCTCTCCTTACCCTGTGGCAGGACATTCCTCCTTTTCACTCTAAATTTCTAGTACCCTAGTAACAAACACCTGTCCCCTCCTCTCCACCTTCTCCTCTCCCGTCTAGAAAGAAACCAGTAGGACAGCCTCATATGGATGCATAAAACCATAAAGTACACATACCATATGCTCACACTGTGTCCCTGAGTCCAGTCCATTCCTGTCTGAAGAGTTGCCTTCACTATTGGTTACAGGTCAGGGTCAGCAGCAAGTCGAAGAGCCCTGTTCCCAGGGGACCCTCCAAGCTGTTGGACTTTCAGTTCCAGTCTTTTAAAAGAGTTCGGGAGCTGCAGACCTCTTTTTCTGATGTTGCCTCAGGGATTCTGTATTATGTCCCCCATCACAGCTGCTTTTGTGGTGGCTGGGCACCATCCGGTTCTTCTGTTCTCATGTTGATACAGTCTCTCATTCATATGGATCCTTCTGCCTCCTGGGCTCATTTTGCCTTGTGTCTGTGATGTTCTCAGTCATCATTTGTTACAGATGGTTTGGGACCATTTGGTGTACTTCAGATGGCAGCTTGCTAGCTTTTAAGACCCCAGATGCCACTCATCTACGTGGGGTGCAGAAGACTCTCTTAGCTAAAGACTAGCTATGCCAATTGACCTCGATGTCCCCTGCAAACATGGTCGCCAGACCTCTGTCCCTGCTCCTCTATCCTTTGAAACATTGGGTTGAGGATCAGACCCAACTCAATGGCAGCAGGGTCTAATCAACGAACATCCCTCTCCCTCCTTCCCCAGCCTTATAGCTGTCAGAGAGTCTTTTCTGCTGTACTTAAAGTCCATTTTTAAGTCCTCACAGCAGAGGTCTCATACAATACATGTCCTTTTGCAGCTGACCGATTTCACTCAGCATAATGCCTTCTAGTTAAAACCAGGTTATGAGATGCTTCCTAAAATACCATCATTCTTTATCATTGCATACTGCTCCATTGTACATATGTACTATAGTTTATCCATTCATCTGTTGATGGGCACCTAGGTTGGTTCCATCTTTTTGCTGTTGTGGACTGTGCTGCAATAAACATTCACGTGTATGTACCTGATCATGGGACTGCCTTTATTTCTGTAGGAAAAATTCTGAGCAGTGGAATTGCTGAGTCATATGGTGTTTCTATTTTTAGCTTTTTAAGGAAGTGCCAAATTGCTTTTCAAAGAAGTTGTACCATTTTGCATTCTAAAGTGGATTTCTTGAAAAGAGTCGCTTTAACATCCTCCTCCCAACCCCATACATGGCAATCTCAGGCACAATGAGACAGGACCATTCTGATCCATAGGGCTTTCTTGTGTGATTTTTTCAGAAATAGCTCACCAGATCCTTCTTCCTAGTCTGCCTTAGTCTGGAAGCTCTGTATCGTAGCCACACAAAAACCTACTCTGACAGACAAGACATGGCTATGCATGAGGTGCACTGACCTGACCAGTCTTCCACCTGAAAAGTGAGAATTCTAACACTGAACCTCCATTGCCCCCTGGAAATTTATACCCATCACTGTCAAGTTGACTCCAATGCACAGCAATGCTATAGGACAGAATAGAGCTGTCCCACAGAGTTTTCAAGGAGCACGTGGTGGATTCAAACTGCCAACCTTTTGGCTAGCAGCTGTAACTCTTAACCACTATGTCACTAAGCTTCCAATGTATGGCCACTGCTATAACTCAATGAATTGGCACCCAGGGGTGTATAAAGACCATCATGTGAATGCCTAAATCTGTAATCTGGGGGAGGAGCAAAAAAGGTCTGCCTGTTCTGCCAATTAAGGGATTCACAAGTTCAGTGTTCTGAATCTGGACATCTCCCAGAATCCCCTGTGTCTGTCTCAGAACTGTGTTCTGCAGGCGTATTTTACAAGATAGCAGCTGGCCCAGAAGCCCACATTTGATGGTTCCAGTTAGCTGGATCCTTCCTTGTCTGAGATTCTGGATGAAAGCTAACTTAGTTCTCCTATGTGGTATTCTCATTCCCTATGAAGAGGGGGTGCTCTCATAACCCATCAATGTACTTCCTCTCAAATCACAGGTCCTGGCTACAAGTATTTTTGGTTTTTTAGTTGAATGAGGAGGCTGGGAAATTGTTCTAATTCCTTAAAATATTTGGAGAGTTCAGGTTACACTGAAGCTTCCACAAACAACGTGAGGTATGGAGCCTCGGAGTACAGTGGCTCTGGCCTCCCTTTGGCTAATCGCCTAGTAAAGTTGGCTATCTCTCTAGGGCTGATATGTGTGATAAATCTTGAAATATCCTCAAAAATCTTCGGAGAAGATTGTCACACCTGAGGCTTCTTGTAGGGGACCTCAGGAGAGTGAGCTCTTGCCTGACGAGGTCTTAAATGGAGAAGACTTGGTGAGTTGGATCCACTGTCTTTGAGTGGATTAAAATGGCAGCAAATGGAAGCGGTAATTAAGAGGACTGAATCGTTGCTGTGAACAGCACCGAGATGTTCACAACCTACCTTCATCTGTTGTAGGAGCAATGGAATCTGAGCGTGACTGTCCACCCTACAGATATGGATCTGGTCAAACATCTTTGTCTGACAAAGCAGTTTTGAAATATCCATGGACTCTCCAGACAATATTTGCGAAATATTGTGGTGCATTCTTGAGGGAGTTGCTGGTTCCCAGGGTCACTCTTGGGTAAATATATTTTTGTTGCTTCAGGTAACAGAGCTGGTGCTGGTAGTGGTAAAAAGAGAGTTCTTTTTCCATTGCATTTAGCTCAGACTGTAAAAGCCAGTAGAGTTATGGAGAGTGGTATCTACATAGGCCAAGTGTAGCAGGAATGCTTTAACAGATTAGGAGAGCGTTTGTAGATGGGAAATAATTCTTTATGGAATAGACCTGAGAGAGGAGGATTCTAGAAGATTGCCCCTAATAGCATTGGCATGTTTGAAGCTTATTTTATTAACGATTTCTTGAGAGCCTGATCAACTCTGGATAAACTGATAAAATGCATGTTGTGGATTTCCAAAGATAAGGACAATAACTGGACCACCTACAGTGACACCAGAAACATCTTGAGTTTTGACAGGCTCCCTATACAGCTAATGGCATTCCTAGTTAACAACACTGATATTTCCTATATTTCTCTGAAGTATTTTTTGATATTTTAAAATTCAATATTTTTAGAATGTTATCTTTTACCAATCTTATATTTATTACTGAAGGGTGTTTTAAAACCAATCTTGGAGGAAGGAAAAGATAATCAATGAAGCCAGGAGAGCAGGCAATAACCAGAAAATATAGCTGAGAAATTCTCCATAAGCAGAGGTAAAAAATTCACATAACATCTCAAAGCTAATAACCCAAGAGGGATCTGAAAAATATCTTTATGTAAATCTCACTGAGTATGAAAGCACAGTGGTGGTATTTGGTGAAAGAGTGGCCACAAGAAAAACTGTAAATTGAAGGCCTGGGAATATAATTGGCTCCTACTAATAAGAGGTGGGATGGAAGGGCCATTGTAGTTAAGCATTTTGATACACTGAAACAATGTTATGTGGGTCCCAAGGGAGTTGCTTAGTAAAAACGGATGGTTACTACTGTCTATTAGTTAAAAGTTAGTAGTAAGCATTGTTGCAGCTGCTGAGTTTATCCAAATAGAAATGTGTTAGGACTCATTTAGAAATCATGGGTTTCAGACTTTAGGTTGCATTAGAATCACCCAGCATGCTTGCTAAGACACAGATGATTTGATTCTATCTCCAGTTTCTGATTCTGTGGATGCAGAATACAGCCTGAGAATTTACATGGGTAGCAAGTTCTAGAAAGAGTAAAGATAGAGTGAGCAGTCCCCACTTGTCTGTCAGCGGAGGCTTGCTTGTTGCTGTGATGCTGGAAGCTATGCCACTCATGGTAGACGTGTTCCAGCCAAGCTTTCAGACTGAGACAGACTGAAGAAGGACCCAGCAGTTTACTTCTGAAAAGAATTAGCCAGGTAAAATACTATGAATAGTAGCCAGCATTGTCAGATATGATGACGGAAAGTGAGCCCCCCGTGTTGGAAGGCACTCACAAGATGACTGGGGGAGAGGTACTTCCTCACAGTAGAGTCCACCTTAATGACATGGATAGAGTAAGGTCTTTGGGATCTTCTTTGGCTAAGGCGGCATGACTCAAATCGAGAAGAAACAGCTGCAAACATCCATTAATGACTGAGACATGGAATGTATGAAATACGAATCTAGGAAAATCGGAAATCATCAAAAATGAAGTGGAACGCATCAACATCGATATTCTCGGCATTCGTGAGCTGAAATGGACTGGTGTTGGCTACTTGGAAGCCAACAACCGTACGGTCTACTATGCTGGAAACAAAAATTTGAAGAGGAACAGTGTTATGTTCATCATCAAAAAGAACATTTCAAGCTCTGTCTTGAAGTACAATGCTGTCAGTGACAGGAGAACACCGATAGTCCTACAAGGAAGGCTAGTTAGTAGGACTATTATTCAAATTTACACACCAACTGCTACAGCCAAAGATGAAGTTAGACTGAAGATTTTTACCAACTTTGGCAGTCTGAATTTGATGAAACATGCAATCAGGATGCATTGATAATTACTGGTGACTGGAATACAAAAGTTGGAAACAGAAGAAGGATCAGTAGTTGGAAAATACATCCTTTGTGATAGAAATAGTGTCAGAAATAGCATGATAAACCTTTGCAAAACTAATGACTTCTTTATTGCAAATACCTTTTTTAACCAACACAAACGGTGACTGTACACATGGACCTTACCAGATGGAATACACAGGAGCCAAATTGACTACATCTGTGGAAAAAGACGATGGAAAAGCTCCATATCAGCAGTCAGGACAAGGCCAGGTGCTGACTGCTGCACAGACCGCCAACTGCTCATACACAAATTCAAATTCAAACTGAAGAAAATTAGAACAAGTTTAAAGACCGTCTCAAGCACAGATTTGATATGTTGACCACTTAATGACCGAAAACCAGAGCAACTGTGGAACGATATCAGACATCATCCACGAAGAGAGCAAGAGGCCATTAAAAAGACAGGAAAGAAAGAAAAGAGCAAACTGGATGTCAGAAGAGACTCTGAAACCTGCTCTAGAACGTTGAGTAGCTAAAGCAAAAGGAAAAAATGGTGAAGTAAAAGACCTAAACAAAGGGCAGCTTGAGAAGACAAAATAAAGTATTATAATGACATGTGTGAAGAGCTGGAAATGGAAAACCAGAAGGGAAGAACACATTCCGCCTTTCTCAAGCTGAAAGAATCAAAGAAAAAAATTCAAGCCCTCCGTTGTGATAGTGAAGTATTTTGTAGGGAAAATATTAAATGACTTGGGGAGTGCTTTAGTCAGCTAGTGCTGCTCTCACTGAAATACCACAGAGTGGATGGCTTTAACAAGGGAGGGTTTATTCTTACACAGTCCGGTAGGCTACAAGTCCAAATTCAGGATGTCTGCTCCAGGGGAAGGCTTTTCCCCTTGTTGGCTCTGGAAGAAAGTCCAGTATGGCATCAGTCTTTGTCCAGGGACCATCTTGGTGCAGAAACCTCAGGTCTGAAGGACACGCTCTTCTCCCAGTATTGCTTTCTTGGTGGTGTGAGGTTCCCAATTCTCTGCCTGCTTCCCTTTCCTTTTATCTCTTCTAGGGTGAAAGGATTAAGGGTAGGGCAAGCCATACTCCAAGAAAATTTCCTTTACAGTGGAACAGGGAGGTGATCTTATAAAGGGATTTACAGTCCCACCCTAATCCTTTTAACACGCAGCACAGCAAAATCACGAAATGGAGGACAATCATAGAATAGAGGCAATCATGGCCCAGCCACAAGGCTACACCTATCCTGGGGTGGGGGGACACAAGTCAATCCATGACATTCCTCCCTTTGGCACCCCAAAAATCACATCATTGAAACATGTAATACATTCATCCCATCATAGCAAAATTATGTCCATTCCATATGATAGAAGTCTTAAATCAGTTCCAGGTCCAAAATTCAAAAAGTTTCTTTACATTTATGAAACCTAGAATATAAGCTATCTGTTTCCGAAGCTACAATGGTAGAGCAGGCACAAGTTAGACATTCCCATACAAATAGGAGAAATTGCAGGGAAAGAAGACATTAACAGGCAACAGGCAAGTCAGCAGAACTCGTTACATTAGCCCTTGAAGCTTTGAAAATACTCTGACATTTTCTGAAACATTCTGCACAATGGCCCTGCCCTCCAGACTCCAGGTATTGACCACACTCTCTGGACTCTGAGTGGAGACCCCCAACCCTGTACTACCACTCTGCCTTCAAGGCTCACTTGGATGGAAACTGTGCCCCATCGGCTTTAGGTGCACCCTAAGCCCAACTGTCGGATCCGACACGACGGCACTTGGCTTGGCTTGGCAAGCCCAACTGAGTGCCAATTCCACCCTTACAAACACAAGACACCATGGTTCCACCCTTTCAAACCCCTGAGGTCATGGGCATACCTTTGGAGACTGAGGCAGCTCAGCTTCTCACGCTGGTTGTCTCTTCAGCTTCTGCTTCCTATGGCCACATGGCTTGGGCGTCAGGCCTGTATCTGCCCTGCCGGGGCAAGTGTTCCAAAGCTCTGTAGCACCACTGATCCAAGTGCCAGGAGGCACCCTGTTCTGTGACGAGAACTCCGTGCACAGGTACCCAGCTCTCTTGCTCCGTGGGTTGGGTCCAGCGCTGCCACTTGTGCTACTGCTGCTGCTGCTACTGCTGCCAGTCCTCTGCTGCTTGCTTCTCACCGTCTGTGCTTTCTTGGTTCCTTCTGAATCTTCTATCCATCCACAGTTTCAAAATGGCTCCCACATTTTAGATATTTGCTAGAGCAGCACCCCACTGTCATGAATGTTAAATGACTCAGCAAGCATCCAGAGAATATAGAAGGAATACTCAGAGTCTTTAGACCAGAAAGAACTGGTTGATATTCAGCCATTTGAAGAGGTAGCATATGATCAGGAACAGATGGTACTGAAGGAAGAAGTCAAAGCTGCTCTGAATGCATTGGCAAAAAACAAAGCTTCAGAATTGATGGAATATCAATCAGGATATTGTGATAAACAGATGTAGCTCTGGAAGTACTCCCTCACTTGGAGAAGAAATTTGGAGAACAGCTACCTGGCCAACTGACTGGAAGAGATCCATATTTATGCTCATTCCAAAGAAAGGTGATCCAACTGAATGCGGAAATTACCGAACAATATCATTAATATCACAGCAAGTAAAATTTCGCTCATGATCGTTCAAAAGCAGTTACAATTGCCAGAAATTCAAGGTGGATCAGAAGAGACTGTGGAACTAGGGACGTCATGGCTCATGTCAGATGGATCTTGGTTGAAAGCAAGATGTTTACCCGTGTTTCAAAGGCATTCGACTGTATGGATCATAACACATTATGACCAACATTGTGTAAAATGGGAATTCCAGAATGTTTCATTGTGCCCTTAAGGAATCTGTATACACATTAGGAAGCAATCGTGCAAACAGAACTAGGGGACACAGCATGACTTAAAGTTATGAAAGGTGTACATCAGGGTTGCATCCTTTCTTACATATTTTGGACATGGTGTCAGGAGTGATCAGTCCCTGGAGAAGGATATCATGCTTAGTAGAGTGGAGGGTCAGCGAAAAAGAGGAAGACCCTCAACAAGATGGATTGACACAGTGGCTGCAACGATGGGCTTAAGCATAAAAAAGGCACAAGGCTGGGCAGTGTTTCGTTCTGTTGTGCATAAGGTCGCTATGAGTCAGAACCAACTCAGCGGCACCTAATCACAACAACGTGTGATTTCCCAGGTGATGCTGATGCTGCTGGTCTGGAACCACAAGTTGAGAAACACTGATTTAGAATAGTCAATGGCTGAGTCTGTTTTTGATTTATATCCTTACATTTTACACAAGTGAAGGATTTTCCCAGGTCTTTTATACTGGTTAATTCCGATCTGAATCCCTGTTGAAAACTTGCCAGCTAATGTTAATGATTTTACCCCAGATATACTGAATTAGAATCTACATTTTAACAATTCTCCAGATGATTCTTATGTATAATAATTATGTAAGAATCTTTAGAGGATCTTGTTAAAATGTAAATGTGGAATCATTAGCATAGGCTGGGAATTAGATAGAAGCACAAATTTACCAGCAGGGATTTGAACCAGAATGAGACAGTTGAAAGTCCTGGATTTTTCATTTAGTATATGTTTATCAAAGAGTTAAATACTATAGTACAAATAAAGAAATAGAATGCTTTTCCTAATTATATATTATTTCTTTTTAAGACAAAGGGTAGAAGACATTCAATGTTAAAAATGATAGTTGCAGTTATATAAAAAGACAAATCTTTGGAATAATGAAATTTGGCAAGATGCAGACAAAAAGGATGCAAGAGAATAAGACAAAATGTTTGCTATAAATACGACTACATACTTAAAGTTTAATATCTGAAATATATTTAGTTCATCCGAACCAGGTTCCCAGTGGAAACATAGTCCAGGATGCACAGAGACGTTCATGTACCAGAAAAGTCAACATTAAAGCAATGTTTGAAAAATTAAACCTCAGAAGTAATTAAAGAAATTTAAATGAAAACAATTATGCAGGACCATTTAACACATATCAGAGTAACAAGTATAAGGATAAATGACAAAATTCAGCACAGTGAGACTACTGGGAAACAGTTGCTGGTGGAAGTGTAAATTGTTTTTTTTGGAGCAAGAGCCATAAAAAATGGTCCTCCTAGAAAATGTATCCCATATAAGTAATTCATGAGAAGAACAAAACTATAATTACAGAAATAATTGTAGCAGAATTATTTATAAAAGCTAAAAATCTGAATTACCAGAATACTCAAAAGTAGGGGAAGAGCAAAACAAAGAATGCTATATTAACCCATTATTTCTTCATTAGAATTCAAAACACATGATGATGGCACACAGAAAGGGAAACGTGTGTGGCACTGAAACGTTAGGAAAGAATACTGGGTTTGGAGTCAAACCAAAAATGCAAAACCCACTGCTGTCGAGTGATTCAGACTAACAGCAATGCTGCCCCACCGGGTTTCCGAGGCTGTAAATCTCTAAGAAGCAGACTGCGACGTCCTTCTCCCTCAGAGTGGCTCGTGGGTTCCAACGGCTGACCGTTTCGTTAGCAGCTGAGTGCTTTAATCACCGTGTGATCAGAGTTTCTTGGATTCAGATTCAGGAGATCTGAAATGAAATAACCTTTGGCCAAAGATTCAGCTTCCATGAACTACGTTGTAGCATCTTTTCACCTGGCAGTTTTCAAACATTTTGACCACAACCAAAAGTAAGAAAGCCGACATTCTGATGCACTGTAAGCACACACCCCCCACACCCACCCACACCCACACCCACATGCACACGCGAATGCATGCACACACGTGCACACACACACTTCTCTCTTTGGTAAAACATGCTGGTCTAATTCTCAATTGCATTCCTTTTTTTCTCCATTAAAAATCTCTGGTCACTATATTGACTTCACAATCCACTACCATGTCACAACTGGCATTTCATAAAACACTGTCCTAATTTATAGGACTGTTCAAAGTCTCCCAAACCCCTCGACCCACTACTTTCTCCAGCACTTCCCCTGTCACACACACAGGCAATACTCACAAAGAGAACTCTAATAAAGTTCTAATTAATAAGTGGCTATTTCTGCCTAGATGGAGATAGAAGGAAAAGCTGTGCCCCACTTCATCAATTGTAAGTATTCTGTTTTATTTTCCAAATGGAATATAATTGGACTGGGTTACTACGTAGTTGTTTCTACCTAGTGTCAACAGTTTTCCTGGATCTCTGTTAGGCTACTTATTCCCTGCTTCTTTTCTCTCATAGCTCAAAGGCCAGAAACTGAACAAGTTACTAAAAAAGTCACAAGAATGAATTCATGTATCCATTTCTCTGGGTTTGGTTGCAGTAGGTCAGATCTAAAAGTGTCTTCTGTTTAGATAAAGAACTGGCTGCTCACCCTGCCCCTAACTGCGGCAGTCTATGGTGGCCCAGCCCAACTCAGACACCGCAGCCAGCAGAACTGTACATTTGCCTGTGTATCATCTATGGAATAAGTTCTCCAAAACAGTGCTTCTCAAATTTCTATATGCTTAAGAATTGCCCAGGTATTTGTTGAACTTGAAAATGTATAGGTCCCAACACTTGAGAGTCTGATACAGTGATGCATAAGAAACCACATTGTTGAACAAGCTCTCTAAGGGATCTCCGTATTTCAAGAAATGCTTCTCTGAGACCTAGTGCCAGAGTAGACGGCTAACTGGGAGTGGGGTGTTGGTTGTCCTGGCCATTGCTTTGCACCTATCACATCCAACAAATTGCAATTGTCTTAGCTGTAAAATGTAGGGATGTTCTATAGTCTGTAGGTTCCCAGTACATACCCTGTATGTACCTATAAATAAAATTAAATAAAAGAACAGATTTATTTGTGCACTATTTCTAATTCTACTTAAAAAAAAAAAACTACAAATACGGCTAAAGATTGTTGTGGATGTTGCTGGGTGCTATTGGGTCAATTTTCAACTCATAGTGACCCCGTGTGACAGAGTGGAGCCATCGCCTAGGGTTTTTCTGGACTGTAATCTTTCTAGAAGCAGATCACCAGGTCTTTCTTCAGCAGAGCCACCAAGCTTTCAGTCAGCAGCCAAGCACTCAGCCACTATGCCACCACATGAATGATCTTCTTACACACAGCTAAAGACTAGAAGAGATTAAAAAGATACATATATAGCTGTACTATGAAGAAACTGTGACTATACTTTAAAAATACTTTATACTTTAAAAATGATTTCCTTTTCCATGACAGTCAGGAACATTGGGGAAGATGAGAACAAAGAATAGAACTTTGAATTTAAATGTCATGATTATGACATCACTGGTGATTTATAGTGAGTAGTTTAGTATACCAGTGAGCATAAAGGTCATTCTGTGGCTTAACAAAAAAGTGGGTAGATTATAAAACAAAGTGAAAAGAAGAGTAAGCAGTTAGGGAAAGGTAGAGTTACAATATCTTTTCAGCTAGTAGAGACCTTCATACTGAGACCGAAGTCACAAGCAGGAGATACTGAAAGTCAAAGCACACTGTGAAGAAGTAAGAAGCATGAAGATACACTTTGTCGTGAAAGAGACGAGGGTACACGCTACAAGTCGTTCCTCTTAGGATGCGCCCAGAGTGACTTTAAGGCAATCAGAACATCCTCATCTCAGTGTATCATCTTAACTAGTCCAGGTATGGAAATATGTCCTTATCAGGGTCAATCAAACGCAAAGTTGTGACTTTGGGGAAAACTGCTTCATTCTAGACATTCTCTTCCTTTTGGATGTAAACAAGCAAGTACCCAGCCCTCACAGCTCCTTGTCGCCATCTTGTGGGCACTGAAAGAAATACACGTTGTGGGAGGCAGACTTGAAAAGCCACTGTCTTCGTTGTCATCACTGGGTTGTGGAATCGAGATTTGTCTGAAGCCTGGTATCTCTAGGCTTTTCACACATGTGAACAAATGAATTTCCTTTGTTGTTTTAGCTGATTCAAGTTGCATTTTCAGTAATTTCAGATTTCTAATTAATACATACTGTAACAACCAAGGAAATCCTGGTGTCATAGTGGTTAAGTGCTACGGCTGCTAACCAGAAGTTTGGCTCTTCAGATTTACCAGGCACTCCTTGGGAACTCTCTGAGGCAGCTCTGTTCTGTCCTGTAGCATTGCTATGCGTCAGAACTGACTCGACAGCAGTGAGTTATAACACCTAAAGAAACCCTGCTGGCGTCGTGGTTACGTGCTACAGCTGCTAACTATAAAGGTCGGGAGTTCAAATCTGCGAAGCACTCCTTGAAAACTCTGTGGGGCAGTTCTGGTCTGTCCTATAGAGTTGCTGTGAGTCAGAAATCAGTTCCATGGCAACACGTTTTTTGGTTTATAATACCCAAGGAAACTCTTGTAGCATAGGGGTTAACACTATGTCTCCTAACCAGAAGGTTGGCAGTTCAAATCCACCAGGCACTCCTTGGAAACTCTATGAGGCAGTTCTGCTCTGTCCTACTGGGGTCGCTGTGAGTCCAAATCAACTCATCAACAATGGTTTGCTTTGGTTTTATAACACCTAAGGAAACCCTGGTGGCATAGTGAATTGACTTGATAGCAATGTGTTTTGTTTTTGTTTTTGTTTTTTTCTTTTTTAAATAATGCCTAAGCATGCTTACTACGACTCGACGGCACTTGGCACTTGGCTATGCTTACTTAGGGAGCCTGTCCCATTGTTTCTCTTGATGGTGCTATACTTTTCCAAGGACACAGGGAATCTCCTGATTAGGAAGTCAGATCTTACTTTATCAGCCATACCAGAGGAAACCGACGAATATATCCAAATGAATATTAAGGAAATAGCCTGTATATAAGCTCACGATCGAAAACAAATATTCTTCTTATTATATTACTTTTTAAACATCTCATTGAATGCTCCATCCTCTCCTGTCATGGTTCCACTGTATGTCTTTGTGGAGTTCATTTTTTTAAAATCTAGTTGTTGGTGCTGTAACTTGGGGATCCTCTAACCAAAACCAAACTGCTGCCACTGAGTCGATTCCATCGCAGACTGATCCTATAGGACAGAGTAGAACTGTTCCATAGCATTTCCAAAGAGCACCTGGTAGATCTGAACTGTCAACTTTGGGGGATCTTCTAGCAACTCCCAAATGGCAGAAAATGTGACCACTAGACTACAGCAGGACTATAGTGTCTTCAAGGACAGAGATAGTTTGAAAAGTTACAGAGTTCTGCCACATGGTATACCAGCCAAGAAGCTGCTCATTTTCTGAATCACTGAAAAGAAAATCTTAAATGAGGAAATTCCTGGGCCAGGAACCTCCAAATTCTGACACCAGTGAGGATGACTCTTCAGCTTGCTTTGAAACAGCAGCAGCCATCACAGACTTGCCAGATTTAGAAAAGAGGTAGTGGGAGTGGGTAAACACCCCAGTGATTCTTTGTACATGGGGGAGGTCTGGGGTCTTTCCCCTTGTAATCAGTGATTTTTCTTACCCTAATGAAACCCAGATGCTTTTCATGAAAAAGAATGGCTGGTGTTCAAGCCATTTGTTCATTCTGCCTAGAGGTAAAAGGAAAGAAGAAGACGAAGAAGAAAAAATGTGCCCCACATCATTAATTTTAAATATCCTATTTTGTTTTATTTTCAGAATGAAATGGTATGGAACAGTGTAATGAGCAATAGAAATATGGAACCAAGAAGCAATTATATCTTCAAAGGAGCAAAATGAGAGCAAATAAAAGGCCTTGCACAAGTTAGCACACAAACAGGCAGATCAGAACATCATTTACAGAGTCCGAATGCATGCCTTTTGGTTATGTCTGTAAATTATCTTCCACAAACATCATGTTATATCACTGGAGAATCATTTCTGGATTATAATAAAAATTGGATTTCTCAAAAGCCATGAAACATTTCAAATTCAATTTCACCAATATTGAGTACCTCTAATCTTTCAGCCATAGCCAGGCACTGAGGCTGCAAGATAAACAGGGCATAATCTCTGCCCTCAAAGTGCTTAGAGTTCAAATAAGAAACAGAGCTATACACACATAAATACAACCATAATATGTGCTGGGTAACACAGAAGAGGACACATGTAACTCCTTTTAAAAAGACAGAGGAAGGCTTTACAAAGAGCTGGACAGGGTCCAAAGAAAAAAGAGATGTTGGTGGAGATCATCTCTTCAGCTTTTCAATGAGAAAAGTATCCAAGAGCTCCCTGTCAGTGGATGGGGATCAAAATTCAACTCCGTGTCTTAAGCCTGAGACTAAACTGGAAGTATCACCTGTGATTTGAGGCTAAGCTCCAACTAAGTTTACAGAAGCAGTGATTCTTGTATAAAAATGGATACTGGGCCTATCCTTCCTGTAGGTATGGCATCTAATATGGCACCCTTTAATCATGCAAAATGCCCAAGCTTGTATATGAAAACATGGATCAGAGCTGTCTGTGTGGAGCAGGCTGCCACACAATGAAACCATTCAACAGAGACTAGCATGCGTGGAAAAATGGTTCCACAATGATCTGCTTTCCTACAAAAATTACAAAGCACATAAAGAAATACATATTACACGAGACCCAGTTGGCAGACCCCCTAAATAGGGCAAGTCATATCTAAGGAAATAGAAATAATGGAGCAAATTACCATGATGTTTGAAACAAATTTGTTTAGAATCCTCAGATATACTGAAAAAAACACCATTCTAAAAATGGGAAGAGGTTATTAACTTACAAAAGGCATTAATAAAAATGAGCAAAGATTACTGAAAATTAAAATTGAGTAAAAATTTTGTGATGTGATAAAGAGAACAACAGACAAAAGAGAATCAGTATGTTAGAACAAAGAAGTAAATAAATATGGCAGAGACTGGCTAGAGATCACCAGTTCCATTTCCTCTTCTTGCCCAAACTAGGAAGCTATATTTCCTGGATATACTTGTAATGAGATTGGGGCTATGTGATTGAAATGTGAGTGAAAGTTACGTGCATCACATTTAGGCCTAGTTATGAAATATCATGGGTGAGCATTTATGCGTCTCTCCTTTTTTGGAGATCATGAAGACCATGTGTTGTTAAGTGACACATCACAAGATCAAACAAAGGAGGTTGGACTCTGAGCCATAGCTTGGAGCCCTGTCTACAGAGCTGTCCAGCCTGCATCAAAGTGGGCCATAAGTGAGAAATAGACATTTGTTGTACTTTCTGAGTTTGTTGTGTGGTACAGGATTGTTGCTGTTAGGTGGCGTTGAGTTGGTTCCGATTCATAGAGACCCTATGCACAACAGAACAAAACACTGTCCAGTCTTGCGCCATGTCCAAAATAATTTTTATGCTTAAGCTCATCGTTGTAGCCACTGCGTCAATTCATCTTTTCTTCCTCTTTTTTGCTGACCCTCCACTCTACCAAGCATGATGTCCTTATCCAGGGACTGATCCCTCCTGACAACATACTCAAAGTATGTAAGACACAGTCTCACTATCTTTATTTCCAAAAAGCATTCTAGTTGTACTTCTTCTAGAATAGATCCGTTTGTTCTTTTGATGGTCCATGGTACATTCAACATTCTTCTCCAACACCACAATTCGAAGACATCAATTGTTCTTCTGTCTTCTTTGTTCATTGTCCAGTCTGTATAGCATGGCCTATCCTAAATACACAGGAAGTCACCCAGAATGTAAGACAAGGAGATAAATATATTGAGAAATGAAAACAAAGTTATGTAGAATAGACTGAGAAGCTCCAGCTTATGTCTAATTGGTGTTTAAGATGGAAGTAAAAGTTACAATGGGTGAGACAAAATATCACAAGATGCTATAGACCGAACATTTTCCGGAATTCAATAAAGACATAAATCCTCATTAGTTCATTCATCTATACATGAAAATTTTTTATGATTTATTTTATACAAGAAATATTTTGAAAACTACTCTCTGTTAGATTCCCTGTTGGAAGCTGGGAGTTTACAGTCTAATGGGAAATCTTAGAAGTAGCTGGCAATTACTAACTAGTTTTTATAGTTTAGAGGAAGGGAGGAACAAGGGCTTTCTAGGCAGAAGGAATAGGACACGGAACATTAAAGAGATGAGAGAGAAGGACACCATTAAGTACAATAAAGACAGATCAGTTTAGCAAAATTGGATATCCAGCTGCAAAAAACTAAACAAGACCCATACCTCGCACCTTACACAAAAACTAACTCAAAATGGATCAAACCTAAATATCAAATCTAAAATGAAAGATTATGGAAGAAAAAATAGGGACAACAGTAGAATCCCCAATACATGGCTTGAACAGACTACAAAATATTGTCAAAAATGCAAAAGCAGTTGAAGAGAAAATAGATGAGGACTACTAAAAATCAAACACTTATGCTCATCCAAAGACTTTATCAAGAGAATAAATAGAAAGACTGCCTAGAGACTGGGAAAAAATCTTTGGCAGCCATGTATCTAGTTTCCATAATCTACAAGGTACAGCAGTATATCGTCAAGAAAACAAATAACACAATTAAACAATGGGTAAAGGGTATAGTATGGACAGACACTTCTCCAAAGAAGACTTACAGGCAGCAAAAAGACACATGAGGAAATGCTCACCATCATCAGCCATTAGAGAAATCCAAATCAAAACTACAATAAGATACCATCTTGCCCCAACAAGTTGGCAGTAATCCAAAAAACACAAAACAACAAATGTTGGAGAGGTTGTGGAGAGGCTGGAACTCTTCTACACTGCTGATGGGAATATAAAATGGTACAACTCCTTTGGAAAGCAATTTGCTGCTTTCTTAAAAAGGTAGAAATTGAAATACTGTGTGATCCAGCAGTCCCACTGTTTGTAATACAAGGACTGTCAAAGGAAGAAATATAAGCACACAAATGTTGATTGCAACATTGTTCACAATAGCAAAAAGATGGAATCAACCTAGGTGCCCATCGATGAATGAATGGATAAACACTGTGGAACACTATGCATTGATAAAATGCGATGATGATTTTATGAAATATCTCATAACCTGGAATTCACTGGAAGACATTATGCTGAGTGAAATCGCTGCAAAAGAACAAACGTTGTATGAGACCACTATTATGAGAACTTTATCTCCTTTAAGAGGAGGGAGGGAGAAGGTTATTCACAGATTAGTCAGTTGATACGAATTTGGTTAGGTGAAGGGAATGACAGCACACGGTAGAAGGCAGGTCAGCATAACTGGACTACACCATAAGCTAAAATGTTATTTAAATTCAACCCAGCATTTCAAAGGACAGAGTTGCAGGGACAGGGGCCTGGGAACCATGTTTTCTGGGGACATTGAGGTCCATTGGTGTAACTAGTCTTTTTCTAAGAGAGTCTTCTGCACCCATATTGGTGAGTGGCAGCTGGGGTCTTAAAAGCCAGCAAGCTGCCATCTGAGGAACATCACTTGGTCCCACCCACTTAGAAAACATCAAAGACATGAGGAACAATGAGCCCAGGAGACAGAAGGACCCATCTGATTGGGAGACTACATCAGCTGGAAAACAAAAGAACTAGATGGCACCCAGCCACCTGCAAAGACAGACTTGACAGGGAACACAGTTTAGAGTCCCTGATGTAGTATGAGAGAAAGGGCTGTGCAGATCTAGAACTCTAGCTAAAAGACCACACTTGATGGTCCAACACCCTCAAAGCTTCCCTGAGAACATGGCCTCAAGACTTGCTGCTAGTCCAGAGCTGAAACCAGTACTGAAACCAACACTTCAGACAAAGAATGGACTGGACCTGGGGACACAAAGTGATGCAGGTGCTGTGTGTACCTTATGGTTTAATACATATATGAGGCTGTCCTACTGGTTTCTTTTTAAAGGGAGAGAAGAGGATAGAGAGAAATGGACAAGTATTGGCTGAGTGAATACTGGAATTAAAGAGTGGAAAGGAAGAGTTTGCTGTCACAGGGTGAGGAGAGCAGATAGAGTTGCAAAGAGGTGGGTGCTTGGGATTTATATTGCAAATTATCTTGGATTGTAAACTTTCACTTAATCACGATAAAGATTTTTTTAAAAAAAAGATCAGTTTGCCTAGAATTCATGTGATACATTCAACACAGCATGAAGACTGGCGTTTTAATTCCTGATGGTGATTAAAGTTTTTTAAAAAATTCCATTATCTTTATTTCTTTAAATGCTCAAGATGAGAATTAAGGTGTATACTTTATGGATATCTGTATATGTATTTTTGTATTATTTAAGACAAAGATTTAGCACAATTTTACCACATCCCCAAGGCTTTATTAATGTAACCTGGGAGTTTAGATGCAGATTGGTATTACATTATTACTTTTTATATTACATAAGAAGCTTCCAGGAATATTTGATGTTTTTCCAGGCTGTCAATTATTTAAATTTATCTTTATTTTAGTGTCTTTTATTCTCACTGTCAATCTTTGATGCTTTTCTCTTTCCAAACTCTTTTTTTTTTAATTTCTTGGTCACATGTAGGATGTCAAATGATTTTTGAAAGAGGAGTTCATAAGTTTTTTTTCTGAGATTTGTATCCGAGAATTATCTTCTCACATGAAAAAAACTTGGCTGAACATAAAAATTTTCTTGTTTCAACCATTTTCTTTCCAAATTCTTAAGAACTATGAAGAATTCCAAGACTCATATTCATCTCTAGACGGAACTTTCCTGTTTTCATTCCTGAGACTGGGTATCTTGAACACTTTTTTCCTCCATCTCTATATCCTAATAAAGAGGCTCTGGTAATCAAGTGGTTAAGAGCTTATCTGCTAACCAACCGTTGGCAGTTCAAACCCGCTAGCCACTCCTTGGAAACCATATGGAGCAGTACTACTCTGTCCTATGCTATGAGTTGGAACAGACTCGAGGGCACTGAACAGCATATCCTAATGAGCCCAGGTGGCACAGTGGGTAAGCACTCGGCTGCTAAAATTGAAAGAGCCATTTGCTTGAACCTGCCAGCCACACCACAGGAGAAGGACATGGCAGTCTTCTTGGTAACTCTATGGAGCAGGTCTGTGCTGTTATGCCAGATTCTTATGAGTTAGAATAGACTTGATGGCAATGCACTTTGCTGTTCTATATCCTAATAGCTTTGTCCAGATCTATTAGTAATTCTATTTAATTGGATGGAGTGAGTTTTAAAATAATACATATACTGTTCTTTCTTCATTTTCTTGAATACTTTTCAATTTTTGTTTAGTGTTTACTCTTTTGTCTGTTCTGGGGTTTGTGTAGATGTGTCCTCCACATCACCAACTGAATTTTCTTAAGTTCCTTCATCTCTTTGTTGCTTCCAGTCTGTTTGCCACCTTTATATCTTAGCTCTCACTCTTTTCATCTCAATCTATTCATTCCTTCATGATTTTCTGCTCCTGTTGCTTCAAGAGTTTCCTAATTTTTTTCTTCTGGATCCTCCTGTAGATTACTTGCAAATATGTGCCCCCTTCTGTGTCTTCGGGAAACACTGGTGGGGTACTGGTTAAGCACTATGGCTGCTAACTAAAAAGTCAGCAGTTCAAATCCACCGGGTGCCCCTTGGAAACTGTATGGGGCAGTTCTACTCTGTTCTAGAGGGTCACTAAGAGTCAGAAGTGATTCCACAGCAGTGGTTTGGTTTTCTGCATCTTTCAGCTGCAGTTTCTTTTTTCTTTTCTCTGCAGGGTTTTCCACAGGCTTCATGATAGTTGTTGTCATTTTTATTCTCTAACATTTCATGAAGTCAAATCTGGAATTGCTAATTGACAGAGTAAGTCAGTTATACTTGATTAAACTTCTGCCCAACACTATGGTGGCTGAATGCTCTCATTTGTAGTATAATAGCAGGTTGGTGTGCAGTTGTTAGCTTCTGAATGGTTTTCATACTCTGCGCATGTTCTACTGCTGTGAGTAATTCTTTCCTTTTGCCCCCTTTGTACGGGTTCTTAGACTCTGAAGTGAAATGAACAAGTGCAGGTCCTAGCACACACTACTGTTAATCTGATATTCTTGTCTTTATGATGCTCGTTATTTCCCACGTGGGAAGCACATCTCCTAGAATGAAGTTAGGCTGCTACCAGCATATAAATCCTTGCCATATTCTGCCACGTTATTCTTCTGGGAGTTTCCATCAAATCATGATGCTATCAGACGGCATACTGGGGGAAGTCTGTGCCTATGGAATAAATAGGAGCAAATGACCAACTTTTTGCCAAGTGGTGAAGGTTTGGAAACGGAAGATTGTCAAGTGTGGTCACCTAAACACTTTCTATATCATTAACTCTCTTATTTGTGTTGATTCATACCCAAGCAGCCTGAGTTTATCAAGTGCAAGCTTATCCCTAACAGTGGCACGTTTCCGTCATTACCACGGAGAAAGAAGGATAGCCGCTACAGTCAGTTCTTGCTGTTCACAGCAGCTGTGTTCTATAAGAACAGTTCTATAAGAACAGTCATCAAGAACAGTGAATGAGTGAATTCCCAACCAGCTCCTAGAAGAAACACTGCGTTAAGTTTTTGCCAGCTGATCAATATGTAGCTTTATTTTGTGTTTCTGTTTAAAGACACTTTAATACATATGGTTGATTCATTAAAGTTGAGCTCATGGTCAACAGCATGAAACTCCTGCCTGAAGGAGGCTCATCTAGCACGTGCACTTTCTCTGCGAGACACCTAACAGTCTTCTTGGACTCAGGAGCGCTAGACAGCTCTTCAGTGCTGAGCTTGGGAGCCATTTGAAACAGTGAAATCACCAACCAAAAGCATGAAAATGTGAAGAATGTGGCAGGAAACAGACCATAAAAAGGACCCTTGTTTATAGTATGACAGCTGAGACCAGAAGGCAGAGTGTTGCCTTGTCTGAACTCAGCTAGGATTTTTGCTACTCTGTGTATCTAGCAGTGATTGTGAAAGCACTGTGGATATTGATTTGGGGGTGACAACCACATTTTGGCACACAGGCAAATTTGCAAATACAGAACCCGCCAATAATGAAGATTGCAGAGAAATGCCACTGAACAACAAACAAATAAGTAGATGTATTCATCTTCTATTGCTGTTGTGACAGATCAACACAAATTTAGCAGCTTCAAACAATGTAAATTTATTATATCATGGGTTCTGCAGGTCAGAAGTCCGGTTGGCTTCACTGGTTTCTTTGTTTCATGCTCTACATGAGAGAACTCGAGGTGCTGGCTGGCTTGAGGTCCTTCTTATCTGGAAATGCTAAGGGAGTATCCTTTCTGGAGTCATTCAGGTTAGTGGCAGAATTCCATTCTATGCAGTTGTAAGACTGAGGTTCCTATATTCTTGTTGACTGTCAGCCAGAGATTGCTCTTAGCAATTAGAGGCTGCCCATATCCCTTGGCTCATGGCTCCCTTGTCTTCAAATCCAGCAATGGCAGAGGTCAGCTCTCTTCCACACTTAAATCTCTCTAGAATCCATTTCTGGCACATCTCTGTTTTGACTTCTCTGGGAAAGTTTCTCTGCTTTTAAAGATTTTTAAGAGTAAGACTGAGCCCACTTGGATAATATAGGCTAGTCACCTCTTTTACAGTCCATATCTTTAATCTGAAAAGCTCTCACAGCAGCACCTAGATTAATATGTGACTGAGTAATCAAGGGTTGGGAATCTTATGGGAACATCTTTAGAATTCTGCCTTTCACAACAGATGCACCAAGAAAAGCAGGAGAGCGCATCTTGTAGTAACACACGCTCTAGGCCTGGAGTTAGGAGAGCCCGTAACAAATGCCGGCTCTGCCACTTGCAAACCGAACAAGTGACATTGCTTCTCTAAACCCCAGATTCATCATCTGTAAAATAATAGTACTAGTAAGGCACACGGGAGGGCTACCTTAGTCAAGGCACATGAAACTGAAACCGGACATCAAAAAAGCTTCTGTGTCGGGGTGCTCAAAAATAAGGGGACCTGAGACACAGTTTCAGATCACCTCTGAGACACACAGAAAGACATGACCTCCACACTGCGCAAGTCCCAGGTGATGATACTAGGGTGGGGCCTGCTGTAGGCTCCCTATAGATTCAGTGAACTGTAGACAATAAACGACTCCTTTTGTCTTGATAGAACCAATGATAAAAGAATAAGCAGGAGGCCAGAAGGATGGAGAAGTAACTTGTGTTTGAGCATTATTCTCCTAGGTTACTGGCCAGATGAGTCTAACACCACTATGTTTTCCTTGAAGGCCAGTGATGGCCTGTGACATTGTGAAGCAGACCTCCACCCAGTTGATCCCCTCTGCCCAGTCAGCCTCCAGCCAGACTTTCAATCAGTTGACACCCAGATTCTCCAACTGCCCATATTGTTCCCTGCATCTGTATGTGGGCTTTCCCTTTAAGTACTCAGACCTTGCCCGACCAATCTGGACAGGCTTTGAGGATAAGACTATCTCCCTGTCTCTTTACAATGCCCGCTTGCAAATAAAACCTTTGGTCTCACTCCAAAAGTTCCTGTCTCACTGAATTGGGTTTTTGTGGCAGGTAGCCGAACTCCCAGACTTTTCTGGTAACAAAACCACCTTCTAAAACATCTGGAATATAATTGGTGCTTGGTAAATATTTATTTTCTTTAGAGACTCTCAACTGTCCTTACTATGGAGAAGGAATGACAGCCAGTACAATCAATTCTTGTTCATAGTGTGTATGTTCTATAAAGTCACGGAGAACACTGAATTAGTGAATATTAGAATCTCTGCACAATAAAATCACCTAGGGAGCCTTTAGACAAATCAATGCTCACAAAACTAAACTCACTGCCATTAAGTTGATTACAACTCATAGCAACCCCATACAGTTTCCAGAGCTCTAAATCTTTACAGAAGCAGACTGCCACATCTTTCTTCCCCTCAGTGTCTGATGGTTTCCATTCAGTTATTAGCCCAGTGCTTTAACTACTGCACTACCATGGCTCAATCAATGCCCTGGTATCAAAATTTTATAAAGCTTTCTTTACTTGGAAACCTCGGTGGCATAGTGGTTAAGAGCTATGGCTGCTAACTGGAAGGTCAGCAGTTTAAATCTACCAGGCACTCCTTGGAAACTCTGTGGGGCAGTTATACTCTGTCCTACAGGGTTGCCATGAGTTGGGACTGATTCAGTGGCAATGAGTTTTTTTTTTTTTTTACTTTGACACGTAACATTCATACAAGAAAGTACATGAAAATATATATGTACACTTGGACCAAATAATTATAAAACAAACACCTAGTTCACCAGTATTTTGTAAAAAGCTCTTCAGTAGATTATAATATGTGGTCAGAATTGAACACTATTGGTGATGGTTAAGAATCCAACAACAACTGTACTCTCTGAGATGGAGTTGCTTCCATCGTTATTGTTACAAAGTTTTGGAAGTATTCATCTGCTTCCTGCTATAGTAATGAAAACAGAAAACAATAAATGCCTTCTTTCCTAGGGATGAAGATTCAACTGCCACTGACCTACATTCTACTGAATGCAGTGTCTTGTACTTCTTTATGTTTGTGTGACCTAGTGAAGTCAGAGATGTCTGAATTTTCACTGAGCTAATTATACAACTAGCCCTCTTTGACTCTTTAAAATGAGAGAGTGAGTTCCATTAGGCTTTGTGGCACCTTCCAAATCTGTAACCACATGATTCTGTTCACTGAGTAGAACTCCAGATTATAATTTTCAACTCAAAATGAATACGGGCTGATTACATCACAATTAACCCCTATCTCACACCATATAAAAAAGTAACACCCTACGAGATTCTATGGGACACAGCAAAAGTGGTGCTTAGAGACCAGTTTATCTCTGTAACTGCACACATCCAGAAAGAAGAAAGGCCACAAATTAAAGAGTTAACCTTATAGTTTGAGTAAGTAGAAAGACAGCAACAGAAGAATTCCTCAGACACCAGAAGAAAACAGATTATAGGGATTAGAGGAGAACTAAATGAATTTGAGAATAGGAAAACAATTGAAAAAATTAATAAAACCAAAAGCTGGTTCTTTGAAAAGATCAACGAAATTGATAAACCATTGGCTAAACTAACAAAAGAAAAACAGCAGAAAATACAAATAACCTGATTAAGAAATGAGAGGGGAGATGTTACAACAGACCCAGCTGACAGAATACTATGGAAGGCTGTACTCTAACAGGTTTGAAAACCTACAGGGAATGGACAAATTTCCAGATTCATGTGATAAGATGTTAGAAATTTTATGCTTTTACTGTAATTAAGAAAAAATAAATAAAAATAAAAAAGTAACTCAAAATCAATCAATGACCTAAATATAAAAGTTAAAACTATAAAACTCTCAGAAGAAAACATAGTAGCAAATCTGTACTATGTTAGAACTTGTCTTGATCTTACATTATTTTTTTAAGTTGAGAATTATGCTTGGTGGAATTCTAGATACTTGAGATTTGCCTACAATTTTTTCTGGGTACCTCTTTCAAGTTGTATTGTCACAACCTGAACAACTATTCAAGTTTACGTTTCTATCTGGTCTCCCTCTTACCTCTTCCCTTTCCATTTTGATTTTACTACTTTTCTTTAATCTGACAGCTGTGAGAAGGCATTTATAGATGTTTCTCAAAGTGTGATCTTCACATCACTTGCTTCTAAATCCTTGTATTAAAAATACAGGTTCCTGGGCTTCACCCTAAACTGACTGAATCAAAATTTCTTGTAAGAGGAGACAGAGAACGTGCACTTTTAATGAGGTTTTCAAGCTTTTCATCTTCACATTAAGGTATGGAACCTGTGCCTTGGATTCTGAACTCCTAAAGGGTAGGAAATATATCATAAAGGGTAGGAAATACATCAGATTCCTCTTTGGATCCCTGTTGCCTAGCCTAGTGTCTCTGCTGAAAGCAGGCCTTCAACGTGAGTTCACAGAGATTCCATGAACAAATATTTCGTGTCTCAGATCTCTCTTTGATGCTTATGGATTGTTCTAATTTCCTGCTGCGTCCCTCTTGATTTCTGTCACATGAAGAGTACTACTGCCTCTCTTAATCCCTGAGAAGAAATTTTCCACTATGCTAGGCCTAAGGGACATTTCAGTTTGATATTATCATGCTCGTTAGCAGACCGTTCCATTTCTGGCTGCCTTGCTTCAGTATCTGGAGGTAGCAGTCCTCTCTCTTCCCTCTTTTGGGTGTAGTTTTTCTACTTTTATAGTTGTTCCCAGTGGGAGGATTATTCTGATCCAAATTATTCCATTCTAGCCAGAAGTTGAATAACATATTCACTACACTTTTAGGTCATTCTTTTACACCTTCATTCAACCAGAATTTATGTAATATTCACTACAGGCCTAGTGAGTACCTGGCTAAATCTAGGTAAATTCAAAGCAGAAGAATTCTTATCCTTGAGAAAAGTCAAGTTTAGTGGGTAAAACAGAAATATAGATCAGTGATTTTAGTAATTCCTCTGCTGGAGGTATGCACAGAATCCCGTGGAAGCCCACTGAATAAGACACCTAAATCAAATTGGAGGATGTCTGGAGTTGCTCAAGAGCAACTTCCCTGATGAGATGATACTTGAACTGACTTTTTAAAGCTATGCAGGTATAGGAAATCCTGATGGTTAAGTGCTATGCCTGCTAACCAAAAGGTTGGCAGTTTGAATCTGCCAGGTGCTCCTTGGAAACTATATGGTGCAGTTCTACTCTGCCCTATAGGGTCACTGTGAGTTGCAATTGACTCGATGGCACTGGGTTTGGGTTTTTTGGTATGTAGGTATTAGCTAGATTAAGGAGGAACCAAGGGCATTCCAGGTAGAAGGAAGATCATGAGTGAGGGTGCATATAAACAGATGGCATCATAAATTAAAAAAAAAAAGTACTAGCAATCAGCGAGGTTAGAGTGAAGGAAATGCAGGGTAAACAGCCAGAGGTAATGTTAGAGCCTCAATAAGGAGCTGGATTTTGAACTAGCATTATCTGAAAAATAGCTTGAAACCCTGGAAGCATCTTGCTCACTGGATGATTTTAAGAATGGTTAAAGATTATTTGGACTAAAAACAACACTTCTCCCACTCATGTATCTGACATATAATACAGCTCTAAGAAGTCACGGATTTTGAGTGGGGGAAAACAGTTTGCATACTCCCCCTGTTGTGACTTAAGTTGTGCTTCCCGAAACGTGTGTTAGAATCCTAATGCCTGTACCTGTCAATACGACCCTGTTTTGAAAGAAGACTTTTCTTCTACTGTTAATGACATCATACTGGAGTAACTAGATATAACCTAAATTGAATCACTTCTGAGTTATAAAAAGAGCAGAATAGACACAGAAACACAACAGGGAGAAGACACGTGCCATGTGAGCACTCGCCACAAGCCAAGGAATGCCGCAGGATTAAAGAACGCCAGAGCTGCTGACAAGGTAGGACTTCCCTCAGAGCTATGCCCTGAACCTGGACTGCAAACTTCCTAAACTGTGAGAGAAGGAATTCCTGTTCTTTAAAACCACCTGCCTGTGCTTTGTCTGTAACAGCAATACTAGGGAACTAAGTAAGACACCTCCAAATGCACAAGAGAAGCAGCGTGTTAGAACTATTGCTGTGATCCATTTCTCTCATATGTGGCAGATAACCTTCCTCACTAGCTAGTAACTTTTCTCTCTCTCTCCTTTTTGAGGGGAGGGGAGCAACTGATTTTTTAAAAAATGTTACTTATTTTGTCCTGGTTGAGAATAAACACAGCAAAATACAGACCAATTCACCAGTTTCTGCATGTGATGTTTAATGACACTGATTACATTCTTTGAGTTGTACAGCCATTGTCACTCTCTTTTTCCGAATTGTTGCTCTACCATTAACATAAGCTAACTGCCCTCTGAGGTTCCCATCTAATCGTTTCAATTACTATTGTCAGTTTGACCCTGTGGTAGATTGAGTTGTCTTCCCTCCAAAATGTGTGTAGTACTTCGCCTGGGCCGGGAGTCCCTGTGCTCTGTGATTGTCCTCCGTTTGGTGATTTTCCTCTGCTGTGTGTTAAAGGATTAGAGTGGGACTGTAAATCCTTTTACAGGATCACCTGCCTGCTCCACTGTTACAGGGAGTGTGGCTTGCACCACCCTTAATCTTTTCATCCTACAAGAAATGAAAGGAAACAGAAGCAAGCAGAGAATTGGGAACCTCACACCATCAAGAAAGCAGCACCAGAAGAAGATTGCATCCTTCAGACCTGAGGTTCCTGCCCCATGATGCTCCCTGGACAAAGACTGATGTAACACCGGACTTGCTTCCAGAGCCAACAAGGGGAAAGCCTTCCCCTGGAGCAGATATCCTGAATTTGGACTTGTATCCTAACAGATTATGTCAGAATAAACTTTCCTTTTTTAAAGGCATCCACTCATGGTATTTCTGTTAGAGAAGCACTAGCTGACTAAAACACATCCCATACAGATAAGTCTTAAAAGAACATAATCCTCAAGGCAGACATTTTTACTAGTTACACTATTGTTTGGCGTTAAGAAGACTTCAAGGGATATTTTTGGTTTAAGGTTTAAAAATTATCTCAGGGTAATGGTTTCATGGCTTCATCCACTTTCCATGGCTCTAAAAAAATCTGGAATTCATGAGAATTTGAAATTCTGCTCTGCGTTTTCCCCTTTTGATCAGGATTGTTCTATGAAATCTTCAATCAAAATGTTCAGTTATGGTAGCCAGGCATCATCCAGTTCTTCTGGTCTCTTGGTAAAAGAGGCAGTTATTCATAAAGACAATTAGCCATGCATTCCATATCCATCTCCTGTTTCTGACTCTTATTCTTCCTCTGTTGCTGCAGATAAACAGAACAACTGTGACTTAGATGGGAAACTGCAAGGTTTTCAGACCCCAACTCCAACCTAAACCCACTGCCATTGAGTCATCTTTGATTCATAGTGACCCCATAGGGTTTCTGTGGCTATAAGTCTCTGTGGAAACAGGTTGTCACATCTTTCTCACATGAGCTACTGGTGGTTTTGAAGCACGGACCTTTGGGTTGGCAGTTAATCTCTTTAGCCGCCAAGCCACAAGGGCTCCTTTTTAAGACCCCCAAACCAAAAAAGTCACTGCTGTCGAGTCGATTCTAACTCATAGTGACCCAGTAGGCCTTTAAGACAGCAGACACTGCGAAATAAACTAAACGTGTCAATAGGCCAGGTATCTGGAATGTTTCATGAAACCAGGACCCTAAACCTCCAACCAAGAAACCAAACTCATGAGGTGTTTGTTTCATTGTTACCTAAGCAAGCTCAACAGCCGTTCTATTTTTTTTCTGTCATTGTTGTAAATACATCGTCACATAGCTTTTGCCAGTTCATCTTTTTACAGGTAAACAACTTACAACAACACGCTGTGCCACCCTAACCTTAACTGATACCATTCCCACTTTTTCTCTCTCCTTAATACCATTAGTAACGACTGAGAAACCTTTGTCTCTGTGTATTTTTCTTCTCTTGTCTTTTTACATACTGTATTTCGCCACAAATAATGCGTACCTTCTATGTTTGTTTGCCACCCATAGCTACGTCCCTAGCCCATTCCCTGGGTATTTTTATAAGTACTGTCTGCTAATTTTTTATAGCAACATGTGAAAAAATAGGATAGTGCTGTTTATGAAAATACTCTGGAAGGGGAGGGAACGGCTGGCAAACACACACAGTAGGTCCATGCTATCTGTGTAAAAATACGGTAAGTGAGACCATCCAATATTGACCCCTTCGGGATTGGCTTATTTCACTCAGCACCGTGTTTTCAAGCCCCATCCACACTGTAGCAGGTATCAAGATTTCATTTCTTTAACTGGCAGAACTTTTCTTTATGTTGCTTTGCTACCAGACTTCTGTTACGAAGAGTGGGAAAGTGGAAGAAAATGCAGAACTGAAGAAGCCTGTAAAATGGGCAGAGTATTCACACTAGACAAAACCCAGGCTACAGAGTGAAGAATATGCAGGAGACGGAAAAAGCAGGTAAGAACAGAGTGACTGGGCCGTGAGGAGTGACAGCCAGGTACCTGAAGCCGAAGAATCTGGGGGAGAAAAAAGAAAAGCAGAGAAAATTGGCTGTGAGAAATGGGACTTCAGAAAGAGATACAAAAATAGGCTGTTTAGAAAGTGTTTCTCTGTGTTCTACAGCGTAACATAGTGCTTCAGGAATTCTCAGGAAAGACCTGTGTTATTCTTTAATGCTTTTGGAGTCAGGATTTCAATCCATTTTAAGGTGACAGAAACCCTGGTCATGTAGTAGTTTAAGTGCTGTGGCTGCTAACCAAGAGGTCGGCAGTTCAGATTTGCCAGGCACTCCCTGGAAACTCTGTGGAGTGGTTCTACTCTGTTCTGTAGGGTTGCTTTGAGTCGGAATCGATGCTATGGCTCTGGGTTTGGTTCGATTGTGTGGAAGGGGGCCACACGGGGGCCCACTTTTATTCAGGTCACATATACACATTTTGTTTCTTAATATTAAATCTTCTGAGGGTTCAGTACTCACACGAGTAAAAGAAATCTGTTCTTCTAAGGGTTCAGTACTCACAAGAGTAAAAGAAATCTGTTCTTCTAAAAACAAAGAAAAGGAGTCATTAGGTGCAGCATGAAGAAAAGAGAATCAGGTGTTGCACAGTTAATGGAGACAAATTTCACCCACTTCATCATGTTGACCAGATCCATTCTAGCTGTACAAATGATCACAAGTCGATAGGCCAAGGCCTTGGAGAAATTAAATTAGACCTGAATAATGTAAATTATGGATAAGGGAGAACTTGTTGAAGATGAAACTGTTAACCCATAGCACCGGGGCTGCCCTGAGATTGCCACAATCCTTACTTGTGTCCTTAGAATGTGGGAGGGTGTGGAGGAGTGATCCTTGGAGAGTGCAAGTTACTTAGAAATTCTGGGGGCAGGGGGAGGTTTGTTCTTCCCCAAGATGAAATCATCAGAACGCGGCCGGCAGCTGGGCCATGAGGGAACCACTGTGTGGAGCTGGTTCTTTATTCATCTTCCATGGGGGGATTGAGACAAATGCCAAACATTCCCTCTGGCAGAAAGAGAATTTGTGCATAGACTGTGGTCGTCCCTTCTCTAGAGATCTTGGCCTTTCTGTTTCTGGAAAGGTCTGACAACTTGCTCTGAAAAATGGAAATTGCTCTCACTGGAGATACTCCAGAGTCTCCTTCCAGCCTCAGACATTCTAAATTCAGCGCTAATCTCCTGTGACTATTCGAAGGACTCAAATGGGATCATAGGCGGCGAGTGGGATGAAGGGCAACAGTGGTTTTTCAACAACAGAATGCCGTTACATTCAGCATCAGATTAGCTAGGCTTTTATTCTTAGTTTGCTCAGTGAGGACGGGAACTCCTCTTTGGCCTGAGGAGTCATGGACACCCCTTTACCCAAGCTGACCCAAGATGATATTTCTTTTTATGCTTATTCATTTCTTGAGCGTGACAGCCACTTCCTCAAAGTCCAGCTGCCCAGACAGAGTCTCAGCCAGATAGTGGCAGATAACCCCACGCTAGATCTGGTCTGACCCATGTATCTCACTCTGAAACCCACAAGGTGTGAGGGATGACCACTGAAGAGACTCCCCCGTGGGAGGATCTGTCATGCTACCCAGGCCTCCTGGATCCGAGGTGGATGAGACACAGCTATATTCCTTTAGACTTACCCAGGTACCAGACTGCTACCTGAAAGACCTTCTTTCATACCCTAATGTCATGCCAGCTCTAGGCTCCAAGCTCTGCTGTCTTTGTACCATCCTTGATGTCCTAAGGCTGCTGAGACTCTGCCACAGGTCCTCGGAGCCTATGCCATTGTCTTCAAGCAAATAGTTTCAGTCTGGATGACTTACTTGCTGCAGCTAAACAGAGACTTCTTGTTTCATTCCTGAACACAAAATCCTGCCTTCCAGGTAATAGCCTCAACCCTTCTCAAACAATAGCCTTGCCTTCTCAGACCAAATGAGTGAATTCAGTTCTTGAGGGGATTGCCCCTAAGAGCTCTGTCATGGATTGAACTGTGTCCCCTCCCTCCCCCACCCCAAATGTGTGTAGCCGTGTGGCTGGGCCATGATTCCCAGTATCTTATGATTGTGCTCCATTTTGTGACTTTCCTGTGCTGTATGTTAGAGGATGATGGTGAGACTGCAGATCCCCTCTCAAGATCACCTCCCTGCTCCATTTCCCTGGAGTGTGGCTTGCACCACCCTTTATCCTTTCATCCTATGGGAGACAAAAGAGAGAGAAGCAAGCAGAAAGTTGGGAACCTGACATCATCAAGAAAGCAGCACTGGGAGAAGACTGTGTCCTTCAGGCCTGAGGTTCCTGTGCCAGGATGCTCCCTGACCAAAGACCGATGCAATGCAAGGATTTTCCTCCAGAGCTGCCAGGAGCAGACACCCTCATTGTGGACTTGTAACCTGCTTGGCTGTGTAAGAATAAACTTTTCTTTGCTAAAACCATCCGCTTGTGGCATTTCTGTCAGAGCAGCACTGGCTGACTAAAATAAACTACCGTCAACTCTGCTTCCCACGAGAAGCCACTCTTCTTTCCTCTCATGAGCTAGGTTTGCTGCCACTCTCACAGATTGACTACCAGACTGCTGAAGGTTTCATAGTTCCATTTCAGAAATTTCTCCACAAGGGCTTAGCCTCATAGGCAGGAGAGCACAGCAATTAAGCACCTGGGCTCCTGAATCAGGTACCCTGTGTGCAAATCCTGCCTCAGTACTTAACTGCGATGCCACAGCCAAATCAGTCAGCACCAGTAGGTCTTGGTTTCTCCACTTATGAAGTGGGAAGAGGAAGAGTGTGTAACTCAGAATGTTCTTGTAAGAATACAGTAAGAAATGCATACAGAGAACCAAATGAGTAGCAAGAGCTCCACGTTAGTTGTTACTATATTGTTTCTTATAGTATGCTGACTCCTCAAGAAACTCCCATCCCAGTCACTGGGCTCTAATGGAAGATTCAGAGACACAGATTAGTAACTTCAATTCATGGTAGTAAGTGTTGTGGTAGAACTATGCAGAAGGAGTCCAGAGAACCCAGAGGAGGATCTGTCAGTTCTGCCTAGGGAAAAGGCTTCTCAGAGGAGGATCTTCTGAGCTGACCTCGTATAGAAAGAATAAGCATCCCTCACTGGATCAAGGGACAGCTGTGACCCAGGAAAATGGCTCAACAAGAGCAAAGCACAAAAACCTGGAGGCACATTTGGGAATCACTAAGATAGAAGCCCAAAGGTAAGCCATCATTCAATAAATATTTATTGCCCACATTCTAAGTGCCAGGCATATGTCAGTCAGAACTGAGAGTAAGGCATGCAGACAAGTGAGATTATTAAGAAAGACCTGGATGCCACACTAAGGCGGCAGAATAAATCTCACGTATTTGGAGAACCATCAGAGAATCTTAGGCAGAAGGATGGAGTGACCCAGTGTGGCCAGAGAGCAAGAGGCTTGGGTC
This sequence comes from Heterohyrax brucei, assembly GCA_028571685.1. Taxonomy (NCBI): domain Eukaryota; kingdom Metazoa; phylum Chordata; class Mammalia; order Hyracoidea; family Procaviidae; genus Heterohyrax; species Heterohyrax brucei. Next base: position 36,251,219 of record CM053145.1, read on the forward strand.
AAAGGAAACATTTTCTTTCAGTCACACAGTAGTAGTTGATGCAATCCAAAGACACTATACAATTTCTTTTCCTGGAAATACTGCAGGGCAGTAGAAGTCTCTGTGTTTCTCAAGGGTGACTGTTTAAGTTATTTATTTAATACCGTGGAGAGCCTCCTGGGTATGCTCAGAGTAAAGAACAAACACCTTCAGCTTTTTGACCTGACCTTGGTGTAACTTTTAGTACATTTTCCACCACTTCCTCACCTCACACTCTCCGCAGAAGCCACACCTAACCTCCCTCAAGTCTTCCAATGAGCCCTGCTCCCTCTGTTCCTCCCAGTGTTTATTACTTTTCATCTGAAATGTGGTTCCCCTTCCCTTTAACTTTCTACCTGCAACTGAAGCCTTGTTAACTCTATTTATCTTTGAGGTCTCTAGTGAAAACTCCAGTTCTCTCCAAAATCTATGCACATTTCTTGTATAGCACTTCTCACTCTGGATCATCATGTTTGATTCACTGTCCATCCTAGCTGATAGACAGTAGTCTACCTCTCTCTCTAAAAGCGCTGGGATCACATGTGTATCATTCAGTGTTTGTTTCCTATACCTAGTGCCTGGCACATAGCAGGCACTTATGAATCCAGATGCAGAGGCAAGAACAAGTTCACGCCTGAAGACTTTGACATCTAGCTTATCTAATCTATGAATTGGTGGGGTTTTCCATTACACTGAAGGCTGAATGGTCTATTCTCCCTTATGGAAACTGCACAGGCCTCTGGGATCCAGGTTTCCTTGAGTTCCATAGTCCTCTAAAGATCACCAGTTACTGAGAGTGCTGAATTTCCTTCCCTTCCAGACAGAAGAACCCTCTGTGAACTGTGGAGTAACTGATTCTTCTCCAGTGCACTAAGTGCATTTGAATGCCTGTAATTACAGTTGCATTTTCTAAGAGGACACTGACCAAAAAGTCGCTGCCATTAAATCTATTCTGATTCACAATGAGCCTGTGGGATGAAGTAGAACTTCCCCAGAGGGATTCCAAGCCTGCAATCTTTACAGAAGCAGACTGCCACATCTATCTCTCACAGAATAGCTGGTGGATTCAAACTGCTGACTGTTTGGTTAGCAGTTGAGTGCTTTATCCATTATTCCATTAATAGTCTTCTAAGAAAACAAAAAAACTCCACTGTCATTGAGTCAATTCCAACTCATAGCAACCCCATAGACAGAGTAGAACTGCCCCATACAGATTCCAAGGAGCATCTGGCAGATCTGAACTGCTTACCTTTGGCTTAGCAGACATAGTACTTAACCACTACACTACCAGGTTTCCCTAGGACTCCTTAGGAGGACGCTAATTGTGTTTAGTTCACAGATGACACTTTATGCCGGGCAGAAAGAAATGAAAAAGTGCATCGTGTTTGTGGGGTGGTTTTTGTCTTTTAGTTGCTCTGCTTCTTTGCCTTGCAGTGGGTCTCACTGGAATTCTTGCTAATTACCCTCCGATTGAGCTCCCATCCTGCTCCATTGTGGCAGGCCACTCACCTGATCTCTAAGGGGTAAAAGGTGAGAATGTCGGCCTCTTGATTCAGTACCTGGTCTTCGAAGTTAAGAAACTTACCCACTGTATCCACAGTTGGTCTTGTCACTGATTTAGACTAGTCAGTCATGAGAGACCAAGTTATTAAACTCTTCATCAGGAGCCACTGGTGTGAATTTCCAGAACTTGGAATAGACATGCTTGTGATCCAGGGTATTACTGTCTTCATAACCCAGCAGGTCAAAGTACATGCGCTATTCTTTTTTTAAAATATATTTTATTATGCGTTATGGGAAACTTTACAGTCCAAGTCAGTGTGTCTTACAAAAACTTACACATATCATGATGTAACTCTAGCAGCTCTCCGCACCCTGCGACAGCACAGTCCTCATTTCTACCTTATATTCTTGTATTTCCCGTGTCCATGCAACTAGCTGCTGTCCCCCTCTGCCCTCTCATCTTGCCTCTGGGCAGGAGCTGCCCAGCTAGTCTCATATATCTACTTAAGCAAAGAAGCACACTCTTTGCCACTATCATTTTATGTCTTATAGTCTAGTCCCATCTTTGTCTGAAGACTTGGCTTTGGAAGATTCACTATCCTTGAGGTGTGTTTTAGGTATATCCCTTATAAAGCAGAGAGAGCAGGGATTATTATTCCCATTTTTCTAAGCGTTTGAGATGGGGTTCTAGGGAGCTGAAGCTAAGACAGTGATGGGGGATAGTCATGTGAGAGATAAAGTCCAAAACTGTCCACCTTCAGAACAAAGACCAAGATAAGAAGTTATCAGTTAACCTAAAAGAGGGAGAAAAGGTGGGCGAGGGGGTTGGGGAGAGGAATCTGTTCGGGGAAACAAGAGCTGTAACAGCAAAGGAGAGTGTTAAGACTTAGGTGACATTCAGGAGAGACTGTACTCAGCCAGTGAGGAACTAGGGGAAGGACTCCCAAGTTAGAAGAGAAAAAGAGCGTGTAAGGAACCCTTTGGGGCACCCCTCTCTGACCAGCCTCCTCTGAGGGCTCAGGAGCCGCAAAATCGACCAATAAAGCCTTGCTCTAGCTAACTGGATTTGAATTGGATTTCTTGAGAATTCGTTGGAAAAAGTCACTGGTAACTGCCTATCTGGATCTCATAAAGGATAAGGCAGTCTGCCTCGACCGTCTCGAGGCAGGGTCCTAGCCGTGGGTTTATACTGCCCACCAGTTGCCAAGAGAAACCAGAACAGCGTCTAGGGTACTGACAACGTTCCTCACAAACTTTGGGGGCTCATCTGGTATATTGTCTGCCCATTTGGGGCGGCAAACTTGGTGAAGGAGGTGGTACGTCCCACCTCGGTTTTGGCGGCCTGCTCTTCTGAGGTGCCCACCTCTCGTGAGAGCTAGAATAAACCTAAGACCACTGTTTGGAAGTTGGCAAGAGCAACGCAAGGGGTTGAAAACAAATACTGCCAGGGTAAGAAGACTGGACAGTGAGTAACTGTCCTAGTGGTTGAACATTTTCAGAGTTCAAGTCTGTGCACGTGACTGAGATGTATCTTGGATGTGAAGCCAGTGCAGAGTCCTGATTGGAAGTTCAGTCCTGCCAGGGAGGCAGCTGGAGATGGACAAAGTGAATCTCGGGGTGTGGAAGAAACCTCCAGGGAAAGGGGGGTTGAGTACATATAGGAAATTCATGCACCGAACACTGAGACTGATAGAAAATGGAAAACAAGAGTTCTAGGCCTAGGGAGGGGAAAAGGAAGGGAGTGGCAGAAGCTCCCCAAGAACGTTCCTCCTGACAGTCCGTTAGGAAGGATGTTGAGAATTTGGGGAGGTAATCCTCAGACCTGGGATAAGGATAGACAAAAGATAATTAAATATTGCTGCTTCATTTGGCCAAAGGAACCAACTTGTAGACTATCAGTTTTCTGTCCCCAGTTTGGTTCCCAAGAGGACTGGGTCTGCCAGGCCCTAGACCTCTATGCAAATGATAGAATGCCAACTTCCCAAGAGGAAGTAGCCGATGCCCTCTGCTGGTTGGAAGGGGGATCAAAATCAGCCCAGACTCTTTCCCACGAGGGACGATAAAGAGGGTCCTAAATCAAAACCCTGGGACCCTCTTACTTGCCTGCAGGTCCCATTTGCCTCACATGCTTTCTGACGGTGATTCTAATGGTGAGGCCAGCCTGTCTCAGCCCCCGCCTGACGCCACGCCAGTACAGAAACAGAAAAATGCCAGAACCGAGAGCAGTGAGGAAACTGAACAGACTGCTCCCCCTTACCCTGGTCTAAGAAAGGAATTGGAACAACGCAAGAAGGACTTCCAGCACTTTCCCCTGCCCACTAAACAGCAGATGTTTCCCCTTTAGGGGGTCCCGGTAGGGCAAGGGGAGATTGGACATGTTAACGCTCCCCTCACCAGTACTGAAGTTAGAAACTTGAAGACAGAAATGAAAGCTCTGTTAGAAGATCCTCTTGGTCTAGAGGAGCATTAGATCAGTTCCAAGGGGCCAGTTATTACACTTGGACAGAAATGATGTCCACAATGACCATTTTGTTTACAGGGGAAGAGAGTGGGATGATTAGAAGAGTGGCCATATTGGTCTGGGCGAGGGAGCACCCCCCAGGGGGAAGAATGCTCCTCCATCCTAACAAAAATTCCTCAGTGTTGACTTGAAATGGGACAACAATGACCCAAGACTGATGCCAAATGCATTAGGGAGATGATAATCAAAGGGATAACATAATCAGTTCCCAGATCCCCAAATATGGCCAAGGCCTTTGGGGTCCAACAAGAAAAGAAGGAGACCCTATCAGCTTTCCTCCAGAGACTTAGAGATCAAATGAGAAAATATTCTGGATTAAATCCAGTGGACGCAGTCAGACAAAGATTCTTAAAGGTTAGTTTTGTGGCCAAAAGCTGGCTTGATATCACCAGGAAATTACAGAAGATTGAAGGATGGCACAACAAACTCATTGACGAGCTATTAAGAGAAGCTCAGAAAGCTTTTGTGAGAAGAAAGGAGGAGAAACAAAATAAAAAATTCCAAATAATGGTATCTACTGTGGAGAAGGTAGTTAGTACGAGGCCAGAACAGAAACCCACCCCTTGAAGGAAGTGGGAGGGTGGTCGACCTCCCCAAAGAGTGGGGAAGGGAATCCCAGGCCAACTTTCCAAGACCTCCAGTGGATGTTACAAGTGTGGAAAAACAGGTCATTTTAAGAGAGAGTGCCCAGAGTTAAAGAAAGGAAGAAAAGGTGATTTCCCTCATGACCTTTGATGAGGAGTGGGGTTCTGGGGTTTCTCATGATTAAGCTCCAGTAGGAACCCTTGATAAACTCGTGGGCAGGGCCTGAAGGAGAGGAGATAACTTTTTTTAGTTGACACTGGGGCCGCTCGATCCTCCCTGACCTGCCAACTGAACAGCACCAGGTTATCATCAGACAAGCTGACAATGCAGGGAGTTAAGGGTGAAGGCTCCCAGGTTCCCATATTTCAGAAAATGCTGCTCAGGGGAGGACATGATCAAATAGACGAGAGACTCCGGTATGTCCCAGAGGCAGGAGTAAATCTTTTAGGGCGAGATCTAATTGTAAGATTGAGGATAGGATTGGGAGTGGAGGAGGGACAAGTAAAGGTAATAATGAGACTGCTGACTGAGGAGAAGGAAAAAAGATCAACCCCCAAGTATGGGTTAAAGAAGACAACAGGGAGGGTTGGAGATCCTACCCTTAAGAGCAGAATTGAAAAAAACAAGGGAGGTGCTCTACAGAAGACAATACCCTATCCCTACTGAGGAGAAGATGGGCTTACAGCCGGTGACAAATGGCCTGGTAAAAGACAGCTTCCTAGAACCCTGTATGTCACCCAACAATACCCCAATCTTCCCAGTTAAGAAATCTGATGGGACATACAGGCTAGTTAGCACAGACCTGAGGGCCATAAATCAAATTGTCCACATCTGTCATCCAGTTGTTACCAATCCATATATCCTCCTCAGCACAATCTCATATGAACGTAAGTGGTTTAGTGTGGTAGACTTAAAGGATGCATTCCAGCCATGTCCCCTTGTCCCTGAAAGTAGAGACCTCTTCACCTTTGAGCGAGAAAACCCCCAGACTGGAAGGAAACAACTATGTCACTGGATGGTGCTACCTCAAAGTTTCACTGAGGCTCCAGATTTATTTGGCTAGGTTCTAGAAAAAGGTTTGGAAGAGTTTCAGCCACAAACAGGAACCCAGTTATCACGATATGTTAATGACTTATTAGTCTCAGGGAAAAATAAGGGCCATGTATAGGAAACTACTAATTAGTCTACTCAATTTCCTGGCTAAAAATGGACTCTGGGTCTCTAAGAACAGGCTACAATTTGTAGAAAAAGAGGTGAAATACCTAGGACACCTGATCAGTGAGGGGAAGCAGAAGATAAATCCAGAGTGAATTTCAGGGATTGTGAATTTGCCCCTACCTGAGACAAAGAGAGAACCCAGGAAGCTATTAGGATTAATCGGGTGTTGTTGGTATGGATCGATTCCTATGCCCAAAGAACAAAAACTTATACCACAAGCTTTTAGAAGAAGAGCCTGACCCCCTGGCTTGGTCCCCCCCAAGATTCAGCCAGTGGAGGACTTTAAAACACGCCCTGATTATAGCCCCAGTTCCATCCTTAGATAAGCCCTTTCAAACCTATACACTATGGTAGATCAAGGCACGGCTCCTGGGGTCCTCACACAGACGTGGTGGGGAAAGAAGTCTGTTGCCTTTGTGTCCAAACTATTGGATCATGTCTCAAGGGGGTGGCCAGACTGTATCGAGGCAGTAACCGCAACTGTTCTGCTGGTGCCTCAGGAGAGCCAAAACTGACATTGGAGGTGGGGTGGCCCTAGAAATGGGCACTACACACCAAGTCAGAAACATCTTAAACCAAAGGGCAGGGAAGTAGCTGACAGACTCACGAATTTTAAAATACGAGGCAATACTACTAGAAAAAGATGACCTGGTCTTGATCACCAAGGCTTGCCTAAACTCTGCTAGTTTCCTGTGGAAAGGGGAGGGAAACCCAGAGACTCTGGAACATAGCTGCCTAGACATTATAGCATATCAAACCAAAGTTAGACAAGACCTCAGGAAGATTCTCTTATGTAGAGGAAACAGGCTGTTTGTAGATGGGTCCTTACAAGTGGCTGAGGAAAAGACACATAATGGCTGTGCAACAGTGGATGCAATGAATCTGTCCCTCCAAGAAAAGGGGAGGCTGCCTAATAGCTGGTCAGTGCAAACTTGTGAGCTCTGTGCCCTTGACCAAGCCCTCAAACTCCTCAAGGGTTGAGAAGGCACTATTTACACAGACTCAAAATATTCTTGTAGGGTCGTACACACCTTTGGAAAAATCTGGAAGGAACGAGGGCTCATGAACAGCAAAGGAAAAGAACTGATCCATGGAAACTTGGTTAGACAAGTTCTAGACAGGCTCTTGCTCCCTACAGAAATAGCAGTGGTCCACGTGAGTGGTCACCAAAAGGGAAGCAGCCTGGAGACTATTGGCAATCAGCTTGCAGATGAAATGGCCAAACAGGCTTCCCTAGAGAAAGAAATCCAACTTTTCAGTCTAATATTGAGTATCCCAGAGGTGACAACAAAACCCCAGTTCACTCCAGAAGAATAAGAATCAACCAACCAAAAATGGGGCTACCCAGACTAGGGGTGGGTGGTTGGTTCTCCCAGATGGGAGGGAAATGATAAGCCAGCCCATGATGAGGAAACTGTTGTCCGTACCACACAAAGGGAGTCACTGGGGTCCTCAAGCTACGTGGGATGCTGTAACAAGAAACTATGGGTGTGTAGGCATTTACACAACCACCAGCAGATATGTGGGGGCTGCATAACCTGTCAGAAGATTAATAGGAAGGTACTCAGAAGACATCCTGCAGGAGGAAGACTTTCAGGGCTCAGGCTGTTCCAGAGTACTCAAGTTGATTTCACAGAATTACCCAAAGCTGGAAGACTAAAGTATCTGCTGGTAATAATGGGTCATCTTTCTGGCTGGACTGAGGCCTTCTCTTTAGCCTCCGCTGCTACTAAGAGTGTCATCAAAAGCATCCTAGAACAGGTTATACCTAGGCTTGGTCTAGTAGAGAATACTGACTCAGACAACGGGAGTCACTTTACTTCCAGAGTACTAAACGGCGTAATGGAGAGTTTAAATATCAATTGGGATTACCACACCCCTGTCACCCCCCTCCTCCTCAGGAAAGGTAGATAGAATGAACCAAACTCTCAAACAACAAATCAGAAAAGAAGTCTTAGAGACTAAATTACCATGGACCAAGTGCCTTCCCATAGCCCTCTTCAAAATCAGAATGGCCGCAAGGAAGGATTTAGAGTTATCCCCTTGCGAACTATTACATGGGCTCCCCTACCTGGGTAGAACCAAGGACCTGCCCACCACAGAAACCAAAGATCAATTCTTAAAAAAGTACATGCTGGCTCTTTCCAGCCCTCAGATTAAAAGGACTGCTGGCCCAAACCCCTCTCCCTTGAATTCACCTTTCATCACTTCTGGCGGGGGATTTGGGGTTGCTTAAAACATGGAGGGAAGACAAACTTCAGCCGAACTGGGAGGGCCCTTACCAACTGCTCTTGACCACAGAGATGGCCCTCTGGATGACAGAAAAGGGGTGGACTCACTATACACAAGTGAAGGGCCTGGTTGAGAAGGACTCTCCCCAGGAAAGAAGTGGTAATCAGTGGGAAGCGCATCCCTCACCGAGAGAACCCCTCAATGAGACTCTGAGAAGGGCCTGCAAAGACATTGCACAATTACCACTCCACAGTGAAAACAATTTGCTCCTGGAAAAAGTGTATTCATACATTGGAAACAGTACAAAGTGTAAGCCCAGGCCACATGTTAGTAATTAATGTGACCAAAGCTACATCTCCCCTAATCCTCAAATTTGATGCGTGTCAGGTCTTGTCCTGTGGAGACTTGAACTATCAAAGACAGCTGACAAACTCAGATAAATACTTACGCCCTGAAGATGACTCTAATAACAGGAACAAAAGAAAATCTGCATTCCCATGCCCCGGTTGGTCCGATGGGTGGTGGACAACTAGACCTGGGAGTTGGACATATAGTCCATCATCCTCCAACTCCTGGAAGGGATTAAAAGAAAAAATGTACTTTTATAAGGGTGAAACCTCCCCCAACTGTAAGGAATTAGATGCAACATTTTACTGCTGTCCGTTAATACCCCAAACACTTTAGATCAATGGCCGCCAGTTGCTACTTGGACATATGGATTGGGGGCATACATAATGAGGAAGGACTCCCTGAGTAGGCTAATGCTAAAATTAGTCACTGCTCCAAAGCAGTTCCCCAGGCAACTCCTCCTCCACCGACCAGTGCTGTTCCCAATCACTTTATAATGACTCCAAAGGAGTAGAAGTAACCGAAGCAAAAGACTTAAAACAGACTTTAGAGATAGACACAGGATACGGAAGTACGAGTGCTTGGGTGGAATGAGTCAAGTATTCAATGCAAGCTCTCAACAGTGATTGCTATGCCTGGGTAGCTGGTCAAGCACAGGCGCAGGTAAAGTTTCCTTTTCCCCTTGGTTGGGACTCAGATCCGATGGGACAGCACTGCATGTTGGCTCTATACCAAGACAAGGATGCTTGGGGAAATGACACCTGTAAGAGCTTGTTACTGCTCTTTCCTCCACTACAAAGGTCAGATCCAAGAGCGATCCCTTTGTTCTCCTTAGGGAGGATGAACCACTCTTTTTGTCTTTCAAGGCAGGGAGCAGAGTTCACAGTGCCCATAAGAGAATTGACAACTTATATCCACATCCAAAACGTCACTGGTGAGCCTAGCAGTGGCAATTATTCGGCCCTTTGAGTACCCTGGGCCGATGTCTGGTGATATTATGGAAAGGGGAATCTTTGAGATTTGCTGCTGTCTGATTGTACTGTGACGTGTGCTCTGGTCCAGCTGGCAATTCTCTTCACTCTAGCATTCCCAAATAAGATTAAAAAAACAAAACCAAAACACCCAGGCCTGGAGAGCTCTTCCTGGATCCTTTGATCCACATATTTACACAGACTCCATAGGGGCCCACAGGGGGCTACCCAAAGAGTTTAAGGCTAGAAGTGAAAGAGCTGCAGGGTTTGCCAGTACAGTCTTCCGGTGGTCTACAATGAACAAAAATGTGGACTAGAGTAACTACATTTGCTACAACCAACAAAGGTTCATAAGCTACGCTAGAGATGCCTTACAAGGGGGTTGCCAGCTAATTAGAGGCCACTAGCCAAACGGCCTGGGAAAATAGAACGTCTTTAGACATGATGCTGGCAGAGAAGGGAGGAGTATGTGTAACTTGGAAGCGAGTGCTATACTTTCATCAGTAACAACACAGCTCTTGACAGAACCATTACAAAAGCCCTACAAAGATTAAATACTCTAGCCTATGAATTGGCAGAAAACTCTGGACTCAGTGACCCTCTCGCTGATTGGCTAGAAAGGTGGTTTGGTAAATGGAAAAATATTGCTGTCTCTATCCTGACCTCTTTCATCATAGCAGCAGGAGTTTTAACAGATGTTGGATGTTGTATTATACCTTATGTCTCAGGGCTAGCTCAAAGGAATGCCATCAGTAAGCAGACCCCCATGACATGCCCAGCGACCAGCTTACTACTACTAGAAACCCACACAGATGACACCCTCTACGAGGAAGAAAGTCAACAGACACTAGGCAGGTTTGAAAAATGTCGGTGAGGATGAGACCAACAAGTATAAACAGAAAAAGGGGGAAACCTGTGAGAGATAAAATTCAAAATGGTCCATCTTTAGAACAAAGGCCAAGAGAAGAAGTTACTAGTCCACTTAAAATCAGGGGTAAAGAGCAGGGATGGCGGTTGGTGGTGGGGGGGGGGGTGGGGGAGTAGGAGTAGGGTGGGGAATGGGTTTGGGAAACAGGAAATACAACCACAAAAGAGAATGTTAAGACTTAGGCGATGTCGGGGAGAGACTGTTCACCCTGTAGTACTCAGCCAACGAGCAACGTGGAGAGAGTTGCCTTGCAAGTTAGAAGGTAAAACGGGCTTGTAAGGAACTGTTTGGTGAGCCCTTCTCTGACCCTGCTCAGGGGCCAGATGTTGCAAAATTGACCAACAAAACCTTGCTCTCACTAACTAGATTTGAACCGAATTTCTTGAGCGTTCATTGGAAAAAGACACTGCTAACTGCCTATCGGTGATCTCATGAGGGATAAGGCAGCCTGCCTTGCCATCAAGGCAGGATCCTAGCCTGGGGTTTATACCGCCTGCCGGTTGCCAAGACAAACCGGAGCAGTGTCCGCGGTGCCAGTAATGTTTCTCACATTCTGTAGGGAGTCTCTGGGTGGTACAAACAGTTAACACACTCAGATGTTAACTGGAACGGTTGGCGGTTCAAGTCCACCCAGAGGCATCTTGGAAGAAAGGCCTAGAGATCTACTGAAAATCGGCCATTGAAAATCCTGTAGAGCACACTTCTGCTCTGACGCTCATGGAGCTACCATGACTCAGAATTGTCGTGGTGACAACTGGTTTTGGCTCTTCAGGGAAAACTGGTGAAGGAAGGAGGACAAAGCCAAGCCTTGTCCTGATCTATGACGAAGAAGGCGCTGGAGCATAACCTGTGTTGACAGCTGTTCCCCTTTGGGCAAGAGGACCAGTCTTTTGAGTCTCAGTGTCAGTTGGTAAGGTAGTGGTTAAGTGTTACAGCTGTTAACTAAAAGGTCGGCAGTTCAAATCCACCAGGTGCACCTCGGAATCTCTATGGGGCAATTCTACTCTGCCCTTCTGACCTATAGAGTAGATATGAGTTGGTCCGTCCATGGATAGGTCGGTGGGTCCGTAGGTCGCTCGGTGGGTCTGTAGATCCCTCTGTTGTCAGTGGTTGCGGCAGCCCCTGGTGGTACGAAGGAGGCAGTGGCCTGTAATTTCCCAGCTGAGTCATTCATATCAGCCAAGGGAGGGCATTTCTCCAGAGAACGGGGCAGCTGTGAGCCTTTAGCACCCCATATTCATAGGCAGCTAGGAAATGAGTGTGCCAAGCTTGAAGAGGGACTCTGATGATTGTCCGTCTCACCTGTAGGCATTTTGAACTGTGATTCTCTCTTCCTGGAGACCCTAGTGGCGTGGTGGTTAAGTGTGATGGCTGCTAACCAAAAAAGGTCAGTAGTACAAATCCACCAGGCACTCCTTGGAAACTCTATAGGGTAGCTGGTGAGCCTGAACTGATCTGACAGCAATGGGGTTTGGATCTGTTTTCCTGGAACTGGTTTCTCAGATAAATCTTATTTTGTCTTCAAGCATCATTTAGAAATACTTCCTCCAGGAAGCCTTTGCCAACCCTTCAAAAGGGTCCAGAGTTCAGACTCTTATTCTATGTTTTTCTGTTGTACCCTGCACCAGAACACTGTATCCACAGTACTAACGTCCACTACGTGCTTATCTGTGTCCACCTTGACTGTAAGCTCCTGCATGTCAGGGCTGTGTCTATCTGGTGTCCCCTCTGTGTAGCTCATGGCATCCTTGCTGGCCCTTCAGTAAATTTTTTTTTTTTTTTTGTATAGGAATTAATAGGACTCTTATAGACAATTTAAACTTGAAAAAGGAGAAGTTATAACTGCTAATTGATCTAAGCCAGATATACCAAAGTAGAGGTAGGACATTGGTAATGTGCACTAATATTTTCCCTTTAATTTAGTCTCTGCCATTTATAAGACTATAGATAATGCTAGGGGAAAAAAAAACAACAATGCAGAAACCTGCAAAGCTTTCAAGGCTCACCCTTAAGCAAAGGGCTGCTGTGGTGAGTCACCCGTCAACTTAGACAAATGTTTCATCCACCTTTGTAGGGAAAGGCTTGGTCTACACTTGCCTCAGAAGCTGGGGGAGGATGTGGGGCTGAAACTTGGAGTCATGCCCCCGAAAAGCGAGGATGCCTTGCATCTGACAGTGACTGAGACTTATTTTCAACTTTTGACTTCACATTTTCAGAACCGAACATGAAATGGTGCTTGTCCAATTATCCAAACACTAGAGAGAAGTTACCTGCTTGGTATAAATGAATCACCACTCCACCACTGCTGCTGAGTCAATTTCAGCTCATAGTAACCCTATAGGACAGAGTAGAACTGCCCACTGAGTTTCCAAGGAGTGCCTGATGGATTCAAACTGGCAGTCTTTTGGGTTAGTAGAGCTTAACCACTACACCACTAGGGTTCCAATATCATCTCTCAGCCCCTCCTAATTCTGACTGTGGGATGATACTTACAAAGCAAACAAAGATATTCCAACTCATTATATGTTTGCAACCCTAGCATTCAGTTTTGTATCATACTCTTCTTTAGGGGGTTTGTAGTTACCTAAACCGGTAATAAATCCTTTGCTGTTGAAATGATTCCAACTCACAGTGACCCTATAGTACAGAGTAGAACCACCCCATAGAGTTTCCAAGGAGCACCTGGTGGATTTGAATGGCTGACATTTAGGTTAGCAGCTAAGCTCTTAACTACTCCCCCCCCCCAGAACTCCAGATCAACAGTAAGTTAGCACAAAATGAAAAGGAGAATGTCTAGGAATATTCTTTAGGTAAGTTTAAATGAGTATAAAATGAATTTGCAATCTTGTTTATTTTGGCACATTTGACAAATTCCCTATTTATTTGTTTGGATGCTTCTTTAAGAAACTGATTTACTAATGACTAGAATATATTTACTGAAAGTTAGAATATAAAAATCTTAAGATGCGTATGTGGTTCCCAAGCCACTTTAGAATGACTGGAAATCGTGTCTGTTCATTATCTACCTGAAATAGCTGCATTTGCTGCCTCTTTGTGGTACCTGTGCAGAGAAACAGACAATGCCAGAGACAGCAAGGAAGGGATCCCACGTAAGGTGGTGAAATAGATTTGATGCATTGTTGAAACTAAGTGGAACTCATCATCTACAAATTTAAGAGTCAGACAACAGACCAGAAGAACTTTGTTGTATATATTAAAAAATAATTAGTATCCAGAATATATGTGTGTGCATTTATGTATATACAAAACCTAAATCAAACCCATGGCCATTGAGTCAAAGCCACATGACAGAGTAGAACTGCCCCATAACGGTGTTCCAAGGAGCAGCTGGTAGGTTTGAACTGTCAACGTTTTGACAGACAGACAGACAGACACACATACACATCTACACATATAGTAAAAAACTCTAATGGTGCAGTGGTTAAAGCACTCAGCTGCTAACTGAAAGGTCAGTGGTTCAAATCCATCAGCCATTCCACACGAGAAAGACATGGCAGTTTGCTTCTGTTAAGATTTATATCCTTGGAAACCCTATGAGGCAGTTCCACTCTGTCCTATAGGGTCACTATGAGACAAAATTGACGTAACAGTAGTTTTTGGTTTGTGTACATGGGTGTATACACGCACAAACACACACACATATATGTGTATATATACAACTAAGTTCACAAACTCATCCTAAAAAAGTGCCACGTGCCTCATCGCTGAATATCACTATAGTTGCCTTTGATGTGCTCCCTCCTTGGGAAGCTGTACACTGACACCAGCACCCAGACCACCCTTCAAAGCAATTTTGGAACTCTTTTTTTCTGGAATGGCCTTCAGAGCTGTTATCGTATTACCCTTGGTGTTCTGAATGTCATCAAAATGTATTTCTTTCAGTATTTCTTTTATCTTCAAGTAAAGAAAAAAGTCATTGGAGATCAGATCAGGTGAGCAGGGAGGGTGTTCCAATACAGTTATTTGTTTACTGGCTGAAAACTCCCTCACAGACAACTATACAATTAAGTTTGTGAACTTGCCACCTTGCCACCATGCACAATGACCATTCCAGAAAGAGTTCCAAAACTGCTTTGAAGGGTGGACTACGTGATGGCAGTGGCGCATAGCTTCCCAAGGGGAGTACTTTGAAGGTGACCATAGTGATATTAACGCAATAACATATACAGCACTTAGAACAACTAAGTTCATGGACTTAATTATCAGACCTTGTGTGTGTGTGTGTGTGTGTGTGTAGTGTTTGTGTATGTGTATGTAGACATACATACAAAGTCTGTAATAAAAAATAGGCAATTGACAGGAACAGAAAATGCACTGAAAAGGACAAATTATCATTAAAGTGAAAAACCACCCAACTTCATGAATACTTGGGTAAACGCTCATTTCACCACAATTAGATAATGCATGTTTTATCATACACTGATAAAATGAAAGAAGAGATTACAAGTCATAAGGAAGGTATGGGGCAATGATAACTCTAATATACTGATGAGAATGTAAGTTAGTATAGAGATTTGGAAGGCAATCTGGCAGTATTTAACAAAAATGAATGCATAATTCATCTTCTGAGAAAATTTGGTATGTGGTACACAAGCAACATACAAAGATATTTTTTGCAGTATTTTTGTGGAACCAAGAAATTTGGGAACAGTTCAATGCAAATAAAAATCACAAAGCAATAGCAGAGTAGATAGATAAAATGTAGTATATTCAACTAAGAAAAACCTGGTGGCATAGTGCTTAAGATTTACAGCTGTTAACCAAAAGGTAGTCTTACTCTGTCCTTTAGGGTCTCTGAGTTGGAATTGACTGGAAGGAAATGACTTATTTTGTTTTGTTTTGTTTTTTGGTATTCAGTACAAAAAGTAAGTTAAAAAGAATAAAACATCTATTAGATGGATCTCAAATATCCAACACTAGTGAAAAAGAAATGTATAGAATGATCATATAGTGTATAATTTACATACATTTTAATAATGTAAATCAGTAATATTTTCTGTAACATACTTTAACATGTTTAAGAATTTTCTGGGGACTTTGTTAAATGCAAATTCAGATTGTGTAGGTCTAGATCAGGGCCTGTTTGCTGTGTATCTACAAGCTCCTAGTTGCCAAAGCTGGTGATCTACACAGCTTGTGTAGCAAAGACACACAGGCACGTGCATGAGCACACATGCACACATGCATGTGTGCACACACACAGACACACACACACACAGGTACACACATAGTACTTTTGGTCTCAGAGACTAGAGGGGATGGAGCAGGATTCAGGATTAATGGTCAAGGATGCTAACTATCGTGCTAATTTTTTTTAAAGACTGGAAATTAATGTGGCCAAACATTAATTAAAACACAAATCCACTGCTGTCAAGTCAATTTCAACTCATAGTGACCCTATAGAACAGAGAAGAACTACTCCATAGAGTTTCTAAGGAGCACCTGGGAGATTTGAACTGCCAGCCTTTTGGTTAGCAGAGGCCGCTTAACCACAATGCCACCAGAGTTTCCAAACATTGATTAGGATCTATCAGTTGTGGGTGATAGGAAGATGGATGTTTGCAAGTGTTTTGTACTCTCAATTTCTGAAACTATTTCCACCCAGCACCCAGGTTTTAGTTTCCAGTACCAGTGTCCAATAAGAGGAGGCAGGAACCCAGGATCAGCCTTGGAGCAATGGCTGACTCTTCCGTGGCGCAGGGAAAATACAAGATGAGCCCAGAGCATCTTGTGGTGCCAGGCAGCAAGGAAGTGCTCAAAAAATAAAAGGAAGGAGTCGTGTCAAAGGGGCAAAGGAATCAACCAGAAAGAAGTCTCAGTCATCAAAGCTGGGACATTTTGAGTAACAAATATAGTCCTGGATTAAAATCCAAGAAAAGTACAAGAAAATGTACATGTCCATACTGATATAGATAAATGATTGACTAAGTGGGGGGAAGAGACACCTCTTCCTTACAGAAGAATTCTTCCTTCCTTGAGTTTGGGTTGTGCTTGAAGTCTGGCTTCCAGTGTAAAGTGTGGAAGTGTGAGGGGTGGACTTTACCTTGAAGAAACATGATGCACCTTGCCTTGCCCAGGAGACCAATGTTAATGTTGTGAGTGATAGTCATATCGATAGCATATCCTTCCAATACTTGGTGATGAGAAGGATACTCTGCCTCTGTGTCATTCTTCCCTCAAACCTGCAACCCTAGTCTAACTGTGAGAAAATCACCAGACAAGCCCAAATTGAGGGACATTCTACAACATACTGAGCCAGTTCTTCTCAAAACTTTTAAAGGTCATAAAAAACAAGGAATGAGTGAGAAACTATCACAGCCAAGAGGAGCCCAAGGGACACGACAGCTTAATGTCCTGAAATATCCTGAGTGGGATCCTGGATTCTGAGAAGGGCATTCATGAAAAACAGGTAAAGTCCAGATCAAGTCTGGTGTTTCATTAATAACAATGTACCGGAGCTGTTTTTTATTTTTCAGTTGTGGCAATTGAGACACCGTAGTGTTAGATGCCTGGTGGCACAGTGGTTCAAGTGCTACAGCTGCTAATCAAAAGGTCAGCAATTTGAATCCACTAGGTGCTCCTCGGAAACTCTACGGGGCAGTCTTACTGTGTCAATATAGGGTCTCTGTAAGTTGCACCTGACTCAATGACAGCAGATTCTCGAAAGCAGAAGATGAGGGAAGGGTGTGCAGGAACTCTTATAGTATCTGCAAGTTTTCTGTAAATCTAAAACTATTCTAAAATAAAAAGTGGTTTTTGTTTTTGCTTTTTAATATCAAAGGGAAATAACAAAAGCTAAGTAAGATCCAATGAACTGGAAGGTTTGACTTGGAGACATTCAGCTCAAGGCAAGACTGACCTGAATTGCAGGCTCCAACTTTTAAGGGAAGACACAGAGGTTCCTTTCACTAAACTTTCACACAGCTTGAAATTGCATCATTAGCAAGTAACATTCCCTTGAGATCAGGAAAATACTCCAGAGGGAGAACGTGCTAGAGCCATACATTTTGGCCCTCATTAGGTAAAGGAGGGAGTTTTTCAAGGTTTTCTACAGGCACCAGAGTGTCTCTTAAGGAAAACAATTTAAGCTGGAGGGGGAAGAGTTCCCAGGGGCTAAGTCTGGACTAGAAGAAGTAAGTGAAATAAAGAGCGGAGTGTCAGTGCTTGAGGATCCGTTGGTGGTGCAAATGGCTAAGCAGTCCACTATTAACCCAAAGGTTGG
Source organism: Heterohyrax brucei (assembly GCA_028571685.1). Lineage (NCBI taxonomy): Eukaryota > Metazoa > Chordata > Mammalia > Hyracoidea > Procaviidae > Heterohyrax > Heterohyrax brucei. The sequence continues at coordinate 36,268,786 of CM053145.1, forward strand.
CAGTTCAGACCTACCCAGCAGCACCTAGGGAGTTGGGCCTGGGATCTGCTTCCAAAAGGCCACAGTCTGGCAAGCCCCATGGAGCAGTTCTACTTTGTACACACAAGGTGACTATGAGTTGGAGCCAACTCGACAGCAACTGTCAACAAGAATGCAGGTGCTTGGGAGGAAGCAAGCAGCCAGAGAGGGAGGGGGAGGGGACAGAGCAACACAGCGAGGAGCCACTGGCAGAAGTGGTTCACTGAGAAATTGCTCCTACAATAGACAGCAAGGGTGCCTAGTGTTTCCAGTTGCTGCAGTCCTACTGAGTGAACCCCTTCCATTGTCTTGAAGCTTCAGTAAAGTCAGCTACACATATATGTCTAGGACAGTAGAATTCTAGACAATGACCTGGGTCTCGTTGGGGGAAAGATTCAAACTCTGGCAGTGCAGTGGCTAAGTGCCACATCTGCTAACAGAAAGGTTGGCAGTTCAAATCCACCAGGTGCTCCTTGGAAACTCTGTGGAGCAGTTCTACTGGGTCCTACAGGGTCACTGTGAGTCGGAATCAAGTCAAATAGAATCAATGGCAGTGGGTTTGGTTTGGATTTTTTCAAAACAGTGACATGATTCACAAAGTAGAACGCAGTGCAAGTGAGCTCTCAGCTCCAGGGCCCATGAGCCAAATACGAGTCTCTCCTCTCGGGTCCACTGCAGGAGAAGAGGAGGAGCAGGTCGTGAGAAGACAAGAATTTCAGCCAATTTTATTTAAATCTCAAAGGATGTGATTAACTTTGGGTGACATGTGTTAGCACTATGTTAACAAGTATTGTTCTCTAATTCCTAAATCATAGAATGATGGACTTCATTGATACCTAATTCAACCTCTCATTTTACAGTAGAGACTGAGGTGCAGAGAGGAGGAGTTCCTTGCCCTTGATCACAGTCTCAATTTCTTAACCTATAAAATAGCAGGTTTTGAGTTAACTTTGTGAATCTTAACTCCTGAGCAAGGTCATAAATTCCATCAAATAGAAGTTTCGATAGAATTTAATAGATGTTGGGAGATAGTAAAAAGGGGGACAGAAATCAACCTGTAAGAATTAAGGAGATGTCATAGATTGAATTGTGTTCCGCCCCCAAAAATGTATCAGTTTAGTTGGGCTGTAATTCCTGGTACTGTGTGGTTTTCCCCTAAATTGTGAATCCTGCCTCTATGATGTTAATGAGGGAGAACTGACCGCAGTTTTGTTGGTGGGACAGGCCTCAAAAGTGTGAGATTGTATTGTGCCTTGAGGCAGTCTCTTGGAGTATAAAGGAAAGGGAGGCAAGCAGAGTGGGGGACCTCATGCCATCATGAAAGTGGCTCCAGGAGATCACATCCTTCGGACCTGAGGTTCCTGTGCCAAAATGTTCTCACTCCAAAGGGAGACTGGGTGCAACGACACAAGGATCTTCCAGGGCTGGCAGGAAGAGAGTGCATTACTTGGAGCTGGCACTCTTAATTTGGACTTTTAGTCTACTGGACTGTGCACGAATAGATTTTTCTCTGTTAAAGCCACCCACCTGTGACATTTCGATTGGAGCAGTACTAGATGACTGAGGTAGGGGGCAACCAAGTAACAGCTTAGACTCCTCCTTCTACAAACGTCTTCTTCCTCATCCTTCCTTCCTTCCATGGGCCCAGCTTGTTGCTATGCAGTTGATTCCGACTCAAGGCAACCCTGTAGGACAGAGCAGAACTGTCCCACAGGGTTTCCAAAGAGTGGCTGGTGGATTTAAACAGCTGACCTTTTGGTGAGCAGCCTAGTCTGTAAGAACACCAATCATTTGAGTAATAGGCTGTTACTGACCTTTCTGAAGAGCAACGTACTAGTCTTCCCTTTAAACATTCATAAGATTTTCTCTGAAATGGAAAGTGGCTACCAAGGGGAAAGATATTTTAGAACAAAGGCAATATTAACTATAATTATTTGTTGAGGGCTTGAAGTTGAACTACATTTCTTCCCTGGAATTCAACAGACATTATTAAAATTAAATGAAAGTTTCAAGCACAGTAGTTTGGCCAGAACCCTAGAAAGACTTCTTCGATTTTTAAACATGAAAAAAAAATTGCAGTTTGAAAAAGTGCTAACACTTCCCTTTTCCCTTCTTTGAATAAACAGGAAATAGGAGGTGATGGTGAATTAACTGAATAATCTAATATTTAACGTTTCTCATGCTAATCGTCAAGAGCCTCTGTATGATGTACTGAAATTTGCATCCCCGGTATAGACCTGGAAGGGGAAAATTTTAATGTATGTGTCTATGAAAATAATTATACATATTTTTGTTAAAGAAAATATGCTGAATTCACCTTCTCTCCTTTCCCTAGCACCTTCAAAAGTGAAGTGTGCGGAAGTAAATATTGTGGAGAAGCTTCTTGTTTGAAAGTGTAGCTCAATTTCAATGTCTTTGAGTATAAATGGGCTAATTCAGGAAGGAATGGCTTCAACAAGGGCCAAGTGCGCCCTCTGCTGGCAGTCAGAGGGACAAGGAAAGCGTTCCCCTGAGTGCAAACTAAAGCCAGCACGCGAGAGGCAATGACGAAAGATTCGGAAAATTCATTATCATTACTTCCAGTGGAAAATAAGAAGCAGAAAGCGTCAGTGATTCCCACCACAGATGTTTTTCCTTATGATAATCTTTTTTTAAAAAACACCATATCTATGATTCAAATTTTGTTGCATCAAACTAATCCAAAAAACGGGAGCATGTAACAAAGGCCCGGTTTACCTCATTATAGAAGATTCTGTAAGAAAAGGTAAAAGATTCTTGACCAGCTGGCTTGTGGTCTGAAGCATCTAGTACTTATCCTAACACTCTATGTGAGGATTAATTTTATGTGTCAACTTAGCTAGGCTGTGGCGCCCAGTGGTTTGGTCAAACACTGGTTTGAATGTTGCTGTGGAGGTATTTTGTAGATGTGATTAACATTTACGGTCGGTTGGCTTTAATTAGACGTTAGCTTTTAATTAAAAGAGATGATCAGCAGGCCTCATTCAGCCAGTTGAAGGCTTTAAAAGTAAAACCTGAGGTTTCCAGGCAACTAGAAATTCCCTCTTAAGACTGTAAAGTAGAAATCCTGCCTCAGGGGACAGGAAAGCTGATGATGGGGACCAAAGGTCAAGAAAGAGGAGTGTTGACATTTCTCGGGGTTGGCGACTAATGTCACAAAACAATATGTGTACTGTTTAATGAGAAACCAGTTTGCTCTGTAAACCTTTGAAGTACAAAAAAGAAAAGTGAAAAATAAAAAGTCAATTCTAGAATTAAAAAAAAAAAAAAATCCAGTCTGAGTTTCCAGGTTTCCCTACAGATTCCTGACTTGCCATCTCAACAGCTGTATACCCCATTTCCCTAAAAAGCAAAAGTCAATCTCTGTCTTTGTCTCAGTCACTTTCTTAATCTCTCTACCGATCTCTTCCTCAGTATCTCTTGAAAGGACCCCCAATAGGGGAGACCCCTCCTCAAGTCACAGGTGACGGCATAGCCCCAATCATTCATGAAGTCTGCAGCTTGATGCAACAGCAAGAGGTTTTATTCCAGCGCGCTGGGGCTCAATCCATACTCTTGTCAGAGTGGAGGGAATGGGCCCCGAACAAGAAAAGTACAGAGTATATAAAGGCAGGGTCTTACATTCTTGGGGGATTCTTGGGGGAGGTGGGGTTGGGGAAGGTTCCGCGTGGGGTTGGTTTGTATTAGCTCGGGGCTAGGGCGGATATTTCGGGTGCATTTACTTCCTGGTATTTCTGAAACTAGCCTTTTTGGGTAAGTTCCTTCTTGTTATTCCCGAAACCAGCCTTTTTGGGTAAGTTCCTTGAACTCTGAAGGGAGGTTGGTTCTATATTGTCCTGTTGTTTCCAAAACTAGTTCTTGTGGTTAGGGAAGTGGCCCTTCCCGTTTTCGTTCAACAGTCAGGAATGTATGGGCTGAGTGCTGGGGGGGCGGGTAACTAGAGGAAAGTTGTAAAAAGATCTTTTCCTTACAACACATTTTTTCATGACACTCTCTCCTTTTCAGTCTTTCTCTTTCTGTCAGTCTCTTTCTCAGCCTGTCTCTCCTTTTCTTGTCTCTTGTTTCCTTCCTCCCACTTCCTCCCTCCGTTCATCATTCTCTCTCTCTCTGCCTCCTTTCCACCCTTCTCTTTCTCTTTCTCTGTCTCTGTCTCTCTTTCTCTCCTGGTTCAGCGTCCCTGGAGAATTCTGACGGATACACTCTGTAGGCACGTTCTGTAGGCACACTCTTTAGGCACACCGTACTTCCCAGGCTCCCTCTCGTGAAGAGAAGTCAGTCTCATGAGTGCCGACTTCAGCATGGCTTCTTAACAGGAACTCAAAAATATCTTTTGAATGAATGAATAGCTATGAAAAACACTAGATTCAAAGTGCCTATCTGACTTAGCATATGTGAGAGGAGGCCCTGGTGGATTTGAACTGCTGACCTTTTGGTTAGCAGCCTTAGATAGCTCTTAGCCACCGTGCCACCGAGGTAGGACCAAGACCTCTTCCTGGCATGGTTAAGAGCTTTTTCAAAGCCACGCTCACTCAGTTCATGAAGGGAATTTTAGTGAATATAGCAACATGTAACCCAGCGGATGTCCTGGAAAAGGGTTAAAGTGCCAAAATTACCTCCTACCTGCTATCATTTAGCAAATTACAGCATGCCTTTACAGACAGTCTGTTTAGTCATCACAACACAGTCTTGGAGAGATTGTTATTATCCCTGTTTTCCAGAGGGGGCCTGCACCTGGAAAAGGTGGAACCGACACTTGAACGGCAGTCAAGTGACAAAGCTGGGTTTCACACATGTTTTCCATCGCCCTGTCCAGGGCTCCGTAAGATTTATCAGTCACCCTGCCTGCATCCTTGTTGGTTGAGGCTAAAATTAGAGGGGGTGGTTACAGCTTTTACGGATCAGCCTACAAGTCTGCATCAGTGACATCTCCTTTTATTACCCTTGACAGCCAGATGATGGGAATTAGGGAGGCTGAGCCAAGCAGGCTACAGGATACCAAATGGGTTAACTGCCTTTTTAATAGCTGTCTCTTCCCCAGGACATTGCACACAGAAGTGCGTCTTCCTGCATCATGAAAGTTTGCTCAGGGTGAGACTGTGAAACACTTCCCAACAAAGTGGACCTAAAAACCCAGAGCTAGGTCAGCAGTCAAAGAGATTTACCAGTAAGGACTAGGGTGACCCCTAGTCATTGTTTGCCAGCTACTTGGTTGCTCTGTTTGATTTCAGGGAAAGCAAATGAAAAGACCAGAAGCCAAATGTTTGCTCAGTTTCCAGCTTCACTCTGAGAACAAAGTTGAGAGGAGACTGACAGAAGGGGGTCATCTCACACCTTTGTCCTTGTTGTTCCCCTGGCTTGCCCCTTTCCTCCTGGGCTGCCAGACAGGCCCTGGTTCAGCCTGCAAGACTCAGAGCAAATGCCCTTTCTTGACAACCCCTCACACAGCTCTCTGAGCTTACCCCTCACGGAGCCCTTGTCTCCTTGTCTTTCAACTGTGTAGCCGTCACTTTCCCTCAGTGATGCAAAGTTCCTCAGAGTTTTAAAAGAACTTACAGTAACAGTGGCCATGCATTTCATCTCTGTGTGAAACAAAACATTTAACTATCAGAGAGAAGTCCTAGAAGTCCAGAGTACTGCCCAGTGGCTTTTCAATCTTTATTTTTAAATCACAACTCACAGTAAGAGATACATTTTCTATCAGGCCTGTAATAAATGTTTGTGTGTGGATATGTGGATTAGTAAAAGCAAAGTAAAAGCTTCCCACATACTACTATTAACAGGCTATTTGGTATTTTGTCTCACTCTCTTTTTTTTTAATATTTTATTTATTTATTGTGATTCAGTGAAAGTGTACAATCCAGTTTAAATTTGCATGCCTCCTTACGGCAGCTCCTGCTGGGTTCCTTGTCTGGAGACAGCACACTCCTCCTTTCTCTTCTATACGTGTCATGTCCTCTTCACAATCTGCTGTCCACTCTTCTCCACCCTCTCCACTCCCCTCTAATAAGCGGCCTGTAGGATGGCATCCTATAGATGAATAGAACCATAAAAGTACACACATGATATGGTCACTCTGTGTTGCTGAGTCCAATCCATTCTTGTCAGAGGAGTTGACCTCAATAATGATTTATGAACAGGGGCAGCATCAGGTCTAGGGCCATGCTCCCAGGGGAACCACAAAGCCTTCAGACCATTAATTGCGGTCTTTTAGTAGAGTTCTCAGGGCGCACCCATTTTTATTCTCATGTTGCCACAGGGCCTCAACTTTGTGAGTCCCATCACTGCTGCCACTGTTGGTGGCTGGGAACCATCTGGTCCTTCTGGTCACATGTTGATACAATCACCCATTCAAGTGAGACTTCTGTCTTCAGGGTTCTCTTTCCCCCGTGTCATTTTTGTCCTTGGTGTTCCTACTGAGTTGGGACCATTTGGTATACTTGAAATGGCAGCTTGCTAGCTTTTAAGACCACAGATGCCACTCACCAATATGAGATGCAGAAAGCTCTCTTAGCAACAATGTCACTTGGCCTTGATGTCTTCTGAGAGCATGGTCCTTGGACCCCTGCCCCTGCTACTCTATCCTTGCAGTATTGGGTTAAGATTGGAAGAGGTTTCAGGTTATGTTTAAGTCCAGCTAAACTGCTCTTCTTTCTAATGTGTGCTGTCACTGATTTCATCCAACCAAATTTCTATCAACTATCTAACCTATCACCAGCCCTCTCCCTCCTACCCCCTCCTCACTTGCAGCTGTCAAAGAATCTTTTCTTCTGTACAGGAGCCTGTTTTTAAGTCCTTATAGTAGGGGTCTTAAGCAATATTTGTCCTTGTGCCACTGACTATTTTCACTCAACATAATGTCTTCCAGTTGAAATTAAGTTATGAGATGCTTCCTGAAATCATCACTGTTCTTTATCATTATGTAGTGTACCATTGAATATATATACCATAGTTTACCTACCCATTCGTCTATTGTTGGGCATCTGGGTTGGTTCCATCTTTTTGCTATTGTGGACTGTGCTGCAGTAAACATTCATGTGCCACCTAGAAGTCGGGTCACACTTACATTCTCTTCCTTGACACAGGAAAGGCTCATGGAAGCACTACATAGAGGCTTGCTGAATGTTTCTTTTTATTTTATTTCTGCTGGGAATATACACAGCAGACATACACAAATTTGACTGTCTCTACATGTACGTTTCAGTGACATTGATTGCCTTCTTTGAGTTAAGCAACCATTCTCACTGTCTTCTGTGTTCTTTCCCCATTAACATAAACTCACTGCCCCCTAAGATTCTTATTTAATCTTTTAAGTTTCTATTATAATTTTAATCCCATATAAATAAGTCTTAAAACAGCACAGTGCTCAAGGGAGAGGTACGTTCCAGGAATGAACACAAGTCTCTCACGTGAAAAGCAAGAATTTTACTACTAAACCAGCAAACTACAAATCTCGGGCCAAATCGACCCATCTACCTGTCTTTACCAGTTAAGCTAAACTGTTGTGTGGTTTTAAGAAGACTTTAGGGGATATTTGGGGTTTAAGGTTTAAAGATTATCATACAATAACAGTTTTCAGGGGTTCATGCAGCCTTTGTAGCTCCAGAGTACAGATTTCGTGAAAATTGGCAGTTTTGTACTGCATCTTCCCCTTTTAAATCAGGATTCTTTGATCTTTGATGAAAACATTTAGCAATGGTAGTTGGTCACCATCCAGTTATTCTGATCTCATGGCAAAGGAGGAAGTTTTTCTTGAAGGCAATTAGCTATATTTTCTATTTCCTTCTCTTCTTCCTGAGTTTTCATCCTCTGTTGCTGCAGGTGAATAGAGGCTAATTGTTGTGCCTTGGGTGACCACTTGCAAGTTTTTAAGATTCCAAGCACTATGAAATGAACTCAGAATTGGACCAATTAACTTGAATGTCCCAAGAATTCATGGCCATGATCTCCAACACAAGAAACCAAATCTCATGAGGTGTTTAGTTGTACATCACTTAGCTGTTAATCCTTTTGTTGATAGTCTATCATGTAGCATTTGTCAATTCAACTTTTATAGGAATACAACTAACTGATACCCATTACATTAATTGACTATGCAACACTACCCTTAATCAATGTGATTTTTCCATCACTGTTAACCCCTGTCCTGCCCCTTGCTCCAACCCCTGGTAAACCCTAATAAACTTTGAACTCTGTACCTTTTCTTCACGTCTTTTTATGTAAGTGAGGTCATACAGTATTTGTTCTTTTGTGATTATTTCACTCTACATAATGTCTTCAAGTACCATTCATGTTGTAGCATGTATCAAAATTTAATTTCTCCTATTGCAGAATAGTATTTCACTGTATGCATGTACCACACTTTGTTTAGCCATTCACCTGTTGATGGACATTTAGGTTGTTTCCACCCGTTGGCTATGTGAATAGTGCTGCAGTGAATGCTGGTACACAAGTATCTGCTTGAGTCTCAAGTTTTTTGGATGTATACCTTGAAGTGCAGTTGCTGGGTTATAGAGTAGTTCTGTTTTTAGTTTTTTTAGGCACCACACCACATTGTATTCTACACCAGCAATGGTTAAAAGTTCCAGTTTCCCCACATTCTGGCCAATATTTATTTTCTGTTTTTGTTTGTTTGTTTCTTTCCTTAGACATTCTAATCAAAAAGCAAAACTTGTTGAGTTGGTTCCCACTCATAGTGACCCTGTAGGAGAGAGTAGAACTGCAACCATGGAATTTCCAATTCTAAATCTTTTTTTTTTATTTTTTATTTAACATAACTGAGTGAAAATGTACATTCACGTATAAATTTACTTGCCCACCTATATGCAGCTTCCACTGCTCTCCCTGTCCGGTGACTGCACACTATTCCTATCTGCTCCGTACATGTCTCATCCTCCCAACAGCCTCCTTTCCCCTCCTCTTCGTCCACTCCCCTTCCTCCAGCCAGAGGTCAGCAAGATGATATCCTGTAGATGTTTATAACCACAAAGTGCTTCCAATATGCGGTCACTCTACATTGCCAAGTCCAATCCATTCCTGTCCAAAGAGTGGACCTTTGTTATAATTTATGGGAAAGGGCAGCATCAGGGCCGGGGGCCATGCTCTCAGAGGAACCCCAAAACCGCTGGACCATCAATTGAGGTCTTTTAGTGGAGATCTCATGATCTAATTCTAAGTCTTGCAGAAGCAGACTGCCACATCTTTCTCCCACAGAGCAGCTGGTGGGTTTGAGTCACCAACCTTCCAGGGCTCCTCATGGTGATTTTGATTGGCATCTCTCTGATTGCTAATGATGTTAAACATCTTCTCCTGTGTTTGGTCGCCATTCGAATGCCATCGTAGGAGAAATGTCTATTCACATTCTTTGCCTATTTATGATTGAGTTCTCTTTTTGTTGTTAAATGGTCCAAGTTTTGTGTATTTTTTAGTTAGTAGATTCTTATTCAATATATGGTTTCTGAAGATACTCTCCTAAGTTGTTACCTTGTCTTCTCATACTTTTGATGTCTTCTGATGAGAAACAGTTTTCAATTTTTGTGAAATCCCTTTTATTTATTTTGCTATTTGCTGTTTGTGATTTTGTTGTTATATTAGAGTCAAGCCGAGTGCCGCTGAGTCGGATGCGACTCATGGTGACTAGAGTCCACTGTTAAAAATTAGTGCTGGTGAATGTTTCTCAATTGAGAACAGAATTGGTGCCAAGTGGTGTAGAAACTGAGTTTTACCATAGCCCCTGTCTAAGGCAATACTAGGAATACTAGATGCCTTTAGCCTAGAACCAGAATCCTCTTTCCTACTTAGAAGTCAAGATGTCTTTACTCTGCTGCTTTGGCAATTGCTATCAAAGATGATGCTTACGATGATAATGATAATAATTGCTCTGAAAGCCAAAAAAAATTGCCATCAAGTCAATTCTGACTCGTAGTGACCCTATAGACAAAGTAGAACTGCGCCATAGAGTTTCCAGGGAGCCCCTGCTGGATTAGAACTGCTGACCTTTCAGTCAGCAGCTGTAACACTTAACCACCATGCCACCAGGATTTCCATAATTACTCTATCTAATGTTTATGGGGTGTTTACCAAGTTCCAGGTCCTTTACAGGTAGCAATTCATTTAATTTTCTTAACAAAGAGTTCTGTTTTATCTCATTTTACTGATGAGAAAACTGAGGTACAAAGAAGTTAAGTAACTTGCCAAGGTGAAACAGCTAGTAAATGGCAAGGTCAGATTTTGAAAATGGGAAGGGCTTTCTAACAGTAGAAAAACCGGATTGCAGTGATGAACAGAAATCCTGACATATTCATTGAATCCGATGAGTTTTCGTTTTTCTCTTTTTGTTGTTATCTGAAAATTTATTTATTCATTTGACAAACATAAGGAGCACATCCATGGTTTGTTCATTTTTGTCTATGCTTGGTCTAGAGGAGGACATGCTGCTCAGTTTTGGCCAATAAGCTGTAAGAAGCCTGCAAGAGGCTTCTGAAAAAGATTTTCTTTCAAGGAAAAAAATGAAGAGAGGCAGAAGAAGAAAGCGCTTTTGTCACTGCTCCCTTCCTTTCTGCCTCGGACACTGTCATGCCAGCCAAAAGATCTTTATTCAGGAGCCATGGCAGCCAGCTTGTAACTATGAGGGGGGACAGCTCCCAATCACAAGCAAAGACAGAGTAGGATGGACATTGCCTGTATCCTTGATGATGCTTTTGACCTACCATTTCTGCCTGAAGTGCTTATTTTTGAATTTCTTATTAGTGAGATTAAAAATCCTAGAGTTTAAACTAGATGGAGTTTTTGTGTGGCACCAACAGCTAAGCACTGAACGACTAACTGAAAGGCCAGCCATTCAAGTCTACCCAGAGGCACCTTAAAAAAAAAAGGCCTGGCAATCTGCTTCCAAAAGATCACAGGCTTGAAAGCCTTACAGAGCAATTCTACACTACGTACAACTCAACAGCAATGGGTTTGGTTTTTTGATTGTTAAAACCCTTTGCTAGTCAGGTATTCTGTCACTGAGACAGAATATCTGTCTCATTTTATTATCCTGTTTTTCTCTTCATAGTTTTTATCATTATCAGAAAGTATCTTATTTCCTTGTCTACCATACTTCCTCAGTCCTTCCTCTAGAACATAAATTCCCATTGAACTTGAATCTTACTTTGCTGTTCACTGCTCTGTTCCCAGGCTCTGGAACAGTGTCTGCTCAACTAGGCCTTCAGTGTTGGGGAATGTGAATATGAACCCAGGAGGCTCAAAGCTCAGGGGGGAAACAAACAATAAACAGTGCTAATGTTGTTAGTTGTGTCAAGTTGATTTTTGACTCATAGCAACTGCATGCAACAGATTAGGACTGCTCCATAGGGTTTTCTAGGCCATCATCTTTACAGGGCAGACCATCAGGTCTTTCTGCCCCAGAGGTACCCTCTCCATTAGTATCCAAGTGCTTAACAATTGTGCCACCAGGGCTCCTAACAATTATAATGCAATATGATGAAAGGTATGTTAGTGGCAAAATCACAGAGGACTAAGTCTGTTTCAGGAATGTGCCTTATATAGCTGTTGTGGCCAGTCTGGTTACTGAAGGGTTTTTTTTGCTTTTGTTTTTGTTTTGTTTTCTTTCTTTCAGAAAACCCTGATAGGTAAACGGGGAAAACTTTTAACTTTCAAGTTTGTTTTTCTAAGATACTGAAAAACATTCTTTCAAATTAGGCAAATTTGGTTTAAAGGAAATCTTGTGTTTTTGTTTTTTAGCTATGCAAATATGAACAAGTATCATTGTTTAGGGGAAATGGAGGAGGTAACCAAATGCAGATGTCTCTGAAAGAAAAGCTGTGCTCTTTGTTTAGGGTTGGCAGGCAGAAGGCATGCATTTTTGAGACAGACTTCTCTCAGTACACTTTGTTCTTCTTTGAGAGCCTGTTTGACTTTGGTGACACAGTGGTTAAGAGGTTGGTTAAGAAAGATCAGCAGTTTGAATCCACCAGCTGCTTCGAGGAAACCCTACAGGGCAGTTCTACCCTGTTCTATAAGGGAGCTATAAGCTGGAACGAAATATGTTTGGGTTTTGTTTTGTTGCTGGAAACTGCTGGTTTCTGACAGCGGCTCTTACAGAAAGGACTGAGTAGGCTTGATCTTCCCCATCTGGTAAAGGGACAGAGCTAGACTTAATTTTTTCAGTCTCTTCTAGACTATGTCCTTTAGAATGGAATTGCTAGGAAACAGTATCAGGTTAGAATATTACATTGTGATGTGAATGTCTTATGACATTGAACAATTACGTGTGCCCGAAAATGGACTGATACAAGTTTTGACACTACTGTCCAAAACAACTAAAAAAAAAAAGGCCACTGCCATCGAGTCGATTCTGACTCATAGCAGGGTCAGGGTAGAACTACGCCACAGAGTTTCCAAGGAGCACGTGGCGTATTTGAACTGCCAACCTTTTAGTTAGCAGACATAACTCTTAACCACTATGCCACCAGGGTTTCTGAGACAATTAAGTAAAACAACAAGGTTCTGGTGTGAGACTATTGTGCATCTGAAGAAATTTAAGTGTGTGGCCATGGAAGGAAGAAAGTATTTTGTGATGGACAGAAATTTTTATTGCCAGTAATCTAGGGGAAACCCTAGTGGCATAGTGGTTAAGTGTTACAGCTGCTAACCAAAAGGTTGGGAGCTCAAATCCTCCAGGCACCCCTTGAAAATGTTGTGGGGCAGTTCTACTCTGTTCTATAGGGTCATTATGAGCTGGCATTGACTCAATGGCAGTGGGTTTGGTTTTATTGCTTAGTAATCCAAGAAATGAGGACTGGGGTGAGAGGTGGAACTTGGATTGGGGCAAGAAGGGAAGTCCCTCTCTCTCTAGAAAATGATTCAGCAAACTTTGTCTGTAAAGATTCAAATAATAGATACTTTAGGTTTTGCAGGATATCGTACAATTCCTGTTGCGTGTACTCAACTCTGTCACTCAGGCATGAAATAGCCATTACGTCAATTCTGACTCATAAGTACCCTATAGACTCTACTGGGTTTTCAAGGAGTGCCTGGTGGATTCAAACTGCCAGCCTTTTGGTTATTAGCCATGGCTCTTAACCACTATGCCCTCAGGGTTTCCCAAAGCAGCCATAGATGGTACCTAAGTGAATGACCATGAGTGTTTTCTAATAAAACTTTACATAAACAAGCAGCAGGCAAAATTCAGCTCAGGGGCTAGTTTGCCAACCTCTGCTTTAGAACGTCATGCTTGCGGGACCTAAAAACTAGAGAAAGTAGACATGCTATAGGGACGCAGGCTGACTCCAAGCAGATGCTTAGCCAAGAGCTATACAAACAGGTTACCTTCCAGAGCTCTCTGTCGAAGTGGACTCTGAAGATATCCCTTTTAATGCCAACCAGCCAGCAGCAGTAAAATAGTGCCTGTACTCTCTGGTTAACTCCTCGGCTTCTCTTCGGGTAGAAGTCTCAGCCTTCGCTCAAGTGTGTGGAAGGGAAGGGATGGTCTGCCCTGTGCTTGGGACTGAGGAGCAAAGGGGACAAGTGTTCTCTGACTCCTGAGGACACAGTGGTAGAGGTAGCTATGGAACTGAGCAGAGAACAGCTGTGCCCTGGGCACCCGCAGTCAGCGGCAGAGGTGCATGTGGTAGCTTCTGTGGGGCAGAAGGGGAGAGCTGAAGGCCAGTAGAAACATGCTCCTGGGGATTCGAGAAGGAGGTGGCCTCCTAGGAAGCTTATAGGGAGTAACTTGGAGACATCTACTCTGTAGACAGGTGGGACTTGAGCCGTCACTACTGGAATGTCTAAGGAAGTCAGGACTTCTTTTGTAATTACAGGCAGTGTCTACAAGAGTGATCATACCATCTATGTATCTTTGGCTAGCCATGGCACCAGCAGAGGTGTAGAGCACAGAGTAGGTCTGTCAGTTACTGTCCTTAGACTATCCCAATTCCTGTGCCATCAGACCCTAGCCATTGAGCCTCTAGCCTGCATGATGATTGAGACAATACTAAGGATGAAGCAAGCTAAGAAGGTCAAAGGAATGCTTTAACGGAGACAACAAAGCATCATATGGATCCACTCAGCTTTCATTCCACCAGTGAGAAGAGTCCTTCATTGTCAGATGTGGTAGAGGTGTAACTTTGAGAGATCATGTGGAATTATTTTACTGTGTAGCCAGCCTCTCTCATGGCAGCCTCCAGAGCCTCCCAGCCCAGGGAGAGCTGGAGAATGTCTGCTCACCAGTCATGTAGTAGCTGGTCTTCAGAGCATCAGTGATAGCTAGGAAGCCTTCTGACTTCAGCAGGCTGCTGAGGTTCGTAAGGGCGGTGTGGTAGGTAGAGATGTCCAGGCAGGCAGCATCCAGGCAGAGCATGGTGAGCAGGCTGTGAGCTAGGGACAAGGAGATAGGCCCCGGAGGCTGGCTCTGGGTCACATCACATTTCAGGACCTGCTGGACCACCCGCCACAACTTCTCTTCCTTCTTTGGTCCCTTGACTCTGAAATACACACACCCACAACATGACCTGCTATCCCAGATATTAGGATCTTACATGTCTTTAATCAGGGCAGAAACAGCAGTGTTATTCTACTGTAAAAATTAGTTGTCATCCAATCAACTCTGACTCATGGTGACTCCATATGTGTAGATCTGTGCTATATAAGGTTTCCAGGCCTTTCTTCTTTGGGTGAACTCAAACCTCCAACCTTTCACTTAGCAGCTGAGCATGTTAACTGTGTGCATCACCTGAAACACCATTGTAAAAGTAGTGAAAGGAGAAATGAGGGCTTCTTTTGGTAGCTGCTTGTGACCACACTACCCTGATGGTTTAAAAAGTAAATAATAACATGGTAACAATGATAATAATACCTTGCTGAGGACCATGCACTGCCCTAAAAGAAATTATTCTTCCTCCAGTGCTTAGAATAGTACCTGGCTTAGAGTAAGTACTCAAAAACCTTTATCTGCTATTATTATCCAACTCTGCTAAATGTAAAAGTAGTGGTTATTTGTCTTACACACACAGGTAATAATGAATTTTAAACACTGAAACACTATCATTGGAGTAGTTGCTGGTCAGTAGGGGCAGAAGGGGAGTTACAGCATTTGCAGAAACTGTTGAGCTCTGCCCCACAGCCGTGACTAGGCCCCCTTAGGAGAGAAGAAAACTATTTGTTCCCATTCTCAGATTCCAGAAACTATTGCAGCTAGAGAATATATCATCTGAAGGTGACTATTTTCTTAGTAGCCTTGTTAAGAATCTTATCCTTTTCTGCCAAATTGAGAGTTCATGAAAGTCAAGCCAAGTGCTGTTGAGTCAGATCCACCTCATGGTGACCAAGAAAATTAATTCATGAAAGGAGGAGAGAAGGTAAAGGGGACCCTATAGAAAAGAGTAGAACTTTTCCCCTTAGGGTTTCCAGTGAGGTCCTGGTGAATTCAAACTGCCAACCTTTTGGTTAGCAGCTGTAACTCTCAAATACTAAGCCACCAGAATTTCTAAGGGAAGGAGAAGAGACAGAAAAAAGTGCCTCAGATTCATTTGAAATTTGTTAGGGAAGGAATGAAGGAACAACCTAATGAGAGAGCAAAAGTAAGCAGACACAGGGAGGGCACAAGGGAAAATAGAGAGAGGAAACAAAGGAGAAAGACGTAGCATAAAAAGAGAAGAAGCAATGAATATGTGAAGTGTCCATTAGGCCACAGGATCATAACATAGTAGGATAATAATTGATACCAAGCCTTCTGAGGATGTTAATGAGCAAAGTGCTGGAGATGTAGATCAAGATTCATTCAGAGAACAAACAGTCCACTGTCTAACACAAACTGCAGTAGGTGGCTGCCACTCAGGAAACAAGGCTCAATGGAGACGGCCAAGGATAGCCCACCACGACAGCAAACGATTCAGACATCCACAGGGACTGTTTGTAGTCGGGGAGGAAAATTCAATGGTTTCAATAAAATTTGCAGATTTCCTTGTGGGTAGAATGATTTGAGATCAAGGACATAAGTGGCAAACATGCAATTTAAATATTTACTTAAAATCTTGTCTAGTATGCGTAATCAGTTCTTTATAAGCATCTTTTAGGTTTGTTATAATTGCTCATTTAAAATGCTTAGGAATAATGGTACAAGAAGAGGTTCAACATTGTTAGCCATCAGGGCAATGCGAATCGAAACTATGATGAGTTAGTATTTCAGATCTGCTGACAGGAACAAGTATTGTCAACCATGTGGAAAAATACATGGCTGTGGGAATGTAAAATAGTTGGTTACTATGGAACAGAGGCTAACTGACCAGCTGTTCCTTGGAAACTGTGAAACAGTTCTACTCTGTCCTACGGGGTCACTATGAGTCCAAACTGACTTGATGACAGTAAGTTTGGTTTGGTTTTGTCTCCTCAAAAACTAAAACATACAGTTGTCCATATGACTGAGGAATTCCACTCCAATATATACATAAGCCTGGTATAGAATGACCTGTGTCCCTAAAAATATGTATTGAATTCCTGACCTTTGTAGTTGTGGGTGCAGTCTTACTTAGAAACAGGGTTTTTCTTTTGCTATGTTAAGAAGGCTATAGGATTGACTCAGGGGCTACAACGGAGCTCCAACATAGCAACAATTGGGAGGACCATGTGTGACTAGGCAACACTTTGTTCTGTTGTGCGTAAGGTCACTATGAGTTGGAAGTGATTCATTGGCATCTAAGAAGTGACACGTGAGGGTAAGTTAAGTGTATTACAAAAAAACGTTAAAGAAATGACAACACTGTTTTCTGAGTGTGTTTAAAGAGGATCCTCTCTGTTGGGAGCATTGTGGGAATGTATACTTAAGCGATTACTTCAGAAGCAGGATGGACCTGGTGTCCTCTTGTAAAGTAAGCTGTTTTAAAGACACACAAGCACGTTACCACATAACTAGTACTTGGCAGTCAGATGATGACAGAAATTGTTTCCAAACTGTGAGACACACTGTGAAATCTCAAAAGCTAACAGGGAATGTGCCAATTTTAGAAGAGAATTTGTTGGAAACACCCACTGTTGTCGATACCTGATACCCTTGGATGTACCATGAATCTTGGTGAACTCAGTCGCCAAGGCGGCTGCAAGTACACTGCAGGGACACGGACTCTCCTGGAGACACAGGCAATTACCACTCAGCCTCACGTTTAGCTCTAGGGTAGGTGGTAGACAACACCCCAGAAACATGTTATGTAGTTTTATAGAAGGCTAACAGCAGAGTGGCAATTTCTTTCAAATGAAAGACCTACTCTTTCAAATGAATCAATCAATATGGAAAAAGGACAGCTATTTCCTCTGTAAATATGCTATCTAAAAAAGCTCAAGGAAGCCAGGTAGGGTTAAGGGAATGGTACGGTAAAGAGTAAGACTCCTGTGAAGAAGACTTTTCTGCAAGTGTCTTCCCACACCCATTAATTATTCTGCGATTCAGAGGCAGTTCCTCCTGCTGTCTCTCTGTAAGGAAGGTGGCAAATCATAATCTCCTGGAGAAGCCTCTTTCAGCAACACTGGCCTCCCTGTAGTCCTGCCCCTAGAGGTTCCAGCAGGTGCTCCTGAGGAAGAATGATGAAAATGTGCCAAGGAAATGCAAGGCTAAATAAGTCTGAACGTCAGTGTATGAATCATAAGAGTAATAACAATCGCTGATAATTCCTTGGTGCAGGTAATAACTGAATCAGGTGAAAGGTAGCCAAGAGGAAGAATCTGGAAAGCACAATGCATTCATTCATTTATTTTACAAATATTATTGGAACCTTTGTTACATGCCAGGAACTGCCCTGGACCCCACAGACAAGAGATGGACGAAACGAGGAACAGATTCTCTCCTCACAGATATCGCAGTGTGGCGGCAGAGAAAGGATTAATCAAGTGATTGTTCACAAAAGGGAAAATTAAAAACTGTGTTAAAAGCCAGGAAGAAAAGGAGCACGTGGCACTGTGAAGAGAGTAGTTGGAGCTTCACTTAGTTTAGACGATTAGGGAAGAAGATTCTTGTGAAAACGAATCAGGTAAGCAGAGATACAGAGAACATATGAGAAGGAGTTAGCTAGGCCAGTGGGAATGGGAATGGAACACAGATATTCCAGTGAAAGGAATTAGCGCATGCAAAGACCATGTGGCAGGAAGTAGGGCATATGGAAAAGAGCTTGCCAATACAGCTACATCTCAGAAAACCCAGTGGAGCGAAACGGAAAGTGAGGCAGGATGTGTTGGCAGGGGACATACAGTTTTGTGGTCCATGTTAAGAAATTTTGTTTTAGCATACAAGCAATGAGGTGCCATTGGGGTGCTAAGCAAGGGAGTGGCATGCTGAGATTTACATTTTATGATGGCTGGTGGAGAAGAGCTGAGTGGGGCAACAAGAGTAGAGACGGAGGCAGTTAGGTGCGACAGGACGATAGCTCAGATCAGGATGATGGTAAGCATCATAAGAACCATACTGATTCAAGAGGAGTTCAGGAAGTAAAATCAACAAAATTTGGTGCTAGATTAGACTTGAAACTTGACAGCAAAGGAGGTAACAAGATTGACTTCTAGGTTTCTGGCTTGTCCAGTTAATTAGATGATGGTGCCATTCAAAGAGATAAGAAATAACAGAAATGGAAGACATTTGGAGATCACAGATTCTATTTCGGACACACTGAGTTGGAGGTGCTTTGAGACATTACAAGTGGGAATGCTTACATGATTTGAAAGGAATCACTAATTTGAAAGAAATGACTAGCTGCAGGTTTCACAACCTGTTCTGTTAATTTTCCCAGAGAGTTAGTACAGTGAGAGAGCACCTATTTATGAGAGATGTAGCTCTGGATTAAATACTCAGCTGCTAACTGAAAGGTGGGAGGTGTGAACCCATCCAGCGGCTCGATGGGGGAAAAGCCACTGCAATCTGCCCTCATAAAAAAGACAGCCTGGGAAACGCTATGGGGCAGTTCTACTCTGTCCTATAGGGTTGCTATGGGTCAGAATCAAATCAACAGCATACAACAACAGTATCCTTACAAAAGGTAGAAATCTTTCCTTAGGCATCGCTGAAACAGTCATCACTATCATTAAGATCCTAATTTTGAGAAACTATATCAGTACTGATTTAGAAGCCATAAAGTGTTTTGGGATAGAAGCAATCAACTAGGTCCTGGAACAAACTTAGTACAACTGTGTCTATTTTGGACAAAGTACAGACATCTCTTTGAATGAATATGAAAACCTTTGCATAGCCATACCTTTGCATAGGAAGCATTTATTTCAGAGCACTGCTACCTCTACCTGTCAGGTACACTGAGGTAACTGGAAGAGGGACTCTGTACAGGAGGGGACCAGGGGGGGCTCCAGCCTCTGGCTGCTCTGGAGCAGGAGAGGAAGAGCCTGGAGAGCACCCCTGTAACTTATGGCCACGCACCCAGGTGCCCTGGTATATCAGTTGGGAGTCTTTGCTCTTGCCACTAATGTTTCTCAGATTGTAGTGGATACCCTGTGGATGTTGTTAAACATCTAGATTCTTGTTCTAGGACTGGAGTGGGGCCTGAGAGGGTGCATTTCTGACAAGTCTCTGGGTGATACCAAAGCTGCTAAGGCAGTGGGCTCCAAGTTCCAGGAGGCAAAGGTTACTTGGTGCTATTACTAGGATTCTTAAGGTGAGTGCTCATTTTCCTCTGTTCATGATATAGTCTTGAGTATATCTGAGTGGCTGACTTTCCAACTTGATAAATCAATAGTGTGAGGGAAGCAGCTCAGTACCAGTGTCTTACAACGTTTTGGATAGTTGTAAAAATAAGTGGTATCTAAATGTATGCTTCAGACTTCAAAGGCAAGGGAACGGGAGACCGCTCGAATTGTCACTGGCAGCCGTCAGCTCAAGAAATAGCTTCAGATAACGAAGAAATAATCTTGGGGAAAATAGGTTATGTGTTGATAGAGGTAACTGAAGGTGCAAGTTGAATAGCATCACTATCATTCTCAAAATAGTTCAAGCCATAGTATCTAACATGAGGATAAGGGTGAGAATGCAGAATTTGACTGACAAAAATACAGTTCCTCATTCTAACAGAGTGATTGGGAAGGAGCAATGTCTGAAGAACCAATTGTTCCGAACTGATGATTCCGGCATGCGATAAGTAATGCTTTTAATATCCTGCTAGATTTTAAGGGTTCATTTTGGAATAAGATGGAAAGGATTGTGATAGCTAGGGAAATTGAGAACATAGTTTCAAAGCCTTCTTGACACTTGATTTGGACTTTGGAAAGTTGCATTGTCCAACAGTGACTAAGAAGTTTTTTACAAACTTTCCCTGAAATTCTATAAATCCTTGGAAATACTTTATTGATTTAATAATATTGGACATTGTCCAAATTCTCACAGATTCAGTTTTGTCTCCCCTAGTTTAATAGCAATTTCAGTCTGCAGAATCACAGAGGCAATAGACAAGAGAAGGTTGAAGTTACTTTTATTTTGCAGGATTTATCTCCTTTGTGAATGGTATAACTAGTCACTGTCAAGATGATTTTGACTTATGGAAACCCCATGTGTTGCAGAATAGAACTGTGTGTGTTCCAAAGGATTTTCAAAGCCTGTGACATTTTGGAAGCAGATTTCCAAGACTTTCTTCCAAGGCACCTCTGGGTTAGTGCAAACCACCAACATTTCAGTTAGTAATTGAACACTTAGCCATTTGTGCCACCCAGGAACGCCATAAAGGCTATGTTTATCAAGTCACTTCTGACTCGTAGAAACCTCATAAGACAGAGATGAACTTCTCTATAGGGTTTCCTAGGCTGTAATATTTATGAGATCAAATCACCAGGTCTTTTTTCTCACTGAGAGGCTGGTAGGTTTGAACCTCTACCTTTTGGTTGTCAGCCAACTGCTTACCCATTGCACTACCAAGCCTCCTTCTATAGCCAGCATAAACTGTAAATAAGAGATTTCCAGGTGAAGACGGCATATTAAAGCATTACTTATCTACTTCTTATTAAATTCCAGAAAAAAAGGAACAATATTAAGCAACTTTAATGTGTTTTCCATCCTCATATATACATGGGCTTAGAAAACATACTAACATATTATTTTTAAAAAATTATTTGAAGATCTACTCAGTTGTCTGAGATGAATCAGAATTAAAAATTCACATCCAGAAAACTCATATAAAATGAGTATAATATATATATCTAAATAATTATAAATAAGATTATTAACAGAATGCAAATATCCAGACAGAAGGGATGACAGAAACAGTTCCCACCTTATTTTAGCTAATAGCTGCATGGGTGTTAATACATTTGCAAAACTGAACACTTAAGACCTGCATATTTTACTATAAGTAAATTGTACCTCAATAAAAAATTAAATTACAGAAAGGATTTATAGCAATGAAGAAACATGTCACGGTAAAACAGAGAAAAGATGAGAGTAAAGCCAAGTGGAAGTTTAGTACCCCTGCATGATATCAAAAAGGTTAATTGGGAAGAGAATATAAAGCTTCTAGCTTATTCATACTGTTACTTTATAAGGAATTGTACCACCAATGAGTCACCTCGCTAACTCACATTTGGCGGTTCACGTTTACTAGCAATGTAACAGTGTGTCGGCAACACAGAAGAAAATGAACATAAAGTTTAGGATAATTCTAATAACCTCAAGAGAAAGAAAGTTGCTAGAAGCCAAAGACTATGAAAAGAAAATGTGCTAGTTAAAAAATAGAATCAGACCTTAGGGCTAGTTTTAGAAGGGAAATGGACTCTCAGGGAGGCCAGTTGGAACATTCCTTAGGGATATGTCAACATCCCAGGATTTTATATTGATTCCCGGGTTTTAGGAATACTACTGCACTTTTCCTTGTTATTTAAGTTCAGAGACATGGGAGTCATCTTTGACACTTGTCTCTCCTCGTTCTCCAAAACCAAACTCTTGCTCATTTGACCTTAAAAATTTATCTTAAAACAATTCATTTCTGTTACCTTCATTGAAGCTCCTGTCACCTCTCACCTGGATTTAAATGATCTCCTTTCTTCTTATCTTGTTGCCCTCTAAACATCTCTAATCCTTTGTCCACACAACAACCAAAGTAATTTTCATAGTGTAAATTGAGTCACAATACTCTCGTGATTATACCTTCAGTGTCCTCTTATTATATGTGAATTGATGTCAGCTGCCCTAAATTACCTGTTGTTTCCTTGCCTTTTCAGATGTGAATTCTAGAAGGCAAAGAACCACCTCTGTCTTATTTATCACAAACTATGGGGCAGATGGACCCTGTCCTATAGTGTCGCTATGAATTGGAATCTACTTGATGGGAACCATTTTGGTTTTTATCCCAGTAGCTAGTAATGTGGCATGTAGGTGCTCAGTATAGATTTATCGAGTGAATGTATGAACGCTAGTTTCTTTTACCATGAGCCAAAAAGTGGTGGCACTTTTTCTTCATTTGCTTGCCGAGAAATCAGAGCCTTCTTCTGACCAAATCATGGATAAGTTAATAAAAATGCACACCATTTCCCACTGTAAATGAAAAGACAGAAAAGAAAACACCAAGAATGTTGTGCAATACGGAGTGGACACTGTATGAGCAAAGGGGAAGAGGAAATTATAGATGAAAGTGTGTCTGGGGGATGAGTAAGGAAGAGAGGATGTTCATGTGACATTTAAATCACGGGGGAAAGAAGATAGGAAAAATGAAAAACACACTCTTAACTGTCTCATTCTCTATTTGCACTTCTCTTTTACACTAGCTTTCTGAACATTCACGTGCATACACATACACACACACGTTTCTTTCTAGTGCTCGCATTCTCCTTTTGAATTTTGCTTTCATTTTAGTCTCTCTATTTCTCTTATTTTTCCTGGTTGAACTCTAAGGATAATTCTTGATTTCAGAAACACAAACAGTCCCTGGGACACCCTCAGAAAGCCATGAGTCAGGCGACAGCTCTTCTACCTGTTTCCCTCAAGGTCACATAAGTAGTTCACCACTGGAGACCAGTTGAAGGCCTCTGGCTCCTTCTTCAGTCACCCCTCTGGCTCCTGCTGGTTCTGGTCCGCGTAGTCACTGGCAGTGATCTTCTTGAAGGACTCAAAAGCAGAGAGGAGCTGATAGATGGTGGGTCCAGAGCCAATATCAGTTAGGAGGTCTTCCTTCATGTCACCTGGTGAAGAGAGGAGAGAAGACGGGAGGGCAGGGGAGGGCAGGGGAGGGCGTGGCAGGGGAGGGGAGGGGAGGGAAGGGGAGGGCAGAGGAGGGGAGGAGAGGAAGGTTCAAAGGAATATAGGCCGAGTGTCCTAGAGTAGAGAACAAGGCAAATTTCTTATGGTCTTCCCTAGGATTGTACTGGAGATTCTGAAGACAGGCCACCTCTCTACTTACTCCTCCACACCCCAAGTCTTTGTGAAAAAGGCTCTTCATTTTCCATTCCCTAATCCAGAGTTGGTAGGATATTTTAAGTCTCTAGAGAAGAAGGAAAAAAAAGATCTACATCTGGCATATAAACCTTTGGCCCAGAAAACCTGCTAAACAGAGAATGTTCAAATTGTTAAGCAATATTTTAGAGGACAGTTAAAATTTTTTTAAGTTAAAAAATTCTTTAATGACTTTATCAAATGTCTTTCTCAAAAAAGCACACACAATTTTACATACTGCGGTTTTTATCTCATGCATATTCACAATAGTCCTTTGAGTCAGGAAGAGAAAGTACAGGATCTCTGTTTCATAAGTGGCCCATTGAGGTTGAATGACCTGTTCACCAGTCAATGTAGAATCAGGGTCAGAACTCAGGCCTTTTGGTTTCCCTTTGGCCTGATCAAATGAGACAACATCTACAAAAGTACTTTGTATAAAATATCTGTATCAGTATTCTTTTTCATTTTAGTTGAATAAGTGAGAGATGCCAAAAGGCCTGTAAAACAATGATGACTGGACACAAAACCATTATTTCCTGATACTCTGCCTACAGGACTCATGGGGGTGGGGTAGGGGGTGAGGATGAGGGGTAAGGAAGGGACGCACAGGTAACAGAGACAGGCTTACCCAGGCAGAATGTCTTGAAAACGCTTTCCAGAACGTGCTTAACAATCTGGTTTTCTGCAGAGTGTCTAGACTCCAAGTTGTAATAGTCCAGAGGGTTAAAATGGCTCAGTTAGGTGACCTTGGTGGTGAAGCCAAATTCCATTGTGTCTCACTCTTCTGCCTCAGGTTCATGGCCCTCTCCTTCAGAAACCAGGGAGTCACCTTGCAGAAACTCTCCTCCTGAATCTTAGTTTGCCAGTTTACCGACAATTCAGTCCTCTTCCTTAGAGCAGATGTTTGGTTAAACACTACCTGAAGGAAATCTACCAAAAGATGTTCTGGTTGCTTTAGGTTATGAGACTCCTAAATTATAAAATTCCCAGGTTCTGGTACAGGGAGTTGAGGAGGAGAGGACAGTGGCAGGGGGAGGGTCACAAGCTGCGTACAACACTTAGCCAAGAGGTCAGGGTCAGCCACAAGGTACTGCTGACAAGAGGAATCACCCAGGCTATTTAACTCATGGAAGAACACCTGGATTAAGAGAAAGAGGCCATCTCCCAAGAATACTATCATTCTTCTCCTTGTAATGCTTCTTCCAGGAAATAGTCACAAGGATTAAATGTAAAAATACTAAGAAAGAAAACAGAAGACTGATGAGGATTGGGTTCAGAGCTGAGGAACTTTGACTAAAGAGTGAATTTCAAATGAGGTCTTGAAAGAGGTCTGGTGAGGAGAAATTTTGAAAACCTAGAGCAGCTTTCTGTAAATGTGAGGACGACAACCCTTTAATGCCTCTGCCCACATTCCACACCCACTCCACTCTCCATGCCCCCATACCTCTGCAGCTTCACCCACCACCTGCCATTTTTCAACATCTCACAAGCAACCCTCCCCGCTCTTTTTTTGATGTGATCAAAACCAAGATTCTTTATTTTTTGCCCATTTAAAAATTATAAAAGTAGCACAGTCTCCTCATAAAAATCTAGTAATAAAATGTTAAAGAGTCTCAGTTTAACTCATTCTATTCTACTCATCACTCTTGAATGGGGATTTGTGTCTTCTCTCTTTTTATTAGGCTGGCAGGAATTTTGTCATATTACTTTATTTGATAAAATTTTCTTTTTATCTTTTGATTTTGATTTCATTGCTTTTCTGTATTATTTTTCCGTTTTCAGCTTCATTCTTTATAGTTCTTGACTCTCGCATTCTGTCTGCTTGCTTAGGCTTGATTTTTTTATTTTTATAAACTTTTAAGATGGAAGCTTTATTGGTTTAGCACATCTCTTGTTTTCTAAAAACATTTAATGCTATAATTTTTCCTCCAGGCACTGCATTAACTGCTACAATGTGTTATATTTTCATGCAATTAAAAATATTTTCTAATCTCCCTTGCAACTTCCTCTTGGCCCCTTTGGTTATTTAGAAATGTGTTGCTTAATTTCCATATATCTAGAAACTTCCTGAATATCTTTGAAGGTTAGTTTCATTGTGGCCGAAGAACATGGTTTGTATAATTTTGTTTCTTTTAAACTTGTTAGGTTTTGTCTTGTGAGGCAGAATACGCTCTATCTTTTTTAAAATTGGGCTCTAAATGAAGGTTTATAGAACAAACTAGTTTCTCATTAAACAGTTAGTACAAATGCTGTTTTATGACACTGGTTAACCACCCCATGACAGATAAACACTTTCCATTCTCAGTCTTGGATTCTCTGTGACCAGTTTTCCTGTCCCCTCTTGCTTTCCAGTGCTGGGATGGTGGTGCTCCTTAAATCTTGTTTTGGAATACTGGTGACATAGTGGTTAAATGCTATGTCTCCTAACCAAAAGGTTGGCAGTTCAAATCCACTAGGCACTCCTTGGAAACTACAGGGCCGTTCTACTCTGACCTATAGAGTCGCTGTGAGTCAGAATCAACTTGATGGCAGTCGGTTTGGGTTTCTTGGTTCAATCTTTGGCTGAAAGGTGAACCTCAAGAGTGACTTCACAACTGAGCTGAAAGGGTGTCCAGGAGCCATACTCTCAGAGTTTCTCTAGCCTCCGTCAGGCCAGCAAGTCTGGTATTTCCTTTCGAGTTAGAATTTTGTTCTACATTTTTCTCCACCTCTGTCTGGGGCTTTTTGTTGTGATCTTTGTCAGAGGAGTCATTAGCGGTAGCCAGACACCATCCAGTTGTACCGGCTTCAGTGTGCTGGAGGCTGTTATAGATGTGATCCATCAGTCCTTTGCAGTAATCATTTTTCTCTTATTTCTTTAGTTTTCCTCATTCTTCCTTGACCCTGAAGTGGTGAGACTAGTGGAGTATCCTAGATGGCTGCTCATAGGCTTTTAAGACCCCAGATGCTACTCACCAAAGTAGAATGTAGAACATTTGTTTATAAACAGTGTTATGCCAGCTGAGCTACAAGCTCCCCAAGACCACAGTCTCCACAACCCTTAGGCCCGCAGCTCTGTCCCTCAGGTAGTTTGGATGTGTCTGTGAAGTTTCTGTCACCTTGCCTTACACATATTGCGCTGGCTTCTCCAGTAGTGTGTGCTGTGCTACTCTTTGTTCAAGCTACCACTTAGCTACTGTCTATATTTTCTTTTGCCATCCCCACCTCGTGCCTCCCTCTTTTTATGTGTAAAACTTTTTGTGAGTTTTTATACAGTAGTCTCACACAATATTTGTCTTTTTGTGATTAACTTATTTCAGTCAACATAACACTTTCAATTTTCCTCAATGTTATGAGAAGACATCCAGTTTTGCCAGCACCATCTGCTAAAAAGACTATCTTTTCCCCATTTTATGGACTTTGGGCCTTGCCAAAGGTAATCTGACCACAGGTGGATGCATTTACATCTGGGTTCTCAATTTTGGTCCTTTGGTCAATGTATCTGCGGGGATGTTTCAGTACCAGGTATCTTTGTTTCTAAAGTGTGTCTCTGGCAAACAGCATATTGATGGATGCTGTTTTTCTATCCATTCTGTCACACTGGGTTTCCTTTGGGGTGCCTTTACCAATTCAGTGTAATTATTGGTAGGTGTAAGTTTATTGCTGTCATTTTGTAGTTTTTTTTTCTTTTTTTTTTGGTGGTGCTGACATTGTCTTTGTTTGTTTTAGTCTCCTACGGTCAATACCTTTAGTTAGTGCATTTCTTTTTCATTCCTTTTGTTTTCACTGAAGACTTTATATTTTCCTTCTTTATTTTGGTACGTTTGTTGACTTTGTGGTTAACCTGAAACTTACCCTCACCTATCTAGGTTTAGCCAGCCAAGCCAAGCCAAGTGCTGTCGATTTAAACCCGTTTATTTTTATTACTTGGTATCGCCTTGCCTTCCACTCCCTGAGAAATTTCCCTACCTACACGGTTGATGCTCCGTTATTGTTCTGACGTTGCTGTTATTTACAGATTACCTTTTCTGATTCCCTGTTGTAATTCTTTGGTTTTGGATAGTCTCTGAGAGTTCATTTCCTAGACTGGTATATAACTGTTATAATCTTGGGTCTTAGATTCACGCTGTGATCTGATGCTGTTTGTTCTGAGACTGAAAGACTCCATTTAATAATTCTTATTAATTTGGTTTGATTTTTATGTATTCTGTTAATTTCTGTTTATCTGGAAATGTCCTAATTTTACCATCATATTTGAATAACAGTTTTTCAGGACGTATTATTCTTGGTTGGCTTTTTTTCCCCTTTTTCTTCTGAGGCTTTATATATACCACCCCATTGGCTTTTTGTCCATGTGGTTTCTGCTGAATAATCAGAGCTTAATTTTTCTTTTTCTTTTTTTGTCTCCTGTGTGTGCCTTTTTGTTTTTCTCAGGTCACTCTCAGAATTTTTCTGTCTTTGATTTTGTTGAGTGTGATTATGGTATGCCTTGGTGATTTTCTTTTAGGGTCTATCCTATGTTGTGTTTGCTGAGCTTTTTGGACAGCCAGCTTTTCATCTTTCATATTCTGGAAGTTTCCTGTCAGCAATTCTTCACCAATCCTCTCTGTGTTTTCTGTTTCCCCTCCTTTTCTGGAACTCCGATCAGTCACAGGTTTTTGCTTTTGATTGCACCCCACATAATTCTCAGGATTTCTTCATTGTTTTTTCTAGTTTTTTCTCAGAGTCATATCCAAGTGATACTCTTCAGTGTCCTCTGTAATTTCAAACCTGCTTCTCAGCCCTTCTATGAGACTGTCCACTTTTGAAATCTTGTTGTTTATCTTTTGGATTACTAATTGTTGTTTTTATATGATTTCTAGTTGTGAATTTATTTTGGCATTTTGTTCCTGTACTATTTCCATGAATTCTTCCATGAATTCCTTTGCCTTTTCCATAAATTTGTCTATTTTTTCCTCATTTTTGTGTGTTTTTTCTCTTTAAGTCTTGAATAGCTCTGAATATTAGAGATTTCAATTCCCTGTCAAGTACCTCTTAGTGCCTTTTCTTCTGTTGGAAAGTCATCTGAGGTTTCATTTTAGATGCCTAACGGAACCATCTGTTCCTTTTGTTGTTGTTATTTTTTATTTTACTTTTTAAAATAAGTTTTTGATATTGTCTGCTGTCTTTGGGAAATTCTGGGGTTATTTTCTGTATTTATTCATTGTAGATTTTGTTGTTGTTTTTTTTTTGTCCTACTTTTTTATTTCACTTGGTTGTGTCAGAGTAGGTGGGCTGTGAGTTCTTTGTTGTTTGATCATCTGTGGTTGTAATATTTTTCAACTCCTTGTCTAATGGACAGGACAGTTGCTCAGCTATGGTGCCACTGGGCAAATCTAGCTGAAGGGGAGGGGCTGGGATGTTGTTTGTGGCATGTACTAAGGCCAGCTGGGTGGGCCAGGAATCAGTGCTGCACAGGTTCCAGTAGGCTGTGCCTGTGCTGGTTAGGGGTATGATATTGAACACATTGTGCAGGCAGGTAGGAAGAAGCCGGAAAGTTGTAATGTGTAGAGCCAAGATGGGTATGGGAAAGATGAAAGGGAGGAAGAGAGAAACAGGAGCCAAGAACAAACATACAAAAAGAATACTAATGGAGTTTGTGGTTAGAGTGGAGAGATGAAAAAACAAGAAATAGAAGGGGGAGAAAAAGGAAGGGAGAAAGGAACAGAACACCCAGTTTAAAATTGGTAGGGGTGGTGCAGAGAAAGGCCCACAGAGGTCTCACTCTTGCTGTGATGAAAATAAAGAAAGTGCCTCCCAAGCTACATGGTATAGACTGGCTGGAAATGATATAGATGTTATACAGTGTCAGGTATTCAGGAAACAGGCAAAAAAAGCTAAGTATAGAGATATGAGAACTGGGAAAAGAAAGACAGGAAGCAAAAAAGAGAAGAAGGAAAGAAAAACAAATGCCCTCAGCAGTCCCACTGATGCAGATGCCCAGACTGGGATCACAGGCGCTATGTGTGCAGTACAGTCCAGCTAGATGGGACTCCAAACCATGAAAAGAAAATAAAAACAAACGGCCATAACAAAACAAAACAAAACAAACAAAAAAAAGGCCCCAGTATTCCATCAGCACAGGGGTCATGGGTTAAAGGAATGTGTTCCCAGTTGAGCCATGCTTCAAGAAGAGGTGAAGATGGCCCAGGTATCCAGGTTTTCAAGAGAGTGAGGTGGCGGAAGACACAGAAAAACAAGAAACAGAAAAAAGCAACGCCAGCTTCAGACAAATGGAACTCGGGGAGCTAGCCACTAGGGGTTGAGGGGTAGCATATCTAAGCAGACAAGATTGAAAGCATTTCCTCCCGGCCAAGAGATTGTGGCTGGTAGGAAACAAAGGAAGCCAAGAGGAGTGGGGAGGTGGAGGTTAGGAAAACATATCAATGGTTACCGGGTGATCTGTGTTCTGGGAGCTCCTGAAGATGCATACTCCCTATCTGCTAATCTTCAGCATGCATGGGGCAAATCCAAGCAGCATAGATGCTGCACATCCCTGCTGGCTGAGCCACAGCAGTTAGCCAGGAAGTGGTGGAGGTAGAGCAGTAGGGAGAAGATAGGGGATGGGAAAGCATGTATCGCTGGTTACCAGGTATTTTGTCTTCTGCTGAAATTTCTGTGAAGCTGTTTTCCTGTGCTCCCTGTCTGCTAGTCTCTGGCAGGAGTCCAAGATGGCAAATCCATGCTGGGTTAACTGATGGAGGACTTCCTCTCATACCTCTGCTCTCTCACTGTTCTCTGTCAGTTTCTTATTACATTCTGTGTTTGGCTGAAATATTTATCTCTTCATTTGACACTTTGGATTTCAAGACTGACGTTTATCTCTGTTTTGCTTAGTTTTTCAGGTCTTTGCTGTGAAAGGACAGCATAGTGCTTCTGTCTATAGTGCTATGTTGGCTGAAAGTGGCCTTTGGGGGTCTGTATTCTTTTTATGTGTGCATATTTTTTTGATGAAACTCTAGAGAACAAATTAATTTCTCATTCAACGATTCATATATAAATTGTTTTGTGACATTGGTTGCAGTCCCTGCAATGTGTTGATACTCTCTGCTTCTGCACCCCAATTCCCTGTTTCCCTCTGTCCATTATTCTTGTCCCTTCCTGCCTTCTTGTCATTGCTTTTGGCCATGTGTGGCCTTTTTGCTGTTGTATACAGGATTAAACTAAGAAGCACGTTCCTCACATATGTTATTGTTTGTTTTGCAGACCAGTCTAATCTTTGGCTGAAGGGTGAATTTTGGAAGTGGGTTCAGTTCTGAGTTAAAAGAATGCCCAGAGGCCATAAACTCAAAGGTTCTTCCATTTTTTGTCAGACTAGTCTGGTCTTATGTGGGTGTGAGAGAGAGATTTTGAATTTTGTTCTACATTTTTCTCCTGCCCTGTAAGAGACTCTCTATTGAGAACTATCAGTGCCACTGGTGGTGATAGCCAGGCACCATCTAATTCTTCTGGGTTCAGGCTGCTGGAGGCTGTGGTACTTGTGATTCATTCATCTATTGGGCTAATATTTCCTTTGTATCTTTTGTTTTCTTCATTTTCCTTAGCTCTGGACTAGTAGATATATTTCAGATGGCCTCTCACAAGCTTTTAAAACCCCAACACTACTCATCAAAGTTGGTGTAGTACATTTTCTTTATGAACTTTGTTATGGCCGTTGACCTGGATGACCCCCATAACCGTGGTTGCTTAGTTCCTCAGGGTGTTCACATGTGTCTATGAAGCTTCTACAATTTTGCTTTCGTGAAGTTGTGCTGACTTCCTCTATATTATATACTCTCTCACTTCACCAAAATTAAAACCTATCTATAATCTTGTTAATGGCTTCCCCTCTCCAACTCTCCCTTCCTTCATAACTGTCAAAGATTGTTTCTTTCTGTGTGTAAGCTTTTTCTTAAGTTCCTATACATTATTTGTCCTATCGTGACTGACTCTGTTCACTCAGCATAATGCCCTCCAGTTTCATCCACGCTGAGAGATATTTGGCAGATTCATCATTGCTCTTTATGGTATCTATGTATATATGTATGTATGTACCAAAATTTGTTTACCCATTCATCTGAAAAACACTTAAGGTTGTTTCCATCTTTTGCTACTGTGAATAACGCTGCCATGAAATATGGGCATGCGTATGCCTAGTCACGTGACAGCTCTTATTTCTCTAGGATATATTCTTAGGAGTGTGATTACTAGATCACATGGCATTTCTATTTCTAGCTTTTTAAGTCACTGGACCATAGTGGTTGGACATTTTGCATTTCCACTAGCAGTGTGTAAGAATTCTAATTTCCCTACAACCACTTCAGCACTTGTTACTTTCTCTTTTTTTAATTAGTGCAAGTAATGTCAGAGTGAGATGGTACCTTGTTAGTTTTGATTTGCATTTCTCAGCAGTATAGTGGTTAAGAGTTCAGCAGTAAACCAAAATGTTGGCAGTTCAAATCCCCCAACCACTCCCTGGAAACTCTATGGGACAATTTTATTGTATCTTTTTAGGCTACTATGAGTCAAAACTGACTTGAAGAAAATGGATTTGGTTTGGTTTTTGAACACCTAGTGATTGCAAGTGTTTTTTCGTGTGTCTGCTAGCCGCCTGAATGTCTGTTCATATCCTTTGCCCATTTTTTAGTTGGGTTATTTTGTTTTTTTTTGGTGTTGAGGTATTGCAATATTTTGTAGATTTTAGGGATTCAATCCTTTGTCAGATGTATTGTAGCCAATTTTTTTTTCCATCTTGTAGTTCTCTTTTTACTCTTCTGTTTAAGTCTTTGATGAACATAAGTGTTTAATTAGACTGTCCAGTGTTGTCTCTATTTTTAATTCTATAATTTTTATATTTAGGTTTTTGATCTATTTTGAATAGCTTTTGTGTATCGTATGAGTTATGGGTGCTCTTTCATTCATTCATTCATTCATTCTTTCACAGATGAACATTCAGTTTTGCCAGTACTATTTGTTAAAGAGACTGTCTTTTCCCCATTTAATGGACTTTGGGGCCTTTGTCAAAGGAAAGCTGACTGTGTGTGGATTGATTTATACCTGTGTTCTCAGATATGCCTCATTAGTCTATGAGTCTGTTGCTGTACCAGTACCAAGCTGTTTTGACTACCATGCTGTATAGTAGGTTCTGAGATCATGTAGTGTGAGGCATCCTACTTTGTCCATTTTCTTCAGAAATACTTGGCTTATCCAGGACCTCTTTCTTTTCCATATAAAGTTGATGATTAGTTTGTCTATTTCATTAAAGAATACTGATGGTATTTGGATCAGAATTACATTATATCTGTAGATTACTTTGGGTAGAGTTGACATTTTCACAATGCTGAGTATTCCTATCCATAAATCTGACATTTTAATACATTTTATGTGGGTCTCCTTTGGTTACAGTAGTGTTTTGTCATTTTTTTCACCACTCTTTTCAATCAGTTCATATCCTGCTATTTTTTCAAAGTGAAATTCAAGTCCTCGTCCTCCTTTAAGAATTCCTTAGTTTCCCTTTTCTGAACTTATATTGCAGTCAGAATTAGTTCCACCCAGCTAAGTACTTGATTTTGTGTTATCATATATTGTTCCTGCTTGTCTGTATCAATTTTGCTTCCCAGTGTGAATCTAGCATGTTTGATAACCAAAATCATAAACTTCTTCAGAGTAAGGCCCATGTTCAGCTATGTCTATATACACTATTGCACCTCATAGTGTGGTAGCGCCTAGTAGGAATTCAAAACTTTAGTTGACTAGTTTGTTATTGCCTATTGCTTTGGAGTTATCATAGGTCCCCAAATTACACAAGTGCCCAATATTCCATGGATGATGACTTAACAATGGCCCATTTTGTTACAAGACACAGAAACTCAAAAAATCTCAGGTAAAAAGAGAATTATTAATGGGAGAAAAACACAGAAAGAAATTGCAGGGTATCATGACTCAAAATAAGAATGAATAACTAAAAACATCCATTAATAATCAGAACATGTAGTGTAAGCAGTATGAATCTAGGAAAATAAGGAATAATAAAGAAATGAACTAGAAAGCATTATTATCATTATCCTAGGCATTAGCGAACAGAAATGGACTGGTATTGGCCATTTTGAATCAGGCAATCATAGGGTCTACTGTGCTGGGAAGAGGAACAGTGTTACATTCA
Organism: Heterohyrax brucei; assembly: GCA_028571685.1. Lineage (NCBI taxonomy): Eukaryota > Metazoa > Chordata > Mammalia > Hyracoidea > Procaviidae > Heterohyrax > Heterohyrax brucei. Next base: position 36,302,379 of record CM053145.1, read on the forward strand.
TTGTTAAAAGAACATTTCAAGATCTACCCTGAAGTACAGTGCTGTCAGTGATGCAATAATATCTGTACACCTACGAGGAAAGCTAGTTAACCCAGCTATTATTCAGACTTACACACCAATCACTAAAGCCAAAGATGAAGAAGCTGAAGATTTATGCCAGCTTCTGCAGTACAAAACTGGTTGAACATGCAATCAGGATGCATTGATAATTACTAGTGATTGGAATGCAAAAGTCGGAAATGAAGAAAGATCAGTTGTTGGAAAACATGGCCTTGGTGACAGAAATGATGACAAGGATCACACGACAGAATTTTGCAAGACCAACAACTTCTTCGTTGAAAATACTTTTCTTGCCAAAGTGAAACACTGTTTATATGCAGGGAGCTCACCAGATGGAATGCACAGGAATCAAATCGACTATCTCTGTGGAAAGAGATGATGAAAAAGCTCAATATCATCAGTTAGAATAAGACCAAGTGCTGACTGTGACACAGACCATCAACTGCTTATATGCAAGTTCAAACTGAAACTGAAGGGAAGTAGAACAAGTCCACAAGAGCCAAAATGTGGCCCTGAGTATATACCAACTGAATTTAGAGATCACCTCAAAAACAGATTCGACGGGTTGAACACTAATGACCAAAGACCGATGAGTTGTGGAATGACATTAAAGATATAACTCATGAAAAAAGCCAGAGGTCATTAAAAAGACAGAAAAGAAAGAAAAGAAACGTGTAATTAGAGATATCATTGCTGATGTCAGATGGATCTTAGCAGAAAGCAGAGAATACCAGAAAGATGTTTACCTGTGTTTCATTGACTATGCAAAGGAATTCAACTGCGTGGATCACAACAAATTATGGATGTCAGAAGAGACTCTGAAACTTGCTCTTGAGTAGATAAAGCAAAAGGAAGACTGATGAAATAAAAGAACAGAAGATATCAAAGAGTAACTTGAGAAGGCAAAGTAGTGTAGAAAGACCTGGAGTTAGAAAGAACTCACTCAGTATTTTCCTAGCCGAAATAACTGAAGAAAAAAATTCAAGCCTTGAGTAGTGAAGGATTCTGCAGGAAAAATATTAAATGACTCAGGAGGCATCAAAAGAAGCTGAAAGAAGTACACAGTGTCATTATACCAAAAAGAACTGGTCAACATTCAACCACTTCAAGAGGCAGCAGATGTTCAGGAACTGATGGTACTACTGAAGGAAGATGTCAAAGCTGCATTGAAGGTACTGGCAAAAAAAAAAAAAAAACTCCAGGAATTGATGGAATATCAATTCAGATGTTTTAACAGATGCAGCACTGAAAGTGCTCACTCATCTATGTGAAGAATGTTGGGAGACAGCTACCTGGCAAACTGAGTGGAAGGGATACATATTTATGCCTATTTATCCAACAAAACACAGAAATTATCAAACAGTATCATTAATATCACATGCAAGTAAAATTCTACTAAAGATCATTCAAAAACAGTATATTGACAGGCAACTCCCAGAAATTCAAGTTGGATTCAGAAAAGGACATGCAACCAGATATCATTGCTGGTGTCAGATGGATCTCAGCTGAAGGCAGAGAACACCAGAAAGACATTTACTCATGTTTCATTGACTGTGCAAAAGCATTCAACTGTGTGGATCACAACAAATTATAGGTAACACTGCAGAGAATGGGAATTCCAGAGCACTTAAATGTACCCATGAGTAATCTGTATATGGAGCAAGAGGCAGTTGGGTGAACAGAACAAGGGGACACTGCATAGTTTAAAGTCAGGAAAGGTGTGCGTCAGGGTTGTGTCCTTCCCCCATACCTTTTCAATCTGTATGCTAAGCAAAAAATCTGAGAAGCTGAAGTGTATGAAGAAGAACGAGGCATCAAGATTGGAGGAAGACTTATTAACAAATTGCATTATGCAGATGACACAACATTGCTTGCTGAAAGTAAAGAAGATTTGAAAGATCAAAGACCATAGCATTAGTATGGGTTGCACCTCAACATCAAGAAAACAAAAATCTTCCCAACTGGACCAGTGAGCAATGTGATAAATGGAGAAAAGATTGAGGTGGTCAAGAATTTAATTTTACCTGGTTCCACAATCAATGGCCACGGAAGCAGCCATCAGGAAATCAAGATGCATTACACTGGGAAATCTGTTGCAAATGATCTCTTTAAAGTATTGAAAAGTAAAGATGTCACCTTGAAGACTAAGTTGTGCCTGACCCAAGCTGTGGTATTTTCAGTCACATATTATGCATGTAAAAGCTGGACAATGAATAAGGAAGACAGAGGAAGAACTGATGTCTCTGAATTGTGGTGCTAGAGAAGAGTATCAATCTACCATGACCTGCCAAAACACAAACAGATTTGTTCTAGAAGAAATATAACAAGAGTACTCCTTTGAAGTAAAGATGATGAGACTGCATCTTACATACTTTGGACATGTTGTCAGGAGGTAACAATCCCTGGAGAAGGACATCAGGCTTTGTAGAGTAGATGGTTAGCAAAAAAGAGGAAGACTGTCAAGAAGGTAGATTGACACAATGGCTGCAGTCATGGGCTTCAGCAAGACGATGGGACTGCGCAGCGTTGAGTTTTGTTGTACATGGGGTAACTGTGAGTTGGAACCGAATTGACAGACCCTAACAAAAGGTGCCTGGAAAAACTTAGTACAACTGTCTCTGGAGAAAACACATACACCCTAAGCCTCAAAGAATTCCTATAAATATTTTTTGTGAGATAACGCTGTAAAAATATCAATAAACTCGTAAGGATATAAAACTTCTTGAATGATAATCAGCAGAAATAATGTATATCAGGAACAGACACCAAAGACTCAAATATTGGAGTTATCAACACTGGATATGAAGTAATTTCCTTGATATTTTCAAAGACAGAAAAGGCAAACATAAAGATATAAGCATGAAACAGTAAACTATAAAGAATAATTAAACATATTTGAAAAAGAACCAAAAATAGAAAATGAAAATACATCATCGAAAGAGTAAAACGACAACCCACGTACTGGGAAAAAAAAATTTGGCTGCTACAAATCAGACAGAGATCTAGCTCTAAAATCTACAAGAAAATCTAACACTTTCACAACAAAAATCCAATTAAAAAATGGGCAAAGAAAATGAACAGATACTTTACTAAAGAAGATATTCAAGTGGCCAGCAGACATATGAGGAAGTTCTTGACATCACTAGCCATTAGAGAAATGTAAATCAAAGTTATAAAGAGATACCATCTCACTCCAGCAGTACTGGCCTGAATTTGAAAAACAGGAAATAATAAACATCGGAGAGGTTTCTTGCAGTTTCCTGTCAAGAAGGTAGATTGACACAATGGCTGCAGCAATGGGCTTAAGTAAAAAGACAGGGTTTCCACTGGTGGAAATGCAAAATAATACAACCATTTTGGGAAATAGTATGGCACTTCCTCAGAAAACTAGAAATAGAATATCATAAGATCTAGTAATTATACTTGTTGGAATATATCTTATAGAAATAAGAGTCTTAACAGGAATAGACATATACATACCCATGTTTATTGCAACATTGTTCAAAATAGCAAAAAGAATTGTGATTTGCATCATAAAGTGTACAAAACGAGTTCAAGCTGTGAAGCAATGAATTAATAAATGGCATAGATACCGTATTAGTTATCTAGTGTTGCTATAAGAGAAATAACTCAAGTGGATGGCTTCTCTTTGTTAAGAGAACTTTATTCTCTCATAGTCCAGGAGGACAGAAGTCTGAATTCAGGGTGCCAGCTCTACTGAAAGGCTTTCTCTCTGTGTTGGCTTTGTGGGGAGGTCTGCATCATCAGTCTTCTCTGATAGAAGAGCCTCTCAGCACAGGGACCCTGAGTCCAAAGGGTGCACTTGTTCTCCTGGCTCTTGTTTCTTGGTCATATGAGGTCCCCTGACTCTCTGCTTGCTTCTCTCTTTTATATCTCAAAAGAGATTGACTTAAAACCAGACCTTGTCGACTGATCCATTAGTGTCACTGCCACTAACACCACATTAACATCCTAGAGGTAGGATTTACAACACACAGGAAAATCACATCAGATGACGAAATGGGGGACAATCACAAATACTAGGAACCATGAACTAGTCAATTTAATACATATTTTGGGGAGACACACTTCATTCCATAACAAATTCAATAACAAATAAACAACAAAACCTACTGGTATAAAGTCAATTCTAACTCATAGTGATCCTATATGACAGCATGTAACTACATTACATGGTTTCCAAGGGACCTTAGAGAACAGAGTTAAACTGCTCTATAGGGTTTCCAAGGATTCAAGCTACAGACTTTTTGATTAACAACCAAGTGTTTAACTACTATGGCACCAGGTCTCTGAGTCAATAATAATTAAAAAAAAAAAAAAACAGGCCATCGAGTTGATTCTGACTCATAGAGACTCTATAAACAGAATAGAACTGCTCCATAGAGTTTCCAAGGAGCACTTGGTTAATTTGAATTGCTGACTATAGTGCATATTCTCTGGCCAATGTACTTAAGCTAAGTGTAAAAAAGAAAAAGATAATCTGAAGACCCCTGTTTATCAGGAAATTAATAAATACTAATAAGAATAAATCATAATGAAATTAGGAAGTATTTGAGCTGAGTAATGGAAATAAGACATATCAAAACTTGTGAACTGCAGCTAAAGCAGTCTTTAAATGAAGCTGCATTCCTCAAAGGTGTATACAGCAAAAGGCTGCAAGTTAACGAGCTCCAGAAGTTAGGAAATGAACAGCAACATAGCAAAAGAGAAGACAACACGTAGCAGACATAATGAAATTCAGAAAGACAAAATAGAGAGAAATCAACAAGATCCAAAAGATGGTTCTCTGAAGACTATTAGAATTAAAAAATCTCTGGTTAGAATGAATAAGGGAGAGAAAGCACATAATCCAATGTCAGTAGAGAAAAGGGGACTTCAGGGCAGATGCTACAGACACTGAAAATATAATAACAGACAAGTTTCTAAGCAAATTCATAACATGTACAAAACCTGAATAACCCTGTAACCTTTAAGGAATTTAAATTGAGCATTTTTTCCAATACAAAATCTTCAAGGCAGACAGCTTCAGTAGCGAGCTCCACCACTTAGAGAATCAATAATTGAAAGAATTACAGAATCCATAATTCTGCTGTTATGCAATTTCCTCCAGAGAACAGAATAAGAGAAAGTGTCCCTCAACTAATTTCATAAATCTAGCAAAACCTTAATATCAAAGCTATTATGAGAAAGAGTTACAAACTAAAATAATTCATGAATGCAAATGCAAAAATCCTAAATAAGTTGCTGGCTGGTCAGTTAAATAACAAACAATTACGTGGTATTCACTATATTCCAGTCACTGGAACAAGCATTTTGGACACATTACTAAATCTTGCAACAGGTCTGTGAGTTAGATGCTATTATTAGCCTTATATCAGCATGTGAGGAAACTGAAGCTCGGAGAAGGAAGGTAACTGGCCAGGTCACACTGCTCATTAGCATTATATGGGTTTCAGACCTAAGCAGTCTAATTCAAAAACCTGTTTTATAACAGCAACACTATGACAAAAGACTTAGCTCAGAAAGGTGTTTTAACATTCAAAAATAAATCAACATAAATCATTACACTTATGTGTCAAAGGAGAAATATCTCATAATCAGTTCAGTTAGTGTAGGAAAAACGTAGACTAAAATTCAACATTCATTCACAATAAAAGAGCTCTTGCGATCTGGGAATAGACTGAAAGTTCCTTAATTTAAACAGTTACCTATTTAAAAACAAAAAAATTCCTCAAGTGGTCCAAGTGGCACTTGGCTGCTAGTCCAAAGGGTAGAGATTTGAGTGTACCCAGGATACCTCACAAGAAAGGCCTGGAAACCTACTTTGGAAAAATCAGACACTGAAAACCCTGCGAAGCATGGGTCTGCTCTGCAGTATATGAGGGCTCCATGAATAGGACTTGATTTACCTTGAAAGCAATCAGTATATAAAAAGGAGCATCCTATCTGACGATGACACATTAAAAGATTTCCCTTCAATTTAAGAACAGAGACATGTAGTCTCCTTGAGTAATCAGGAATTGCTCTCTAGTAAAACTCATTTTCTACAGACACCAGTTTGTGCCAAGCCGGTCCAGGGAGGCTGTTCCAGAAATCCCAGCTTCCCTTTCCCAGTCATTCCTGACGTCAGCTGCTCTATGTAGCTGTATCCCTCATTCCCAGGCACCAGGGCCAGGTCGAGTAGTATGGCTGCAAGGTAGGAGGAAATCCACATGGTTTCCCTGCTTCAGACCAGCTGGCCCTTCTCTTTCATCACCAGTCACACAGATCAACAGGCACAAGTGTCTTCTCTTATTCCCATGCACCCAGGGCTAGGTCAGTGGGCCTTCTCTGTTTCTTAGGTCTGACAATTCACTGAAAAGACTCAGAAAGGGCTGCCTTTAATCTAGTAGCAAAAAAGATATAGACACAAAGGAGACTAATGGGAGGTGTCTTCCCACACAACTTTTCTGTCTCCATGAATGTGTTTACCCTGCCAAGAGCCGAGTGCTCCTTCTCTCCACCCTGGAAGCTCAACTGAGTCTCATCTTCCAAAGCCTTCATAGGCCTCACCGCTTTGCCATGATCAATTATATCATAGTTTGTGAGGCTTAGTCAATATCAAGCTCCCAGGTGAGCCTCTGGGCTCTTACTACCTGGCCATGGTAAATCATATCACGCCTCCAGAGACTTATCAATACCAGGAATTCAGAATAAAAGGCCAAATTTCTTTCCGCACTTCACACTCCTGAATACCAATTCTATATAGCATTTTCTTGAAAGTCCTGGACTGAGTAGCAGGTAAGAAAAAGTAAATAGAAGATGAAAGGATTAGAAAGGAAAAGCTAGACTATTATTATTAGCAGAAAACATGATGATATGCATAGAAAATGAAAAATAGTCTGCCTAAAGAGGACCCACACCTTTATAAACATTTGATATATGTCAGAGGTAATGTCACTGGCTCAGAATTAATACAAGAGTTTAGCTAAGTTTATGGATGCAGAGTCAATGTAAAAAAATTAAATTCATTCTTAACCACCAGCAGTTATAAAACAAAATTAAAACAGACTTCATCTACAATGGCATTAAAAAATATGAAGTACCTAGGAATAAATCCAACAAAATATGTACAAGACATTAATAGAAAAAATTATAAAGTTTTATTGAAGGACATTAAAGAAGACTGAAATAAATGGAGAAATACACCACTTCATGGATTGGAGGACTCAACATTGTAAAGATGTCATTTCTCTCCAAATTGATTTATAGACTCAGTAAAATACCAATTAAAATTCCAATACTTTTTTTCCCCCCCTTTGTGGAACTTGACTAAATGGCTCTAAAATTTATATGGCAGTGCAAAGGGCCGAGAGTAGCTACTCTTGAAGAAAAAGAAAAAAACAAAGTGGAAAGACTTGCTCTACTAGATATAAATACTTATTATGAAGTCATATTAATTAGGACAGAGTGCTATTAGTACAAGGATTGACAAATGGACCAACGAAACAAGTCGAGAGCCCGTAAAGTGACCCCTATCTCTATAAACATCTGGCAAATGGCAGGGGTAATACACCAGAATAGTGGGGAAAACAACAGGCTTTTCAATAAACAAGAGTAGTTTTGGGGATAATTGAATACTCAGCAGAGCTAGGGGAGAGGTTGGTGGTGCAGTGGTTGGTGGCTGCTAACCAAAAGGTCACTCTTTGGAAACCCTATGGGGCAGTTCTACTCTGTCCTACAGGGTCACTGTCAGTCAGAATTGACTTGACAGAAGGAAGGATTTCTTAAACAAGACATGAGAAATACAAATCACAAATAATAAGATGTATAAATTTGAGTACATTACAATCAAGAACTTCTGTTCATTTAGACTTTGTGAAGCCAGGGAGGTTGGATGAACTTCTGAAACCATTGCTCTGAGATAGTTTTTAAACCTTAAACCAATAATACTCCCCGAATTCTTCTAAGCCAAACAATAACCAAAAACACACAAATAAAAAGCCTGTGGCTGTCAAGTAGGTTCCAACTCATAACAACCCTATAGGACAGAGTAGAACTGTCCCACAGAGTTTCTAAGGAGTGCTTGGTGGATTCAAACTACAAACCTTTTAGTTAGCAGCTGTAGCTCTTAACCATGGCACTGGCAGAGTTTGCATTAGTTTAGCTTAACTAGTAAAGAATATCTGCTTTGAGCATTCTACTCTTTTAAGAATTATTTGTATGGGATCAAAATGGCAAAAGCAACTAAGAGGATTAGTTAGGAAACTTAGGGGGCAGTGAGTTTATGTCAGTGGGAGAGGAACAACTCAGAAAAAGAGGGCAAGAATAGTGGCACAACTACAGGAGGTAATCAGTGTCACTGAACGATAAATGTAGAAACTGTTGAATTGCTGTCTATTTTGCTGTGCACATTCCCAACAACAACAAATTATGTTTTTTTTGAAAAAGAACTTCTATTCAACCAAAGATACATTAAGTGTGAAAAGACAAGACCAAGAATAGTATAAAATATATATCAATACATAAAACTGACGAAGACTGGAATCCAGAATTTATAAAGTACTCTGTGAATCAAAAGAAAAATAATGAACAACCCAGAAGACTTAAACAGACCCTTTATAAGAAAGGAAATCCAAATGGTCAGTAAATCTATGAAAAGTTGCTTAATCTTATCAGCGAAACACAAATGAAACCACAACTAGATATTATTCCAGTGCTATCAGATTGGCCAAAAATAATGTCTTTAACTGGTAATGTGGACCTTGACCAACAGATATCCTTACAAAATTCTGGTGAGCTTAAAAACTGGAAAACCATTGAAAGAAACACTCTGCCAATAACTCAGTAGAGCTGAGTTTGTAGATACATTATGTCCAGTAATTGCACTACTGGGTACCTGCTTACAGAAAACCGGGCTCATGTTCATGAATGTTCTTAAAACTATTGTTCAAAATAGCACCCCCTACCTCAGCTAGGAAGAAGGACCTGGTAGTCTACTTCTGAAAGAAATTAGCCAGTGAAAATATTATGCACAGCAGTGGACAATCGCCTAATACAGTTCCAGAAGACGAGTCCCTTGGGTTGGAAGACAACAAAAAGGTGACTAGAGAAGAGCTGCCTCTTCAAAGTAGGGTCAACCTTAAGGATGTGAGCAGACTTAAGCTTTCAGGACCTTCATTTGCTGATGAGACGTGACTTAAAATGAGAACAGTTGCAAATACCCATTAGTAATCAGGACATGGAATGTACAAAGTATGAATCTAGGAAAACTGGAAATCATCAAAAATGAACTGGAACTCATAAATATCACTATCCTATGTATTAGTAGGCTAAAATGGACTAGACTGGGCATTTTGAATTGGACAGTCGTGTGGTCTACTATGCCACGAAGGACCACTTGAAGAGGAATGGCGTTGCATTCATCATAAAAAAAAAAATTTCAGTATCTATCCTGAAGTACAATGCTATTAGTGATACAATAATATCCATATGCCTACAAGGAAGACCAGTTAATAGGACTATTATTCAGATTTACCCACCAACCAATACAGCCAAAGTTGAAGAAACAAGATTTTTGCCAACTGCTGTACACTGAAATTGATCAAACATGCAATCAGGATGCATTGATCATTAGTGGTGTTTGGAATGTGAAAGTTGGAAACAAAGCAGAAGAATCAGTAGTTGAAATATAGGCCTTGGTGACAGAAATGATGCCAGAGATTGCATGATAGAACTTTGTAAAACTTATCACTTCTTCACTGTAAATACCTTTTTAAAAGCATAAAGTACCACTATCCACCTGAGCCTAACCAGATGGAATACACAGGAACAAACCTGACTACACTGTGGAAAGAGATGATGGAAAAGCTCAGTATCATCAGTCGGAGCAAGACTAGGGGTATACTGTGTAACAGACCATCAATTGCTTATGTGCAAATTCAAGCTGAAGCTAAAGAAAAGTAGGCCATGTCCATGGGAGCCAAAGTATGACCTTGTGTATATCCCACCTAAATTTAGAGGCCAGCTCAAGAATAGTTCTGACATATTGAACATTAAGGACCAAAGACCACATGGCTTGTGGGATGACATCAAGGACATTATACCTGAAGAAAGCAAAAGGTTATTAAAAAGACGGAAAGAAAGAAAAGACCAAAGTGAATGTTAGAAGAGACTCTGAAATTTGCTCTTGAACACTAAGTATCTAAATGGAAGCAATGGTAAAGTAAAAAGATGAACAGAAGATTACATAGGGTGGCTTGAGAAGACAGAGTAAACCATTACAATGACATGTACAAAGGCCTGGAGTTAGACAACCGAAAGGTAAGAACACATTCAGTATTTATTAAGGCAAAGAGCTGAAGAAAAAAATTCAGGTGTCCAGTTGCAATATTAAAGCGTTCTACAGGAAATTTAACAACGCAGGGAGTATCAAAAGAAGACAGAAGCAGTACACAGAATTGCTATATTGAAAAGAATTGGTTGACATTCAACCATTTTAAGAGGTAGCATACGATCAGGAACCAACAGTACTGAAGGAAGAGGTCCAAGCTGCACAGAAGGCACTGGGGAAAAGCAAGCCTCCAGGAATTGACAGCATACCAAGATGTTTCAACAAATTTATGCAGCACTGGAAGTGCTCACTCATTTTTGCCAAGAAATTTGGAAGACAGATGCCTGGCCCACTGAATGGAAGAGATTCGTAGTTATGCCTATTCCAAAGATGGGAGATTCAACTGAATGTGGAAATTGTTGGACAATATCATTAATATCACACGCAAGTAAAAAATTTTTATTATGATTAAGTAAAAGTATACAATCCAAATCAATTTTGCATGCCTGCCTATCTGCAACTCCATCTGCTCTCCTCACCCTGTGACAGCACATTTCTTCTTTTCACTCTTTTCTTCTAGTATCCTCTTAAAAACACCTCCCCTCCTCTCCACCCACTCCTCTCTCATCTGGAAAGAAACCAATAGGACAGCTTCTTATAAATGTATAAAACCATAAAGTACACATACCACATGCTCACACTGTGTCCCAAAGTCCAGTCCATTCTTGTTTGAGGGGTTGACATCAGTACTAGTGTCCAGTCTGGGCCAGGAGTAAGTCTAGAGGACATGTTCTCAGGGGACCCTCCAGGCTGTCGGATCATCAATTCTGGCCTTTTCGCAGAGTTCTTGAGCTGCACACCACCTTTTCTCATGCTACATCAGAGACTGTACATTGTGTCCCTTGTCCCTGCTACTCTATCCTTTGAAATGTTGGGGTGAGTTTAGAAAAACTTTCAGTTTATGGTGTGGTCCAGTTATGCTGACCTGCCCTCTACTGTGACACACACAAGTAAAATTTTGCTGAAGATGATTCAAAAGTGGCTGAAGCAGTACATTATCAACAGGAAACTGCCAGAAATTCAGGCCAACTCAGCAAAGAAAGTGGAACCAGGGATATGTTGAGGTGGAAACCACATTGTCAGATGGGTCCTGGCTGAAAGCAGAGAATACGTAAAAGATATTTATCTGTATTTTATTGACCACTTAAAGGCATTTGACTGAGGATCGTAACAAATTATGAATAGCATTGTGAAGAAAGAGAATTTCAGAACACTTGATCAGGCTCATGAGGAACCTGTGCATGGATCAAGAGACAGTCATTCAAAAGAACTAAGGGATACTGTATGGTTTAAGGTCAGGAAACATGTGTATCAGAGCTGTCTGCTTTTCTATGTTCATTCAACCTGTACGTTGAGCAAATAAGCTGAGAAGCTGGACTACACGAAAAAGAATGTGGTATCAGGATTGGAGGAAGCGTCATGAACAATCTTCAATACGTATATGACACAATCTTCTTGCTGAAAGGAAAGAGGGCTTGAATCACTTACTAATGAAGTTCAAAGTCCACAGTCTTCAGTATGGTTTACACCTCAACATATATAAAAAAAAAAGATCCTCAGAACTAGACCAATAAGTAACATTATGATAAACAGAGAAAATGTTGATGTCATCAAGGATTTCATTTTACTTGGATCCAGTATCAATGCTCATGGAAACAGCAGTCAAGAAATCAAACAATACATTACACTGGGCAAATCGGTGGCAAATATCTCTTCAAAGAGTTAAAAAGCAAAGATGTCACCTTGAAGACTAGGGTGTACTTGACCCAAAGACATGATATTTTCAATCACCTGACATGGTGTGACAGCTGGACAGTGAGTAAGGAAGATGAAGAAGATTCCATGCCTTGGAATTATGGTATCAGCAAAGCATATGGAATATATCATGGACTGCCAAAAGAATGAACAAATCTGTCTTGAAAGAAGTACCGCCAAAATGTTTGTTAGAAGTGAAACCGGCTAGACTTCATCTCATGGATATGTTATTAGGAGGGACCAGTCCCTGGAGAAGGGCATCAAGCTTTGCAGAGGGCTAAGGGAAAAGAGGAAGACTCTCAATGACGTAGACTGACACAGTGACCGCAACAACGGGCTCAAGTATAATGATTGCGAGGATGGCACAGGACCAAACTGTTTCGTTCGTTTCATGTATGGTCACTATGAACTGGAACCAACTCAATGACAACTAACAACTGTAATAAACTCAACTAGAAACAACCCAAATCTTCAACAACAGTAGACTAAATATGTTGTAATACACAGTAATGAAAACAAATTGCAGCTACACTCATCAGCACAAATGAATCTCCAAATGACACGGGGAGAGAGAAGAAAGGCACAAAGAAGATTAACATTTTTATTTCAGTTAAATAAAGTTCAAAAACAGGCAAAAGTAAACCGTTTTATTTGGTGGAGTATAAATGTGTGGTAAAACTGTAATGAAAAACAATGCAATAATTAGTGGTCAGTCTAGTGGTTTCCTCTGGAGGGAAGTAGCGACTGTGCTTAGGGCACAGAGAAACACAGTGGGAAGGGGATGCTTATATGATCCTCTAATGTCCTACTCCTTAACCTGGGTTTGGTTATAAGCGGTTGATTATATATTAATCTTCCTACTTGCATGTATGTTTTATGAACTCTTCCATATGTAAGATGCATCTCATGATTTTAAAAAATGTCCTGCATATGTACCCCTTCATCTGTAGGGAGGCTAACGAGCACGCAGGGGCCGACTCTCTGTTGCACTTTCCCTGAATTTGAGCCCCCAATAAGCAATCTCTAAGTTCAACTGCCACCCCTCAATTTTAAGTTGATTAGACATTGATACCAGCAATGCATCAGCAGAAACACGTGCCTCCCTCTTGTCTACCTAGCAGAATCAGGCATCTTTCATATTTGTGATGACTTGGAATGTTGTCCTGCACCTGGTCCTGTAGCCTCTTCCCTTGCTACAATTTTGTGTCTACTATGCATGAGCAAGAATATTGGGCAATACATGGTTACTAGGAAATGCTCAGTGCTACACACTCCCCTCTTTCAAATGGCTTCCAGGGCACATGCTGTACCTGCCATACCTTATATACCCTTCTGCTAAGGGCAAAAGCTAAAGACTGCAACCCAGTCAATTCTGACTCATAGAGACCCTATAGGACAGAACAGAACTGCCTCCACTGGGTTTTCATGGAGCAGGTGGTAGATTTGAAAGGTTGAACTTTTGGCTAGCAGCTGAGCTCTTAACCACTGTATCCTCAGGCACCAAGAGATAAACAGCTATGTCAGCAAAAGTGGGCACAGGGCATAGTGGGTAGAGGGGGAAGGTTATAGAACAGCTGCTCATATTTCCCTCCAAACTTCTCTTTGCAAACCTGGAAGAAGTCCTGCTCTGTGTCAGATGACATCAAGGGCTGCCTTATATCCCAGAGACTGTATCATGCTTCAAAGATGATACAGACTCCAGGAGGCAGTGATCTCTCTTTTTGCCCTCTGTGGCTTCTGCTTAGCTTCGAGAAAGACAAGTACACCCAGGCTCACCACAGCAATTATGTGTCTCTGGTTGACCTCTCCCTGCTGCACTGGGCTTCTTCCAGGTTCTCTACTCAAACCATACCTGGTCCAAGTGTTGGCCCTAGGTCAGGATTCCAAAGCAGAGTCAAATTAAGCAATTTGTGGAAACAGAAGAACCAATAATTGGTGAGCCCTTCATGTCCTTGGTATTCATAATAAATAAACAAAATCATAACCAAAATGCTAAATCATCAAATTTGATGTGGTTCCCCTAGGGCTGACTTTAGATTTTAATAAAGATGTATGACGAAGCCATGGTCGATTCATCTGCACCTTAACTACAGAGAGAGAGGGAACTCTTTCTCAGCATCCACAATCTCTTTTGTTCCCCACTGTTTCAGTTAAGAGTCCTCACTGTCTGTGGGGTAAAAAGGAGGCTGTTTCATAGACCATGAGTGAGGCACTGTGTGTTCACAGAGGATGCCTTTCCACATGGTCTGTTGCAGATTATACTCTCACCGAGTACTAAGTTGCAAACACACAGATGAGTAGATACCAAGTCAGCCAGAAATTACTTAATCATTACTCACATGTTTTAAAATTTTTAACAGGGCACTGATGTATTGCTCAGGTTGCAGAAAACGCTGAGAAGGATGACAATGAAGAGAGGAAGAGGAAGGGTGTGAGGTGGTGACCTGCTTGGCTAAAGGAAGAAGAACGAGGGGAGAAAGGATGTGTTGGTGTTGGCAGTGGTGTTGGCTGCATGGGCCCTCAGAGAAAAGGGGGTTCATGGGCCTCAGCCAGAGCCAGTTTCCACAGTCCAGCCAAGAGGTGTCCAGCCCCAACCCACTCCCACGGCATGGTTCCCAGGCTGCAGGGAGATGCAGGGGGGAGCGGGGGGAAGTTCAGGGGTCTTTGGCAGAGTCCAGTCCCTGCCACTGCCACGGCAGGTGGCCAACTTGCAGGAGATCAGAGTGAGCCTGGCAGAGGTCATGGCAAAGCTCAGTGAGGCTGAAAAATGGTGAAATTTCCACAACACTAACCAGGTAAGAGCTGAGAACTTGAGTATTATCTCCACTACTTATATGATCTTGCTTTTCTTCTTTTCCTCCTTGGTATACATTCTCTTGCCACACACTGTCTTGCAGTACTCCCTGGGATCTGATTTAAGGCTGTCTTCTCTGTTCCACTGATTTTTTGGGGGGGAGGGGCTTTCTATTAGTTACTGGGAAACCTTGGTGGTGTTGTAGTTAAGAGGTACAGCTGCTAAACAAGAAGTTGGCAGTTCAAATCCACCAGGCACTCCTTGGAAACTCTATGGGGCAGTTCCAGCATGTCCGAAAGGGTGATGATAAGTTGGAATTCACTCAACAGCAGAGAGTTTGATTAACTACTGTGGAAGCCTTGGCAATTTAGTGACAGAATTTTCACTTTCCATGCAGGATACCTATGTTCAGTCTCCAGCCAGCGTACCTCAAGTGTAGCTACCACTGCCTGTCAGCAGTAGATTGAGTGTTGCTGGGCTGCTATAATGCTGAATGGGTTTCAGTGGAGATTCCAGACTAAGAGGGACTGTAAAGAAAGGTCTGGTGATCTACTTCTGAAAACAGCCAGTGAAAACTCTATTAACTAAACTCGATGGTGTGATTCACATGCTATTATGCAGATGGCACTGGACTGGGCAGCATTTTGCATGTGTGGCCAGGGTTGGGCGTCAACTTGACAGCAGTTAACAACAACTCATTATTGTAATATATATCTAGGGCATGTGTTCTGCCACTGTCAATGTTATATGAACATAAGGGTAATCTTTTCCACTCATTTCTCTCTCCATTTATTATATATGTATAAAGCAATTAGTTTTATGTTCTGAGCACAAGATGTTTGGACTGCAAAGGAATCTTGAAATTTTGTTTTTTTTCTTTTTTATTCGTTCACTTATTTTTTATTTTGTTCCTGGAAAAGCATGGCATCAGATGATTACAAAAAGAGTGCTTAGTAAACTGGAAAAAGAGTAGTGCAAGCTGAGCATGAACTTTTAAAAAACTTGAGGATACCTTTAATAACCTGATAGAAATCAGATCCTATAAAGAAAACCGAGCCTCAGAAGTACAAGTCTCAGATTATCAGTCTTTAATCTCTTTTCAGAAGCCACTGAAAATGAACTAAGAATCTGCAGTAGAAGTGAATTCTTCCAGTCACTTGTATTTCCCTTTTTCTTTCCTATTTTGCTCTCTCATTCCCCCATAGGCAGACATTCTAAGGTGTGTGATGTATATACATTTCTCTATGTACTTTTACAAAATTTGCAGTGCTGTTTTATATGTATGTATTTACTTTACTTTTGTTAGTGTTGCTGAGAATACACACAGCAGAACATATACCAATTCAGCAATTTCAACATGTACATTTCAGTGGCATCGATTAAATTTTTCTAGTTGTGCGAAAATTCTCATCCTCCTTTCTATTTCCTCATTAACATAAACTCACTGCCCCCTAAGGTTTCTATATAACCTCTCTGAAGCTGCTGTTGTCAATTTGATCCCATACAGACAATTTTTAAAAAAGCACAGTTCTCAAGGCAGACATTCTTTTCCAGTTAGGCAAGACCATTGTTTGGTATAAAAGAAGACTTCAGGGAGTAATTTTTTTTTTTAAGGTTTAAAGCTCATCTCAGGACAACAGTTTTAAGACCTCAACTCACCTCAGTGACTTCAGAAAGTCTTGATTCCAGAGGAATTTTAAATTCTTTTTCATGTTTTCCCCCTTTTGATCAAGTTTCTCCTATAGAATCTTTGATTAAAACATTCAGAAATGCTAGCTGGGCACCATCCAGTTCTTCTGGTTTCATGGCTAAAGAAACAGTTGTTCACAGAGGCAATTAGTCAAGTATTACGTTTTCTCCTCCTTTTCCTGACTTTCCTTCTTCCTCTGTTGCTCCAGAAAAATGGAGTCACATGACTGTACATTGGACGGTCATTTGTGTATGTATGCATTTTTATTTATGTAGGATATTATTATGCAAATAACATGTACCTTCTGTATTTGTTTGTAAACCATGTCCTCCCCTTGAAAGGTATTTTTGTAAGTGCTGCTGTGAACATGTTAAAAAACAATTAGCATTCTCAAGTAGATAGCCAGCCAGCCAGCCAAGTGCCTTTGAAGATACATGAGACGAAATGGTCAGCTCCCGTGTGGATGTGAGAAGAGAGGGTGGAGGGGGACAGGAGCTGGTTGAATGGACACAGGAAATATAGGGAAGAGAGCAGGAGTGTGTGGGGAGAACAAGTAGGATCACATAACAATGTATGTAAAATTTTTTGTTTGAGAAACTACTTGAACTGTAAACTTTTACTTAAAGCACAGTTAAGAAAAAAAGGTAAGCAAAACTAAAAAAAAAAGCACAGAAGCACTTACAAAATTACCTTGTGGGGGGGGTACAGCTGGCAAACAAGTATTAGCAAGCATCTGTTATTTGGATAAAAGTACAATAATTCTTGCTCTACTTTTAAGGTCCTTCCAGGATGCTATGTGTGCGTGTGGGCTGTCATTTCTAGTCACTACATACCACTCGTGGTTTGCATACTCTTACTTACTTACACCTTTTCCAGTGATAAACACCGAGATTGCCTCCAACTCCCCAACACATTTCAATGGATGTCCATGTTTCTTCATATAGACCTGTGTGAGAATCTAGGGGTACATTTTCAGGAACAGAATGGCTGGTTCATAACTATGTACTTAATTTGCATAGAAACTGCCAGATTGCCCTCTGCAAGGCCACTCCAGCCCACATCTCCCTCAGCAGGGCATGAGAATTCCTATATCAGTATATCCACCACCAACAACTCTTGGAATGCCCTATTTTGCTACTGTTTTCCAGTCTCATGAGAACAAGTGAAGTTGTACACATTTTTATTTTACATTTCTCTGAGTTTGAGCACATGCGTATGTGCTTACATGTCAGCTAATCTAAAAACCAGTTGCCACTGAATAGACTCTGACACATGGAGACCTCCTGTGTATCAGAGTACAAATATGCTCCCTGGGGGTTTCAATAGCTGGTTTTTTGGAAGTAGATCACCAGAGCTTTCTTTTGAGATGCTTTTGGGTGGACTTGAACCTCCAACCTTTTGGTTGGCAACCAAGTGTGTTAATCATTTGCATTCAGTGATATGATAAACCACAGATCTCAGTGGCCTATCAAAATAAATGCTTGTTTTTCTTTGTTCACAGTACAGTCCAGCATGGTTGGGGACAAGAAGGGGTGATCACTCAGGCACTCAGACTTCTATTGTGCAATTCTGACATCTACTAGGACCCCAAAGTCTTCCAATGGATTCTAGCCAGTGGGGGAGAGTAACAAGAATGCCTGATGAATGGCATTTGAGGTTTTGGAGCCAACTCTAAGTACTGGATACATTGATCCACCCACATTCCATGGGCCAGAACATTCCATAGCATTTTCCCCGAAGCCGCTGGACCGTCAATTGCGGTCTTTAGTGGAGATCTCAGGGTGCACCCCTTTTTATTCTTATGTTGCTAAAGAATTCTGAGAAATGTAGTCTAGTTGGATGCCAACAAAAAGAAAACATGAAAATTGGTGAGGAGTTAGGCAATCTCTGCCACAAAATGCTTGCAAATTTTGGGGTGTTTTCTTCAAGCTTCCTGTCGGTGGTCTTGCTCTGTTTTGCCTTTAGAATTCTTTCAGCTGTTGTTGCTGCTGCAGTTGTTGATTTACAGTGTTGCTTGTATATTCTAGAAGTTATCAGTCCCCTGTTTTATTCATTGAGAAGATTTCTTCCACCTGGCCACCACCAGAGATACCCGCGATGGAGCTCATTAAGTTGAGTCTCACTGGCAACATAAGAATAAAAAGGGGTGCACCCTGAGATCTCCACTAAAGACTGCAATTGACGGTCCAGCGGCTTCGGGGTTCCCCTAGAAGAATGGCCCCTGGCCCTGATGCTGCCCTTGCCCATAAATCATAATGAAGATCCATTCTTCGGACACGAATGGATTGGACTTAGCAATGCAGAGCGACCATATTTTGGAGGCACTTTATGGTTCTATGCATCTATAGGATATCATCCTGATGATCTCTGGCTGGAGTAAGGGGAGTGTGTGGAGAGGAGGGGAAAGGAGACTGCTGGGAGGATGAGACATGTATGGAGCAGAGAGGAATAGTGTGCTGTCACCGGGCAGGGAGAGCAGTGGAAGCTGCATATAGGTGGGCATGTAAATTTATATGGGGATGTACATTTCACTCCGTCATAATAAAAAAAGAAAGAAAGAAAATCCTACTGCCAAATGGGGTTATATCTAAGTGTATAAACCCATTGCCCCATCACCAAGGAGTCCATTTGGACTCATAGGAACCTTATATGACAGAGTAGGACTCCTTTACCAGAGCTCCATCCAACTATTTAAGGGTTAAGATTTGTAAAGCATATTTCCCACAACTAGAGATTTACTTTTCTTAGTTGGAAGATGATCTCTCTTTAATAAACAACTTTGAAAAATGGAAAAAAAAAAAAAGAAAATATTTCTTCCAATTTGCCTCCCTGGTAACTTTGCTTATGATGTCTTTGGTCAGTGAGGAATCTTCCATTTTTATGTTACATAATTAATGAAATTTTGGTCTATGGCTTTTGTTTTCTAAATTATGTTTACTATTTGTTTATAAAGTTAACCTCTACACTTGAATGTGCTCTGTATGAGGCTTCACTAGTTTTTAGTTACTCCTTCCTTGTAAGTCTCCAGTTTGCAAGGAGCTCACTTGTGAGGAACAGACAAGTAGAGGGTCACCGGGAACACCCACCTAGAAATTCTTTTCTCTGCACCTAATAATCCTACAGACCCCCACTGTTGCTGTTAGCTGTCACTAACTAGGCTCCAGTTCATGGTGGCATCACGTACAACAGAAGGAAATGCTCCTCAACCCTGCTCCTCCTTCACCGTGGTTGGTATGTTCGAGTACGTTGTTACAGCCATGTGTATTTTGAGTAACTTCCAACCTCTGCAAGTCATAGGATTGTCATTGGTTAAATTTCAGAAGCAGATCACCAGGCCTTTCTTTTCAGTCTGTTTTAATCCAGAAGCCCAACTGCAGCCTGTCCACCATAGACTCTGCTGATACTTTAAATACTGGTGGCATTGCTCCGAGCATCACAGAAACAGATGTCTACTAATCTGGGGGGTGGGGGTGGGAGTGGAGGGTTTGGGGGGCTGGAGATGAAACTGTTCTCCAAAGCTCCTATGGAAACATGTGTTCCACCCAGAGAGCCCTTCCAACTGGCTGGGGAGGTAGGCAAGACCTAATCATGAGGGCTGGATGAGACAGTCTGTTAAGGAGGCTGCAGCGACAAAGAGTGTTAAGCTGGAACTTTCCCAGACACACTCAAACATGTTTTATTTCCCTTGCCGGGCTGGTTGTTAACTAGCAGCCCACCACGCTTCCATTAACTGTCCCCTTGTTTGGAAAGTGTTCATTACTTTTGCCGGGCTTAATTTCTCTTATCCCTAAGTCTCAGCTTGGTTATCACTCCCAAAAGCCTCATTTGACTTCACTCCACCCCACCTCAAAGGCCGGCTCACAAGCACCTCTCTGTGCTCTCAGATGCCCTGCATATTTTGCTCTGTTGCTGAACCTGGCCTTCGATACAAAAATGGTCACCTCAGCCACTAGACAGTGAACTTGTTTGGCAGAGCCCGAATCTACTTATCTTTGTATTCCTAGCACTTGTGAGATGCCTATCATGCACATTGGCCTTAGCCAGCCAAGCCAAGTGCCATCCAGTTGGTAGTTACTAAGTGGACTTGATGGCTTAACTAACCCTATCCACGACACTTGGCTCTCCTGTCCCAGCTGCACAGATTCTGAGGGGGTTTCCACTTCGGCAGAGAAGGTCCAGAAGCCTCTGCCTTTGTCTGTTGTCCAGCTGCTTATGAACTACCCATCTCTGTCCAGCCGGAAAGCTGCAGAGCTGTACCTCAGCTTCTGGTATCTTTTTGCTTGTTGTTTTTGGAAGGAAGGTACATACACATGTGGTTGAGTGAATTAGGTCAGGGTCCTCTGTGCTGGTCGTGGTCCCCTCTTCCTGATCTCCCCATTGAGAGGTCAGTGTCAGAGAAAACAGGAGAGCAGGCTGCTGGGTGCAGTGAGGCCACAGATACAACAAGGAGGGAAGACAATTCTCTGTCCACCAGGGGTGGCCCTGCAGCCTGCCAATCTTGAGGCTCGGCTGCCCTCTTGTGTCTAGAGAATGAAAGACAAAGGAAATTGTCTACTTGCAGAGGGCTCTCCAAACACCAGTACTGTATTTAATCTAAAGCAGGTCCAGGACTTGTCTCTAGAAAGCCATCCTACAATACCAGTGCCCTCCTTATCGCAAGTGGCATAGATATATACATGGACAGATCTTCCTGGATGTGCTCAGACTGAGAGAAGCTCACGCCTGTCTGTAGATTCTGCTTCCAGAACTGTGCTCAGCTCAACTTTAGCAGAGCTCTGTTGCAGAGAGAGAGAGATGTTAGCTGGTCCCCTCTCCCCAAGTCCCCCATGTTCTCCTACCATTGTCCCGCTGTTCGGGGTCCTCTGTCTTAAGTCTATCCATCCCAGGCACTTGTAAGTAGCCCTCCTCCCACCCTCTTCTGCTCTTCTCCACTGTGTCACCTGATTGATTTCCTTCTAGGGGGCAGTAGTGGTTCAGCAGTCAACTTCTCTCCTTCCATTTGGAGATTCAGGCTCTGTTCTCAACTAAAGCAATTCAAGTGCAGCCATTACCTGTCATCAGTGGAGGCTCGTGTGTTTCTGTGACGATGAACAGGTTTCAGTGGAGCTTCTACTGAGATGGGCTAGGAAGAAAGACCTGGTGAACCACTTCCCAAAATCAACCACTGAAAACCCAGTGGATCAATATGGTTTGATCTGAAGCAAATTGCGGTGATCGTGCACGGCTGGGCTGTGTTTTGTTCGGCTGTGCATGGGGCTGTCAGAAGTCAGGGGTCAGCTTGACAGCAGCTAACAACATTTCCTGCTTAGGTCTTCTCATACTCTGAATTAGCAGTATCTTTATTTGTTTGCTATTGTGTTGTCTGCCTTCCTTTATGCTCCCTGACATTAAAATGAAGGCAGGGCCTGATCTGCCTCATTTGGTGTTCTCAGAACGTAGAACAGGGCCTACTGCAGAGCAGGCAGTACATGTTTCTGGAACAAGGTTCCCCAAATACACCTGATGTCTGTGTCTCCCACTTTTGGTATAGTGCCTCTTCTATCTTCAATGCTTTCAAAACCCACTTCCAGCTCACTGTCTGTCTGGAAATCCAGTACTTATCATTTGTTCAAAGCTCAGTTTAAACATTACCTCTTTGTGAAGTCTCGCTTAGATAATAGATAATAGACAGACGATGGGCAGATAGACAGATGCCACTAAGTCCAGTCCAACTCACAGTGACCCCATGTGTCATCTTTGTGATCACTGGCATGTTGGCGATCATCGTTGCAGCTGTTGTATCAATCCATCTTATCTAGGGTCTTCCGGGCCCTCACTGGCCCACCAAACATGATGTCCTCATCTAGCATCAGATCCCTCCTGGTGACATATCCCAAAAGCCCCACTGGTGCAGTGATTAAGAGCTTAACTGCTAACTGAAAGGTAGGAGACTTGAAGCTAGCAGCCACTCCTCAGAAGAAACGTGTGGCAATCTTCTTTGGTAAAGATCCCTTATGGGATAGCCCTGCTTTGTCCTATAGGGTTGGTGTGAGTCGAAATTGACACAATGACAATGATTCTTGTTGTTCATTAATTTCTTATGACATCTCCAAAGCAAGCGAGTGGGACAAAGTTCCCATAGGGTTTTCATCGGCTAATTTTTTTTTAATTTTTATTTTTATTTAACATAACTGAGTGAAAATGTACATTCACATATAAATTTACATGCCCACCTATATGCAGCTTCCACTGCTCTCCCTGTCCGGTGACTGCACACTATTCCTCTCTGTTCCATACATGTCTCATCCTCCCAACAGCCTCCTTTCCCCTCCTCTCCGTCCACTCCCCTTCCTCCAGTCAGAGGTCAGCAAGATGATATCCTATAGATGTATAGAACCACAAAGTGCTTCCAATATATGGTCACTCTGCATTGCCAAGTCCAATCCATTCCTGTCCAAAGAGTGGACCTTTGTTATAATTTATGGGAAAGGGCAGCATCAGGGCAGGGGGACATGCTCTCAGAGGAACCCCCAAATCGCTGGGCCATCAATTGAGGTCTTTTAGTGGAGATCTCATGATGCACCTCTCTTTATTCTTGTATTGCCAGTGAGGCTCCTCTCTGTGAGCTCCATCGTGGCTATCGCTGGTGGTGGCCAGGCACCATCCGGTTCTTCCGGTCCCAAGTCGATGTAGGCACCCACTCTTGTGGGTCTCTCTGTCTTCTCGGTTGTCTTTACTGCATGTCATTTTGGTCCTCGGTGAGCATCCGTTCCTGCTGAGTTGGGACCATTTGCTGTGTCCTCGGAAGGCAGCTTGGCAGCTTTTAAGACCCAAGACGCCACTCACCAATGTGGGGTGCAGAGAGCTCTCTTAGCAAAATGCTAGTTGTGCCAATTGGCCTGGAATTCGTCTAAGAGCATGGTCCCCTGCCCCCTGCCCCAGCTACTCTATCCTTGCAGTATTTAGCTCAGATGGAAGGAGTACTCAAGTTATGCTGAAGTCCACTTAATGTTGTTCTTGTTTCTAATGTGTGCTATCACCGCTTTCTCCCAACTAGATTTCTAGTAACTATCTAAACTAAAACCTCCCTTCGTCCTCCCTCCCTCCCCTCCCTTGCAGCTGTCGAAGAGTCTTTTCTTCTATACACAAGTCTGCTTTTGAGATCTTATCGTAGAGGTCTCATACAGTATTTGTCCCTTTGTCGCTGACTACTTTCACTCAACATAATGTCTTCCAGTTGAAACCAGGTTAGGAGATGTTTCCTGGAATCATCGCTATTCTTTATCATTGCGTAGTGCTCCACTGAGTATATGTACCATAGTTTACCTATCCATTCCTCTATTGTTGGTTCATCGGCTAATTTTTGAAAGTAGATTACTATTTCTTTCTTCCTAGCTTGTCTTAGTCTTGAGGCACTGCCGAAACTTGTCCACCATGGGTGACTCTGCTAGTGTTTAGAATACCAGTGGCATAGCTTCCAGCATCACAGAAACATGTCAGTCACCGCAGAATGACAAAGTGACAGACAGGTGGTAGAAAGACCTGCCTTAAAACCTGTTGTCATCAAGTTGAGTCTGACTCACAGCCACCTTTAAAATAGAGTAGAACTGCACCATAGGGTTTTTCCAAAGGGCACCTGGAGGATGCAAACTGCTGACCTTTTGGTTAGCAGCTGAACTCTTCGCCACTGCACCACCAGAGCTCTGACAAGGCTCCCTTAGCTCCCCTAAATCAGGCATTTCCTTCATGGGTTCCCATCTCCTATAAAACAAGTCTCATGCTCTTGTGTCTGAGCCCAGCAAAGGCATAAACTGTGTCATGTTTGTTCTCACATTCTTCATGCTTGGCAGATGGCAGATGTTTATTGACAAATTCTGATTACCCTGGAGAAACTTCTGGAGTCCAGTACCTGAGCCACCTTGCCAGCCTTGTTCACCTCTTCTCTCTCGTAGAAGAATACTTCCCTAATTTCTGTATCCAATGGTCTGAATTTTTTTGTGACATTCACCCAACACAGTATCTTATATCCCCTCTTGATTTCAATGTGCTACTGGGAATTACTGCCCTCCACTCTCATTTCTTATTCATGGTCATTCTTTTGATCTGATGCTACTTCCTTCACAAAGTCTTCCTTAAGCACCTTCTCTTTTCTTCGTACCGGGTTAGGTTGATTGAGTTGGGCAAAGGCAGGAAACAGCATCTCCAGGTTTCTTTAGAAGTGTTTATTATACACCTACATATATCAGCCGAAACTTTTACATAGCATGTTGCACATTTAAAGTGTATTGGTGTTTATCTTTGAAGTTTCACAATAACTCTAGGAAAGGGTATTATTCCTTCCATTTTAGAGATGATGAAACTGAGGCACTGAGATGCTAATGACTTGCCTAAGGTCACAGAGTGAGTGATTCAGGTATCAAAAGCCCTGGTGCTGAAGCCTCTGCTCTTTGCACTTTATGGAATGAAGTTGCAATATTAGTAGAAGTGGAGCTGGAGAAGTGAATGAGTGAGTATAAGGCAGCCTCAGAAGCTGTGAGGTGTCAAATTGCCTAAAACAGGAGGTCATGGCACTCTAGCCCCTTTATTCCATGTCACGTTGTGGAGCCCTCAAAACTAGAAGGATCACAGTTTCACTTCTCTGCCAAATCTTGGGCCTTTGGCAGAGTATATTATAAACCTCTGCATTTGTGATATAGGTCCCGGGGTGGCACAAATGGTTTACACTTGACTACTGAACTAAAGGTAAGCAGTTTAAATCCTCATAGACACAACCTGACTATCCACTTCCCTAAAGATTGCAGCCAAAGAAAATACTACAGAAAAGTTCTACTGTGTAACACATGGAGTTGTCATGCGCTGGAATCAACTCAACAGCAATGAGTTTGTGTGCGTTTGTGTGTATGTGATCAACATGTGTATACACTTGGTGGAGCCCAGGTGATGTAGTGGTTAAGAGCAAGCCTGCTAATCAAAAGGCCAATAGTTCAAGTCTACCAGGCACTCCCTGGAAATCTAGTGGGGCAGTTCTACTCTATTCTGTATGGTCGCTATGGGTCAGATCAACCTGATGACAAAAGGTTTGACTTCTGTTGTTTTTGTTGTTGCTTTGTTTTGTTTTTATTTATCTGACAACTATGTAGCCTGGGACTCTGAAAGCACTTGCTGGTAATGGTTCCAGACAAAACAAACCAACAGAAATCCTGTCCCTCCAAAGTCTCAGCTCGTTTGGAGCCTATTGCACTATTAGTCCCCTCTGTGGGCCTTGAGGAAGGACATTCCAGGGTAATGTTAAGTGTTTGTCAGAGCAGGTTTTGGCTGCTCCTTGAACCTTTTCTAGCTTCTCAACCATGATGCCTGTCTTCTGCAGTCCTCACTGAGGGATGCTGTGGAGAATCTCTTGTCCCCCACTATGTAGAAGCTGGACTCAAGGCCCCTACTCAGCACCATGTGACTTTTAAACTGGAGCAAGGTAAGGAGGGGGTACAGGGCATCCCAGAAAGCTGCTGGGCAGGGAGCCTTAAGGCACAGGGAAGAAAGGAACCAGTCAGTCAGGGGCAGAACTGCTGCCTCCACAGACCATTCTTTCCTAACATCACCTGACGGACCACTCACTGTAACTGCCCCTCCTTCTCGGCCCACTTGTCTCTGAAGTGAAGAGAAAAGGAAAGAGTGGCCAGCTGGCTCACCTTACCAGGTGGGACACATGTAGCCATTCTCTGCCTCCCATACACAGACTCTCAGAGAAAGACTTCTCCTAGAGCTGATGTCCTGAATTTGAGCTTGTAGCCTCCTGGATTGTGAGTGAATGAATTTCTCTTTGTTAAAGCCAGCACTAGATGACTAAGCAAACCAGTCACATGATCCTGGAATCCTCCTCAGCCACTTTTCCAGCTCCAGGCATTTCTTGTCCGTGTAGTCTACGGTGATGGTCTCCTTGAGGGACTCAGAGGCAGGGAGGAGGTGACAGGTGATGGACCTGGAGCCAGGGCTGACCCAGAGTTTCCCTTTCAGTCCATCCATTTGAGAACAGAAACATTCCAAACAGTCAGAATCAGAGCATGGTTCTGAATTCCATACTTCCCAAAAGGCTCCACTCTGTACCCACTTGGAGAAACTTAAGAAACCCTGGTGGTACAGTGGTTAAGTGCTCTGCTGCTCATCAGCCATTCCTCAGGAGAAAAATGTGGCAGTCTATGTCCATAAAAATTCTAGCCTTGGAAATGCTGTGGAGCAGTTCTACCCTGCCCTCTAGGGTGACTAGGAGCCGGAACTGACTTGACGGCAGTGGGTTTGGCCTTAAGTTTGCTTGTTTGGGCTCTAGGGAGTCAACTATTTGGGGATGTCACCTCTAAGATTAGAGTACCTCGGTGGTACAAACAGTTAGACGCTCAACTACTAGCCAAAAAGTTGGTGGTCTGAATACACTCAGAGGTACCTCTCAGGAAGGAGGCCTGGTGATCTGCTTCTGAAGGTCACAGACTTAAAAATCTAATGGAGCAGTTCTACTCTACGCATATGGGTTGCTGTGAAGGAATTCAACAATAATTAACAACAAGCTCTAAGACTAGCGATTTTGTCTGCATCAGCAGCCTCCAGCACTGTTTAACACAGTCTCTGGCACTACACACGTGTGATCTGTGAGGGGAGTGTTAAGAACAACAGCACTTACAGCAGAAGGGGGTTCTTAAACGTTTTCAACTTTTATCATTTCACTCTCAGTTTTCTACCATCAATTGTTAACAGAAATCTGGTCAGATTCCTGAAGGCACTGGCTTCAGTATTCGAGACACTTTCAGCTGACATGTCCTGTGTCCCCAGTGAAACCATCTGTAACACGCCAAAGTTCAATCAGCAAGCATTTCTTGAGTACCAACTGTATTCCCCCAGAACTGTGCTGAGCACTGTCCCCTCCTTTCCTCTCTCTTCTCTCCCATCTAGAAAGAAACCGATAGGAGTGGTGCTATAAATGCACAGAACCCTGAAGTACACACATCATCTGGTCACACTGTGTCCCTGAGTCCAGTCCATTCTTGTCTGAGAGTTGACCTCGTTGTTGATTTCTAGTCAGAGACAGCAGCAGGTCCAGGGGCCATGTTCCCAGAGGATCCTCCAGGCTGTCAGACCATCAGTTCAGGTCTTTCAGAAGAGTTCTTGGGCTGCATTGCTCTTTTTCTCATGTTGTCTTGGGGACATTACATTGTGTCCCCCATCTCGGCTCTCTTTGGTGGCGGCTGGGTACCAGCTGGTTCTTCTGGTCTCATGTTGATACAGTCTCCCATTCATATGGGTCCTTTGATATCCTGGGCTCTTCTTTCCTCCTGTCTTTGATGTCCTTGATGATCATCTGTTCCAGATGGGCTGGGACCATCTGGTGTACCTCAGGTGGCAGCTTGTTAGCTTTTAAGACCTCAGACACCACTCACCAAACCGTGGTGCAGGAAACTCTCTTATGAGTAGACTAGTTATGCCAATTGGCCTCATTGTCCCCTGAATACATGGTCACCAGACCCCTGTCCCTGGCAGAAAATTTTTAACTGTGACAGTTCTATCTAATGGGTCATGTTTTTTCTTCTATGGGAATCATGAAAAGATAGTCATTGTCTGAGCTAAACAATTCAGGCTGTCCAGCACCATTCTTGTGCTGGGGGCAAATTTGAGAACCACCCTTCCCTCAGCGTTTTCATGGGCTTCCAGTGACAACCTGGCAGAATAGCGAAGTCTACCCGAATTTGGATCTAGGCTTTCTCCACCTCTTAATGTCACTGTAGCGTCTTTGACCAGGGATAGAGAAAAATAGGCCCACTCAAGATTATCAAAGACCACAGCTCTTAGACTTCATCAGGGTCAAAAATAACAAAGTGACTCAGATGTCCCACTTTGGTCTTGACCGCAGAGACCTTGAGGGAATCCCACCACGTATCATACATTCACACCCAGAAAACCAAGCCCAGTGCTGTGGAGTCGATTCCAACTCACAGCAACTGAGTAGAACTGCCCCATAGAGTTTCCAGGGAGAACCTTGTGGATTTGAACCGCTAACCTTTTGGTTAGCAGATGTAGAATTTAACCAGTAGGCAACCAAGATTTCCGTACTACACATTAGGCATTAACTGAAATGTTCTTGTACGGTAGTTATATACCCTCTAAAGGTCCCAAGTTCCTGTCAGTTGCACAGATGCTCTCCTTCCACCCCATCCTGAACCTCACTCATGGTTGTAGGACGCCAACACCTTATTTAATAGCTGCATAGCTGCTCTGCCTCTCCACAGAAAGAAGGAGAGCCAGTACCAAATTTACGAGTTGCATGGCCGCTCTCTTTACCCGACCCAGTGCCTCCGTCAGAGCAGAAAGGGATCAGTGCCAGATATAGAAGTGTCTGTCTTAGTCATCTAGTGCTGCCGTAACAGAAGTAATCACAAGTGGATAGCTTTAACAAAGAGAAGTTTATTTTCTCATAGTCCAGTAGGCTACACGTCTAAATTCAGGGTATCAGCTCCAGGTGAAGGCTTTCCCTCTGTGGCACCTCTGGAGGAAGATACTCATCATCAGTCTTCCCTTGGTTTGGGAGTATCTCAGCACAGGAACCTCAATTCCAAACAACACTCCCTGGGCCCAGCACTGCTTTCTTGATGGTATAAGGTTCCCATGTCTCTCTACTTGCTTCTTTCTTTTATACCTCAAAAGAGGTTGGCTTAAGACAATTTAATTTTGTAGATCTCATCAACATAACTGCTGCTAATCTATCTCATTAATCTATAGTGATAGGATTTACAAAACCAAAAACACACAACACAACAAAACAAAACAAACAAAAAAACCCCACTGCCACTGAGTCAATTCTGACTCATAGAGACCCTAGAGGACAGAGTAAAACTACTCCATGGAGTTTCCAAGGAGTGCCTGATGGATTCAAACTGCTGACCTTTTGGTTGGCAGCCACTACACCACCAGGGTTTCCAGAATTTACAATATGTAGGAAAATTCTCTCCAAATGAAAAAAATGTAGGACAATCACCTAATACTAGGAATTATGGCTCAGCCAAATTGACACACATATTTTGGAGGCACATCAGTGAATCCATGATGTCACTGTAGTATTTCAGTAAAAAATAAAGTAATTTTTTCATCCAAGGGATTCTGGCTAAACTCGAAGCAGTCCAGGTAGGTTGTGGGCTCTAAATTCACCTGGTAGACATCAGACACTACGGTTTAACAGACAGTTATGGAGAACAGAAGGCTTCATCCAGGAAAGCAGCCAACAATCTGATCCTGCAGGCCCTGCTTTACTGAGCTCAGGCTTGGTCACTTCCCACCACTACCTGACCCTAAACGCCTGGAAGAACACAGCTAGCGAAAAGTTTTCTGGATTGTCCTCCTGTCATTCAGTTCTGTCACAACCACTCCTCCTGTCCATCACTGCAGCTCTGTGCTACAGGGACAGACACCAGCCTCCTACTCGAGCCTCCAGGCTTTCCTGCGGCTTTGGCTTGTTGGAAAGATTTCGAGTCTCTTCTGCTTCACTGTATTGCCTTCCCATCTATAGTGGTTTTTCAAAGTATTTTTTTTTATGATTAACTGAAAGCGTACAATCCAAATCAATTTTGCATTCCTGTCTATCTGGAACTCCATCTGCTCTCCTCACCCCGTGACAGCACACTCTTCTTTTCCACTCCTTAATTCTAGTATCCTCTTTTTTTTTTATTTCTTATTTTTATTTAACATAACTGAGTGAAAATGTACCCCCTATATGCAGCTTCCACTGCTCTCCCTGTCCGGTGACTGCACACTATTCCTCTCTGCTCCATACATGTCTCATCCTCCCAACAGTCTTCTTTCCCCTCCTCCAGCCAGAGGTCAGCAAGATGATACGCTATAGATGTATAGAACCATAAATTGCTTCCAATATATGGTTACTCTGCATTGCCAAGTCCAATCCATTCCTGTCTAAAGAGTGGACCTTTGTTATAATTTATGGGAAAGGGCAGCATCAGGGCCGGGGGCCATCTAGTATCCTCTTAACAAACACCTGTCCCCTCCTCTGCATCCTCCTGTCTCTCTCATCTAGAAAGAAACAAGTAGGACAGCCTCCTATAAATGTATAAAACCATAAGGTACATACACCACATGCTCACATTGCATCCCTGAGTCCAGTCCCTTCTTGTCTGAAAAGCTGACTTCAGTACTGATTTCAGCATGCTTAGTTTTTAAACTCAGTCTTCCCTGAAGCCCTAGAATGTATGAATGATAATAAGATGAGCAGATGGCTTAATCTTCAGTGTTTTCTGACTCAACCATCAACACGACAACCCTATGCAACTGAGTGGATATTGATAATATTTAGTTAAATACGGAACACAGGAAGAACAGGTTTTAGTTGAGGAGGATGAGGTAATATAAAGTGATGAGTTTAATTTGAGCAAGCTGAGCCTGAGGCTTCCAACCAGAAAAATCTAGTTGGGGATCTAGGTGTAGAACTCAAAGAGAGATCTGAGCTGGAGCGATAGGTGTTGTGGGATGAGGATGCAATAAATATTTGTTCTACAACTGAACTGAATTTCTCCTTCCCGTCCCTGTTCAAACGGAAAGCAGAATTAAATCTCCGAGACTTAGAGTCTCCCTTCACCAAAGTTAGCAGTGGTAACTTACTGGGTACATAGCATAGGGCACATATTTTCCCACGTTTCTGGCCCCTACCAAGATTACATTGTATAATTCAGTCCAAGGACATTGATTAACAAAGATTGCAACATCTTTTTTTGCCCATCCTCCACCTGCTTTCTTTCTTTCCTACCTCCATTTCTCACCCAAGAGCAAGAAAATCATTCTCCCACTCCTCATGCTGCTCTGGATTATACCAGTGCCAGTTGCTGCTGAGTTGGTACTAAATCACGGTGACCCCTGGCTCCAAGTCATAGTGACCCCAGGTGTGTCAGAGTAGAACTATGTTTCACAGGGCTTTCAATAACAGATTCTTTGGAAGTACACTGACAGGTCTTTTTGTCTGAGGCACCTCTGGGTAAACTCCAACCACCAACCTTTGTTTAACAGCTGAGTGCTTATCTGTTTGCACCACCCAGGGACCTTGCTCCGGGCTATCAAACAACACATGTACCTTGTTGAGAGTAGTGACGAATCCGGGGTCTTGATGCTTTCTAGGCCATACCCGGATAAAGGGTACAGATTTCCTCTACTCGTGTTTTCTTAATAAGGATATAGAAAGAAGTTTCTAAAGTAATTAATAAGTCAAATTTGGTTTATTTATATATTGAACTCTGCAATATGAAAGCAGAAAATACACCTTTTCAAGTTACTACTGGAATATTCATAAATGTTGACTGAATATAAAGCCTGAGAAAATTTTTAATTTTTTTTTATTGTGATTCAGTTTACAATCCAAGTCAATTTTTCATATAAAACCTGAGTGCCCACCTCTCTGCAACTCTATCTGCTCTCCTCACCCTGTGACAGCACATTCTTCTTTTCCACTCTTCCAGTATCTACTCAGCTGTCACTTGTCCTCTCCTCTCTACCATATCCTCTCCCCTCTAAAAAGACACCAGTAGGACAGTCCCATATACATATATATATATACATATAAAAGCAGAAAATACACATACCACATGCATCTCTCTGTCCCCAAGTCTGGTCCATTCTTTGCAGTGTTGACTTCAGTACAGGTTTCAGCTTGGGGCTAGCAGCAACTCTAGGGACCACAGTCTTAGAGGACCCTCCAGGTTGTCAGACCATCAGCTCTGGCCTTTTAACAGAGTTCTTGATCTGTACATCCCTTTTTCTTGTGCTACACCAGGGAGTCTACCTTGTGTCCCCTATCAGGGCTGTCTTTGGTGGCGGCCAGGCACCATCTAGTTCTTCCGGTCTCATGCTGATGTAGCCTCCCAATCATAGAATTTTTTTTTTTTTTAATTCAGGAAAGTAGAAATAATACAAAATGCAACAAAATAAGTATCTATAACCAAACCAGAAATCAAGGCTCTACCACTCAGAAATGTAAAATTTTTATTTGAAACAAGAGAAAACCAAAACCAAAACTGAAAAATATACAAAAACTATGTAAATGAGAATCTATGTAATACAAATAATGCAGAGGAAAATTCATGGTCTTAAATATTTTTATTAATTAACTGAAGAATATTAAATGAGTTAAGCATCTGTCTCAGTCATCTAGTGCTGCTATAACAGAAGTACCACAACTGGATGGCTTTAACAAAGAGAAAACTTATTTTCTCACGTGCAGGTAGGCTGAAAGTCCAAATTCAGGGCCTTAGCTCCAGGGGAAGTCTTTGTTGGTTTTGAAGAAGGTCTTTGTTGTCAATCTTTCGCTGAACTGGGAGCTTCTGAGGCACAGGGACACTGGGTCCAAAGGGATGCCCTCTGCTCTGAGAACTGCTCCCTTCTTGATATGAGGTCTCCAACTCTCTGCTTGCTTCCCTTTCCTTTATATCTGAGTAGACTACTTCAAGGTACAGTGCAATCTTAGAGCTTACTAACACAACCACCACCCATCCTCCACCACTAACATCACAAAGGTAGGGTTTAGAACGCAGGAAAACATTACACAATGTCAGGAATCATGACCTAGCCAAATTGCTACACACAGTTTTTGGGGAATGCAGTTTAATCCATGACAGCATCCAAATCAAGAAGTCAGAACCAAAAAAAACCAAACCCAGTGCTGTCAAGTGAATGCTGACTCATATTGACCCTATAGGACAGAGCAGAACTGCCCCGTAGAGTTTCCAAGGAGTGTCTGGGAGATTTGAACTGCTGGCCTTTTGTTCAGCAGCCATGGCACCTAGCCACTATGCAACCAGGGTTTCCAAGAATTGACAAAAAGAATACAAAATACATTATAAGACAGCATAAGTATGAAATTAATAAAGATAAAAGCTGACGCTAATGAAGTAATGGGGACAGAAGCTAGACTGGCATGTCCAAGTGACTTGGAGGTGAGAGCTAGATGGGGAAATGCAGACAGAGAATGCAAACAACTCTTCTTAAAGCTTGGCTGTGAAAGGAAGAAAGACAGTGCATTAGCTAAAAGTGTATGAGCCTTATGTGTGGAGACATGAAATGTAGAAGGAAAGGCAAGGATGGGTGCCAATACAAGTTAAATATAAGACAGTAAGTAAACCTGAGAGTTCCCTGCTGAAATTTGTAGTTTGCCTGCAAATAATGAGTAGAGAGGTGCAGGTATTTAAGATTGGTTGTTGTTATTGCTGTCAGGTGCTGTGGGATCAATTCTGACTCTTAGTGACCCTATGCACAGCAAAATAAAACACTGCTCACTCTTGCACCATACCCACAGTCGTTCTGATGTTTAGGCTCATTGTTGCAGCCACGGTCAATTCACCTTGCTGAGAGTCTTCCTCTTCTTCACAAACCCTCCACTCTCCCAAGCATGATGTCCTTCTGCAGGGGTTGCTCCCTCCTGACAACATGTCTAAAGAGAATTGTAGCTGTAATTCTTCCAGAACAGATCTGTTGGTTCTTTTGGGCAGTCCATGGTACATCCAATCTTATTCTCCTACACCACAATTCAAAGGCATCAATTTTTCTTCTGTCTTCCTTATTCATTGCCCACTTTTTGCATGTATATGGTAGGATTGAGAATATCATGGCTTGGGTCAGGCGTACCTTAGTCTTCAAGTGACATCTTTACTTTTCAGTACTTTAAAGAACTCCTTTGCAGCACATTTTCCTAATGCTGCTTCCATGGGCGTTGATTGTGGAACCAAGTAAAATGAAATCCTTGACAACTTCAATCCTTTCTCTATTGATCATGGTGTTAAGATTTAGGTATGAGGAAAAGGTATTAAGTAGATGCTCTGGCTAATGGAAGCCAGTGACTAGGGAAACATAAATGTCGGGTATTGATGGCACCCTTGTTAACTTTGTAGGAACTTTGTCTGCCCAGAAGTGAGCTTTTCTCCAGCACGCTTACCAGTTGTGTTGATCTAAGTTTGAGATTTTCCTGGGCAGGTAGAACAGGACAGGACAGGACAGGACAGAACTGAAGGTAAATAATTTAAAAAGGTATCTACTGAGCATCTATTATGTAAGGCTGTTTAGTGTAATGGTTAACAGCATAAACTCTGGAGCTATGCTGCTGCTTTACTTAGTGTTAACTGTAACACTTTAAAGAACAGACGTTCTTTAAACAGGCAGAGGCACAACTACAATACAGCAGGTAGGGCATGGTCCCTAGGTGCTGCTCGAGGTGGGGCGCCAATGATCAGTTTCGATTGGCGATCACACTTTCCACCGCCAGCTGTGAGAGATCGTTTCACAATCTGACACTAACTGCCCTAAATGCTATTTTCCTTAAGTAGGTCCCTGCTCACAATTCTGGAGGCTAAAAGTCCAAATCTGGCTGTGTTCACTTGGTGATCCTTACATGGCATCTGTGTACGTGCCTAGTATGTACCTATCTCTTTTTAAAATTCAGAGAGATTAGATTTAGGATATACCTTGATATGTCCTTGCTAACACAACAAAGAAATGCCTATTTTTAAATATGTATAGGAGTTAGGATTCCAACATATATATATGCACTTAACTGTACTTTGGAATTTTAACATATATTGTTTGGGGAACACAATTTAATCCATTATGGTGACCTAGATTCAAAATACAGCTCTACTATCTATAAACTGTGTATCCTTGGGCAAGTTATGTAATCTTTTTTTGCTTCAGTATTCTCACAGAAAATATAGAGTTGCCATGAGGATTAAACCAGCTAATTCAAATCAAGAATTTAGAAGAGAAATCTTGTTTCTAGCCACAACTGAGTTACATGCATGAGAATCATCTTTCCTCACAAATAACTATAAAATTGGTAAAATAGAGAGAGAGAGAGACATATACATGTATATGATGTACTGTTCTCAGGCATGGAACAATAGGCAGTGCAGGACTGCAATCTCTGAAAAAATGAAAACCTGTAAAATGAACACTCTTTAAAGAGGGTGAGAAAAAAGCATTTTTTAAAGGAAAACAACATAGTCCACACTCCTTACAATGTATCACCCATAAGATCTAACTTATCTAATAAAAAATTACTAGATATACAAACAAGAAGGAAAATGTTACCTATAAAAATAAAAACTATCAATGGAAGTAGACTTTGAGATGAGACAAATGTTGAATTAGAAGACCAGGACTTTAAAGTAGCTATTCGCCATGAGTTGGATCAGACTCCAAGGCACTTGGCTTGGCTTGGCTATTAGAAATGTGTTCTAGGAGTTAAAGTAAAATAGCCTTTAAAAAAATGTTTTAAAATTTATTTTGTTAAGGTTGTTGAGAATATACCCAGCAAAATAAACATCAAAAGTTTCTATATCTACTATTTTATTTAGTAACACTGATTGTATTCTTCGAGTTCTGCAACTCATTCTCATCCTTCTTTTCCGAGTTGTCTGTCCCCCACTGACATAAATTCACTACTCTCTGAGGTTCTTATCTAATCTTACAAGTTACTGTTGTCACTTTGTTCCCATACAGGTAGTTTTTAAAAGAGGATAATGCTCAAAAAAGAAAACAAAACAAAACTCATTACTAACAAATTGATAGTGATCCTGTAGAATGAAGCAGAGCTGCCCCATAGTGTTTCCAAGGAGGAGCTGCTGGATCTGAACTATGGAGATTTGAGTTAGTAGCCATAGCTGTTAACCCCTGTACCACCAGGGCTCCTTAATGCTCAAGGCAGACATTTTTTACCAGTTATATGAGGCAACTGTTTGTTTTAAGGACAACTTCAAGGGATATTTTTGGTTTAAGTTTTAAAAATTGTCTCAGGGGTTTATCCAAACTTCATTGCTCCAGGAAGTCCATAGTCTTCAAGAATTTGAAATTTTGTTTTGCATTTTCCCTTTTTTGATCAGAATTCTTCTATGAAATCTTTGATAAAAATGTTCAGTAATGGTAGCTGGGCACCATCTAGTTCTTCTGGTCTCATGGCAAAGAAGGCAATGCTCCACGATGGCAATTAACCACACTTTTTTGACAGGGGAGGGCTTTAACAAATAGAAACCTATTCTCTCACAGTTTAGGAGTCTAGAAGTCTGAATTCTGGGCAACAGTTCTGAAAGAAAGCTCTCTCTCTTTATCAGATCTAGGTGAAAGTTCTTTCTTCTTTTAATGTCTGTGGGCCTGACGTTCTTTGGAGATCTTGGCTTCAGTCTTCTTCTAGGACTAGCAGGTTCTCAGCACAGGGAACCCAGGCCCAAATGACACATTCTATTCCCGACTCTCCTTTTTTAAAGCTATTCAGGTCCCCATCCCCTCCCTTCTCTGTCCTTTTATCTCTTGTAAGATAAAAAGTGATGTAAGCCACACCCCAGGGAAATTCTCCTTACACTGTATCAGGGCTGTGATCTGAGTGTGTTGTGGCCAACTCCAATCCTCCCTCATTAACATCTAATTTTCCTTAACATAACCTAATCCTGTCTCATTAACACATAAGGTCAGGATTTATAACACATCACAAAATGAAGGATAATCACATCAGGTCAAAAGACGGAGGACAAGCACACAATACTGCAAACCATGGCCTAGTCAAATTTACACATATTTGTTGGGGGACCTAGTTCAATCCATGAAGCCTTAGTAACACAGTGGTTAAGTGCTACAGCTGCTAATCAAAGAAGCTGGCAGTTCAAATCCAGCAGGTCCTCTTTAGAAACCCTATAGGGCAGTTCTACTCTGTCCTATAGGGTTGCTATGAGCTGCAGTTGACTTGAAAGCAACAAGTTTGTTTTTTTTTTTTTTTTTTTACAGTTGTTGTTCAATCCATGCCAGAAATATTTCTTTCATTTTTATTTTTTGCATTTGTGTAAGTTTGGTGTGTGTGTACATTCGGTAGAATTCAATATCTGGGTCAATGTTTTTCTTTGTGGGAAGATTTGTATTTTGAGGCCTAAAATTAACATCCAATATTATCTCCTTCCTAGACATCTGACACCGGAAAGTTCTAAGAAGTTCTAACCATGGGGGGGTGGGGGTGGGGGGGCTAATATGGCAGACTAGACATACTTCTCCTTGATTCCCTCTGAGAACTAAGGCTTAGAACAGTAATTGAAAGGAACAAAGTGGACATTTTCGGAGCTCCAAGATCAGGTGTGCCAAGCCAAGTGCCGTTGAGTCGGATCTGACTCATGGCAACCCTGTAGGGCTGTGGATATTGGACAGTGCAAGAGGAAGGGGGAAAATACCTTGTCAGTGGTGAGACAGCAGCACAGTGAGTACAGCTTCTGCTGGTGCAGCGCTTGAGAGGACTGCAGGTATAGATGCCTTCTTTGTTGACTGGGAGACTGGGAGTAGGTCTGCCAAGCCTGCAAGCCTCACACAGCCCAGCTGTTTTGCTGAGCTTCAGTGCCTAAGTGATATACTTAAGTTATAAGTTATATAGCATATCCTGCAACTGAGAGACTTTGGTTGGAACAAGCACATTTGGAGAACCCAGTGGTGGTGAGTGAATGAGGGTGCCAGTGCCCCTCCCCCCTCTCTTCTCTGAGCTGCACCATAGATTCTGCTGACTCATGGTAATAGGCGACTCAGGTGGGATGACATCTTGGTCAGCTGAGAGGTATAATCAGCCATGCCCAAGGGCTCAGTTGAGGCTAATTCTCACGCTGAGCAACAGTGCCTGCCAGGACAAGTAACTCACCACTTTATCACCTGTGAGGGCCCATGTGGAGCTGGCCACCAAGCTGGGCAGCACAGTGGGGCTTGACAGAATCTATTTTGGTAGAGAATTTTACATAAGTCAGCTATAACCAAAGCATGCAGCAGCCACTAGTGACCAAATTAAGCAGTTCCCTTACTCCCTTCTTAGGCCTACACTGAATCTCCCATTGGTGTTAATACCAGAACACCTTGTGGACTGCTCAAAGACAACAATCAGTATCTAAACATCCAAAGAAGCAGACCACCATGGCTCTGGAAAACTCCCAAAATACAGATTCAAATAACTTTCCAGATGAATAAGTCTTTCTGAAATTATCAGAGACAGAATACAAAAGAATTATGTATAGAGCCCTTCTAGAGATTAAAGAAAATGCAGCAGAACAAAATGGAAAATTAAGTAAGCTATATGAACCAGTAGAACATCAATGGTCTGAAATCCAGCAGGTCAATAATAAAATTACAGAATTAGACAATTCAGTGCAAAGTCAAAAGATCAGGACTGAAGAACTGGAAAACATAATTAGTGAACTTGAAGATAAGGCAACTGACACTAGCATTTATGAGGATAAATCAGATAAAAGAAACAAGAAAAATGAAGAGGCATTAAGAAGCATGTGGGAATCTACCAAGAGAAATAATTTATGAGTAACTGGAGTTCCTGAACAGGGAGGAATAGCAGAAAATACAGAGAGAATAGTTGAAGAGTTTCTGAAAGAAAACATCCCTGGCATCATGAAAGAAGAGAACATAGATATTCAAGATGCTTGTCAGACACCAAGACATATTATAACCAGCCTTAATAAAATGAAACATAAAGAGAAGCTCTTAAAGGCAGTGAGGATTAAAGCAAAACTGATGTACAAAGGAAAGCCAGGTAGGCTTTCATCTGACTTCTTGGCAGAAACCATATTGGCAGGAAGACAATGGCATGACACATACAAAGCCTTGAATGAGAAAAATTTGCAATCAAGAATTATATACCCTACAAAATTGTCTCTCAAATATGATGGTGAAATTAAGACATTCTCAAACAGAAACTTAGAGACTTATAAAAACCAAACCCAAACTACAAGAAATACTGAAAGACGGTCTTTGTTTAGAAAAACAGTAACATCAGTTGTAT
Source organism: Heterohyrax brucei (assembly GCA_028571685.1). Lineage (NCBI taxonomy): Eukaryota > Metazoa > Chordata > Mammalia > Hyracoidea > Procaviidae > Heterohyrax > Heterohyrax brucei. Next base: position 36,341,878 of record CM053145.1, read on the forward strand.
ATCTAAGGATGCAATGCAAGACAGAGCATCCAGAGTCCCACCCAGTTATGAAAGTCACAAAGCACAATCAAAGCTAAAATATTAAAACTATGACATCATCACACTATAAAGAGAGAAATATTACAGTAGTTACAACCCTTTCAGATGGAGAGGAAACTAGGGAGCTATGAAGTTAATGACTGATTTAAATGTAGAATATCAAGAGGGATCAAAGGAGTATCTGCAAAGCAATCTAACAACACACCATATCTAAACAAGAAACATAATACAGGAATCTCAACAAACACAAAACCAACACTGAGAAAGATGCACAGTAAACCCATAAAGAAAATTAACCCAGAACAGAATATTAAGAGAAGCAAATAAAACATTAACAGCACAAAAATAAAAGCACTAAAATGACAGCACAAAACACATACCTATCAATAATTACACTGAATGTAAATAGTCTGAATGCTCCAATAAAGAGGCAGAGAGTGACAGCCTGGATCAAAAGACATGATCTGTCTATATGTTGCTTATAAGAAACACACCTGAGACTCAAAGATATGAACAAGCTGAAAATTGAAGGATGGAAAAATACATAACAAGTTAACAACACACAAAAAAGAGTAGGAGTGGCAATACTAATCTCAGATAAAATAGACTTTAATGTAAAATCCACAACCATGGACAAAGGATAGTCATATTTATTGCCGTAAGATTTAATACATAAGCAGGATGTAACAATGTTAAATATTTCTGCATGCAATGCCAGGTCATCTAAATACATTGAACAAACACTGACAACATTGAAAAATGAGATAGATCACTTTACTATAATAGCAGGAGAATTCAACACTCCACTTTTAGTAATGGACAGATCATCCAGAAAAAAGCTCAGTGAAGATATGGAAGATCTTGTTGCAACAATTAATCAGCTAGACCTCATTGAAATATAGAGTACTTTTTACCCAACAACAGGTAAGTACACCTTTTTTTTTCAATGAACATAGAACTTTCTCCAGAATAGACCACATATTAGGACATAAAGCAAGTATTAACAAAATCCAAACCACTGAATGATTACATACCATCTTCTCAGACCATAAAGCCATAAAAGTTGAAATTAATAGCAGAAAAAGCATAGGTAGAAACCTGAACTCGTGGAAACTGGACAATGCCTTGCTCAAAAATCAATGGGCTATAGAAGAGATCAAAGATGCAGTAATGATATTCACGGAATCAAATGAGAGTGAAAACACATCCTACCAGAACCTATGGGATACAGCAAAAGCGGTGCTCAGAGGTGAATTTATCTCTATAAATGCACACATCTGGAATGAGGAAAGGGCCCAAACTAAAGAATTAACCCTACAACTGGAACAAGTAGGAAGAGAACAACAAAGGAAACCCTCCAGCACCAGAAGAAAACAGATAATAAAGATTAGAGCAGAACTAAATGAATTAGAGAACAGAAGAACAAACTGAAAACAATTAGCAAAACAAAAAGCTAGTTCTTTGAAAAGATCAACTAAATTGATAAACCCTTGGCTAAACTTACAAAAGAAAAGCAGAAGAGGAAACAAATAATCTGAATAAAAAATGAGATGGGATATGTCACAACAGATCCAACCAAAATCAAAAGTATTTTAACAGAATACTACAGAAGACTATACTCTAGCAGATTTGAGAACCTAGAGGAAATGGACAAATTTCTAGATTCACATCACCTACCAAAATTATCACAAGGAGAAAGTAGAACAACTTAATAAACCCATCATAAAAGAAGAGATTGAAAAAAGTAATAATAATAATAATAATAAAACCCTACCAACTAAACATGCCCTGGCCCAGATGGCTTCACTGCAGAAGTCTACCAAGCTTTTAGAGAGGAGTTAATTCTAATAGGACTTAGGCTATTTCACAGCCTAGAAAAGGATAGAATATTACCAAATTCATTGTACGAAGCTAGCATAATCCTGATACCAATGCCAGGAAAAGATTCCACAAACAAAGAAAATTATAGACCAGTATCACTCACAGAGCTAGATGCAAAAATCTTAGACAAAATCTAGCCAATAGAATTCAACAACATACCAAAAAAATAACTCATCATGACCAAGTTGGATTCGTACCATGGATGCAAGGCATCCATGGCATCAGAAAAACAATTAATGTGACCAACCACATAAATAACTCAAAGGATTCACATCACCTGATTTTGTCAATTGATGTAGAAAAGGCATTTGACAAAGTCCAATAGCCACTCACTTTAAAAAATTCTCAGCAAAATAGGAATAGAGGAGAAATTCTTCAGTACCATAAGGGACATCTGCACAAAGCCAACTGCCTACATCATCGTTAATGGAGACAGACTGAAAGAATTCCGCCTGAGAACAGGAACTAGACAAGGATGCCCACTGTCACTACTTCTTTTCAACACTGTGATAGAGGTTCTAGCCAGAGTGATTAGACAAGACAAAGAGATAAAAGGAATCCGCAAAGGCAAAGATGAAGTAAAAATTTCCCTGTTTGCATACAATATGATCGTATACACAGAGAATCCTAAAGAATCCATAAGTAAACTAGTTGAACTAATAGAAGAGTTTAGCAAAGTATCAGGATACAAGATAAACATCAGTAAATCAGAAGAATTCCTTTACACCGACAAAGAGAACACCAAAGGGGAAATCACCAAATCAATACCATTAACTATAGTCCCCAAGAAGATAAAATACCTAAGAGACCTACACAGAGAGAATTACAAGACCTTACCACAAGAAACCAAGAGACTTACGTAAGTGGAGAAATCCTACTCTGCTCTTGGATAGGAAAACATTGTGAAAATGTCTATTTTACCCAAAGTGACCTATGTATACAATGCAATCCCAATGCAAATTCCATTGTCAATTGTTAATGAGATGGAGAAACTAATCACCAACTTTGTTTGGAAAGGTAAGAATCTTGGATAAAGAAAGCACTACTGAAGAAGAGGAACACGGTGGAAGCCTCACAACACCTGACCTTAGAACCTACTACACTGCCACAGTAGTCAAAACAGCCTGGTACTGGTACAAAAAGAGACATTTAGACCAATGGAACAAAGTTGAGACCCCAGAAATATTACCATCCTCTTACGAACAGTTGACATTTGACAAAAGCCTGAAAGTTGTAAACCCAGGGTAAAAACAGTCTCTTTAACAAATGGTGTTGGCAAAACTGGATATCAATCTGCAAAAAACTGAAACAGGACACATATCTCACATCTTATACAAAAACTAACTCCAAATGGGTCAAAGACCTAAATATCAAACCTGAAACGATGAAGATCATGCAAGAAAAAATAGGGTCAGCAATGGATATTCTAATACATGGCTTAGACAGACTTCAAAATCTGACAAAGTGTGAACAACAGAAGAAAAAATAGATAAATGTAAACTACTAAGAATCAAACACTTTTGATGATCCAAAGGCTTTATCAAGAGAGTTAAAAGACTACTTACAGAATGGGAAACAATGTTTGGCAACTATGTGTTGGGCAGACATCTGATCTCCATAATCTACAAAGTTCTGCAATATATCAACCAAAAAAAAGGTAAATAATATAATTAAGCAAATGTCAAAGGAGATGGGCAGATACGTCACAAAAGAAGACATCCAGGCAGCCAAAAGACACATGAGGACATGCTCAAGATCATTAGCTACTACAGAAATCAAAATTACGATGAGATACCATCTCACTCCAACAAAGTTGGCCATAATCCAAAAAATACAAAACAATAAATGCTGGAGAGGCTGCAGAGAGATTGGAACCCTTCTACACTGCTTGCGGGATTGCAAAATGGTACAATCTCTTTAGAAAACAATTTGGCACTTCCTTTAAAAGCTAAAAATAGAAATACTATTTGACCCAGTAATCTCACTGCTCAGAATATATCCTACAGTAATAAAGGTGGTCACACAAACAGATATATGCACACAAATGTTTATTGCAGCATTGTCCACAATAGCAAAAAGATGGAATCAACTTAGGTGCCCATCAACAGATGAGTGGATAAATAAACTATGGTACGCATACTCAATGGAACACTATGCAATGATAAAGAACAATGATGATTTTAGGAAGCATCTCATAACCTGGTTTCAACTGGATGACATTATGCTGAGTGAAATCAGTCAGAAGCAAAAGGGCAAATGTTGTATGAGACCCCTGATACAAGGACTGAAAAATAGACTTATGTACAGAAGACAAGACTCTTTGATGGCTACAAGGGTGGGGAGGGAGGCTGAGGGTTGTTCATAGATAAGACAGTAGATTGAAATTTGGCTAGGTGAAAGTAGTGACAGCATACAATAGAGAATAAGTCAACTTAATTGGACTTCCCCATAAATTTAAAGGTTTGCACTTGGTTTTCACTTGGCTTGGCTAAACTCAATCCAACATTTCAAAGGATAGAGTAGCAGAGATGGGGGTCTGGCAACCATGTGTTCAGGGGACATTGGGGCCAATTGGCACAACTAGCCTGTTGCTAAGAGAGCCTTCTGCACCCCATATTGGTGAGTGGCATCTGGTGTCTTAAAACCCAGCAAGTTGCGATCTGAGGTACACCAAATGGTCCCAACTCTCTGGAGCAGATGATCATTGAGAACACTAAAGTTATGAGGAAAAATGAACCCACAAGGCAGAAAGACTCATATGATTAGGAGAGTGTATCGAAATGAGACCATAAGAACCAGATGGTGCCCGTCCACCACCAAAGCCAGACATGACAGGGGACACAATGTAGAGTCCCTGAGACAACATGAGAAAAAGACAAATGCAGTCCAGGAAGTCTACTAAAAGACCTGAATTGATTGTTAGATAGCCTGGAGGATCCTCTGGGAACATGGCTCCTAGCCCCGCTTCTGTCCCTGACTGTAAACCAGTAGTGAGTCAATTCTTCAGAAAAAAGTGGACTGGACTCAAGGACAGTGTAACCATGTGGTTACACTGTGTAGTTTATGGTTCTATGCATTTACAGGAGGCTGTCCTACTGGTCTTTTTCAAGATGGAACAGAAAAGGGTGGGAAGGGGGAACAGATGCTTCTTAAGAGGATACTAGGTATACAGAGTGAAAAGGAGGAATATGCTGTCACTGGGTGGGGAGAGCAGAGGGAGCTGCAGATAGGTGGGCATGTAAAACCAATTTGTATTGTATACTTTCACTTAATCACACACAAAACATAAAATCTTATTATAAAGGTAAAAAAAAGAAAATGTTCTGACCACAAGTTTCCCTGTGGATGCCAAATATGCCCTCAGCTCAGTAAGGAAGTGTCCCACCAAGCTAGTTACATCAGGGAAATCAGTTACCTGCAACTCAGTGTGAGTCTCCCTTCCCTGTCAGCCCTCGAAGTTATTCAAACAAGTCAATCATATCTTCTCACGGGCACTAGGAAACCTTCTTGTTACCACAAAGCTTGCCTCCCATAGCCTGTGCTAATTCACTCTGCTTCCTGCTACAAACCCTGTGTGGTCCTACATGGCATGCGGTGTCCTTCTGGCTGTTGAGTATATATAATTCAAACTGCTGTCAGTCTCATCTGTGCTGTGTCTTTGGGTTTCTACATCAGCCCTTACTCCAGGCAGTGTGAGACCAGTGCAGTATCTTAGATGGCTGCTCACAGGTCTGAAGACCCCCAGACACTACTTGCCAAAGTAGAGTGTAAAACATTTTCTTTATAAACTGTGAGCACTGATAATTAAGTTCACAAACTTATCCCAGAAAAAGTGTTACATAACCTCATTGCTATCCGTGTGGTCACCCTAGAAGTACTCCTCTCAGGAAATTATGCACTGATGCCAGTGCCTATTCTATGGTTTGAAGCAATTTTGAAACTCTTTTTCTGGAATGGCCACTAGGGCTGTTGCTGTATTATCCTTGTCTTGAATGTCATCAAAATGTATTCCTTTCAATACTTCCATTATCTTCAGTTAAAGAAAAAGTCCCTGGGGGCCAGGTCAGGCAAATAGGGAGGGTGTTCCAATACAATTATTTCTTTACTGTCTAAAAACTCCCTCATAGGCAACTATACCATTAAGTTTGCAAACTTGCTACTGTGTGAAATGTCTATTCCAGAAAGAGTTCCAAAATTGCTTTGAAGGGTGGACTAGGCACTAGCATTGGTGCATAGCTTCCAAGGGGAGTACTTTGAAGGAGACCATAGTAATATTCCGCAATGAGGTATTACCGTGGCACTTAAACAATTAAGTTCGTGGGCTTTATTGTCAGCCATGTATGTTATGTCAATTGAGCTACATGTTCCTTCAGAAGATGGTCCGCAGGGCCCTCAGCCCAGTAATTCGGTCCTGCAGAGACTTTCAGATGTGTCTATGGAGTGTCTATGACTTTGCATTGTTGTTGGGTGCTGTCAAATAGGTTTCAACTCACAGTGGCCCTACGAACAACAGAATGAAGTACAGCTAAGTCCTGTGCCATGCCTAGAATCATCTTCATGCTTAAGCCCATTGTTGCACCCACCATAACAATCCGTCTTATTCAGGGTCTTCTTCTTTGCTGACCTTCTACTTCACCAAGCATGGTGTCCTTTTCCGGGGATTGATCCATCCTGGGATCATGTCCAAAGTATGGAAGACAGTCTCCCCATCCTTTCTTCTGAGGACACTCTGGTTATGCTTCCTCCAGAATAGATCTGTTTCTTCTTTTGGCAGTCCATGATATGTATGTTCAATATTCATCTTCAATACCACAATTCGAAGGTGTAAATTCTTCCATCTTCTTTATTTACTGTCCAGCTTTTGCACAAATATGATGCAAATGAAAATACCATAGCTTGGGTTAGGTGCACCTTAGTCTTCAAGGTGACATCTTTACTTTTCAGTACTTCGAAGAGGTCCTTTGCAGTGTATTTTCTTTTTTTTTATTTAATATAACTGAGTGAAAATGTACATTCCCGTATAAATTTACATGCCCACCTATATGCAGCTTCCATTGTGCAGCGTATTTTCCCAATACAACGTGTCTTTTGATTTTTTTCAGTGCTGTTTCCATGGGCATTGATTGTGGAAGTAAGTAAAATGAAATCCCTGATGTCATGGATTGAATTGCATTCCCCCCAAAATAGATGTAGCCATGTGGCTGGGCCATGATTCCCAGTATTTTGTGATTGTCCTCCATTTTGTGATTTTCCTATGCTGTATGTTAAAGGATTAGGGTAGGAATGTAAATCCCTTTATAAGATCACTGTCCGAGACCCCACCCATCCAGCAGGTAGAGAACAGACACACGGACCACCACACGCGGTTTCAAGATCCTTCTTCTACTTTATTTCCTGGTCACACGGCTTAAATAGTGTTGCCTGCTGTATTCTGATAGGGCAAACAATATCCAATCACAGGGGGGCTTGCCTAGTCTCCAGGCAAAGCCTTACACTGGGTAGGCCATCAAGCGGGGTAAACAAGGGTGTGGCCCTGCAGCACGACGCCATTTTGCAGGCAGCGAGATCTAAGGCTTACAGGAGGTATGTGGGCCATGGCTCCCAACAGATCACCTCCCTGCTCCACTGTAAATGGAGTTTCCCTGGAGTATGGCTTGCCCCACCTTTAATCCTTTCATCCTAGAAGAGATAAAAGAGAAGTAAGCAGAGAATTGGGAATCTCACACCATAAAGAAAGCAGCACTGGGAGAAGAGCACATCCTTCAGACCTGAGGTTCCAGTGCCAAGATGTTCCATGGACAAAGAATGATGCAATACTGGACTTTTCTCCAGAGCTGACAAGGTGAAAGCCTTCCCATGGAGCAGATATCCTGAATTTGGGCTTGTAACCTATCAGACTGTGTTAAGAATAAACTTTCCTTTGTTAAAGTCGTCCACTCGGTGGTATTTCTGTTAGAGCAGCACTAGCTGACTAAAACACTTGATAAATTCCATTTATCATGATATTGCTTACTGGCCCAGTTGTGAAGGCTTTTGTTTTCTTGATGTTGAGGTACAATCCATATTGAAGGCTGTGGTCTTTGATCTTCAGCAGTAAGTGTTTCAAATCTTCTTCACTTTCACCAAGCAAGGTTGTATTATCTGTTTAATGCAGGTTGTTAATGAGTCTTCCTCCAAACCTGATGCAGTGGCCTTTTTCATATAGTTTAGATTCTCAAATTACTTGGTCAGCATACAGAGTGAAAAGGTATGCTAAAAGGATACAGCCTTGATTATTCTTTTCTTGACGTTGGTGTAAGTCATACCGAAGGCTGTGGTCTTTGATCTTCATCAGTAAGTGTTTCACATCCTCTTCACTTCCAGCAAGCACGGTGGTGTCATCTGCATAACACGGTTGTTGGTGAACCTTCCTCTAATCCTGATGCCTTGTTCTTCATTATGTAGTGCCAGTTCTCAGATTATTTGGTCAGCATACAGACTAAAAAGGTATTGCGAAAAGATACAGCCTTGATGCACACTTTTCCTGACTTTAAACCATGCACTGTCCCCTTGTTCTGCTTGCAAGACTGCCTCTTGATCCCTGTACAGAGCCCTCACGAACCACGACTTCCCCAGTACTTTGTGCTGCCTCCCCCTTCACCAAAGTCACTGCTTACCTATCGTCTGTACAGTGTTGTTTCCACCCAACCCTCTTCCGCTTTGTAACTGTCACAGATTGTTTCTTCCGTTATGTAAACTTTTCATGAGCTTTCATAGGAGTGGTTTCATATCGTATTTGTCCTTTTGTGATTATTTTACTCAGCATAATGCTTTCTAGATTCATCTATGTTGTGAGATGCTTTTGAGATTCATCATTATTCTTTATGGTTGTAGTTTTCTATTGTGTATATTATCATAGTTTGCTTTTCCATTCATCTGTTAATACACACCTAGACTGTTTTTTTTTTACTACTTTGAATAATGCTGCAATGAACACAGGTTGCATAATGTCCATTCATGTGATAGCTCTTTCTTCTGTAGGATATATTCCTAAGAGTAAGACTCCTGGATCATATGGTATTTCTATTTCTAGGGTTTTAGGAAAGTACGGTATCATTTTCCAGAATGGTTGTACTATTTTACAGTCCCACCAGCAGCACATAAGAGTTCCACTCTCCTTAAATCCTCTCCAAAATTTGTTATTTTCTGTTATTTGATTTGTGCCAGTAATGTCAGGGTGAAATGGTATCTCATTGCAGCTTTGATTTACATTTCTCTGGTAGCTATAGGGCCTCTTTCCTCTTTATACAAGTCTAATGCTTAGTTTTTTTCATCTCTTCAAAGATGGCTGTTGGTATTCGGATCAGAATTGCATTATATTTTTAGATTGGTTTGGATGGATTTGACATTTTCATTAGATTGAGACTACCTATTCACAAGCATGTGTTTTTCCATTTATGTAAATCTCTTTTGGTTTCTTGCTGTAGTGTTCTGCAGTTTTCTTTGTATAGGTCTTTGACATTCCTGGTTAGATTTATTTCTAAGTATTTTATTTTTGTTAGGGACTATTACAAGCAGTATCATTTTTCTGGCTTCCTTTTCATAATTCTCTTTATTGACATATAGTAATACACCTGATTTTTGTATGCTTTCCTCACCTGCCTCTCTCCTGAATCTATTAGTTTTGGTAGTCTCTTTTTTTTTTATGACAGAGTGAAAATGTACATTCCCATATAAATTTACACGCCCACCTACATGCAGCTTCCACTGCTCTCCCTGCCTGGTGACAGCACACTATTCCTCTCTGGTCCATACATGTGTCATCCTCCCAACAGCCTCCTTTCCCCTCCTCTCCACAGACTTCCCTTACTCCAGCCAGAGGTCAGCAGTATGATATCCTATAGATGCATAGAACCATAACATGCATCCAATATGGTCACTCTGCATCGCCAAGTCCAATCCATTCATGTCCAAAGAGTGGACCTTCGTTATGATTTATGGGGAAGGGCAGCATCAAGGCCAGAGGCCATGCTCCCAGGGAAACCCTGAAGCCTCTGGACCGTCAATTGAGGTCTTTTAGTGGAGTTCTCAGGGTGTACCCCTTTTTATTCTTGTGTTGCCAGTTAGACTCAACTTAGTGAGCTGCATCATGGCTATCATTGGTGGTGGCTGGGCACCATCTGGTTCTTCCAGTCCCAAATCTTTGTAGGCAACTACTCATATGGGTCTCTCTATCTTCTGGGTTGTCTTTACCCCAGGTCACTTTGGTCCTCAGTGAGCATCTGTTCCTGCTCAGTTGGGACCATGTGCTGTGAACTTGGATGGCAGCTTGGCAGCTTTTAAGACTCCAGATGCCACTCACCAATGTGGGGTGCAGAGAACCCTCTTAGCAAAACGCTAGTTGTGCCAATTGGCCTTGATTTAGCCTAAGAGCATGGTCTCCTGCCCCCTGCCCCAGCTACTCTGTCCTTGACACATTGGGTTAAGATGGAAGGAGTATTCAAGCTATGCTGAAGTCTACTCAACATTGTTTTTGTTTCCAATGCATGCTATCATGTTTTGGTAGTTTTCTCATGGAGTCTTTTGAGTTTTCTGTGTGTAGCATAATATCACCTATACACAGGGATGGTTTTGCTTCTTCCTTACCAATTTGGATGCTGTTTATTTCTTTTTCTTGCTTTATTGCTGTAGCTAGGACTTCCAGCACAATTTTAAATAGGAAGGGTGATAAAGCCCATCCTTGTCTTAGGCCTGTTCTCAAGGGGAATGTTTTCAGTTTCTCTCCATTAAGAATGCCTTTGTATAGGTGCCTTTTATAATACTGAGAAATTTCCCTTCTATATCTATCTTACTGAGAATTTTTATCAGGAATGGGTGTTGGACTTTGTCATGTGCCTTTCTTTGTTGATTGAGATGATTCTTTTATTTATGTGATGGATTACACAGATTGATTTCATAGTGTTGAACCATCTTTGCATACCTGGTATAAATCCCACTTGGTCATAGTGTGTGTGTGTGTGTGTGTGTGTGTGTGTGTGTGTGTGTGTGTGTGTATGATGCCAAATTCTATTAGATAGACTTTTGTTGAGAATTTTTGCATCTCTGTTCACAAAAGATATTAGACTCTAATTTTCTTTGGTGTCTTTTCCTGTTTTTTAAACACATATTCTGTATCTTCCTTCTATTCCTGATTCTCCTTCTTCTGTTGCTCCAGGTAAATAGAGAGCAGTTGTTATGCTTTGGGTAGCCATTTGCAAGCTTTTAGGATCTCAGGCACTAGTCAATAAACTAGGAGGTAGCACAGAAGCACTAAACATGTTACTAGGCTGATTATCCAGATGACTCATAAAATTATGACCCTAAACCTCCAAACTAAGGAATCAAATCCCATGAGGTTTTTGGTTGTTAAAGAAAAATATATGAAGAACACCCAAAGACATAAAGAAAAAGTTATCCCGAGAGACAAAAAGACAACATAAACCAGAGACTCCATCAACTTGACACCAAAAGAATTAGATGGTGCCTAACTACTATTAATGACTACCCTGAGAAAGAACACAATAGCGAGTCCCTGACGGAGCAGAAGTAAAGTGTGGTGCAAAACTCAGGCTTAATGGTCTTAAAAGCCAGGCTTAATGGTCTGAGTGAGACTAGAGGAATCTTAAACTACATGACCCCCAGACTCTGTTAACTCAGAACTAAAACCATTCCTAAAGCCAGCTCTTCAGACAAATACTAGACTGGACTATAAAACATAAAATACTATTCACGGAAGTGTGTTGCTTAATTCAAGCAGATACACAAGACTAAATGGGCAGCTCCCGTGCAGAGGCAGGATAAGAGGGCAGAAAGTGATAGGATCTGGTTGAATGGAAAATACAGGGTGGAAATGGTTAGTGTTCTGTCATACTAGAGGAATTGCAGCTAGGGTCACATAATAATATGTGTATGCATTTTTGTATCAGAAATTAACTTTGAGCTGTCAACTTTCACCTAAAGGCAATAAAAGAGAAAAATACAGTCTTGGTGATTGACAAGTAGGAAATAGCAGCCAGCCAAGTGCAGCAGAGAATTAAAAATATTAAAAAGGAAAGAAACTCTAGACTGGAAATACAGTATTTGAAATGAAGGATTGACTGGATGGGTTTAACAGCAGATTGGAGCTGGCAGAAATAAGAATTTATGAACCTGAAGATAGAACCATAGAAATTATCTAGTCTAAAGAGGAGACAGAAAAAATGTTGGAACTAAATAAACAGAGCCTCAGTGATCTCTGGGAAAACACTGACAAAATTTTTCAGGGTAAAAGAACATGATACATAAAAGAACCTAAGATCTAAAGGAAGGAACAAAGAGCCCCAGATTTGACTTATATACTTGTTCTAGCCTCCCTTACCTGGATTTACCTGCTTCTCCCTCAAGTCTTTGGTCTCTTTCTCTTCCTCTGCAATCTTAAATACCTATCAGGAGATTTCTAGGACCTGAGAACCCCCCAGAAACTTAAGAGGGCCACAGTGAAGAATAGGGTGCTTGGGCCCAACTAAACTGACTGCTAATGTAATTTGTTTGCTTGCCCAGCAACTCTATTAGGAAGGTTTTGCTAGGCACGTCACAGAGGAAGATTACAGAAGAAAACTCAGCCTAGGTGAACCAGACAAACCCGTTTCCAACTAGTGATTGAGGTTGTCATAGAGAATGTTATGGGAAGAGAGACCTTTTCATGATTTCTGGAAGCCCTCAAACTGAGCTTCCTAGGAAACCTCAGGCAGAGGAAATTGGCTCAAAACATCTCAGAGCAGTGGCCAACCAGTGGGGACCCAAGAGCAACCACCGGTGTGCAGGAAGAAAATAGTAGAACTTATTTTTTAGTTCTTGAGTCTTTTAAAATTCTTTGCGAGTGTGTGTTTTATAAAGTAACTAATGTGTTGTTATAGTAGTACATGTATACAATGCATGAACAATGAGGTGAACTTTCACCATTTTAATGAAAAAGTTACATGAACAAAGAAGTTGAGAGACGATGGAACCCAGAGGAATTGTAACTCGGGTGGCAGAAACTGCTTTACAAATTTTATCTTAAGAACTCACACCACTGTTGTATTCCACAGGGTTTCTGAGGTGGGTCTATGAATCAGCTATATTAAAGAGCTGTTTTAAAATACAGATTCTCAAGTACCAGGTCTATAGAATCTGATTTAGAAGGTTTTGGCTAGGGGGCTAGTATCAGAGTACATTTTTAACCAAACAGAAAAAAACTTCATGGGTAGTTCTGGTGCAAAGCTAGTCTGGAAACAAAGTGTGTCTAATACATGGGGACTGACCCATCTTAAAACAAGGCCAGAGGATGCAAGATAAGGGATCAATTTTGTGAAGAAGCGAGAAGGCTGTACAGGTATTCTGCCCAGCTGGGAGAAACCAGGCAAGGGGCAATTAGCTAACCTGTAATGCTTCTTTCAGTTGTCACACCAAGGACCCTGAAAGATGGAAAAGGCGGCTGTGGCTGGCGGGCGTCTCTATGAGGGCAGTGATACTAGCTCTCCACTACTCCACTGGCCTAAAACACATTCTACCAGATCATAGTGTCTGTTGACTCTACCTGGCAGGTCTCTTGAAGTGACTCCCTCCTTTTTATTCCCACTGTTGTTGTGTGCCTTTGAGTTGATTCCAACTCATAGTAACCTGTGAGTTGAGCTGGAACACACGACAGAGTAGAACTGCCTGCAGGGTTTTTCTAGACTGATGGCACTTGGCTGGCTTGGCAATCTTTATGGGGACAGATAGCCAGGTCTTTTTCCTGAGAGGAAGCGGGGTGAATTTGAACTGCCAACGTTGCACTCAGCCACTGAGCTCTTAAGCACTGCACCGCCAGGGTTCTTCCTGGTTCCCATTACCCAGTCCTGTCAGACTCTCATCATTTGACGACAGAACAGTTAATAATCATCACCCCTTTCTTCAACAAGTCAATAGTGTGGAGAAACACGGGAGTATCACTGTTGAGAAAATGTCATAGACTGGACTGTGTCCCTCCCAAAATGTGAGTAGTCATTTGGCTGGGCCATCATTCCCAATATATTGTGATTTACCTATGCTATACATCTTAACCTCTGCCTGTGGCTAATAGATAGGATGATTATGTCAAAAGAGGATTAGGGTGGGACCACAACACCCTTGTTAAGGGAGTTTCCCTGGAGTATGGCTTGCACCACTCTTTGTCTTTTCATCCTATGAGAGATGAAAAGAGAGAGAAGCAGCAAAGAATTTGGAACCTCACACCATCAAGAAAGCAGCACCAGGAGTACAGCATGTCTTTCAGACCTGAGGTTCCTGCTCCAAGATGTTCCCTGACCAAAGACTAATACAACACAAGGATTTCCTCCAGAACTGACAGAGGAGAAGCCTTCCCCTGGAACAGACACCCTGAAGTTAGCCTTGTAGCGTACCGGACTGTGTACGAATAAACTTTTCTTTGTTAAAGCCATCCACTCTGCAGTATTTCTGCTACAGCAGCACTAGCAGACTAAAACAGAAAACAAAACAACAACAAAAAAAGCATCAGCCTTATTTTTAAGGCAATCAAGGGAGTTTGAATGTGGACTAGGTGATGAAACGAAGCGACTATTGTCATTTTTTGAAAATCTATGAATGGCATTGAAGTTACCGTTTTAAAAAGTGCATACACTGAAGTATGTTGGGGTGAAATCACATGGTATCTGGGACTTCCTTTAAAAAACTTCAAAAGGAAGGAAAGAAGGAGGGATGCTGTTGGAAAAACAGAAGACAGTATATCTAGACAACTAATAGAAAGAGAGAGAGAGAGCAGACAAGCACAGGAGCAAATGACTTGAGAAGACAGAGGTGAGATTCAGAACCCAAGAGGAGGAATTGGCCTTTGATCAGAGGAAACCAACCCAAACCAAACCCACTGCTGTTGAGTTGGTTCCAACTTATAGTGACCCTAGAGATCAGGTTAGAACTGCCCCATGGAGTTTCCAAGGAACGACCGGTGGATTTGAACGGCTGACCTTTTTGTTAGCAGATGTAGCACTTAACCCACTACACCACCAGGGTTTTTGATCAGAGGAAGGGCACAGAACGTGTTAGACACTGGAAGCCTGTGTCACTCCGGGTCTCACTTCCTTGGGCTTCTTGGCAGTACTGATTAAAAATGGTGTCTGAAGGAGTGCCGGGCAGGTGCAGCGTGTAATCATGTAATACGATGTTGCTTTTGGTGCTTTCTTTTCACTGTCCTTGAGACTTGAGAGAAACCTAATTTAAATGTTCCAGCCTGGTTTCATCTGTGCAGTGAGAAAGTAAAGGAAAAGTTAAGTGCCATGCTGGGGATAGGGTGTTCCAGACAAATGGTAAGCAGCAAGAAAGTTCTGAGAGTGAGGCAGTATCAGTCTAATAGTGATTGTGAGGTCCACCTCCTATCCCTGCCCCCGCCCTGCCTCCTCTCTTCCTTCATGGGGTTGCGGGGGTGTCATGGGCACCAAAAAAAAAAAAAAAAAAATTGCTATCTAGAGTCATTTCTGACTCATAAACGACCATACAGAGCAGAGTAGAAATGCTCCAAAGAGTCCCCAAGGTGCACCTGCTGGATCTGAACTGTCAACTTTGGGGTTAGCAGCCATAGCACTCAACAAGTGCACCACCGGGGCTTAGGGTCAGTGGTCCATTCCTTTCATTGCCTCAGACCACCCATCCTGCATGTGCTCCCTTTGCTCACCACCCAGTGTCACTAGAAGCTCACTCCGAGGAAAAGACCACGCCGACAGAGGTGCAGGGAGAAACTCAGAACATTAACTGCTGCTTTTTAAAGAAGTTGTAACAGGTGGTATGGGGCCAGGGATAAGCTTCTCTCTGAGAATTGTCACAGTTTGGCAAGGTTCACAGAATCGTAGAAGTGTTGAGAAAAGTCTTCGCAACCATTTAGCCTCATCCATCTGAGAGGGCTTGAGGTTCCTAGAGAGACAAGATGGTCCATCCTAAACTTACCCACTGCGACTGAGTCCATTCCGACTCATAAACAACCCTTAGAGGACTGAGTAGTACTGCCCTGTAGGGTTTCCAAGAAGCACCTGGTGGATTTAAACTGCTGACCTTTTGGTTAGCGGCCATAGCCCTTAACCACTACTATATCACCAGGGTTTCTAAGAAAATAAATTGAGGACTCAAATTCACTATCTCCCAGAAAACTGAGGTGTTAACCAGCCAGACTGGGCAGGCATGGAGCTCACACACTGCACCGGAAAGGCATTGTTTTTTTTAGAGGCTGGAGCGGACATCAGTGCCCTTCAACTATGGTTCCTTTGGGCTCTCTGAAGGTTACCTCAGGAAGTAAGAGTGTGTCCCACTGCCCACTAGCCCTCTCTGGTTACCTCTCAGGCCCTCAGGGGATCAGGCATGGGGCGCTCTGAGCGCTTTCTGCAACTGTTCCTTGGCCTGCCTGCTTCTTTCCCAGGAGCAGAGTGTCTCAGAGGTGCAGTTCCAGCTAAGGCTGATCTGAGTGTAAGACGAAGGCTCACAGATCTAGGGCTGTGCTGGTTGGCAGACAACACCAATGGAGGCCTTGGGACTTGGGGGATTAGACTTGAGTGGCCACTTGGTTAGAGTGAAGAAAGTGGAGGGAAGATTTAGAATGGAAGTAGTGACTCAAGGACTTCAGGAAGGCCCAACTGAATATCCACCCAACTAGTTTAAAAAGTCCCTTCTTTGCAGTAGATCTGGGCTCTTTTACCTAGCCTTACCCTAACTGGCGTTGCCAGATGCCCCTAGATACCAAAGTTGTTCATAAGGATGTGCAATTCCAGTCTCTCGAGACTGGCTTCAGCAGCAGAAGCACCTGTAGCCACTGTCCACTAGGGGGAGAGAGAGCCCCAGCAATGCTCACAGCTGAAGCAGCTGCTCCAGAACCCGGGTCCTGGCCCCAGGGGCTCTGGCCCTGCAAGTGAGCCTCTAGGCCATCAGCTCCTCTCCTAAGCCAGCTCGCAGCCTGCCCTATATATAATTTACATTTTTACAGCACTTCGGAGTTTGGGAAGCTGACTCATACACCTTACTCCATTTGACTTCACCATTGTCCCGAGGGTTAACGGGGTAGGTATTACTGTTCCGCATTTTACAGCTGAGGCAGTAAGATCTTAGAGAAGTTTTGAGGTATATTCAGTCACACAGTGTACAGCAGAACTGCTTTCAAAGCTGAGTCCTCTTATCCCTGAGTTCCATGTTCTTTCTTCCAAACCCCAGCTGTCCCTCATCCTCAGCACAGCAGCCACCAGGGTATTTCCACTCACAGTAGAGCCTGGGTGCCCAATTCCAAGGGTCCATGTACCGCATTCTGGTGGTGCCCCTCTGGTCTTCAAAATGCTGCCATGACCTGAAGCCAGGGCCAAACTCTGCCCCCTGGGACTTGAGGGCACTCACAGAAACAGGCAGTGCCCACATGGTCACGGGCACTACGGCACCCAGAATGGGAGACCAGGCAGGGAGTTATCACACTGGAACCCATACCTGGCCTCCTCTGTCCACGAGAGTGAGTATGAGTGGTAGATAAGGGTTTGGCTTCCATTTGCCCTGGACAAGACCACTGAGAATTAAGGAAAGGCTGTGGTACCCAAATTTCCAGCAAATTCTGGGCAAGCACATGAAGGAGGCAGAAAAAGCTGGGAGACAAGACGTTTCGATTCCGCACGGAAGGACTTTGATTTCCTTCCTCACAGCAAGGAGTTGAAGCTGTGGAACATGCCAACTAAAGAGAAATTGTCACACCTGAGGAGAGGTTGTGGTAAGTGCATCTCCTTGACAAGCACCATGAGGCAAGGGAGTAGAGCTGTGCGGGTTAGAAGCCTGGGGTGGAATCCCAACTTCACCATCCACCAGCTGTGGAGTCAGGCTCAGTTTACACATCTGTGAAATGAACCCAGGGCTCACTACCTCAAAGGAGTTGTGTTGAATGAAAATATTCTGCCAACCAGCTGCTGCTGAGTGGATTTCAGCCTCCACAGTCTTTTCCATGCCTGGTTTTTGAGCAGACCTCCAAGCCTTTCTTCTGAGACACCTCTGCATGGACTCAAACCACCAACTTCTCAGCAGCCAAGCATCTTAACCATTTGCACCACACAGGGGCTTCAAAATATTCTGAGTGTTCTGGTTAATGAGCTGATGTGTGTTGTGATGTCTTATACACAAGTGTAGGAGCCTTTGTGGCTTTAGGAATGTGTCTCTGGAATCCAGGCCTTGATGTCTCACTGCTGTCTGGCCCTGGGGGCTGAGTCCTTGTGGTGGATTTTGGGGCTACATCTCTGTGCCCTGCCCTTCTTGGGGAGAGCCAGAGGAACTGGGGCGCAGCGTGTGCCAGTTGGGAGCACCTGAAAGTAGCACAGCGGCATTGCTGTTAATGTCGTCAGTAAATAAACAGAGGGCTTACACTCAGTGTGCAGCAATCAGCTTAGAATGACAGGGTAATTAGCACTGTTGGGGGCTGCAGGGCTGTGGAGTCAGGTTTAAACAAGCGAGTTCACTTTCACTGAGGCAGCCCCTGGGGAGCAGAACACACAGCCCACGGAGGAGTCCACCCTTCTGCCAGCCCACGAGGGCCAGAGGCTAGAAGCAGGGATGGTAGTGGGGCTGGGCCCAGAACCACAGAAAGAACTGTGTGAAAGAGCCCCGTTTTCATGAACAGCCAGTTGTCCCCACGTCCATGGTGCCTGGGCAGTTCTGCCTACGGTTTGACTGTCCTGGACCTGCTGCTCCCTCCTCTGGCACATGGCAAAGACAATTAAGGTGTCTCTGTGAGCTCATCTGGGCACACGTGTGGGGCGGCACAGGTGTCTCTGCTGAGGCTACCATGTAACCCTGACACATGCACACGTGTCTGTGCGTTTCACGTGGTGCAGCCTCAGTGGGCATGTGATGGGGACCTTTGAATCCAGTTTCACTCATCCCTGGCAACTGCAGCTTCAGTCCCCAGAGTGCTAATTGCCTCTCCCTCCCTTTCTTTCACCCATCTACTCAACAAAGATTTATTGGGTGCCTACCATGTGCCAGGCAGTGTTTGTTAGTTATTATCAGCTGCCACTGAGTTGGCTCTGACTCGTGGAGACTTTCTGTAGAGCAGAACAAAATGTTGCCCACTTCCAGGCCACCTTCACGGTCATTCTTACGTTTGACTCCACTTTGTGGCTATTGTGTAGTGGGTTCCAACCTACAGGCTCATCTTCCAGCACTGAATCAGACAATGTTTTGTTATGACCATAGGGTTTTCACGGGCTAATTTTTGGAAGTAGAACACCAGGCCTTTCTTCCTAGTCTCTCTCAGTCTGGAAGCTTTGTTGAAACCTGCTCACTATGAGATGTGTGAACCTATTGGTGTTTGAAATACTAGTGGCATAGCTTCTGGCATCATAGAACACACAAGGCATCAGAGTATGAAAAACTGACAGATTTTTGAGTGGTTATCAGTGGGGGTCAATCACTAGGAACACACAGATATGTAATACAAAATTCTGGCCCTCAAGAAACCTGAAGTCTGGTAAGCTAACAGTTAAGAAACTAGCTGATTATAAAACACTATGACCAATCATGACAAATGCTTTGGCTGAGGTTCTACACAGCTGGAGTGCCCAATTTAGTCTAGGTTGGCCGGGAAAGTTTTGAGTTGAAACCTGAATAATGAGAAATTGTGATAACCACACAAAAGGGTGGTGAGTGTGTATTATATGTGTGTGTCATTCCCATGAGAAATACGTGCAAAAGTTCGTGGGGAAAGGGGAACTTGGCATGTATGAGAAACCATCCAAGGTCCAGTTCGCTTGTGCATGGAGCATGGGGGTGACCAAGAGGCCCTGAGGTGACGCTGGTAAGGTAAGCAGAAGCTCTATCCTGAGGGTCTTATATGTCTAGTTAAGGAGTTTGAATTCCATCCTAAAAGGAATGAGGAGCCACCACTGATTTTAATCAAAGAAGTGATATGACATCATTTCCATTTTGGGAAAGTCATGCTGACTGCAAAACAGAGAATGGGAAGGAGAAGGGCCTGAACTGGAGGCAGTGCCCTGTCAGGAGGCTGTTCCCGTGGATGCAGATGAGAGGTGACAGTGTTGTGATTTCATGTGGGGCCCCTGGGGAATGGACTCTGCAGGCCACCAGGTAGGAAGGCCTGGCAGGTTTGGGTGTGACAGAGGAAGCAGTGGCTCTGTATCTCACCAAAGTCCACAGCTTCTAGCTGCAGGCTCAGGCCCTCAGCAGAGAGGGCAACACCCCGGAAGGCTACTAGGGCTGAGACTCAGCCCTCACCTGAACTCCAGTCACCTTGGCAAGAGTGCTGGGTGCCGGAGGGCATTTTGGCAGGGGGCTCTCACTTAATGTCCCTGGGGCACACACTCAGGAAAAACTTGAGATCCTGAGACCCCTCTCCCCAGCCCCTCCATCAGCTGCCTCTCTCCTCTTCTGACCACAGCAGAGCATCCTCTCAGTAAGAGACCTGTCTGGGAGGAGGCTGGGGCAGAGGACAGCTGCCACCTGGGCTCGAGGGCAGGCAGCTGAGGCTGCCTGCCCCAGGAGGGCGGGCAGGGCTGAGTCAGGCCAGAGTGTTCTCAGGCTGGCCTCTTTCTCTCCATGAGATCATATCTGGGTCAAAGAGCACGTAAAGCAGGCAGACCCCAGCGGTCACACAAAGCCCATTCAGACCGGCCCCTATTCACTCACCTCCTCTCCCCCAGAGCCCTGCACCGCCACGACCCCAGCACAGTGCCTAAGCCCCAGCTTTGATGTCCAAGAACAGAAAACAGCGATTAAATGTTGTTTTAAAGAGGGAGAGCTCACTGCCCTCCCATCTGTCAAGAGAAAGCTGAGGCCTGAGGGAGAGTAGGATGGGGGAGGAGCAGAAGGCCTGGAGAGGGAGGCTGTGTGTCTGGGGGTGGGGAGATGGTGGGCAAAGGCGTGGGGGATAGAGAAGAAAGAGGATGGGATGGCTGGGGGAACGGAGGCTCGAAGCTCCAGACTCAAAACAAACACAATTTTGGCAAGGGTTGGCATGTTTTCTGAGAAAGATGGAGAGAAAAAGCAAAATGTGGGATGGAGAGAAAAAAGCAAAAAGTAACCCCAAGAGAAATCATGAAAGGCTGAGGGAAGGGGGAAAGACAGAAAGAAACAGAGGTTAAAAAACCACCAAACCCACTGCCATCGAGTCAATTCTGTCTCACAGTGACCCCACAGGACAGAGTAGAACTGCCCCATGGAGTTTCCAAGAAGTGCTTGGTAGGCTGCTGACTTTTTGGTTAGCCGCTACAACACGTGATCCCAGCATTCCCTAAGAGGAGGTTAGAAGAGGGGACAGACAACATGAAGAGCTAGGGAAGGAGAGGAGAGGAGACACATGGGGGACACAAAAAAAGGGACGATGGGGTAGAAATGAAGTCAAGAAGAAGAGATGAGCAGCTAGAAAAGATGTGAAAATAAAGAGGAAGATGAGACAGAGACGCCGACCTTCTGAGAGCCTGGGAGACCCCTCCGCCACATCAGATGCTCCTCCTGGGAAGGCTGTCCCTGGTGCTGAGTGCTGCTCCACGCAGTTCTCAGGTCACCAACTCCAGCGGCAAAGAGATTTGGGGCCCTGAAAAACAGGACTCAAAGGCCTCTCTTCCAGGCTTGCCCGGAGCAGGCAAGTTTGGCTAAGAATCAGGCCTTCCACACTGACTGAAGAGAGGGGACTGAACATGGGGGAGTGGTCCTAAGGGCCTCCGAGTCATGCTAAGGGCCAGGCTTGCCCCTCGACGCTCCACGTCGGTTTAACACCCTGGGCGCCTCTCTGCAGCCATCACTCCTTATGGACCCTTCAGTCTTGGTTCCTAGGGCTAGTTGCTGTCGAGTTGCTTCCAACTCATGGCAACCCCATGTGTGTCAGAGTAGAACTGTGCTCCGCTGGGTTTTTAATGGCTGAGTTTTTGGAAGTAGGTTGCTAGACTTTTCTTCCAAGGTGTCTCTAAGAAGGACTTGAATCATCAACCTTTTAGTTAGTAGCTGGGCACTATCTGGTACTGGTCTTGGCTAGGAGAGGGATTCTTTTGGCCACAGATGAACAGATGAGATGGCCTCAGGGAGAGGTACTTTGAACTGCCATGTCTAGAGTAGAGTGGGTCTGGTTTTACAGCTACAGGTGACAGGCAGGTTACGTCCATCTCCAGAAAAACAAAACATGGCCCACGGACAGGAAATGGAGAGAGAAAAAAACTATATCAATTCGGTTTTGTAGAAATCCTTTCTTCTGTTAGAGATGATGCTGGACCTAGATTCTCACCTCCAACCTGCTCCCTCTCCACACACACTCTTTTGGTCTTGGCTGCCAAGGACCCAGGAACCAGGAACCTTTAATTAGGGAGAAGTTTCCTCTTGAGAAATTTTCGATGCTTGCTTGTTGCTAGACAGAAGTTGAAAATGTCTCTGTTAAGACTCACCAGGAGAACTCTTCCTCAGGAGTCCTGCTAAAAGTGAACTTTAGTATCAGATCTGGATGGAGGTTCTGCCCTGGCTGCTCACCAGGTATGCGACCTTAGCAGTTACAACATAAGCACACTGATTCCTGTGCGGTGATTCACTGCAGTGTCAACTGTGCAAGGTCAGGAGTGTCTGTTCCACGTCCTGTTATTCCTAATGCCTGCAACAATAACTGATGCAACATAACAAAGCAAACTAAAAACCCCCAAACCCAGGCTGTCAAGTGGATTCCAACTCACAGCATTCCCCTGTGCTTAAATGGCTCCATAGGGTTTTGCTGGCTATCATCTTTAGGGAGCCAGATCTCCAGGCCTTTCTGCCACAGCTCCTCTAAGTGATCTCCAATTGTCAATCTTTAGGTTAACAGTCAACTGTAAACTGCTTGCACCATCCTGATACAAGGTAGCCCCTCAAATATTTGTTGAATGAGTGAATGAATGCAGGCCTATTTCCTACATTGCATCAGAGATCAAATATTAATGTATTTTAACAGTGTCTTTTTAAAACTAGAAAGTACTAGAAAAAATGTTATTAGTGGGCATGTGCCTTATATAAATGTCACACAAAAATGCCACCTAAGTCCGAAACTGTGCAAAATGGAATTTTCTCCCATCCCGAGACAGAAACGGCAGACCCTCTACAGTGTTCCCCATCTTAGAAGACTAAAAACACAAAGCACTTATTTAAAAAAACAAAACAGAGGACACCTCAATCCAGAGACAACTGAATTAACTTTATTCTCTTCTAACTGCAGATTCAAGGTATACAACTGAACATTGCTATTTTTCTTATGAGACTTATAAATAAAAATACAAAAAATGTTCACTACAAAAAAATCTACTGTTAGTAGGATGTAAAAAATATTCTCTTTGCTATAGAAGGCACAAACTTCACTTAGTGACACATGGAGAGAGAAAAAAACCTGCAGCAGTAAATCCATTTTTTTTTCCTTTTTTTAAAATCTGTCAGAAACACTGAAGTTACAAAGAAACGCATTAATTTACAAGAAACAAGAAGGCAGATGCAGAAAGCTGCGACAGGACCATACAACTGTGAGTGAGCTGCTCAGGAGCTAGAACAGAGAAGACCAGCGAACACGACTGTCAGCTAGGGGGCCAGGGGCGCTGAGGGCCATCAGGAGACGGGAAAGAGGGACAGAGTGAGACAGACAGAAAGGAGGGGAGGACCAATGGGAGGAGAGAGAAAGAAAGAGAGAGAGAGAAAGGGAGAGAGAGAGAAAAGGGGAGAGAGAGAGAGATTTATTTGTACAAAGAAGTAACCAGTAAATCGAAGAAACAAAATTGGGCAACCTCCTAAAATTTGGCTAAGAGGAGGTGCTGAGGTAGACATGAACTAGAACATCAATTAATTAAAAACACTATTCTGTAATACAGAGCAATCAGACTGGCACTTGTGCTGTCACAACATCAGACAAGCCACAAACAAACAAACAAACAAACAAAACAAAACAAAACACCCAAACCAAAAGGCTTAGTTTTGCTTGGTCCGGCAGGGCGGCAGGGCCCTCAGTGCTATAATTTACATACATATATATATATATATATATATCTTTATATATAGGGGTCGGATGTCATGGTGCACCACCACGGCGTCTTCACCTTACAAAGATCATGCATAACACTATGTGAACAAATACTATGATATACCCCAGGAGGCTGGTACCCTGTCTA
The DNA here is from genome assembly GCA_028571685.1 of Heterohyrax brucei. NCBI lineage: Eukaryota > Metazoa > Chordata > Mammalia > Hyracoidea > Procaviidae > Heterohyrax > Heterohyrax brucei. The sequence goes on from CM053145.1 coordinate 36,365,961, forward strand.
CAAGGTGGGATACCAAGGACTTGAGGAGGCAGCAGCTGCTTGGCCACAGGCTGCAAGGCCTGCCCCTTTCTCTCTCCCCACCCTGTCCTCCCTGGTTCATCTGGTGCTCCTCTTTCCTGGCCATCTCTGCCTTTTTTTCACCACCCACCAACCCCACCACATAGGGTTTGCCTGGTTTCTTTTCTTTTCCCTTGTACTGAAATATCCAGGTAAGTGCCGCAGCTATTTGATATAGCCAGCAGAAGTTTCAAGAAGAAAGAGACAATGTGAGAGGGGAAAAAGATGTTAAAACCATCCTAGGAAAAAACAAAGTAACAGTCTGGACTTTTTCTACCTTGCTGTCTTATATCATGGTGGCCCAAGCTTCCTTCCTGTTCAGCTTACCACCTAACTCCCTCCTGCCACCCCTCACTGGACAGAGACCAAAGGTCACCTCCCTCCTCTGCTCTCTCAGGCCTTGGCACTCCTGCAGCAGCTTGTTCCAGTAGCATCCAGAAAAGTACCACACACTTGTGAAAAACTGCAGCAGTTTTTTTTTTCTAAATGGAAAAACTGTTCAGGCACAAAGATTAAACAAGCCCGTGTTACATCCTTGGATTGTACTGAATCACTGGGTCCCCCAGCCTCCCCACCCACCCGTGCACCCCAGATTGACCGTCCCCATACTCCTGGCCTCCTCCAAAGCAGCCCAAAGCAGCAATGATACTATTTTATCTCTCTCTCTTGCTATACATATATATATATAATCTATATATATATCTATACATATGTCTATCCTATATACACATAGGATTTTAATGCTTTGAATGAGTTAAAGGAGTGAATGGGGAAAGGTGGCCTAGGAGTGAGGGCTGAACGTCATCAAAAGCACTAAAGGGACACTTGCAGGGGCTGGACATGGCAAAGGGCCTATTATCCAACTTAGCCACTGCACGCTAGAGACGGTTTGTTATGCTGGATAAGGCAGTAGCAGGTAGGGCTGTCAGCAGTACCACAGGTAGGGGCAGTGAGGTGGCCCAAGGAGCCGGGCAGCAGAAAGAGGAGGGAAGGAAAAGTATTTACATCTCACCTGGGGCAGAGAGTAACCTCAACCCTCCCGGTTGCCCAAACGCCCTTCATTCCAGACACCCCCAGAGCCTCCAGGTAACTTCTTAGACTGCACCAAGGCACCAAGGGTGGGGGCACCTTGGCTGGCCCCACCCATGTGGCCTGGTCCAGTTGAGAATTCTTTAGTTTGTGTGGGTTGGAAGTTGAGGAAGAGGCGTGTGGAACCCTCTGGAGGGTGTCTGGGCTTTCTAGGGTGAGGGTACTGCGTACAGAAACCTGCCCACCCAGTCTCCTTCAGCAACCATACCCGCACCCTCTCTCCCTACCACCCTCCTAGGTTCTGCCACATCCTTGGGGCTTGGTAGAGCAGACAGCTGCTGATTTAGTACCATCCAATGCCCCAACACCAGATTACAACAATACTGCATGACTGAACATACAACTGCACACAAAAAGCACACACACACACCTGTGTGCACATATACATGTACAAAGAGATTTTGTTGGTGGTGGTGTGGTAGACATTTTTTTGTCTTTTTTTTTCTTTCTTTCTATTCACATTACAAAAGGAAAGGGCAAGGTCCTGTAGAACTGACAAAAGAACTCACAAATATTACAAAAATATTACAATTTGTAAATATTAGCTCAACCCTCTCAGCTTCAGTGAACAGGTGAAGGGACCCAGGCTGTGTAGGAAGGGTGGGGGAGTACGAGTTGTCACCTAGTTCTATGGAATCATTTGATTTTTTTTTTTCTTCCTTCCCCACCAAAGCTGAATGACATCTTGCTTTTAAAATACTGTTTTCTGGGATTTACAGATCCCCTGAGGGACAGCTCGTCTCCCCTTCTTCCCAGATTCGGGGAGGAAGCAATAGTGCATAATGATTTCCTACAGACTGCTCCTCCCCACCAGGATTTCACTCTCTTCACATTATAAACACAACTGCTCTAGTCACACAGTTCAAGTTTAACATTTTTTTTTTTCCTTTCCAAAGCACTAAGTCATTATTATAATTGCAAAACAGCCCTCTACCAGTTTACCATCCCCAATCCACAGGCTAGTGGCACGATCCCCCAATCCACATCCCCCAACACACAATTTTTAAGGCCTTCAGATTTGGTGGATGAGATTGAAGGGGAGGGCAGGAGGGATGGGGCCGAGGGACAGGGGGGTGGTCACAGCAGCACCCATCCCTCTGACTTCCCTATACTCCTCACAACTCTACTCCCCGAAACCGCTTCCCAAAACCACTTTTTAAAACCTAAGAGATAAATGCAGCCACAACTTTCTCAGAGAGAGAAAGGAAAGAAAACAAGACAAAACAAAACAAAAGTCTCGCAAATAAAGCATGAGATGAAACGGAGGGCCCGTCCCAAAGCAAACACAAATATTGCAAGTGTGCTTTCCAAAAATCAGGGTGGGAGGCTGGGGGCAGGGTAGGGGGGAAGCAGAGCAGCAGATTGGGAGGCATGAAAGGAATAAAAGAACAACTGGACAAACGTAAGAGGTAGCTTTTAGAAAAACAACAACCCCACCCCACCCCACCCCAACAGAGGTTGGGTTATCCCCTGACCAACCACAAAACAATACTCGTTTTGGTAATGATAACGCATGCAGAGGTGGGAGCCACAGAGTTCTACGTGTCTGAATACTTAGAGACCCCCAAACCTGACTGACCCAGGAAACTCCAAGGAAGGTGGGATTTTTTTTCTACAGTGTTTCAGGTGAACTGACCCTGGGCACAGATGACTTGGGGCCCAGCAGAGCCAATGGTGCTTCCAGACTGCCTTAGGAAAGCACCATCCCCACCAAGCCACCTGCTGCCCACTACTCCCTGGGCCCACACTCGGGTCCTGGATTCTCAACTCCTCCTGAGTTCTCAACTCCTTCTGGGCTGGCTGTTTGCTGGGAGGCTAGTTGCTAGGGGACGAAGTGGTCATGTTGGCTGGCTGATGTCTATAAAGTCATCTATTAATTTACACAAGAACAGAAAAGAAACACCCTCCTCATTCCTCCAACACCCAACCAAAACAAAAAAAGATACAGGGGTTAAAAAAGCTCATGAGGTCACAAAAACTGAGGTAATTCAAGTACAATGTGCTAACAGGGGGACAGGGGACACAAAAAAGAAGCAAAACACAAACACAAGGCCAAAGCGCTTCCAACTCCAACTTCTCTTCCTCCTCCTCTTCCCTTGTGGACTGAGGGGCCCTGTGAGTCAGGAATTCTCTGCCACTCTCTGGAATTGGGCTCATTAGGTCTGGGGTCCCCAGGCCCCCATGTTCAGAGGGTCCCCAGTATGACTCAATCAATCCCTCTACCAGCCAGCTGCCTCTGGGCTGGGATCCTGGTCTCCACGTAGAGGGCACATCCAGAGACCATCATCTGCATCTTTCCCCCGGAAAATCAGCCCATTCTTGGATTTCTTCTCCTAGGGACTGAAACAGGGTTGTACGGATTTTTGTTTGCTTGGTGGTGATAGTATATATTGAGTTGTTCTGTTTTTCCTTTAAGAATCAACAGAAGCTCAGCAGGCATCTTGATCATGAAGGAGCAGACTAGGATAAGGTACGCACTTTGTTTAGCTTTGCATTCTCAGAAAGCTAAGGGTGAATGTAAGGGCTCTGGAGTCAGGGGACTGGAGGAGGAGGGAGATGCCTCCCCTGTGCCTGATGGGCTGCGAGCCCTGTGGGGACTCGGAGGACATAACTCAAGAGGAGGCAGCAAGCAAGGAGCTGGGGAGGGGGCAAGAGGCAAGGTGACTACGAGGTATACTGGGATCTGGCAGAAGGGAGGAAAGTCCCAGATGAACGCATGGTGGGGAGCTGAGGAGAGACCCGCCCCTGACCTATCTGCCTCCTACACACCAGAGCCACCATTCTGCACATCAACCAACGACCCAGCCCCATGCCACCACCTACAGGGACCTCTGCTCCCCCTCCCCACAGCCTTCGTTTTCTGAGAAGTCGGTGGGAAGGCGGCCGGCAGAGATTGGCTCTGACCACGTGGCTCTCACCCCCTTCTCAGCCTCCACTCCTGGACGCAAGTGGACAGCCAGCGTAGAGTGAAGAGCCAAACAACCCCAGCCCACCCCAGAAACCCAGGCAATCCTCCAGCCAGGAAAGGAGGAAAGAGAGGCCCCAGGAGGCAGGGAGCAGAGGCCCAGACACCCTGGTCAGGTCATCAGGGCCCCAGGGAGGAGCCAAGGCCAAACAGCTATCAGGTTTCCTTTCTCTTCTCTCTTTTTCCCTTTGCAGTCCTTCCTCGACCCCATCTCGCTCCAGTTCTTTTCCTGCTTCTTGCTCCCCCTCCCCCTCCCCCTCCGCAGGGCCTCTCTTCACACGTAGCACAGGTAGAGGTAAGTCTTCTCTATCCTCCAGTCAGGGGGGATCTCCTCGGGCTTGTGGCCCTTCATGTGCTTCTGCATGGAGGAGAGGCTGGGGCAGTACTCCGTGCAGATGGTGCACTGATACGGGGAGGCGCCGTTGTGTGTCCTCAGGTGCTTGATCATGGCCGAGTAGTCCCGGGAACGCTGGTGGCACAGCTTACACTCAAAGGGCTTCTCACCTGTGGGGGCAGGGGACAGCAGGGCGCAGGAGAGAGCAGGCAACGGGAGGGGCGGGCTGTGAGGGTCTCTGTCAGGGACACTCTAGGCCCACACCCCACCCCCGGACCTCTTCGAGTTCTGGTCCCTGTGGTTCAGTGCTACCCAAGAAGCTTCTGTGTGACGACCGATGCAGCCCTTACTCACACAAGGCCATCGAGGGCTTAAAATGGGGCTAGTGCAAGTGAGGAACCAAACTTTTTATTTTATTTTGTTGGAACTAACTTCACTAACCACATGTAGCTAATGGCTATATGTTCCAGCACAGCTCCCATCCCTTGCTTTACTATTCTTCACTCTCCTGAAGCCAGTGGAACAGTACTGGTTGCCATGGAGCTGATTTCAACTTAGGACACGTGTGTCAGAGTAGAACTATGCTCTGTAGTGTTGACAGTGGCTGATGTTTTGGAAAGAGATCACCAGGCTTTTCTTCTGAGGTACCTCTGGGGGTTCTCGAACCTCCAACTGCGTGGGCAGCAGCCCAGTGCACAAACAGTTTATACACCACCCAGAGACTCTTCAGTCTCCCAAAGGCACAGTCTGTCCCCTTTCTAAGAAATGTATGTCTAGCAAGGGATACTGAGGCCCCTTGCGGATGGCTCCTCACACCATGTGCCTTTCAGAGAAGCCAGGGGTTGAAGTTCTTTCAGAGCTATAGACAGGAAGCAGAAAGAGTGAGGTGAAAGTGAGGGAGACCATCCTTCCAGTCATGGACGCTTCTGGACATCGTTTTCACTGTAGGGCTCTCAGAACCTGCCCTGGAGCCTTCTTCCTCTGGGGCTGCACTGAGGTGGGGTGGGGGTGGCAGAGAACTTGAGACTACATAGCCACGCCCTAGCCTGCCACCCCAACCTCCCCTCCGTTAGAGTCCCCTGGAGCTGAGCAGGGGACGTCAGGGAACCTTGTCTCAATACAGTAATTAACTGGCCAGCCATCTCGTCATCAATACTCCTCCATGCAGAGGCCCCAGCAAATAATGAAGTAATGAACAGCCAAAGTGATCTAACTATCGACCAGCTATTTACAATAGTCACTGCCAATGAATTTAATGATTCTCCTGCCAGGTCATATCCCCGACAAGGAGCTAAGGAAACCCCAGGCTCTGGGAAATCCTCAGGGTCACTCTAGTTGTCAGCAATGTATACCCCATCCTCTCCCATGGCTCCAAGCTGGAGGCAGAAAACAGAGCTGTGACCACAGGCACCCTGCTTACCTCTCCCTCTCTCCACCCCTCCCCTCCCATGGAAACACAGCCTCTTCAAAGCTGGCAGGACTTGCCTCAAGTCCCCTGTGTGCCGCCTTCTGGTCAGGATGGCTATCTTCCTTGATCAGGGGAAGCTTCCTGGTTTGCCAGGTTCATATCCTCTGGGGAAGTCCTTCTGAGTATCTACCTTCCGCCATCAACAGTGTGCTGAGGACAAGTGTTTAACAAAAACTGCCCCCAAAGCCCACATCTGTAGCTTCTTCCAATTGCCCTGTTGTAAATACTCCCACTGTGGCTGATTTTAAGTGATGGAGGTGAGGTCACTGAATGAAGACTCAGGAAGAGACGGCAAACAGGCTTTTATAAGCCCGTGTGAGCTGCTCCGGCACTCCACTGCCCCCAGCTCTATCCTGGAACTCTAGACCTCTTCCACTAAGGGAAAATAGTTGTCTGCACTTCTTTCATGTAAAAAGGGATGTGAACTGGTAAAACACACACAGAGGGGTTATTACATACATCTGTTTTCCTAATCTCAGAACTGAACTCAATCTGACCTTGTAATTTCTCAACCTTCAGCAAAATTTAACCCATCCCTGAATTCTTACTCTTAACCCTCAAATAATATGAAAGTTTCACTTTCAGCTAATCAGGCCCACTTAATCTTAGGTCATGAATAGACAGGCATCATCCTGCACATCATCTCCCAATGGCCAGTACGGCTGCATGGAGGGCTGGGCTGCGCTCATAGGAAAGGGTACCATGACTGGCAATGTCCACTTTGGCCTTGAGAAAGGGAGAGCGGCACTCATCTACCACACTAATCCTCAATCCAAACCCATTACCATCAAATTGATTCCAGCTCATAAGCCAGGGTAGAACTGCCTTAAGTTTCCGAAGAGTGCCTGGTGGATTTGCACTGCTGCCCTTTTGATTAGCAGCTGTAGCACTTAAACCACTACACCACGGTTACAACCCTTATAGAACCTCCTTTACCGTTCCGGTTGGCTTCAGACCTGCCTCACTTGGGCTTCTCTAAGGAACCATCTGCTCCCCACCCCCACTCCACCTAGGTCCCAGAGCCTGCTCAGGTCCCCCCATACCTGTGTGTACCCTATAGTGTGTCTCCAGCTGGTGCTTGAGGCTGAACTTCTTGCCACAGCCATTGCACTCATAGGGTTTCTCGCCTGTGTGGATGCGTTTGTGGCTCTTGAGTGTGCTCTCATCCCGGAAGCAGCTGCCACAGAACTCACACTCATATGGGTGGTCACCTGTGGGTGAGAAAGAGCTGGATTAGTCCCTTCCTCTCCCAGCCCTGCTTTAGCAGACACATTCAGTGTGCAAAGAAAAAGAGACTGTCTACATTCACCAGTTCCAAAGACAACGTAAGGAACCGCAGAGCCTGCCAACCCCTACAGCATCAACAAGAAGTCTATGTCCATACTTACTGTGGCCCAGGAGCTATCCATGGGCCAACAGCCACTTACAAGAAAAGAGAGCTCATTTAGTTCAGAGATAAGTGGTAGTTCTCAAAAAACAGATCCCCATGAGGACAGAACAGACATAAGGGTGTTTGAGACCCTGCTCTCACCTTCTCATGTTGCTTCCTATTCCTTTTCTCTAGGTCAAGGGCAAAAGCCACTCTGGCACCATTCCTGTCCTCCCCTCTCAAATCCATCTAATTTGGGGACCTTTTCACTTCTGTTTTTTCACACTTTCACAGGTTCGCGCAGCTGTTTCCTCCTTCATCATTCAAGGCCCAGCTCGGACATCTCTCCTGTTTGGAAACCTTCCCTTAGGCCCCTAGGCAAAATGAGTCAGTCTCCTCTGTCCCTACAGCACTTGGTTCTTTGTTATTGCCGCTACCCTTTTTATGGCACGTTCTAATTAAAATGGCCCACACTTGCTGAGTGCTCACTACATGGATTGGATCAGGCAATCATTGCAACAACCTCAAAAGAAATACATGACCATCAATTTCATTTTACAGGTGAGAAAAAATGAGAGCTAAGAGATGATTCAACATCATTTCAAGGGTCACTCAGCTAAGAAGTAGTGGAGGCAACATTCAGACTCCAGTCTGTCTCCAGAGTCTCGATACTAGAGGCTGATCCCATTGCTAACACGCACGCTGCAATGCATCTACTGTGGAGGTAGATCACACAGTTCATTGGCGTGTGGGACCCTCTACCGACATCCACTGCGGTCTTAAAGTGGAAACACCTCAAGGGTAAGAGCAGACCCTATTCACTGTTGGAGCCTTGGTGCCTAGCACAGGGATGACACACAGCAGGCACTCAGGAAATGTTGGGTACAAGAAGTAGGAGACGGAGTACATCTCCTGAGTCTGGAGTCTGTGCTTATATACTCATCCGCTACTTTTTGCCCATTCCACTCTTAAATGCCCTGCAGTGCTGGGAGGTCGCAGTGTGAGCATTAGCCATCATGTGCTTTGTACCAAATGGGTGGCTCTAGGGGCTGAAAGGTGAGGACTTCAGCTACTTATTTATTACAGGAGTGAAGGCACAGACAATAAAGATAGATTGATCACCCTAGACTTTGTTCATGAATATTTAAATATCACTGATTCGTCTTGTCACTGTAATTACAATTTCTCTGGGTTGCATCTCCAACAACCACAGTTTATGGTAAAGAATGGCCCACTGTATTTCACTTGGTCCCTCTGCAGATGCGCGGGGCTGCCAACCGTGTAATGTCCTCTGCATTTCATACATTTTCTTCAGCTGCTGAAGGTTTAAGTCATCCACAATGACCTACGTTTTTTCATTATCCCCATGTCAAACTGTGCTCGTGCCTGGGCATAAATTGTCCTTCTCGTTATAGACTCACATGCCTGTGCCTTCACTTCCTCTCTAAAATGATATTTTACTCTCTTCTCTGCTGGCCACTAACCAAACCTCCCCTCTACGCCACCGCCCAAAAGCAGGCCCTGGGACCCACATAAATCCTCATCTCCTCTGATGGCTCTGAGGGTTTTTTAAGGCTCTGGGGGGAGTGGATGCTGGGGTCCACTCACAGGCTAGCTCGCTCACTCATGGGTGGGGGATTTGCAAGAAGCCCTGAGGGCATGAAGGGGTGGGGGTGTGAGCTCTTCCATCTGGCAGTCGAAAGAGAAAGGCTAAAGAGGAGACGCCCTCTGTGGACACCAGTTCCCCCAAGTCTAGCAGGCATTGCTCTGATTCAGAGGTCACAAATTCCCCAACAGAGTTCCTCCCATGCAGGCTGCTGTCCTTGTTCCTAGATGCCACTGAGTTGATTCTGAAATGCACTAACGCCAAAGGACAGAGTAGAACTGCCGCCGAGACAGGGTATTCTAGGCTGCCATCTTTACAGGGCAGACCACCAGGTCTTTCTCCCAGGGGTTGCTGGGCAAGTTCAAACTGCCAACCTTGCCATCTAACAGCTGAGTGCTTTACCAACTGTCACACCACTAGGGCTCCTACTGCATACTGGAGTGAGCCAAACCACGGGGCTCTCAGCTGGGCAAACCAGGACCTGCCGAGGCTCCACAGACTGCCGGCTCCCAGCCCCTGCCCCATCAAACCCAAGAAGAGCAGAGGCTGGCTGATGCTAGCGCTCATCAGCTGTGCATCTAACCATGTGGGGGTCAGTCTGTGTGCACATGCCCCTCTGAATGGGTCTGCACACACAGCCCCCCTCACCTGACATCCAACTGCCCCCTTCCAAATCAGCAGCGATTATGACTTTAATCAAGGATTCAGTATCCTTATTAAGATATAAATAAATAAATAAAGCCAGGGCCATGCGAGACTTCAGCTGGAGCCAGTAATTAAAATGTGCATCGACAGCCACCCAGCCAGGAACCACAGCCTGTGCCTGTCACCTCTTGGGTGGAGAGGGTAAGAGTTTACAACACAAAGGGTTAAGAGAGAGAAGTTTATTTGATAAGATTTTTATGAATTTAATTATGAAGTAGATCGCATGTTCAACGAGTTTCAGTAGGAAATCTCCCGAGTCAGCCTGGGGAAAGGAATAAAAAGAACGGAGAAGGGAAACGAAGACAAAGAAAACACCAATACACACAGAGAAAGAGAGACACACAGCGGGGTGGGGGTAGGGGGTAGTGGGTGAGCACCTGGCCTGAAATCTTCACCCTGACAGTTAATTTCGTCAGCGTCCCCACAATGTACACAAAACTGGCTGTGGAACTCAAAATCCAATTTGTGGTAGGCTGATTAACTCTGTAGCCTCCTTAATGAGCTTGACATTAAGTGCAGGACCAACGATACTAATTAGAGCCCCTTCTGGCTCACACAGTGCACCTGGGACCCCGATGGTCTATCCCTACCTGGTGGCTTCCCTTGCACTGGCCAAGCCCAGTGCAATCCTCCCCAGCCCAGCCCCATCCTGATGGCTCCTCAGGCGTGTCCCTCCTGCCCCCACCCTTTAGCACAGCTGAGAGTTTATTATATGATGAGCTCTGTGAATCAGGGATCCATCAATGCCAAGAGCTCGGCTGGACTAACCCACCAAACACAGCTGCTGATGCTAAACACCCAGCCCCAGCAGCAAATGGGCCAAGAACAACGGAATATTAATGAGGCATTGTGTAGGGGGTGTGCGCAGCCTGTGGATGGCTTGTGTGCGCAGGGCCGCAGTGGTGTGAGCATCAATGAGTGTTTGTGTGTGTCCCTGGGCAGGGCACCCGCTCCATGTTTCTTAGGTTAATCAAGGGTTTCTCTCCAACTCTGTCTAGAAACAGCTTCTCCCCACATATGGAAGCCTCGACTGGCACAGGGGCACGTGACAAGCAGACACATGAGCTCTTAGAAGTGGCCTAGGCAGAGCAGGGGATACCTGAGCTGGGATAATTCAACCCCCACAAAGGCAGCTGATTTGACCTAGTGATATATTCAGACATGGTTACAAGACCACTGGCCGTCTCTGATAAGCTAACCTTAGAGGACTCAGTGCAAGTGTTGGCAGGAAGGTGCATATACCTGCAGGGGACACTTGTGTAGTCACTGTGGAGAAAGTCCTTGTCAGCATTCTTCTTCCTTATTCCTTCCTGATGGGCCCTAGCACTATGGCCTTCAACTACCATACCCGAGGAATGCTAAGCAATTCTAAGCCAATCTGGTGATGCTAAGGTAGTGTGTACCCTGAAAAGAATGGCACCTGGGAATGACAGCCCAGATAAGCTCCTTGGTAAAGAGGCCTACTGCTGCCAGGACAGGCTAGCTCAGTACACACACACACACCACACACACAGAGACACCTTGGACTCCTAGCTCAGCACCCTCCCCCCCCCAGAATCCTAGCTGATGACACATACACACAGACACACACACACACGCCAGAATCCTAGCTCAGTACACACAACACACACACACACACACACACACACACACACACACAATGCTGAGTCTTGGATACCACCCTGGATCCACTGAATCAAAGTGTCTATTTTTTTGCATGAAAATGCAAGTCTGCAGATTTCATGAACATCATCTTTGCTGGGCACACAGAGATTGAGAATCAGTGGTTCACAGGATGGGCTTTTGGGCGGAACTGTCCACACCGACTCTGAACTACAGGTTCACCAGGTCCACCTTGGGCAGAGAAGGCTGAGGGCTGACTCAGCTTGGTACCTTCCCCTTTACTTCTGTGGAAGCCAATCCCAGGTTCCCAAGGACCCCACCCCGCTCACCTCTGGGAGTGGCCTACCTGTGTGTGAGCGCAGGTGGCGTTTGAGGGCAGTGTGGCTGGGGAACGTGCGGTTGCACTCACTGCAGATGTAGCTGCGCACGCCCGCGTGGACCTCCATGTGCTGCTGGAGTGCACTCTGTGCCTGGAAACGCTTCCCGCACAGCAGACAGAAGACAGCCATGTCTGTGCCTACAAGACGGGGCAAGGGAGAGTCTCAGGAGGTGGAAACACAGGCCAGCTCTTACCTCTCAGGCCAGAGTCAACAACAGGACCAGTGCTCCCGGGCCCCCAGGCTCTGGGGCCGGTCCAGAGGTGGTCCAGGCTGTCCAGTGCTGCTCAGTGAGCACCTAGTATATGCCAGGCATGTAGGCTACAGTGGTGGACATAACCAGCATTGTTCCCTATTTCGTGGAACTTAAAAGTCTAGGGGGAGAGAAAGTGACATTAATTAAATACATAAAAACCAAACCAAATCTGTTGCTCTTGAGCTAATTCAATTCATAGCAACCCTATAGGATAGAGGAGAACTACCCCGTAGGGCTTCCAAGGAACGGTTGGTAGATTTGAACTGCCAACTGTTTGGTTAGCAGCCCAATGCCCAATGACTGTGCCACCAGGGCACCAGCAAATATACTCCAGCGAATATAGATTTGCAACTGTGACAAACGCTATGTAGGAGAAGGCAGGGTATTAAGCAGGCAGGTATCAGAGGGTCTTTGTACAGAGCCTGGGGCCAATGGTGACGAGTCGTTAGGCCTCTGTGAGAACCAATAATGACAACACGTGCCAGTCACTGCTCTAATTGAACTATCTTAAACATTACAACTCCAAGGTGGGCTGTCTCATAATTACTTTCCAGATGAGGAAAGTAAGGCACAGAGAGACTGAAGAGCTTGCCCAAGGCTCTGTAGTCCGTAAGTGGCAGAGCTCAGATTCAAACCTGGGCAGCCTGGATTTGAATAGTCTCCTGTTCTTTTGTTGTTGTTTGTAGCCCTCAACTCACAGTAGACTCCCCCACAACAGAAGAACAAAACACTGCCCAGGCCTGCGCTATCCCTGGGATCAGACCACTGAGATCCAGAGAGTTTGCACTGACTGATTTTTTTTCTGACTGCTTCTCTCTCACCTAAGAGGTTGTGAGTGTCTTTCTAGATATATATCCATCAACATTTTATTAATTTTTTGGTGATTCTATGATTTTACTGAGTGTCTTTCAAGATTGAGGAAAACAGAGTAACTGATTTATTTTCACCTTGGTAATTTTTGTTTAATTTGTACTTTAGATGAAGGTTTATAGAGCAAAGTGGTTTCTTGTTAAGCAAGCAATATAATGCCCTGGCTGATTTTTACAAGTAGATTACCAGGCCTTTCTTCCTAGTTTGTCTCAGTTTGGAAGTGCTACTGAAACCTGTTCAGCACTAAAGCAACATGCAGACCTCAAGTGACAGACAGGTGGTGACTGTGTGTGAGGCAGAAGACAATGGCTGGGAACAGCACTCTGGTTCCCAGCAGAGAAGGCAACAATTGGACCACTGAACCACCACTGCCTGTTCTCTTTAGCCAGTTCCCTGTTCAGGAAAGCAGGTATCCTAAGGATTTGTTCATTCAACAAATATTATTTTAGTACCTTCTGTAAGTAGGGCAGAAACCCAGGTGGTGTAGTGGGTAAGTACCACAGCTGCTAACTAAAAGGTTGGCAGTTGAAATCTACCAGGCACTCCTTGGAAACTCTGTGGGGGCAGTTCTACTTTGTCCTATAAGGTTCCTATGAATTAGAATCTACTTGAAAGGAATGGGTTTGGTTTTTTGGGTGTACAGAGATCTGTAATCATGAGGATATACTGTGGGCAAACATATTAAGTCCCTGCTTTCCTCAAAGATGTTACCCAGCATATAGGAGAAGGAAGGAACACATTCTGGAAGGCAGAATAGTCCAGGGCTCAGTCTTAAAAGAGCAGTACGGCTGGAGAAGCAAAGAGAGGGTGGGAGAGAAAGCTAAAGAAGCAGGCAAGGTCCAAAGTTAAAAGTCATATTAAGCTTTACATTTCATCCTAACACTAATGGGCCATTGTCAAAGGATTTTAAGCTAGTGAGCGACATGATGAGATTTTCCTTTAATTGTGTCTGGTCATTCCCTGTGCTGGGATCAGAAGTACCAGTACTCCTACAGTAGTAGCCTACAAAGACAGGCTGCCACTTTCTGTTTCTTACCAAGCTCCCGCCCAAAGCTGCCCTGGAGCCGCGGCCTTGCAGGCCACAGCACCACAGTGAGGCAGTATCTAAACGCCTCGTCTGTGCCACCTGGTTGCCTGCTGCCCACCACTTTGGATTACGTTTCTCTAAGCAGGCCAGCCTCCCTGCAAGCCCATCTGCACACTTCTCCTTGCTGGCATCTGGGCGCTATCCCCTGTGCTCAGCCCTGACTCCCCTTCCCTGTACCCAGGACACAAGAAGGAAAAGTGGTAAGGCAGAGAACCTGTTAACTCAGCCCACTGGGATGGACGACTCAAGCAAGGCAAGCATGGGCTTAGTTGTGCGTACTTACCACTGGTCACTAGAGATCAGCACAAGCAAGCCCCTGCTTATCTTGCTTACTGGGTCATCTGCCTGTCAGGGATTATTAACATGAAGAGGCTTTTATTCTGTTAGGAAGGCACTGTGGGATTGGGAGAGAAACTGACACCAGCCATACCCAGAAGGATAATTTTTGATGTGGTGAAACAATGTGGAATTGTTCCTACAGACGCTCTGGTAAGCAAGGTGAGCACGCTACTCACCTCATCTATTGGCTCATCTGCCCCTGCAACACAGAGGAGGAAGGGACAGACCACTTGCTGGTGAAAACTGCAGAATCAGTGAGTTCTGGTGAAAGGTGATGGTGAAGCGAAGGAAGGGCAAGACTTAGCTGCCTTCCCGGTCCATCAGTAGAAAATGCAAATGGAAGGTGTAATTCTCTCAGCCTCAGTCCCATTCACAGAGGAGCTTGGGGTGGGAAAGCAAGGACTGCCTCTCACTACCGCCACTCTGCCATCCCTTGTGCCCACCCATGATCCTCTCCCTGGGCCAACACTGACACGTAGGCACTAGCAGCCATGCTCTGGCCCACTCACAGTCACTACCTGCATCCAGGTCTGGGGAAGGCTGACCAGAGCAGGAGGCATACGAGCAAGCACTCAGTTTGCTCCTGGCCCTCCACAAGCAGAAGGGGGTGGGGAGGGACTAATACAGATATTATATGAGGTACTTTATGTATGCTGTCATCTCATTTCAAACTCACAGCCTTATAAGACAGACATTCTTATCTTTCTTTTCACAAATGGGAAAACAGACTAAATAACTTGCCTAAGGTCACACAGCTAGAGAAGAGGCAGAGCTGGGGATGTGAAAGGCCCAGGTCTGTCCAACTTCAGAAACTATTGAGACATGCCCAGTTATTTGCTCCTTTGGGCTTCCCCTACAAGAAGCACAGTAACAGTAGCAACAGTGTTGTCTACAGGCTCTGAGGATGGAGCCAGCTGCAGCTGCTTCAGCTATACCAGCGCATCCAGGGATTGCTCCAGCAATGTCTAGAGAACTCAAGGCAGTGAGCCCCAAAGTGTAGCTCTGTGAAGTCTTCTAACCCTACTGGGAGCCAGCAGGATCACTTGGCGTGGCACTGGTGTACTCAACTCCATTGAGAGAAAGGGACTCCTGGAAGAGGTGGGCTTCCCAAGCAAGAGTTTAGCCCAGGGCTCACAGTGAGTACCTCAGTGTCTAACCCAGCCTGACCAGCATGCACAGAAACAGAGTCTACTCATTCCACCGTGAATTCAGTCTCTGCTGCTTCAATCTGGGGGCCCCTAGCACCAGCCTCCTTTTCTTTGCTGAGCCCAGTCCTGACTCTCACTCCACAGATCTAAAGTCAGTAAGATGCAGCACACTTTCAGGAGCCAGCCATGTCCTGTAAGAGCCAAGGTTTCCTCTCACACATACCTGAAATCCAGAGCAAGAAAGGAGCCTGGTTCAAAGGGAACATGGATGACATCTCATACGAGACCCTGAGCCTAAAAAGCCACACCCAGAGAGCCCTGAGGCCCAGGCCATCCAGCAGAGCAGACAGAATCCTACAGCACTTTACGCCCGTGGTCCTTCAAGGCCCCTCCAAGCTGCCCTGCTATGACCTGCCTTCCCGGTCCACCAGTGGAGGTGTACCTAAATCCAGCAAGATGCCTGAATCCACTTCAGCCAACTCAATGAATGATCACCACACATAGGTATTTCTCAGGATGGCACAGGTGATGCTGAGCTAAACTAGAGAAATACAGTCCCTGGCTGGTGAGAAGGGAATGCAGGAGAGTCAACGAAAGCAGAGGATAGAACAGGGAGACTCAGAGTGGGCTTTGGATAAGATTTTGAGCCAGGCTTTGAGGAATGACAAGAAGCTGGGAGGTTATGGACTGGCTCTGGAGTAGGGCAGTGTCTTAATCAGCTAATGCTGCTATAACAGAACTATGAGAAGTGGATGGCCACAACAGAACTTAGTACTCAGAGTGGGGTACTGCTCTACCATATACCTAACATGTAGACGCAGTTTTGGAACTGTGAATGGACTGAGGGCTCAGAAAGATATAAGAAGAGCTGTTACTCTGAAGACAACACAGATGGTTAAGTAGTTGCAGCAGAAGACTGGAGTGGCAACAGACCAGTAGTGGCAGAGAAGTGGCAGCAGCAGAGAAGCCATGGTGGCAGAGAACCAGCGGCAGCAGAAGCAAGGAGACCAGTGTGAGTTGGCACTAAAGCCAACTCACTAGTGAGACAGTTGAGTGCCTGTGTGCAGGAGGCTTCCTAGTGGAGTGGGGTGCCTCCAGGCATTTGTCAGTGGAGCTACAGAGCTTTACAGCACTTGACCTAGAAAGGTACATGCAGGTGCGAGGCCTGAGGAGCTGAGAGGCCAAGAAACCAGGAAGCAGAAGCTGAAGAGACAAACAGCACAAGAAGCCAAGCTGTCTCAGTTTCAGCAAGTGCAGCCATAATCGCTGGTTTTCAAAGGGTAGAACTGTGGACTCTGGTGTTTCTAAGAGTGGAGTCTCCATTCACATGGACTAGGAGAATAGTGTGCCCAAAGCCAAGGGAGCACAGTTGCTGTCCCACTGGGCTGGGAAGGCAAAGCTGAAGCCCAGGGCAGAGGCACCTCCTCTCAGAATCCAGAAAACGTGGCGAACACCTAGAGCCTGGAGGACAGGGCTATTGTGTAAAAGGTCTCAGACAACAGAGAACTGTTTTCAAGCCTTGGGGGCTAATGTAATATGTTCTGCTTACTTGCTTGGTGCATTCTTCCTTCTTTCCTTCCAATTCTTTCCATTGTAATGAAAATGTCTAGCTTGTTCCTGACTTTTTTTGCCACTGTTATTTTTTTTTTTATATCTTTGGAAGTGTATTCTAGATTTCAAGATGAATTTTTGGATTTGGCACTTGGATTCAAGACTTTTACTGTGATACGAGTATGTTTTTCATGTTGCAAGGAACTGATTTTGGGGGAGCAAAAGGGTGGAATGTCATGGAGTGAAATATGTCCCCCAAAAGATGTGTGTATAAATTTGGCTGGACCATGATTCCCAGTATTGTATGATGTCCACTATTCTGTCATTTGATGGAATTTTCCTATGTTGTAAATTCTATCACTATAAGAAAGACAGATTAACAGCAGTTATGGAGTCTTATCAGATTGGCTAGCGTCTTAAGCCAATCTCTTTTGACATATAACAGAAAAAAGGGAATGGAGAGACACAGGAACCTCATACCACCAAGAAATCAGCAGCAGGAGCAAAGCACATTCTTTGGATCTCAGGTTGCTGTGCTGAGAAGCTCTCAGACCAAGGAAAGACTGATGTATCACAAGTACCTTCCTCCAGGGCCAAAAGAAGGAGAGCCTTCCCCTGGAGCTGGCACACTGAATTTGCGTTTGTACCCAAAAAGACTGTCAGAGAATAAACTTCTCTTCATTAAAGTCACCCACTTGTGGTATATCTGTTACAGCAACACTAGATGATTAAGACACATATTATCACTATATTCCATCCCAGGCACCTCTACACCCTGTTAGACAGGTTTAAGGGTATATAAATTGTTACCACCTAGAAAGAAAATGCCAGAATACCCTACAAGGGTCTCTCTTCCCTTCCGGGACAAGCTTTTGTCCCAGTCCCACAAGGCTCAGGGGCTTTTCCTGGCCACCTGCACACTCACCAAGCTCACAGGCCAAGAGAGAGGGGCTCTGAGGCCTCACCCCACTGTCCCCATTACTTTTCTTGAAGCTTGATAGCTGTGATGACAGAAAAAGTATTAAAAAAAAGGAGGGGGTACAAAAGGAAAGCAAGAGGGCAAAGTGGATTAGACACAAGAAAAGCTGTCGGTGTATGCACGTTAAGAATCTAGAGACCAGATCTGAGTTCTTAAACAATTTGCTGTAGTTTCTGCCTAGCTGGTTGTTCAGCATGTGTGTTGAGTCAGAGCTAATTCTATTACACTGAGAGATTAAGCAAATAAACGCTAGTTTTTTTTGGAAACACATTGAAATGTGGAACTACGGAAATAAAATTATCTCGGAAACTGTATTAGCAATTCATTAGCTGCAGTGAGGTGGGGCAAGCAGGGCCCAGCAGTGTCAGGGAACACTGTTCCCTTCAACGCCTGAGCTCCCGACATGCCCTCCTGCTCCACCCTGTGCTGAGGAGCAGCATCCTGCCTGGTGGCCCCTGGGAAGAAGGGTGAATCCTGAAGAAATCATAAAGTCAGCCTGACAAAAGGGGGAAATACACACACAGGGGTCTGGCTCTGCCACTTATTTGCCTTGTGAACCTGAGCAAGTCACTTAACGTCTCTGGGCCAGTGTTTGCTCATCACTGGCCATACCCTTGCAGTTGCTGACAGCATCAAATGAGTTATCCAGGTGTAAAAGCTGCTTTGAACTGTGAAGCGGTAACAAGGCCAATGCCAGCCCAAACAATGCCTTTGTCTGAATTAGAAAATCACACCTCTCCCCCTAGGCAGACAGATCCTTGCCAGGGTGTACAGTTTTGGAAAGTAGAGGGTGTAGGATTCCAGGTCCCAGTTTCCCTACTTTCAGCAAGGTTTCTTCATGCAGTAAACAACCTGTACCACAGATCATGGCAGTCCTATAGGATGTACAAACCAAAGTTGCTTTATTGACTCTAAGCTGCTTCCAGAAAACTCATCCTAGAGAATGAGTTGCAGCATTAAGGCCTGGAACCAAGGACATCTTCTTACCCTGAGCACTCACCACCACCCTTCGCGGATTTCTCCAAGGACCTCGTCTTCCCCCAAGCGCTTACCACTACCCTTCACCGATTTCCCCAAGGACTTCTCTTCCCCTGAGCGCTCACCACTACCCTTCATGGATTTCCACCACAGCACTTAAAACTCTACTGTGTTTGTTTCTGACATCCAGCTCTGCCTGCTGGGCTGCAGTGAGCTTTCCAGAGAAGGAACTATTCTATTAATGTTTAAGTCCTGAGCACTTAATACAGGGCCTACCACTGTCATTAACTGTCATCAACTCAGCTCCCAACTCATGGAGCCCTCACACACAATGAAATGAAACGCTGCCTGGTCCTATGCCATCTCTACGACTGGTTGTAGACTGAACTACTGTGATTCACAAGGATTTCACTGGCTAATTTTCAAGCAGCAGCTGTCCATACCTTTCTTCCTAGCTGTCTTAGTCTGGAAGTTCTGCTGAAATCTGTTCAGCATCATAGCAACAGGTAAGCCTCCACTGACAGATATGTGGTAGCTGTGCGTGAAGTACGGTGGCCAGGGATTGGACATGGGACTCTGACATGGGAGAACTCGGTCACTGAATACTAATACCTCACTGGTATAGAATAAACCAAAACAAACTCACTGCCATCAAGTGAATTAGCAATGCTTCAGAACAGAGTAGAATTGCCCCTTTGGGTTTCTAAGGAGGAGCTAGTGGATCTGAACTTCCAAACTTCTGGTTAACAGCCAAGCTCTTTCATTGCACCACTAGGGCTCCCAGGGCAGAGAGCAGGCACTCAATAACTGCGCGTTGCAGTAAGTAAAATGTGTATGCTGTGGGACAATCACAAAAAGTGGAGGAAGCAGTCGTCGTACAAAGACAGACGGCTAGGGCTGACAAAGGCTAACACCAAATCCACGAAAGGAGCCACAACCGAGCTTCCAACAAAACTTCCTCTGGAAATAAGTAACACCAAATGGTCCATTAGCAGCTGCTCTCACTGGGGTCTCCCATGTCTGTCTGGTGGGCTGGATAGGACACCCCAGTTCTTGCTCCACGCCTGAGCTATTGCTCAGAAGCAAAGACCCAGAGCACAGAAGAAATAGTTCTATCACACTGTGCAATGAAACTGTCAGAAGACTCCAGTACTGACCTGGTGCCCCAGTCCTTCCTGGCTTTGCAATCCTGGATCAGGCACCTAGGAAATGGCGTTCATAACTAGCCCAACCTTTCCAACTTCACAGTGTCTTTGTGAGGTAATTTATAAACATTTTTGCACATGTAAATCCTACAAGTGTATTGTTTTCTACCAATCTGTACATTTAAATGTAAATAAAGATGCACCATTAGCCCTGACTCAAGGAAATAATTCATTAGGTCAAAAGAACTAGCACCACCTGTGCTCTTCTGGGAAATCCTGGTGGCACAGAGGTTAAGTGCTACAGCTGTTGATCAAAGAATCAGCTGCTGATCAAAGAATCAGCAGTTCAAATCTGCCAGGCGCTCCTTGGAAACTTTACCCTATCCTGTACATAGGTCACTATGAGGCTAATTGATTTGCCAGCAATGTTCTGCTCTTCTGCAAAATGAGATGGACAGTCTTCAGATGGACTCCAAGGTTACTACCTGAAGGGAATTTGAACTTGGAAGAAGTCTGGGTGTGGCAAGGACGAGCTAGGAGTCACGATCAAGAAGGTAAGGTAGGCAGGATCCATGCAAATATACAGGCTTCCACTGCAGTAGTCATCTCCCCAGAGAACATGACCCACATGAGGGCCCTAGGGGACGCACAGCCAGCAGGGGCCACACGGCACATTACAAGTCACAGACTCCCAATCTAAAATAAGCTTAATTTTAGCAAGAAGATGGGAGAAAGCCAAAGGTGGAAAAAGAGGCAGGAGGAGTGACATAGACTCAGGGTATTTATTTCATCCAGGTGATGACTGAATCTGAAATTATGAGACACAATAACCCTCATGTTTACACCTGAGCCATTTCCATACCAATTACCTCTTTAATAGAAAGGAAGGAACAGGATCAAATTAGAGGGGTACACAGCTGGAGAAGATGTTCAGGTGCTACACCTTCTTTGAGCAAGGCTCTTATTATCTCCCCCTATAAGCAGTTTCTTAATCAAAAGAGCAAAGGGATCTAAATATATACCAGCTTCTTTTGGTAAGTGGGCCGTGACTGTTACGTGTACACGTGGCCAGTGTATATGTGTGCTTGTGTGGGGGTGAGCATACACATGCAACACGGATGGACTTCTTATACCCAACCCCAGCTAGCATCCCTTGAAGAGGTATGAGCTGCCTCCCCCTGACACCCTTAAGAGCTATGAATCCACATACAACAGGGTGATGGAAATCTTGTTTTAAACTGGAACCATGTCCCTACTCTCTACCCCCAATCCCTATATCATTCAGAGAGGTCTATTTCCTCTAACTCCAGGACTACTCTTTTCTAAGGCACCGTCTCTAGCCATAAGTAGCTCTTATGACCATGAACCTAAACTATCAATTAAATAGCCCTTTTTTCTTTGTGCAGTTGTTACAGATCTTAGTAGAGGTGTAACATCCACTGTGTGAGAGACAGAGAGAGCGAGAGAGTCAGAGAGGGAGAAAGAGAGAAGCACCACAGGGCTAACTCATACCCAAGGCTGGAAGGCTCTGTCTGCATCTAAGAGGATGGAGGTTAGAGGTGAGAGGGTGTTATGTGTGGGCTGGGGGACATGGAGGACACACATGCTCAGACATGGTATCTGCCCTTCTGGGCCATCATTCAGGGCTCAGCTCCTTTTCAAGGAATCTACTGAATAAACAGCCAAGAGCCGTATCCAAGCTCACCTCTGATTTTCCCCTTGGCTGTAAGAGGAAAGGTCATTCGGGATGGGCTCCTTATCCCAGCCTTCCTTAGGAGGTTAGCTATGCAAGGACTGAGGGTCCTGTCTGCCTAGCCGAAGGACGTTATCAGCTCACTGACCACTGGAAGTGCCGGCGGCTGGCAAGTGTGACCCAAGTCTCACCAGTCCTTTATGCCATGCCTTTCTCCCAGGAGGGGTAGAGTAGAATGAGAAAACACCTTGGAAGGCCTGCTTCACGGTAAAATTGGCTGCACACCCATGCGTGGGTACTTGTCCGCTGCACCACCTACTGACAGGGCACCTCTCACGCCTGCCTAGCTACAACGTCCCAAACTAAGCCAAGAGCTCACAAGCTTAGCATCCGGAACTCTTGTCAATTTCAGCCTTGCTAACTCCTGTCTCGTTCTTCAGCCTCTGATACCCCTTTCTCTTTTCCTCCGTACAGGCTTAGCATCCTGGAAGGCATCTATATGTCTACATAATCTCCTATTTCCACAAGGACAGGAGAGTGCTGTCCTCAACGAATAACAAAAAGGGGAAGAATTGGAGCAGCTGATTCAAATTTGTTTTAAAGGTAAGAGAT
The DNA here is from genome assembly GCA_028571685.1 of Heterohyrax brucei. Taxonomy (NCBI): domain Eukaryota; kingdom Metazoa; phylum Chordata; class Mammalia; order Hyracoidea; family Procaviidae; genus Heterohyrax; species Heterohyrax brucei. Next base: position 36,388,212 of record CM053145.1, read on the forward strand.
GGATAGGTGAATGATTACATTTCCCAAAAAGGCCCCCAAAACTTTCCTTCTTTTGGAGCAAGTGGCCGCATCCTCAGGCAGCAGCAGCTAGCAGAGCTGGCTGCTGAAAGCCGTGCATTTGTTTAGCAGTGAGCTGGAGACACAAGTGCATTTCATTACTCGGCACCTCCAGCTACAGTAAACAAATTTGTCAGCTCACTAGCTCATTAAGGTGCACCCCAGACACGGGGGATTTATTGAGACCTTCACAATAACAGTAACATGAATGGATTTACTAATTTTGTCAATCACTCCAGCAAACCAGCCGAAGAAGGGGAGAAGCTGGGGGAGGAGGCAAGAAATGGGGTGAACATAGAGGAAAGGTGTTAAAGAAAAGGAGAAAATTCTGGCTTGGTTTGACAGGGAGAGTAAACCGGTAAAAATGACGGCCGACCCTTGCCGCTCTACCTCATATGCTGGGCCACACTTTCTAAGGTGTGAGAGCCCTCTACAAAGACGGTGCCAAGGGAAGTATGACGCTAAACCAAGTCCTGGCTCCCTGGCAGTGCCCCACAAACGAGGCTATGCCCCTCCGCTGCTCCTGCACCACATCAGACACTGGATACTGAGCTAATGAAACAGCACTGAAAACCACTTTGGGGGAACAGTTCCTCCCCATCCGAAGAGACGATAATTGCCTCTCCCAGTATCTCCCACTCACACCGGTAGCCCCTTCTCTACTGCCCAGTCTAGTTCCTGGCTGGACCCCTTCAGATACTCAAGGAGTAAAAATTTCCACAAGAGCCAGAAGAGGAAAAAGGAAAGACAGCAACACATATGCATGTGTGTTCATGCATGCATTGTGTGTGTGTATGCACTGTGTGTGCATATGAGTCCATGTGTGCAGGAGTGGGTGTGTATGTGTACGGGTGGGGGGTTGGGGTGGAAAGTAAATCCAGAGAGGTATGTAGCCCTCTGGTCTGTAACTTTCAAAATGACAGCAGGACCAGGGCAAAGGTCATGGGGTCCGAGGCCTTAAGCACCTCTGCCAGCTGTGGCAGGGAAGCCTGGAGCCTGCAGGACGCCTGCCTGTATAAATCAGCAGTAAGCAGCACCCGCTGGGGGCAAGGACAATGGGACCACATGGGGGTGGAAGGTAGGACAATGAAGCCCAGCCAGTGCACAGGCCTGGAACAAATGTGCCCTGGCACCACAGGGGCCCCCATTTGTGAAACTAATTGGCCCACGATTGAAAAATTGGACCAGCTTCAACAACAGTTCTGAGAGGAGAGGGGTGGCCTGCAGTAGCGTGACCCTAGCTTTGCAGGGCCATCCAGCTCAACCCTGGGGGATCATAAATGGAAGCTCCTCTCAGGTACCGCCCATTGTGGCACAGAGATGAGACAAGACCAGTCCAGGAGAAGGATGGAGTGGGAGACAGGGCAGATGGACATGGTACCACCTTGAGGGTCCTGTGCCCAACTTGCTCCCCTAAGACACAGAAGAACTGTCTTCCTTAGCTTCTCTACACTGCCTATTCTGTAGGCTGTTGAGCTTAAGAAAAAACCCAAATCCATTGCTACGGAGTCCATTCTGTCTCATATTGACCCCATAAGACAGAGTGGAACTGCTCCATGGGGTTTCCAAGGAAAACCTGGTTCGCAGCCATAGCTAACCACTAGCGTTTCTGAGCTTAAGAAAGTGCACTCAAAGGAGAGAGATGGGTACCATCTTTCCTCCTAGTTCTGGAAGCCAGATGGCTCCCACTTCCCTCATCTGGGGGTAGGTGGGCAGCAAATAAACACAAAGCTAAAATGGGTTCCTTCCTACATCCATCTGGCATGGATCAGCCCTGTGTCCTCTGTGGTAGTGGGAGTCCCACTTGTCTCTGCAAGGCTGTGTGAGGACTGCATGTAGTTGGGTTCCTCAGGCTCTGGACTCATTTGGTCCTGAGGACTTCTGGAGAAAACTCCAGAAGCGTCTGGTGGGAAATCTAGCTAGGGTGTGAAAGGCCAAGATAATCCTCTCTGCCTTTGTCCTCCTACCCTCACCTCCTCCTACGACCTTTCATTCCAGACCTTCAGTTGAAGAGAGCACTAGAGTCTTCTTCATTCAAGTCCTGGCCCAGTCACCACATCAGTACACACTCTTGGGTAAGTTACTAGACCTCTCTTAGCCTCAGTTTCCTTATTTGTAAAATAAAGAGGAAAGTAAATGGTCCTTACAACCCTTCTTCCACCCTAATACTGAATGATTCTAGGTCTATTTAAGAGTGTGCTAAAAGACTGAAAGGCCTCTTCTCCTTCCATATCTGACTTGACAGTCTCCTTTTTAGTTAAGGAGGGTCTTTAGGCTTCACTTGGAACCGCTTTCTTAGGCTGACAGAGGACAGTCACAGGTGAGACAAAGAAAGGGTCTATCTACCATCGACTGACCAAGATCTGGTCTAGGAGCTATCATGCTGAACCCTTCTTAAACAACTCTTTGATGTGAGTTTTCAGGCAAATGGGGAAAGCAAGACTTAAGAGAACCTGCTATGTCTTCTTCTCTCAAGAGACCACCAGTTACCTGCTTAGGACCTTCCAGAACTGACCACACCTTCAGAAAGATAATTCTTGAAGTCACTGAGGACACCTGAAGTTTGTCTGAACCAGGTAAGGGCTTGGCTTGGCAGGGTGGAGATGAGACAATAGGAGCTTTCTCTCCCATGCCCCAACCCTTGGTGACAGACGAGGGAGGAACCCAGTATCGAGGGTGAGTCAGAGAAGCAGACCCTCTGAATTGGGTGGTTTTGTTTCCTTAGCACATGGCCCAACACACAGTGGGCACTGAAGTTCAGAGCAATCTGTCTATTGGTTCCTGGGAGGAGACAGGATAAGACTCAGTCTCCTTACTTCTACAAGCAGGAGCTTGGAATAAACTATTCCCAGGTCTCTATCCTCTTTCATATTCTGCAAGTCTACACGACTTTTCTTTAGAGAGTCCATTCCTCTCATGAGAGGCATCCCTAAAGTCATCTTGAGGTGCCAAAGGAAGCACTGGGAACTCAGAAGCAAGGTCTTTTGGAAAACGAAAAAAAAAAAAATTACCAGTTCAGCTGGGCTCCTGTTTAAAATGACCTGTAAACTCCTGTGAGGTAGAGACAGGAGGAGACCAGAGAGAGGAGCAGGGCAGGGAGCAGAAACAGGCAGAGGCAAGGCAAAGATCCAGAGACACAGAGCGGAGCAGGCAGGCGAGGACAGAAATTCAGATTGAAATGAAGTCCTGATTGCTTCAGAGTATTTAAATATCTGACAAACACTGGGCAATGAAAACCACTCCATGTAAGTGAACCACACCAAACCAAACCAAAAAAGGTTGCATTCATTTTACTGACATTTTAATCCCCCCCCCCCAAAACAATTACAAATAAAACAGCATTTAAACACTTTTTACTGTCAACAACTAAAAGGCATGTCGGTGGAACCAAGAGTGTGGCGGCTGTTCATTCCCAAGGTAACCAGGCTAACAGATGCTGTGCGGCCTTCCCATACCGTACAGCACACAATGGCCCCCAAACAAAAAGGGTGCACACTGTTAATTTTGTAGGAGAGTCAAAAGCAAATTAAAATATAAAATATACAAAGCTCCCAGCACAAGGCAGGGTAAAGGCAGGGGTTGCTTTCCTGCATACAGGGGAATAACCAATGAAGACAGCCTGAGAGCTGATGTGACCTGCCCCTACACTCACCCCTTTAGTGCCTGTACCTCAGCCCCACTTGCTACACTGGGAGAAACCAAGTGACTTTAATTTCACTCCACTCAGTGGAAAAGATTTTATTCTAGGATGGGCCAACAGAACAAATGTAATTTTTGAGAAGTCAGCTCTTCCTTCTTCATTTCCCACAACTATGACTACTAACTCCTACCCCACCCAAGCCCTCCAAAACTTTGATCATTTTGAAAGACTAACACCAGGCTGTATTGGGTACCAGTACATTTTATTGCTGGAGTCCCCTGAAGCCAAGTCGATATGGATTCCAGGAACCTCCTATCATCACTGGTACCTCCTAGTATAATGAAAACTCATCCCCCCACCTGGGTAACACTGCTGTTGTCAGCTGCCATCAGGCTGATTCCGATTCACGGCGATCCTGTATGTGCACGGCAGAACTGTTCCACAGCGTTTTCAAAGCCGTGACTTTTCAGAAGCAGTTCGCCAGGCCTGTCTTCTGAAGCATCAACCTTTTGGCTCGTAGCCTGTGCAACCCAGGGACTCCTCATCCATAGGGTTAAGAGGGGAAAGAAGTAGAGGATTAAAGGAAAAGGCCTGGAAGTGTGTGGGTATGGGTGTGGGTGGTAGGTGTGTGTGGGTGTGCGTGGCGGGTGTGTGGGGGGGGTGTGTGTGTGGCGGGTGTGTATCGGGGAGGTAACTGCCACTTTTCTCTCCAGTTCTTCAGAGAGGAAGACAGAAAGCCACAGAAGTGAGCTGGCCACCCAGTGGAGAGCGGCAGGTGGGACGTGGAGGCAGCCAGGTACACCTCTGCACTGTGACGTTTGACATGCACGAGGGACACCAGAGAAATAAAAGAGACACGTCCCCTTTAAAAGGAAATATAATTTACAGTGTGCAGCCAGGCGGCCTATAGTTTCAATCTCGTTTACTATAGAGAAAACTCTGCTAGCTGTTCTCTATCCCACAAATCCGATTTAATCAGACAAGCCAGCCAGCGTGGCTTGGAGTAAAAACGGATAATTAGTAAACAGAGAGCTACTCCAGTGCCTCATTGGCATTCGAGTTGGGCTACTGTGTCGCATTTAAAATGCAGTCTGATGAAGTTTACAAAATCAAACCATTTGTTACTCCTATTGAAGAGGCTTCAGGCCACTTGCAATTAAATTGGAATTAGTGCTCAGAATGAGACACAGCAAATTCATACTAAAAAGGGATCTGACTTTGAGACATCTGACTTCACTTCAACAGTTTTCTGTGTGAGTGTGTGTGTGGGTGTTACTAAAATACTCCTCACTCACCCCAACTCTTCAGAGCTCTCCCTTGCTCAGTGAGCCTGCCCCCCAACAACCTGTTCCTCTCTGAGTGGGCTGCTGGGGCTAGGACAGCAAGGGAGGGGAAGACAGCTGACACTGCAGAGCCAGGCCCTGCATTCACACTGGGAATACACTGTACTAGGGAAAATGTGTCCACAAAGGACCATATGGCTCCCTTCTGCACTGAGCCTTTGGACAAGAGAGTGGGAGGGGGCTGGGGAAGCTGCCAGAAGGCACACTTCCAGGGGGCACTGACCACGCCCACCTCAGATGGCAGGCTGGCTGCCACGGGGTGACCAGGGGCACCTTTTCCCCTGCTTGGCTGCATTCCTGTGATGCTCCTGCCTTCCATTCCTAAAGGGCCCGTGCAAAGTGCCCTCCCTCCTCAGGAGCACACTCCCAACTCCATGCACTTCCCTTTTAGGCAGAAAAAGTAGCATAAGCTCTGTCTAGGTGGGGTTCCTAACCGGGAGTCCACAAAACCCCCAAAGACTCAGTTCAGTTGGTTGGTGAACTTGGATGGGAATGGAATGGAATTACATCTTGATTTCCACTAACCTCAAACAAATTTAGCAGTTCTGTAGGGTCGCCGTGAGTCGGACACGACTCAACGGCACTGGGTTTTTTTGGGGGGGGTCAACTTTGAACAGAAGCGGCACAATCAGTTATATCAGTGGTACCTGTGACTTTGTCACCAACAGATTATCACAGGTATTTTCATACCACACCAGTATTTTTACAGTTATCTTGAATATCATTTAAGCAAACCATTACTTCAAAAATACAGTGGTTATTACACCTACTGCTTGATCTTGGTAGTTAATGCAATAATGAATATATATAACACATTACAAATTAATTTTCTTTTATATAGGTTGATACCTACATTTCAAGTTCCTATTATAATGCTAGGTATTTTTTTTTCCTTTAAATGCACTTATACACATTATTCTGAGAAAAAACTCATAGGGTTTAACATATTTCCAACATCACCCAAGGAATAAAAAAAGATTAAGAACATCTAGTTTAGGCTTGCCTTCCACACAGGAGACTCAGGTTTGATTCCCAGTCAATGCACCTCAAGCCCAATCACGACCCTACTGTCAGCGGAGGCTCAAAGGGCGGCCAGGATGCTGACTCAGACTGGCTAGGAAGAAATGCTTGGCAGTCTACTGCCAAAAATCGGCTGGTGATAACACTACAGGTCATAATGGTGTGACATGCAACCGCTGTGGCGACAGCACAGGACCAGGAAGCACTTCATACAGGGTCACTATGAGTCAGGGGCCAACCCAATGTTGCTTATAACTAACTGAAGCTCCCTGTACTCCCCAATGCTCAGCTGTCCAGAAGTCTCCAGAACAAAATCTTGTCTTGTTCCTTTAAACACTTTCTAGTGGCAGTGAAAGGAGCAAACTCAACGCTCTGTCTCCCACAAAACAAGGATCCTCAAAGAGAATGCTGAAGGTCATCCAAGCTCCATTCTCAGCTCTGTCTGATGCCAACAAGAGTCAGGCAAGTCACTTCAAAGTCACTGTTCACCAACTTCCTCTCCCATCGGAATGAAAGCTGAGGCCTTACGTCTCACAAACTCCACTGTATCTCTTGCATCTGACACATGCTCAAAGTATCTACTGGATAGAGGGAAGGATGGACGTGTGGATGAAAGATTAAAGGAGTGAACAGCATCTCTCTGGACCGCAGCCTCATCTGTGAAATAGAAAGCTTCTGCAGTCTTTACTACTGTTGTTAGCTGCCATCAAACTGACTCACGGATGACCTATGCACAACAGAATGAAACGCTGCCCGGTCCTATGCCATCATCGTTTGATCAGCTAAGGATTAGACTATCGTGATCCAAAGGGCTTTCACTGGCTGATTTGGGGAAGCAGATCGTCAGGTCTTTCTTCCTAGTCCATCTCAGTCTGGAAGCTCTGCTAAAACTGTGTTCAGCATCATAGCAACATGCAAGTTGCCAGTGGCAGCTAGGTGGTGGGGTTCTTAACCCGGGGTCCACAACCCGCCCCCCACCCCGGTGGTGCACTGCTCAGGAATCAAACCCAAGTCTCATAAATGCAAGGGAAGAATTCTCCTGCTGAACCATTACTGTCCTCTGTGGCGCTCCATCTGCTCAACCTCCTCCTCTACCTACGGACCAGACCCTTACCCCCAACAGCCCAGAGGCCTCCAATGTAGACAGTGGCTGTGTACACACAGAAAGGAGCTGTGGCAAAAGATGCCTGATGGAGAACTCTGGAGTGTGAAGGTCTGCTGCCTTTCTGGGCCCAAAACCTTCCAGGGACCTTGAGGACAGGGCAGCATGAGGCACTGCACACAGATCCTCCTGCTGCTATCCTTCGAGGGGTCCAGGGGACTCAACAAGGCACCTTCTTCTGCCACACAGAGAGGAAATGGGCTGGTGGTGATGGCAGCAGGAGGGAGGACAGTGCATTTATAGGCCTGCACAGCAGACAGCAAGGAGAGGGAGCACAGGGGCTGGAGGAAGAGGCTTTATACAGTTCCAGGTGGCAGTGTAACAGCTTTTCAAGCCTAGAAGGAGGCCTTTTGCTATTCAAGGGAAGGGAAAGATGAGGGTGGGAGAAGAATCTGGTTATGTTCATGGAAATCAACAACAAAAGAAACACATCATCTACCAGCCTTTCTCACTATCCCCAAGTCTGGAATTACCTCCTTTCAAGCACATTCTGTTCCTGGTTCACTGAGTCCACCCCAGAGAAAGGAGGCAGAAAATGTGGCCCATGCTTGCCTGGGCCTTAAGGTCACATCACAGGTGGGGTGTGCATGCTCCTCAGACACTGGGGGGGGCACTCACTTCACATCCTCACACACAGGCACGTGCACACACATAGCACCCATGACGTTCTGAAGAACGGTCTAGAGAGAAACCCCAGCCACAGATTCTGATGTAGAAAAGGAAATGCAGAGTTGAATGTCACTTGGTGGTTTGGGTTCTTCTTTCCTCCCATGTGGGTTATGTTTTCTAGGTATCTCCCCTTTTAGTTCCTCCTCGGGAGTGTCTAGGCCACTTCCACACAGGCCTAAAGGCAGCACTTGGTCCCAGAACAGACAAGAAACCTTGAGACTGACATTCTCATGCCAGTGGCCACAGTCCACACACACCAGTCACAAATGGTAGCTGGAGAAACGCCTCTGCTTCTCTCTTTCCAAAACCCATTACCACTTGATTGCTAAATCTTTATATTTTCTTCTTCCATTCTTCTTTCCAGTTACCTTCATCTCTTTCGGTGGTGGTACTTTTATCTCCCTTGGGAGATGGCAATGGAGAGCAGCTTTCAGCACAGCGTACTCACTCACTCCTCAGTCCCACATCTAGCATGCTTTGAGTTCCAATTCTGAGCACATATCCAACCCTGAGGCTACGCTTATCCTTGAGCAAGTTACAGTCTAAGAAGTGTAGAGCTCAGAGGCTACATTTTGATGTTAAGCCAAACCTGGGTTTTAAAAATAGCTCTACTATTTTATTGGCAATATAATCATATACGTCTCTGGTCTTGGTTTCCTCATTTGTATGAGAACAATAATGACCACACTACAAGGCTGCTGAGATCACAGATAATATATGGAGAGTACCTAACACAGGACCAGATGTGTAATAGAGAGCCAAGACAGTAACTGTTTTGAACACTCACCCAGTGGGTGGTGTGCGACAGAGGCCTGGGGAGACAGATAGGTAAAGAAGCGGATGTTGATATTTTGATTTAGGTGACTACAGAGTTCTTTGTGGTTCAGGTTAACATGCTCGGCTGCTCACGGAAAGGCTGCAGGTTTCTGTCCACCCAGTGGTGCCTCCAAAGAAAGGCCTGGTAATCTAGCTCTAAAAAATCAACCACTAAACACCTTATGGAGCACAGTTCTACTCTAACATACTTGGGGTCCCCATGAGCTAAAACCACCTTGATGGCAACTGTTGTTGTTGTTGCTGGTAGCATAAACTTCGCTTTGGCCCATTCTAGGAGGTGTTTACAGAGGACACTCTGGGCCTTTCAACACCAGTAAGTGTTAAATTCTAACTGCCCTTCTTGCCTTTCAAGGTCTCTCATTCAGCTACTCCCACCAGAACCCTTTGGTTTCCTTCCTTTCCTTCCTTCTCCATTCAGTCCCTACTTCATGCCCATAGTCCCACTGCCCACTGACTCTGCCAATGTCTCGACTCCCTAGCTCACCATCCTTCCACTGTACCCACTCGGCCAAACCCTAACCTTGGGTCAGTCTAGCTAACCACCTCCTCCACTCCCAGAGATGCCTATGAACACTGTCCCTACCTCCTGACCTTTAATTACTGCCTAGCCTACCTAATCTGATTTCTCCTATTTTAGTCATCTGGTACCACTCTAACAGCAACACCAGGAGTGGATGGCTTTAGCAAAGAAAAGTTTATTCTTACACAATCAGTAGACTACAAGTCTGAATTCAAGGTGTCTGCTCCAGGGGAAGGCTTTCCCCCTTTATTGGCTCTAGAGGATAGTCCCTGCGTTCCATCAGTCTTTGGTCAGGGAGCATCTTCGTGCAGGAACCTCAGGTCTGAAGGACATGCTCTACTCCAGTGCTGCTTTCTTGATGGCATGTTACCAACTCTCTGCTTGCTTCCCTTTCCTTTTATCTCTTGCAGGATAACAGGTGGTACAAGCCACACTCCAGGGAAGTGCTCTTTATGTGGGAGCTGGGAGGTGATTTTAGGAAGGATTCTAGTGTCCCACTCTAAATCTTTTTAACATAACCCAGTCAGTAAACCACAGACAGAGATTAGGATTTACAGCATAAGGACATCACAAAATGCAGGGCAACCACAGAACACTGGGAAGCATGGCCCAGCCAAACTAGTACACCTATTTTCGGGGGAACGCAGTTCACTCTATGACATCTCCCTCCATCAACCTATTGAAACGAAAACTTTTTCTATGACAGCCAATGACTCCACAGCGTAAAATCCAACAATATTTTCCAGCCTTCCTCTTAACTGACGTCTTGCCAGCATTTAAGACTGACGAACTCTTTCCTTTTGCAAACCTTCTCCCTTAGCTTTCATGACACTACAGTCTTCTTGGCCTCCCGTTTCTTTCAGCACTATCTGTGAAGCACTACTTCAGGTTACAACAGCACTGGAGAAACATAAAAGTTGGGGTTCGTCAGCCTACATTTTGTTGTAAGGTGTTTTCTCTTTCAACTGATTTCCCTTACATCAACTCATCCTCTTGGCAGGCTTCAGCAATCATTTATATGCTGATGACTCCAATACAGACACATGTCCAGTAAGGCTCTCTCTTCTGAATTCCAGATGTATCTGTATATCCAAATGCCTCCTCGGTATCTCCCTGATGGGTGTTGTACAGGGCTCACTACTGTAATACCAAAAAACCTTATTATCTTTCCTTAGAATTATATTTTAAATGAAGGATTATAGAACAAACTAACTCCCCATTAAAAATTAGTGCACATAGTGATTTGGGACACTGGTTCCCAACTCCACAACATGTCATCCCTCTCCCCTTCTTAACCTGAGGTTCCCTAGTACCAGCTTTTCTGCTCCCAGGCTGGTGAGCCCCTGTAGGCTTGTTTTGCTTTATGGGCCTGTTTAATCTTTGGTTGAAGGGTGAACCTCAGCACTAACTTTATTGCTGAGCAAAAAGGATGTTCAGGGGCCATACTCTTGGGTTGCTCCAGTCTCCGTCAGACCATAAGCCTGGTCTTCTTTCTGAGTTATAATTTTGTTCTCCATTTTTCTCCAGCTCTGCCCATGAGCCACTATTAGGATCCCTGTCAGAGCAGCTGGTGGTGGTGACCAGGCGCCACCTAGCTGTACTGGACTCAGTTCGCTGGAGGCTACAGTACTTGTGGTCCATCTCATCTGGCCTTACCTTTTCATTGTGCCTTTAGCTCTCTTCATTCTCCTTTCTCCACATAGGGTAACACCAATAGAGTATCCCAGATGGGCATTTATAAGCACTTAAGAGCCCAGATGAAAAGACCCTAACTTAACAGCAACAAAAACTCTGCTCTCCTCTTGCTGTGTTCCCTGTTTCAGTCAAGAATTCCACCGTCTCTCCCAATGCCCATGCAAGAACAGGCCCATCATCTTTGATTCCTTTTTCTCTCTCCTCGCATAAAAGATCAATTGCCATGTATCTTCAGCCTCCTAAATATCTTTATTTTTGTTCACTTTGATCCATCTCCTTATGACAACAATGGTTCAAATAACTACAATCACTTGCCTCGATTATCTCTGTATCTTCCTAACTAACAATCTCCATGCTTTCAGTTCTAACACCTCCAATCTATTCACCAACCTGTAGTGAAAGTAATTTTTGAAAATCATCATCTGATGTCACTCCCTTGATTAAGACCCTTTAATAACTCTTTCTTGCCCTCAGAATAAAGGCAAAACTGCTTAAACTGGATTTCAGAGGACTTTTATCATTTAATGCCTATTGACATCTCCAACCTCAGGTCTTATCCTTCCTCCTCACTCATCTTTTCACTTTGAAGAACTTGAAAAGGTCTCTCCCAACTCTGGGCATTTATTCCTGTTGAATTTCAGCTTAGAATTCTTCCCCTTCTCCCCACTTTCCTGACTAAATGCTTTTGCTTGTTCTTCAGATAATGGCTTAGGTAACATCTCCTCCAGGTGGTCTCCCCAACTCCAGTCCAAGACGGAGACCTCCTGTGCATTCTCTGATAACATCCTAGGCCTCGGATACAAGATACACCCTGCACAGGATTTGCTCACTTGAGTATCTTTTTCCCATAAGGTATGAGCTTCACGAGGACAGGAATTCTGTTTTACTCACCAGTGTATTCCCAGAGCCCAGGACACTACTACATATACAATAGGTGTTCAGTAATACTTAATTAATAAAGAAATCAGCAAACAAATACATAAAAATTAACCTATTAATATCTAACACAGGTTTGGGTTAGAGTTATGATTTCCAGTCAAGCTATTAATCTTAAGACTCCCTCCAATTTTAAATAAATATGTATCCTTACCCTCCTTGCCATACTACCCACTAGCCTATATTCCCCATGAATTATGATTTTCTGTGCTCATATTTTCTTGTATCTTTTGCACATGTAACTTGTTACGTATACATTTATATCACATACTTTACGAGCAGAGCACGGGCTCTTGTGGACTTCATTTCTCCTCCTAGCTTTTGAGCACTGATTCATGCAGTACCCAGTGCAGAAGCATCCAGACCTATCTTCATGACAGAGAGTGATGTGCTTCAATGAAGGACCCATATCGGGGGGGGAGGGGCTGCACAATGGAGTTTCGAGATATCACTCCATGGCCAAAAGCTCTACAATAGACGCCAACAAGCACCCATCGTCTGGAACCTGAAGTCAGATCTAGCAGCCCCTCCAGGCTGAATATAGGGTCCAAGGCTGAGGATGTCCCCTAGTACTACTCCCTACCTCTTTCTGACTCATGGCAACCCTACAGGACCAAGCAGAACTTCTGCATAGGTTTTCTTAGACTATAATCTTTATGCGGGGCAGTAGCCTGGTCTCTTTTCCCACTGAGAGGCCTGTGGCTTCGAACTGCCGATCTTTTAGTTACCCACTCAGTGCTTAATCAGTGTGCCTCTTAGGACTTACCAGTTCCTATGTTCTTCAGCCTCTCCATTCTCCAAACTCTCCCTGGATTACATATCCTTGCCTTTCCCCTTTCTCTCCTCCTTCCGGTGCCACTCAGCTGTAGTTCTTTTTCTGAAACAGCAGCCTATTGAGCCAAGTCTGTAATTCCCTAGTAATACCAGTACAGTCCAAGAAAGAGAAAGCTCAATAATGCTAAAGGAGAAGACTGTTTTATGAGGGGCCTGGAAGGACTCTACACAATCTTAGGTATGAATGGGTTTGACAACTACAAGAGCTCTGGGTCTTCTGAAATAGGGTCAGGGTGGTGGAAGATATGGATGGCATAAGAGGAGGGCAGTACAGTGAGAGAAGAGAAATGTGACATACCTACAACACTGTCTAACTCAACTACGTCCAGGTCCACTGTGTCTTTGCCTACTTCCTCTGGCCTTTGTTGAATATGCACTTGATTTTAGACAAAGCGACTTACTGCATGTCCGGACAGGCAGATGCCAGCTAGACTGCCCAGTGAACCTCAGGGGAGGAGCTGTGATGCCAGCTACAGTGGCTTAACTTCCTAGGGGGTAGGAACAGCAGTCAGCTACAGTCACACAGAAAGGCTACTACTTCCTAAGTATGAGGCCAGAGCACTCATATTAACTAACATCTTCATAGAAAGAAAACACTCTCCTAGGAGTGTCGGTTTGATTGTGCCTATTTGTTCAGGGATACTGCTGCTTGTTTATTCCCTACCCCTATTCCTCACTCCATTTCCTTCCTGATGTCACAGGAGACTAAGTGGACTCTGTAAAAGGAAAAAGAGAAGATACTAATCTGCATTACCTACATTATGCAAAGGTAAAGAGATCAGAGTTTAACAGTAGCTAGCAAGGGCAGGAGGAAAAGAGAATCACTGTTTAGGAATCACTGAGTTTCTGTTTCTGGTGATGAAAAATTTGGCAATGGGTATCAGTGACAGTTACTCAGTATGACTGATGTAATCTGTGTGCATTAATTCTTCATGTGAAAAATGTTGACATTGTAAATTTATACAACCATGAAAAAAAATCAAAATAAAAAAGGATAAAGACTTTGGGGAGAGGCTACATGGAAGAAAGGAGAGAGGGCTGCCCCCTCTGTCGCACACTGGCCTCTGTGATAGAAAATTGCCACAAAGTGTTGTGACGCTTACATATAGCCTATGTTCTGTGTGTGCCTGCAAATCTTAGATCAGGGAAATTGAGTAAGACTTCTACTTGGGTAATTTTTATTATAGAACATCCCTCTTTGAAGCTAGGCTATATAGGGAATATCCCAAGTATAGAAATAAAGGACTTGGACCACCCAAAGCTTTCTAAGTGAACTACTGTGATGGGTGTCATTTACTCCCATAACTGTTCCTAGTTAGGGACCATGAGAGGAATAGTTAATAATTAATTAACTAACCAATTAATTAATCTGATGGGGTTTTTACCTTGAGGCCAACAGAGAAAAAGAGGACTGCTGCTAAGAGCTTTCCCTCTGTGCATTTATTAGGCACTCCTATGAACCAGCCCTGTGCTAGGCAGGGAGAGTTGGGATATAATTGATGAATCACACAAACACAGTCTTCGTCCTCATAAAACACCCAATCTACTGACAGGCAAACTTCAACATAAGACCAATTACAAAACTACCAGGGCTAGAATTTCAGGTTAAAAGTCTCTGTATGACCCTTCCTCTCAATGTAAATACTCATATCCTCATTTTTAAGAATAATATATAAAAGTGACATATTTACGCACACATCCACACAGGCACACACACAGTCACACATCACCCTGTTCCAACACCCAAGTAGAGATATGAATGGCTGCCATTCAGGGTCAGGGGCCTGGGTTATGTCATTATGGAATAGCAGGCAAGCAGTTGCACAAACTTCCTTGTACTGGAAGTCTGCTTCTGCTCGAGCTGATTTATTCCAAGGACCATCTGGGCCCAGAGAACAATGTGCTCTCCTATCCGAATGACTGGCCGTATTAGTCATACCCTCTTAACTTGACCCCTCGGTCCCCTAATCTTCACACTTTCCTTCATTCCCTTTGAGGGAGGCCAAGAACTGGCTCTCTTTTCTCACCTCTCCCTGGTCTGGGGAAGTTTATCTGGGACAAAGACCTCTGCCCTCATGCCTGTGGGTCCAACAGTCAAACCAGGACAGGGTGCATGAAAAAGGGCCTGAGGGCTCCCCTTCACTGTCCTGGTCCCCACCAGGGATAATTCACCTCAAGAATGTTTGCCTCTGGCTTTCGAAGGCCTCCAGGACACTCAATAAATGGACCTTGAGAATTTGCTCAAGGCAACTCATCTCCTGAAAGCTCTTCTTGAACTCTGATACCTGCCATGTTCCCGGGGAATTCTGTGTATGATTTGTACACCAACATCATATCCTTTTTGATAGTTGTCTTAAACTGCCCTCTACTTGTTTAACCTACCAGTTGCCATCATGGTGACCCCAGTGGTGTCAGGGTAGGACTGTTCTTCATAGAGTTTTCAAGGGCTAATTTTTTAAGATCCGATTCCCAGGACTTTCTTCTAAGGTATCTCTGTATAACCTGACCCTCCATCCTTTTACTGAGTAGCAAAGTGCACTAATCATTTGCACCACCCAGGAACTCCTGTTTAATATACAAACCATCATCTCTTTTTTAAAGCTACAATTACTCCAGAACAGAGATGTCAAACTTTTATGTCTCCTCACATCACTTGGCACAGTGATAACTTGGTATTGTACTAGACAGGAAGAACTCCAACACAAGCCTGAATCTTCTGGCTGGAATAAGGAGCCTAAGATGCCACCTCATACCTCCCCAGCACTCTACCTGCAGGCACCAGGATCTCTGGGATGAGAGGGGCCGGCCAACTGCTCTCACTTCCAACGCAGGATCATAACCCGCTCATGCAATTTCTCCTTAGGAGCGAACGTGGATGTTGTAAGTTGCTGCTTACATTTATGATGTGGGTTGTGTGTGTCTGTGTGTGTGTGTATGTGGCACACCATTACAAAAGGTGAAGAAAAAGGGGAATTCAAACTGTGCTTAACATTCACCCCTTCCTTTCCCACCCTGGCCCCACCAGATACATTTCCTGGTGTCGTCTCCTTCATTCAGAGGAGGTAGGTCTCACTGAGCATGTCCCTCTGCCCCAACTTCACTACACACACATATACACACAGAGATACACACACACACATACATGCTTTCACTTTATGTCTCATCTTGTGCCAAGACAGAATTGATGGTGATGAGGGAGGGAGGCGGGAAAGAACTTGAGCAGACGATCAGCTGAGTTAGGTTTATGGCAGCAGGCAACAAACTCATTCATTTCATGTTTTGCAGAATATAAAAGCGCTGAAACATTTTAATTTTAAATTCTTATCATTGGATTTACTGCTTTTCTCTTGCAATGATTTGTGTTGCTTTTTAATTTTTACAGTCTCTACAGAAGCCAGATGCTACTGCCTAAGGACAAAATCATAAAAACCTACTGCAGTCATGAGTTACAGAACAAAAATGAAACAAGCAGTTGACAGAAGTTAATATCTCAATTTAACAGTGATGCTTTGCTAATGACCCTTTGATATGTGTTTATTTAGAAAGGTCTAATCTTGACCTTGAAGGCAAACTCAACCACAAAGTCTTTATGAGAAAAGAAAAAGACTTTATTTATAGATTGGCTTTATGTCAATCACTCGACAGCTGGGCCCAAAGTGCCAAGCTACTGATGTGGGGGGCGGGGGGGACAGTTGTAGAGGAAGAGTGGACAAATGTCCCAAGTGAAGGTTCATGTGGGGATCAGTGTAGGCGGTGGGAAGGAAACAGGGGCTCTACGGAAATTAAAGCCAAAGGGGCCCCGGGGAGGCACCAGTAAACTTCCATTCCATTCTTCCCTGGCCCTCTGGACAAGGAGACAGAACCAAGCAGAATAAACCTCAGGAAAGAGATATATACAAAAGGATGGTATATGGGGTCTAAGACCAGCATGAAGGGTTTGCCTAGACTGCCCTGGAGGTCTGGGTCAGACTGCTAGGAAGGCCTAAACTGCAGGGCAGGTCCTTCTTGAAGCACTTTGCCATCCCCCTAGAAGCAGGAGGGTATAAGTGCAATCCCTTCGGCCTTACCAGTTCTGAGACTGTTCTGCCAGTCTCATCTCCCACCACAGTGTCAGGTCACAGGAGATGCCTGGGGTTACAGAATGCCAGAACCTGCTTGGTAGAGGGCCTCCCCACCCTGGGGAGAGTTTGTCTGGGGGTTTTCCTGCACTGGACCTACTATGAGCTCCCCCAGAGAGAGGCCCTGTGTACCTGACCTCCTATGCTTCTTGCCGTCTTTGCCTGAGTCTAAGGAGCTGACTAGGGGCGAGATGCTTTTCTGCTGAACAATGCTCTTCACGCCACTCTCCTCCTTAACACTGTTCTTCCCTTGGCCGACAGGCCTCCTGCCCCATCATCGGTCCTACTCCATCCTCATGGTCTCAGGGACTACTCAGAGGCTAATAACCCTGACACCAGTCCTAGACCTCTGCTCTGAGCACAAAATTTTCCAAACCCCAACTGCCTTCCAGATGCTCCTACCCAAAACAAAAAACACAAGCCCAAGCCCAACGCTGTCTAGTTGCTTCTGACTCATAGTGAACCTATAATGACCCTATAGAACACAGCAGAATTGCCCCATAGAGTTTCCAAGGGTGTAATCTTTATAGAAGCAGACTACCACATCTTTCTCCCACAGGAGCTGTTGGTGGGTCTGAAATGTCTTTCAATTAGTGACCGACAGCTGAACTACTTGGCTACCAGAGCTCATTAGATGCTCACAGGCATCTTACATTCCATGTGTCCCGCACCGAAACCCAAACCTGTTCTCCCTCTAAACCTTCTCTCCCTCCTGTCTCTGCCTCAACTGTGAGCACTGACAATCACTGCGTCACCCAAACTAGATGCCTGAAGATCATCCTGGAGGTCTCTGCCCTACCTCCCATCCAATCCAGCCAATTTTTGTTACCTAGGTACTTCCTATAAATGTCTGCTCCTTCTCATTCCAGGGCGGTGCTGGCCTTGTCCACCATCCCTCATCAGGATGAACCCCAGTGCCACCCAAACACAGCTCCTCTCACTTAGCTCTAACCTCCACACAACCACTAGAATGGTCTTTCA
The DNA here is from genome assembly GCA_028571685.1 of Heterohyrax brucei. Taxonomy (NCBI): domain Eukaryota; kingdom Metazoa; phylum Chordata; class Mammalia; order Hyracoidea; family Procaviidae; genus Heterohyrax; species Heterohyrax brucei. The sequence continues at coordinate 36,406,024 of CM053145.1, forward strand.
GAAACTCAGCTTATCCTGTAACTTCCTTTTTGAAAACTTCCAATCCCTCTCCCCCCATCACCAATGGGATAAAATCTAGGCTGCTCTGTAAGGCCTAAAAAGACCAGGTCTGCCCCTGCCTACAGCCCCAGCCTCATCAGCTAGTCTATCTCACACACGATGCTTAAGCAACACCAATAACATTTCCAAACATACATCAGTTGGTTTCTTCTGCTTCACTCTCCTTTTGTCCTAGGTAATTTCCACCTCTTTGTTAAAATCTTAAGGTGTCCTCTTCTCCAAGACGCTTTATCTGTTCCCTATAAATCATTTGTGTGCCGTTCCTCTGGGTTCCCGTTGTACTGTGTGCAAATATCTCTGGGTGACACTCTGTCTCACAAACTTTGGACATGTTATGGGAGGGATCAGTGTCTGAAGGAGGACATCATGCGTGGTACAGTGGAGGATCAACAAAAAAGAGGAAGATCCTCAGCAAGAAGGACACAGTGGCTACAATGTGCTCAAGCATAACAATAATTGTGAGGATGGTGTGGGACCGGGCAGCGTTTCATTCTGTTATACATGGGGAACTGACTCAGTGCCACCCAACAACAACATACTGGCACTGGAAGCCCTGGGTGCAGTGTGGTTAATATGCTCCACTGCTAATTGAAAGTGCCTAAGAAAGGCCTGGAGATCTCCTTCTAAAATATCAACACTGAACACCTATAGAGCACAGTTCTAGTCTGACACACATCGGGTCCCCCGTGAGTTGGAGTCAGTTCCATGGCAACTTGGTTTGGTTGTTCTGGGCTTGATACTCAGCATCATGATTCCCCGTCTAAATGTCTGTCCTCCCCATAACTCTGAGCTCCCTAAACCAGGAGTCTAGAATTACTCATCTTTATATTCTCTGCATTTAGCATACTGCAGCCATGCAATGAATGAGTCGTCAGCTGTCCTCATCCTTCTGAAAGGAAAGAGTACTGGTCACTGCGTGACATCTGTGAAAAACGGGATGGGGAGGTACTTCTATCTTTTCCTCTATCTTCAGCCACATGTTAGCAGAGTAAACAAGGTGTATGCCGTATGCTGCCTTCCTGTGTAGATGCTTTAAGGCTGACAGTATACTGTCTTGCCAGAAGCTTCTTCTGGGCCTCAGACAGGTCCTTTCAGACCAGCTGGATGGGCATTCCCTTGCAGAAGTTCACCAGTGTCAAACACATGGCCCCCAGATTCCCTGGAACAGAAACCATTCTTGAAGCCAATTCTTCAGATAAAGACCGCCCTGAACTATAAGACACAAAATGATACTGGCAAAGAGTATGCTTCTAGATACATGGGGCTAATTGACAGTTCTCATCCCAAGGCGAGATGGGAGGGTGGAGGGGGACAGGAGCTGGATGAACAGAAATGGGAAATACAGGGTAGAAAATTGCAGGGTGGCGAGAGCAGCTAGTTACATGGCAGTGTGTGTAAGTTTTTATAGGATAAACTGACTTGGATGGTGACTTTCACTTCAAGCACAGTAATATATATATGTATAAATACACACATATATATATATATTTAAATTCAGCAGCATCCAAATATCGGTCTAGAGCAGCGGCCCTTCTCCTTGTCACTCAGCCTCCTTCTTACCAAAGACAACCTACCAAGTTAGAGCCCCTGTTGACTGTAACAGCAATTCATCAGCCTGGTGAGGGTGGGACAAGGGAGAGGAAGGCCCACCAGCCAGTCTGGGCACAAGGCCAACAGAGGCAAGACTCAAATCATAGACAACACTTGTCCTAGCCTACCCTGACGCCCCAGCTCTGCTAGGAAGTAATAAGGGCCCAGATTAGCAACTTGTCTGCATTGTATCCATCCACGCAATATGCCAAAGGGGCTGCCTTTATAGATGGACACGTGTGTACTAGGGTGAAGGGGCTGCTGGGCAAAGAGGGAGAGGAGTACCCATAACTGTTGTCTTCATAGCTCAACAGCCCCACAATAAAGGCTGGCTCTGGTCTGCAGGGCCTGGTCTCACCCAAGATAAAGTGGGAATCCGGTGGTCACTAATACAAACACTCAGCCTCATCTCCGTCTTCCTTCATCAATTCCTGACACTTCATCCTGGCTGCTCTGTGTAATGGGCGCTTCTCTATGCCAAAAGGCTTTGCATTTCTGGGTTGGCACCACTGGCCACTGAGTCCAGGCCCCTGCCTCTGACTACTTCAGATAGGAGCAGCCCATTTTTCTTAAACAGTATTATTCAGGCATCCATATATACAAAAAAATATGTAGGGGACACTGTTATAGAGGCTTCCTAAACACATCCAAACAACTCACAGGACTGGTTTACTGGGTTAAAAGGCTTAGGAACATAGCCTCGTTGAATAACTTAGTCAACTGGCATAACATCATTTATAAAGTTAATGTTCTACACTCTAGTTTGGTGAGCAGCATCTGGGAGTCTTAAAAGCTTGTAAGCAGGCCACCTAAGATACAACTGTTGGCCTCTACTCACATGGAGGAAAAGAGAATAAAGGAAGCCAAAGACTCAAAGAAGAAACTAGTCCATAAAACTAACAGCCTACACCAACCACTGTCTCTTCTAACCTGAGACCAGAATTTGATGGTGCCCAGGTACCACTACGTACTGTTCTGACCAGGGACACAACAGAAGATGCTGAATAGAACGGGAGAAAAATGTAGAACAAAACTAAGAGTCCTAAAAAATGCCAGACCTATTTGACTGAAAGATATTAGAGGGACCCCTTAGACTATCTTCCTAAGGCATCCTTTGAATTTGGCACTAAAGTCACTCCAGAGGTTACCTTTTAGCCAAATAGTTAGCCTATAAAATAAATAATATCACCTGTGAGTAATGTGTTCCTTCAACAATCAACTGTATGAGGCCAAATAGTCAATATTTACCCAAAAGCAATGATGGCAAGGCAAGGAGAAAGGAAGCTAGATCAATAGAAATAGCAAACAGAATGGTAATACGAGAATGCTGATAGACTGTGAAATTTATGACCAATGTTACAAAACAATCTGCACAAAAATTGTTTTAAAAAAAACATAATGAATGGTGTCCGGGGTCTTAAAAGCTAGCAAGAGGCCATCTAAGATGCATCAACTGGTCCCAACTCAAATGGAGCAATGGAGAATGAAGAATACAGAAGACACAAGGAAAATACTAGCTCAAGAGACAAAAGGGGCCACATAAACCAGAAATCCCATCAGCCGGAGACCAGAAGAGCTAGATGGTACCATTTATCACCAATGACTGTCCTTCCTAACAAGGAACACAACAGTCTCTGACAAAGGAGGAAAAAAGTGGGGCACAGAGCTCAAATTCCAGTAAAAAGAACATACTTAAAGGTCTGACTGGGACTGGAAGAACCCCAAGAGACATAGCCTCAGAACTAAAGCCATTCCCAAAGTCAACTCTTTAGACAAAGATTAGAATGGACTATGAAATATAAAATAACACTAGTAAAGAGTGTGCTGCTTAAATAAAGTAGAGACACAAGACTAAGTGGGCAGCTCCTGTCCAGGGGTGAGACGAGAAGGCAAAGTGGGATAGGAGCTAGCTGAATGGATACGAAAACGCAGAGTTGACAGGAGGAACGTTTAGTCATATTACGGGATGGTAGTTAGGGTCGTATATCAACATGTGTACAGATTTTTGTATGAGAAAGTAACTTTAGCTGTAAATTTTCACCTAAAGCCCAATTAAAAAAAAAAAAAACCTAATTAAGCTGTTTAAGCTTTCCCTCAAAACATATTTTTGAAAATAGTATGCATAGATAATGCTTGAATTTCATAGTAAACATCTATTAGTTTTAAATTCTGTAATCAAAATAATTTAAATCAAAATTTTGAAAGATGAAGAAACAGTAAAAACCTAAGTTCATGGATATGTGCACATACAATAGAAGCAGCTCTAGAGACAGAAGTTCATCAGTCTGTTTTAGGAACATCTTTTCAACTCAAGAAGTTCTCACCAACATCTAACCTAAGCTTCCCCTCTCCTTTTTTAAGTTCACTGCCTCCTGTAGGGCCAAGATAAAGGAATTTCTTTCCTACATTGCTCATATGTCTTTTTCTTAGAGTCTTCCCCATCTAGGTGGAATCAATACCTCCTACCACAGAGACGTATGAAGTGAGCTGCCATATTGCTTCCCTTCCCCTTCTTGGTAACAGGCAGTTCTTAGAGGTGAATTCATGGGCAACTGGGCCAGCAGGCCGAGTGACACTTCTCCTAAAGCCTCTAGAATGAGGCACCTGACCCTCGTCCTCAACCAGAGGAGGTAGCAGAGAAGGGGAACCACTTAATCCTGGAACCACTGAAGAGAAGCAAGATGGTCACTGTTAGAAACAAGTTATTATACGTAGGCAGTAAGTACAGGTTTAAAATGAGTTATGTGTCTTTGTGTTAAACAACTACTAGTTACCAGGTAAGTCATAAAGGATTGCTCATAAAACTAGATTCACTACTTGTTTTTATAGCACTCATGAAGGGATGTAAAGACAATCCTTTCCCACATTTTAGTGCTATATTACAAATTCAATTAATTGCATGCAGAACCAGGAATCCTTATATTGATGAGCCAACTTCCTACCATGCTGAAGCAAATAAAAAATGACAAGCTCCTCCCCTCGGCATTCCAGGTCCTCCATACCACATCATGTTCCCCATGTCAGATGTCATCTCCCAACTCTCTATGCCAGTCATAGAAGTGTCTCTGCCATTCTTACTCTCATATGATTTTTTCCCCTTAACTCAAGCCTCTGCTTTGGGAAAGGAAATACATTTTGCAATCAGAAAAAAAAATTTTGAATCCTTGAGCAAGATACAGTCTCTGCTTACTTTGGGGATAATAATATCCAGTAGGCTGTTATAAGGGTGAGATACAACACAAGTAATACACCTAGCTGAGTACCTGGCTTCTGCTAAGCATGTAGTCAAAGGCAGAAAGCTATGGCTATCATTTTCATAAAACTTAAATTCAGTTTAAATCCCACCTCATCCATTAAAATTTTCTTAGTTACTTAATCATCATTTAACGAATACTCAAAATATACAGAAACTCTGGTGGCATAGCGGTTAAGAGCTATGTTGCTAACCAAAAGGTCAGCAGCTGGAATCCATCAAGTGCTCTTTGGAAACCCTATGGGGCATTTTACCCTGTTCTATAGAGTCACTGTGAGTTAAAGAGTCGACTTGATAGCAACCCATTTAGTTTGGCTTGGGGTGGGTCACAGGGCTAGAAAAGTAAGTAAGGCACTTGGCCCTATGCTATGAGAGCCCAGAGAAAAGCCTAAATACTCTGTTCTCATTAACATTTTCCCCCTCTAAATTCCTCTCAACGTACCACTCAGGCTGGCATTGGATTACACAGTAACCTTCTGCTGATCTCTGGCTGATGTATATATGTCTCCCCCGGTGGTGCACTGGTTAACACCTCAGTGGCTGACCAAAAGATCAGCAGTTCAGATCTACCAGGTGCTCCATGGAAACCTTTTGGGGCAGTTCTACTCTATCCTATTGGGTCATTATGAGTTGGAATCAACTCAATGGCAATGGGTACATAAAGTGTTCCTACAGGAAACTGGAAACTAGGATAGCAGGAAAGCCAGCCAGCCAAGTGCCGTCGAGTTGGACCCGACTTATGGCAACCCTAGGGGCCAGGGTAGAACAGACCCCCGGAGTATTCAAGGAGCACCTGGTGAATGTGAACTGCCGACTTTGTGGCTAGCAGGATGGTAGGAAAAGACAACAAAAACATAAGCGTTGGCATCAGAAAGCTCTGGGTTCCAAGCAAGCTCTGCGCCTTGAAGAGGCAGGGGAGCAGTGAAGTGTGAACTCTGCAGTCAGTTACACAGTTCAAATGCAGCTCTGCCACTTCCTGTTGTTTTGTGACCTTGGGCAACTCACCTAACTTCTCTGAGCTTGTTTCATCTTCTGATAATTGAGAATAGTACCTGCTATCTCACAGGGTTTTTACGTGGACTAAAGCAGGTACTGTTGTTAGAGGCCGTCTACTCAGTTCTGACTTGTAGCGACGGTATGAACAACTGGTGAGAACCGCTGCCTGGTCCTGCACCGCCCTCACAGTTGCTGCTGCTCCAGCCCATCACTGCAGCCACCGTGCGAATCCATCTCACTGAGGAGCCTCCTCTTTCTCGATGACCTGCTACTTTACCAAACAGGATGTCCTTCTTCAAGGACTGGTTCCTGCTGCTAACATGTCCAAAGTATGTGAGATGAAGTCTTACCAGCCTCACTTCTAAGGAGGATTTGGCTGTAATTCTTCTAACAGAGATTTATTAATCCCGGCAGTCCATGGTATATTCAGTATTTTTTTTTTTCACAAACATCATAATTCAAAGGCATAAATTCTTCTTTGGTCTTTCTTATTCACTGTCCACCTCTTGCATGCACATGAAGTGACTATAAATACCATGGCTTGGATGAGGCACACCCTGGTCCTCAAAATGTTGTTTAATACTTTAAAGTAAGAGATCTTTGCAACAGATTTGCCTACCGCAATGCACTGTGTCAGGCCCTAACTTCTGCTTCCTGGGGCTGTCATTACAAATTGAAGTAAAATGAAATCCTTGACAAATTCCATCTTTTCTCTATGAATCACGATGTTGCTTACTGGTCCAGTTGTGAGATTCCTGTTTCGTGATGAGGTGTAATACATACTGAAAGCTGTGTAGCCCTTGTAAATGCTTCAAGTCCTCTTCCCTTTCAGTAAGCAATGTTGTGTCGTTTGCATATCAAACCTGTTAATGAGTCTCCCTCCAATCCTGATGCCCCATTCTTCCTCCTACAGTCCAGTCTGTCAGCTTATTTGCTCAGCATACACACCAAGTAAGGTAAACATGGTAAAAGCACATAACCCTGACACACACCTTTCCTGATTTTAAACCATATAGTATCCCTTTGTTTTGTGGAATGACTGTCTCTGCACAGGTTCCACGTAAGCACAATGAAGTGTTCTGGAATTCCCATTCTTCACAAGGTTACCTGTAATTTATTGCGATCTATACAGTGGAATACCTCTGCATAGTCAATAAAACACAGGTCAACATCTTTCTGGTATTCTCTGCTATCAGTCAAGATCCATCTGACATAAACAATGATCTCTCTCATTCCATGCCTTCTTCTGAATCCAGTTTGAATTTCTGGCAATTCCCTGTCATTGTACTGCTGCACCATCTTTGAACTGTCTTCAGCAAAATTCTACTTGCATGTGATATTAACGATATTGTTTGCCCATTTCCGAAAGGATTAACTTTCTTTGAAATTGGCACAAATAACCAATTTCTTCCAGTCCATTGGCCACGTAGCTGTCTTTCAAATTTCTTGGCATAGTCAAGTGAGTGCTTCCAGTGTTGTATCAGTTTGTTCAAACACCTCGGCTAGTGTTTTATCAATTCCTGGAGCCTCATTTTTCACCAACGCCTTCAGTGCAGCTTGGAGCTCCTTTCAGTACTGCTGGTTCTTGATTATATGCTACCTCCTGAAATGGCTGAATACCAGCCAATTCTTTTTGATACAATGACACTGTATTTCTTCCGTCTCTTAATGCTTCACACATTGTTCTGATTGTTGTTTCATTGCCCACAAAATCTTTCAGTATTTCAACTCAACGCTTGAATTTTTTCTTCAGTTCTTTCAACTTGAGAAATACCAAGTCTGTGCCTTCCTTTTGGTTTTCTAACTACAGATCTTTGCACATGTCATTATTATACTTTGTCTTCCAGACACACTCTTTGAAATCCTCTCTTCTGCTCTTACCGTACGTCATCATTTTTCCCTTTGCTTTAGCTACTTGTGACATCCATGTTGGTCTTTTCTTTCTTTCCTGTCTTTTTAATGATCTTTCGCTCTTTTCACAAGTGATATCCTTGAGATCATCCCATAATTCATCCGGCCTTCAGTCAGTAGTGTTCAATATGTCAAAACGATTCTTGGAATGGTCTGTAAATTCAGGTGGGAAATACTCAAGGTTGTATGTTAGCTCTTTTGAATGTGTTTTAATTTTCTTCCATTTCAACTTGAGCTTAAGTAGGACCAACTGATGGTCCATTCCGCAACACCCCTGGCCTTGTTCTGACTGATAATACTGAGCTTTTCCATTTTCTCTTTCCACGGAAACTGTCAATTTGATTCCTGTGTACTCCATCTGGTGAGGTTCACACGCACAGTCACCACCTATGTTGTTGAAAAAGGTATTTCCAATGAACAGGTCGTATGTCTTATAAAATTCTATCATTGGATCTCCAGTGTCATTTCTATCACCAAGGCTATATTTTCTAACTACTAATCTTTTTTTTAAGTTTTGCTTTAGCTGAAAGTTTACTAGCACAAGTTAATTTCTGGCCCTTCTTCGTTTCCAACTTCTGCATTCCAATCAATGTATCTTGACTGCACTGCATGTTTGATCCATTTCAGACTGCAGAAGTTGGTAAAAATCTTCAACTTCTTCATTTTTGGCATTAGTGGTTGGTGTGTAAATTTGAATAACAGTTGCATTAACTGGTCTTCCTTATAAGTGTATGAGTTAACAACCTACCATGGACAGTGTTGCACTTCAGGGTAGATTTTGATAAGTTCTTTTTGCCAATGAACCTGACACCATTCACTTCAATTAGTCACTCCCAGCATATTCGACTATATGATTATCTGGTTCAAAATGGCCAATACCAGTCCATTTAAGCTCACTAAACTCACTGCCACGGCAGTGATTCTGATTCACAGCAACTGTACAAGACAGCATAGAACTGCCTCACAAAGTTTCCAAGGAGCACCTGGTGGATTCAAACCACCAACCTTTTGGTTAGCAGTGGTAGCACCTAACCACTATGCCACTGGGGATCCTTCAGCTGACTAATGCCTAGTGTATTTATCTTCAAGCATTTCCTTCCATTTTTGACAACTTCCAATTTTGCTAGATTCATACTTCATACATTCTACACTATAACTATTAATATGTTTGTAGTTGTTTCTTCTTATTTTTAGCCATGCCACATCAGTTAGCCCTAGTGATGCAGCAGTGAAGTGCTCAGCTGTTGACTGAAAAGTCTGCGTTCAAACCCACCAGCTGCTGCACAGGAGAATGATGTGGCAGTCTGCTTCTGCAAAGATTCCAGCCTTGGGAGCCCTATGGGGCAGTTCTACCCTGTCCTATAGGGTCACCATGAGTCAGGATTGACTTAATGGCAATAAAATTATAGGAGATAGTGCATTTAAAATGTTTAATACTACCCAATATAATGCAAATTGTTCAAGAAATGCTAGCTATAATGGTTACTGGAGTCACTAGGTGGTATAAGGAACCTTGTCAGTGCATACTGCACTAAGAGCTCAGCTGTTAACTGAAAGGTCAGCAGTTTGAGTCCATCATCAGCTCCTCAGAAACCTTGTGGGACTGCTCTACTCTGTCTTGTAGAGTGACTGCAAGTCAGAATCGACTTGACAGGAATAAGTCTGAGTGGTGTAACAATATGCTGGACTGTAAACTGCAAAATTAGAGGCCCGAGTCTACCCAGAGGCACCTTGGAAGAAAGGCCTGGCGTGATTTACTTCCGAAAAATCAGCCGCTGAAAGCCCTACAAAGCACAGTTACATGCTGACACATGAGTTGGAACTGACTCCACAGGACTTTTCTTTTGTTTTTCATAATGGTGATTACATTTATGCCCCAGGGAAAGTTACTCACTTCTGACCCCTGTCCTTCTCATATGGAAACAAGAATTTTCACTTTGTAAAGTTGATGTATGGGCCAAACAAAATAATCTAAGTAAACCGCTAGACCAGCGCTTGGCACTCACTAAGAATTTCATAAACACTGTTTCTCTTCTCCTGATCAAGGATGGCTCTTACACAACATTCCTATCTCCCTCCCAGTGGTACCTGGTCCGTCCAAGTTAGTACTCACTTGTTTAACTAGAATGGAAGGCACAGAATGGAAGCAGGGTTTCTAAAGCGATTCTTCAAAACACAATTCTTTGTACTGCATTTTTAAAAGGGGGTGACAGGACAAAAAAACTAGCATAGGAACATGAGGAACATGGTTTTCATGCAGCTCCTATAAATAACAGACTCTAAGCAAACAATTCCTCTGCCTTGTTTCCACACTGTTCAATGAGCTGACAGCTATGGTTGAAATATTCCAGAGAAGTGTCACTTCACTGCCCTGGACTTTTCTGAAAATCTGAACACCCCCAAATCAAGAAGTCTGGGTGAGTCCGAAGAGGACAAATGCCTCCTTGGCAGGCCCCACACAGGAGCAGCGTCCAGACTGAGGCCTCCTGGCTTGTCAACAGCTCCAGAAGTCCCCTGTCATCACATGGGTGGACGATGAGGCATGTTCCACTGCTGGGCCACTCCTGGGCTATGACTACAACAGGGAAAAATTAGATTCACTGTTTAGAAGGGCATCCAAACCATCAGTATGACACAATGCAGGAGGGGTACTGGTATTTTCTGCCAAGCAGAGGCCTTGGAGCCATTCTCTGTCAGTGGATTTTTAGGAAAGGGACAGAGAGCAATTCCACTGAGAGGCGTGAGTACAGGCTGATCACACAGGGGCAGGGGAATGAGCTGGGTGACTCCTCTGGGGCCCCTGCAGTCCAAGGAACTTAGAAGAGGTCTTTAAGTCTCAAATCTCCAGGACTTAAAAACAAAAGCAGTAACATCACATTTCTCTTCACTCTGCATCCTAAGCTTCAGGAAGCACTCTACATGCTAAAGCAGGCACCAGAAGGGGCTGGAGATTCCACTGCCTGGCTCTGCTACGGCCCAGTTGTGTGAATCCAGGTTAAGTCTTGATCTGCCAAGTTTGTCCCCTATAACACGAGGATGCTGGACCAGAGAATATGAAGCCTTTATAATATTTATGGCTAGCTAAATATAGGAAAGACCTAGCTTTCACTTGAGAAGGATAACCTCTTCCCTCATGATTTCCACGTGGGGTCCATAAACAGAGCACAAGAGGATTCCAGCGAGTTTCAAAGATGTCTGAGTGAAGGGCTGAGACACAACAAAACCACAAACTTTCTTTTCTTTCTTTCTTTTTTGAAAGTCGCTCTTAGCTTTACGGGACACAAAAGTATCTGTTAAGGTAAGTTAAACCTTCTCAAGATGAATTTTCCTGCTACTTTTAATTAAAAGTTCTTTAGAATTAAAAGGACACTATTCAGAAAAGGTTGGGGGGAAAAAAAAAGATTTCATTGACACTCCCCCTCCCCCTTTTCCCAAGGAAAAGAAAAAGCTGTTTTGTGCACAGCTCACCCGGTCCACACTGTACAAAAGGGGGTGGACTGGCGGCAAGACACATGAGATGACCCCTTGACCCCAAACCGCTGACAAGTCCTCAATGGCACAAATACCAGATAATCAATCACATGCCAAGAGGCTGAGTCCCCCTGCCCTCACCCCAGCATTGGAGTTTATGAGCAATACACTGTAAATAGACACTGGCTTCTTAAGAGAGGCCCCTCAGCATTCCAGGGGCCAGCCATAATCCGGATCCGGGCCTGGCCGGGTCCTCGACCATCTCGCCTTACAGCTTGCATCGCGAGCTTATGAAGCCTTTTTCCCCCTCAATACCCCACTGCAACTTGGACTTCCCGCTATAAACCGAAGTCAAACCTTCCGTCCCGTGCACTGGGGGACTCTGAAAGCGACTGCAAAGAAAACCAGGAAGAAGAGCTGGGAACAGGGCTGGTCACCAACAGTAACAAAAACTCAACCACAGAGGGGGACTAGCAGGGTGGGACGCCGGAGGCAGAAGCCAATGGGCCTGGGGATGTGAAGAGGAAGCCAAAAAACTGCTAGTGATTATGAGAAGAAGAATAATGGCAGTCTTGTTGGCACTGTTATCAGGGCAGTGGAGTTGGTCCCTGAATCACGGTGACCCCCGTAAGCAACGAAATTAATGCTGCCCGGTCCCGCATCAACCCCCGAATCAGCCGCCGTCTGACTGTGGTGATCCACAGAGGTCTCACTGCTGATTTTTAGAATTAGACTGTGAGGCCTTTCTTCCTAGACAGCCACACACAAGCCTCCGGTGGCAGATGAGTGATGGCTGCATCTGGGATACACTGGTTGGGTCTCCTGCATGGAAGATAAGAATTCTACAAATGAACTACCAATATCCTCAGCAGCTAATATTTGCCAAACATCCAGTAAGTGACACATGCCATTCTAAACACTTCCCATGTATCTTGCTACTGACCTTAAAAAACATCCCTACCCATTTTACAGATGAGAAAGTAGGGACTCAGTTCAAATAATTTGCTCAAAACCATAATAAGAATAAATGACAGAAGCCAGCCTTGAAACCCAGGGAAATGACTGAGATCCAGATATACCCTCATTCTACTTTCAGTGCCTATGATTTCTACCTGGCAGGGGAAGTATCAGGTAATCAATCTTTCCAATCACCCGGTACTTTTAGGTCATATGGCAACTGAGTAGGAGAAGGCACTGAAGGAAGTTCTGATGAATGTAGGTCTAAATATCACCGTGTCATCTAAGTAGAGATCTCCAAGATCACCAGGGACTAGTCTACTTTCAAAAGAAACCACCAAACCCATCGCCAGTGAATCAATTCTGACTCATACTGACTCTACAGCACAGAGGATAACCCATAGAGTTTCCAAGGAGGTCATATTAGATTCAAACTATGTACCTTTTGGTTAGTAAATACAGCACTTAACCACTAAGGAAAAAGAGTTTTAAAATTCAAACCACAAAGGCTGAACCCCCTGTAGTACAAGGTTCTCAGCCCTGTCCTTTAGCCCACCTTAGACTCCAAGAGCCCTGGCTGTGAGCACCAGGCCTGGAATGGCTCTAAAGTAACAATGGCCTTCTGGAAAACCTTTGCTCTTGCTCCCAAAAAGTTTACTAAGATCCCAAACTAGCCCTGGCAAACAGGGAAGTGGGGGCAGGGAGAGGAAGGCAGAGCCTCTCAGTCACCAATTTTGATAACATTTTTGTTTCAGGGTCAGAGGTTAAATATGGCCACACTACTCTGCTTCTAGAATTTGAGCACAAGGGAGATTTTTCTGTAGCTTGGTAAGAGGCTTTTTCTCGCTGCCAGGCAAAGGGTACTGACCTAGCACACTGAATGGGGACGCCTGGCTGCTGGAGACAGAGATTTGCTTTCATTTGGACAGAACATCCCCACTCCTGGCTGTGGGGTTCGAGTTATTTATTAAGACCAAAGGGAAAGGAATGCACACTGGCACATAAAAAATTTAAGAGTCCCTGCCCCTCCCTTCCTGCTTCCTGATATGCTCTCGAAAAGAGAGGAAAACGCTTGACAGTTCCATACTCAGAAACCTTAAGAATCAGACACATGAAATGTCAGCCCGGCCGGCAGAGAAAACACGGTAATCGAACCATGTATTTCCAGAGTGCTCCACGGAGTGCCAAGAACTCCCATCCTCATTATGTCACATGGGCTTCACAGTTGGTCCAGGTCTAAGTGTTTTTTTGACCCCGCTGTAGCAAGGATGAAACTGAGCCTCTAAAAGGGCAAGTGACTTGCCTGAAGTCTTGCTCCTAAAACGTAGCAGTGCCAAGGCTGGAGATGTTCTTAATTTCTGAGGCTGCAGGAACAGACTAACGGGTGTCTCCAGGACTCCCCTACAAACCTGAGACACACAATAGGGAGGCCAGAAAGGATTCCAGGCCATAAACTTCTGTGCTGAACCCATTTTGCAGAAGGTCATCCATGGGAAGGCAGGTGCCTTTGAGCTAACAAGGGGCACAGAAGGGTAGATCCTGAAGGCAGCCAAACCTGCCAGTGAAGCTGACTGGGGGCCTGAAACTGAGGAACTGAAGACTCCCCCTTCTTCCCTCCCACAGCCACTAACAGCTAATTTCCCTCCTTTGGCAACCCTGATTCCCAGTTAGGGGAACAGTCACCACCCCGAGGCAAAGAAGGGCACTCTAGAGGGAGGGAGCTGCCTTGCAAGAAATGATTGTCCAAGTGTCAACAACCTGCTGCTTCCCAGAGCCTTGAGGTCAGAGGCCAGGACATAGCACAAAGACTTTCTCGAACTGAAGAGTCCCAGGAGAGGGGCCTCTGGGGGCTCCCCGGAATGCGGGGGCTCTGAATCCAGGCACCAGGGTCTCCTGTCTTACCCTTTTATATCCTTCCACAAATCCCAGACATCACTAACCTCAGAAACAGGAGAGCAAGAAAAGAAGGGGATTAGAGACAGCCTAGATACTCAAACGCACACACAAAGGTTTATTCTACAGGAGATGGCCAGCAAATCATTTACCATCTCACAAGGTAAGTTTACCCAAGTAGGAGGGATGAAAGAGTGTAGGTGTAATTCAGTTTCAGATTTTCCCCCTCCTGTGCCCATGCCTTCCGTGACAGGACTAGATACCTACCCCTGTTGCTTCTGAGCATATCATGCAGGGCAGCCCTCTGACCTTCCTCCTTCCTTATCTGTGAACTCTTGGAGGGCAGGCAAGCAAGGCTTCTTTGGATGCCAGCATCGGATCCCATGGTCAGTTCTGAAAACGCATTGGATGAAAGAAGGAAGGGACTACAGAGCTTGAGGAATCTCCTCCTTCTGGAACTTTCTACATCCCAGAGGTTATGGAGTTGGAACAGTTCACATGTGGGATCTGTCTCACTGACCCATCCAGATCACACTCAGTCAAAAATCCCATGAAACTTCTCCTCTTCTGCCACCACCTGATACTGACTACTGAATTGCTGAATGGACTGCCCTGCTTCCCTCATTATCCTCTATTCTGTCATCACAGCAGTTGGCTTCCTTCTGTAGAGCCCCAGCTGTATGTGCAAGGGCAGAGCATGCCAGGAGCTATACAGGAGGCCAGGCAGGGAAGGACAGGAGCTCAAAGAGCTGGGGCAGGAAGCCTTGCAGAGGGCCTAGTATGGGTTGCTCTGGCATCTCAGGACAACCTGAAGCCAAAGCCCTGTTGCAAAAGTGAGGAAACATCACAATACCTTCAGTTTGAATTTTAATTTACCTCCTACAAAGACATGACTTCATTCCAAGATCACTATGGTCTTTACATCAGTCTTTGAGGGTACAGGGCTAGTATGTTGTGGTGGTTAGCTGCTCTCAAGTTGGCCCTGCCTCACAGCCACTCCACGCAGAGTAGAAGGAAATACAGTCCAGTCCTGCCCCAACCCCATGATCAGAAACAGATCAGACCATTGTAATATATACAGCTTTCCTTGGCTGATTTTCAGAAGTAGATTGCCAGGCCTTTCTTTCTAGTCCATCTTAGTCTGGAAATTCTGCTGTAACCTGTTCAGCATCATAGCAATGCATCAGCCTCCACAGATGGTCAGGTGATGGTTGTTCCTAAGATGCACTGCCCAGAATCAAACTCAGGTCTCCCACAAGGAAAGCAAGAAGTCTACTGAATCACTGTGGCCTCAGAGCCACATCTACGCAAATGGTAGCTCCAGGATCTATTCCAGAAGGTGGAGGATGTGGCATTATGACTCACTGTTGGATAAGCCAAATCTTCTACTGACTCCAGGGTCTTAATGTGGGCACCCAGAAAGCATTCCAGAACAAGGAATCCAAGTTAAAGAGCAGGACAAGCTCAGCAGTCAAGACCTGGCCTTCTGGACCACTTCCCTGGATGCAGGGGCTCCCAAGCCATTTCAAAATTGAAAAACACTCGGTGCTCCTTCATTTGTCAAAAATATCAAGTGTGTCTCCTGGAGGAGAAAAGTCACAGCCAACCCACCTCCCAGGCCCATGGGGCAGCTTTCAGAGGCAAAGTCTCCCCCCTTTCAATTCCTGTAACTAAAATGAATATGGAAAAGATAATTACCTTTAAAACATACTTAATACTTGAACACATTATCTCTACCTGCAGAAAAAGAATGTTATCTGATGGGCTCTTCCCCATAAGCTTAATCAAATTGTTATCTTAAAACTCTCTGGAGTACTGTGAAACAGTAATAGAAAATCCGAGGCAGAGGCTGGAAGCATTTTATATTTGTTTGGTGGAGGAGAATGTGCATCCCATCTGACAACGGGCACTTAGAGACAAAGTCATTTCCAATCTGTAATGGATCTTCTCCTAGTGGGGGTAGGGAACATTTCCTTTGACCCAAAGCTGCAGAACCTGTGTTAGGTAACATTTCCTAACATTTGGAGAAATAAACTCCAAAAGAAAGGCTTTCTTGTCGTTTTTAAATACCATATGAGCCAGCAATTCCACTCCTAGCTATATACCCCAAAGAACCGAAAGCAGGCACTCATACCCCAATGTTTGTTGCAGCATTATTCACAACAGCTAAATGGTGAAAACAACCCACATGTCCATCAACAGGTGAACGGATAAACACAATACATTGGTATTGTGTATTGTGGTACTGTGTATACATACAACAGAATATCATTCCTGGTGGTACAACATTTAAGCACTGAGAAGGTTGGCAGTTTGAACCCACCCAGTGGCTTTGCAGGAACCTGACTTGGAGATCTGCTCCCCATAAGGAATACAGCCAAGAAAACCCTACTCTGTGGCTTGGGGTGGCTATGGTTTGAAAATGACTCAGTGGTACCCAGCAACAACAAAAATGAATGAAGTTCTGATATACGCTACCAAAAGCAAACCAAACCCAGTGCTGTCAGTTCTGAGTCACAGCAACCCTACAGAACAAAGCAGAACCACCCCATAGAGTTTCCGAGGAACGTCTGGAGAATTTAAACTGCTGACCTTTTGATTAGCAGCTGCAGCACTTAACCACCACGCGGCCAGGATTTCCCACATGCTGCCACATGGATGAAATCTGAAAACACTATGTTAAGTGAAACAAGGCAGACACCAAAGGACAAGTACTGTATGCTTCTACTTTACGTGCGGTATCTGGAACAGGAAAATGCAGACAGACCAAAACAAATGAGTGGTTACCACAGGCTAGGGGAGGAAGAAATGGTGAGTTACCGCTCAATGTATAGAGAGTTTTTATTCAGGGTGCTGGAAAGTTTTGGGAGTAAACAGCAGTAATGGTTGCACAACACTGTGAATGTAATTAAGGTCAATGAATTGTATGCTTAAAAATGATGAAAATGGTGAATCTTTTATACATAATATTACAGTACATCTTTGGAAAAGAAAGCCTTTTCCCTAACACCTGTCTGAGATTCATCTTTCCTAGTTACGCTTGAGACAGTTAATACGCGGAGATCTTTAGCTTGCCACTTAACTCCAGGTTTTAACTCGGCAAATAAACTGATGTCTGTATTATCCTCAGTCTGCCCAGCGCCTAAGCAGTGCCATTCCTTAAGTTAGCAGAAAAAGTAAATTATCTGCCCAGATACCACCTAGGGTGAGTGGCTATTTGTAAGGCTGTAGAAAAGCAAAGGGAAACAGCTTCTAAGAAGATCAAATGTGGGGACTGGATATGTCCCTATCATCTCAAGCAGGGGCTTGCCTGGAATGGCCAAGCAAACAGCTGCCTGCAAAACTGCCCAGTCAGTGCAGTTTATCTTGTTGACAGAAGAAACGATAGGTAAGAAGTGATAATGTGCTGTATCTCCATTTAGCCAACTCTCCTGTCTGCAGTTCTGGGAGAATCTTTCGGGTATGGAGCCTGGTCCCCATCCCACAATTTGGAGCACAAAGCTAGTGCTCAGTGCACAACTAAGGCACATCAGGGCTAACAGAAAGAAATGGATAGGTGCAGGGGACAGTACTAGGAAACTTACAAATGATTAACTTGATGTATGTCTATTAGTTACGAGTAACAGATCAGAACAGCATGCACTGCTTATTATACCACACCTGCTGCTGTCGAGACAATTCCAACTCACAGAAGCCCTACAGGACAGAAAAGAACTGCTCTACAGGGTTTCTAAGCACTGTTTGGTGGATCTTAACTGTGGACTTTTGGGTCAGTAGCCATAAGCTTAACCACTGTGCTACCAGGACTTTGCATTGCACATTATCATCCTAGTTTCATTTAAGATAAAAATGGAAAAAGATGGTAGGGTTGCAGGTGACTTTCTTTGTTCATCTGTATTTTATAATATTCCCATACTGAATACATATTACTTGGGGATTATAATTTTATTGGTTGTTGCTGAGAATATTCACAGCAGAGCATACACCTGTTCAACAATTTCTACATGTATAATTCAGTGGCACTGATGACATGCTATGAGTTCTGAATTCTTTTCTTCAGCAAGAGGCTTGAGTCCCTACTGTTAGTGTCCTACCTTGGGTGAGAGAGATTTCCCAGGCCAGGAGAGCTGCCTTTTGCTTTGTTGAGATCTGCACAAGACAACCCCTACCCCAACCTCTTTCTGACACGGCTAGTTATCAGCCTCCTATCTTTCTCCCATTAACAGTCCTGGTCTGATTCTTCTATCACATTTCTGCAAATGGAGGAATGCAGAGAAGGAGGCATCCCAGAGTCATCCTACTTTCTGCTGCCTTCTGTGAACTGGATGATTCAAAGGTGCCACAGCCTCTTACAATGCTCAGTGGTCAGTGTTGTGCAAACTATTACCTAACTCGACAGTTCAAGATGCAGCACAAGAGGGCTGAGTCTGTAAAGTCCAACAACATATTTGGATGTTCCTTTTGCTTTTAAATTGAGATGTAACATATTTACCATAAAAGACACTCTTTTAAAATACATAATTTAAGAGCATTTAATGTATTAAATAATGTTGTACAACCACCACCACTACCTAGTTCTACAACACGGTCATCATCCCACAGAGAAATCCTATAGCTGTTAGTAGTCACTCTCTGTTCCCCTCTCCCTTCTGCCCTTGGCACCCACTAATCTTTCTGCCTCGATGGATCTGCCTAACCTGAGCATCTCATATGAACAGAATCATACAATTTGTGCCTTTTTTTTTTTTTTGGTTCCTTCACTTAGAATAATGTTTTCAAAGTTCATCCATGCTGTGGTATGTATCAGTGCTTAGTTCTTTTTCATGACCAAATAGCATTCCATTTATAAAGTTTTCACTGGCTAATTCTTTTCAAAAGTAGACTGCTGGGCCCATCTTCCTAGCCTGTCTTAGTCTAGAAGCTCAGCTAAAACCTGTCTGCCACAGGTGACGCTGATGGCATCTGAATACCAGTGGTATATAACTTGCAGCATCATAGCAAAATGCAAGCCCCCACAGTACGACAAACTGGAAGACCCAAGGGGGTAAAGCAGCGGGTCACTGAAAAAGAAAATGACCCTCAAGAAGAGGGACCGACACATGAGCTAAAACAACGAGCTCAAGAATAGCAAGGATTGTGGGCACGGCCTAGATCAGGCAGCGTTTTGTTTGGTTACACGTAGTGGAGCTATGAGTCAGAACCAACTCCCTGGCACCTAATAACAGCAGTGCTCCATTGTATGGCTATGACACATTTTATGTACCCATTCATCAGCTGATGGATAATTGGGCTGTTTCTACTTTTTGGCCATGATGAGTAATGCTGCTATTAACACTCACGTGTAAGTTTTTGCGTGGACTTTGTTTTCAATTCTCTTGGGTTAAAGTTGCTCTTTAAACAAATTCTTTTTACTACATTGTCATTTATCTGTCTTCCTCTCTCTTCTTTTTAAGAGTATGAGGTATTTAAAAGATGGATGGAGACGTCCACTATTTAGGCTACAAGTACATGGTCACCCCCTTATCTTGCCACAGCCTCAATCTCACACACATACTTAATGCAAATCCCTGCATCTCTGCTCTGGGTCCCACGTACCCCACCCTTGCCCCACAGGCCTCACCTGCTGAGTTTATCCTCTGCACAGGAATCTGCACCACAGCATATGAACTATTTAAGTTGCTTTTCTAAATATATACATTATTTAGCCTACAGTCTATAAAACATTTACACTGTTGTACCTCCTACTCCCAAATATTTCTAGTACTGACTGTACAATAAGGGAATCATTAACTCATGTTTTTCAACCTGTGTTTTTGTTTTTGTTTTCCTGTTCCCTTGTGTCATTAGGGTGTGTGCACAGAACATGTGAGGCAATAATGACAGTTCTCATGCTCGAGTCACACAACAGTCCCTGATGGTGCAGAGATAACATAGTGCCCAAAGCCAGATGTCAGTGCTACAGTCATCTCTGTCACCCCTGACACCCACTGGACCAGAGGGCACAGGCTCCCATGGAGGTCAACTTCTGTACCCAGGGCAACTTCAGTACTCCTGGCCTTGGTCACCCCATCTAGGTTCTCACCCCTGACTTGGGTATGATGTAAGTATCTCTTACTACCCACTTCCTGTCACGTCCTTGAGAACAGGAACAACAGTCACGGCCTGAGTGCCCAGACAGGGCCACCTGCAGCTTATACAAGCCTACACCTGGCACTTATCTGCCCTGATGGTGGGTAACAGCATCACTGAAATATTAATGTCCTTGACCTCTCTCGAAAACCCATCTACTTGCCCTTGTAGTTTTTTCTTTGTAGAAGTCTTCCTCCATGGAATCAATGAGACTCAAGGCTAACATTTTTTTCTTATAATGCCTGTAAATCATCATCATCATCGTAATTATATATACTATTATACCAATAACCAGTTGCCACTGAGTCCAATGAGACACCCATGTGTGTCTGAGTAGAGTTGATAGCTGATTCCTTGGAAGTAATTCATCAAGTCTTGCAAAGCATCTCTGGGTAGCCTTAAACCTCCAAACTTTTGGTTGGCAGCTGAGCATGTTAACTGTTTACACCACCTAGGGACTTCATGTATGACTAAATATATTATTATATTCAGAAGTAGAAAAAGCACAAAGTAAAACCCCAACTGCCCTGCACTCTCAATGTCTACAGATAGTAATTGTAAATAGGTATACAGCCTTAGAGAAGTTTACAGGATGACTTCTATATTTTATATTCAAAGGGATCACATGATACAACTTGTTTTCTATAACCTGCTTTTATGCCACAAAACATCATGGACATTTTTCCAGATACATAACAGATTCCTTGCTTTGGATATTTAGATTGTTTTGTAACTACAAGCAATGTTGCAATCAGCATCTCTTAGGGAAGTTAAAAAATATGTCATTGGTGCCTATACAGGCCAAAAAGCTGAGGGTGTCCCTCTCAGCGGTCAGCCTTCAGCAGGCCTGACTGCCACTGTGGGCATGGAAGAGAGAGAAGTCCACCAGCTGGACAGGAGGAACCGTCAGCACATAGCTGCTACACACGCCTCCGTAACTCAGAGAGTCACCTTCAACGAAATGCCAACAATGGGAAATCAACTCTCTCATCTCCTGGTGATTTAACTCAGGAGAGGTTTTCTCTCCCTCTTCCTCCTCCCCCTACCTCCGCCCTCTCTGGTATACCTCTACTTACCCTGCTTCTGTTTTGAATCTCTAAAATAATGTGACAAGTTAATGATGGTACAATTATCTAAATGTTTAACAGACATGTTATCTAAGTGAGTCGGATTGAGATTCCATCCCGCTGACAATAAACATCAATGGGCGAGCAGAAAGCGATAGGCAAATTATAGCAAACCCTGCAATTTCAATGCTATTAAATTTGGAGGAATAACAGCCTTGAGGCCTGTAAACTCTGAATAAAATAGGCCCTTGTGTTTGTCCAACTATTAAATCAAAATGCTACCAACATCCTAGAAAAAACAAGACGATTTACGGCTTTTCAAGTTTCAGTTACACATTGGTTTTCATTAACTCCTTTCTGTCACCAGCAGTGGTGTCACTAGGGAGAAGGGAGAGAAGTCAGAAGGGATGGGATAAAGGCCAGAAAGTGTTATAACCAAACCCAAACCAAATCTGTTGCCATCGAGTTGATTTTGACTCATACAGGACAGTGGAGAACTGCCCCACAGGGTCAGTTTCCAAGGAGCACCTGGTGGATTCAAACTGCCACCTTTTTGGTGAGCAGAGGCAGCTCTCAACTACCACAGCACCAGGGTTTCTGGAAAGCGGCAAATATTAAAGCAGAAACATGGCAGCAACTAGGAATGGAAGTGAGGGGAATTGAGTGAGAAACCAACAGAACTCTAAATGGGAAGGAGCAACACTGAACAATAAGAACAATAAACCCAGTGTAGTCAGAGTCAATTCCCACTCATAGCGACCCTATAGGACAGAAGAGAACTGACCCATAGAGCTTCCAAGCAGCGCCTGGTGGATTTGAACTGCTGACCTTTGGGTTAGCAGTTGTAGCACTTAACCACTATGCTAGCAGGGTGTCCTAAGGAAAGACAATGGGCTCCCTGAAATTTCCATCAAACTTACCACTGGGGGCACTAAATCTGGGCACTGGTAGAATCCCAGTGCCGCCATCAAAAAAGTTGTATTATTTTAATTCTCTCTGAGTTTCTAATTCCTCATTAGTTACATACACAGGAAAATGCACCTCCTAACGGTCTTGTTATGACCATACTGGAAAACATACAAAAAGCAGCAGTGCTAGACACAGACCAACCTCTAAATAAATGATCCTCAAAAATCAAATTTTATCATTCTTTTTGAATTTCTAGGTTTTTTTTTTTAGAATAAAACTCTTTACCTTATTCCTTACTCAGATAAAAAAAGAAAGAAAAAGTTGTCACTGAGTCAATTCCAACTCCAAACATCCATGTATTTCAGAAAAGAACTGCACTCCACAGGGTTTTCACTGGCTGTGACCTGTCACATGCAGACCGGCAGGGCTTTCTTTGGAGGTCCTCAGATACAACAGATACTTGAATGCTTTTCTGAGCAAGCTCCTGAATCAAGCGTAAGAAACACTTGTCTACTACTGTTGAGGGGCAGAAACTGTAGGCTTTAGAAGCAATAGTACTGAGCAGTTCCCATTAACACATGTTTTCTACAGTCCAGTCACTCTGCTAAGCACTTAACATGTTGTGTTTTGTTAGTCTTTGCAACGACCATACATTATTAAATCACAGTTTACAAATGTGAAAACGACAGCTGAGAAAAATGCAGACCATCAACATAAGGTCAAAATTTTTCACTTTGCTTGGAACCAGAGAACTCCCCAAATAGCCATTTTTCTTGCCCAATTCCCATGCACTACATTTGAGAGAAGCACAGAAACAAAGCAAATTTTGTCCTAGGTCATAAAACAAGTCCACAGCAGAGCCTGGATAAGAGCTCAGTTCTCTTTTCTCCTCATCCATTATTGTTTCCACGTACCATGCTGCTCTCCCCACACAAGGGTAACAGCACACCATTTCCGCTACAGTGGGAGCTCACTGAAGGCAGGACCCATGTGTGTCCTGCTGTATCCCCAGGGCCCATCTCAACATCTGGTCCAATGCAGATTCTCAAATGTTTGTTGAGTGAAGGAGCTTCAACCTTTTCCCACCCAAACCTGCCTCAAGTCCATTCTCTCCTTCAGTCCCAAAACAGCTGAAAATCACTGATGCCTTCCAAGTTCAATGCTTCACAGGAGAAGTGGGCGCTGCCCAGAAGACAGCCAGAGGTGCCTCAGAGCCAGTATAGTGAAGAGCAGAGAAGGGTGGGCTGGCTCAGCCAGTGGGTGACAGTGGGCTGACCCTCCCTACTTGACAGCAAGCGGCTCCAGCAGCCGAGAGCCCTATGCTTGGGAAATAAAACTCTATATTAGGCATCAAACACGCCTTTATAGTAACAGCATGAAATTAGGTCAAGAGTAAATCTATGCTGGTGCTCTGACTGTACAAACAGCAGCACATGACTCTTCCTCCCCAAGTGCCTATGACGTTCGGGGGCTGTTCATGTGCTCAGGTTTTCTCATGTTAAATTCCTTGGCATGTCATGTGAAATGCTATACAAATCACCTCTGATATTTATAAAAGTCAAATGCTATTATGTTTTCAAATGGTAGATCATGCCAACCTGTATGGAGCCCGTGTGTCCACATGATGACTCACTGGCCTGGTCTTGTCCACAGCCCCCTGTAACATGGACTTGGACACAAGTTTGAGACTCTCTCATCTCTTTTTTTTCCTCATATCATGTTTTAAGTAAATTATTTCTCATCCTGCGTCCCAGGGTCCTCTCTTCATCTCTTCTGAGCCCAGGCACTGGGAAGCTGCCCTTGGGAGGAAAAGCCAGAACAGTTGCAGGGTTTCCTACTGCTGAAGGGCAGGGGACAGCTATGCCACACAAACCTGATGTGGCTCCTGGGTGCCACCACAGCCCTTTCACCTGGGCCAGGCTGGGCCAGGAGAGCAGCAGGGCCCAAAATGAGAGTAAGGAGGACACAGCCATCCCGAGGGAAGGAATATTGTTCTCAGTCTTCTAAATCCTCTGCTTCATCTGTTACTCTTCCCACCCCTCTCAGTCAGCCTACCACAGGAAGTCCTCCAAACAAGGACTCTATTTGCTACCCTGGAGTTCAGAGCCAAACACTATCCCTCAGGCTTATTTGGAATGCCACGACACATCAAGGATGAGATGGGTACTCTACGCAGGCCCCCAAGACCAAGGCTGGGATACAGTTCTGCACCTTCAAAGGGAGTGGTTACATAGCTGCAAGGGTGTGTGTCAGGCATTCTTGTGTACGTATACATGTTTGTGCATGTGAGTATGTTAAATATATGTATGTGTGTATGTGCACCTGTGTGTGCATGTGTACACATGTATGCATGTGTATAATAAGCATGTGTATGTGTATGCACACGCTTGTGTATGTGTTTGTGTGTGAGCGTGCAGTTTTCTTGCTGATTCTCTCTGTCAATGCCTTCCAGTCTTCACAATGAAAAGGAGAGGCCCCCGGGGTGAGCAGAGCTAGCAGCAAGGCTGCCATCAGCTGCCAGGTATGCTGGCTGTTTGGGAACCACAGGACCCTCGTGCAGCCACCTTGAAGTGGATGGGAAACAGCATCTCAACATTTGTATCTGGTTGACTGCCTTCTCTTATGATCCAGGAATGTGGAAACTAAGCAACTTTTTCTGGGCCACTAAAAGGAAGTCCTTATTTTGCAGTCAGAGCAGAGAGAACCTTGGGCTGGAAGAAAGAACTCGTGGGTTCTAATTTTAGTTTGAATTGTTTGTTCTTTACTGACTCCTTTTTCAAATATGGGCTTTTGATCCATGGTTTCCTAGTCTGTGTGGAATGGACAGAACCTATCCTCCGGTCTGAACACCTGGTTTGATGCCCAGGCAGCCCGTGGGGTCAGAAGACAGTACCAAAGCAAGGACTCCAGAGTGGAGGGGCTCTGGGCACAATTCTAGCTCCACCCTGGACTGGCCTTCATAACATTTCTGGGCTTCAGTTTCTTCCAGCAACACTTTCTACATTTTAGCATCATGGGAGGGATTCAATAGAACTACAACTGTAATGTATGCAACGCTGTCGCTATTAGTTGCTGCTGAGTCGATTCCAACTCTTGGTAAAATCATGTGTGCCAAGGAGAGCTGCTAATCAGGGTTTTCAATGCTGTGACAGTCACAGAAGTAGACTGCCAGGCCAGTCTGCTACAGTGGCTCTGCATAGATCTGAACCACCAACCCTTCAGTGAGCAGTAGAGCACCTACTGGTTATGCCACCCAGAGATTTCTTAAAGTATCCAGTAAGGTCCATGTGTTGTGTCATCTGTACCCAAGGTAAATTCAAGTGACTTGTCACTCCCACAGTACCTTTAATAAGGCAGGGACCTAGCTTTGTTCACCATTACTGACAGGGTCTACACAGCACCTGATAGCATAGCACATACTTAAAACCCAGGGAGCAAATCAATGAAAAATGAACTGGCTTCCCAGCCACAGAACTCCTAAACTTAGAAACGACCCCAAACTCTTAGCCATCTCTTGACTGCCTTTCCTCTTTCCCTTGCTGGGGCACTATCAGGGCAAAAGTTAGGATGACATGAGCAATTCTACTTGCAGAAGGCAGGAGACCCAAGAACCCAGAGTTCCCGAGGTAGCTATCAGACATGGGCCAAGATCTCCCCAGGAAACACAACATGCCTGAGTCTTGGAGGATGCCTGTCACTGAGGCCTTCTCTGAGATGTAGCATGACAATGCCCGGTGCTCCTGGAAATTGGTGGTATGCCCAGTCCTCAACCTAGTTCTTCAGCCTGTCCAGCCTAGGCTTACATGTCACCTGTGTGGACACAGGCAGGAGTGGAGTCTTCTGGGAAGCTTTGGGTATTGCAGGCTGAGGGCCTTAAAGTAAGATCCACCAAATGTGCTCTGTTAAGTCACTCAAATTCATTAGTGAAACTAATGTGAAATCTCATTCCACCACCTCAACTTCTCCCACCCGCACTCTGAGGGCACCTGTCATGGATTGAATTGTGTCCCCCGAAAAATGTACATGTTGATTTGACTTGGTTAGGAGTTCCAGTATGTTGCCCTTCCTCCCATGTGCTGTGAATCCCGCCTCTGTGGTACTGATGATGGAGAATGGTTTGCAGCTGCGTTAGTGAGGCAGGATTCAAGCTTGTGGAACATAAAGGAGAGAAGTGAGCTGAGACATTGGGAACCTCACACCACCGAGAGAGAAGCCCCGAGAGCAGAGCACGTCCTTTGGACCCGAGGTTCCTGCGCCGAGATGCTCTCACTGGATGTGGACTCAGCCTACCGGACTGTGATGATTTCTTATTCTGAATGGACTTGTATCTTGTTAATGGATTTGTGACTTACTGGACTGTGACAATAAAAGCGTCTCCTCATGAAATCTTCCACTCGTGGTATTTTCTGTTAGAGCAGTACCCGGTGACCAGGACAGCACCACTTCTCCCATTTGCACTCTGACAGCACCAGTGGCTGTTAAGCTTGATGGGCACGCTGGCCATAATGTCCTCTTGGTCAGAAGGCAAAGGTGGGCATCCTGGAAGACCTCATATTTCCCCTGGCAAAGCAGCTACATGCTGTTCCTATCCCTCCATCACTACTGTGTTCCGCTCTTTGCATGCTGCGAGGAGCGAGCCCTCTCAGACCCCTCTGATGAGGATCGTGGTAACGCTGCCCGAGTTACCATCACCGCCACCTACTGAGTGCTGACCACATGGAAGGCCTCTGCTGGGTGCTGTACAAGGGGTCTCAAATTCAGATTTCATAGCACCCGTCAGATGCTAGACATTATTATTTCACAATGGAAGAAACAGAGTCTAAGAGAAGTTAAGCAACTTGCCCAGGATCACAGCCCATAAGTGATGATGCTGGGATGTGAATCCAGTCTAACACCTGACCCCAAACCCTTGATCACTTTACACTCCAACTTCAGGCTTCATGGGGTCCCTGCTCCCTGCAGCCTGCAAGCCAAAGGTGAGCCAAAGTGTGGGGACCCACATTCACCTGGGAAAAAAGCTCTCCAGAGATCACCCCATCCACTCACCTGCCTTTGGGCAAGTCCATTCTCCTCAAACAGCCATTTGTGACATCCTCTTCTGTTCTGTCAGCCCTCACAGTCTCTATGGCCTAGCCTATACAGACCAGCCCTAGCCCTGTTTCCCCCATGTTCAGATTACAGATGGGTGGCTGCTCTGAGACCTCTAAAGATAGATGAAGAGTTGCGGACCCTTACGGGTCACCCCCAAGATCTCACTGAAAGCTCATCCCTCTACCCCAGGGCCTACTGACAACTGTGTTAACCCCCAGCCCCACCAACAGCTCAGCAGCCAGTATCTCTCCCTTGCCCTCTTTAATGCCACTCAAGCCCATCTGTTGTCCCCAGGCCTATCTGAGTCCCAAATGGGAATGTCCAGTGGCTTGAACAACATTATGATTCGTAAAACCCATTCCTAATCAGTTTGACTTTGAATAAAGAGGGTAATTATTTTTAAATTTATTAACTGCTGGCTGGCCAGAGAAGTTTCCAGATCAAATGACATGGAGCAGCTATTTCTGTTCAGTGATGCAGCAATTTATATTACTGATCTGTCATTAAAACCTCTGGCACCAAACCAGTTGTGTTCCCTGAGCCAAGAGACTGTGCATGTGTCAAATTTCAAATCCAGAGCATAAATTAAGCCATTAATGGTATTTATCAGTTTATCTGGACTTAAAAAACTAATTACTAATTTAAGACATTCCAGATACAGAACCCAAGTAGTGCACTGGGCATGCACACGGCATGTGCACGCGTGCATGTGTATTTTCTCACTTTTATTTTCCTGAACAGCATAAAAAAATTCTGATGTGTAAATGAAGTGCACGCATAGCAGGGAGCTGCATAGCTGTTAATTCCTCACTGCTCTGCAACCCAAACATTTGGGAAGCAGCAGTGTTTTGCAATATGTATTTGTCATAATATAAAAGGTGTAAAATGATCTCTGTTTATCTCCTCCGAGTCTTTGCTGTACCAAAACAGAAAACTGAAGTGTGACAACCAAGCCAGAGCCCAGCCCAACCAGAAGAGTGGCCTTCCAGAGCATCAGCTGGAGCCCACCAAGATCTTATGGGGAGAGGGTAAGGGAGGGAGTCTCACACTCCAGAGCCAGGAATCCAAGAGTGACAAGTGAGAACAGACGGTAAGATGGACAGGTGCTATCTGCTTGGCTAAACTGGAATTGTAAATACTTTTTACTAAATTAACCTCTCAGCTTCAGGAATACCAAGCAGATAACATAATCACCCATCCTATGTCATGCTACATGTTAGTTCCATCACCTGTTTACATATGCAGACTATGGTATCAAACATATAAAATGGTAACACCATTAGTTTTGCTCTCCCCAAGATCTCCACTCCTTCTCTTTTTTGGAGGTCTTCTGTTGTCTCCCCAGTGATAACTGTTACTCTATTTGGTTTTTCCAACTTCAGTAACTTAGTGTTTTTTTAGCACCTCTTATAATTAGACTTCTCCCTTCCTCATGGGTCCCCTTTCTTAAAACAGGGATGACAAACAGATGTCAAACTGTGCTCTTTTGTAGGTGACTAAAGGAATCTGGAATCCCTGCGTGGTGTACACAGATAACACACTTACCTGCTAAGTTAAAGGTTGGAGATTTAAGTCTATCCAGAGGTATCAGAGAAGAGAGAATCGGCTGTCTACTTCCAAAAAATCAGTGGCTGAAAACCCTATGGAGCACATTTCTATTCTGACACCTATGGGGTTGCTATGAATCAGAAGCAATTCAAGAGGATCCATCTGGGTCTTAGGAAGCCCTATCACGTGACAGGAAAAGGTAATGGTATCCCCCACACCACCTGCTTGCCAACCCCACCCAGAAGATAGGCCTGCAGCTGCACCTGCCCTCAGCACCCAGCACAACACCTAATCCACACCAAGAGTCAACAGGCACGTACTGTCTAATGCTCTTTGCTGCTTGGGAGCTTGCCCATAACTAAGACCCAGGCTGGTGAGACAGTCCTTCTTGGTACCTCATCTCTTATTTGATTTCATTTTCTCGATTCCTCACCCTTGAGGTCAGAGTACTCAGTCTTTCCTGAGAAAGCCACAAGTAAGTACTGGCCACATTTCACCTCAGTATAAGCATGAGGCAACTGATCTCTCTCTGGAGTAGCCTCCTTCCTTCATCAGGGAAGCCCCATCTATAGGTCTCCAGTAAAAGACAGAACTCAAACAACCGCCCCTTTGAGAGAAGGACCATGTCCACATGGATCCCTGCTCTATTCCCATCATGTGCCATGTTCACAGGAAGTGTTCAATAAGTGTCTGTGGTCTGTGAATACCTCCCTAGCTGCTCAACCCTCAAGTACTCAGCTTCTTCCCTTTCCCTAGGCTCAGAGGACAGCCTACTCCCTGATACTACAAATTTAACCTGCATGGACAGAATTAAGCTGCTGGCAAAGCTGGCCCACAGCTCAGTCTCCTCAGCCCCCAGGATACAAGTCCCCGAGCAGGATGCTCAGTTACATGGCCACAGCCAAGCACTGAAAAACCCAGAAACCTGGACCCTGCCCTGGTTTTCATGACAACCAGCTCTGAAACCCTGGGTAAAACTCAAGCCAAATTGCTGTCTCTATCACCAAGCCAGGGAGTTGTTAGCCAAAATGAAAGCTTATCTACAAAGCTTTCTTTTCACCTTCACAGGGGAGGGCAGCACCAGCCTCAAGTCCATGATGCTAGATTTGTGAGCTGGAAGGAAGACTTAGAAATACTGATAATAAGCATAGCAGCTGATTAGTCGTCCTTCTTGTACTCCAATCCCCTGTGATGGCTTTCTCCAAAGTTGGCTGCCATCAGCTGTCTCTTTCCTACAGATTATCTGTCACTTCTCCACTAAGAAAGGGAATTTAGTCTTTCACCTCCTTAAATTTGGGTACGCCTACGACTGCTTTGACCAGTAAATATGGTGGAAGAGGCAGTGTGGTTTCCAGTTTAGCATGTAGGAGGGCCAGCATTCTTGGCTTCTTGACTCTTGGAGCCTGAGGCTGTCATGTAAGATACCAAAGCTACTGTGTTGAAAAAGAGGCCGTATGGAGAACACTGATGGTCAGATGTTTTAGTGAAGAACCATTTAGGACAGCCAGTCCAACGGTGCCTTCAGGTGATGACAGCCCCAGCTGCCACCTGACTGCAAACTCATGAGAAACCTTAAGTGGCAACTCCTCAGCTGAACTTAGTCAGCCCACAGAACAGTGGGAGATAACAACAGACTGTGTTTGGAACTGTCAAGTTTTACAGTGGCTTGTTAGACAGCAACTGATAACAGAAACACTTGTCGTGGTCATTTCTGCACACAGAATGATCTAAAAATATAAAAAAAGCTGTGTTACTCTCCCCGTCCAAGGCCTCTAATGGACCCTTCTCTGTACAAGATATATATACGAGGTCCAACAATGAAGTGCATGAACTTGTTTTAAGTGCTTACATATCTCACTGCCGGATATCACTACAGTCAGTCGGGGAGAGTATGTATGTGCTTACATATAACATGCACGTATATGTAATAGATAACTGACATAATTTATATACCCTATGATTCATCTTTTTAAAGTCTACAATTCAATCATTTTTTGCATATGCAGAATTAGGCAACCACTACAGGTTTTAGAATACGTTCATCATCCCAAAGAGAAACGCCCATACGCAGCAGCAATCACTCCTCACTCCTCTACAAGCTCCCTTCCTCTAGTCCCAGACAACTATTTTTCTCTTTCTGAGTTTCCATAGAGTTGTCTATTTTTTTACATTTCACATGAACAGAACCACATTCTATGTGCCTTTTGGGACTGGTTTATTTCACTTAGCATGTTTTCACAAGGTTCATCCATGCTGCAGCATGTATCAGTACTTCATTCATTTGTATTGCAGAGAAATATTCCAGTATATGGCTATACAACATGCTGTTTATCCAGTCATCAGTTGATGGAAACTTGCGTTGTTTTCACTTTGGGCCTATAACGAATAAGGCTGCTATGAACAGTTGGGTATGAGTTCACTTCGCCTGAGTATATACATAACCAGGAGTGGAATCGCTGGGTCACATGGTAATTCTGTACATAACCTTTTGATGAACTGGCAGATCTTTTCCTCAGCAGCTGTACCAATTTACATTCCCCCAGCAACGTACCAGGGTTCCAACTTCCCCACATCCTCGGCAGCACTTGTTACCATCTCTATTTTTGATTCTAGCCATCCTCGTAGGTGTGAAGTGGTTTCTCATTGTGGTTTTGATTCACATTCCCTGATGGCTAATGATGCTGAGCATCTGTTATAGACTGAATCGTGTCCCCTCAAAAAGCATGTCAACTTGGCTAAGCCACAATTCTCAGTATCGCGTGACTGTCTTCCATTTTGTCACCTGATGTGACTTTCCTGTGTGTTGTAAATCTATGAGGTGAGTGAGGGAGGATTAGAGGCAATTTTATTAATAAGGCAGGGCTCAATCTACAAGATTAGATTGTATCTTGAGTCAATCCCTTTTGAGATACAAAAGACAGAAGCAAGGAGACAGAGGCTTTCCCTGACTATCTTATCCAGAAGATCATTTTTCTCTTTCCTTCTCCACCCTTTATCCTGCTTTATTTTTTTAATAGCTCCTATTATAACCTGACATTGTATTATATAGTTATGTGCCTATATCCTGTCTCTTATTAGAGTTTACGCTCCACGGGCACTCAGAAGGTGGTCAGTCTTGTACACTGCTACTTGTTAGCTGCTGTTGAGTTGGCCCCCAACTCCTGCAGACCCCGTGCACAATGGAACAAAACTCTGCCTGGTCCTGTTCCATTCTCACAACTGGTTGCAGGTAGAACTGTTGTGATCCATAGCGTTTTCACTGACTCATTTTCAAAAGCAGATCTTGAGGTACTTCTCACCTAGTCTGTCTTAACTTGAAATCTCCAGTGGAACCTGTTCAGCATCATAGTGACATGCAAGCCTTCACTAACAGATGTGTGCAGCTGTGCACAGGGTGTACTGGTTAAGAATCCAACCTGAGTCTCTTACATGGAAGGTGAGAATTCTACCATTGAACTACCAGTGCCTCACATCTTAAGTGTTATTAAATCTCAAATGCTCAACCATGCCTGGCACACTGCAGGAATGCAATAGTATTTATTAGATAAATCCACTACTATTATTGTAGTGTATGATGAGCCAAACATTATGCAAAGCACTTCAAATAAAATATCTAATTAATATCCATTAGTACCCCTACGGAAACCCTGCTGGTGCAGTGGCAAAAAGTTATAGCTGCTAGCCAAAAGGCTGGCACTTCAAATATACCAAGCACTCCTTGGAAACTGTAGAGGGCAGTTCTGCTCTGTCCTATAGGGTTCCTAGGAGTTGAAATCAACTCGGCAGTAACAGGTTTGGTTTTTAGTTTTAGTGCCTCTATGAGGTGTGAAAGCCTTGTGGAAGAGTGCTTAAGTGCTATAGTTTCTGACCATAAGGTCGGCAGTTTGAATCTACCAGATGTTCCTCGGAAAAAGTCTATGGGGTAGTTTGACTCTGTCCTGTAAGGTCCCTATGAGGCAGAATCAACTCAGTGGCAATGGTTTTTTTTTTTTTTTTTTGAGTTATAAACCATTACTACCCTGCTTGTTATCAGAAGATGAAACCCAAATTCAGAGAGTTTAAGAAGTAAACGGTAAGTGACAGAGCGAGGATTAAAGCTAGGGTATCGAGGCTCCTAACTACGAGGCTCTTCAACTTTTGCCTCTACACTTCCCTTGGGCAGGTCACTCTATTCTTTGAGTCTCAGTTTCCTCCTCTGTAACACAGGGGTAGCCTCATGTCTTACAGGGTTACGGGAAGATTCAAGTGAGATCAGGGAAAGCCCTGTGAACAGCACCTGGCACATGGTAAGCACCAAGTGACGTGGCCGTCTGTGATGATGATGACTCTGATTATGATGTTGACAGGGCCCCACTGAAGCTGTGCAATCAATACTTCAGCATCAAATATAGCTATGTCATTGTTAGTTAACACTGCTCAAATGCATCCTTAGGTACTGATGTGTTTCTTTTAGACCATGACTAAACTCACTCGGAGGAGGATCAGCCCACTGTGGCCACATGAGGGTTTCAGAGGTTGGTCAGCGTGGAAGAGGTTTCCTGGCTATTCATCAAGTATAGGCATACTTTGTAACATCGTGGCTTTCTAAGGCCTCAATAAGAGCACACCAGAAGTCTTCATGAAGACAGTGTTTCAGCAGTTGCTTAGAGAGAAGGACCTCGCCTTAATCCAGGACAGTTGTTCTTATAAGTCATACTTTTAAATTCCTCTCCAGCCAGCCCCACAGGCCAGAAGGGCTACACATGGTAAAACCTCTTCTCCTTATAGCTTCCCCAGGAGACTACTGGATGCCACCTTTGTTAAAGAGAGACTGACGTCAAGATATTTCCTATCTGGGAAGTACAGGGTAGAAAGGAGGAGTGTACTGTCACAGCATGGTGGGGTACAGCGGGAGCAGTGAGAGTTGCATAGTGGTGTGTATTTGGGGTTTTATATGGCAAATGGATTTGGACTGTAAACTTCTACTTAAAACACAACACTAAAAAAAAAATAAAGAAAGCCAAGCCAGCCAAGAAAAACAAAAATAAAAACAAAAAAGATATTTCCTAACCATCCACTGTCACACTGTGAAAAATCTGAAGAATGGGAATCAAAGTTAACTCACCAGTATGGGTCTGCCTGTGTGTCTCCAGGGCATCCTCCTTTGAAAACTGGGCACCGCACTGATCACAGACAAAGGCTTTGGCACCCGCTGAAAGAAAGGCAGGCAGTTACTACAAGAGTGATACTCCACTGGGAGGAGTTTCTGGGCCCTGCACGGTCAGGCAGGCAGGTACAGGGGTAGGGGGCTGCATGCCTGTGAAGAGTCCAAGTCAGGATAACCTGTGGCCCAGCAGCCAGCTCAGTCCTTTCTCCTAGACATGAGCACCCACCCATCTGAGCTCCGACTGAGCTCTCTGTTACCCAGAGAGAAGAAGAAACACAATCAGAACAACCAAGATAAACCGAGACAGGGCCTGAAAGTGAGACGCCACAAGAAGGGAGATTCTAAGGGCCTAGCTCCAGATTAGAGAAATACTGGTGGCACTGTAGTTAAGGGCTCAACTGCTCACTGAAAGGTCACTGGTTTGAACCCACCAAACTGCTCTGCAGGAGACACATGTGGTAGGCTGCTTCCATAGATTATAATCTTGTAGACTCTGTGGGGTAGTTGTACTCTGCCCTATAAGCAGCTATGAGTCAGAATCTACTCGATGCAGTGGGTTTGTTTTTTGTTTTGTTTTATCTCTGGGTGAGAGATGGAAAGGGGTAAATGATAGAAATTAGAGGAAATGTGCCCTGTTGCCTAAATTATATTTTACAGCAAAGTCAGAAATGCTAACCTAAGAGCATCTCTACTTGGATGTCCACAAAAAAAAGTTGCTGCCACATGGATTCCAACTCACAGCAACCCCCGTGTTTCAGGTAGAGCCATGCTTCACAGGGTTTTCAGTGGCTGTGGCTTTTCAGAAGCAGATCACCAGACCTTTCTTCCAAGGTGTTTCAGGACAGATTTAAACCATGAGTCTTTCAGTTGGCAGTCAAGTGTTTAACCATTCAAATTACATTACCAGAGACGACTCCTTCTGTGATGTTCACAGGGACCTCTGACTTAGTATGCACAAGTAAACCCACTGTCTGCCCCTAACCACCTCCCCTTTGGCCATTTAAAATCCCTGAATGGCTCCCCTGGCCTTTAGGTGAAGCCCACACTCCTCATCAGGACTTACAAAGCACTTCTTAATGTGCCTTCACTCATCCTTCCTGCTCCCTATCTCCCTCCTCACTCTGGTTCCCTAGCTGCCAGTCTTCCTGAACCACTCTGGTTCCCTGGAGGAGCCCTGGGCTTCCTCATTGCCAGGCCTCTGCACACATAACCTCAAGCGTCTCACATTCTCTCCTCCCTTCCCTAGCTCCCACAGTGGCGGTGTCAGGTCAGCCCTGACTCACAATGGCCCCGTGCACAATGAACAAAATGCTGCCTGGTCCTGTACCATCCCCACAATCAGCTGTGGCTCAGACCACTGGGAGCCACAGGGTCTTCACTGGTTGATTTCTCAGAAGTAGATCACTAGGATTTTCTTCCTAGTCCTTCTTAGTCTACAAGCTCCAGTAAAACCTGTTCAACATCATAGCAACATGCAAGGCTCCAATGACAGATGGGGGGCTGCTGCTTGTGAGGTGCACTGGTTAGCAATTAAAACTGGGTCTCCCACATAGAAGGTGAGAAGTCTACCACTGAACCCTCAGTGCCTCATTCCCACAGCGTTAGCTGCTCCTATTTATTTCATTTTTAGGCAGCAGCTTTGATTCCTCTTTTTCAAGAAGGTGGCCCTGTTTCCCTGTCTGGGTTAGGTGATCCTCCCTTTGTGCACCTACAGCACCCTGTGTGCCCCAGATCAAAGTCCTCACCACACTGTTTATTAAAAATGTCTGGGGACCTGTCCCTACTCCTACCACCCTGTGGGCTCCCTGAGCGAGGAACCTTTCATCATGTGTACAGCTGTTTCCTCCAACCTGCCACAGAGTGGGAAATTATTCCTGTACCTATTTGTGGAAGAGACATAGTAAATTCTGTGCATTTCTATTTAATAAACTTCATAGAACCACTACTTACAAGACACCAAGCAACAATGTCCAAGACAGAACAAGACTTTTGACCACTTCCTAAAAACATTCAAGGCTCTCATGTGATAGTTTATCCACAAGTCACCTGCCCAAGCCTGACACTTGGACTTCAAGATGTCTTCTAGATGTACCGCTTCCTGCACATGCTGATCATCCCTGCAAGACCCAGACCCTTGTGTTGCGTGCCCAGAACACACTAAGATTCAAGGATGCTTTCCACGCACCATCCCAAAATCCCCTCAATTCATCAGGGGGAGGGTCAGTGAAGGCTTCTTGTTTCCTCAAGACTCCTTACTCAAGACAATCCAGTGGTTCATTATTTATACCAATTCTGAATTCCTCTACTTGGCTTCAAGTTGTTCCATAAACTGAGCCAATGAGCCATCCAACTCCACAGGGAGTAGGGTTCACCAGCCCTCTCCAGGCCCTGCTTGACCTTCCCCACTTCTCTGTCCTTGAACAACACCCAGCTCCCATTCCTCTGTCTATCCAAATCTCATTTTACGTTCAAGACCTAGGGTATGCCTGCACAAGTACTCCAGCCTCTCACTGCTCTGCCCTTTCCAACCTCCTTCTGCACGAGGTTCCTTCACAATGACATGGCACTTTCCTAAGTGTACCAGTGTCTTGATCTTGCCTTAGAGACTCATCAGACCCAGAACCACTTCTTACACAGATTTGTAGCCACTAACACTGTTTTTAAACCACCTCAGAATTCCTGAAGCTTTACCACATACTGGGCATTATACTGTTTGTTGTATGTTATCTCACTTAACCCTAGCTTATCAAAGTACATACTGTTGTTGTTCCCATTCAGTTGAAAACTAAAGCTCGGAAAGGTTAAATACCTTGCCTCAAGTCACACAGCAGATAACAATGGATTCATGACCAGCCAACCCGACTTCAGAACCTCTGACTCTAATTACCATACCCTTCAGCCTCCCTGGGGTACCATCTGCAGAGATGTTTCATGGGTAAGAAGGTGGGGCCTGGGTTCCCCTTCTCCAACTAAAGAAAAAAAAATTCCAATTTGTCCATTTTGTAGTCATAGATTTGCCCAAAATTCTATTAGCAAAAATACAGTCCCACGGCTGTTTAAAAATCTGGAAAATTTCTGCTTCAGAATTTTAGTAACTACTTATGGAATAGAGGAAATCCTGGTGACGTAGTGCATAAGTACGCTAAAGATGCTAATGAAACAGTCAGCAGTTCAAATCCACCAGGTGTTCCTTGAAAACTCTATGGGGCATTTCTATTCTGTCCTATAGGGTTGCTATGAGTTGGCACTGACTCAATGGCACTGGGTTTTTTATGGAATAGAGGCACTGTGGTTAACTGCTGTGCCTGCTAACCTAAAGCTCAGCAGTTTGAATCTACCAGCTGCTCCTTAATAACTCTATGAGGTGTTTCTACTCTGCCCTAGAGGGTTGCTATGAGTCAGAATCAACTCATCAGCAGCTGCTTTTGTTTTTTTT
Organism: Heterohyrax brucei; assembly: GCA_028571685.1. Lineage (NCBI taxonomy): Eukaryota > Metazoa > Chordata > Mammalia > Hyracoidea > Procaviidae > Heterohyrax > Heterohyrax brucei. The sequence goes on from CM053145.1 coordinate 36,443,481, forward strand.
ATGGATTAGAACTCAAAAGACAAGGTGTACCAGAACAGACTTAAACACCAGTAAACAGTTCTTGCCCAATGAAGGGTGTTAGGACTCTGGACTAGCTCCAGGACGTGAGGTCCCTGGAGGGCATGGACCTTGTCTGGCTCACTGGCTCCACTATTTGCCGTGATAGGCAGGCTGTGCTCTCTAGCAGATGCTCAATAACTATTTGTAGACTGACTGAAAGAATGAGTAAGAAAGTGTCCCAGGGAAGATACAAACTCTGTTTTCCTGAACACCTTTAAAAATAAATATTGTCATTTGTTTTCAGGTAGCTTGAGTTGAGTTCAGCCTGGAGGCAGGAAGGTGATCACGGTGACCTCTCAGTCTCTGTTCAACCTGCAGGGCAACCTCCCGCCAAGCACCTGGTAGGTGATCTGTCAAATTTCTAAGAATGGACCAAGGAAACCTTCCATCCATGGATGGCAGGAAAGCAGCTACAATATGTACTCAGAGGGGACAGCCAGGACCATTTTCATCAACTGGCACTGGAAACAGCCATAGTCCTACAAAGAAAAGAGCTGGCCAGAGTGGGGAAGTGGGGGTTAGGTACAGCCAGGGCTCCTTCACAATCAGAATCCATCCCCACCCCTAGCCCCAAATCATTAGCCATTAGTGCTTTTCTGAACAACTGTGAGGAATCTGATTTCAATTATATTTCTCTTTTTGGTTCTATCAGTTCTTACAGCCCCTTAAAGGAGAAGATAAATGGGGGAGGCCTCAGAAGGGAAAAAGGGGCACCCTGTGGGCCAACCAACGAGCCCTAGCCCTGCAATCAAGTGCAAGGCCTGAGAGTACTGCCAGCTTCAAAGGGATGTGGGCCACAGAGTTCTTAGAAACCAGTGCCGGCTGGAGTGGCTTCTTGCTTTAATGATGGAGCGGCAGAGAGAAAGAAAGGGGGCAGATAGGAAGTTACGGGCAGGATGTGTATCATCACACAAGTTCAGATGAAGATAAAAACACATCAGCACAAAAGATCTAGCAACGGGTGCTGGTTTGGTTCAAGCCTGACCACAACTGGTTGCCTTCAAAGCCCTCCCCATACCACCCCCACATTGCTGAAGTCACGAAATTGAGCTGAGGACGTGAAAGCTCCCTCTCCTGAGTGACTGGGTCAGAACCCTTATTACACAGACACTGGTTCCCAGTACTGGCCTCCCATTCATGGAGCTCCAGTATACCCCCACCGTCACCCAGACAGACTCTGACCTCCCCCCAACTCTTCGAGAAAAGCTGCTGCAAAGACAGGCAGTTCACAGAGATGAGGGGAATGAACAAAATCCTGCCTCTGGAGCAGGCTTGTGCCTTTAAATTGTCTCTGTAATGGCTGGCTCAGAGACAGAAATATTCGGCAGCCCTGAAATTAAAAGTGATAAATTTTCTCACCAAGCTTTGATCGATAATAGAGGTCTCATCTGTTAATCAATAAGACAGTCTCTGCCTGTTTACTGTGCATATGCTGTTCACTGCTGCCTTCAGTGTGATGTCAGGTTTGCATTCAAAGCAACTCAAGTGTGCATAAACCACATGGCTATTTCCAAAATGCAGTATGGTGACATCATTCAGTCACTAATACATTTACAGAGCATCAATGGTAGGGTGAGGGACAGGCAGGCCATGACAGCTCAACAGGACAAGTGTATATGGACATATCAGCAACATACACCACCTCCTATACTACCCCACAGAAACTTGCTGAGCTCAAGGATGGCCACGCTTCATCTCCTTTCTACACACACAGTTTGTCCTCTGAATGCCCATTACATGTATCCTAGGAGATGGGTTACAGCAAGTAAACAAAACAGCCAAAGTCCTGTCCTCATACAGCATACATTCTAGTGAGGAAGACAAATTAAAATATCAAGTAAATATAAAATAGGACAGGTGGTAGTAAGTGATAACAAGAAAAATAAAGGCTAAGGAATGCAAACAAAAAAAAAAAAACGGTTGCCATCAAGTCAATTCTAACTCATGTGAATCCCAAGTGCTGCAGACGAGAACTGCATGTCACAATGTTTTCAAGCTTGCAACCTTCTGGAAGCAGGTCTCCAGGCCTTTCTTCCTAGGTGTCTCTGCGTGGGTTTAAACTGGCAACTTTTTAGTTAGCAAGCATGTGCTTAACTCTTTGTATCACCCAAGGTCTTATGGAATTCAGGGCTGTTAATTTTATATAAAGTACTCCGGGGCCCTTCAGAGGAGGTGATAACTGAGTGGAAGATTGAAGAAGGTGAGGAAATCAGAAGCAATGCTGCAATCTGAAAAAGGCATTCCAGGTGCCAGAGGAGCAGTGAGACTAGCTGGCTGGGATGGCGCTAGTGAGGGGAAGAGTGACAGATGGGGTCAGCTTAGGGGATAGATTTTGAGGAACACAACAGCCAAGAGGGAGAGCAGCAGGAAGATGACGTCGACTAGACCCTTCCTATTGCTTCTCAGCCATTAGAGACCAGGGTGAAATAAGGGGACAAATAGCTGGATTGCGAGTTACAAAAACTAGTCTCAGGTTCGTCTGGGCCATCCACTATTGGAGACATCATGGAAGTCATCCTACCTAGCTGGCCCTATTCTTCAATCCGTAAAATGGGGACCACTCTATCTGTCCACCTCACTTGGGGCTGCTGTGAGGCCTGAAGGTGACAGTGAATATTAATGAATGCAAAAATCTTCGTCAATTAGAAAGCACTCTGTGGATATAAGAGATTAGTAATGTTACTGATAACTGGTAAGGGAATAGAGTTTAGTTAAGGACTCAGGGTTCAGGCCGGATACCCAAAACACACATTTCTGGTGAGTTGATTCTGATTCATAGTGACCATACAGACAAGAGTTCTGTCCCACAGTTTCCAAGGTGAGCCTGGCAGTTTTGAATTGTCGACCTCCTGGTTAGCAGCTGTAGCACTTAACCACTATAACACCAGGGTTTCCCTGGTCAGATGCAACAGAGTTTAAAAGCTGTCTGTCATCAGCGGTGACCCACAGCAAGCTGCCTAACCTCACTGAACCTGCTGCCTCATCTGTAAAATGGGAACAGCAAGGTGTAAAGAGGTGGGTAAAATGCCTGGCCCTGCACCTGGTGGGTGGGAGACAGAGCCTATAAGTAACAGCTGTCACCACCATCAGCCAGGCCCAGATCATAATTCTTTAAAGAAAGAACTCCTGTTGTATAACAAAAGTATGACGGCTTTCACTAAAATTCAGTGTGCAGTTTTTTGGAGGCCATTTATCTTGCATAAAGTGAAGCTAACATGTGTAAAGATATATTTCACTCCATAAGACACGTAACTTGTCTCTCTCTAATTTAAAGGAGAGTGATGGTCTTACTGAATGGAGTGGAAAAAACATGCCATAGAACCATTACGTCACTATCAGGAAGCACTCAGGAATATGGCTCTTCAGTTTTCCTGGACCTGTCCCCCAAGCGCACCTTGTTGCCCAGCAGACTGTGAGCTCCACTGAGAGCCGAGTTCTCATGTCTTGTTCTCTGCACCTCCCATGCCCAGTATGCAGTCTGTGCTCAACAGATGTACTTTGCTCTCAATGAATGCTTCTTAAACCAGCCCTCAGGCAGCATCCTCAGAGCACCATTAGCCTGGGAAGGTGGCTGTGGACACTGTGGGCACTGTCAGGCTGTCCCCTAGAGGGTGTCAGAGCCCTTGCTCCACACTCTGGATTCCCACCTACCCCTTTTCAAAAACTGAAGAGCATGGTCCATTAGCTGGAACCCAGACAGTTCAGGGGCTAAGAAAGCAACTATTATGGAGAGGGTCAACTGTCTATTTTCCCTGAAACAAGACTTCTCAATGGTTACCTGCTGCCGACTCCCAGCACTTACCCTGCACAGACACACAACCCCTCGACGGCACTGGTGAGCCGATGGGAGGCTGGATGGCTCCCCACCCAGATGCCAGGCTCTGAGCTCCTCTGAGACTCCCTGAACGCACTTGGTAAGAGATAAAGAGATAGTCTGCTTGTCAAAGAAACAAACAGGCAGGTGGCCAGTGGGAAAGATTTCCCTGTCCTCCTAGTCTCCCAGGACTCCTCCGAACAGAGGCTCCAGGATGTTTCTAGGGCCACTTTGGGGAAGCAGGAAGCCTTCTGCCATTTGGAATTCTCCACACCCGTAACTCTCCCCTTTCTCCCTAACTTACTGCAGCCTCTAGAAGCCCAGACAGTGACTACAAGAAGGCAAACTAATCAAAGCAGGTTGAGGTTTGATGACACGAAGAGACACAGAAATCACAGCCCAAAATGAAACGAACTGATCTGAGGCCTCCTTGTGTGGGTATATAGCTCTCACTTCCTGCTACGAGTCATCCTGACTTGGAGGAATCACGGGAGGGGCTGGCCAGGAAAGAGCTCTGAAAAGGATAAAACTTTAAATGCCCACAATTTTGACAACAACAAAGCTGAAATCCAGTAGAAGCTGTTGCAGGCTCCCCACAGCAACCTCCCCAGCCCTGACCGTATTTCTGACCTCTCTTCTTTGCGGAAAGTCAGAGTCTCCCTCCCTACTTGCCTTCCTGACCAGAAATGTGGCTGGGGCTGGGGACTCTGAGCCTCCAGGAAGGGGAGTAGATGGAGCTGAATGTCACCACGTGTGGGGCAGGGTCTCTTGGTAAATGAGACAGAAGCCAATGAGAGAAGGAAAAAAAGAAAATTAGAACGCCTCCCTTTCCAATTCCAGCCCCATCTAAGAAGGAGGAGGAGGAACCACTGGGTTGGGGGTGGGGGAGGGGGGAGGACAAAACATCTAACTATTGCCAAGATCTAATATTGAGTGGCTTGTCTTTTATTTTTTTTAATTCCTTGAGATTTTAAAATAAACATCTTGAATGTTCTGATGAGATATGCGTGTCTGCTTACATAAGGAAGTACAGAGTGTACCCAAACAGCAGACCCAAAAAAAGCACAGGCTGTCAGAACAATGAGTGCAGACACAGGGTATTTTACAACGGGCCACGGTGTACAGTTTTATTTACAGTACCTCTTATCAGACAGAGAACAGTACGTTGACTGCCAATTCTAAAGGCCAGCACTGCGTGTTCTTTCACTTAGGAGATGTGCACTCCCTGAGAGGAGCTCCGAGGCGTGCTCCCTCCCTCCCTCTCTCCCTCTCTTGCCTGCCTTTATCAACACAACAGAAACTGATAGAGACTCAGCCTTCCTGTAAGGTGTACAGGTTCACGGAAGAGGAAAAAGGGAGGGCAGGTGGGCAGACGACGGGTGATGGGAAAACAACCGGCCCTATCGATTGGCTCAGGATACGGTTCAAGGGTAGTTTTGCTTGACAACACAGTGGGATAAAGGTCCTGGGAGCCTGGTTTCACACAAAACGGGCGGGTGAATGGACTAATGATGCAGAGCCTGAGATCAAAGGTAGGATTGAGAAAGCCACCAAGGAGGTCTCCCAGCTGGACCACAGAGACATGGAATTTCCAGGGGTTGTGGGTCAATAGGTTTTCATATCTTTGTAGGTCAGTTTCCCACTAATAATCTAGTAAATGTTTGGATACCTCATGTTTGGCTGAACGTCAGCTATGCAGAAGAGGAGACCTTCAAACAGGTCAGGGAAATGCTGAGGCATCTCTATGGCTGAGAGGACACTTGCTTTCTTTGCCAGTAAAGTGCATGCTACCAAGAGCTCCATGATACCCTGATGGCACTGGTTTCTCCTGGGATCCTACTATCCCACTCTCATCCCCCACAGAGAAAACAGAGGCTCCACTTGTCCCCTAAGCGCACCACTCAATTCTCAGCCCAGAGAGACTTGGAGAGCTCCTTCGTTATTACTCTTAGAGTCAGCAGGTAATCCAGCAGGCTTAGAAACACAACCCATGGCCAGCACACAAACATACACTCAATAGAAGCTACATAGCAGAGCACTTACGAACACGCTCTCCGGAATTAAATCAACCTGGGTTAAATCTAGCCCAACCATTGTTAGCCACCAAGCTGAGCAAGTTACTTGTCTTTTCTGGGCCCGTTTTATCACCAGTAAAACTGGGCTAATAGCGTCTATTTCATAGGGTTGAGTGATGATTAAATAATATACATAAGGCCTTTCACACTATGCAGGGCATAAGTAACTGCTCACTGAAAGCTAGCTGTCACTAACCTCAATACTATCATCAACATTACGAACAAACCAGTTTTAGAAGAAATACAATCAGAATGTTTGTCAGAGGTGAGGATGGCAATACTTCTACTTGCTTACTTTTGAAGATGTCATCAGGAAGTCTTAATCACTAGAAAGTAGGACATGATGATTTTTTGGTAAACAAAGGATCAGCCAAAGTGATGGAAACCCTCAGTGAAACAGCCTGACACAACAGACTCAAACATACCAATGATCTCCAAGAGAGCAGAGGACTAAGCACTGTTTTGTGCTGTTAGTAACAAGGTTTCCAAGGTCTCCAACTCGGCAGCAGCTAACAACAGCAGCAGTAACAAAAAACAGTATCAACGTGTGAGACCCACACAAGCATCAAACGTATGCAGTAAACATACCACGTATTTCAAAATATTTTTAACACTCCAGCAGAACATAAAGAGAAAAAGAAGAAAGACGTCCACTCCGGGCAAGTCTTTAGAGAGAGTTTCTCCGGAGAGTGGAGGCAGATGATAACTAACCACTGTGTGCCTGCAAGACACCTTGATACAAACAACACTACACCAGCAAAGACAGGCTCCAGTTACTGTGCCCTGGGAGAAGATCACCTTTTATCACTCATGACCAATTTTTAATGGTATTATCATTCCCCCACTGCCTACCCATAAGAAGCGAACAGAACAAATCTACTTAATGTGCATTATTTCCAATCAAACACCGTTAGGATGGTAAATTTGTTATAGTTAAAACAACTTGAAGTAACCTCTTCTATGCCTGGGTAATGAAGGTACGGAGGTAACCAGTAAAGGATCCTTGGTGGTACAGTAGTTAAGCACCTGAACAGCAACCCAAAGATCAACAGTTTGGACCCACCAGCCACTCCATGAGAGAAAGATGTGGCAATCTGCTTTCATAAAGCTTATAGCCTTAATGAAAATCTGAGGCACTTCTACTCTGTCCTATAGGGTTGCTATAAGTCAAACTGACTCAAAGGCAATGGATTTTTTGGTTTGGTAATCAGTGCCATAACACAAACACCACTCTTACTGTAAGGATGTCAGCCCTGCCAGACTCCATTCCCAGACACACTGTGCCAATGTGGAGCTGTCCCCAAAGGGTCAGGCCTTCTGTACTGATATCAGACATGGGTTAGTGACCAGGCACAGTCTTTGGGTTTTTCCATTTCTCAGTGGTACAGTCCTGGCATGGATTTTGCAGCCTCACATTCTTCCTTTCAGGAGGTTTATTAACCCTCACTAGATAGCTGAATAAGAACCTGTATCAAGTACCTGGCACAAGTCACAGTAGTTACTATGATTACAGAATAATTTCACTTCATCAAGCTGATGAGCTCTGGAAAGAAAGCCCCTGGCCAGAGCCTCCAGGAACTCTGGCCCTTCATATGATCCCACAGCTCCTGAAACAAATCCTAACTGCAGTGACTATACGCCCTCGATAGTGAGACACCACGCTCTCTGGGGTTTTGATATGCATGAGATTCTGCTGTTTGGGATGAGAGATGGGGGCACTGTCAGGTAGGTAACTGGCTCAAGGAGAGTTCTGCTGAGCCACAGAACCAAAACTTTCGCGAAGCGTCACAAAAGAAAAAGAAAAACGGACTAGGGGTCCCAACTGTCACTGGCTGAGGTGTGTGTGATCTTGGGTAAGTCACTCTCTCTTCATCTGTAAATGACAAATTTTAAACTAGGATACCTCTAGGGAAGAAGAACAGACACATGGGTATTGTGTAAGGGGAGAAAGCCAGAAGCACATGGCAAAGAAAGGTACAGGTGGTTTGCAAAAGAGAGCTGGAACACTGTCAACCCCTGGTAACAGGAATTTCTGGCTCGGGTTCTTCAGTGCAGCCAGCACGTACTTTCTAAATGGGAATACCCTGCTGTAACAGGCAGGCAAAACAGAATCTAGTCCAGATGCTGGGAGAGTCATTAGCCAGAGTCAGAATCCGCCAATGAGGCTGAGCCATGTGCTTCAGGCAACACCTTGGCTTTCAGGTCCTGATAGAATGGTTTTGTCTGAGAAAGAGTGTGCAATCTTACCATTGGTAAGAGACTAGGGAAAAAGGCCAGGAAACCCAAAGTGGGAATTTCCATCATGCTGTCAGGAAACCCTGGTGGCGTAGCAGTTAAGAGCTATGGCTGCTAACGAAAAGGTCGGTAGTTCATAACCCATTAGGTACTCCCTGGACACTGTATAGGGCAGTTCTACTCTGTCCCATAGGGTTGCTGTGAGTTGGAACTGACTCGAAAGCAACAAGTGTGGCTCTTGATTTATTATGGGACAGCTCCTCAACTCCTCCAAGTTACCTTCCTCCCTAGCCCCCACCTCTTAAGTGAGAGGTTCAGAAAGAAAGCATCAGGGGGTGGGTGGGTATTTCTGTTGGCAGCTAGCAACCTCCAACCTGTTTGTTGCCTGACCCCCTGTTCTCTTCTCATCCACAATTACCCAGCTCTTTTCTTCCTCAGGGTTTTCTGTCACAGGACCTCATCTTAAATCTGCATGGGACACCCACACCCACACGTGCACGAGCGCACATGCACACCCCACTGCCCAGTAAGACTCAGGAGTTCTACCTGGCCAATGAACAAAAGCAAATCTAGGGTCACCTAGGGGGCAACACCATCTCTTGCTCTACACCAGAGCCTTGCCTGCCCCCAGAGAACTTCAAGCTGACGCCTGCCACCACAAGGGCCCGACATCTCTGACACGTCCTCCAATTAAAATTTTCACCTGAGGTACTCTCAGAAAGAAAACCGGGCAGTCTTCCTGAGTCCTAATGGCATTGAGATTCTTTCTCTCTCATTTCTTCACTGACTGAAGAGTCCAGAGCCCTCTCACAAGGCTCAGGACCTTGCTGGCATCTCTGTAGCGACACTTTCCTCATCCCTTCTTCTCCCAGTCTCCTGCTTCATTCCAAATATCTCATTCCCTCCGATACCTACTGTCTCTTGGTGTGTGTATATGTGTGTTCTATTTTTTTTTTTGCTGTTGTTGTTATTACAATAACCTTAGATAATCAAATTTCAGCAAACACAAAGGAACAAGGCCTTTCAGAGCCCTCACTACAAGCCTAGATCTGATAACCACTGCACTCATCAAGAAATTAGTTCACAGGACTTTGTGGAGATACACCTGTTGATTCTTCCTCCGGCCATCGGCTGTATGAACCCTGCAGATGGAACCTTCTCCTCTGGGAGCTCCACCAAGAAGAGGGGCCACAGCCCTGCTAGACACATCCAGGTCAGGCAGCTGGGTTTGGTCTGTACAGAAGCCTCACTGACCACTGGTAAGGGACTAGGGAAAAAGGCCAGGAAACCCAAAGTGGGAATTTCCGTCATGCTATCAGGAAACCCTGGTGGCACAGCAGTGAAAAGCTATGGCTGCTAACGCCATGCTATGCTCCCATCACAGATCGTGTATTGGAAAGAATCCAAGTTTTGATGTTGATCTGAGATTTCAGCTCAGTTACCCATAGCCTCCTTCCAGAGAGTTAGGAATTCAACTTCTCTGAGCCTAGGTTGGCTCTCCTGACCTGACTAAAAAGGTGAAGCTGCGTCCTTCTACCCTACCAGCAGAACTTCTAAGCTGCACAGTTCATGGGGGTGACACTCAGAAACAGGGCACAAGGTTGTTAGGATATTTAAATGAGATGACATATGTGAAGGTGCCTAGCACCATATCCGGCATTGAGCAGAGACACAGGAAGTCTTCGTTTGGTTCCCTCCCCCAGGACCCTGGGAGTCCAGCAATGGTGGCCCTTCCGTAACAGGCAATAATGCTGCTGCCATAGCTATTGACAACAGTGATAAGCATATTAATAGTCAACATTTACTGGCTATGTATTATGAGATGAGCACTACACTAGCTGCTTTACATGCACTATACCATTTCATTCTCTCAGCAACTCGGATTGTCTACATTTTATAGACGTAAAAACTGAAGTTTAAAAAGCTCAGTTAACTTGCCCAAGATCTCATTCTTACTGTCAGAACTGAGTTTGAAGCCTTATCTAGAAGAAAAGATGGTGGCACAGCAAGCCCACCTAACCGTTGAGGCCCTCTGATTATATAAAAGGTTAAAGAATGAGAATTCTTTTTTTTTTTTTTAATTTTTATTTAAAATGACTGAGTGAAAATGTACATTCACATATAAATTTACATGCCCCCGTATATGCAGCTTCCACTGCTCTCCTTGTCCGGTGACTGCACACTATTCCTCTCTGCTCCATACATGTCTCATCCTCCCAACAGCCTCCTTTCCCCACCTATCCATCCACTCCCCTTCCTCCAGCCAGAGGTCAGCAAGATGATATCCTATAGATGTATAGAACCATAAAGTGCTTCCAATATATGGTCACTCTGCATTGCCAAGTCCAATCCATTCCTGTCCAAAGACTGGACCTTTGTTATAATTTATGGGAAAGGGCAGCCTCAGGGCCGGGGGCCACGCTCTCAGAGGAACCCCAAAACCGCTAGACCATCAGTTGAGGTCTTTTAGTGGAGATCTCATGATGCACCCTTTTATTCTTATGTTGCCAGTGAGACTCCTCTTTGTGAGCTCCATCGTGGCTATCACTGGTGGTGGCCGGGCACCATCCGGTTCTTCCGGTCCCAAGTCGATGTAGGCACCCACTCTTGTGGGTCTCTCTGTCTTCTCAGTTGTCTTTACAGCATGTCATTTTGGTCCTCGGTGAGCATCCGTTCCTGATGAGTTGGGACCATTTGCTGTGTCCTCGGATGGCAGCTTGGCAGCTTTTAAGACTCCAGACACCACTCACCAATGTGGAGTGCAGAGAGCTCTCTTAGCAAAATGCTAGTTGTGCCAATTGGGCTCGATTTCGCCTAAGAGCATGGTCCCCGGCCCCCTGCCCCAGCTACTCTAGCCTTCCAATATTGGGTTAAGATGGAAGGAGTACTCAAGTTATGCTCAAGTCCACTTAATGTTGTTCTTGTTTCGAATGTGGGCTATCACCGCTTTCTCCCAATTAGATTTCTAGTAACTATCTACACTAAACCCTCCCCCCCTCACCCTCCCTCCCCCCCTCCCTTGCAGCTGTCAAAGAGTCTTTTCTTCTATACACAAGTCTGTTTTTGAGATCTTATCGTAGAGGTCTCATACAGTATTTGTCCTTTGGTCGCTGACTACTTTCACTCAACATAATGTCTTCCAGTTGAAACCAGATTAGGAGATGTTTCCTGGAATCATCGTTATTCTTTACCATTGCGTAGTGCTCCATTGTGTATATGTACCATGGTTTACCTATCCATTCTTCTGTTGTTGGGCAGCTGGGTTGATTTCATCTTTTTGCTATCGTGGACTGTGCTGCAGTAAACATTCTGCTGCATGTGTCCGTTGGTGTGAAAGGCCTTGATTCTGTAGGATATATTCCAAGTAGTGGAATTGCTGGGTCAAATGGTATATCCATATCCATTTTTTTAAGGAAGCACCAGACTGCCTTCCAAAGAAGCTGGACCATTTTGCAACCCCACCAACAGTGTAGGAAGATTGCACTTTCTCCACAGCCTCTCCAGCATTTGATGTTTTGTGTTTTTTGGATCGTAGCCAATCTTGTTGGGGTGAGATGGTAACTCATTGTCATCTTGATTTGAATTTCTTTAATAACTAAAGATTGTGAACATGACCGCATATGTTTTTTGGCTGCCTGGATCTCGTCTTTAGTGAAGAGTCTGTCCATCTCCTTTGCCTATTGCTTCATTGGATGGTTTATCTTCTTCTTATTGATATTTTGTAGTATCTTATAGATTATGGAGATCAGGCATCACTCTGACATAGAGTTGCCAAATATTTTTTTCCATTCTGTGGGTGTTCTTTTAATTCTATTAATAAAGTCTTTGGATGAGCAAAAGTGTTTGATTCTTAATAGTTCCCATTTATCTATTTTCTCTTCTGTTGATTGAGGTTTCTTTGACAGATTTTGGAGTCTGTCCTCATTGTGTATTAAAACTTCCATTGTTGTTCCTACCTTTTCTTGGATGAGCTTTATCGTTTTAGGTTTGATATTTAGGTCTTTTATCCAGCTGGAGTTGGTTTTTGTATGAAGTGTAAGATATGGATCTTGATTCAGTTTATTGCAGATGGATAACCAATTTTGCCAGCACCATTTGTTGAAGATACTGTTTTTACCCCAGTTTAATGTCTTAGGGCCTTTGTTGAATATCAACTGTTCATAGGCAGATGGTGTCATCTCTGGGGTCTCAATTCTGTTCCATTGATCGATTTGTCTCTTCTTGTACCAGTACCAGGCTGTTTTGACCACTGTGGCAGTATAGTATGTTCCACGGTTGGGTAATGAGCGGCCTCCCAGAGTGTTCTTCTTCTTTAGTAATACCTTACTTATCTGGGGCTTCTTCCCTTTCCAAACAAAATTGGTGATTTGTTTCTCCATCTCATTAAAAAATGATGCTGGAACTTGTATTGGGATTGCATTATACCAATAAATTGCTTTGTGTAAAACAGACATTTTCACAGTGTTAAGTCTTCCTATCCATGAGTACGGTAGGTTTTTTCATTTATCGAAGTCTCTCTTAGTTTCTTGTAGTAAGGGCTTGTAGTTCTCTGTGTAAAGGTCTGTTGTTTCTCTGGTTAGATTAATTCCTAGGTACTTTATCTTCTTAGAGGCTATCGTAAATGGTATTGATTTGATAATTTCCTCCTTAACAGTCTCGTTGATAGCATAAAGGAATCCTACTGATTTACTTATGTTTATCTTGTATCCTGAGACTTTGCTGAACTCTTCTATCAGTTTGAGTAGCTTACTTATAGATTCCTTGGGGTTCTCTGCATATACAATCATATCATCTGCGAACAGGGAGATTTTAACTTCCTCTTTGCCGATGTAGATGCCCTTTATTTGTTTGTCTTGTCTAATTGCTCTGGCTAGAACTTCTAGCACAATGTTGAATAGAAGAGGTGACGGTGGGCATCCTTGTCCAGTTCCTGATCTCAAGGGAAAGTCTTTCAGTCTCTCTCCATTCAGGATGATGTGGGCAATTGGCTTTGTATAAATGGCACTTGTTGTGTTGAGGAATTTGCGGTCTATGCCCATTTTGCTAGGTGTTTTTAGCATGAATGGGTGTTGGACTTTATCAAATGCCTTTTCTGCATCAATGGACAAAATCAGGTGATCCTTGTCTTTTGTGTTATTTATGTAGTTAATCACATTAATTGTTTTCCTGATGTTGAACCAGCCTTGTATCCCTGGTATGAATCCCACTTGGTCATGATGGATTATTTTCTTGATATGTTGTTGTATTCTATTGGCAGGAATTTTGTTGAAGATTTTTGCATCTAGGTTCATGAGTGATATCAGTCTGTAGTTCTCTGTCTTTGTTGGATCTTTCCCTGGCTTAGGTATCAGGGTTATGCTGGCTTCATAGAATGAGTATGGGAGTACTCCATCCTTTTCTATACTGTGAAATAGTCTCAGTAGTATTGGAGATAACTCTTCTCTAAATGCTTGGTAGAATTCTGCCGTGAAACCATCTGGACCCAGACTTTTTTTGGTTGGCAGTATTTTGATACCTTTTCAATCTCTTCCTTTGGGATGGGTTTATTAAGTTGTTCTGCTTCACGTTGTGATAATTTGGGTAGATGGTATGAGTCAAGGAATTGGTCCATTTCCCTTAGGTTTTCAAATTTGTTAGAGTACAGTCTTTCATAGTATTCTGTTATGATATTTTTGATTTCTGTTGCATCTGTGGTGACAACTCCCCTCTCATTTCTAATTTGGTTTGTTTCCTTTCCTGCTTTTCTTTAGTAAGTTTAGCCAGGGGTTTATCAATTTTGTTGATCTTTTCAAAAAACCAGCTTTTGGTCTTTTCAATTTCTTCAATTGTTTTTCTATTCTCTAATTCATTTAGCTCTGCTCTAATCCTAATGATCTCATTTCTTCTGGTGCCTGAGGGGTTCCTCTATTGTTCTCTACTTGTTCAAGCTGTAGAGTTAGTTCCTTGATTTGGTTTCTTTCTTCCTTCCAGATGTGTGCATTTATGGAGATAAACAGACCTCTGAGCACTGCTTTGGCTGTATCCCATAGGTTCTGGTAGGAAGTGTTTTCGTTCTCATTGGAATCCATGAATTTCTTTAATTCATCCCTGATTTCCTCTATAACCCATGTTTTTTTGAGCAAGATGTTGTTCAGTTTCCAAGAGTTCCACTTTCTATCTGTTTCTTCTGCTATTGATTTCAACTTTCATGGCTTTATGATCTGAGAAGATGCTTTGCAGTAATTCAATGGTATGGATTTTGTTGAGCATTGCATTATGGCCTATCATGTGGTCAATTCTGGAGAATGTTCCATGTGCACTGGAGAAGAAGGTGTAGTTGTCTGCTGATGGGTGTAAAGTTCTGTATATATCAATGAGATTCAGTTGGTTAATTGTATCAATGAGGTCTTCTGTATCTTTACTGAGCTTTTTTCTAGATGATCTGTCTAGTAATGAGAGTGGAGTGTTAAAGTCTCCCACTATTATTGTGGAGTCATCTAACTCTCTTTTCAGTGTAGTCAGTGTTTCTTCAACATATTTAGGTGCTCTGACATTAGGTGCATAAATACTTAATATAGTTAAGTCTTGCTTGTGTACTGAACCTTTCAGCAATAAATAGTGTTCGTCTTCGTCCACGATGGTGGATTTGACATTAAAATTGATTTTGTCTGAGATTAGAATTGCCACCCCTGCTCTTCTTTGTTCATTGTTAGCTTGATATATATTCTTCCATCCTTTAATTTTCAGTTTGTTCCTGTCTTTAGGTCTCAAGTGAGTTTCTTGTAGACAACATATGGATGGATCAAGTCTTTTGATCCAAGATGACATTCGGTGTCTCTTTACTGGAGTAGTCAGTCCATTCACATTCAATGTAATTATTGATAGGTATGTGTTCACTGTTGCCATTGTGATATGTTTATTTTTATGTTGATGTTTTCTCTGTTGTTCTTATTAGTCTGTTCTAGGACACTCTTTTTTGTGAGTTGATTTTTCACCTTTTTCAGAGTTGGTTTTATAGTTGTTGAGACTCGTGTGTTAGATTTCTTGAAATGGTATGATACATCTTTGTTGTGCTTTACAGCTGCCCTTATGAACCCCCTTAATAAACTATTTATAAACACAATTTTAACTACTACCAGTCTTGTCATCTTCTTCTCCATCTGGAAGGACTATAACAACTGTAGTACATCCCTCTTTTTATCATGATGACACCGTAGTTTTCACGATGATCACTGGGGATCGCTTCTTTCCATATCAAAGCTGTGATTTACTTTGGAGCCTTCCCTAAATGAGTAGAGTATTGAGTAGTGTGTCGTTCTAAAATATAAAGCTGGTGGTTTTGTTCTTCTAAGCCAAAGCCAAGAACTTCTTTCAGTATTTTCTGTAGTTTGGGTTTGTTTTTTGTTTTTTACAAAGTCTCTGAGTTTTTGTTTATCTGGGAATGTCTCAATTTCATTTTCGTATTTGAAAGATAGTTTTGCAGGATATATATTTCTTGGTTGGAAGTTCTTCTCCTTCAAGATTTTGAATGTGTTGTGCCACTGTCTCCATGCCAACATGGTTTCTGCTGAGAAATCTGACAAGAGCCTACAGGGTTTCCCTCTGAAAGTTAGCTTTGCCTTGAGTCTTGCTGCCTTTAAGAGTTGCTGCTTATGTTTCATTTTGTTAAGCTTGATTATAATATGTCTTGGAGTCTTTCTTTTGAGATCTATATTGGGTGGCGTACGATACGCATCTGAGGTGTCTATATTCTCTTCCTTCATGATTTCTGGGAAGTTTTCTTTCAGCAGCTCAGCAACAATACTCTCTGTGTTCTCAGATGTCTCACCCTGTTCAGGGACTCCAATTAATCGAAGGTTGTTCCTCTTAATGGAGTCCCACATGCTTCTTAATGTTTCTTCCTTTCTCTTGTTTCTTTTTTTCTGATTTCTACTCATAGACACTGGCATCAGTAGCTCTGTCTTCCAAGTCAGAAATTCTTTTTTCCATTTGTTCCATTCTGTTTTCTTGGCTTTGCATGCAAGTTTCTATGTCTTTGATTTTCTTCTGGATCTGTTGGATTTCAGAGTACTGGTGTTCCATCAGATCAAACAGCTTGTTTAATTTTTCATTTTGTTCTGCTGCATTTTGTATAAGGTCTAGAAGGGCTCTGTATATAATCAATTTGTATTCACTTCCTGATGCTTTCATAAAAGTTTCTTCATCTGGAAAACTCCTTTGTTGCTTTGTTTGGGAGCCTTCTGAAGCCATGAGTGATTGCTTTTATGCCACAATTGTCTGTTGCTTTTTGGGTCCCATGTGAGTATATAGAGGCTGGAAGAGGTACTGTGAGGATGGATTGCAAATGTTTCTCTAGGCTGGCTTCAAATGTAAAGCAAAAGGTATCTGACCCGTTCACAAGTCAGTTAGGTTTTCAGGTGTAGAGGTCCCTCTTCTCATCTGACAAAGTAAGCGCCACTATATCCAACCCCAGATGATAACAAACTAGTTCAGAATACAGCAATGCTACTGCCCAGTTGGCCTCTGCTGACAGGGCCTAGCCTTAGCCAACAACGTGTAGAGTACTGGTTTTGTGATAGAAAAGCACTCTCCTGTGGGCAGGCTGTGGCTCCCAAGCTAAGAATTAGGTCCAGCTGCGGCCACCGTATCCAAGATGGCGTCCTCCACACAGGTAGCAGACAGAGGGGCTAAAGGTGCTGAGAGGCAGCGACTCCTCTGCTTCTGTTGCAGGGCCCCCAACGTAGACAGCACTGTGCAAAATCACTACTTTTCTGTCGGAGAAGCGCTGCCCCGTTTGCAGGCGCTGGCTCCCAGGCTAAGAACGAGGTCCCGCTAAAATCTCGGTACCAACATGGCGTCCCGCACCCTGACCGTGGAGCTCTGCGCAAACCCCACTGAGGCAGCTACAAAACAAAAGGCTCAAAGTGACTAGATTAACAGAGTTCCGAGCCTGTCTCTCAGAATATGGGAATTTCGCCAGCCTATCCCCCCAGCAGCGCATCTGAGTCCAGCCGCCAGGCAAGACCCAGCTCCGCCCGCCAGCCGAGACCGAGAGAAAAAAAAGTCAAACTGTTACCTTCCGTCCGTGAGAGCTGGGGCTAGCCAGGAGCGGGAGTCAGCGACAGAGAGGAGGTTTTTCGCTGAGTGGTATGAATTCCCAATTAACAGCCCTATTAGGCTCTGTTTGATTGTCCATTCAGGCCTTGGTTTCCAGAGGGATATAAGGAGACGTGGGCTTAGTCGGCCTCCTTGACTCCGCCCCAAGAATGAGAATTTTCCACGGCAGTGCTTGGGGGCCTGGGCTGTTCTTCACAGGCTGGCTCACACCTTCCAGTTAAGTGATCTTTCCTGCAGGCTCTAAGGCCACCCTTCTCAGTTCATACTCTCTTCTCTGAGCACTTTCTCCCATAAAGGGCAGCCTTTTGCCTCTTGGTCAAGAAATGTGATACTTCCATCACAGACAGACTGCACTAGGAGCCAGGGGCGCCAGTGTCCAGACCTGGATCTGCTGTGGACTTGACACAGTCTAGGATCCCATTATTCAGTTTCTCCATTTTATAAATAGGAATCAGATTTGCAGCCCCTCATTGCCAACTCAAGCTGCTATGGAGAGGAAGGAATGCAAAGACATGAAAATGTGCAGGGCTTTACAGAGGAAGTGGTACAAGAGACCTTTAAAAACCAAACCCACTGCTGTCAAGTCCATTCTGACTCATAGAAACCTTATAGGTCACAGAAGAACTGCCCCATAGAGCTTCCAAGGAATCCTTGGTGGATTTAAAATGCTGCTCTCTGGTTAAGCAGTCACAGCACTTAACCACTATGCTACCAGGTTCAAAAGTAGCCCAACGAAACCCTAATGAAACCTATTTCTCAAGCAAAATGTTCTATCATAAAAACAATCAATTGTACTCACTTTAAACAGAAAAAGGGATTCTCACACAGATGAACGACAGCAAAGCATAGAGAGTGAAGCAGATAAAGGTCTTCTTGGTGCACCTTCAGTTAACCAAAGTCCCTTTATTACACCTTCACAGGCCTTCCTTGTTAATGAAGGCTTTACAGAGCAGATGCTTTCTCCTTGGCTCCGAGGATCTTGTCCCTGTCCCCACCCCTCTCCTACATGTGTTCCTTATAACCTGTCCTTTATTCACTGCCCCAAATGGACACCCGGCCCCAGAAGAGCAAGTAATTTAAATAGCTTGTGACTAAACACATAAATTTTAGGTGTGGGGATCTTATCCTAGATTCCAGAGTTGTCGTTTCCTTTAAGTTCATTCCCACACATACGCAATCATTTCAGGAGCCCTTGGAAAGTGTCTCAACTAACGGACAACCAACCAGCTCACCACTTTCACTGTTCCTTCTTCTAAGAATATGTTTTATTTTTTGCTATTGTTGTTCAGAATATATACAGCAGAACAGATACAAATTCAACAATTTCCACAAGTACAGTTCAATGACACTGATTGCATTCTTCAAAGTGTACAACCATTCTCACTCTCCTTTTCCGAATCTTTCCTCCTTCATTAACATAAACTCACTGCCCCCTGAGATTCCTATCTAATCTTCTGAGTTGCTTCAGTCAATATGATCACATATCGTTGTGAAAACAGAATCACAATGTTCAAGGCAGAAATTCTTTACTATTAAGCTAAACTGTCATTTGATCTCAAGATGGCTTCAGGGGATATTTCAGTTTTAAAGTGTATCTCAAGGCAATAGCTTCAAGGGTTCAAACACCCTCCATGACTCTGAAAAATCTGGATCCCATGACTATTCTGCATTTTCTCCTTTAAATCAGGATTCTTCTATAGAATCCTTGATCAAAACATTTATTAACCGGGCACCATCCAATTCTTCTGGTCTCATGGTGAAAGAGGCAGCTGTTCATGGAGGCAATTAGCCACACATTCCACAGCCTCCTCTCATTCCTGACTCTCCTTCCTCTGCTGCTCCAGGCGAACAGAGGCCAATTAGTGTGACAGAACAAAAGCACTAAACACGATATTAGGCCAATTAACCGGGATGTCCCTTGAAAACATGACCCTAAACTGCCAAACCAAGAAACCAAAATCCATGAGTTATTTAGCTGTACACAAACAGGTTCAGTGGAACGCTTTTCTGTTATTGTAAATATATCTACCAAATGACCTTTGCCCATTCAGCTATTTATTGTTGCATAACCTATGGATAGCAATTACATTAATCAGCTATACATCCTTACCTTTCACCACTGTGATTACGCCATCACCATATACTGAAACGCAGTGTTCCACATAACAATAATCCACCCTTTCCCTCCCTCCCTCCCCTCTGGGTAACCATTAATAAACTTTGATCTCCATACATTTGCTTGTTCTTGTCTTTTTGTATAAGTGACGTCATACACTATTTGTTCTTTTGTGACAGACTTCTTGATGACAACCAGGAAAGAGGCCCTGTCACCCGGCTCACCTGGCTTACCAGTCACAACAGGCCTCACCGCCAGCTCAGATCGGAAGCCCCGGTACCGCCAGTCCCCCTCCGCACCGCAGGCCCTGGGCTGGCGCCTCGAGGCTGTCAGTCTCTCCAAGCCTGCTGTGGCTTTCAGAAAAAACAGAGCGTTTCTATTTTCAGCCCTTCCCAGCCTACTAATACTCCCCAACACCCATTCAGCTTAATCACTTTATTGAGGACAAGGAGCGAGCTCTCCAGCCTGGTGGCTTCTGATGTTAGGAAGTAGTAAAATGCTCAGACTGGTTAAAAATGACACTTACTGGCTTGCCTTTGGTGTTTCTGAAACCTTAATTGTGGCTCAGGCTGTGGATCTAAAGAACTTCGCAGGTTTCCACGTCTTGCTTTCATACCCCCTGCACCATAATTGAGGTGTTACATTACCACTATAGCACCGACATTTTCAGCCTCAAAATTCTGAAATCTTGAGACTCTGCACTTTTCAAAGCAGAATACTGCCCGTCATGCTTAATGCCTACCTATTCCTGGTACAAACCTTCTCCCCATCAAAAAAAAATTTAAAAACCCAACAACATGCCTTTTCTGGCACGTCCCACACAAAGGGTCCAGGTGGGGCAACTCTTTTCCAAGCGAAAGGGGAAGCATCGTTAAAGTGCACTTGACAACTGCAACGACACCAAACTCCTGCTCAAAAGCCAAAAGATCTATTTGGTAGAATTAGGGGTACACAGAAAACAGACTGTGGGCAGCTCTCCGCATGTACCTTTCACACTGTGAATGTCAAAGCTGTCGGTGACAGCTGCCATCACGTCAGCCCTAACTCATGGCAGCACACACACAACAGAACAAAGCGCTGCCCAGTCCCGTGCCACCTCCAGAACCAGACCATTGTGATCCAGCGTTTTCTGTGGCTGATTTTCTGAAGGAGACCAACACAACTTTCTTCCTAGGCCATCTTGATCTGGAATCTGTTCAATATCATGGTAAAATTCAAGCCTGCACTCACGGACAGTGGGAGCTGCCTGCATATGAGGGCCACTGGCCAGGCAAGGACCCAGATATCCTGCATGGAAGGTGAGGCTTCTACACCAAACCACCATGCCCATTCCAAAGCTTTAGAGAGAGAGCGCTTGCAAACACGGAATCCATGCTTCACAAAACATGGGCTAGGAGAACCACGCAACATGGAAAGGGAATGGAAGCAACTCTGCCTCAGAGGTTAACAACATGGGCTTTGGAGTCAGGAAGACCTAACTAGTCTTAGAAGGTGCCCACAGTAGAAAGAAGAACAAAATCAACGATTATAACATCAGCTAACATCTCCTGGAGGGCTGTGGTGGTTCAGTGGCAGCATTCTCTCCTTTCTTGTGGGAGACCAAGGTTTGGTTCCTGGACAATATACCTCAGGCACAGCCACCAACTCTCTGTCAGTGGAGACTTGAAACCCATAGAGGTTTCAGGACTGCCTCTTACTAGCTGGGTGCTATCAAGCCAGATAGCTCAGTTTTTTCATCTGGAAAAGGGACATAATAATAGTACCAACCTCAAAGGGTTCCTGGGGGGATACAATAAAATAACGTAGTAAGGTACCTGGCACAGTATATGATAAGCCCTCAATAGATGCTGATGTACTCAGCTGCTATGGAGTCGGCCCTGTGGTCATGGTGATCTGATGCTTCTTGGTCCTTTATGATCCCATGACTGGCTGTGAATCAGATCATTATGATCCAAGGGTCTTTATGGCTGATTTCTGGAAGCAAATCACCAGGCTTTTCTTCTAAACCCACGGCAGTCTAGTTGATTCTGACTCAGGAGCCCTGGTGGTGCAGTGGTTTAAGTGCTCGGCTGCGAATCACAAGGTCAGCAGTCAAACCCACCAGCTGTTCTGATGAAGGAAGATGTGGCAGTCTGCTTCTGTGAAGATCACAGTCCTGAAAACGCTTCGGAGTTCTATTCTGTCCTATAAGGTCTCTCCCAAGTGCCGTCGAGTCTCCGCGAAGTGAATTTTTCTGCCTAGTCCACCTTATTCCAGAAGCTCTGCTGAAACCTGTTTAGGGTTACAGAAACACCCAAGTCTCCACTGACAGAAAGATAGTGGCTGCGCACCAGGTGTCCTGTCAGGGAACCAAACCCTGGTCTCCCACAAAGGAGAGAATGCTGCCTCTGAATTACCACTGCCCTCCAGGAAATGTTTGCTGATGTTACAATTGTTGGTTGGTCTTCTCCTTTCTATTGTGGGATCCTTCTGAAACAAAGTGTTGTGTCTTTGTTTCTCCAGCCTTGAACAGACAAAATTACTTTAAACCAGTAAATGAGGAATTTGAGCACCAGAATGGCTAACTATAGCCAGGTATGTGCAGTCTCAAGGTCCTTGGGCTCCTATGGACTGAAGGTGGCTAGACTGAGCCTTTTCCACTGCAGGAGTCTGCAGAGAATGGTTCTCAGGTCTTAGCTGTAACCAAATACACTACAGATGTATCCTAGGTCTGGACACATACTTGGAGAAGATACATCAACATTTCCTGGCAGCTTCCCAGCCTTCTCCTTTCTCCCCTTCCCTTCCTTCTTAGGTGCGGTGTTTGAAGCACATAAACTTCCTGCTATTGGAAGGCAGAGAAGGAATGCCTCATTAACTTTCCTAGCTAATTTTACAATTTAACCAAAAGCCACATCTCTGTCTCTCTTCAGTCGGCCTCTGACTGGGACAAACTTTTCTAACTGTGAGATGCAGGAAGACAGGTTCAAGCCAGAGAGTGAACGTAGTCCTGAAAAACAAAGTGGCAGATAGAAAATAAGAAAAATTTTAAAAGCCTCATACTTTTTCTTTTTTAAAAACAAGAGCTTGATACCGGCTCCCAGAGCATAATTTTAGGCTGTGCAGAGCAGAGAGGGAAAAGGAGAAAGCTACACAGAGTCAGAAAGAGATGGAGTGCCTGGTGACAATGACTGCCATTACCCTGGCAGGCTGGGGGCTATACTGGGAAGCACAGTTACATGCTGTCCCCTGAGGGGCATGACTCAATGCTGACAGGCAGCTGGCCAAAGACAAGGCAGGGCCATCCAGAGGACACGTTCAGCTTGGCAAGACACCAGGGCCCCTTTCAAAAGGCAGGAGAAGGTCTGTCCCCAGCCCACTGAGTGCTCCTACCTCCCAATCTGGAGTCTGTTTGGGGCCACCTGGGTATGTTGGGAGGCTGTCATGCAGAGGCAGATTATCCAAGAGGCAAGGTAAGCATGAGTTTACTTACTGATCTCAGTGAACAATTTCCAAGATGTGTGCTGAAGCCTGTGTTGATTGTTCACTATGGACTAGTCAGTAAGCACAGGTAAGCCCGTGCTTACCTGTGTTTACTGGGTCCTCCGCCCCGCAGGGATTCTACACTTGAAGAGAGTGTACACTTGATTCTGTAGGAAGACTCTGAGGGCTTGCAAAACAGACAGATGCCAGCCATATCTAGAAGCAGAATCTCTGATGTGGTGAAAAAATATGACATTGTTTACTGATGATCTGGTTAAGCACAGTAAGCATCTTGGAAACCCTACTGGACAGTTCTCCTTTGTCCTATAGGGTCCCTAGGAATTGGAATTGATTTGTCAGTGGTGGGTTTGGTTTGGTATAGAGATGTCCCAGGTTACTGTCACCTGGTCCCACAGAAGAAGCCTAGAGATCTGGGCAGTTCAGGTAGAAATCTCTGAGGGACAGGAGCCTCCTGAAAGACCTGCTCTGTGTCTTTGTTTGCCACAGGCTCATAATAAAAAGGCAGTGGAGGAACACTCCAGCAAATCAAAAGTTTCAGGACGTTCTCTGCTTACCTGGAGTTACCTTGTTACTGCAAACGACTATGGCCTTTCATAATTACTGCAACAAAATGCAGCCGCCAATGAGTTCCCGTGCTCAATTAGCTGATAATAGTCAGCAAGAGAGCTGCAGACGTTTAATTCTACTACCCCAGAAGACTTCTTATCCCAACTACCTAATGAAAAGTTTAGAACTTGCTTTTTTTTTTTTTTTTCCTTTTCCAATGAGACGTGGGCTGGTTGGGGGAAAAGGGGAGGGACTACACTGGCTACTGAGGAAGAGTCCAGAAGGAACGTCTTTGAAGGGATGCTTCCTGGAGAGAACCCAACTAAGGGATCCCATAACTCGCCTGCTGCCTTTCCTCAACCTTTACTAAAAACACACTCTCGTGGCTTCACCTGTGTGGTGCAAGAAGAGGAAGTAGAGCCCTGAGTGCTTCAGCCTAAGGGAGTCCTCCAAGTTCCTCCATGTCCCCTCCACGGCAGTCAAGTGTCCGTTCCCAATCTCATTAAGAGACAGCCCTGTAAGTTAGGAAACTGGGTTTCGTGAAATCCTGAGCACTGAGGATATACTTTCCAGGGTTTCTCAAGTCTTGTATGAGAAATTATACAATCTTCTGGATCCATGCCCCAATCTTAAATCTTATTTCAGTATTAGTGATTGTTTCGTTTCCAAATGGTGGGACCACCTGAATTGCCAGCTTTTAATTTTTAATGCCATGTTCTTCAACCTGGAAATCAGGGAGGACCACAACTGTCCCAAGGATCTGCGGGTTCCTAAGTTCAAGCAGTTGGGCTCTAAGCCTCTTGAAGACTGCTGTGAGCACAGGAGGAGAGAGAGAAGGAAGTGGGGAGAAAAGTACAATTGCCTGGCTGGCTCTAGCTCACAGAAGTCCTTGCTGCCTCCAACCCAGAAAAAGTAGTTCTATTTCCCCCCACAGAGTTCCACCCAGACATTCCATCAGGAGAAGCAAAAGCAGCTGCTGTCCAGCTTTTGACTTACAGGGACCCTATGTGTGTCACAGCAGTAATGTGTCCATAAAGTTTTCAGTGGCTGGTTTCTCAGAAGTAGATCACCAGGCCTTTCTTCTAAGATGCCTATGGGTGGACATGAACCTCCAGCGTTTTGGTTAATAGCCCAGCATGTTAACTGTTGGCACTAGAAAGACTTCCACAAAAAGCTCCTAAGCCTCCTTTTGGAATTCTTTCATTATCACCCAGGTCCTTGGGAATCTCTCCCTCCCCTAGATGCTGACAGCACTCACCCTTTCCTGCTTGAGGGCGGTGAGCACCCCAGCCTTGGATAATACTTTCTTCTACCAGTGTGCTCATGCAGTCCTGTCAGCCAGACCACAGCTCCCTGTGAGTGAGGACACTGGTGTCAGCCCTGTGGGCTTTGGTTACCACTGGCTCTCAGCTGACAACTAGTAATTGATTAGTTAATTCATGAACAACTTCCCCCCAAAAGGGAACCACCAACAGTGACCCAGAGTAGTCACTGAGGTTTATCTGCTACTCAGCTTCACTGTATGGTTCCACTTGGCTGAGATCTGGGTCCACAGGGAGAAGGCACTGGCATCCCCAACATGTGTCCGAGGAAGATGAAGTTATTGGAGAAACAGACATAATCTGTCTCATGCCAAGTGGTCCAGCTTCACTGGACATCATCTTAAATCTTCCTGGCACACCACTTCCCCAAACACTGGAAGTCTAAGGAGTAGTAACACAAGTTAGTCACAAATTTCACCTTTCTAGGGTGCAACACTTGTGAGCTATACCACAGAGTGCCTCCCCGCAGGATCCTGGCTCAGTCATCACCCAGGAGGACCAAAGGCACTGTTCCTGCCCCTCTTCTGCATAGGATGGTTGTGGGGAATAGAGGCAGGAGAAGTAATACAGCCAAATTCTCCCCAGGCTGGGAAAACCTCATACTGACCGAGCAATACCTGCCAACCACTTAAACCCCAGACCTACAACGTGGTGATAACATCCTGGCCAGGACAGCAGCCACAACTGGACAC
Organism: Heterohyrax brucei; assembly: GCA_028571685.1. Classification (NCBI taxonomy): domain Eukaryota; kingdom Metazoa; phylum Chordata; class Mammalia; order Hyracoidea; family Procaviidae; genus Heterohyrax; species Heterohyrax brucei. Next base: position 36,468,920 of record CM053145.1, read on the forward strand.
CTGCTACTCTGGCAGAGTAAGAAGAAGCTAATAAGCCACACACTTGCTCCTGGTGGCTTAGGTGTGAGGCACTCCAGTCAGTTATCATGCAACCCCACCCTACCCCCAGGACCCCTGAGACAGGACCTTCACAGCCAATCCTACCTCCAGCCTCTGACACACCGCTCATCTCCATAAACAGAACAGCAGCCTCGGGGCACTCCCATAGCACTAGGCTGGGGGCCAGGTACAGCTGCTTAAGGAATACTAGAAGGTAAGGGCACCTGGAATCTGGAGCCTTAGGCTGGACTCCAGCTCGCCCCTTCCTGAGTTTTTAACCCTTTAAGCGTCAGTGCAGTCATCCGCAAAATGGAATCAGTGTAGCTACCTTCTAAGGATAAGTGAGTTCACATATGCAAAGCACTGAGTTTGGTGCCTGAACACAGAAGGCGTCCAGTAAGTACAAGAGTCTTCACCTCCTTCGCTCATCTGTGCCATCCTTCCTGAGTCATTCATTTACTTGACAAATATTTAATGAGCACCTGCTATATGCCAGGCTGTGGGGATGCAAGGGAGCAGGCTACTGATAAGGACCCTGACCTCCTCCCTTGTGCTCTATGCCAGACTGCTGACTTCCAGGTCTAGAAGCAATCAGAGGGCTCTCAGGTGCTATGCCTTCCATGAGCCCATCCAGAAGCCTGTCCATTTGCCCATTCCTTTCTTCAAAAAAGGACTGAGTTATAAGCACCATGCAGGTGATTATGCTAGGTAGGTAGCACCAAACCAAACCCATAGCTGTCAAGTCAATTCTGACTCACAGTGACCCTCTAGGACAGAGTAGAACTGCCCCATAAGGTTTCCAAGGAGCGACCAGTGGATTTTACTGTTGACCTTTTGGTTAGCAGCCACAGCTCTCAACCCCTGCACCATCAAGGGCTCCAGGTAGCACAGGAACAGAGAAACAAATTAGATGTTCTCAAGAAGCCTACAGTCTAGTAGAGAAGAAAAGACAAACAAATAGCTATGACACAAAGAAGGTGACAGGTGCCATAAGTGAGGGTAGATAAACTACAAAGAGTGATCAGACAGCCAGCCCTCTGGTCCTGCTCAGACAGATGCATCCTATGGCTGAGTCGGCTGACTTTGAAAAGAAAAGAGAAAAAGGAGCACTCTCAGGTCTGGCATGGGTCCAAGGCTGGGAAACAAGTAGGACCTATTTAAAATGACTAAAGGCAGGTGAGAGCCCTTTCTGACAACTCAAAACTCATGTTTCCTGGAGTTGACTTGGTAACTGGACAGAACCAATACTGTCCAAATCCTATAGATTAAAAAAAAAAAAATCATTTAGCTATTGTCAGGATGATAAAAGAAATCTTGCCATTCAGAGGCAGAGTCCCTGCTCAAAGGAAGTACGGGCTGGTGTGAGGGAGGAGGAGGGGACTGGGAAAAAAAGAAGGTGCCTCACAAATATGGATCAGGGCTATGAAAAAAAAAGCCAAACAGCAAAGGAAATTTATGCATTGTACTTGCTTTACTACCCAATTAATTCAGTAATTTTAAAAACAATTTTATTTATGTTCCAGTTACCACATCAAAAGTGCAAAAAACAAAAATCCACAGATGCTAAAATAATACCTTAAGGCATCTATTTTTAATCAGTTAAAAGGGGAGGGGGGCATAAAAAAAAAAAAAAAACTAAACAAAACACACACAGCCGTGGCTTCTATACAATCTCTCTTGGGCAGACCACCAACCCTCAGAGACAGAGAGGGAGAATACAGCCAAACCCTCTCTGAGAGCCTTCCTGGCTGCTGAAAACCGAGCTTGTCAAAAAAAACAAATCCATAATGGCCCGAGGCTCCTCTCCAATCTATTTTCTGCTCAGCTGGTTTTAAATGAAGTTATTATGAGTCATTAAAACACCCGCAAGCCAGTGGAAGTCAGCCAATTACAATTTTAAATTTAGCCTGTTCTCTGCCCCGTTCTCTTGTTTTCTTCCTTTGCCCACAGAACGCTGCTGCTGTTATTTTTTCCCTCCCTGCCTTTACCCAAAGTGGAAGAGACAGTTATGAAAATGCACAGTACCTCCTGGAACGCAGAATCATTCATATGAAACTCAAACTATTAAATTAAAAAATGCAAACTTCAACCCCCTCCAAAGTCAACCCGTGGCCTACTGTAGCCCGGTATATCCCTTGGAAACTCCAGACTCTGCCCTGGAGGTGTTGGGACTTATTTTTAAATGAAAAGGCTCTTTAGTGAGGTCCTGTTGAAAAACATTCAAGGGTATCACACAAAATGAATGTATTGACAGTCGAAGCCAAGAGGGGAAGACACCACAACCACCATCTGAGAATTAATGACAAACAATGAAGTTGAAATTCAAAGGTAAAGCAAGCTTTGCAATCAAGCCTGAATGCTGGTGCAAGTCACTAGATATGATGAGTTAGTTCATTTAGTTTCTAAATCTGCAAGATCGTGGTCTGTGTGGGGCCATTACAGCAAAGGAACAATTTTGAGTATTTCATGTAAATGCCTCTTCTTAATCTTTTTCTCACACATGTGTGTGTGCGCGTATGCGCTCACACACACATATACACACTGCAGAACACAACTAGAGCTTCTCAATGCCTTCCAACAAGTATCCTCCTTCCTAAAGAACTGTACAATCCTACTTCCTACACCAACCTCAATGAATATGAGTCTGGAAGCTCCACAAGAGACCCCTAGACCGCCTCTGTGTGCACTTCTCATCTCCTCTGGACTCTTTACCTTTCTTGTTCCTCTCCAAGACACACACACACACACACACACACACACACACACACACACACACACACACACACACACAGACAGACATGGTGAGAGGACTGTCCTATGCTCCAGAAAGGCTCACAGTTCTACTGTCTAGGGAAACAGGAAACAAAAGCCACAGGTAGATTCAGAGACCCTGAGAAGGCAGTGGCGTATCTGGGAGAGGTGTGTGCAGTTTCACTGAGTGTCACTGAAGGCCACTGTGTTGGCTAGGAGGCTACCATGTTGACTAGTAGGAACCCACCCAACTGGAGGCCCTGGGTGAGATAGGATTTAGGAGTCTTGAGTACCAGCTGATTTCAAGTCAACTCCAACTCCTGGCAACCCTGTGTGTGTCAGAACAGGACAGTGCCACCTAAAGGTTTCAGTGGGTGATCTTCTTAAAGTAGATCACCAAGTTTTTCTTCTGAGGTCCCTCTGGATAGACTCAAACCACCAACCTTTCTGTTAGCAACTGAATACATTAACTAGTAGTTAATGTTATATGTTAATGTTATACCATTAACTAGTAGTTAATTTATACCATCCAGGGACTCCAAATCTCACTGAGAAAAGAGTACGAAATGCTTCCAGAGATTTCCAGGCCCACTCATCAGTGGCATTTTGCCACAACCAGAGAAGATCTGTCCTGGTCCCTGTGGCATGCCAACACAAGGCCTAGGGGAATGACTGCCCTATGTTCCGAAGGACCTCAGAGCTGAGGGATGTCACCGTCCTATCCTCAGTCTCCAGTCTCCCTACTCAGTTGCTCCAATTGTGAGGCTTTTACCTGGCAGCTTCCCACAGGCATTCCCAGAGGCTGATTCTCCCTGCTAATAAAGCTGATACTTCAGGGCCCCTCCTGTGCAGCAGCCCCTTCTCTGGAATAAAATATGGCCATCCTTCTCTCAGAGAGGGCACCCAAAGTTGTGTCAGCTTCAAGCTCTGTCAAACCTGTCAGTAGCCACTGAGTCAACCCTTGCACTTGGTTGATTCCAGGTGTGTCAGCGTACAGCTGTGGCTCCAGAGGGTTTTCAATGACTAAATTTTTTTTGTAAGTACATCACCAGGTCTTTCTTCCAAGGTACCTCTGTGTGGACTTGAATCTTCAACTGTTTACCCTGAGACTCCCCACCAAACCCACGTCTCCCTTAGTCACACAAACACCTAACAGAATATTTACTTATTCAACATGAAGCCCTTGTGGCAATACACCAAATAGTTACAAAAGCTTTCCATGTGTCTGGCACTGTTCCAGGTAATGGATAGCTGCAGATGAGTGCAGCCAGCATAGTGATTAAGTGCTAAGGCTGCTGATAGAAAGTTGGCAGTTCGAATCCACCCGGTCCTCCAAGGAAACTCGATAGGGCAGTTCTACTGTCCTATAGGGTTGCTATGGGTTGGAACTGACTCCACAGCAATTTTCTTTTCCTTTTTAGCACTCAGGTACATGTTATACAGATCTGTATGAGCCCAGCTTCCAGCAAGATACAGCTGTTGTTCTACAAAGTCCAATAAGGATCTTGAAAAGCTAACCCTGTTCATCTACCCACCTATCCTCAGCTCAACTTAATGTACAAGGACACAGGAAAGGCAAGAGTCAGGGCAGAGAAGCAAAGGACAAGAGCACACAAGGTTCCAGGTGCTTGGACTTTCTGGGGGTCTCCCTCACGAATCCTCCTCTAAGCCTTCTGGGTGAGGGTTACATTCTACTCCCTACCCTAGCCACCCCCCAACTCACAAGCCAAGAAACTCTGTGTGAAGAGGAAAAAGAGTCAGAAAGAAGGACCAACCAAGACAGATGGAGACAAACACAGATGAAGATATACGAAGACAGACAGAAAACACACATCAAGATAAGGCTGAAGCTCACAGAGACATGGGGACAGGGACAAAGAGATGAAATAAGAAGAAAAGAGACTGGTAAAAAATGGAAGAAGAAAGGAGGAAAGCAGAAAAATAAATACCTGCCACCACCAGAGACCACAAAGAGAGCTCTGAGCATAGTGGCTCACAGAGACTGTGATATATGCGAAAGGGAGAATCTGATCTCACAGGTGACACGCTAGGGGACTGAAGTCCAGGCACAGGCAGGTTACAGTGTCAGGAATGGGGCCGAGGGGAGAAAAGAGAGTTTGAAACCCACCTAAAAACCATTCTTGCAGGGTACAAGTCTCAGAAGCCAGAGAAAGGTGCAAAGACTCTGGAAAAAGAATATGGCATTTATTTTGGGTCTCTCCCATGAAAACATCCCTGCCCTACAACCCCATTACCCATCTATCCCTAAACAAGGACCAACAAAGCAGAGGAATACAAAGTAGGGGAAAAGAGAGAATAAGAGAATCAAGAGACAAACAGAATATCCCAGCATCCTCTTCTCCGAGACACCATTCATTTCATAGAAAGAACGTCACCAGCTAGCCCTACAAAATCATGTGGTGTATGAAAGGGGGTGTGTGTGGGAGAAACCACCCTATTTTGGGCTAGAAAAATCATTGAGAGAAAGAGAGCGAGGAAGGTTATTACATAATTTCCACTTTCTTTCCTCCACCCTTCAAGTAATGTTCTATCTGACAGGCTCCTCTCCGAAGGGGGAAAAATGACAAATCCTATCCAAAATTCAACAGCCTGTGTTCTGTTCAGAGAGCACACAGTGTACTGTACAGCCCATAAAACTCCAAACAGCCTCCAGACACTGCTGCAATCGTCCTCCATCAAAACACTTTGTCTTGCATACAAAAATAAGATACGGTGCTGAACGGAATACAAAATCAGCCCATTACAGTACAGGGAGACTGCTACTTAGCAACGAGGGGGCTCTAAAGCCTCGATGCACTACAGGAAGCAAAATCTGTCGAGCCTGTTGGGCAAATGATAAACATTAGCAGTATTAAAAAAACACAAAAGCCATGTAAATGGATAGACATAATGTGGAAACGAATTTATAGAATAAATTGGGATGTGGGATTGGAGCAGGGAGTGGAAAAGGCAAGGATCCAGAGGGATGGCTGCAACGCCTTCCCCAACCCCTGCTAGGGCACCATATGGAGATACAGACACGAGGATGGGGGGGGGGACATGGGAACGCTCCTCTTCACGCAAGGGTTAGAGGTGAAAGAGTGGAAGAGAAGTGGTGAAAATACTGTTTAATACAATGGCCTGCAATGAACTTTATGAACTTTCTCTGTCCAGCTGGCCTGATGTGCCACTTTCCGGGCTTGGGGACTTAGGTACACACTGAGGTGGACAGATGTGGATGATTTATCTGTCTTGGGGCCAGCATCACACTCTGTGCTGTCACAGGGCCCTGCCACTTGCTGTAAACAAAATCCCTAGCTCCTCCCCCCAAAAGTCAAAACACCCCGACAACAAAACCAAAACATCCCATCTGGGGCTGGAAAATCAGTCTATTTCATCAGGTAAAGGAGAAAAAAATACTCTGGCTGTGAATCAGCAACAGGGCTTCGGATCCCAGCCAAAACAGGAGCTAAAAAGCAAAACCATATTCTTCTGGTCTGAGTTGAGGCTCCTGAGGCAGAATGGAGAAGGGGGAGGCGGGTAAGGGGGGAGAGGGGAGACTGGATCAGGGGGTAGGGAGAAGAAATGTATTTTTCATCAGCCAGTGTATAATTTATAAACAGCATTAAACAGTTTTTGTTTTCTTTTTCCTCTCTCCCGTGTATGGGCCTGGACAGCAGTCAAGCCTGCATTAATTTCTGCTTTGGGTACAGTGTGTTCTTGGAGGCGCATCTGCAAGCGATCATAAACTCTCTGGAATGCTGGCAGAACATCCAGACCTGCCGGCAAGCCAGTGACGACACCACTCTGGGAAAAAGTTCGGGAAGGCGGCCAGATTCAGAGTAGGGAGAGAGAGAGGAGTGTGTTCAAGAGAGAGCTGGGGAAAGTGGCTTCTCACTGTCCTTTCTTTCCTCCACACCCCCATCACCTAACGTCTGTCCAGCCTCCGAGACAATCACATGGGATGCTTCCTGCTCTCTCAACCTCAACAATCACGTCCACCTATTCAGGCATTGTGATGTACTTAAAAAAATTGTAGAAAGTTTCTTCTCCTCTTTGTACCTCCCTGTTTTACCTTGATGATAGAGAGCTGACCAGAAAGGAAAGGTGGCCTCCACCAGTAAGGAGCAAGCAGCACTCCAGTTAGGATACGGTGTTTCCAATTCATGGTAATTTCATGTATGCCACAGTAGAACAGTGCTCCACAGGGTTTTCTTTTCCTTTTTTTAATTGTGACTGAGTGAAAGTTTAGGTGAAAGTGTACAGTCCAATTTAAATTTGCATGCCCGCCTATCTGCAGCTGTTTCTGCTCTGCTTGCCTAGTGACACCACACTCCCCCTTTCCATTCTATGCATGTGACATCCTCTTAACAATCTCCTGTCCCCTCCTCTCCACCCTCTCCACTTCCTTCTAGTAAGAGGCCGTAGGACGATATCCTATAGCTGCATAGAACCATAAAGTACACACATAATATAGTCACTCTGCACAAGGTTTTTAATGGCTGTATCCTGGGTTTTATTTTTTTGTTTTTTGTGAAGTAGATCATCAGACCTTTCTTCCAAGGCACCCCTGGGTGGACTTAAACCTCCAGTCTTTCAGTTAGTATATGAGCATGTTAACCATTTATGCCACTTGGGAACTCCAGGGAGCAGCAGAGAGTGAATGAACTGGACGTGCATTCACTTGTGCCTGGGTAACCCCAATCTTTTGCTTTCAGCAAATAGCTAAACTGGGAAGGGAGAGGTAAGCAGAGAGAAAGGAGCTGCCAGGGCAGAAGAAGCTGCAGATTTCAAGAAGCCATCTTTGGATGCTAAGATGCCTCTCCAATCACTGCTGCGGGGCCAGCCCAAATCCTCTCCTCGCTGTGACATGGGATTTGCAGGCTACTTGACTCCCCTACCTTCTCTGTCTTTAATAAAAAGTACAACCTAAAGACCCATGATATCTTGTATGTTTTTCTCTTTCTACCCAGCAATGACAGGGACAAGCATAAGAGAACCAACCAGTCTGGTTTCTGGCCCCAGCACATCCATCGCTAGTGTGTCATGACCAGATACCATGCCACAGTCAACCCATGCTGCTGCTACCACCGAACATCTATGAGCCACAGACCATGTTGCTTCTCCATGGCTCTGTCTACAGGGCAGTGTCTGTTCTTAGAGAAGGTTTTTCAGTTGTGAAGCTATAGGTGCCCCAGACAAGGACAGGGGCATATGAGCAGAGCAGATCTGTCACCCAGCCAGACTGACTTTCAGAGAAAGGCTGCAACGCCCTTGTCCAACACAGATGCCACCGGTCCCTTCAGGCTCCAGCCTTATGCCCATCTTGACTACGAGTCCCTCTACTTCTCCAAGGCAGTCTTACCAATCCTATACTCTGGCCTGGGTACAGCAAGAAACCTAGTGGCCCTTTCTGTTCTGGAAAAAACCACCTGTCACTTCCTGATTCTGGTCTTCAGTGGCTCTCCAGTTCTGGAGGGAGAGACCAGTTAGCCATTCAAAGCCCTCCGTAACCTTGCTGTACACCTCCTTTGTAAATACAGCAATGTCCCTGTCCTCACGCCTACACAGAACTCCCCTTCCCAGCTGCTACACTGGACCCTTCCATGGCCAGCCTGGGCTTTCTCGCTCCAGTGCCTCTGTTGATCAGGATGCTGCTTTAAGCAACTGTGAAAGTTCCACCCCATCCTCCCTGACAAAACAGAGGAAACACTCTTTCTTCTTCCCAGGCATTTCTCCATGGCCTACCCCTTTTTAAAGAACGGTTCCCAGGTGTCATGGATTGAACTGTGTCTGACCAAAACAACTGTGAACTTGCCTAAGTCGTAATTCAGTACTGTATGACTAACTACTGTTTTGTCAACTCACGTGACTTCCCTGTGTTGTGCATCCTATCACTATGATATAATGAGATGGATTAGTGGCAGTTATATTGATAACTCTACCATATTAGATAGTGTCTTATGCCAATCTCTTCTGAGATAGAAAAGAAAGAAGCCAGCAGAGAGGAGGGTTAACACACCACCAAGAAAGCAGTGTCTGGAGCAGAGCACATCCTGTGGACCCAAATTTTCTGTGCTGAGAAGCTCCTAGGTCAAGGACAGACTGACAACAAAGACCTTCCTGCAGAGCCAACAGAGAAGTCTTCCCCTGGAGCTGATGCCCTGAATTTGGACTTGCAGCCTACTAACTAGCCTGTGATGGAATAGTCGTCTCTTTGCTAAAGCCATCCACTTGTGCTATTTCTACCAAAGCAATACTAAATAACAAACAGATCAGGGTTCGGACACAATCCGTCTTTTAGGCCCTGCAGTACTGCTCCAACCCTTGATTATCTTCTGTAAAATGGGTTTGCCTTACCAATTCTTAAGGTCCATTCTTGCTGTGAGCTCTCTGCATGCATCTTCCATTTCATCAAAACAGAGCATCAAGAGAATGGTGCATTATCTCAGGATAGATCTCCTCTGAATTTCTCTGAGAACTCTTTCTTTGCATTTCTCCTATGGTACTTTTCACACACTGCTTTCTTTCACTATTATTTTACAATCAAACTTACGTCCCATACTAGATGTAAGTCCTTAAGGGCAGGAACAGTGTGGCTCCTTCTTTGTTAGGGGCACAGGGCCTGATACATAATTAGTGTTCATCAGAGATCCACTGACTACAAAAATTAACGACAGTCCTAGAACAGGAGCAAGCACCATAAGCATGCAAACCCGTACGAGTATGCCATGAAGCAAAAACATGGGGCAGACAGTTCTGGGTGTGCTGATTTGTAATCTACTGGTACCTTAAGCCAAGCTGTGAGAAATCCTACCTAATGGGAAATCTTATACTAGGCAGATCTCTGAACCAACCTGGAGTCACTGCCAAAGACTGGTTGGTCTCAATGTAGATGTCCCAGAGCTAGGAATCATCCTGTAATTTAGAACAGGGAGTGGCAAAGAGACAGCATGTCCACCGATGCTACAGCGCCCTGTTCCCCACAACAGATAAGGCAGCAAACAGAGGGGACAGAGGCTTCCGACACATTCCTACAGATGAAGGTTCTTTGCAGCTCACACAGCCAGAAACCTATTCCCAAGCTTCACCCAGCAGCAAGGCCTGCTTTGCAAAGCACCCAGGGTTATTTCTCTGCCTGCTCCAAGCCTCTTTTGCAATGCTCAAACCCTCTTGACTCCAAGAACTACTTCTAAAAACACAGGGTATGGCCAGATCCACCTCATTAGTTAATGAGTTAGGTTACTGTTAATTAATTTAAACTTATTGTTATTATCAGGTATATCTCATAAACACTTGATTAGTTAACACATTCAAATCGAAATAAAAACTGCAATTAAACTGAACATTCACTACTACCACTTAGGATCTTAAATAGAAAAAAGAAAAAACCTTTAAGAAAAGCAGGGAGAGAGAGAAAAAAAAAAGAGAAAGCACTGTTTCTGAGAAGGGCCTCCTACAGGGCAAACTTCTAATTAAACAAATTGTCAATTTCCACACAATGAAAACTGATTTAGGAGAGTCAGTTTAGCATTCCAGTCACTGAAATGAAGCCTTCACGTTGCAGATCTCATACAGACTGATTTCACCCATGCAAGACAGGAAGACGAAAGGAGGAAGAAAAAGAGAAAAAAAAGAGGAAAAGCTGTGAAGGAAAAACAAGTTCCAATATTTTATTTCTTTCATAAGCAACATCTCTGCGGAATTCAGTGTGGCCTATTCTCAAGCACTGGAAAAATTCCGCTAGCCTCCTCCTTCACCCACCCCTACCAGATTAGAAAAAAAAAAAATTAATCGTGTATGATGACAAACTTGGCTCAGCAGTCACTGTACATACTGTACCCACAGCCTGGCGCCCAGCCAGGCCTGGCTCAGGGCCAGAACTACAATAACAAACACAGGCAGTGCTAGCCAAAGGGGGCTGGGGAGCCAGCACGCAGAGCGAGCAAGGAAGTGAGCACTGTTCAGCTCTGCCGAGTCGAAGAAAATAGCAGGAATATGCCCCTCTGTGAGGGCAGCAACAACACCTGGGAGAAGCCAGGAGGACCCTTCACCTCTACCCAGTCCCCGGGCTCACCTTCCACAGGCTTCCCCTTTTTAAAAAACAGTCCTGCTGATTCTGGAGCAACTCCTGTTCTCTTAGGAACTGCCCTGCTGCTCCAACCCCTGGTTAACTTCTGTAAAGTGGGTCTGCACGAGACAGGCCTTTAGGGACAATTCCTGCTGTCAGGTCCCGGCATGGAGCCTTCATCTCAGGAAAACAGAGCAGCAAGAAGACTGTGTGCCATCTAATTAAAGATCTGCTCTAATGCATGACATCACTCTGTTAGCAGGAGTCTGGGGGAGGAATCAGAATGTGTCAAGCCTGACTTTTGCTTCTGGAATGAGAAGGAAGACCTGGCACCATCAACCCAGGCCTGTGACCCTAACCTTCTGCAAGGCTGTAGGGCCCTTCACTGTTTAACGAGGGGTCAAACCACTCAGGAGGTCTCCTAGCCTCATGGGGTCCTTCCATGCTATCTCATTTTCAAGTCATTCCAGTGCAGAGGTATCAGGTACGTGGGACAATAAAAAGAAAAAAACAGAAAATGGAAGCACCAGGCCATGAGCTATCTCCAAGGGTGCATTAAAACACTATTATGACTCAGCATACCTCTCCCATCAATGAATCCTGCTTTACAAAGTCACTGGCACGTGACCTTCAGAAGGACAAACCATTTGGCACAAGCAGTTTCAGGACCCAGCAAGACAGACAATGAAAGGTGAAACTCCCGCATGAGACCACGGGACCTTGAAGTGGCACCTCAGCTGGATTCTGAACACACCTTCCTAGCGAACCCTAGGCTCCACAGTGTGGAGGTGCAAAGTCCCTCATCTTGCTAGAATTGGGGACTCTAGGCCCACCCTAAAACCTAAAAGCAGTGCCTCTTCTTTGTCTCCCTCCCCACTGCCACAAACACCGCTAAAGGAGCACATACGGGAGACAGCTGGCCACACTGTCAAGAAGAGCGGTGCGACATGGGCCAGTGGGCTCCCAGCTGCCCCTCAGTAAGCCCAGGGACCAAGCCTAAACAGCTTCTCTTGCAGGAGGGACCAGGCAGGAGACTGCGCAGGTTCCAAGAAGGTGAGAGGAGACACCATCGACATTTAATAAAGAACAACACATATTTTCTTACTTAATCCTCAAAAAATTATGTTATCCTGTGCTTTATACTCAACAAATATTTGTTAACTTCAACAATGTGCCAGGTAGTACGCCAGTCATCCCAGGGATAGAGTCTGTCCCTAAGCAGCTTTTCATCTCTCATTTACTGAAAACCTCTTATGTAGCAGATTTGAGCCTCTTAATTTCTCTAAGATAGGTACAACTGCTTTCATTTCACAGACAAGGAAACTGAGGCTCAGAGAGTTTATGTTTCTTCTCCGAGAACATACTGTCTGGAGGTGGGTGCCTCACATTTTTTCCACTCTGTCCCGCTGCCTTCCAAGTAACGTAGACAAGGCAGGTCTGCAATTAGCCATTAACACAAAGAAAAGGCTGCCTAAAGATAACATCAAATAAAGGAACGCGGGCACCTGAGGAAGGCATGACTACTTCCTGCTGGCAGTGGGAAGCAATCGGGACGGTGCTGTGGAAGGGGCTGGAAAGATCCAGATGTGAGAAGACGGGGAAAGGGCTACTCCAGGCAGAGGGAGAGAATGGAGTGAAAAAGTCACCGAGCTCTGAGTAACGGGAAGTAAGGCCTTATTGGGACTCAGTGACAGACACGGCGAGGGAGCCCGGGCAACTGGTTAACAGTGTACTACCTCCCTCTAAGTGTCCAGCACCTCAACAGTTAGAACAGGGAGGACCTAAACTCTGCTCTCTGGTTGAGGAAGCAGGTTCAAACCACACAACGATTCTAAACAAAGGGCAAAGCTGAAGAAGACACACGGTGGGAGTCACTGAACAGCACACAAAGGGTACATGAATACTGAGCAGTCACCCAAACATGGGGGACTGGGCTCCGGGCTTAGTCAGGGTGGGGTCAGTGAGGAGATGGACACCGCTCCATGGAGCCAGGCATGGGAAGCTCCAGAAGAGCCTGGAACACACGGAGACATAAGGACACGGTGGTCAGACAGTGCTTGGTGTGGTCAAGTCCCCGGATCTGGAAGACGACAGAACGGGAAGAGAACAACGGTAGTTAGGACACTTGAAGAAGAGTCATCAAGGCCAGCAAGGCAGACAACATCGAACACTGGACCTGTAGCAAGGCAGTGGTGAACAGAAGCATAAAAAACTACCCAATAGCACCGACATGGCTGTATACACAACGGGCTGGGCGTGGGCAAAGTGGAAAGAGATGGCCAGACTGGAAGCTTCTGGAATACAGTGATAGCAATGTGCCCCAGGATAACAGCTTCAGAAGCAGAGAAAAGGGAGGAAGGCGAAAGCAAAGGCAAAGGCATTTATGAAACACCAGGTCTACCCGGGATTGCGCTATGTATGCATGCCCTTAACATATATCCTCTCACTTAATCCTAAAAAGAAGAAATTAATATGAGTTTAGTCACATCCGCATTTCACAAACACAGAACTTGGGTTCAGAAGATAAATATGCCTGAGGTCACACACATAGCACATATCACAAACAGTATTTGAATCTCAAATCTGTGTAACCCCAAAACCCAGGCCCTTTTCATGAATGCTAAACTTTCTGCCAAGGTCAGATGTTTTACGCCACATAGAGAAGAATCCATAGAGGCTGACAGTCAAGTACTTGAGAGGAAAGCAAAACCAAGTAAGATGATAAGCCCCTACCTTTTTTGTGAAAGTATACATAGCCCAAATATACCATTTTCAACAACTTCTACATGTAAGATTCAGTGACACTGATCATATTCGTCAAGTTGTGCTACCATTCTCATTCTCCTTTTCCAGTTGCTTCACCACCAGTATCTTAAACTCAGTGCCCCCTACATTTCTCATCCAACCTTTTGAGCTGCTGTTGTCAGTCTGATCTCACAGAGATAATTCTTTAAAGGAACATGATGCTCAAAGAAAATGTACTTTTAGTACATTTAGTTCAAATACATCTTCAGGGGATAGTTCTAGTTTATGGTTTAACGTTTACCAATTATCTCAGGACAGTATTTTCAGGGTTAATCCAACCTCAAAGACTCCAGAAAGTCTAGATTCTATTGAGAATATGAAATCCTGTTCCATATTTTCTCCCTTCTGATCAGCATCAAGAAGACATCCCCTCCTCCCTTCCCCTGAAAAGTGACTTCAAGGTTGGAAGGCAAGGGAATTGAAGGAATTCCCCTGGCAGGGGAGTGGTGAGGTCTCTGCAACCCCTTAGCCTTGAAGGAGCAGCATCATGCCTAGTGCATCCTTCCTTCCTGTGATGCTGGTAGGCATGCTGGACGGCTGGCACTTCTCCCCTTTCCAAGTCTCATGGAGCAAAGCAGCTCTGCTTGCATCCTCCAGTCAAAACATGGGCAAAAATTACAGCAGCCACACAGCCAACCCCACTAGAACTGGATGAAAGTAACTGGTAAAAAACAAAACAAAAAACCAAACAACAACAACAACAAAAACACAGCAAGCTATAAATAGCTTTGTGTTTCAATCTTTCTGTATCTATTTAATTAAAGGCTCCTGTATAATGTGAACCCAAGAGTCAGATTCATTAGACAGAGAGAACTCAATTCCACAACTGTTTTGCTAATGGAAATGCAGTCTACTTTGGAAGGTAGATCACACAGGGCATTGGGTGCCAATGATGCCCTGGGAAACTCAGGAGTGTGAGGACGAGTTCATCAAGACACTCACACAGTCAGGGTGGTCTTTTTGCTCCATGAGCCTGGAGGGAGCATTCAGATTGGCCAACTATTCCACAGGAAAAGGTGAAGCAAGGCCCTGGCCAGCAGTGGGGACATCCACAGCACAGTGGGCTCTGTGTAAGGTGTGAAAGGGAATGACAGGTGGTTGCCTGTACGCAGATGGGCCCATCAGGGTGTCTTCACCTACCTGAATGAGCCAGTAAGTGCATTCTCAGTCGCAAACTATCCAGGAAACGCTTCCCGCAGAGCTCACACCCGTATGTCTTCATCCCACTGTGCAGCTTCCTGTAGGGAAAGGAAAAGACACGTTGCTGCTGCTCTGGCTGGTCAGAAGGCAGCTGCCTTCCCTACCTGGAACTCTGCAGCTATCTCTAAGACAGGGGAACAGGAAGAAAGGAAGTGGAGGACACGGGTGCTTGAGATGGATACTGAGAAAGACAGACAGATTCCTGGATCCTCAGACTGTCTAAACTGCCCCCTTTCCCATGGATCACTGCCAAAGCAGCACCCGTTCCTGGTCTCATAAAAGAATAACAGGGCACTCTTGGCTGTTTTGCCCACTGTTATATGTGAAACGAAAGTCTCTGTGGGTACAGGAGTAAAGCACTAGACCGCCAGCTGAAAGGCTGAAGGTTCAAATCCACCAGAGCTGCCTTGGAAATCAGTCTGTGCTGATCTGCTTCCAAAAGGTCACAGCCTATGAAGCAGTTTCTACTGTGCACACACAGGGTGCCGTGCGCTGAAGTCAAAGTAACGGCAACCAACCACAGCAACATCTGAGAGAACGGCACAGGAAAAACAGAATCCAGTTTTACCAAGAAGCACTGAGGACAGTTTGACAGACATATGCTCACTGTCAAACCTGCACAGACACTGTATGGGGGTCACCAGACCCAAGCTTACCCTGGTTCCAGGGTAAGCTTACCACTGTGTTTCCTGTGCTGTGAGTGTTCACATGCCTTACCCCTGCTAAGCTGACAGACACAAGAGGGCTACGCCTGTACTTTCTCCTTCGTATTTCCAGCTCCCATTACAGGGACCAATACACAGTAGGCTGTGCATAAGCTTATTAACGAATGGATGTATTTACGGACACAGCTTGACAAGTGTCTTCCCTCTATGTCCGGTCAGAGGTTAGCCCTCACATAAAAAAGGGTTTACAGAAACCAGGGAACATCCTTCCACAAATGTAAGACGGTAGTAGCTATGTGAGTTTCCAACACACTTGACATGCATGACCTCATTTTGCTGACACTACAGTCCTATGAGGTGGGTTGAGCACATATTATCATTCCTAAGAAGGAAATCCTGGTGGGGTAGTAGTTAAGTGCTATGGCTGCTAACCAGAGGGTCAGCAGTTCAAGTCCACCAGGTGCTCTCTGGAAACTCTATGGAGCAGTTCTACTCTGTCTATAGGGTCACCGTGAGTCAGAATTGGCTCAATGGCAGTAGTAAGAAGACAGAGGTCCAGTATCGACTGGTCACAGGGCCAGCCTGAGGTAGCACCCAGATCCTGACTTCCAACCCAGGGCCTTTTCGACCAGATGCCCTGCTTAGTCAGGAGCCAGCAACGGAGCCAGTAAGATGCACAGCAGCAGGCAGGCAAGTTGGGAGATGAACGCTGGGAGGATGGTCTGGGCATGGCTCTGCGGTACCGGCTGGAGTGTGGGCCTTCTGGCCTGGAATACTGACTTTCCTCCCTCCCACACTTCTGTTCTCAGGCACTCATGCGCCATTGTCGGAGCCAGCCTCCACCTCCGCCCCAGTCGCTGAGCCTTGCCCGCAACTTCCCCCAGCCCCAAGGAACAGGGCAGGTAAGAGCAGCTAGAGGCAGGATCTGAGGATCGAGGGCCAGGTAGGAGAGAAGACGCGGTCCCTGAGAGCTAACAACCTCTTGGAATTAGAATGGTAACGTGTTAAAAGACAACACCAAATGGCTGGAGAGCTGTACTGGTATTAGATAAAATCATGAGTGGAGAGACAGAGCACTGTTATACACTTAAGCTGTCGGTGCCCAGATCTGGGCCCTGGTGCCCAGATCGTGAAAATGAAACTGAGCCACCCACAGCCACCACCTTCCAGATCCCGAAATTAGCACCCAGCAGGGTATCCAAACCATGCAATGATCCCAGATGGACCTCATTAGGGCCACAGGGGCCTGAATACAGCATCCAGTATCCAGTTGTGTATCACCTTTTTATAGTGGTCAGGTACAGTCTTTACCCTTCGGAGAACTCTTTCTCAACCACACTCTTTTGTTTGCTCGTATTTCCTCTAACCCCTTGCCAAAGTCAAAGGATTTCTAAAACAACCCCCCACACACGCACCCACCCATCCATCCACACTCAGCCACCCACTCCTCTACACCCACACCCACCCCCTACACACCCACCCACCCACACCCGCACCCGCACCCGCACCCACACCCACACTCTCACACCATATATGCCCCACACAGCCCCACACCCACCCACATATACACACCCATCCACCCACATACACACACACCATCCATGACATCGTAGTGAGCCCCACCTGCATGCTATTTTATTTCTGGCCACTGCTAATCTAAGTTGAGAAATATTAACAGTACAGAACATTTTAACTGAACAGTCTCAACTCTAAACATATTTCACAATGCTGGGCACTGGGGCACGCGCTAACAGTTTTTGGGCCAAAGTACGTTTTTAAATACACATCCGGGCATGTGACTGTATGTGCACGAGTGTGCCCAGACATACTCCACACACACAGTAACTGAGTACTCCTGTCACCTGCCCAGACATGACAGACGCTTGCTTTTCTACGAGATGCTCCATGGGGTAGCGAAGGCTCTATTCATCAATGGTTCAGAGGTGAACCACTTGCACACATTCATGGTCAGATCTGGAAACCAATTCCAGTTTATTTCCATCCTTTTCTTCATTGGTCATTTGTTAGCTTCCAGAAATGCCCATCCTCTCAGGACAGGCTGTCAGGAGAAACACTTATTTGAATTTATTTTCCAATGGCTCCTAGAGTGACCAGCCTTCAGATTTTAAACTAAGCTCCCACACTGGGTTCCCCTATCTTCCTCCTAGCAGTTCTAGATCAAATCTCTGTCTCTCAGCCTACTGAACCCTTTCTTGGTAAACCCACTGCCTGACAACCAGTAGAAGTGGCTTTTCTTGGCCAATCGGGCTGGCTTGGTGAGAAAGGTGATCAGATCCTATCTTCCTACAACAGTGGCAGAGTGTGGAAGAGAACGCTGGGCAAGCAGCCATAAGACCGGACTCTGCATTTAGCATATTTTATGACACTGAACAAACTATGGTACTACAATCTCTCTACATTTTTTTCACCTGTGAAGTACTGTACACGCTATCTAAGGTTCTTGGTCCCTTATGGAACCAAAATTATTGAAAAGTCATATCCACACCTTTTTGCCTAGCATCCAAGGAGTTCTTCTGAAAGAAACTAATCTCTCTGGGCCATGTTCCATTTTTGTGATGTCCTGTCCTGTGGCAAGGCTAGTTTAACCCAAGAAAAACTAGGCCCAGTCCCAGTCCCAGACACCTATTCATTATAAAACTGTCTGTCTAACCCAGACAAGCTGCATTTCCTCCCTTTCCTTACTCAGTGCCGATGTCTCAGTGATGGAAACTTCTAGAACTCATCACCAACCTTTCTGCTGTACTCTACTCTCTGCATTTCTCAGCCTTCAGAGGCACAGGAGCTTCATCCTCTCTAACTCTTGGGGTAAGGACACTGCTCTACAACTGACCCAGTAACTCAGTGCCCTAAACAACCCACTAGGAGCAAGCATGGTGTTCATGTGCTTGACTCCACATGTAGCAGAAGGACAGAGGTCTTGCCCCATCGGCAGAGGGCCTGGGCAAACCACACACAAAGTTTAGACGAGAAAAAGGAGAAGGGAAAGGCTTCATGTGCCCACAAGTTTAACAGAACCCAGCACTGGTTTTCCCATCTTTAGTCATTGTTCAGATGCTCAAAAGAACAGAAAATGGTGCAGAAGAATTTAAGTGTGATCAAGGGACCTGGCTACCAGAAAGCTCTCTGTGGCACAATCTGCAGAATGGCTAATATAGAAATGAAATTCCAACTAGTTTCTGGAACATAAGTACAAATTTGTATAAATTCTTGGTTTGTCACTCTTTAGGCCACAACTTTCTCTACTACCTCTCCCTCACCCTGCCCCCCTGCCCCAAAAAAGCCATGCTACTGTAAACCCCTTTGATGAACATGGAGATTATGTTTGCCTCTTTTCTCCTACCCACATATACTCACGTATTCCCAGTACGGTGCGGTCTTCACGAGTCTAACTGCATTAGCTACCAAGGTCATCAGCTTCCACCGTGACACAGGGAAGAACAGCTGAAGACATCTTTACATCTTTCTACATACTACTTCGGTTGAAAACAGATTTTTAATGCTCTTTTTTCTTAGAAGAGAGAGCACTGAACACTGTTTTGAAGGTAACCCAGTTCTAGCATAGCCCAAGTACCTCTGTTGTATAATCAGTGATGTCTCTATCTTCTCCACACACTTCATGTCCCCACTACCCATTTTTCGGTGATCAGCCTCAAATTCTTCCCTCCCTAGGTGATGACCCACCACAGACCATATCTGGTCCATTAGGTAAACTCACAAATTTTATAACAAATTTCACTAATGTTTAAAAAAGACAAAAAAATTTGCTTCAATGGGTTTCCAGCTATATTCTCAAAGAAACTGAGTATGAGAAACGAAAACTAAGCAAATCTGAAACCTCTGCCAAGTAACTGGAGATAATCCACTTCTTCTCACTCTGATTCTCGGCCCTGCAACTTTCACTAGTAAAATCAAGCTGGCAAGATACAAGCTCATCTGAATCATTTCTGTGCTACTCTGGATCTGATAATTCACAAATATCCCATCTGGCTTAGACTGCAAACCCCATAATGGCAGGAACCAAGTCTGTTTTTTCATTTTTTTCCATAGGGTCTGGTTTAGAAGGGATTACCCAATGCTGCTGAAGAAATACCTCTATCTAAGGGGGGACTCTACTCCCCTTCTGTCATCTGTCACACTTTGGTGGCTTACACCTTGCTATGATGCTGGAAGCTATGCCAACAGAATTTTAAATACATGCAGAGTCACCCACGGTGGACTGATCTCAGTGGAATATGCAGATTGAGTAAGTCTAGGAAGAAAAGCCAGGCAATCTACTTCTGAAAATCAGCCAATCAAAACTACATGGATCACAAAACACTGTCTGAGCCTTCAACTCACTTTGGATGCCTGTGAGGTGGGACCGATCACTGGAGCAGGGCATCAAGTTTGATAAAGTGGAGGACCAAGGAAGGAAGGGAAACCCTCAGGGAGATGGACTAACATATTGGCCACACAACAGACTCAAGTACACAACAGAGTTGATTATGAAGACGGTGCTAGACCTGGCAACATTTCATTCTGTTATACATGGGGCTGCCATGAGTTGCAGCCAATTCGACAGCAACCAACAACAGTGATGGGAGACCTAGGCCTTCCTCCACCCTAACAATATGCCAAGTTCAACAGCTTCAGTGGGAACTCCCAACTCAGCACTGGGCCCTGTCTTGATGGATTTTGAAATCCACACAAGAAATGCCCGTGGAGATTTCACAGCAGTATGAAGCCTGAGCTTCAGATCAATCAGATCAATCAATCAATCAGATCAATCGCCTCTAGATCAGCAACAGCACACAGAGGGGCAGCACGGTGAGACTCGTGCCAATCTCAAGCCCTCTCTCTACCCTCAGCCTCCTGAGACAGCTGACCACGCACCTGCCTTCTGGGGTGGGGGTCGGGGGGCGGCATCTGTATTTACTGTCTTTAGAAGAAGCTCAGCCAGTTCCATGCCAGGCAACTGAGAAATGCAGGAGAAGAGAGCTAAGAGCAGGGCTAAGTGAATGACTAGGAAAAGGCCAGCAGCACTGCTTGCCTGGGAGAGAGCAGTTCAAGGTTGGCATTACCAGTGGGCTTGGCATTGCCAACGATACTATTTCTTCCCAAGGTCCTCTGCCCTGAGATAAGAGGCAAAGGTGGAACAAACAGGTTCAGAGAGGAGATTCTCAGTCCCAATAACTAAAAGGCCAGACTCCTTCATTCTGCTGCTCACTGCCAAACTCACTGCTATCAACTCAAGTCTAACTCACAGTGACCCTACAGACAGACCAGAACTGATCCACAGAATTTCTGAGGAACCCTTGGCATACTGGAACCGCCAACCTTCTGGTTCATAGCCACAGCACACAACCACTATGCCATCAGGGCTTGGTTTATTCCACTACTAAACAACAACAACAAGATCAACCCACTGCTGTCAAGTCAATTCCGACTCATAGAAACCCTACAGAGTCAAGGAGAACGGCTCCACAGGATTTCCAAGGAGTATCCAGTGGATTCAAACTGCCAGGCTTTTAGTTAGCAGGCACAGCACTTAGCCACCATGCCACCTACTACAGTAAGCTGAAATCGCTGGGCCTGTGAGTTTTGTTGAGCAGAACAGTCTGGGAGCTGGAACTTGTAATCTGTGAAAGCTAGCAAGAAGGAAATCTGGAGTTGGACTACCCACTGCCCTCTCCCACTCCTGAATGTGGACAAATAAAGCAGGAAATCCATGCTACAGTGGCTATTATAAGGTACCATCTTCCTTCTCAGCTTTGCTGCTTCCAGTCCCTGAACCAGCACTCCACACCGGCCAAGGTAGCCCACAAGGTCCTTCCAACATACTTCATCCGTGGTCTGAGGCTGCTGCACACACAGTCACCCCAGTGTTTGGGGCTCTACTTTCTGATCTCATGACCATGAACATGACCTACTCAGGGCTTCTAAAAAGTACACCCCAAATGAAACCCACTGCTTTCAAGTCAACTTCAATTCATAGTGACCCTATAAGATAGAGTAGAACTCTCCCACAGAGCTTTCTAGGAATGCCTGGTGGATATGAACTGATGACCTTTCGATGAGCAGCTATAGCACTTAACCACTGTGCCACCAGGGTTTCCAGTGCTTCTAAGGAGGATGTAAAGTAACAAGCAAGCAGGAGATCTAAACCAAGGTCTAAATGGTCCTTCTCTCTCAAGAGCCCATTTCCAGGTGTGAACCAACACTCTCTGTGACCCTCCACTGAGCATGAGGGGTCAGCCACCATGCAAACCTGCGCTCTGCTATGCAGCTGGGCCCGGCCAATCAGAGCTACCACATCTCATCAAGCGAGCATGGTGGGATGAGGGTCCTTCATGGAGTCTGCCAGTACTCTCAGTATTCAAAGCAACAACTGACTCCTGAGCCTACTGGTTCAATTACCTTTCCAAGCAGAAAAAGAACTGAAAGACGCAGAGGTTTTATACCTCAGCAACAGGCTTACTCTTTCTCCTATAGCCCATATGTTCAAAAAAACATATCTTCAGGTAGTATCAGGAGCCCTGTTGCTGCAGTTGCTAACCAGAAAGTTGGCAGCTGGAACCCACCAGCCACTCCTTGGAAATCCTATGGGGCACTTCTACTCTGTCTTATAAGGTCGCCATAAGTCAGAACTGGCAACAGGATAGCTGAGGAAAATGCAGCCCCGGGACAGCCCGGAATCAGAGAGGAAGCCTGGTGCCCTAGAGAGTTGAAAAAAGAAGGGACAATGCTAATCTTGGCTGGGGAAGGGGTCACTTTGATCTTCTCAAGGCATGAGGGAAATTACCCTTGTATTCACTTTTTTCCTTAATGTTGAGATTAGACAGTCATTTGACAAGCTGTGAATGCTTAGCTAGTATTACCACAAATTATCCTTCTAGCAACAGAGTTCATTGCTCCCTGACTAGTCAATATTAATAAACATTACCGCATGCTTTTCCAACACAATTTATTTTTTAATACAACTCTTTATGTATGTCATAAAGTAAACATACCAATAAAAAGGCAAGGATTTCAAACAACAAATTAAAAAGAAAACAGCCAAGAAGGGGAAGGAGGTCGCTCCTAGAGCACCAGTTAACACCTCATGTGCTGCAGGTTCAGGGATGCACAGACAGCACTTCTCTGCTGGGGATCCAGACCAGTGAAGCCATGGGAGATGATAGTTATTTGGTTGCTTTGGAACCTTTTAAAGGGAAGAAGAAACAATACCAGAGAAGCCATATTTTCTCAAAAGTCATCTAGATAAAAAGTACGATATATTGACTGAGCTCCTAGTAGTACAAGCAGTTAACATGCCTGGCTGTGAGCTGAAGGGTTGGTGCCTCCAGTCCACCCAGAGGTACTTCGGAAGAAAGCCTTGCTGATCTACTTCTGAAAAATCAGCCACTGAAGACCTTATGGAGCACATTTCTACTGTGACACATCTAAGGCGGCCATGTGTCAGAATGAACTCAACAGCAACTGGGGTGTGTGCGTCTGTCTGTCTGTCTGTCTGTCTGCCTGTCTGTGAGTGTGTGTGTGTACACTCAAACCTGAGAGACCCAGAATTCAATAAACCACATTGTTTTGCGTAGTCTCTCAAGTTTTCTGCCTTAGACAAGTCTTGTCACTTTTCTATCATTTGTTTCAGTGAAAAACAGTTGCGTCTTCCTTCGCTGACAGACTTAGAGCTTACATAGGTTCTGGGTTTTGCATTTTTTAATGTACTGATTGGAATACTGGATTGGAGCCAAGAGATCTGGTTTTCACTCCATCTCTGGCTGTAATCATCCTATGAACCTGGCCAAACCTCTGTAGATTTCATTTTACATCTTTGTGGCACATAACGGCTGCTGCAGATAACCGCTCAGATTCTTTCTAATCAGGTTTACAAAAAGGAAAGGCTGGGAGACTGACATGAGCCTGTACTAGCCAGACTGTCACCTCCCTCAGGAGAGGACCCCCATACCTGCCTCCTCGTCCCCTCAGTCTCCATCACAGAACCTGAAACAGAACAGGGGCTCCATGTATTTTTGCTGAATGAATAAATAAACAATAAAAGGAATTCATAGATAAAAAGGTAGAGGTGACAAAATCTATCCCCTCTACACGAGGAAGTCCCTGGGTAACACAAAAGGTTAAGCGCTGGGCTACTAACCAAAGGTTGGCAGTTTGAGCCTACCCAGAGGAAACTTGGAAGAAAGACTTGGCAATCTGATACCAAAAGATGACAACCCTGGAAACTTCACAGAGCGCAATTCTACTCTGCACACGTTGAGGCTGCCATGACTCAGAATCCATTCGACAACAATAAGGTTTGAGGTTTCGTTCTTCTACACACTACCCACGTATACACATACACATCAAGGCAAGAACAGCTGCCCCCACAGTCCAAGAGGGAAAGTCTCACAGGGTTCTTAGAAACAAACCCACACATCCTGCCTTGGGAATCGAGGCCAACCAACAGCTCACTGAAGAATGGACAGAGGGGTCTTGAATGCTGAAGACAAGGAAGGACAACGGCATTCCCTGCAGCCGTAACCACAAGCAAGGACAGTACTTCCAGTAAGGCTGCCCGAGAGTGTGAAAATTCACTGTCAGAAGTGACAAAGGGGGCACGCTAATCTGTCTGCAGCAACTGCTCGAAGTCAGATCTTCAGGGGTATTGAGTACCCCACAGCCTGGGCTCTGGCTGTTACATAACCAAGCTTTTGTTTTAAAATACCAAGTTCTTCTAAGTCGTTGATGTGAAAAATCTCTATCAACAAATTTCACGAAGAACAAAAGTTTTTCATTTGGGTGCCAGGCTATAGGATGATCTTATCACACACAATCTCATACAGTCTCTTTCAACAAGGTCTTAGCGTGCTTATCTGCGAAGTCCCTGGTCACCAAATATGATTGAAATGTTCTATTTATGCTCACTGGATTAAGGAGATGTTGCAAAATTGCACAAAAAACCTGGCAGATGTAAGTAAGGTATTACAGCGCGGGCAGTTAAGATCTGAGGGAAAGGGATCAATACACACTTTTGTAGTTTTCTTTCACTCGCTCTGTTTTTTAAGAAACCAGGAAAAGTTGTGCTTTTAGAAAAGGAAAAATAGTAAAAAAAAAAAAAAAAGCTTTCTCCAGACCGAAAGCATGATGTGTCCTTGATGATGTCAGCCCAAGAGAAACAAAAATAAATCCAAAATATTCTCTCCAGATCTTAAAAGACCCTATAAGGGAATTAAACTATGGTTATAGATGAACATGAATTCTGTTTTTTTTTTTTTCTTACTTTCTGACTCTGTAGGAGATGTTTAACCAACACAAAAGAGCTAAAGCTCTTCTTTTATGTCCCTGTTTTGCCTGAAAGGTGGGGGGAACACATCTTTGCTCTTGGTTACTGAGGCTCCTTTTTATACGTCCCTGCTTTAATAAGGAAGCCAAAAACCAGGTTCAATGCCATGGCACAGCCACGGCTGCTGCAAGGTGGCTGAGAATCACTAGGCTCACTAAGGGCCTAAGAAGAAGATTCCTTTGGAATTAAACCATTCTGAAAACCTTCTTAATGTATATTGCCTCATTCTTTCTGCTTTAGTACACTGAAAATTAAATTACTTTTCTATGAGGATTCTGAGCTTTAGAGCCATCATTCTAAACATAATTATGAATACAAGATAAGAGATTGAATAGATTAACCTGTACAGACATCAAATCACGTTGTGAAGTTTACTGCCATTTTCATGAGGACAAAAGCAAAATCAAATAGATATTAGCTTCTTTGCTGGTTCCTTTCCCTTTCTTCTAGAAAAATGGGGAAGACATCTAGCCAATAACAATGCTAATGCATTTATGTATCATATCTGACTTTCAAAAAGCTTTCTGAGGATCAGCTCAACAAGCACTATGGAAACTGAGGCTAAGTGACTTCTTTTCTCACAATGTACAGCAGGCAGAAATCTCCAGAATTCTCCATCTCTGGATCTGCTGGCACATTAACTCACCCAAGGAGAGATCATATGCCCTATCCTTGATGTCCTCCTAGGACCTCTGGGCCAGAGTCTCCCTACAAAACAGGCAGGACAATAGTCAACAAGGAAGGAGACACAAGCCCAGGATGGCACAATGTTAAAAGCTACAGCTGCTAACCAAAAGGTCAGCAGTTTGAATCCAGCAGCTGCTCCTTAGAAACACTATGAGGCAGCTGTACTCTGTCTAACATGGTTGCTAGGAGTCGGAAACCACTCAAGGCAACAGGTTAATGAAAGACAAAAGAACAGTCTTCTAAGAAAAAGCCGAGCTACAGGATCCATAGACAGCCTGTGACTCACAGAGACTTGATCTCCTACCAGTAATGTGTCAGAGAAGGGAATGTTGCCTAGTTCCCGAAGGTTCTTCATTCCATACATCAGGTACCTACCATGTACCAGGCTCTAGGAAAGTTAAGAGTGACCTCGAAACACAGTCTATCACGGTAGGTTCTGCATCAACATGACTTAAGTGGTTTCCTTTATGTATTTCACACAATTTGCAGTTACATGTTTGGTTTACATATTTAGTATTCTTAACCTTTACTAAACTGTAAGCTACATGGAAGCAGAAACCATATACCACAGCTGTTGCCTGGTAAAGAGCAGACTTTAAATACTTTCTTTAAAAAAGTAACAGTTTGAGATATTAGTCACATACAATACAATTCACGTTGTGTGGGGGGTGTTTTAATAACACAGTCATGTTTTATTTTATTTACAAAGTCTGGTGAGGAGGGGTGGTTGCAGTTGTTGATTCATACGTATTCTCTTTTCCTCCAAATATCAATAATCCCTGTTTCCAAATTCCCAACAAACGTTAATCTCCAAGATTTGAGAATGAGAAACTGAAATTCTGAAAATGCTGAATATATTCTGTATTTTTCACAGCACGGTATTTTCATGCCTTTAAATAGTAACAAGTAATCATAACAAGTGGCCAATGGTGGTGTAACAGTATAGCTGGAGATAGCAACAAGAGTCACACAACTTGAATATTGTAACCAATGTTAGTGTACATACTAAAACTCATGAACTGTGTATATTTTCACAGAAATTGAAGTTTCAAAAATGTAAAAGCAGCATAACAGAAAAAATCATAATTACATTGCGTATTATTATTATAAACTAATACTGTTGTTGTTACTGCTGATTTCAACTCACGGTGACCCTGTGTGTTGCAGACAAAAACTGCTGCACAGGGTTTTTAAGGTTGTGACCTTTGGGCAACAGACTGCCAGATCTTTCTTCCAAGGCACCTCTGGGAGGATTTAAACTGCCAACTTATTGGTCAGCAGGTGAACACAACTGTCTGCAACACCTAGCCACCCTTTTAAAATCATACAGTATTTTAACAATATGCAAAAGTGGCATTTACCTGATATGTGTTTGATAATAGAAAACAGTAAAAGATGGAAACATTAACAGAAGAGAAATGCTGATTAAAAACCATTAAAAATTTAAAGATAATCCCACAAATCTGTAATACTTAAAAGATTAACTGGTCTATCTGATATTCTTGATCTGATATTTTGTGATGTTTCATCACAAACATCCAGATGCAGAAAACTCTCTTTCACTTGGTGTTTCACCCTTCTAATGTACATCATTCACTGGATTTTAGTTTATTCGCAGTTGCGCAGAATGCTTTGGTATTCAAAAAAGAAATCCTGCACCCACTAGCACTCACCATCCATCCTTCCTTCCCCCTAGTCTCTGGTAACCACTCACCTATGTATTTGCCTATTCTGGACATTCCATATTCATGGAATCATACAACACATGGCCCTTTTGACTGGCTTCTTTCACTTAGTATCCTGTGCTCCAGGTTTATCTGTTCATCCACGTTGTAGTATGAACCAGTACTTTTCATTACTGAATAATATTCCATCGGGTGGCTACAGCCACTCATCCACTGAAGGGCATTTGAGTAGTCTCCACTTTGCAGCTATTGTGAATATTCACGTACAAATTTTTGCATGGACTTGTTTATCTTCTCTCGGGCATAGCTAGGAGTAGAATTGCTGGGTGACATAGTATCTTCATATTTAACCTTCTGAAGACCTTCCAGACTCTTTTTCAAAGCAGCTGTCCAGTTTACACTGCTACCAGCAGTATATGAGGGTTTCAATTTCTCAAAACAATTTTAGACTAAATGAGTAAATGAATGAACATTCTTCCTTCCATGAAAGCCTTCAAGGATGGGGATGAGTTCCCGAGGCTCTTCTAGTAAGCTAGTGTTTTACCTGAAGAGGTGAGGTACCATAGTCAAGCTTAACAGAACCCCCCCAAAATGCCACGTAGTTCATTCTAGAGAAAGAATCAAATGAAAGTGAAGAAACAGAATTAAAAAAAAAAAAAGTGAAAAGAATTAAACGAAAAGTGTGTACTACCTTTACACGTGGTTTCAGTGCACCCCACCACCTCTCCAGCTTCTGTGGTTTAGTAACACAGGCACCTTAAACAGACTTACTTGAAGGAGTACACGCAGGGCCCCAGCTCAACTGTAGCCAATATTGATTTGGTGAGGAGAGAGGAAAGCGTTATTCAACAGTGCTACTCTCTATGATGAGAAGTTTGCAAATACTCCTAATAACACTTAAAAATATCCCAGGCCAACCGTAGGGGAGGGAACCCATGGAGTTCAAACCTTCTGGAATATGAAATCCATGCGCAAGGGCCTGACCTCTTCTCCTGAGCTTGTTAGTGTGGGCTGGGTTTCCTGGAGCAGGCTTCGGGCAGAAGCTCTGTTAAGAGTTCCCCAAACTTCCCCCACCGCATTTTGTTTCCTTTTAAAAGAAGGCAGCCTATTCCTTTCTGCACAGACTCTTTGCAGAGAACAAACAAATAAAGGCTGGGACAGAGCAAGGTCCCTTGCAAGCTGCAGGTAATTAAAACAGCCTGTAAATGCCCCAGCAGAAAGCACTTCAAAGAGACAGTAATTCCAGCAATGGCCAGTCAAGACCGTGTGGTGTAAAAATTATGAGTTTTCCCAACGGGGAGCTTTGTGTGAAAAGGACAAGGGTTGGTGGCAAGGGAGGGCGAGCCACACAGAGGTTTACAATTGGTGTCCATGCCCAGCGTGTGCGTGACTGTGTCTGCGTGTGTGGCACGCTCACTCACAAGAGAAAAGGGACTGTGGAGCGGGTGGTGAGAGCAGGCATTTATCAACGCCCGGACGGTTCAAGTGTGTGGGCATAGAGATAAAAGGGGAAATAAAATAAAAGCAACAAATACACATCCTCTCCCCCCGCTGGGCCTCGTTTTCCTGGGGAGAAGAACCAGGCAGTTTGCAAGTCTTCCAGCTCTTAACTCCCAAGCCTGACACGCAGGCAGGAAATCTCCAACACCAACCAGGCCAGGCAAAGCAGCAGCTTGCTGAATGAATGCCTGCTTTCGGTCTTACAGCGCAACCCATAATAGCTGACAACATACGGCAAGCAATGTTATTTTAAAACAGAGGATGACGAAAAGACGGCTATTCTTAAGCTCGAGTCTGCGTGCGCCTGGCCCTCCACAGCGCCTCCCCCCGAGCCCTAGGCTAACACGTTGTCAACCTTGACTGAGGATGACCCTGTGCACAACGCAACGAAACACTGCCTTGTCCCCCCATTACTGGTTGTGGATGGCACTACAGTGATTCACAGGATTTTTACTGGCTGATCTTCAGAAGTAGTTTCCTAGGTCATTCCTCTTAGGTTGTCTTAGTCTGGACCCTCTGCTGAACCGTGTTTAGCATCACGGCAGTGTGCAAGCCTCCACCGACAGGTGGCCTGTGTAGAAGGTGTACCGGTTTGGAATGGAACTCAGGTCTTCCACATGGAAGGCAAGAGGTCTACGCCTGAACACCAGCGCCTTTTGCTTAGATGACGTTACGCTATTCTCTGGTTGAGTTGACATGCATGACAACAGAGGTTATAGCCACTGCCTGAGGCTACTGCATCATCTACACCCAGGGACATTTGGCTCTTTTTTTATAATACACAACACAGAAAACTCAAAGTGATACACACATCTGACCACAACAGCACATTTCTGGAAATACACAGGTTTATCACTAGAGTATTTTTCTCTATTCGCCCTGCAGCGTCCTGCCAGCCACAAATGGACAATTTGCCAGGGAAGGGACAGGTATCCTCCCTAGGAAGTCTTCTTCCCTGGTCCTCCCCTTCTCTCCACTCTGACAAACTGACCCTCTATTTTACTCTCCTCTTTTGTACATGCACTGATTGTTGTACACGCACTGATTGTTGTACTAATGGCACTGAGTTTGTGGTTAACACACTAGACTGCTAACGAAAGGTTGGAGGTTCAAGTCCACCCAGAGGTGCCTCAAAAATAGAGACCCAGGGTCTACTTCCAAATAGCAGCCACTGAAAACTCAAAGGAGCCCAGTTTTACTCCGACACACGTGGGGTCACCAGGAGTCAGAGTCAACTTGATAGCAACCGGTCTCTGCTTCTCCAACTAGATGAAGAGCTACTTGAAGGAAGATTCTTGCTTTGTTTAGCTCTGTATGCCCAAGCCTAGCAAAAAGCACGGCATAAGTACATATACAAGGAATATTTTGTGAAAAGGTGACTGGATCAGTGAGTGGGTGAGTCTTGGCTACCCTGTGAATAATCAATACATCAGGGCCAGGATGGTGAACACTGTGTTGCTCCTGGCCTAGTATCACGCTGCACCCTTACCCTCCATCAGTCAGCCAAGTGTTCGCTGGGCTCATCAGGAGGCCCAGGCCCTGCAGAGGGAAAGTGGGGGCCGATGCTTGCCAAAGGCAGCAAAGAAACCACAGCCGCTGATGGCTGTATTTCCCCATCAACGCAATCCTGCTCTGCCCCACTCACTAACTCCTCCTGACACCACTGGCTTTAAGCCCACACATAAAAATGTCCTTTACTATTTTTATTTAATGAGCTTTCATTTTCCTCCCCCTCTTTGTAAATGAGAAAGGAAAGCCCACCTCCTAACACGGACAGGAGAGAGAGGAAGCAAAGTGGAATCTTTTTAAAATGGGTCATAACTTCACGTAAAGCTTTCTCCTTGACAATCCCCCCTCCCTAGCCCCTTCCCCAAAGTCCCTGTGCCCTTCCACCCACCCTCCATCCTCCCTTCCCACCATTCCAAACAAGATGCATGGATTTTGGACATTTGATTACTTTTAAGTATATATTTTTCCCTCAAATAGACTGAATACAATGGTTAGGAAATGCGACAGAAAACTATTCTGAGCCATTTATTGCCTTAATACCCACCTTTGTCCAACAGGCAGTTTTGACAACAGCGATAAATTCCAAATTTATGTCAACAGAGCATATGTTGAACACCTCATTTCTGAGCTAAAGCGGCATGCTGCCCTATAAATCACCGTTCTGTTTGAAATGAAAGTAGATTACAGGCCTGTGTTATTGAGCAGTTAGAGCTATAGTCACATAAATCAGAACTTTTAACTCTAGGCAATCCGTTGTGCAATTAACTAAAGGGTACTTTGTCATTTCAAGGCTTGTGCACAGACTTGGCAGGGCCCAGAGCTAGCAGGGAAGGGGTTAGGCAGTAGAAAAAAGTTTTTAGGCAACAAGAAGGTTCTTGACAGCACTGTTCACCACACTGCCAACCACCACCACAGGGATCTGCCAAGCTGACATGCCAGCAAAGATAACCTCATAACCAGAAAATGCCACAAAGACAACATCACACTGAGCATTTGTGAGAGTCACCTGTAGGAGCCCAAGTGTCTTTTCATTCATCAGCTAGACACTTTCTCAGCACATATCATCTGTGTGTAACATTGTCTTAGGTGCTAAGGCAACGCCAGATACACAAGATGTGGTACAGTAACACAACCACGTTAACATGATGTTATTGAAGTCAAGTTGAAAGAATATTTGCATGAAACATATTTGAGCATTTACTATGTATTATTCTGTGTATTTTTATGTGCAATCCCCACACAAGTCTTTTAAAAAAAAATCACTGCCATCAGGTCATTTCTGGCTCACAGCAACCCCACACGACAGAGAACTGCTCCACAGCATCTCCAACATGTGCCTGGTGGATTTGAACTGCCAACCTTCTGGTTATCAGCTGTAGCACTTTAACCACTATACCACAAACACTTCACAGCAGGCACTATTTTTATTTGTCTTGCTGAGATAGAAATTGAGGCTCAGGGAAGTAAGCAACCTGCTCAAGGTTATGAAGTTTGTAAGTGGCAGAGCTAGACAAAAAGCTAGTTGGAAAAGCAAAGGTTTTAAGAACTTAGACCACGACACCAGCCTCATTTACAAATTTCAAGTCTGGAACTTACTAGCTTGAAGATTTGGGGATTCTTTGAGTCTCGGTTTTCTCATCCGTCAGGTGAGATAAAAATATTGTTATCTCAGAGGGTAGATAAATGAGGGAGTGTGTGTATAAGCTCTCAGCATGGTGTCTAGTACATGATGTAGTGAATAAATATTGGCTGGGTGTAAGACCTCTATTAAAAGACTTGATGGTCCAACAGACTAGAGGTCCTCTGAGGACATGGCCTCCAGACTTTCTGCTAGTCCACAGCTGAAGCCAGTATGAAAGCCAACTTTCTAGACAGAGATTGGACTGGACTGTTAGACATAGAGTGATGCTGGAAAAGAGTGTGCTTCTTGGCTTAAATATATACATAAGGCTGTCTGAGCAGCTCCTGCCCAGAGGTGAGATGAAAAGGTGGAAGGACTTGGCTGAATGGATATGGGAAGTACAAGGCAGAAAGTATGACTGTCCTGTCACAGGGTGGTGAGAACAGTTAGAGCTGCATAGAGGTGTGGGTGCACGGTTTTACATGGCAGACTGACTTGGACTGGAAACTTTCACTTAAATGACAACTTTTTGTTTGCTTCTTTGATTTGGTTTTTTGTTTTCCTCTTATTTTTTAATATACTTTTTTATTATGATTGAGGTAGACTATACAAATCAATATAAATTTGCATACCCATCAATGAGCAGCTCCCACTACTCTCCCTGCCCAGAGACAGTACACTCCTCTTTTCTGTTCTGTACATATCATATCCTCCTAACAATCTCCTGTCCCCTCCTCTCCACCCTGTCCCTTGTGTCCAGTAAGAGGTCATCTGGATGACATCCTACAGATGCACAGAACCATGAAGTGCACACATGATATGGCTGCTCTATATCACCAAGTCCACATCCATTTCTGCTCTAAGAGTTGACTTCCATTATGATTTATGGACAGGGGTAGCATCAGGGCCAGGAGCCATGCTCCCAGGGGAACCCCAAGGCCCTTGGACCATCACTTGTGGTCTTTTAGTGGAGATCTCAGGGTGCACCCTTTTGCTTTCATGTTGCCTGTGAGACTCAACTTAAAGCACAAGGTTTTTTTTTAATATTAGCTAATGTACAAATCTCAACAGAATCCATACTGCTAAATTATCACAAAGCATCTTTTCAGACCATAAAGCCATAAAAGTCATAAATCAACAGCAGGAGAAACACAGATAGAAATTCAAACTCATGGCAACTGAACAACACCTTGCTCAAACAGCTATGGGTTATAGAAGAAATCAAGGATGAGATAAAGAAATTTATGGACTCAAATGAGAATGAAAACACTTTCTACCAGAACCTATGGGATACAACTAAAGCAGTGCTCAAGGGTCAGTTTAGCGCTATAAATGCACATATCTGGAAGGAAGAAAGAACCCAAACCAAAGAACTAACCCTACAGCTTGAACAAATGGAAAGAGAGTAACAGAGGAACCCCTCATGCACCAGAAGAAAACAGATCATAAAGACTAGAGGAGAACTATATGAATTAAGAATAGAAGAACAATTGAAAAAAATGATAAGACCAAAAGCTGATTTTTTAAAGAGATCAACAAAATTGACAATCCATTTGCTAAACTTGCTAAAGAAGAACAGGAAAGGAAACAAATAGCCCAAATAAGAAATGAGATGGGAGATGTGACAACAGATTCAAAAGAAATAAAAAATATCATAACAGAATACTACAAAAGACTGTACTCTAACAGATTTGGAAACCTAGAGGAAATGGACAAATTCCTAGATTCATATCACCTTCCAAAATTATCACAAAGTGAAGCAGAACAACTTAATAAACTCATCACAAAGAAAGAGATTGAAAAAGTCATCCAAAAACTACCAACCAAAAAAAGCCTGGGCCCAGATGGCCTCACTGCAGAATTCTACCAAGTTTTCAGAGAAGAGTTAACTCCAATACTACTAAGACTATTTTCTAGAATAGAAAGGGATGGAATACTCCCAAATTCATTCTAGGAAGCCAACATAACCCTGATAACAAAGCCAGAGAAAATCCAACAAAAAAGGAGAATTACAGACCAGTATCACTGATGAACCTAGATGCAAAAATATTCATCAAAATCCTTGCCAATAGAATTCAACATATACCAAAAAAATAATTCATCACAACCAAGTTGGATTCATACCAGGGATGCAAGGCTGGTTTAACATCGGCAAAACAATTAATGAGATCAACCACACAAATAACACAAAAGACAAGAATCACCTGATTTTGTCTATTGATGCAGAAAAGGCATCTGATAAAGTCCAACACCCAATCCTGCTAAAAACTCTCAACAAAATAGGAATAGACGGCAAATTCCTCAATGCAATAAGGGCCATTTATACAAAGCCAACTGCCTACACCATCCTGAATGAAAAGAGACTGAAAGAATTCCCCTTGAGGACTGGAACTAGACAAGGATGCCCACTATCGTCTCTCCCATTCAACATTGTACTAGAAGTTCTGGCCAGAGCAATTAGATAAGACAAAGAAATAAAGGGTATTTGCATCAGCAAAGAAGATGTAAAAATCTTCCTATTTCCACATGATATGATTGTATACACAGACAATCCTAAAGAATCCCTAAGTAAACTACTCAAATTGATAGAAGAGTTCAGCAAAGTCTCAGGATACAAGATAAACATAAATCAATAGTATTCCCTTATACCAACAAAGAGATTACTAAAGAAGACATCACCAAATCAATACCATTTACTATAGACCCCAAGAAGATAAAATACCTAGAAATAAATCTAATTAGAGAAATAACACATCTTTGCAAAGAGAACTATAAGACCTTACTACAAGAAATTAAGAGAGACTTACATAAACAGAGAAACCCAACTTGCTCATGGATAGGAAGACTTAACACTGTGAAAATGTCTATCTTACCCAAAGCAATCTACTTATATAATGCAATTCCAATACAAGTTCCAGTGACATTTTTTAATGAGATGGAGAAACAAATCATCAATTTTGTTTGAAAAGGGAAGAAACCCTGGATGAGTAGAGTACTAAACTACTAAAGAAGAAGAACACACTGGGAGGCCTCTCATTACCTGACTTGAGAACGTATTATACTGCCACAGTGGTCAAGACAGCCTGGTACTGGTACAAGAACAGACAGATCGATCAATGCAGGTGAACTGAGACCCCAGAGATGACACCATCTGCCTATGAACAGTTGATATTCGACAAAGGCCGTAAGACATTAAACTGGGGTAAAAACAGTCTCTTTAATAAATGGTGCTGGCAAAACTGGATATCCATCTGCAAAAAACTGAAACAAGACCTGTATCTCACACATTATACAAAAACCAACTCAAACTTTATAAAAGACCTAAATATCAAATCTAAAATGGTAAAGCTGATCCAAGAAAAAAACAGGATCAGCAATGGAAGTTTTAATACACAACATAGACAGACTTCAAAATCTGACAAAGCATGACCAACAGAAGAGGAAACAGATAAATGGGAACTGCTGAGAATTAAACACTTTTGCTCATCCAGTGCCTCTATCAAAAGAATTAAAAGACCACCTACAAAATGGGAAAAAATATTTGGCAACTATATGTCAAACTGACGTCTGATCTCCAAAATCCGTAAGGTACTACAAAATATCAGTAAGAGAAGGATAAATAAACCAATTAAGTGGTGAGTGAAGGCGATGGACAGGCACTTCACTGAAGATGCTGTCCAGGCAGCCAAAAGACACATGAGGGTGTAGAAGAGAGGACAGGAGATTGTTAAGAGGATATGACACATATAGAACAGACAGGAGGAGTGTGTCATCACCAGGCAAGGAGAGCAGTAGAAGCGCCACAGCGGGCATGCAAATTTATACAGGATTGTATACTTCCACTCAATCACAAAGAGTAAATAAATAAATATTAGCTAATGTAAGTCTCAGGAAGAATAAGGACCCTTGTTTCCTGGCCAATTTATAACCTCATTGGTTAGAAAAAGAAAGCAATGGGATCTAAACTAAAAGGAGACTGTGTTGATACCCTACTACATCAAGAACAAATAATTAACATTATGGACATGCAGATAATTAGTGAGTAGACAGCTTAAAGGCATGGTTAGACTAAGCTGGTCCTTTCAGTTGCTGTGAACCTGCTAACAGGCTATATCTACCACGTGAGGATTATTAAGAAAGTCTTGGATGGGCACAGAGCTCCAGGCTGGAAGGATCAAATGAGTCAAGCCTGGCAGTTGGGAATGAGAAAGCCATGTAGAGCAACTTGTCAGGAGACCGGTCTGGCTCACACACAGAGTGGTTAGTTGGGGTTAAGCTTGCTGAGGTTGTAGGGTGTTGTAGGCTGTGAGGAATCCTAAGAGAGAGGCTGAGGATCTTGATACTACAATCATCAAGCAGCCCCTAGAACTCTTCTTGCAACAATGGAGCTGCCTGATAGCAGGAGGTTCAGTGGACAGGAACGTTGAAACAAGAGAGAGAGAGAGAAGTGCCCAAATCTGTACTGAGAATGAGGACATTTCCAAGGCCAGCAGCTGGGTCAGCCTTCTAGAACAAAATGCCAACACAGCCTTGCTCAGAAATATCACTGCCATGTGTCTGCCAAGATAATTCTGTTCTTAAGAAGGTGCAAGAGAGAGACACTGAGCAGGAGAGAGGAAAAAAGAGGGGGGGAAGGAAGGGACAAAAACAGAACAAATCATCATTCCTTATCTAATGCCTAGCACAGGTACTTGGCTCCACGGACTTACAAGTCACTGTGACTGAAAACTCACAAGAGCTATTGCTCCTGTTTGCTATCTTGCAGCAACTACTCATTGCAATACAAATGACAGCAAGAATGCACAGCAACGGAGCCACACTGCTTCACTCCTTTATCTCTGGCATCCTGAGCTGGCTACCAACTCAACACAGTCAGGAAGCAATACTCAGGT
The DNA here is from genome assembly GCA_028571685.1 of Heterohyrax brucei. NCBI lineage: Eukaryota > Metazoa > Chordata > Mammalia > Hyracoidea > Procaviidae > Heterohyrax > Heterohyrax brucei. The sequence continues at coordinate 36,505,685 of CM053145.1, forward strand.
CCTCTTTCTCTCTCGTTAGCCTGGACAGGTTGAAAATTAACTGCAGACCTATTTGACATAGTGAAGGATACAACAAAAGTAGAGATGACAACTGGTCTCCCTGAAGCTATCTAGTTGAAGAGAGAAGACAACACACAAAATAGCATAAAGCAATAATTGCTCATGTGCTTAAAAAAGTCAGGCCCTGACTACAACTGCAACCCCAGAGTCAACAGAAATTGCAAACTCAGAGGCCTCCCGGAGGGGGTGGGCTTAAGAGGGGGCTGAGAGGGCTCCAGAGATGTCGCGAGAGGGCTCCAGAGATGTCGCAGGGAGAGAAAGCATTTCAGATCAGGGAGAAGCTGGAGCTAGGGAAAGCCAACACAGAGGCAGGCGTAGGTTGGACACTGCGGAGCAGTATGACTTGACTTTAAGACTGCATTCGTGGTGCAGTGTCTTCCATGCAGGAGACTCAGATTCAGTCTCTAGCCAACATACCTCAAGTGTAACAACTACTTACTCATCCATCAGCGGAGGCTTGGGTGTTGCTTTGGTGCTGAACAAGTTTCAGACGAGCTTCTAAGACAAGGGTAAATGAGGAAGAAAGGCCTAGTGGTCTACTTCCAAAAAAATTATCCAGCAAAATCCCTATGAATCACAACAGAATAATCCTCAACCAAAGGGATGGCACAGGACCAGGCAGTATCTCTTTCCATTGTGTCTGTGGTTGTCAGGAGTCGAAAGCTCACTCAGTGACAGCTAACAACAACAACACAGAATAACTTTAGATGCGACAGTTAAAGGCAGATGAGGGAGCCCTGAAAAGCAAGCAAAGACGGAGCTTTTGTAGGTTCCTTAGTGAGAAGGGAAAGCCATGGGGACTGTGATAGTTCACGAGCACACATTCTGACATGCTCTGCAAGCCTCTGACATCTATCCTTCCTCTCGTGACATACGGCACTACAGAACATCTGGCCTTGGAGACTGGCCAGCACAACTGCTCCTCCAACCCTCTCCAGAGCCTCCTGGTCACAGAAGTGGAATCCTCATAGGAATACTGGGGGAACGGCGCCTTCCCATCATTTAGCCTGTGTATGGTCACTTGCCAGTGTGCCTTGTCTTTTTCCACAGCTGGATGGCAACACAGGGAGAAAATGCTACACAGAAATCAGTTTTCTGACTAACAATCCCTCACTACACACACACACACATACACAAAGGATATATAAGCATGTACACACAGCACACACCATACCTCATCATCTGGATAAGCAAAAGGCTGGTCTCAGAAAAAAAATAAAGGAAACCTTTTAGAGATATTTATTTAATATCTGAAAAGTTGGGAGCAGATGAAGTATGCAAGTTTCATTTAGAAAATAATTAAGGGACTATTATAGTAATAATGACGCTACCAGCTTCCAAATAAAGCTGAAACAATCATACTGAAAATACTGCCAGAGCTAGAGCAGGAAGGGAAAAAGTTTATCAAGATAATAACCTGAGGAAAAGAGGATGCTCTTAAGAGGCCTGAGAATGGCAGGTAGCCCCTTTTCCCCTTCAGAACTGATGATCAGCTTAGAAGACAATCACAGAGTCAAAAGTGACAGCTTGGAGAAGGGTCCCTTGATGACACTTTCCTAAGTGTGGTGTCCATGTTCCAGTTATGCCTCCATCCTACAAGGTCACATGTGTCTCATGTGCTTTCTGAATCCTTGCAGTATCACCTCTAAAGGAAGAATAGGCTGGCCTTGCCCTGAGTTGTGGAAAACCAAGCTTGGAGGGACAGGTGAGGAGCGAGACACCAAGACCAGGAGGAAGCAGGTCACCTAAAAGGAAGGGAGCAGGCAACAGCAGTTCCATTCACTCAACGTCAATAAATATATGTTGTTATTGGGGGCCATGCAGTTGATTCCAACTCACAGTAAACCCACGTGGCGGAGAACTGCCCCACAGAACTATCTTGGCTGTAATATTTATGGAAGCAGACTGTCAGCATGGGTTTGAAACACCAATCATTCATTTAACAGCTAAGTGCTTAACCACTGGACCACCAGGGATTCTCAGAAAGTACACAAAAAACAAAAAACAAACCTGTTGCCGCCAAGTCACTTTCAACTCATAGCAACCCTACAGGACAGAGAAGAACTGCCCCTTGCAGTTTCCAAAGAGCAGCCTGGTGGATTTGAGTCATCAGCTTTTTGGTTAGTAGCTGAGCTATTAACTCTGTGCCACTAGGGCTCCTGAAAACATATACTGTCTATTAATTACAAGGCATAGATAAGAGTTGGTCACTGTGGCTAGGGTCAAAGAATTGCAATACAAAGGCTATATCCTTGAGGAGATTCCGATTTGGTAGGGAACACGAGATAAGCACAGGTAGAAGATTAAGCAAAAATGTACACTAATTACATCAGACAGTAACACGGGCACATGAGGCTAAGTACTAAAGGACAAGTACTAATAGTTTTTGAGGTTTTACGTAGCATCCAAGCCACACAAGTGCAAGTACTGTCTTCTCTGCATAAGGGTTACTGCTGTCTGAGAACCCCACATTTATCTCTACATCCTCAGTGCAACCTCCCCCACCCCTCACCACCGCTACAATTTTTACAGCCTCTCCCAGCTCCACTGAAAAATTCTAAGTCTACCAAGCTTCGAACACTAGCCCCAAGCTTCGAACACTAACCCTATCTACCCTTAGTCACACTGGCCTATTTTTCTCTAAAACGGCAGCCCACTGGTTTAAACTCCAGAACTAGCCAAATGAGGCTCCCTCTGCCCTACCATGCCACCTGATTTATTTCTCCAGATTGGGAATCCAGGCTGATAGATGAGCTTGCCAACTGCTCCCTGATCCTGGCCCGGACATGCTCTTTCCCAAAGGCCCTGGAGATCATTCTTTGCTGCCTTCTTGTGACCCAAAGAGAAGAGCAAGATTTGCCTGAGAGATGCCCCTCTCCACCTCTGACCAACACAGGGCACAGGGCTCATTAGCACACTCACCACCAACGTAAGGTGGGCGACGTGGGGGGATTAGTCAGGCAAGACCCTTCCCCAGTGCTATCCCATTCACTGGAGGAAAAGAGATATTTTATTTCATCATCAGTCTTATAAAACTCCCTACTAACAATGAAGTAGTTTTCCATTACCTCTGATACACTGTTTTCTCCAAAGAATACATTCTCTCTTCCCCAAAAGAAGGGCATGGCCAGCCTTAATGAAAGAAACTGATAATAGAGTGGGCTGAGAACTTCATCTCCCTTCCAGAACATACAATCTAATTCATGTGCTAATTGCTGAAAGCCTCCAGGCCTCTCTCTACAAGTGGGCTAGAAGGATTTGGAAGTGCCATGGCCTGCAAATCCTCAGGTCTAGTCACAGAAACACTCAACTACCACCTGATCATTCAAATCATGTCACCATGACGTACTCAACAAGTGTGCAACCAAGTTCCTTCTTCAGTGAAGCTGAGAGATAGAAAACACAACAGGCAGCCTTTTTTTCTTTCTAGTTTACTTTCTACTTTCCTTTTCTAGGACACATTCATCTTGAAGAGGATAGGAGGGCTTGGGAGACTGGGAACATCGTAAGAGGGGGGAACAAATGGTTCCTTTAACTGGCTCTTGGCTGACCTTCATCATGACAATGAGGTTTGGTTTCTCTTCTAGTAGAGATGAGAGAAGCAGACTTCAAACAGTAGATAATGTTTGGTCTCTCGAGTAGTATAGCCCCAAAGGTCACCCTGCATACAAGAAACAAGAGACGACACAGATGTAGTGTCTTCTGCTTCCACAATAGTTTAACCTTGTCAGAAGCAGAGAGCTCACAGAGACTGGGAGGTCCTTGGGATTTTCACGGATCCTGGAACATATTCAAGCATTCTGGAATGACTGCTTAGAACACTTTAAGATTTCCAGAAAAGAAACACCACATAGAACATGGGACACTTGTGGAGAACACAGGAGGTAGGAAAGTAGGAAAATATGACATGTTACTCACAAGAAAAGAGATAAGTTATAAACTCCAAAAACAGCATGATATGAACTTCAAGGATGCTGATGCTTGCTCTTCAGTTAAAACTACATCTGAACTTCAAAAATAAAACTGAGGGGAGAGAGGCGGGGGCAGGAGCTTGTTAAGGGGATACGACAAGTATAAAATGAAAAAGAGGAATGTGCTGTCACGGTACAAAGAGAGCAGAAGGAGCTGTAGCAGGCATGCAAAACTGATTTGGATTGTACACTTTCAGTTAATCATGATAAAAAATAAAAATAAATAAATAAAACTGAAATGACAAGGATAAAGTCATCCACAGGAGACATTATTTGCACATTCCATGGGGAACCAAACTAAATCTTTTGGTGTGCAGTTATACCTAATAATTAATTAATCTCTTAATGAGGCATACTAGAAAGCTAATCTCTGTAGCTACCACCTCAACTCATCTACAGCCCCCAGGTGAAACACTAGAAGAATCTTAGGAAATTCTAAAGCAAGTCCAGAGAAATCACATTGTCACAAACTCATTTTAAGATCTCATTATACAGGTCCATGGAATTCTCAATGCCTCACTTTCCCCATTTACAAAATGAGAATGTTCTTTCCAGCTCTGACGGACTACAGACAGATCTGTCATCTGTAAGCTCAAGAGTCTCTCCTTGTTTGAAGAATACCTGAAACAGCTCAATTCAGACTCCAGTCCCACACTTGCTTTGTATCACCCTACATCTAGTGCTCTTACCCTCCAAACAATGTCAAATAACCTTCACAAAATACCAAGACAGTATTTGCAGGATAATACTATTTTTAACACTTCTTAGGAGAATCTACTTATTTTTAAAACTTTACCCAGATTCTTCACACAGGAGTGATAAGGTAAAAAAGAGCCTGAGCAAGGGAAGATTGGTAACGACGTCAGCACCCCAGATTGCACTCTCACAAGGTTCAAGACTAGGGCCATTTCCTAAGGTCCAAAAGAATTTCAGCCACAATCCTCTTCCTATTTAATCAAAGATCCGCCATGAGGTTCTACACATCCAAAAAGTGAATGCAAGGTCTTCAGAGAAAAGACAGTCACCACCCATTACTGAGAGAGACAGAGAAAGGATACAGGTGCTGTCCTTGAAGGGAATAAGAAGCTGGGCTGAAAAAGGGTCAATCCTGCCTGGCTGTCCAGGCAGGGGAAGGATGACCTCTAGAGGTCACTTCCTATTGTACGAGAGCCCAAGGACAGTAAAGGAAAAACACTGGCTCCTCTTCCCTCAGGACTAGCCTTTCAAGTTCCTTCTGCCTCACTATATTAGTTTGGTTTTGCTGCTGTAACAAAAATATTTAAAATAGCCTAAATATATCATCTTATTCTTTTGGAGGTCAGAATTCCATAATGAGTCTCACTGGGCTAAAACCAAGGTGTTGACATGGCTGAGTTCATTAGGGAAATTTAGGGGAGAATTTCTTTCCCCATCTTTTTCAGCTTCTAGAAGCTGCCTCCACTCCTTGGCTCATAGTCCCCTTTGCCAACCTACAAAGCCAGGTGAGTTGGACTAAGCCCTCTTTATGCCACAATCTGTTTCTCTGCTTCTGTCATGACATTCTTTCCTTGATTCTGACACACCTCTGCCTCCCTCTTCCATACTTAAGGACCCCTGTTATTACACTGGGCCTACCTGGATAATCCAGCTCTTCTCCCTAAAATAAGGTCAGCTGATTACCTCAATGGTATCCGCAACCGTAATTCCTCTGTGCCATGTAAACTAGCATATTCACAGGCTCTGAGGATGACCACAGAGACATCCTTAGGGTACTGGTATTCTGCCTACTACATTTACTGACTATAGTATCTTTAAGAGGAGACATTTCTGTTCAAATGTTTTGCCTGATGCCCAGAAGTTTCCCATGCCATCCATGAAGGCAGTCCACAACGTTTTCTCAAGGAGACAGTGTCACATGGAGGGACCCACACTCACCTCCCTGGTACCAAAGTCCCTGTGCCCTGAGGATTTCTGCATCACTGGAATGTGTAACTTACATTCACATGTTCTATCAGCAGTATCTACCTTGGTGAGTGACCATGTGTGTATAATAGACGCACATACATGTGCATGGATACGTGGTTTCAACTCCTGAGAGAGTGAATTACAGTCTGCATGTCCTTGAATTCCTCATGGGATGAGCTACTAGAATCAAACATTCAACATTCGTGGATTACCTGATTCTAGAACTAATGATCTCATCTATAGATTATCTCAGACCCAGAAAGAGGGAACTGCTCAGTCTTAGCCTTGGAATTAACCAGAAAGGTATTTCTTTAATAGCACATGGCAGTGTCTATCATACTATAGGCAGTTAATAAAAAGCTTTCTGTTTAAAATGACTTCATAAGTCTTGATATATGCTACAACATGGACAAACTTTAAAAAGATTATGCTGCATCAAATACGTCAGTCACAAAAGGACTATTACATGATCTCACTTACATGAAATAACTGGAACCGGCAAATGTATACAGAACAACATTTATTAGTGGTTACCAGGGATAGGACAAGAGGGGACAAGGGGAAGTCCCTGGTTGGGAGAGTTAGTTTTGGTTAATGGTGGTAGAATAATCTGGTAATGGACAGTGGTGATGGTTGTACAAGATGATGAAAATAATCAATGCCATTAATTAACTGTACACGTAGACAATGGTAAACTGGCAAAGGTTTTGTTTTATACATTCCTACCACAATAAAACCAATTTTCCAAAGGATGACTTCACAGATTGGATGGGGGCAAGTTAGAACATAAGTGATGACTACAATGAAGCATCTTCTATTTTTCAAGGGTAACCCATCACCTTGGTGGTCACAGGACTGCCATTTCCAACGTGTGATACCCTGCATAGATTCTGGGTAGGGGCAGTTGTGCTTGAGTTCTCCAATGAGACATCAGTTAATCTCATCCCCGTTTGTTAAAGACACGCTCCATGGATCCTGTCCTCACCTTCACAACTGCGAGGATAACTCAGAATGAAAGACTTCGATACCATGAAAGTCCTTTTAGTCACCACCTGGCCCTTTACTGTCACTGACTGTGAGGGTCAAAAAGTAAAAAGCGGAAAAATAAAAAGAGGACAGAGCAACCAAGCCAACCCATGACAGGCCATGGTGAGGAAACTCAGCTCTGTTTGGCAGTAATACAACTGAGCTGGGAGATCAAACCAAAGCCACCTGTGTATAAATCACTTTTTCCCTGGACCTACTTTAACAGCCTAGACAAACACCAGGGGCAGAGCAGAAGGCAAATACAATCAAGCTGTTGAGCTCTCAGTCCTAATCAATTAAATGTGGAACTCATATTCAAATATGCTGAGCATTCTCTACAGACCCACCCTTGCTGAGAAAATCAGCCCTGAGCCTGTGTTCAGGAGCAACCAGCTCAGCTCCCGCAAGTCTCCAGGTCTACACTTCATAACTGCCATTCTTGCCACAGTGAGGCCCTCAGGGCACTGGTAGAAAGCTCCAGGCCACTTAAGCCCTGTCCACAGGAGGCTTAAGTATTCCTCAGCCTGTGGGGACTTTTGGGGATAGCCCCATGTGCCGGTTACCTCATGCACAGTCTTCCTTGACAGCATTATCTGGCCTTAAAACGGCTCTATGCTACTGCTACAGGCAAGAAGGACTTCTGAGGACCATGGGGGCCAATCTAGTCAAGCACCCGGGCCAGTATCGTCTCACACTGCCAGAGGAGCAATTTCCAGTAATGCTAGCTTGCCAGGATATCCATTTCCTCTACTTAAAAACAAAAAAGGAAAACATTGGCCATTGAGTCGACTCCAACTCGTGACAACCCCAGGCATGTCAGAGTAGGCTGTGCTCCACAGAGTTTTTAATGACTGATTTTTTCAGACACAAATCCCCAGGCCTTTCTTCCAAGGCACTGGCAGGTGGACTCAAAGCCCCAACCTTTGGGTTGGCAGCTGAATGCAAACCATTTGTACTACCCGGGAACTTGACTTTCTCAACTCAAAGTCAATGAACTGGAAAGCCAGACCAAGATAACCATTTTTCTCCTATACATACGTGGGGTCACTGAAGGGACCAGAGTAAGAAGACTTGTGAGCGAAATCTCATCTCCCCTGAGGGCTGCTCTGTGTATGGACATCAGCTCAAAGCTCAGTCCTTGACAGGGAAAAGCCCCTTTGGGGTCTACATGACCTCAGATGTACCTGCTGCTTTTTTACTTCAAGACTGGAGTGGACTTTGGAGCAACCAGGCCACCCCTGCCAATGTCTACTGGCTACTCAGCAAAGGCCTGGCAGAAAACGCAGATGGGGACCTTCAAAGAGTGCGGCTTGGTCCAAGAAGGCATACCACCAGCAGGCCTCTGCCAGGGCTGACCAGCAGTACCACAAGGGCCTGCAGGGACGGGGCAGGCCTGGTGAGTAGCCAGCTTCTCTGATCCAAGGTCTTCATGAGAACTGGAAACGGCACCTGATACACTTTGCAAACGGACCCATTCACCAAGAGAACCTCGACACCTCACTCACCAAGGCAGGGCATGGGAGTACAGAGATGGATGGGCAACAATTCTGATTTTGGTGAGATCTGGAAGGTTACCAGCCTTGTGAGTAGCTGCACTATAAAAAGAGTCAGACGCTAAGTATTTCCTTTCCCATAAAATATTCATTGCTGCATGGGAGAGCCAAGAAGCCAAAACCTCAAGCATTTCTAACTTTGTACTGCAGTACTAACAGAGTTTTATAGGAACCTTCTGATTGTACTTGTATCAGGCTATAAATACACTTCCATTTAAGACAGAGGAGAAAAGATACATCTAGCCCCCCTCAGAATCTGTACAGTTACGAGAAAGACCCCAGGTATGCCCACAGCTCCATTTAGCATTTTAGCCAGAAAACAGCAGGTAGAGTGATCTCTGATACCAGTTCTTAGCCAGGGACTTGCAGAGTCACTGCATTCCTTTCACAGGCAATGCCGGGGGTGTCCTCAAAACTTGGTTTACCAATGAGACTGCACTGCTAAACAATCAAAGAAATGTCTCGAGTGCCTGACTATTTACTTGGCTTTTAGTAACCTAAAGAGTGCTTTCCCCATCCCCTGATCCTGAGATGCCTGCAAAGGGGGCAGGATGGGTGCTCTTATTCCTAGAAGGCTCAGAGAGGTTAAACCACTCGTCCAAAGTCACACAGCTAGAAGGCAGCAGAGCCACACAGAGAACCCATGCCCTGTGATTCCACCCCTAATCCTCTTTCGCCATGGTGGCTGCTACTGATAGACAAAGGAAACACTAAAACAAAATCAGTGAGACGAACTATCTTTTAGCTACATGACTCTACCTTCCATGACTGATTTACAAAATAGGTCAGTCCTGCAGCAGAGGCAATATTCTTCCCCAATTTTGGCTTATATAAAACAATGAACACCTACTGGAGGTTTACCATGGATTGCTAATGTGGCATTAAGCCAAGTGCTGAGCATTCTCTCCAACCACTCACGTGCATCCACCAGACACACAGACTCAGAGACTTCCTTTAACCAGCTTCTTTTGTAGCATGCTACAGGGTCACTAGGAGTCAGAACTCAGTGGTGATGGGTTGGGTTGGGTTGGGTTTGGTTTGTTTTTTTACACAAGAAGGGTGTGGGTTAATACAATGACATGTTATAGCTCCAGAATATTTGATACTGACATTTCACTTCGTATTAAATGCACACTGACTGTATGGACAGTGGTGATGGTGATGTAACATGGTGAATGTAATTAGAATCATGGAATCACACACTGGAAAAAGGCAGAAATGGAAAGTTTGTAGGTTATATATGTTTTACAACAATTAAACAACAATAACAACATAGTACCAGCTTTTCCTTTACCCCCAATAGAAGAGGTCCTTCAGCATTTCCACCTCCTTACCACCAGCTAGATTCTACTTAAAAGACTTCGTTAGCTTATGAATTCACTGACTTCCAAAAATATCCTCAAAGGAAGCAGAGTACCACAATCACCTGCCACCTTTAGGTATACCTATCACACTATGGGAAGCCCTGGCGATGCAGTGCTTAAGTGCTACAATTGCTAATCAAAAGGCTGACAGTTCAAATCTACCAGATATTCCTTGGAAACTCTATGGGGCAGTTCCACTCTGTCCTATAGGGTCGCTGAGAGTCACAACTGACTCAGTGGCCACAGTTTTCTGTTTTTTAAATCATACTATTACGAGTTGTGTCCTGAAAAAAGCTAGGTTGAATCCCTACCTTTACTTGTATATATGGCCTGTTTGGAAATATGAGGGTTCTTTTGCTATGTTAATGAGCACATACTGGAGTAGGATGGGTCCTAACCCTTCTGAGTAACGTCCTACAAAAACAGCAGGACACACACACACACAGAGGGATAAGACAGATGTCATGTGACACCCTCCCACAAGCCTCAGGGTGCTAAGGAACACCTGAGGCTACTTACAACGAAGGGCCTTCTCCTGGAGTCAGTGCTCCAGTTTGGAGTTCTAGCCTTCAAAACTGAGACAGTCAATTCTTGTTCTTTAAAACTATCCACTTGCGGGATCCGTTGCTGTCGTCACAGTAGCCTAGGTAACTAAGATACACTAAGACCAGATGACGTCTGGCAAAGACTCACCTGAGCCATTCCAAACCAACGACCATGTCTACATACTTTAAAAGCACTTTTAGCTTTTTGTCACTAGCAGATTGTGTCTGATGTGCACAGAATTCAGTTTTACTTGCAAGGAAAAACAGAAAAGGGGGAACTCCATTCCCCTCTGAAATTATTTATTCTGCTTAGTTCACCTTAAAGCTAGAGACACTCACAGTTTATAACAGCTCCAAACGACATGAAGAATTACGTATTCACTGGCAGGCTACCTATAGGCGAGTCTACATATCTGCACCACGGCAGGCTTCCCTGTTTTCTTCCATTTCAAGATCATCTACATGATGAACGGCTAACAACATATTTCAAATGAACCGGAAGCTTCAGTTATTCAAGATATTTCCAGCACCTGACTCTTAAAGGGAAACTAGACTAGTATAAACAAAATACTTTGTATTCAAGAATTTAGTGAGAAAGAAAACTTTTCAAGGCTAAACCTTAGGTCTGATTTCTCAACCTCAGCACCACTGACATCTTGGACCAAATAATTCTTTTGTTGTAGGGATCTGTCACGTGTGCTGCAGGACAATTAGCAGCATGCCTGGCATCTACACGCTACGTAACCCTGCTCAGCTATGACAACCAAAAATGTCTCCAGACATTGCCAAATATTCCCTGAGGGGCAAAACTGCCCCAGTTCTAAACTACTGTCCTAGGGTAAAAACTAATTCACGTAAGTTCTATACCTTCCATACATACACCACTGTATGATTATAAGTGATAATCAAAATACTAGCCACTATATACACGATCCTAAAACGTTAACAGATTCCACTACACTTCACTACTTTGTATTGACAAAAGCAGAAAATCATACCACTGTTTTACAGAATTTCAGTAGGTCTGATAACCAAAAGGATTTTCCAGGGAAGCCTGAATTATTCAGAAAGATCTCAAATATTATCATAGGTTGACTCTCATATATTCCAGTTAACTATGTTTTATCCCTTTTTTGATTGTTTTTGTTGTGCTTTAAGTGAAAGTTTACAATTCAAGTTAGTTTGTCATATAAAACTTAACACACACATTGTTATGGGACCCTAGTTATTCTCCCTACACTGTCACAGCACATACCTCCTCTCCCCCTGTATTTTCATGTCCATTCGGCTATCTCCTGTCCCCCTCTGCCTTCTCACCTCGCCTGTGGGTGAGGAACTGCTAGCTAGTCTGGCACATTCTTTACCAGTATCCTTTGACGTCTTCCAGTCCAATCCAATTTCTGTCTCAAGAGTTGGCCTTAGAAATGGTTTCAGTTCTGGGCTAACAGAAAGTCCACGGGCCATGTCTTCCAGGGACCTTCCAGTTTGTCAGACTGTATCACTTTAAATTTGTTTATTTACCCTCAAAAAAGGATTTAACTATCAGCTCCCTTCTTGGACAGAACAGAGGACTAAAAGTATCTCTTTTGTTTAGGAGTGGTTGGAAGCAGGAATTGGGAAAGCAATTATAGACGAGAGGAAATGAAGTTTTGATCATCTCACTGAATACTGTCCTCTCACGTGCCCACAGTCTGCTAACAACAGCCACCACAAGACTGGAGACTGTCACCTCCCCACCTTCATATCCAGCCCATAAACCCTTTATGGCTCACACAGTTCTTCATATACATGTACTTGCAAGCACACACACCAATACATATGCATCCACCGATGTTGACACATGTGAGTCATACATAGTCAAGATATCCCTAGTACATCCATGGGGCACAGCATCAGTTCTGGATTCACCAGTGCCACGTTTCATCTATCCTGACAAGTACAACTGGAGGTGGCCAATGGAAGATATGACGATCACGTAAAAGTGTATCTCCTTTTCTAAGACTGTCCACACTGCTGGGGGCACAGGAGCCTCCAATGTGGCATATGGAGAGTGTTCCAGCTCTCTCCAATGACCAAGTGGCTGGAGGTGTCCAGATGCACGTCCTCCCCAAAGTCCCAGACCATCCCTGGATGGCACAGTCCTCTGGGGTCAGATCACACACATACAACATCTGCTCTTCCCCACTAGAAAGAGAGTGAGCTTATAAAGCAAAGTGGCCTCTCCCCCAAACTGGCAAGCAGAAACTTTTCCTAAGTGAAAGAAAAACATAGCCAACACCTCCCCAGGCATCTTGCCTCTCTCTAGGATTATCATTAAGAGACACTTGATTTCCACACACACCTTGCTCGTCCAAGGAAATCAATATGAAAATCAATTCATTCGCTGATATGTTTTATCAAGATACATGCGGCAATGCCACATTTCATTTAGAATGCAGCACTCGGGGAAGCCAAGGTCATGGGATAGAAAGCGGGCCACGGGAGGGAGGGCAGGGGAGAAGCCCATATTGTGTGCCAACTCCAAATGGAAAAGTGAATGAAATAGGAACAGAGATAGAAAAAGGAGCCCGGGGATGCAACGATTACTGTATGAGGAGGCGCAGCATTAGCCCAGCCTGCCAGCTTGTTTTAAATGTGAAATAGTTGGAAGACTTTGAATTCTAAGTGTTTGCCTCCTGACTGCGGCAGATGAAAAATGGTTTCGTTAGCACGTCAGGCACAGAATGTAAGATAATTTTGAGCAGGAAATGAGGAGGGAGAAAGAGAAAAGGGTGGTGTCAGGGGTGGGGTGAGATGGAGGGTGACAGACCAGGCAGTATCTAGCCAAGGAGGCCGTGGTGAGGAACACAACACAGGGGAGCAGGCAGGAGGCCCAGAGGACGCGTGCTGGGAGCGTGCGTCAGGCACCAAGTAGACGGAAACTTCAACAAGCCTCAGAGAGAAAAATGAGGATATCTGCATGGCTGCAAAGGGGCATATTTTTAGTAAATCTGAAAGTGATTTACCGCACACGGCAACGTCAGCCTCAGAGGGTTCTCCATGAGCTGTGCCATGCATCAAATGCACCGGGTAATTGCAGAGTCACTGCTCCCCTCTCACCTCTAAACAGAGCGGATTAAAATAGCATGAACAGCTATAATAACAGGTTTGGGCTTCAGCTTTTTACAGCCAGAAAAAAATGCTTATGGAAATAAGGATTTTGCTGACTATTTTCAAAATGAAGAAAGAGGGAGCAAAGTCGCCACGAGAGCTGAAGAGCCAACCGTACTCAGTGCTAAGTGGGGTCTGGTATGCATTGTGCCACCTCCCACTTAGACCCAAGGCTAAAAATAAAGGTGGCCGAAAAGATTCTTCACCCCTGAATGCATATGTGGACCTGGCCTTTTCCCTCCCTCCCTTCCTGCTGGCTGAGGCCTACCTTTGCCTCTTCCTTTCTTGTTCCTAGACCCAGGATGTCCTTCAGCCTCTCCTTACAGCCAGCATCTGCAGTCAGCCTCTCCTTGGGATCCAGTGCCCCTCAGCTGCTTCAGAGACCCACTAAAGGGAGAAGGGGTAGTACAAATGGCACAACAGGAACATGGATAGGGACAGATGACAGAGGTGTATTCTCTTCCGGGGAAAGCAAACTGACTGCACCAACTTAAACCAAAAACCAAACCAGGTGCCCTCCAGTTGACTCTGACTGCTGGTGACTGTGTATGAGCGTAGAGCTGGGCTCCATGGTGTTTTCAGTGGCTAACATTTCACTTCTTCAAGCTTTTCTCCCAAGACTCCTCTGGGTGGACTTGAATCTTCAACCTTTCAGTTACTGGATGAGCATGGTGACCACATGTATCACCTAAGGATTCCTGTACCCCGTCAGAAACCCTACTAAACCAGCCCAGCACTTCACCAGCCAGAACCCAAATCAGATGGTGCTTCTCTTTGAGGGCCTAAACCTCACTTTACGAGGCTACACATCTCTTCCGAACACACCTGCAATCACAACAGTAGCAAACACTTGAATGCTTCCTGTGACCCGGGCAGTAGTATTTTACCGGCTGCATCTCACTGAATCCTTACATCCCGCGTTATGAACTGGCTATTGTTTTTATCCCTTCTTTTGCAGCTTAGAAAATGGAGTATCAGAAAGTTAAATAATTAGTTTAAGACCCTACAGCTAGACAGTGTTAGAGTTGGGATTTGAACCTCTGACTGTCCAACTCCAGAAGCTGAGGTCTTCACCCCATCCACAGTACTCACATAGATGGCAGCCCCCTTCTCCAGAACTGTGACTCCTCAACCTTTGGTGTGGTCCCTGAAGAATCCACTGTGGGGCTCCTTGGTGGGTATCCAGGGTGCCCTTTGAGGAAGCTAGGAATAGGCTAAGCTGCTGCCTGCCCCACATCAGCCTGGGAAGGATTACACTGAAGAGGTGCTTCCAGCTGTTCACGGCCATGTGGCCAGGAGTTCTGCAGAGCAGCTGCAGGTAGTTGAGTAGTACTCCTCAGGAGTCACTGCCTCTCCAAATCACCAACACCTTGAGAGGCCCCAAGGCCCCAAGAAAGTCTCACCATTCTAAGCGGTTTCTCACCCCTTGTTGCAGCAGAAAGGAGCCCTGATGGTATACTGGCTAGAAGCAATAGCTGCGAACCAAAAGTTAGCAGTTACAATCCACCAGCTGCTCCTGGGAAACCTTATGGGGCAGTTTTCCTCTGCTCTATAGAATCGCTAAGAGTTGGAGTCCACTCAACAGCAGCGGGGTTTACTTCAGCAGGGGACACTGGGCTAAAGCAAGTGGTAACCAGGATGGTAACAAGAGACAACTAGGACGGCAACAAGGGACCAGACGCTGAACTTACAAAGAGGAATAAAGATTTCCCGAAGTTCTATCAAAACACAAGAATCTCTTCCACCCGGGCCAGCGTAACTCCTAGTCTTTAATGACATCACTGGATGTCATTAACTTGCCTCAGGTCACAGTGATACGGTTGGGATGGCTGGGGATGGAGGGAGGGCTTCCTACTCTCAGGGTCTAGACCCCATCCTTCCAAGGAGGAGGCAGCACTGAAATCCTGCCATTCCATCCTAAGCCATGTGCCAAGCCGTAGCTTCCAGAGCACAAGATCAATCACATTGCACCCTCTACCACCACCAAAGCTCCACTCCAGGCTTCCAACAGAGACGTGGACTTTGAGGAGAGTCTGAGATTTGTATGGCCATGGTTTGGCCAACTGGAGGGCAGCGTCAGGCTCCTCCAAAGATGGACAGGTCCCTCCCAGAACCATCTGCTTCCCCATTGGCTTCACAAGAACCCTACTCTGAGCACCCCTCCCTGCCCTTCCCTGACTCCTGACACAGTTCCCACCAAAGACCCACCCAGTCCCACTACACATACCTAGAAGGCAGAGCCTACTCAGTAGTAGCCATGTAACAGGCTGTGTGAACCTAGGGATTTGTGTGAGTCTGTGGGTCTACATGGTGGGGCACTTTAGACTACTGCAGTGATTCTGTAACTTCAGTGCACATTCACATTATCTTGGGGTGCTTAGTTAAAACAGATTTCAGGGCCCACTCTAGGGATTCTGATTCCAGTCCACTCATGTTGGCTGAGAAATTTTAACACGCTCCCAGGGACTACAATGCAGATGGGTCAGCAGCCCACTTAGAGACATTCTGGATCTTTGGGCTGCTAGGGAAGAACAGAAACATCCAGTGTAGGGATTCTCATAAGAAGAGTTCCAACAAGAGGCCGTATCACACATAAAGAAAAGCTTTTAAAATACACACACGACCTCCTACTGACTTTATCGTAGGACAGGACTATCCCCAAGGAAACCGCTTCCCGTAACAAAGGGAGTGAAACCCTAATCTAAGAGCTAGGGAAGCACTAAGCCAGGGTGGGAGGCAGGGTCCCTGAGCCTCTGTTCCACAGGATGAAGAAAGAAGACAATCCTCACCTTACAACTCGCTGAGGGGGGAATGAGGCTCTCACACTCCCAAACAGTCAGGAACAAAACTGTGTACTTTCACCACGTCCAAGTGTGCATTAGGAGGCGGAGAGATGAGGACACAGAAGCACCCCCAAGGCAAAGAACTCCCAGGACCCTCAGGGACTCCCTGCCATGGGCATATGATCTGGGCCCCTGGCTTTAGCCAAGGACACATGCAGAGCATCCCTTCAGCTGGTGAAGAGTCTCCAGGGTGTCAGCTTTCCAAACCTCCCTCAACAAGAAGTAATGTCCAACCACTCTCCCAATCTCTCATGTCACCACTGTCCCTTCAAACCATGTCCACAACTCTGTGCTTAGTGAAGACACACTGCTGGGACCACTCTCAGCAATAACTACTCGGCTCCCTCAAAACAGATGAGGGGGACCTATGGGATATATTCCTCAACTCCACTGGGCCATGGCTTCCTCATCTCTAAAGTGGAAAAAGGTCATACCACTTACCCTAAAAGGCTGCTGCACCGGCAGATTAAATCAGAGGGGGGGAAAATGTCTATGGGGCAACATGTTAAAAATTGGTAGGTTCCAAATTGCTAAGAGTGATATCAGAGTCTTAGCATTATGCTTGTACTGTTATCTGTAAGTCTACCTTCTCCATTCAAGGCCACATCAGACCATCTCCTTCCTGTTCAGATTTCCTTGGAATATCCTTATAGGAGCCAGCTGAGTAGTCTGGCCATAGTCACTACTACTCCAATAACTTTACATGCACCCCAGAGTAGGAATAAGGCCAGAAGAAGCAGGTGCCAGAGAAAACTCTGTAATGATACGGAAACATGAAGGAAGACATGAGGTTCTATCTTCTGGCTCCCTTCTAGATATTCCAATACAGACAAACTTGCCTTGTTTTAAGCCCAGACGAAGCACAGATAAAAGCATTATCCTGCCTGGACAAAAAAGGATGCACTTCCATAAGAGATCATTAAGGCATAAATGCTGAGAGCTGGAAAGATTCTGAAAATGGCAGAACCTTTGGGCATAGTTTATTACAACCTTACCACCCCAGAGCACACATTTGGAAGGAGTGGGCAGCTGCAGGATACAACTGAGGACTCAATTTCCAACATGCCCCTGCCCTCCCCGTGTATAAATAAGGATACGTTAGTTCCCAAGGGTTTAAGTGGGCAAAGCCAAGTCTTGCTTTGAAAGGCAGGTCATGCTTTGTTCTACGACGTTTCTTCATGGAAAAACAGATGCATTTGTGGACCAGACTTCCTTCATGAGGAAGGGCCAGGTGTGCTCCAACAGACCTCATCTAGCTATCCACAACAAAAAGGGTCTAAAGTAAGATACCACTCTTGCAACAAGTCACATCCTGGACTTCCTCCCACTAACCTAGGCTCTGTCCCAAAAGGAAAACCACAGTGGGTGATGAGGAAGCTCATTAGCTGGGGGAGGAGAAAAGGAAGAGGAATTTTACCTCACAAACCAGTTCCCATCAGGTCAGCTTCGACTCATGGCAAAGCTCTATGTGTCAGACCAGAACTCGGTCCATAGGATTTTCAGTGGCTGACTTTTCACAAGTAGATAGCCAGGCCTTTCTCCGAGGAGTCGCTGGATAGATTCAAACCTCCAGCCTTTCGGTTAACCATGTAGACTTGTCTAAGGACTCCTTTCACCTTATCCTTTCCTATAACCAACTCCCCTCCTTGTGAAGGAAACGCATCCCTCCTACAGACGTGACTAGAAAAGAGGCCCTATGAGGAAAGGCAAAAATTAAAACTGAAATGATATCATAAGGGGACTTGTGTTGGAACACTGGTCCTACCATCTGCTTATCATATGACGCTGGACACGTTCCTCAACTCCACTGTGTCACGGTTTCCTCAACTCTAAAATGTGGAGAGACAATATCACCTACTCCAAAAGGCTGCTGTACGGCTAAATTAAATCAAGACAAACAGCTATGGGGCAAAAATGTTAAAAATTGATAAGCACCAAGTTCCTAAAGGTAGTAAGAGAGATTTAGTACCATTTTTGCAATTTTTCTATAAAATCTGAAATTATTTCACAAAAACCACACACAGTTTATCACTGAAGAGGGCTGAAATGAAGGGTGAGAGAGACGGCTGACTCTACGTCACCGCTGTACCGCTTTACTTCCTGTAAGAATATGCATTCCTGTTGTAATTTTTTTAAACCTCAACAAAACACTAAAGGAAAAGAGCTGGATGGGGAAGGTCAAGGATCTAGGACCTACACTGGCTCACAGAATATGGTTAGTAACAGTCAGCCCCTTTTCCCCTCTCCCTGGCCTGTTCCCTCTGCAGTGCTCGTGAATGTCATCTCGAACACATCTCCCTGGTCTCTGGTTAGGTTCCTTGAGGACAGGAGACTGTGCCTCTCTTGCTTAGGACCCTTACTCCTTCAAAGCCCTCATATGCTCTACTCTACACTGGAGGGTCATTCTATACCTGTGTCCCACTGACACTCGGAGAACAAGGTGCTGAGACAAGTGTGTCCTGCAGAGCCATGAAGATGAGAGAGATCTCCATCAGCCTGGCAGGAGTTAACTGTCTCCTTCAGGTGAGTGATGCTCCAGTTTCAAGGATTCGGTCAAGAGACATTGATTTGCCAGCGGCCCAAATGGTGAGCCCTCTCTGTGCTATCGGCCCAAAGGGTTAATATTTGTGTTTTGTTTTGTTTTTCGTCTCTCACCACCCCCTTTCCAAATGACTAGCCATGATCCCAGAGTTTAGCAAAGGTGGAATTCCAGAATGCCTCAGTTCTGGACCTTCTTCGGTAGGGGGATGGGGAAAGTGATGTTAGAGAGTGGAAAGATGGGTGAGGCATTTGGGATAAACTTGAGAACTCTGCTGCAGGCTGCTGCTTTTTCAAGCATCACCACCATCAACACGGGGCCACTGAAGCCCATCTTCTTCTTCTATCTCTGGCATGAGCAGTGGTGACACTGATGTATTAAAAAACAAAGAAAGCTGCCTGCTTCCCTGAGTTATCCTGACCCTGTGGCTATGTGCCTTGCATAACACTTGCAGCCCCTAGTCAATTCAGCAGGCGTGCCACTGATGCTCTAAGAATCACAAAGAGAACTGGACGGGACCTTGTCCCCCGTCACCCCTGGCCATCTCCCCACAGCAAAGTGGCCTTAAAAGCAGAACACAGCTGCTGAAACCCTGCTGAGATTATTCATATGTTTTGATTCATAATTCAGAAATAATGTTCATATGTTTTGACTCATAATTCAGGAATAATCAGCAGTTCATGGGTTTCAAGTTTAAAAAGACATGCATCATCTGCTCTTGGTAGCAGCACGTACTTCAGTGGAGTGGCATGTATGCCCCAAGAGGCTCTGAAATGGCCTGGAGCCCCTATACCCACTTGGCCGTAGGTGACAGGAATGTGTAGCCCACATCCTTTCTTTTTCTTTTATTAAGAATCCTATCTTAAGTGACGGAAAAATTTAGAAATGGATAGTGGTGATGGCCAAGCAACATGATGAATGTAAACAACGTCACTGAATGGTACATGTAAAAATGGTGAAATAGTTGTTACGTACCTGTTTACCACAATTTAAAAAATAAATACATACATAAATCATTTTAAGGCCGTGGCTAACAAGAGTACCTTGATTCTTTTAGAACAAGAGCTAAAAGACTGACAAACTATAAACCTAGCTCCTTCTTGACTGTTCCTCAGGAAGACCAAAACCACGAGAGCATAAAAAAGGAGAATTTATGAGCAATTTAGAACTCCATGTGTACAAATGAGGTAGGGCGCAACTCATTAGGGTGTGCCAGCAGCACATGAGACCGAAGGCTTTCCTCAGACATTCCTCCTCCGGTCAGTCTTCGCTGGTTATACAGGAGGCAGAGCCACTGTCCTCCAACCACCGTGCATCGACAGCAAGGTTCAGATTCTCATCTGCAGGCGATGTTGTCTTGGCAGCATGTTCAGCCTTCCATCTGTAGTGGTGTCCTTCTGGGGGAAATACGGCTGCTGGGTCTCGTCCTTCCAATCCACAATGCCCAGCTGTGGGTCCCAGCAGCCCTATTTCCTGGGTCATCCTCACCATAAAGCCAGCAGCATTTGGCCATTTTGGACATCTACCTGAGTTACACCAGAGAAACTCTCTTTTTCTAGAACTTGGAATACTGACCGAGGGAAAGATGCATCAGGCCCAGCGACGGCGATACCTGGGAGTCCTTGTGTGGTTTTAGCCTTACTCTGTAGTCTGCAGAGACAAGGATGAGAGAGACAATACTGCCCAGGTTTCTGATAGCTCCTTCTCAGTTCATTTGCCTTTCAAAGGTGGGGCTATATTCCTGCCTCTGGGTTCCACGAAACATACCCATGTTCTGACAACAAATCTCTCCTTTGTTCAGCTTAAACTGGCACAAATTGGTATTTTGTTCTGGTTCCTTTTTCTCACTTACAATCAAGAGCCGTACCTTATATACATTAATGTAGACTTTGCCAACTTCCAGAATGAAGGCAGTGAGTGTCGTCTCATGTTCAACAACTGCCCTACCCCCACAACAAACACACACACACCCTAGACACTAAAGCGATAAATGTTCATCAATGGGAAACCAACAGGTACATCTGCCATGGACGCTCCTTCAAGAACAACAAACCAAACATAGCCCAACTCAAGCCCCTGACAAAAATCAGCCTTAAGCAACACTTGCACATCTTTACTGGGCCACAGATCTTACACAGATTCCAAGGATGCCATGTTTTCCCCCTCCTATCTGTCTCACACAGAGGGTGAGCTTTCAGCAAATGAAGAATAAAAGGCCGTTTCCATTTCTGATCCCACCTTCTCTGCCAACCATACCAGGCACACATCTGCTAGAATAAATGGTTGCTATAGAAATCACCATTTTTGGAACAGGCAAACCTAGTGTCTATGAAGAATGCAGCCATCTCATTCCTTGGTGAAATCTGTGGGCTTGGGGCTCAGGAAGTGTCTCAGAGGGCAGCCCGTAGCACTGTGTCATCAAAGTTAATCAAAGATAGGGTCATGATACCTCGTATTTCAGAGAATCTGTCTTGGAGCTCAATATGAAGATTTGCCAACAAGGGCTAAGGTGGTGCTAGAAGACCTTGCTTTTTGGAGTAGTGTCAAAATTTGGAGACATTTGTGCAGTGCTAGAGGGAGCCTTAGTGACACAGTGGTTAAAGCACTCGGCTTCTAATAGGTCAGATGTTTGAACCCACCAGCCGCTCCATGGGAGTGATGGGACAATCGGCTTCCATAAAAATTTCACTCTTGGAAACCCCATGGAACAGTTCTACTCTGTCCTACCGGGTTGTTGTGAGTCAGACTCAACTAAGTAGCAATGTTTTTGTTTTTGTTTTTTTTTTAAAGGGGTGCAATGTTGACTAATCAGCAGTGTAACAGAGTGTCCCAGAGTAGACAGCCCTGGTTTCAAATTCTGTCTTCATCATTTGGAGGCTGTATAACACTTAGGACTTTCCTTATTCTCTCTGGGTCTTTGTTTCCTCATCTGTCAAATGGGCATAGTAATGTTCCCTATCTCACGGGATTAGTGTGATGATACCATGAGATAACGGATATAAATATTCAACACTACCTGCTCACAGTCTGCTGCCCTCTACTTCGCCCCCAATCATCTCCCTCCCATCAAATCATGATGTATTCACCGGCAGCGTGGGTGTCCCTAGAGAAATTCAAAAACAGAAGCCTGGCAGGTGTAGTGAAACTCCAACAGTCTCTTTCTTTCCTAGGAAAATACAGGAAGATTCTCACTGACTTCAGCCAGCTATCTTCTAAATGATTCCACATAGGGCCCCACCTTACAGGTTCCCCTCCTAAAAAGCTTCCTAATAGCCGCCAATCTCACTCCTTCCCCGACAAACCCCTCCAACAGCTGCTACAGGACACTCGCCCTCTTGTAATCAGAAAAACCGCATCTTCCTTCTGGGAAGCCCCTCCTCTAAGGAGAGGTGTTTGCATTCCACAGCAGACAAGCTGCAAGCCTAAGAACATTCTTCACCTGCTGAGGATGCCAGACAAGGCAGCGTGCCCAAGCAGTGGGAAAAGCGTGGGTACCACTTCCTCACCCTTTTGCCGGGCAAAGCACTGAGCCACTCTGAGCTTCAATTCATTATCTGTGTTCTGATGTAATAACACTGCTAAGTTGCATGTGGGTTAAACACAAGCTGTCTTAAAAGCACCTAATGCTAGCATAAGGTGCTGCTACTGCTGCCGCTGTTGTTAAAACCCACACTCCCCATCGTGGCAGGGATCCAAACACAAGTTTTACATTTATCCAGGTGAGACCAGAAGTCCTTCACTGGGCAATTCAACCTGAAACTTCCATGATCCCACACAGACACCCCAGCACACACACTCACATTCCCTTAACACATACACACATTCTCTCACTCACATACCCACATGTACACACACACATTCCACTTTCTAAATTCATCACAATTGTCAACTTGACCCCAAGTCCCCATCTAAGTAACTTGTATACCCCTGTTCTTTGCTGCTTGTTGTTACTTTGAGACTGACAAAACTTTCAAAGCCTGCGCAGTCTGCTAATTCACAGGAACATGGCCTTCCTTTCATTAGAAATGTTACTCTCCTCCTAATCCAATCCCTCCTTCTAGACATCTCTCCTACCTGCTCTCCAGCCCTAGGAGGGAGAGAAAAGAAATGAAACATGGCCAGGAGATCCTGGTTCCAGCCACTTTGTCCCTCTAGGCTCAAGATTCCCCAGGTAACATTAACTGTGTGATTTACAAGTTCTAAAATTCCATGATAAATACTTGAGAATTAGTCAAAACTATTAAAAAATAATAATAATCCTTCCTCAAACTCTAGCTTCCAGATTCTATGGATTTTGTAACAGATTCAACACACTAATTTCAGATCCACCTGGGGTCCTGTGATAAAGTCAGTTGTGTCTATACAGACAAGGATTAAAATTTCATATAGTCATGATTTCATCAGTTGCTAACTACAAAGGATTAATCAGGAGCAAGGGAAGAGCTCATGGCTCAGGAATCCAAACCTCAGAAAAATATCTCTGCTCTCCAGATGTCAGCATATGCATGAAAAAAGTCTTTGATGAAAACCCCTCTCATTATTCAGGGGACTCCAAAAATACTGTTTTCTGCCATAAAATTAAGATACTTTGATTCTTATTCACATCAAAATATCAAAACTCAAGGACTCAAAAAGTGAAACACAGAACTAGCATAAGACCCAGCAATCCCAATCCTACGTATGTACCCAAAAGAGGAAAAAGCAGGATAGCAGAGATCTGTACACCAACACTCACTGAATCACTCTGTACAACAGCCAAAAAGGTGGAAACTGAAATCTGTATCAAGAAATGAATGGATAGGAAAAATGTGACACTTCATTATGGAGTATCCCTCAACCACAAACAGAAGTGAAGTCTTGATGCATGCTACAACATACATGAACTCTGTTTCCAACTCATAGTGACCCTATAGGTCAGAGGAGAATAGCCCCACAGGGTTTCTAAAGAGCACCTGGTGGACTCGAACTGCCACACAGGGTTTCCATTTAGAAAACCTTAGGCTGTGTGAAATAAGTCAAACACAAAAGAATTCTTATGAAATAACCCAATCTGTGAAACCCCCAAAAATCTTTTGCTATCAAGTGGATTCCAACTGAGGGGTTACAGAATAGAACTGACTTTCATAGTGTTTTCCTGACCGTAATCTTTCCTGGGAGCAGACTGCCAAGCCTCTTCCATGGTGCCACTGGGTAGGTTCAAACTGCCACATTTAGATTAGTAGCCAGGCATTCAGGGACTGAATCAAACATATAGCAACCAAAAACCAAAAATAACTAATGGTTACCAAGGATGGGTAGATGTCTAGACAGCTCAGGGTTCAATTTACAGTCAGAATAGGACCCAAAAGTGTTACATAGCTGGTCTCCTAGAGCTACACCTAAGACGTGTTGGGCTAAATGGCTTTCCGGCTTATCTGCACATATATTTACATATACTTTTACATACATACTTTGGACATGTTATCAGGAGGGATCAGTCTTTGAAGAAGGACGTCACGCTTGGTAAGGCGGATGGTCAGGGAAGACGGATAAGTCTATCAGCAAGGAGGACTGCCACAGTGGCTGCAACAACGGGTTCAAGCATAACAACAACCGTCAGGACGGCACAGGACTGGGCAGTGTTTCATTCTGTCTGTCATACCCAGGGTCACTATGAGTTGGAACCAACTCTACGGCGCCAAACAACAGCAACACATTCTCCAAAAGGAGAGGATGCAAGCATTTGGTCCCATCCTCTTCCCCAATCTACCTCTTCACCCCAGAAATCCCTTCTGCGAACACATATTTCCCAGAGACTCCAACTTCTCCATTCAGCCTCTGAGGAAATCTACCCCTTAATAAGTTTAGCTGCTGATTCTCCTACCTTCACCCTCCTTCCTGAAGATTTTCTAGCAGGGCTACCAAACTATGAACTGCAAGGCTCCCCGTCCCAAGCAGTGAAGTGGCTGAGCAGAGAAGAGGGACTGGGAAGGAGGTCTCGAGACTGAGAAAAACTAATCCCATATCCTGGAAACTTCTGAATTACCTCTCCACTCAACCACAAATCCCCCAAACTATCTTTTTCTTTCTTACAGTTTACCAAGTCTATTCACATTCATAATCCCACATAATCTTTTCCTAATCTGGTTCAATGACGCTGATGTGACAAATAAGAAAACCACAGTTTAAAGAGGCTAAGTATTAAAACAACACCTAAGAACACAGAGCCAAGAGAAGACTGGAACTCAGCATACCTAATCTAAACCCAGAAAACAGCACTGTTTCCTCTGCAAAGCAAATCCCCTGGGGAAAGAATTTACCACTTCCTGGAATAAAAAAAGGAAACCCTGGTGGCATAGTAGTTAAGTGCTATGACTGCTAACCAGAAGGCTGGCAGTTCAAATCTACCAGGCGCTCCCTAGAAACTCTACTCTGTCCCACAGGTCACTACGAGTTGGAATCAACTCAATGGCAATGCGTTTGGTTTGGTTTGGGAATAAGAAAACAAGTAATTGTCTTGACACCTAGAATGACCAAGGATTCTAATTAATATTCTTAAAGAGTACCTGTGATTTGAGAAAACCTACCCCACTCATGGACAGAAACACTAACATTGTGAAAATGTCTATTTTACCCAAAGAAATCCTAATACAAATTCCAGTGACATTTTTTAAGGAGATGGAGAAACACATCATCACCTTTGTCTGGAACAAGAAGAAGCTCCAAATAAGTAAAGCACTACTGAAGAAGAACAACACACTGGGAGGCCTCTCACTACCCGACTTTAGAACCTATTAAATGGCCACAGTAGTCAAAACAGCCTGGTACTGGTACAAAAAGAGACAGCTAGATCAATGGAACAGAACTGAGACCCCAGAGATGACACCATCTTCCCATGAACAGCTGATATTTGACAAAGGCCCTACGACAAAGAGCACCAAAGGGATTCACAAATTCCTCTAGACAGATGACTGATGATAGGTACGCAGATGGGAAGATGGATGATGGATGGACTCAATGGATAGACAGACAGAGGGAAGGACAGACGAACAAATGGACAGAGGGAGGGAAGGATTGAGGGAAGAAGAAGAGAAATACACAGAGAGTCCAGCCTGACTTTCTAGCACCACCATCCCCTTTAGTAACCCTGGATTTGCCTTTAGGCTTTCCTGTAACATTACCTTACTACGGATCCTCTAATTCATCCTGGCTATTCTGATTGCACACAAGTCATTCTCCTCATAAAGTTAAAAGAAAAAGTTGAACAGGTGCTGAGACTAATGCCCTGAAGAATATCACCAGAAATCAAGTGGAGGGGAGCCATGGGAAGGTCAGGCCACTCTGGTTGTGTGGACCCAGTGCAGAGAGATGAATCCATGAAGGCTAGGACATAGGACACTCAGGGCGAGACCCACATTAGCATGGCTAAGCCAGACAACTGACCTTCCTACCCTACTCTCCCATGGTCTGGAAACCTCACATCACTGCCTCCATCCAGAATCTTCGGTAGCCCCCCACTGTCTAAGAACCAAGTGTAAGCTCCTAACCCTGACATGTCACACCCTCCATCATGTGGCCTCAACCTACCTTTTAAGTTCTATTACTTCCTCACACCTACTCTACATTACCACCAAACAAAACCATGAGTTTTTCTGCAAATATCCTTAACTTTCCATCTCTAGCCCTCTATCCTTCCTGCCACTCTGAGAACCCTTCTCTCTGTTTTAACTTTGCAAAATACTTTCAAGACCCACTGTAAACACACCATCTCTACATTAAGTTTTTTCCAAGATCTCCTTAAACAGCATGTCCAAGACACAAAATTGATTATCTTTCCATCCAGAATTTCTATATTCACACCATCCACCAAGTCCAAAGCCCAGGATTCTTTCTCAACTCCTCCTTCATCACCATGCCTGCCGCTCAAACAATGAGACCTGACCATTTTACCACCAGGGTGGACCCATCATTCCTCACCTCCTTTGCTACTACCATCAATTAGACCAGGCACTATCTCTCACCTAAATTACTACACTGGCTCCTAACTTGTGTCCCTGACTCCAGGCTAACTACCACATATCCATCTTCAATACGAAACTCAGAGCTTGCTTTCTGAAATGTACTTCTTCTTATGCTACTCTTCTGATTAAAACCTTCAAATGCTTCCCCCAGAATTTACACAAAGAAGTCTAAGTTTCTTTGCCAAGCAAGCACGACCATCACCGTGGGCTCCATGCCAACCTCACCTTCAGCTACGGCCCCTGCCTACCTCTTCCCATCTCTATAGCACTGATGAAACCAGCCTGAAGTTCTCTCTCTCCTCACCTCTGGGCCTTTATACATGCTACTTCTTCCACCTGAGACATCTGGCCCTTTTGTCTACCAGTGTCTCCTCGTTCATTTTCAAAATCCTGCTCCAGTGTCACCTCCTCAGCCAAGTCTTCTCTGTAGCCCTCCCAACACATAATCAATCATGGTTTCACCTTCTTTTCCTCTATATCTTGTCCCTAATTTTATCATCACTTGTATTATACTGAGGCTGCCTGAGTGGCAAGACAGCTAAGTGCTCAGCTACTAAGAGAAAGGCTGGCGGTTACTAGTCTACCCCACGTACTTTGGAAGAAAGACTTGGCAACCTATTTCCAAGAGATAAGCCACTGCAAACGCTAGGGAGCACAGCCTATCTGACACACATGGGGTCACCATGACTCAGATTTTTTTGACAGCAACCAAGTTTGTGTTTTGTATTATACCATAATATGTTGCCCTGTTCATCTATTTGCCTCCCTGTAGTAAATTTAGCTTATTAGATTCTTGTAGACCAGGACCATATCCTTAGATTTCTCCATCCCCATTGCTGAATGAATAAATCAGATGCAACTGTAACCCTCTCTGAGCTTTGACAGGATTTTCGAATTTTCATAGGGAACTTGTTTGATTCTACCTTCTATGACAGCCATTTGTGTACTTGTTCTAACCGCAAATTAAGAGCCTAGAAGAGGATTATGCATCACCATTACTTCTCCAACAGAGTCAAACACTTCTAGTAGCTATTCAGTAAATATCTGATGAACAGAATAAAGTAAGTTCAAAACTATCCCTCACTTAAAAAAAAAAAAAAAAAAAGACACCAAGCTGAATTGTCTACTTGGGAGGCCCCGAGAGGCGCTCAAATGCCCAAATATCCATCTTCTGAGCTGAGAGCTGCAGGAGGTCAGGTTCTAACCTGAGAATGAGAAGTAAAACAGCAAAGCTGAAAAGGAAGACCAGTTCAGGTCAGTGGCTCCCAGGCACTACCGTCCCCATCACCTCTCACTTCACCAAGAATGTCCATTAAACAGTTACACACATGCACGCATACTCTGTTTTCTTCTACAGCTTTCTGCCTTCAATATCAGCAAGTCTTAGGGCTGGAAGTCAGAAGTGAAAATTCTTCTTGGCCAATTAAAAACACAGACAATGTAAACTGATCTCTAGTATCTGTCCTCAGTGATTTTGATTCTGTGCTAAGTGGACTCAATGAGAGAGAGGCGCAGACAACATTGAGAGCTGACAGACAATACCATGAGGTACAAATACACGGCTAATATGGATTGAAAGAGTCTTTGCGTGGCACGAATGCTTAAGCATTAGACTACTAAGCAAAAGGTTGGCAGTTCAACACCACCCAAAGGAACCTTAAAAGAAAGCCCTGATCTTGTGCTTCCAAAAAAAGGTCACAGTCTTGAAAACCCTATGGAGCACAGCCAAACCAAAATCCACCACCGTCAAGTAGATTTTGACTCACAGTGACCCTATAGGATGGAACAGAATTTGCCCCACAGAGTTTCCAAGGAGTGCCTAGTGCATTCAAACTGCCAACCTTTTGGTTAGCCTCAGCAGCACTTAAATACTATGCCACCAGCATGGTTCTACTCTAAACACTCATGGGGTCACTGTGAGTTGTAATCAACTTGACAACAATGCATGTGGTTTCAATACTGATTGATTTAAAATTTGGTTTAATACTGAACAGCTTTTTTTTCAATGCCTGAATGAACAATCAATGAATTGACTAAATGAATACACAAATGAAGAAATGAACACAAACATGAAGCCTGGGACACAGTCCCCTTACGCCACATGTAAATGTGCGTATACCACTGGAAGCCAACATGAAGGCCCTCTGCAGAGGAAGCAGGCATCCATCCACCAGCCTCTCTTTGCTTCTCCCCTCCCTTCCTCAGAGAAAGATAAATTAGCAACCTGTCAGCAGAGGACAGCCAAAGCAGTTGTGTTTCTGTAAAGGGGCAGTGGAAGTGTCTTTGATTAATGAAACCTTAACAGGCGGCTGTTAGACAACCTCTCTTCAGCGGCTCTGAAGGAAGACAGATCCCTGCAGACAGGCTTTAAAAAGAAGGGGAGAGAATCCTGGGACACACCCACCACCCCACAGGGAGATGCCATCTGCAGGCACAAGACAGGATCCTGGCCCAGACGCCTAGGAAGCGGAGCTAGCTGCAAGGCTGCTCCCTCTCTGACCTCCACCGAGCAGACTGAGTCTGCCACAGGGGAAGCGCCCGACCTCCACAGGGAAGACTGGGTCCTCCCTAGGGGAAGAGGCTGGTAAGGAATGTGGCCGGTTCACTCCGCTCTCCAAAAAGAATGTGGGACTCTCGCCTGCTCACTAAAACCAACACCTGCCAATGTGCTAAGAGTCCTCTTGAAGTCCCAACAATACACATCAAAGCTGATGTTTGGAAGTTGAGATAACAAGAAAAGGGAGTAAAAGAGTAGGGGGAGGTAGCAAAGGAGTAAAACAACACCAACAAAAAGTCTGTGTCACCTTTGACCTCTGGAGAGGCGACAGACCCCAAATGCTTTAACTCAAGCCGGAAGATGTCCACTGTGCATTGCTGGTCAGACTCACGTACAAAGGTAGTAGTTCCTTCCCCTTGAAATGACTTTCCCAGAGACAGTAACAAAAGCCTGTTCTTCGGGTAAAGGGAGAGAAATTAAGGGGGTACAAGTTTTGCAGCAATATTGTACCTTAACTAGCCCCCCCCACCATCTCTTTTTACAAAAGAAACAGAAGGGAGGGAGGGAGGAATCAGTGGTCCCCTGCAAGGTCTTTATTTCTGTGCCTCTATAACTGATTAGTGTAGGATGATCTGCAGAGACTGTGAAAATTCAGTCCAGAACTAGAATGTTCCAGGGAACATATTTCTTTCCACCCTAACTTTCGTCCCATGTGTTGGAAGGTGGCATACGCTCGGTTCCAGGCAAGAACACTGACAAGAACCAAAGTAAACCTTTTATAGACAGACAGACAGACAGACACACACACACACACACAGGAAAAAAAACAAAAACAAAAACCTGTTGCCACTGAGCCAATTCTGGCTCACAGCAATCCTACAGGACCAGATTAGCTGCTCCATAGTTTCCAAGGAACATCTAGCACATTCGGACTGTCAGCCTTTTGGCTAGCAGCTGCAGTGCTTAACCACGGTGCTACTAGGGTTTCCATACACACAGAGGATGACTTAAATCTTCTCTTATTCCTGGATACAGCTAAGACCAGAACTTGGCATTAGGTGGGAGAAAAACAGGAAATTTGTTTTAATATTTCAGACATTTAAATGATCTAAAGAATAATGACAAATTGCCCATGTGTACTGAAGACCCTTGTACATACCTTCCAATCTCATTTCCTCCTGTCCTCCTTACTACCGGGTAACATCTATAATAAATTTCCTACCTCCAGTCTTCAACCATTATTCAATCTTTCAACAAATATCTATTAAGATATTTGCTGAAAACATTTTGTTGCTGACATATCCTCCCAATCTTTTCCATCTGGAGTATCAGATTATGTTCAACTCCCAAGAGAAGAACCCCAGTGCCACCAATTATTTCCCAAAAGTAAATCCTGGCGCTCAAAACAGTGTTACTTCTACTGAAATCACGTGGAGATTACCCGACAGCCCATGGGAAGAGTTTTTCAGTAGCAAATTTATTCCTATCGTCCTTGACTCTCACTAATAAATCAAGCTTTCTAATAAAAAATGGAGCAGGGCCTTAGTAGTCCCAAGTAGGGAACACTTGGCTTACCCAGCTAATACCAACTGAACAACTTCATGGTGAATACCTGAAAAAATGAACGTACAAAGGAAAGAATGAACGCCAGGTTTCAGTCCAAGACCAAATGAATAACCACAGAAGTAACAAAGCAAAGCCCAATAACCTTAGTAAGGTGACTTTGAAAAAGACAGCCCCAACAAACTCAGCGATAGGGAGAAAGAGGAAAACACAAGACAGGCAGTCAAAATACGATGATGTATAACACCAAGGAGTCATCCACAGAAAGTCTGTTTTATTTGCTTATTTCTTATTCCTCTTCCTGACAAATTTTTCTGAATTCCAAACTAGAGAAAAGCTTCAGGAGGGAAAGACTGTACCTTACTTCTATCTGTCCTGACCTCACTCAAAGCAAAACAGTTCCCAGCTACTCAAATACCTGTTGAATTAGCTGCCCCAAACTCACCTTTGGATAAAGGTCAAGATGCAATGCTGGCAGCTCTGGAACTCCTTCTTCTCTGATTCTTTTCTCTTCATTCTTCCCCAAATTCTCACTGGCTTCCAAGTCAACACCTCAATTTCATTTATGCAGAATACCTGGACTTCAAGGTTTCAAATGCCTCTTTTGAAGGATGGGCCAGCCTGAAAGGACTGTACTGGAAAACGCACTGGATGAGTTGGTCTCTTTGGTAAATTACGTACTCTAAGAAGAGTATTGCACGTGAGCTGCTGAAGTCGCTAAGGACTTCCAAGATGACTAAATCGGCATAGCGTCTTTGCTCTAAGGCAACACTCTGAGAAGGAAGAAGAGGTGTGCACATACATTTTTGCCACAAGCCAGAAAGCAACAGCGTGTTGAGAGGTAAACATGAAGTACGTGGAAAAGGGATGGCTCTATGGAGCCCGCATTCCAACCAAGGCTCAGGAGAACGGAAAAAAATAAAGGATGGGGCTTCTTTCTGTGGACAGATTACTCTTAGAATGAGTCTCTGGACAATATGTCAATCTTAGTGCTGCAAGTATGTGCTATAAACAGCACCACAAAAACACACCCCTTTAGAGAGAAAGGTGTCCTTCTATGACAGTGGACTTCTTTACAGGGAAAAAAATTCAATCTTTAACATCACACATCATCACCTCTCTTTCTCTTTTTCCTTCTCTTTCTCATTCTCTGTCAAGTTCAAATTTCAAAGTGTGGCCATTAAAGGCTTTATACTAAACACTCCACAGCCATCATTGTGACTTTAGGACAAGTAACAGACTGGGGAAAATATACCCGCCATGAACTCAACAAATAATAGATTAACATTTCTGACTTATCTAGAAAGAGAACCAACAGGTAAGAAAAAGAAAAAATCCGACAGAAAAACATACAAAGTGTTTTAAATTTTTGGGGGGGGGCGTGGTCATCAAATTTATCCATCTCTTCTTCTATAGACACTGGGTTATGTATTTAACCTTTCAAAAATGCATATCCATCCCCCCTGCTCTGCAAAGAAAGCACATCTGACAAATGGGCACAAGAGTGAAATTCTTTCTTCATTCAAGTCTATCTGGAGCCTCGAAAAAGAAAAATATGTCTCAACAGTAGCCAACAAAAACATCTGAGATAAATAAACTCAGCGTCCTGGTACCTGTGGACCAGAAAACCTAGACTACAGATTAAATGAATTACGAAAACCACCCACAATAAACTAATGGCACTAGGAGAGGGAAAGGAGGAGAATGAAGGGCTGAAATGCAATCAAAACAGAGGTGTCGGAATGGCTGGAGTAAAATACGTCCCAGAGGAATCTGCAGCCCTTTACAGGACACAGTGGTCTCAGAATCTCACTCGAAATGCTTGCCTTGGCCACAGTTCCAAACCACAAAAAACATCTATACACAAGGAAGCAAGTGAAATCATTCTGGAAACTTATAACAGAGTAATTTCATAAAAGGACAACACTGATAGTGTTCCTCACTGGAAGAACAATCTTGTGGTTAGCAACACTGGCCAGTTTTTCTCTCTTCCTACTGGTGTGTAAGTGAAAGAGGGAGAAGCGGAAATTCAGAGACGGAGAGGGAAAGAGACAGACAAGTCAAGGAACACAGACAATTATATAGGCTGGCTTTAATTTTGAGACTAGTGCTTAAATACCAACGTTATGGCCTGTAGCTCTCTGGAAACTACAGTGTAATTAGGTTCACTCAAGTTAACTTAAAACATATCCAGTCATTAAAATTTTTCTGGAACCTGCCAAGTTATTACACATACACACATACACACAGAGACCCAGACTATTAAGCCAAAAGTACATCATGTCCCTAAGAAACAGCACAAACATGTCACTGCTTTTCAGAAACTGTGTTCATGTTTTGTGACCTTCCTTAAAGATAATGTTCTCACGATTAATTAATTTATGAATAGTTTTACTCCCAACACGCACAACAGGTTCCATGTAAAGTCTTGAGCTTTTAAATTATACTGTTAATGAAAGCAAATAAAGGCAGTTAAAAGGCAATTTGCTCAATTGGTGTTAATATTTAAGCACAGCATGTGTAAAAACACAATCACAGAATTCAGTTTTTTACCAAGAAAACTTTAACCCAACTTCATTTCCAAAAGATCAAACATGTTACCAAGAATCTTCCCTTCCTATACCCTTCAGCATCAGGTAATGAGGCTTCTTATTAAGTAAATATTTCACATTAACCTCATCAGTTTCTATCACTTAGAAATTCCAATCTATAAAATCAAATCAACTTAATCATGTTTAGATTAAATCTCTGCATCCTGAAGGCAAACTAAATTGTTTACATCTTCCCTCTCCTTGGCACATTTAAGCACTGAGATTCACAGACACTGCAATAGAAAGGTTCCCGCCTTCTCCCTAATCCTGTGGTCTCCCCCTGTTGCTTGCCACTCCTTCCTTCAATCTGCATCATCAAAACAAACACGCCTTGGCACCTCTGCAAATTCTTTCAAACCAGCCTCACACAAAAGATTGAAAAGTTTACTGGCCAGGCAAAGCTGTTGCCGTGGTTTTCCCTGGATTGCTCCTACTAAACTCCCCCATAAGAGAGAAAACTATCCAGGTCAGATTAGTCAAAGAGAACTGTCCCTGGTGACCCCAGGTTGCTGTTTTGGGGGTCCATGTAGAGAGAGCTAGGGAAGACCTTGTGAGGAGCCATATTCCACCTGGGTTTTGGTTAAATGCCCAGAACCTTAGGAAAGCATCAGGTTCTTGGGGAGACAGGAAAGAGGTGAGGGCAAATGGAGATGATTAGTCTGTCTATGAGATGGAGGGTCCTTGCCCCCAGGCTGAAGCACCCTCAACACACATCATGTGCTTTTTTCAGTAGAGTTACCATCAAGTGGACTTCAACAAACGACTCCAGCCCCTGTATGTCAGAGCAGCACCATGCTCCAGGGTAGTCAGTGGTTGCCTTTTCAGAAGATTGGCAGGCCTTTCTTCTGAGGTACCTCTCTATGGACTGAAAACTCCCACTTCTTCATCAGCAGCAGAGCCTAGGGATTCAGTCAGTATGCCATATGTTCTAGCTACAGGATTTGGGAGAAAATATGGCTTCCTTGGTATTCTATTTCCCTCAAAATAGAGCACTTCCAAGTATCAGAGTTTTGTGACACTGAAGTCCCTTAAAGTTCTTGAATTGGCAGGCTCTTTCCAGAAGTTCTCTTGTGATCCTCATTCCCTCCTTTCTCCCAGTCCTGGCTTTTCTCGTAAACCCTGAGTTCTCTCCCTGCCCTGCCCATGCTTCCCATGCTTTCCATGCTTTCCAGCCATGATTTCCATACTTGGTTTCAACATTTTGCACTGCCTATGAGAACTAAGGAAATTCCTGCGGTGTGTTGTTGCTAAGAGCTACAGTTACTAACTAGAAGGTCAGCAGTTCAAATCCACCAGGTGCTCCTCGGAAACCTTATGGGGCAGCCCTACTCTGTCCTCTAGAGTCACTGTGCATTGGAATCAACTCAACAGCAGTGGGTTTTGACTTTTTTATGATAACCAAGTCCCCAGGCTTTCTTCAGTTGGTCTGCAGCACACCAACTCCACTAAACCAGTTTCCTGCCAGGCAGGATCTGCCCAGTGTCTGCCTCTGAATCCACTGGGAGAACAGCCCCTAGACAATGCTGTCTCTGCATTCAATCTCTCATCCTTTTCCTTCCCCACTCTTGCCACTTCCCCCCCCAACACCACCTTAAGTTGTCCATCCCCAAACCATTTCCATTTGATTAAAGGGATGAGCAGTGGCAAGGATGTTTATATTAAGCTCATTTCCAGGCCATAACCCAGCCTGGGGGGACACATTCCTGATCAGGGCAATGGAAAAAAGTATGTGAAACATCTGGCCTCTCTGTGCTCCCCAGCTCTGGCCTTGGGGAACTCCATCACAGTCCTTCCTAGGGTCTCTAAGAGTCAATCACACTAGGGCTTGGGGGAGAAGACCTGGCTCAAGAACTTGGGGTGCTAGGGAAGGACAGACATT
Source organism: Heterohyrax brucei (assembly GCA_028571685.1). Classification (NCBI taxonomy): domain Eukaryota; kingdom Metazoa; phylum Chordata; class Mammalia; order Hyracoidea; family Procaviidae; genus Heterohyrax; species Heterohyrax brucei. The sequence goes on from CM053145.1 coordinate 36,541,210, forward strand.
TTTAGTCAAGGATCTGGCTAAACTGAATAAACCACCTGTCAAGGTACAAAGAACCAACATCACTCATGACAGACCAGCCCACTTGAGTAATCCTATTATTTCTGGGGAACCAGCAGTTTCCAGAAGAGCCAAGAATTCCAGCTTGGCAAGAGACAAAGTTCTTCAAACAGCCCCAAAGAGCTCCTCAAAGGTCAATGTGAACTTGGCCAGAAGAAGAAATAGTCATCTCAAAGACGAGGACACACCCCAAACAATTCCCCCTTCCTCCGCCTGACTCTCCCCAAAGCTTCTCTTTCCTCAGTACCAAGCCTTAGCTCAACTGAGCCTGTCACGGGCTAGATCCAAAAAAACCAAATCCACTACCATTGAGTAGGTTCTGACTCACAGCAATCCTACAGGACAGAGAAGAAGTGCCCCACACAGTTTCCAAAGAACACCTCGTGTTTTCAAACTACTGATCTTTTGAATAACAGCTATAGCATTTAAGCACTACGCCACAGGCTTTCCAAGTTTGTCCCAGCCCAGCCCTGAAAATGGGACTGACCCCCTGACAAACACAGAAGGCAGGTACCATCAGAGTTTGGTAAAGCCAAGATTGGCTGAGTTGCCTTGTCTGCCACCGACACTAAGGCCAGCCTACCCTGAGAAAATCCAAGAAGGCATTAAGAGTGCAGCAATAAGTAGACCTAGGCCTAATTTCCAGCAATTCAATTTTTTAAAAAAAAAAAAATATCTTTGGGGCAACTCTGACCACGGCAACGCCCTGTATAGTAGGGTAGATCTGTGCTCCACACGGTTTTTAACAGCTAATTTTCCAGAAATATACAGCCAGGTCCTTCTTCCAAGGGACCCCTGGGTAGGCTGCACCCTCCAACCTGTCAGTCAGCAGTGGAGTGCATTAACCATTTGTACCAACCCAGGTCTAGTCAAGTTAAAAGCATGAGCTAAATGTTTAACCTCTTTGAACATCTCATCTGTAAACATGAACTTTCTCTTCTAAAACACCAGAATGCCAAGGACCTGCTGGGGATACACGTATCATTGCTGAGCTCACAGACTGACCCACAGCAGGTAGTAGATGCTCAGTCCACGGCAACCACCTCCCTTATGTCTAAGAAAGCAGTCGCTATCACCATCTATCCCCAGCAATTCCTACTGGCAGTTTTCTAACAGCTTCTGTGTCTTTCGCAGAGTTGAGTTGAGGTTCAAGGGGAAACAATTCCTTCCAAAACAAGAAGATGCAGAGTTGTTCCTGAGAAGCTCTGTAAATACACAAATGGACATCAATTCCACTATAAAAATAAGATACTGTGACCAGGATACTGTGACCACTGTTGCAGTAAAAGAACTTGGATGCCACAGATCCCCATTAGGTTTTAAAAAAGCATCAAGATGAGGGACGAGTCCTATGCTGCTGGAAATGATAGGCCTTCTAGCTCACTAGATGTTTGGTATACTCAGCTGCTCTCTGGGCTCTCTTTTGTCAGGGTCTTGGGTCTCTGAGCCAAAACGGCACCAAAAGGCCATCTGTGGCTGCCATTTTACACACAGGAGTTTAAAGAACTCGATGAACAAGCCCAGGAATTAATGAATGATAAAGCTGTATGCTGTCTGTCAGCTTCTCTGGCTCACAAGCAGCAGTCAAATCCTCCCAGCTGTCTTCTACAATGAATGCTTCCTCATACAAAACAGAAGCAATAATAAGAAGGCGGGAAGTGGAAAGGTGATCCCATGACAAAGAAGGCAGACTTCAAAAATAAAAATATATATACTATTCCCAGTCTCCCATTATATTCTTGTCTCTCCAGGTTAACTTAAAAAAACTCTCTACCCAAATAACGGAAAATAAGAAAGTGCTGTACTGTGCATCACCCCTAAGCCCCACCCTGTCTCACCCCAGCTGTGCTCCTCTTTAATAAACATTTGTGGCCAAAATCATCATTAACCAACACACTATGGAGTCGAGAGTATATAATTCTCCCAAGATGCATATTAGATGCACACACCCACATCACACTGTTAAGAAAACTGCTACTGAGAAAAAAAAAGGGGGGCACACCCTGAGAACTCCACTAAAAGACCACAACTGATGGTCTGAAGGCCTGCGGGTTCCCCTGGGAGCATGGCCCCTAGACCTGATGCTACCCCTGATTGTAAATCATTACTGAGGTCAACTCTTCAGACAGGAATGGATTGGACTCGGGGGCCCAGAGTGACCATATCATGTGTGCACTTCATGGTTCTCTGCATCTACAGGATGTCATCGTACTGGCCTTCTACTAGAGGGAAGTGGACAGGGTGGAGAGGAGGGGACAGGAGATTGTTAAGAGGATATGACATGTTTACAATGGAAAGGAGGAGTGTGCTGTCACTGGGCAAGGAGAGCAGAGGGAGCTGCAGATAGGTGGGCATGCAAATTGAAACTGGATTGTATACTTTCACTCAATCACAACAAAGAAAAAACAAGAAGATATACACAAATAAATACAGTTGTTTGGCTTCCTTAAAAAACAAAGAAAAAGTGTTAACGCCACCGTGGGTAGCAGGGCAATATTTTATTCATTTCTATCAGCTATAAGGGAGGCTTAGTGGCTCCCTGATGGTCAAGTACTCAGTGGTTAACCAAAACATTGGAGGTTCAAATCCACTGGTGGCTCCAAAACCTGGCAATTTGTTCCCATAAAGATTACAGCCAAGGAAAGTCTTTGGTGCAGCTCTACCCTTTCACATGGGGTTACTATTAAGTCAGGACAAACTTGATGGCCCCTGAAACAACAATGACAATACCTATGTAATTGCTCTTTCTGCATGGAAATTTTATCACTGCAATGACTTTGGTGTTGTGTTCTTAAGGGTTGTGAGTCTGTGTTTCAGACTCTATAGTGACACTATAAGAAAAAAAACTGCTTCATAGGGTTTCCAAGGAATAGCCAGTGGATCTACAATGCCAATCTTTTGTTTAGTAGCTAAACTCTGAAGCACTGTGCTACCAGGTCTCCTGCAAATGACTTTGGTAGATGCAAAAATCCAGTTTTTTGGAGAAGAGACACCAAAAGAGAGAATTCATTTGAAAAGGGACCTGCCCAACACTCACTGAAACCCCTGGCAGAGTTGCTGGATTTGTTCACACTAAATGACCAGGAGCTTCATCCCCAGGGAAACAAGAATACAGAAAAACAGGGTGAATCTCAGCATGAGGAGTTATGTCAGATCTAAATGGAAAAGGTTTTTTGCTTTTTTGGTGGTATGCTTTTTTTTTAATTGTGCTTTAAGTGCAAATTTGTAATTCAAGTCAGTTTGTCATACAAAAATTGACACACACATTTTAATGTGACCTACAAAAGTTGAGTTCTCCTACAATGTGGCAGTTCATTCCTCTCTCCCACTAGCATTTCCCTTGTCCGTTCAGTCAGCTCTGTCCCCCGCTGCCTTCTCATTACACCTCCGGACAGAACCTACTCATTTAGTCTTATATATCTACTTGAGCCAAAAAGCACACTCTTTACCAGTATCATTTTATGTTTTACAGTCCAGTTCAACCTTTGAAGAGTTGGATTTAGGAATGGTTTCAGTTCCAGACTAAGACAGAGTCAGGGACCATGTCTTCCAGGGACCAGGGACCCTCTAGTCTAGCAAACTATCAAGTCTAATCTTTTTTAATAGAGTTTGAGTTCCGCACCCCACTATTCTTCCACTCCTTCGGGGGCTTTCTGTTGTTTACTGTTAGGGCAGTCATCGGTGGTAGCCAGGTACCGTCTAGCTCTTCCAGTCTCAGGCTGATACACCCTCTGGCTTATGTGCCCCTTTCTGTCTCTTGGGCTCATATTTTCCTTCTATCTTTGGTGTTCTTCATTCTAATTTGCTCCAGGTAGACTGGGATCAAAAGATGCTTCTTAGATGACCACTTGTTAGCTTGTAAGACCCAATACATCACACACCACAGTGGAATGCAGGACATTTTCCTAATAAGCTTTCTCATGCCAACTGACCTAGATGTTCCTTGAAACCATGGTCCTCAGACTCCCACCTCTACTACTCTGTCCCTCAAAGTGCTTGCTATTCAGGAAATATCTTAACTGATAAGGTTTAGTCCACCTGACTGTCTTCTCCTATACTGTATGTTTTCCTTCCCTTCATCTAAAATAATACTTGTCTACTATCTAGTTAGTGAACACTCCTGTCTCCCCCTCTTCACCCTTGAAACCATCAAAGAGTATTTTCTTCTGTGTTTAAACCTTTTCTTAAGTTCTTGTAATAGTGGTCTCGTACAATGTTTGTCCCTTTGCAACCAATTTCACGCAACATAATGCCTTCCAGATTCCTCCATGTTATCAAATGTTTCACAGATTCATCACTGTTATTTATGATTGCCTAGAATTCTATTATGGGCATATATAATTATATATATTAAATATACAATTTGTTTATCCATTCATCTGTTGATAGGCACCTAGGTTGTTTCCATCTTTTAAATGCAAAGATTTTTACAGTGTGTTCCACAAAGCCTAGGAACCCTGGTGGTGCAGTGTGGTTATGTACTCAGTTGTTGGCCAAAAGGCTGGCAGTATGAACTTAAAAAGCAGCTCCAGGGAAGAAAGATCCGGCAATCTGCTTCCACAAGGATTATAGCCAAAAAGACCCTATGAAGAACCTCCACCTATCATGTGGAGTTGCTATTAACTTAGCACCAACTTGAAGGTACCATACAAAAACAGCATTACAAGGTCTATGAAATTCTTCTCTAGACATTATCAGGACCAAATAAACAAGTAGGGTCCACAGCAGATGAATGAGTCACGATCCCAAATCTCTTCCAAGACCTGGATCATGAATTCACGGCCTTGTTTATCTGGTCAAGTGGTCACATTCAGAATACAATCTTGGCTAACAATGTGACCTTGACACCTCTGGGGTTTATTTCCTCATCTCTTCCAGAAAAATCGAAGTGATCATAAAGGTGCATTCCACTGTAACAGGTAGGAAAGTTCGGCCAGAAAAGAGAAGCTAGTGAAAACTGCAGCTCTTGGGCCCATTTATTACACTAGCTTGTCCTAAAGAAAGGTCTGAAGGAAACTAGAATGAAGTGTCGGCATTTTATTTTCCGTTTCATTTTACCATATAATCCATCGTAATGCTATTTTTTTTTCTTTTCTTTTTAATAAGCTAGGGACAGAATTCAGGGCCAATGTAAACTAAAAGATGGTAAACACAAGGTGAAGGGATGAACCACCTTCTCCTCGCAGAGGCCACAGAATACTCCAGAAGAGAGGCCTCTGAATCACTGTTGGAAGCAGTCACTTCATGGGAAACAGAGGCAAAGACACTCCACCGAGACCAGTATTTCTCTCATAAATGACTCTCTGATGTTAAAGGTTAATACAGGCTGGAGGGGCGGTGGCTGAAGGAAGGGGAATGGGAGGAGAAAGGAAAACATTATGCAATATTAGAATACTACTTTTACTTTAAAAGCCATCATGTGTAAAACATTAGTGTTTTTGAAACTGCATTCTTGAGTTAATTAAATGGACAATCTTTTACACATAAAAGTGAAAGAAAGCAATTAAAAGCTAAATGAAGAAAAATCGCCTTCCCCAGTGATCTAGGCTACCCCAATCCCTTTGTACTAACATGAGCAAAGACAAGGATCTCCCCAGCACCACCTTCCAAATGTCTCTTTCATGGCACCCTTGGTGACAGTTTGAGAAGTATTTGTCTTCTTTCTAAGTTTATCAATGCAATTGTTAGGCTAAGAGTAAAGAGGAGAATGGTGGAAGAGAGAAGAACAGGGAAAACTTTATTTGAGCACAGGATACAAACAAACCAGAGACCTCAGACAGAGGCCATGTCCCTGTCTTCAATGAAACCCAAATCTGTACTGTATGTCTTCTTTATTATCTCCATCAAAAACAACCCCACCCAAGGTTTCATCTAAGAGAATTAATTGCGAGCTTTGGACTGTATGGCCAACCTCAGCTTATAGATTGGGTTCAAATTTAGATTTAAAGAGAAACTAGTTATCAGGAGGAACCTCCTAAATGTATTGCTATGGTTACCTTTTCCAGTTGTCGCAGATTCTGACTAAAGTGTATCTAAGTTGAACTGTGCTCCACAGGGTTTTCAAAGGCTGATTTTTTACCAATAGCTCTCTAAGCCTTTCTTCCGAGGTGCCTCTGGGTGAACTCAAACTTCCCTCTAATCGTTAGGTTAACAGCCAAGAGTCTTAACCATCTGCAATACCCAGAAGTCCACCTAACGGTACCAAATCACTAAATAATCTAAATAATTTTGGGCAGGTATGTCTTTCCCAAGTAGGTGAGTAGCCAGGGTAAAGTTGCTGGCTCCCAGCAAAATAAGTCAGGAAACAACAAGTACAATTGCTAGCATGGTAACCAACAGTGATCTTGGGGGAAAAAAATTACCTTTGTGATGACTGAATGGACTTAATCCTGTTACTCAAAGTGGTTCAGTTTACTCTGGTAACCCTACCAGGAGATCCAGTTGACAAGAATCACTACCATTCTCTTTGACACGGATTAGACAATGTTCATTCAACAAAATGGTTTTCCAGTGGAAATCAGAATGCAGAAGCTAGAATGACATTCCCAATTCTGCAGTCTGAGTAGGCTGATGTCCCATAGCAATCTGCTCCCATTACCAAGACTTCCAGGTTCCCAGGCCACAGAGTCTCCTACCTCTTTGCTTCCAAAGGGTTCACCCCATCATTGAATCTGATAGTCATCTCCGGGGAGATGCTAGAAAACGCAGCGCCAAGTACAACAAAACAACACCAATCTACTCTTTCCACCTAACTCATCCTGCACCATCCGACAGGGCCCAGGGATGACTTTTCACTATGCCAGGGTACATTTTCTTCCTACCACGGAAAAATGGGTAGGCAGGAAGAAAATGTGAAGATGACATAGCAAGAGTGAAAAATTCATATATCTTGGGTGCTGGAAGTCTTCACTTCCAATGTTCCCCAGCTAGCTCTGTCCTTCCCCAGCTAGTAGGCTGTGTCTACAGGCGAGGACATGCTCAGTGTTTGCTTACAAAGCCCTACTAAACCACTCCCTACTCTATGAATAATCTTTCTGCCTTCAAAGTACTCATTATCGTGAGATTCGAGAGGAGAATATAGTTCCCAGTTTTCTGTGCCTGTTCCACCTGGGATAAAACAGAACATTCACACTCTTATATAATATTACCATATGCATCACTGCAGAAAAGAGCATCCCATTGCTGCAGAACTGTCTGAGTTGTTTTCCATTCCCTTCCCTACCCACTCTTGGCAAATGAGCTCAAACTAAGCACCTTGGCCAAAATGCTAGCCCGAGAGGAAGGCTGAAAAGAAGATGAGAAAAGAATAACCACTGGCTTGGAAAACCAACAAACTGAATTATTCTGCCCCCACACAAAACAAGAATGATTTGCTAAATGTTGATTCTTCAGTCCTCAAACCCACACACGCTGGTCAGGGAGGGCTGTTAAGTCAACCATGGCAATGACGCTCCTTTGTGCCACTGCTCCCCCCACAGACTCCCCACACTGCCTTCAGTGCAGAAGCTCTAGTGTCTTCTGCTCTAGCCAAACCCTACCTCTGTTCTGTGGTTGAGTTCATGTGGGGCCCAGACTCGTGAAAGGAATTCAGGATGGGTTAAACGTTACCTCTATCTCCACCCCGCATCTCCTAAACCATCTGATAAGCACTAGAGAAAACATCCTGTGTGCAGAGGTTTAGATGCGGGCACAGGGTGGGGAGCACTAATGACACAGGGGCCACAAGGAGTTAATCCCTGAGAGATAGTGGCCCACTCCTTGGGGGAGTTCAGAGAACATTGTAAAGAGAAGAACGATTCCATCCGGTTGTTACATGTGGTTACCAAGACAAACACAAAGTTAAAAAAAACAAAAACAACAACAATCAAAACCTCTTCAGTCTCAGCAGACAGTACACACTAAACAAGAAGTGGGGGTGGGGAAGCATGTTTAAGCAGAATGTTCCACCAACTTGCAATTCTACTGCTGTCCACTTCCCTCTGTGCTCATAACTGAGTTAAACTGTGCTTTGGTTTGGGGGAGGGGGCGCTAGGAGGTCTACCTTCTGAACTCCAATCATTATCCTAATTACCTCCAAGTACAGTCCACTATTCCTCCTTCCTGCAACACAGGACCCTGCCAAAAGGCAGGAGAATGCTTTCAGTGACCTTAAGTGTTTCTCAGCCTCTACATTGCAACCTTAACAATCACTATGTTTGGGTTCAAAGCAGAAATAATTACCAGTGCAACAGAGTGCCCTTTTATAAACCTAGAGTTTCAGCATCATTGATACACAGTCATGCTTGCCTTCAAATAAGATCTTTTAATGTTTCCAGCAGCTGAGAGGAGCAAAATATAATGGTTTGCAAGGGCACCTGTGTTTGACTGGATTGGTTAGTACAGGTAAATGCAAAGAAAGCATTTGAGCCAACTCTACTACCCCGCCCGACTCAAGGCTGGCTCTGTGGACTATGATGAATGTCATGGAGCATCAAAGCCTTCAGGGCCGAGAAAGGAGCTACCAGAAACCTGCAGGTTGGCCTTTATCCTGGAATGTGCCCTGGACTCTCCTAGCTATAAAGTTCTCCAGGCACCCAATAAATAAATGACTATTCATTGCTTACTAAGCCATACCTCGGGAACACAGGAGCAACCTCAGAGCTATCCTTTCTACATATGGCGAAATCACCCCAGAAACACTAGCCCAAACATTTCCCAGTAGGCTCACTTCCCAGAAAGGCTGAGGGAGAGACTTTCTTACTTGGAAGAAAGGAAATTTTGAACAACTGATTCCACCTGTTCCCTGTAACCACTCTCACTGCTGCTGTGATGGATGAGGAGAATGATGATGAATGACAAACCTTTCTGCTGAAAACCCCAGAGTGAAAAATTCACCAAGGAGCCAGTCCATGCATAAACAGACAAGAACACATGAGGAATAGCAGTTTAACAGCGTTAAACTCCAGTGACACCCAAACCCAAACGTGACTGCCAACAATTCGCCAGTGCCTTGGAGCCACTAATGAGGAAATCTACCCAAGGCATTTTTTTTTAGAGTATTTTTCCCTGAAAAGAGAAACAGCAACTAAAGTGAAGCAGCTGAGTGTGTAGGTAAGGCAGCTGACGGCTGTGTCTCAGAGGTCCCTGGATAAGGGTCATCTGATCATCACTGGTGTGTTCACTGATAATCCTGAAACACCTGATGAGAACTACCACAGAGCTGAACCAAAAAAGTTAAACACATTGCTGTCAATTCCAACTTATGGCAAGCCCACGTGTTATACAGTGGAACAATTCCATAAGGATTCCAGGGCACTTCTGAATGGGTGGGTCTGAACTGCAGTCAAGCAGGTACCAAGTACACCACCGAGGGACCTCACAGGACACCTAGCAGCACAAGGGTTAGGTGCTCGGCAGCTAACCAGAAAGGTGCTGCTTCAAACCCACTTGGAAACCCTGGCGGCGTACTAGTTAAGTGTTACACCTGCTAACCAAAAGTCAGCAGTTCAAACCTGCCAGGCGCTCCTCAGAAACTGTGGGGCAGTGCTACTCTGACCTACAGGATTGCTATGAATTGGAATCAACTCGATGGCAGTAGCTTTGTTTTTTTTTCCTAAGACGTTCCATGGGAGAAAGACCAGGTGATCTACTTCCAATAAGATTATGGCCAAACAAACCTTACATGCCAGTTGTACTGTGTCACAAGGTGTGACCATGAGTCACACTTGACTCAATGGCATCCAGTAACAACAAAGACCTTATACAGAGCCAGACACAGACCACCAAATCAAAGGAAAGAGGTCACCACTACTGAGGCTGAAAGACAAGGGAAAAAGTGACTATCTCTGAAACATTTCTCCCTGGAGCAGTACCCAATTTCAGAAAGAAAGAAAATTAAAAACCTTTGGTAAAACCTACCTGCCCACTCCCCATTCAGGGTACCACCAAGTCCTTTATCAGCACTACAGTATATACAAAACAAAGCAAAAGACACACAAATCCCAGTGTACAGAATGATATAAAAAATATAAGGAAAGAAAACAGGTCTTCTCTCAAGAAAAGAGGAGGGGGAGAATTAACACTTATTGTTGGCAGTGGCTGTCCAGTCGGCTCTGACTGGTGGCTACCCTTGGCACAACAGAAGGAAACACGGCTCGGTGTGGCGTCATCTCCTTCACAGTTGGAGTGTCTGAGCCCATTGTTACAGCTCTGGTGTCAGGATGTCTGACTGAGGTTTCCCTCATTTTCACTGGTCCTCTGTCCTACCAGATGTGATGTCACACTTGGCTCTAGCACTACAATAATAACCGTGACATCTACATTATTTTCTTCATTTACTCGTCACAATAACCTTGCAAGTTAGTCAATAGTATCCTCATCTCACAGAAGAGAAAACCCTGAGGCTCAAGGGGTTTAAGTGCTGTGTATAAGAACATATAACAGAATAAATGATCATGCTCTCAAATCTAGGCCTGTCTTGATTCTAATTTTCAGGCTCACTTTACCATACCATACCACGTCATAGTTTTTTCTCACTTAGGCAAGTTCCTATCAACCCCTTCAAATAAATTTGGCTAATATACAAATCACTCGATCCTAAAGTAAACAGCAAAAATGAGGAAGAGCCTCAAAGACATGGATTAGTACAGTGGCTGCAACAACGGGCTGAAGCATTACAATAACTGGGAGGCCGGCATGGGACCGGGCAGTGTCTCCCTCTCCCACACGCTGGGTGGCTGTGAGAAGGAATCAACTTCACAGCACCTAACAACAGCAGCAACAGGAAAGCAAGCCTCTGTGGTCCCAAAGAACTTCACTGCTGAGATGGAGAATAAGAGAAGGGCTAGATCATTACTGAGTGAACAGTCTAAATCCACTTGGAGGAGATAACTGTCCAAAAAGAAGATGCTAGCTTTTCCACTCCTAAGTAAATACACTCAAGAGTCTTGAAAGCAGGAATTCAGACACATATATACCAATGTCTCCTGCAATGTTCACAACAGCCAAAAGGCGGAAACAACCCAAACGCCCATCAACAGATGGCTACATAAAATACGGTATACACATACAGTGGACTACTATGCAGCCATAAAGAAAAGGAAGTTCTGATTCATGCTATAATGCGGATTAACCTTTAAAACATTATGCCAATTAAAATCAAGTGAGAAACATGAGGACAAACACTGTATAATCCCACTTAGATGGAATGTCTGGAACATCCATCACATACGGTTGCTGCTATTGGCTGCTAGGCAAGTACACAGAGACAAAAGATTATTAACGGCTCCCAGGGCACGGGAGGAGGAGGAAATGATAGCTACTGCTTAAGCGGTAATGAGTTTCTGTTTGGGGTGATACAAGACTTCAGGAGATGGATGGTAGTGAAGGTAATATGGTGAACATGATGCCATTCAATTAAGCATTTAAAATGCTTAAAACGGCAACCATTTTGCCATATATATTTCACTACAATAAGAATATTTAAGTTGATTTTAATTAATTTAATTGATTTAAAGCCTGTTAAAGCCTAACTTGCAATGTTGCTGACCTTATGAGCCCTTCTAAATTCCCCAAAATGCTAGCCCACATGAATATCACCTCACTAAAAACTACCCCAGAGTTGTTCACAGTCCCATGGGTCTTTCTCTTCCCAATAGGGCCTTCTAGGAAAGTCAGCATTCAGCTCTCTGAAAGCAGTGAATACCTGATCTTCACAAGGTATGGCACTGGCAGTCACTTGCCTGGCCTCACTCTGAGTTCATAATTACCCTAGTCTTATGAAAGGTTAACAATTTCGTAAAGCCAGACGTGCCACAACTTAAAAAAGGGTGTGTTAGAGAGGTCAGAGTCACTTCCATTCTTAGACTGTTCTATAATCAAAAATCTCCCAGAAATCCAAATAACTAAAAGGATCTTCATTGAGTTCCCTCTTGTTTTCCACTTGTGCCCGAGTAAGCTCAAGCGGAAACAGGCCAGACTGCCAAAACTCCAAGACCATACTCCCCTGAGAAGCAGAATTAAATGCTTGTTCAAATCAGCCTTTCCTCAACATTTTTGTCATGCTGCCAGACCAGGACTATGCAAACAAACAAGTTTCAAACACACACTGTTGTTGTTGTTGTTGTTTGTTGCTGAGCAGTCAGCTCTGACTCATGACAACCCCATCATATATATACCGAAAACCACAAAAGCAAAACCTGCCACCATCAAGTCAATTTTGACCCACAGCAGCCCTATAGGACAGAATAGAACTTCCCCATTGGGTTTCCAAGGAGCAGCTGGTAGTTTGGGACTGCTGACCTTTTGGGTAGCAGCCAAGCCCTTAACCACTGCAAACCAAGGCTCTGACCCTACACTAACCCACTGCCATTGATTCCTACTCCTAGTGACCCTGTAGGATGGAGCAGAACTGCTTCTTAAGGTTTCCAAGGAACAGCTGATGGATTCAAACTGTTAACCTTTTGGTTAGCAGCCTGAGTGCTTAACCACTGTGACACCAGGGTTCTGACCCTGTACTAATCAAATCAAACCCATCACTGTCAAGAAGACTCTGACTCACAGGAACAGTACAGGACAAAGTAAAACTGCCCCACAGAGATTCCAATGTGCATCTGGTAGATCTGAACTGCTGGCTTTTGGATTAGCAGTTGCAGCCCTCTACCACTATGCCACCGGGGGTTCTGACCCTATACTAGCCAAGCCTAGTGCCTTCAAAATTAAGACGACAACCATATTTACTACATTACTGCAGAGTGAACTGCGGGGTAACTACATAGCCTTTCAATCAGCTGTACACGAACCGCTTCAGGTCCCTAGGGCTTGGAATGGTACAGCCAAACTCAAGCTCTTGAGCACTGCTCCGCCAGGGGTCCTACCCTAAGCCACCTCTGTGCAATTATGTGTCACCTTGAACTGAACACAAGCAGAGAGAGATGATGGGAAAAGCCATTTGCCATCACACAGAAGGCAGAAAAGAAAGAGACATTTTGCCACTATTGATTAAGGAACTCTTGCCAATCTGGGTTAAAAACAAAGGAATAGAAAAATCAGGTCTCAGAATATATTAGTGTCATTAGGTGATCATCTCCCCAGTCCCCAGGTCTCCCAGTCAGGGCAGCAGTTCAAGCCACAGCTGCCTCTCAGTGTTCCATAAGGGGAATTCATGTTTCTTTTTAAACTTTTAACTTTTTGGCAAAACAAAACAAAGCAGGGCTGCGTGTTTATGCATAAATCCATTTGAAGTCACGGAACACAAACTGGGGTTGAGGAAGCTGAACACTTCTCAGAAAGGTGCAGGAACACTACATGGGTGTGTGCCACTGGCACCCACAAGCTCACCAAAGCAAAACATGTTTTCCACCCTGACATCCAAAGGCACCCACAAGGTATTTGGAAATGCATGTTATTCTAGCAAACTCCTCAGGAAAGGAGAGCAGTTGTATTACCACCACTTTCTTCCAAAATGGAAGAGCAAATGAAAGGGGACCCAGGCTGCCTCCTTACTCTCTCTAAGGTCAACCACCTCACAATCCCTCACCCTCTGACGCACACACACACACAGACACACACACATTTCACTTTGTTGAGTTGACACTGTACCGCTCTAACAACCACTGACTTACCAGAAGCCTGGGTCGCAAGCCAAGGGTATCATCCATTAGTTAAAATAAAACTCCACTCCGGGCTTGAGTTGCAATGCCTGTTTCTCCACAGCAATGTTTCTTGTTGCCTTTACACTGTACTTTCAATTTTGGAAAATCATGGATCAGTGAAGATCCATGTGGAGACTGGGACTATAGGAAGTCAGGTATCAGGAGAGGCAATAAATCGAAACAACACCTACACTTCCTTGGTATAAACTACATGCTTTCTCTTAACTGACCACATTATAAACATTCTAAAATAGATTTATGATAGGTATGTTCACAGTTTCAGAGTATCTATCTCCCCTCCTCAAGGGGGAAAAAAAATCACAAGCACTGAGGCGACTGTTTAGAAGTGTAATTAATTCCATACTTACAGAAACTAAAATCAATACCTGTTGTATCACCTCTCTCTGTCCCAGTAACAGCGTGGCTGTTTTAGAAGGATACAAGCTTCTGAAATGCAGCCTTAACAAACAGAACGTTGCTCAACTGTTCTACAGGCAGGTGTCATAAACAAGCAGCCACATGGCAAACATATTGATTTCCCAGCTCTTATCTCACAGCAACCAGTGCTCAGTTACCAGGCTACTTTAATATGTAATTTACTGCAGGGAGAGAAGAGCAGGGCTGAGGATGTCTGAAATATTTACTGTAGAATTGGGCAGGCAGTGGCACGGAGGCTTCCCACAAGTAGCAGTGATTTGCAAGCAAATTCTGGGTTGGATATTACCAATGATTATTAGCATCTTCCAGTTGTTAAAGAAAACTACCCGACCACACTCCCTTAACCCAAAGTCCAGCACCCATTACTCAGGCACTATTGTTCTTCATCAACTCTGTTTACACTTGGAAAATACGGTGGTTCCTGGCTCACCGTGGCCTTCATTTAAATACAGATGCTTAATTTCTGTCAAAACAGTCCAAGGTAATTACTGACATCTATTATGTGGGGTGAACTGGGACTGTTCACTTGGGTCTCAGCCTACCTGACTTCAGGGTTAACATAAAGAGGACACGAGGTTAGGATTTCAAAGGCTCTTGTACTCACAAAAATGTCAGGAGTTTGCGTCTGCTTTTGCGTTTCTTAAGTCAGACTTTCCGTCTATCTCAAGCTGCAAAAAAATACCAAAAAAAGATCCAACACTAATTAAAAGCAATCAATGTATAGTTAGTTACATTAAGTGGAAAAGCAGCTCTGTGTCTGGTTTTAAAGGTTGTAAGTTTAAAATAAACCTAGAAATGCCAAAGTGAAGCTTTTTCAGATCAGTGCCAGCACGCCTACACGCCTGGTCCTATATATACAACAAGCCCATACCTTCAGATTCTGGCCATCAAACCCAGGGAAGCAGAGAATGAGGCTGCTGGCTCCGATGCTTCCACCGAGTGAAGGAAACTGCCATTTCCAGAACTTTTATTTTCATCTTGAGATTCTAAACTTATTTCAGCATAGAGCTTTCACTTTGAATTTCCTTGGAAGTTTTTAAATTTTAAAGAGAGAAAATGAAGAAAAGCAAGCAAAAGTTTCTGTGCTGCAGGTCATAAAATCTCTTGGTATCTTTCTTTCTATCCTTTCTTCCTAAAACATCCTTGTATGTGAAGTCCAAAGGTATATTTTTAAGTATTTCAACGCAAAAAAAAAAAAAAATCAAAGCAGATGCTTTTCCTCCAACTTCCCTCTCGCAAAAGGTCAATCAGAGAAAGTCTGAGAGTCAAAACGGGCAAGACATTTCTAGAATTATGTAAGTAATAAAACACAGGGCCACAACAAGCAGTCACACTACTTGCAAGGCAGCACCTAATAAAAATAACTCTACCTAATTAATAACAATGATGGCTAAAGCTCAAAAGTACATTGTTACACAAGATTATAGGTAATGTACTTCTTAATTAAGCAAGGGATTCCTGCTGTTGCTCCTGTTTGCTTGGTTTTTTTTTTCCTTTTTTTTCATGACTCCTATTTTATTTTCAAAAGCTTTCATCATCTCAAACAGAAACACTGTAACTTTTGAGCAATAGGTCCCCATTTCTTCCTTCTCCCAGCCACTGGTCACTACTAATCTACTTTGATCTCTATGCCTTTGCCTATTCTAGATGAGTAAAATAAGTGGGAGCATACAGTCTGTGTCCTTTTGTGTCTGACTTATTTCACTCAGTATAATGTTTCCAAGGCTCAGCCTCATCATCGCATAAATCTGTACTTTGTTCCTAATCATACTT
Organism: Heterohyrax brucei; assembly: GCA_028571685.1. Taxonomy (NCBI): domain Eukaryota; kingdom Metazoa; phylum Chordata; class Mammalia; order Hyracoidea; family Procaviidae; genus Heterohyrax; species Heterohyrax brucei. The sequence continues at coordinate 36,557,109 of CM053145.1, forward strand.
CATATGCCAACTAATATTACTCTGTAGGTATAGATCACATTTTGTCTATCCATTCATCTGCTGATAGACAACTGAGTCGCTTTCACCTACTGACTACTGTGAGACGCATGGTTGGTTTGTTTTTTTTTAAACAGTCTGATAGTCTTAAGTATTTTCCAGGAAATTTTGTCTCAAATGCCAGGTATTATAATTAGCACAAAATCTATTTTTGTTTCTTTAAAATAAATGCATCATTTCTAATTGTGACATCCAGTACTTTCATAAGAACACACAAAAGAAATACAGGCAGAATCAGTTGAGGAAACGAGAGACAACAACGGTGCTGAAGCAGAGAAGACACATTGAGGGGTCCGTCACCAGTGTGCTTGTGCTGAGGGGTACAGGGTATGGCTGAAAGCCTTGCTTCTTCACTTGGGGAGTGAAGAGGAGTTTTGAGAGCTCCCCACCACAAGCGAACCTTAGGCCTCAGAGGGTACAGGGAAAGCAGCCAAAGAGTTTAGTGAAAACTAAATGTGCCATTACTGCCGGCACCTTAAAACATGCCTTGAACAACAGTGTTAAAAACACAGGCTTATTTTTTTGACATGACCTTATATAAACCTGCTAGGAACTTACTGTATGAGACGGCACATGAAAATGAACATGGTGACATTTTAGGATATTCCAACACAGAGGATCGCAGAGACCTGTTTTCCGAGCTCCCAGCAGTTCACCAACTTAAAATGCCAAGGGAGGGAAAAAAAAAATCTGCACATTTATTTTTGAAAGATGGGCACATTTAGAGGTTTGTGTCTTACTGCAAATCAGAAATAATAATCTAAACCCTCACAATTTTAATGAAAACCAAGACCATATCAGCTCTCTACTACCCAAAGGCTGGCAACATATTTCAGAAGTTCAACCGGAGATAAAAACCAGAGACAAATGAAAAGGCAATTTCGGGCTCCTCTGACAGAATTTTGCAGCTTTGATATTAAAATGTCCCTGGGTTGCTCTGACCGCTGGGGAATGTACTTTTCCATAGAATAAACTTTTCTTTTAAACTCCTTTTTTTAAATACAGTGTCTTAGTAGATCTCTTGGAATTTACAAGATAAATACTGGTAATTTGATTCTTATCTTCTCTAAATCCAATTTTAAGCCAATTTTGTGTAAAGGACACTAATTATAGCCTACAGGGAAAGAAAAGGTAACCTATCAGAGAGAACATACTTGAAACATTTAAAAGGCTATGAGACTCTGAAAAGTTAAATAGATTTCAAATCTATCGGAGTAAGAATAATAATTAGTTAAATGGAAAAGTATTCTCAGGGCCTGGGTGACTGAGCATGGGCACTTGTCGATGCAGGGCCCAAGTGGACTCAGGCTAAAGAGACCTGGAGTTGACTCTTTTACCTCAGGCTCGGATCTGGCAGTTTCTTTAAAGAACCTCCAGCCTTTACGAGCAAACCCATGAGAATCAGAGCGTCTTGCAGAAGGATGAATCCTCTCTTGTTAACAGGTCTCTTTCTCCCTGCCCCACAGATGCATATGAGAAATTGCTTATGTAAGATGCTGTGCTTTTCCAAACAAAATCCTAAAATCTGTGATGACTGTGACTGTGGGGTATGCACATGTACACTGCCTACTCCTAACCCTCCTTTTGTGGTATTTTTCTCGACAGTGGTCACAAGACAGAGCCATGCTAACAAGGATGCCATCTGCCCCACGTGACGTCTCCAGACAGCTTTAGCAATGCCAGAACATGCAGAGAGGCCCAGCTTCTCAGCGGCTGGACCTCAGTCACCTGAAATATCTGGCCCAAAACAGCTTTGATTTCAGGTCCACTTCAACTACTGAAGCTCCCTGGGCCAGGGACCTGTTGCCTCTGGCTAGGGGGCAAGCGAGGCTTGAATTTGGTCATAGGTCCTGGTGAGGAGCTGCACCCATCCACAGAAAGAGATACCGTTTCTAACTCTCACTAAAGCAGTATGTGGGCTCCTGGCAGCCATGCTTGAACCCACACAGAAATTTCCCCAACAGCAAAAGTGTTTTCTGGAGGCCACCATCTTCTGCCTACTGCCTGTAAGTCCAAGTCTTCCGGTGACCCTAAAGAAATGAGTTACCTTGTAATCTAAGGGGTAGCCCATACCCTCCACCAACTGGAAGTATCCAAGTGGTGTGTTCCAAAAATCACAATGCTTGAATGAACCAAGATTTCAGACTATAAGTGGACTAATTTGGCTCTTGTCTTCCTAGAAAAAAAATTAAAGGGCTTATATTTAAGAGGGGAGCCTTGGTAGCACAGTGGTTAAGAGCCCATTTACTAACCAAAAGGTGGCCAGCTTAAATTCATTAGCCACTCCTTTGGAAACCCTATGAGGCACTTCTATTCTATTCCATAGGATCACTATGAATCAGAACTGACTCACCTGCAAAAGATTTGTTGGCGGGATGGGCATTCAGAGTTAAGAGCAGGCCGTGCTCACCTTCCACGACAGGCTGGGTTCCTGGCCAACATATCTAATGCACAATAACCACTCATCTGTCACTGGAGGCTCGTGTGTTGCTATGACGCTGAACAGTTTTCAATGGAGCTTTCAGAGTACGACAAACAAGGAAGAAAGGCCTGGCAATCCACTTCCAAAAATCAGCCAGTCAAAATGCTATGGATCACAACGGTCTGATTCGAAATCAGTGGTGAAGATGGTGCAGAACTAAGCAGCATCTCGTTCAGTTGTGCAGGAGGTTACCGTGCGTCAGGGACCCAATCAACGGCAGCTAGCAACAACATATTTAAGAGATTACCAGGGAAGGGCTCAAAGTCTGAACCAAGGACACCACCATTATTCCAAACACATGTAAATACAGAATGAATGAGTACCTCTTGACATTTCAGTTTAGCTCCACTCCAAACTGATCTTTGTATATGACACAGTAGCCCAAAAAGCTAGTGTGATGACTTTTCTATAAACCATCTAGGGCATGAAAATGGGTTAAGGGGAGGAAATAAGGCTCCCGGTTTTTCTTTCAGACTGTCTCAGAAAAAATGGAGCAACGGAGAGCTCAGTAATAGCTAAGAGGGATAACTACCTGCATGCTATCTTTCTTTCTGTAAGTTTCAGCTGTTTCCCAGCTGCTAAGACTGGACACAGATCTGAATAGAGAAGGGAGCGTACGATAAAGAGTTTCTAGGCTACCTCCCATTCCACATCTAGAGACTACGCCCCACCATTCTGACCCAGGCCACTAGCTCTTCTTCTTCTCCATGTGCTTTTCCTCCATTTGTCTGTTTCTTAACCAACTCTCTAGAAGACAGGCGAACACAGGAGGGCCTTTTTTCCCCTCTTAGTGAATGTGACCAAGGAAGAGAGGGGAACTGGAGAACAAACAGCTAAAAAGAGTACTGTCCCCTCTCAGGCTGGGGGATGGTTTTTCCCACCCATGAGCTGGTCACCACTCCACAGCACAGATCACACAGGGCTTCAGCAGCCCACGGCCCATCTCTCTGGGATGGGCTGCAGTTTAATCATACTACAACACTGCCAGAAACCCTGGTGGCACAGTGGGTAAGTGCTACAGCTGCTAACCAAAAGATCAGCAGTCTGCATCTACCAACTGCTTCTTAGAAACTCTAGGGAGCAGCTCTACTCTGTTCCATAGGGTCACTGTAAGACAGAATCTATTAGTTGTAATTAGTAAGATGGCAACGGGTTTGGACTTTTTGGTTTGGTGGCACCATTAAACTGTGGTCCTGATTTCTGGTTCTGCAAATCTGATCTCAAAGTCATCATAAAGAGCACAAACAAAAAATGCAAGGGGTCACAAGACCCCATTTGGATTCAGGTACTAGAAATAGGACAGATCCGTGAAGACAGCACCATCAGGCTTCTAAAGATCAAGTAGTGGAGGGCAGGCACTGGGGTTTCTTATCTTCTTGCAAAAGGAAATTTTAGGATGTGGTATGCATGTGCGTATGACTATGGGTGTGTGTGTACTCAGCCACTTTTTAAAAACTTTATTGTAGTAAAATACATATAACCAAGTTTGCTGCTTTACTCACGTTAAGTGTACAATTCAGTGACAGTTACATTCACTGTATAACCATCACCACTATCCATTACCAAAAGTTTTACATCACCACAAATGTGTGTTTTAATTTATCCTATGACTCCAAGCTTTGATCCTTTGAACGATCTTCTGAAACATTTCCCTTCCCCTTTTCATGTAATACAAACCTGAGGAACCCCAAGAGCCAAGGAAAGGTGGAAGGAAGACTCAGGGGGCTGGAAAGTAGGGTCCTCAATTTAACTACTCAAACCCATAAAGGACAGTACTCCGGTCAGTCTGAAAGCAAAGAACCCCATGCCAGCCAGCTCTGTGTGTTACCTAACCTAATCCTTACAGCAACCCTATAAGAAAGATGCTATCTCACATACACATACCTACTTTAGAGATGCACAAACTAAGTCCTGGAGAGATAATGCTGGCAGTGGAAGGATCAGGAAATGGAAGCTTACCAGAAGGAAAAACAGACTCACTGAAGTGGACCACTGTCCATGCAACTACCTTTCGGAGACAGATGTGTGAAGGGAGTGTAGTCCCCATCCAGTCTTGGTCCCCAACCATGGAGAGAATCATTAAGGGCCAGAGAAATCATTTGCTCCAGCCTAACATGAGGACCAAGACAGTGATGCATCGTCCCCTTCCACCCCACCCCCGCCTTGGACCATAACATTGGTTTCAAGGAGCAGCTTGGAGCTGTCTAAACACACGCATACTCACAATCCCGGAGGCAGCCCCCACACTCTCGCTCCCTTTTCTCCCCCAAGCCAAACTGCCAATGACAAAAACCCCTTCAGTGCTCAGCAGTGCCCCCACCTTTTGTAGCAAGCCCTGGAAGGCCTGAATGCACAAACACAGTACCCTTTCACCGCAGCTTCTCGGGGCTCCTGTTTCAGCTGGGCCGTGAAAGAGAGTACTGTAAATAAAAGAGGCCTGTTTGACCTGCCTGCTCTGGCCCTCAGGCCTCTCTGCAGTCTACTGTAACAGAGCTGCTTGCCAGCACAGCCTTCAAGGCCCTGCACAGCCCCACCACCCGGTGCCCACTGGGCACTGTGGGCCAGGGAGATAGAAGGGTGAGAGCCTGTGCTGTCAGGGGCTATCAGCGCAGAGGTGGCATGAGCTCAGCAGTCCCAGTGACTTACAAGCATTTAAGCACTTTCTGAAACGGTTGCAGGGAAATCATTCCAGATCATCACTGCCAGGCCAGCTTAGGAGTGGGGGAGGGGAGGTCATTTGGGTTTTTTCCTCTCTTCATCCAGCCAAGTGGACAGAAACAAGGAGATGGGGAGTGGGCTGGGGAACACAGCCCACCCTCTGTCTCATTCCCACATATCCAGGACGCTGTCCCACCAAGACTGAGAAACAAACAGGAACTACGTCATACTAGGGGCAGCCAATACACTTAGAAAAAAGAAGGAAGGGGGAGAAACAAAAAGTCATAAGGAAGAGTCAAAGCAGCTATACATTTTTAAAGTATCAATATCTATTTCTCCACATGGAGAAACAATAAGCCAAGCTCCCAGGTCCTCCCAGCCAGCATAAAACCAACCCACTGCCACTGAGTCAGTGCCGACTCACAGTGACCCTATAAGCATTTATTCAAGTTGAAATCTACAGGTGGAGTTGGGAGTTCACGTCTACAGGGAATCCAACTGAAACTCACGGGGTGGAGGAAGGCAATCCAACTGGAAAGGTTCTTCATTAAACATCCATAGCGTTAGCCTACACAGCAAAGCAGAACATTCTAGTGGATATATGGACCTTTAATGTCCACTCTGACATTCTGTGATCTTCACTAACACTCCCTAGGATATACAGACCTTTAATATCCACTCTGACATTCTGAGATCTTCACTAACACCCCTTTAAGGAAGTGCAGACGTAAGGAGGGTAAGAGAACTAAAACTTGGAACAGAGGGAAAAAAAGCATAAACAAAAACCCTAAAGCCATATAAATTTGTCCTTAATTTCCCACAAAGAGAAAACACTGCAACAAAGAACAGAAACGGAGAGTTTAGTACGGATATTAATATCTTACCCGAAAGGGCAGGGAGACCACAGGATACACAGCAGCTTCCCTGGCCAGGAATGGTGAACTTGTCTCCCGATCTCTGTCCACGACAGCCCAGGGCCTGCCCACAGAGTTTTCAACAAAAGGAAGCCCTTTCTTAAGCATTAATATGGGTTTCTCAGGATTGAGAGACAGAGACTGAGACCCTCAGCCAAGGATCCGGATGCCCTCCAACCCGGACCTCAGACTAGCCCATATGCAGCCTTAGCCACGTGGGACTCCATAACAGTCTCTCACCATGAGATGGCCAAAGCCTGTTTATGATGTGGGATTGTCGGAGACAAGACTGGGAATTTCTCTGGCTACGCAGGCAACACTACCCAGTTTCCCAAGCCACCGACAGCCTCCTAGGGTGAATCAGACAAGACCTCAATGCAGGAAGATCCAAAAATTCAAGAGGTGGCTCTGTCTTCCCCTCAACCTCCTGCATCAGGTCTGTAGGAATAAAGCAAAAATATACTCTCTCAAACACAAGAGTGATAAAAATGGTCTTACCCTATGTGTACCCCACAAGCCAAGCCAACACCCATCCCTTCACTCAGCCATTCCTAGCATACCCTGGCAGGGAACAGAAGACTAGACCACAGGGAGCCACATTTAAGTGATAGCCATTTAATGAATGGCCACATTTAATGAACAGCCACTCTATCACCCTGAGCCTCAGTTACTTGTCCATGAAACGGGAATGAGAATAATCATGTGAGTTTTCTGGCAGGAAAGCCGTGAGCTGAATCAAATGACCTCTGAATGTCCTTTCTAGATCTAAGATCTTGATTATAAGTACAATCTTAGTACTGGCCAACACAAGTAGCCAAAGTGGCCCAGAATCAGCCACTTCCTGACGTGGGCCTGGCTGGCTATCTAAGCAGAACCCAAGCAGAGTTACAGACCCACACCTGCCACCTGGCCACCTATAAAATTCCTGACATCTGACACAGCAAACGCCCTGGGGTTGACCTGTAAAATCCAGAAGAGAGAAAAGAGAAGGAGAAGTCAAGTCTCTGTGCCTCCCATCTCCAGATCTAGCTCACAGCTGTACCAGGTTCACAAACTCTGCAGAGAACACATTTGGTTACATGCAGATGCAAAAAAAGACTATAAAGGATACTTGAGACTATAGCTAAGTCATCACCCCTCTCTGCCTCCCCACAACCAAGCCCCATAAGCTTACTCATTTACCCGACCCCTGACCCAAGCCCAAACCCAAGCCCAAGTTGGAAAGCGGAAGATTTCTAGGCAGTTTAGACAACAATGATTTCCTCCCAAGGTGCCTGGGATCAGAAGCCCCTCTACAATTCCATCTGCTGACTACATCAGAGATCATTACTCTGTGCTACCTGCCCTGTTGAAAATTGAGGTAAAGAGCTCTCGGTCTTACTGAAGAGGTGACACTGTTGTTGTCGTCACTGGCTTTCATCAGGTCCATCCGAACTCCTGGCAAAACCATGTGTGCAAACTATAAATGCCCTGCAGGCTTTTCAAGGCTGTAACCTTTCAGAAGCAGATTGCCAGAGCTGACTTCCAATGGGCTTGAACAACCAACCTTAGGGCTAGTAGTCCGATGCCTGACTATCTACACCACCCAAGGACTCCAGAGATGACACGGTTGTATAATAACTGCATTAATTAAACCAACAGCACAAATGAAAAGTTCAGATACCACACCTGCCTTTCATTCCAAGACTCACTGCTGGGGGGGGGCCTTCATCCACAGGAAAACCTGCAACTGCAGACACACCAGTTTGCACCCCTTGATCAACGTCTCCCTGTCTCAGTAAAGCTTTCCCTGAAGGCTTTTCCTCAAGGACTACATCTCACTGGGATGTAACCAAGCAGGGCACATGTTGAGGGGAATGTGCAAAAGTGAGGAAAGGTGAAGGAGGGTCCGGTTGCAGGGGCTCATGGTCCTGGGACCCAGGGAGGCTGCTCATCGTTACCTGGCAGGTAAACAATAGGTGGTATGTGAACACCCATGCCTGCATAATCAGCACTGCACATATGGCCCCCTGGCTACCTCCCTTCATCCTGCCACAATCAAGATGCCAATTAGGACAAGTATTCCACTGATCCAAAAAGAGAGAGAGAAGAAGAAAATCCAAAGCAAAGATGGCTCTGCTTTGACAACACCTGAGCTGGGGCATGCTTTCTGGAACCCCTTCCACTAGCTCCACCCTGATGTTAACCCTTTAGTGCCACACTATACATATGCAGAAAGTTCAGCTCACCCCTGTTTCATAGTAACACCGTTATCCATCTGTCAACCTCCAATTTATTAACTCAACAAGAGTTACGGATATCTACAAAGGCCAGGACATGGCGTTTGATTCCGCAAAGGAAGAAGAGCAGAAGAAACGGCTATGTATCTGAGCAGAACTCATGTCCTACCCACAAAAGCTTGGGGTCTATTAGGGCAGACTATGATGCCTTTGGTGACGGGTCACTGGAAGAATTCCTTCCTTCTATGCAAAAGACCCAGATTTGATTCCTGGCCAGTGAACCTTATACCCAGTCACTACCCATCTATCAATGGAGGCTTCCACGTCACTATGATGTCAAACATGTTTCCACAGAGCTTTCAGACTAAGACAGAAATCAGCCAATGAAAACCCTGTATCATAATGGTCCAAACCCCAATCACCATGGGGACAGCACAGGACTATGTAGGATTTCATTCTGTTATATGTGTAGTCATCATGTGGTCATCATGTGTTGGGACCAACTCTTTGGCAGCTAACAATAACAGCAGTCCTTGGGTTGAGAAAACAGTTAACGCACTCAACTGCTAACTAAAAAGTTGCAGATTTTAGTCTACCTGGAGGCACCTCAGAAGAAAGGCCTGGCAATCTACTTTCAAAAAATCAGCCATCAAAAACCCTATGGATCCCAGTTCTATTTTGGCTTACACAGGGTCACATGAGTTGGAATCTACTCACAGCAACTTGTTTTATCAGGAAAGAAATGAACAGAAATTCCCATAATAAAAGACTAAGTTTTACCTCTACCACTTCTGATGTGGGAGTTCAAAGGAGGGACATATGATTTCCCATTGTAGGAAAAGACGAAGAATTCATCAGGCAAGGCTTCATGAAGAAGATAACATTTATATTTGAGCTTAAAGACTTGGCCCTGTTGCAAAGGATGGAAAGGCTATGGCAAGTGATGGAAAGAATGAAGAGCTCAATTCCATGCAACATTTACTGAGTTCCCACATGCCAGATAACGGACAAAAAGGCTGTAGTACAGATGTCAAAAAGACGGTTCCAGCCCTTGAAGAGAGTCGGTCCGAGGGCATAAGCAGAGGGAAGGAAGAACAGTGGCAATGCAGCTGGACCAGGTTAAGCATCCTCTATGTCATTCCTACATTTTGGAGCAGGACAGAAACACGATCAGAGCACTGTCCAGGCAGATATGTATGATGTGACAGGGAGAGTCACAGCAAGAAAGCTAGTCAGGAGACCAGGATAATTACCTGGTTAAATGGGAGGGAGGAAATGGAGCTGAAGAAGCAAGTTGTTGCTGTTGTTGTTAGGTGCCATCGAGTCGGTTCCAACTCATAATGACCCTATGCACCCTATGAACGAAACACTGTCCAGTCTCGCACCACATCCGTGTTCATTTCTATACTTAAGCCTATCGTTGCAGCCACTGGGTCAATCCATCTCGTTGAGGGTCTTCTTTTTTGCTGACCCCTCCACTCTACCAAGTACGATGTCCTCCAGGGACTGATCTCCGCTGCCAACATGCCCAAAGTATGTAAAACACAGTCTCACAATCTCTGCTTCCAAGAAGCACTCTGGTTGTACTTCTTCCAAGTACAAGTAGTGGATATGAAAGGCAAAGGAAAGGTGGGTGTCTGGTAAGAGGGCAGAGCCTCTGGCAGGACTTGAGGACAGACGAGGAGATTTAAGGCAGAGTGCTGAATTCAGCTCGAGGCTCACTGAGTTGCTGGCAGGACTGGTGTACCCCACAGGCATCCAGAAAGGAGTATGGGGAACACAAGGGAGAAAAAAAAATGACAGAGAATGTGGAAGTCATCTACAGAGAGCTCACTGTGGAAACCACAAGACTGCCAAAAAAGAGACTGGAGAAATACAAGAGAAACAGCCAGACATCTTACAGAACATCTATATTCCAGGCTGAGAGGCTCACATTCATAATGAACTGGCCCACAGTAACAACCCATCATGGGCCAAACATCACGCTGGGCTAAGCACACACGTGGTCTAACCCACTCGCCTCACCCGGGAAGAGGAGAAAGTGTCAGTTTTTTGCACACGAAGAAACAGATACCAAGGGCTGAAGTGTTCTGCTGCTTAGTAAGGAGTAGAGTCAGAATTCTAACACAGATCCTACAGTGCTCCACCCAACAGATCAAACTGCCTCTAGGGGGAGTGTCAGCAAACACTATGAGAAGAGGAATCAACAGGGCAATGCTAGAGTCCAAGGAAGGTGCAATGCTTTCGAGAACTCAGAAGTCGCAAGGGACATCTGAAAGAACAGTGTTACCACAGCTACAAGGGTGGAAGCTATTTGTCCTGGGCAGGTGGCACGTTACTATGATGCTGAACAGGTTTCAGCAGAGGTTCCAAACTAAGACAGGAGTATGAAGAAGGCTGAAAATCAGTCAAGGAAAACACTATGGATCACAATGGTCCAACCTAGAACCGTCAAGTGGATGACACAGGACCAAACAGCGTTTTGTTAGATTACACATGGGGTCACTTTGAGCTAGGGGCCAATTGGCCAGCAGCTAACAACAACAAGTAGCTCCTTAGGGGCAAATGAACACAGAAGTCCAAAGTAAAACCAACAACCCACTGCCATCAAGTAGAGAGACCCTATGGGATACAGGAGAAAGAATTGCCCTGTAGTTTTCAAGGAACACCTGGTGGATGTGAACTGCTGACCTTTTGGTTAGCAGCTACAGCACTTAACCACTACACCACCAGGGTTTCCAAGTCCAAAGTAGCGGAGAGCAAATTTACATGCCCCCAACTATTCATTTTAACAGTACCCACCTCACTGGGCTGTTGTGAGAGTATCAATGCAAATAAAGAATATTTAATGTAAGCAGAGCACTTAGTCACAGTGACCCTTAGGACAGAGTAGAACTACTCCACAAGGTTCCCAAGGCTGTAAATCTTTACTGAAGCAGACTGCCACATCTTTCTCCCACAGAGAGGCTTGCAGAACTGCTGACCTTCCATGTGGCTGGTAAGTGCTTAATCACTGCACCACCAGGCTCCTAAGCACTTACCAGTACCTAATAAATGCTCCATTTACTATTACTTACTGAGTCTCTGTGAGTTGGAATCGACCTGACGGCAGTGGGTTTGGTTTTGGTTTGGTTTAGTATGCACTGAGCGTGATGTCTGATAGTACACGGATAAAGAACAAACCACAATCTTTATTCTCACAACTTAGGTTTTAACTAGGGAGACAAAACCTAACCTCCAACAGTTTAATAACACATCAGCACAGGTTATAATCAAATGGCGTAGACTGTAAATGCCGCAAGAGACGAAAGAAGAGGAAGACAGTGCGAAAAAGCCGAGAAGGTCCTGAAGGTCTGATGGAACCAAGAAGAACCAAGAAGAAAAGGAAGGGAGGGATGAATTCCAAAAATAAAAGCATTTTCATTCCATATCTTGCTCTCCTGGAAGTAGTCTGACTTCTATAACATATGGAGTTTGCACAGGTGCTCACAATGTTTGTAAAGACCACTCAGTAGCAAGGTTGAGTGGGGGACATGAGTTTTGGCGCACACCTGTCCTTTTTCACATTGACAGGTGTGTACCAGAGATAATGTCCCCCACTCAACCTTGCTACTGAGTGGTCTCT